>CM066045.1:181527563-182965694 GCA_033557465.1 Ichthyophis bannanicus | reverse complement strand
GAGTGACTTTTTTACTATGGGTAAAGCCCCTTATGGTTCCTCTACGACCGGGTTCTCACTTTCTCCGGGGATTCGCCCTGCTGGGATTGTCTTCCCCCGTTTGACCTGAGTGCAACTCCTCAGACAACTGGAGGTCCTACCATTTCTGTTTCTTTTTTTTCCCAAGCTAAAAAGAGGAGGGAAACGAAATTCTCCCTGCTGCCCTGATAGTTCCTGCAAAAATGCAGCCTTTCCTAATGCGTTAAAACCACTGGTTTTTGTTCACTACCCAACCAGGGTTTTCCCCTCCACTAAGGGATTCCTCCTAGCGTTCAGTGGCTAAGTCCCAAAACAGGGATCAACCCTCGTTTGGGGAAAACCCTCTTATCACAGTTTGGTTGGTTACCTTCTATTCTTGTTGCCCTTTAGCAGAATAGCTGGTTTACCTGCTGGCTTTCCACAGTCCCAGTTTGTATAATTCTGACCCAACCTGCCAGCATGCTCTCTCGCAACCTCTACTAGAGTAGCTTTGCACTATGCACCTTGGCTAGCAGAGCATTTAAGGTTATCCTGGGCCTAGCAGGATAACACCCATATGTAATTGTTTTTTTTATTTTTTTTTTTTTGCAAAAAGGGGTTTCCCCAGTCATGTTGTCATTGCCTGCCAAAGGGTGGCGTTCGCTAACCCCTTTCCCATCTTCTCTTAAAAATCTTTGAGGCAGAATCCGCATGACCTGTTTCAGTAAGTGGGAAAGCCTCTAAAGAAAGGGCCAATTTCCCTGGCTTGGGCCCCAGATCTCTGGGCGTCTCCCGTCTCAGGAGATAAATTCTTCACAATGGGCAGCTAGAGGGACAACCTAATACCAATCTTGCCCGCATTAGGCGGATCACCACGGGGTTTATCCTCTTTCCTCCAAAGGCCTCCTCTAGCCAATCTCCAATACCGACAAGTTCTGGAGATATCTGGAACTCCTGTCCTGCAGACTGCTGGTACTGCCTCTGCCATTTTTCACGTAGGCCATCCCTGGTTACCTCAAGGAGAGCTCAAATTCGGCAAAGATTTAAGCCGCCTTCTGGTTCCAGGGACAACCTCCGCCCCTCTGGACTATGCCAGTCATGAACCAAAAGACCATTTTTCCTATTTTAATATCTATTTCAAGCAGGTATCAACCTTCTGTTATGCCTGGATTAGATAAAATCTTTTCTCTGCCTTCCCTATCAGGGGGGGGCTTGAGATGGGGTTTCTCGGAACATCGCTCCGATCCATATTACGCTGAAGACATGTCCTCTACATGCCTGCCTATTCATCTAGTTGTGTGTATGGATGTATATATATATTTGTAGTTATATTGTATGTTTATATATGTAGGTGTATTAATAATAGTATGCTGTAAATTTATGTGTATATATGTATGTGTATATATGTATGTATGTGTATATATATGTATGGTGGAGTAGATTTATGTATGTGTATGTGTATATATATGTATGTGTATATATATATTTAATGTGTATATATGTATGTGTATCTATATGATGTGTAGATATATGTATGTGTATATTATGTATTGTGTCTTATATATATGTGTATATTTTTATCTCTAGATATGTATGTATATATATATAGTATAGTCTATATAAAACTAAACTATAGAGGCGTGAGATACCTAGATGAATAGGGCAGGCATATATATACCTATTATATCTGTGTGGTCTGCTGTCTCTGCTTTTGCCCATATATTTGTATAGAATACCCTATATGTGATAATTATTTGTTAAATCTACATATATATACTAAGATACGAGATTATTTTTAGATAGAATGTTAGATCTGTATCCATCTACTGATCTAAATCTGGTCTGTTAGGATCCATATATCCTGACGTAATCCATCTATGATTCCTGACAGATGGAGCACCTAACCCCTATTCAATGCTGGAGCAGCATCGACCTCGGGGACTACACCTAGACCCACTCCTGGTGGTAATTAACCTATTTCAGGTGTTAGGTACTCTCCTTAAAAGCTCTCCATGTACCCTTTCTTCTTTCTTTCTAATTGACCCCAGTTAGGAAAAGACTTTGTGGAAGCGAGTGATCTCCTTTGCTCGAAAGCTTACCGCTCCTCGTTCCCTGCCTGTCCTTACCTTTTTACCAGCTACAAGGGTTTTTTCCATACCCTGTTCTTCCCCTTACATGTACTGGTTCTAACGCCATTCCAGTTGGGTCAGACTAAATTTTTTCTCGTGGTTCCTAAATTTCTACAAGTTTTTGGACCAAAGCAGCTTAAGCGTTCCTTAATAGTAACCTTCTTCTGCGTTTCCGCTGAAGCTCCTACCTCTGATACTACCCCAGTTTTTCCTCGGGGGCTATTTTGTTTTCCCCACACCGAAAGGGTTTTTTCGACCTCCACTTATTTATTGTTATCACTTTATTAACCTCTAATGCGCAGTGAGGTATCCCTTGAGCACATTCACTGGCTCTTCTATCCAGAATTCCATATTTAGCTTCAGGTGCACTTGTGCATGGCCAACAAGGGAGGCCCAGCAGGATTACAAATCTTATTACTAAATGCCTTCGATAACAGGGTCGCATTTCCCCCTTTGGAATCACCCTCACTAGCCAGCTGTTCCCCAAGCTCTTTTTCTGTAATTCAACTCCTACCTGCCATCCTCAGGATTGCCTGAGGTCCTGAGAACTAGGCTATGGCTCTTTCTAGACATGCCACTCGCTAGGACTTCCCTCCCGTCATTTGGATCTTGGGAGTCCCCATGCTGTGCAGACTCCATTCCCTGCTTGTTTCCTGGCGAGATATCCCATTTACTTACCTGTAACAAGGTGTGATTCTCTGTGACAGCAGGAATCAATCTCTCACAACCCACCCACCTCACTCCCTAGGAGTTGCAATTTCTCTTCCCTCCTATCTTTCCTTCCGTTCTCCTTCATGTCTCTCGTCTCTTGGGTCGCAGCTTTAAAACCCAACATGAGGGAAGAAGCATGTTGGAGAAGGTGGGAAGGCAGCCTATCTCCAGGAACAACAAGGCAGGAATGAGGTCGCACATATGGGTACAGTTCCCCTGGGTTACCTGATGGAGCCTGCAACGGGAATGCCTCCCCAGCATCCAAAAATCAGAAAGCTTTTTGGGAGCCTCCCCTCGCGCCTGCGACGTGGGGGGGGGGGGGGGGTGACTTTTCCTTTCCCCGCCTTTCCCACGCCACTCTCTCTTCCCATGTTCGTTTTTTGTTTCTTACTCTTCTTTCTGCGGGAGGACCAACAGGCCGTTCCTCCTGTCACCGAGAAGAGAAGAAAAAAATTTTCGACTTTGTAAAATCCTTATTTTCCTTGTTTTTGCCCTCCCTCTGTGGTCGCGGTCCTGTATGTGTCCCTGCACAGATTACCGGCGGGTTTACCGGCGGGTGCTGTAATTTTTGTTCCTTGTTCGAAACCTGTAGAGAGAACGTATTTCTCCTCATTTATTTTTGTTTTAACTTTTTGGGCCTAGCAGTCCTTTCCAAGATAGGAGACCTTCTTCGCCCTAAGAAGTGCCTTCCTTCACTGTGGAAAGACTTGAGTTTTCTTTTTATACTCCATTGCTTTATGTTCCTAACCGGGTTTTTGGGTGTCCTGACCCTTTTTCCCCTGAAACTTCAGGCTATTATGGTTGGGAGAAGGACCTTTCCCTTTTTCAATTTTCCCCTCGCTAACGTTTTTTCCTCCTAAGGTGAGGGAACAGACCGGTTTTTTTATTGGCTTTCTTCTCCAGGATCAGGTAAACCACAAACAGTCTGTTAAGGACTAAGCCAATTCTTGAAAGGGTTTTAAGTCCTCATGACACAACATGATGACGGGCCTTCCGGCCCTGTGGCCCTCAAGATTTTCCCTTGGCAATTAAAAACCCCGGCGGGAGGGTGGGGGGGGGTGGTCTTCGGGCTCCAAAGCATTCACGGGGTTTTTCAGGGTTGTTCCTTGGGCTTCAGCCCTGACTAGAACATTACCTGATCCGTTGCCCGGGGGGTGGGGTTTATTCCCGCTTCGAACGGGTTACCGATAACCCTGCCCCGGGCCCATCGGTGGTTCTAGTGCTGCAACTCTTCACCAGGAAGCGTCATTCTTGGTGTCCTCGGTAACCTCGGGGGCCGATGCGATTACGACCCAGATTGGCCTTTCCTGTTTCACCAGCCATGCTGCCGGGGTTTGAGACCAGGGCTTCGAGCTGGTAAACCGATTACCCCGGTTATCGGCAATCGGTATCGAGTTGTTTCCACTCTTACCTGGGATCGTCAGTCCTGACATCCTCTGGTACCTTTGGGGACTTCTCCGATCGATTCGACACCAGATTGGCTTTCCTTATAAACTTCCCACGTTGCTCGGGAGTTGGTACCAATGACTCTTCGAGCTGGTTAGCCGAGACCCCTTAACCAAGTCGGTGCCTACGGGGTTTTTTTTTGTGGTCGTTCGAGTGCTTCGTTTTCCTCTCGTCTCTCCGAAGCAGATCTTCTCTGGTAACCTTCCTCCCTCGCGAACCCGTGTGCGGTGCCGGGGTGGTCGATAATGTGCCCATTGACCTTTCAAGGTGTCTTTTTTTGGTCAGCATCGCTTGATAACCACCCCGCAACATCGGTAGCCTTCTAGGACATGCAGCGATAGACCTCGCTTCACTTCGGGATGCCGAGTTCGAGAATCGATAATCCAGTCTAGATGACTTGGGTACCGACTACGTTTCTGGAAAACCGATCCCTATCGGTGATCGGCTGCGCAGTTTTACCGAGAGATATTACAACAAGGGGCCTCTCTGGTTACCCCTCGGTTACCGCTTCAGCAGCCCTCGGGAATTACGGCTGTCGATGACATTATCCCCGATACCGTGCAGTTCCATCGGTGCCATCGATCGCGTCTATGCCTAGTTTTGGGAATCCGATGCCAGGCACTGGACTAAGCATTATTAACTGCCTCAAATCAGACAACTGTCAGTATCACAGTCCATCGCGCAGGATCTCTGTGTTCCCTGCACCAGCACACACTATCCTTTCTGGTTCTACAAGCTGCTGCGTGCAACCTCAGCTTGTCCCCAGATTGAGTTCCTATTGGAAACCTTTTGTTCAGAAGGTGTCGCCACTCTGAGCATGGCAGCCCTATACTGGCCCAGTCTTCCTAGTCGCTGGGTTTTCTCATTTGAGCCCAAGATCCTGCAGAAAAGGAAAAGAAGATAATGCTCACCGCCCGGGATCCAGTCTTACATCATTCTGGACAGGAGCTTCGGTGCTGCTTTCGAGACGATGGGCAATCCACCCATTTTTAAAGGTTCCTTTTGCCTTCTCCAGCCGTGACGTGCGGCTAATCAGGTACCCTCCCTCTCCAGGGGTTCCAGAAAAAAAAAAAAAAACCAACTTCCACATTCATTTCCATTGTAGTGGAATCAAGCAAATGAGGGAAGGTAAGAAGCAAAGAAGAAGTCAAAAAAAAAGAAGAAGAAGAGAATTCTTCTTATCCGCCCAGGTCCGTGCATCTAACAGCACTTGCACTGCACTTTTGACGGTCAAGACCGTTCCAAACTCAAATTCTAACTGCTGGCTGTCAAGATGGTATTGGGTTCATATATTTTTTATGAGGTCGTGACCACCCAACTTGTCATTGTGAAGGGTCCACGGGGAGAAGATAATTAACTCTCCTCCTTGCCCCCTCCTTTTCTTTGTCAGAACCTAAGGGCCTCCTTGACTATTCCTTGCTGGTCGGTGGCTCAATCGATAGCAGGAATAACCTCTCTTGGTTCGCTTTCTCGTGCTTCTCTAGACTCTTTTTGAGTCTGTTACAGAGATCCTCTGCTATTGCCATTGTGAGCAACGGGTCCCCGTACCAGCCTGGGCTTCCAGGCTTCAGACTTGAGCAGATGGGCACAACCATACACTGTGTATTCTCCGTTTGTACTGGAGAAAATCTCTTCAATTAAAAGAGTCTTTACGTCAGGTTGCCTCATTGCTCCACTTACTTTCCTAGTTTCGGGAAACCGTCCTAAGCCTTTCCTTTTTTTCCCCCCATGGGCGTAGGGAAATGTCCTACCAAGCCCCCTTTGTTGTCCCCCCCCCCCTGTTTCCCTAAGAAAGAGAACGTTTCATCCTTCCGCTGTCTGCCATCCTCCCTCACGATGTACCCAGGCTAAGCAAGGGACATCTCATCCTCGTCTGAAGAGTCTCCAGGACTCTAACCAGCTTAATCATCGCCAGCAACCATAGGTTCCTGGTCTGTTTGCCAGCAATCTACAGTTAACTACTTCTTAAACGCAGAAGTGTATTCTTCAATCCTATCCCTACACTGGTTTTGTTCCTTTTCAGTAGGCTAAGCTAGAGTTCGGATTTATTGTTTGTCCATGGGGACTGGAATGTCTTCCTGGTTCTTTTCATTATAAAGGGAGATTACAAATCATCCCATGTAGATAGGTTTCTTGTCCCCCACAGGGACCCATTTTTTCCTTCATAGCCTGACTTACGCATATGGGAATGTCCCACCTGCACATACGCCCCTCGCGCTTCCCAGGTTTTCCCCATATGCTCGACGGTGGGTCAACCATACTGAAACCACTTCGCACTTATCCTTTTCCAGTGTTAGACTTTTTGCTAGTCCTTCAATACATTCTCTGAACACATTAATCAGACAGGGACGTGAATATCTCCCAGCTCCGCTCCCTCTGGTCCTGTTTTTCCTCCCTGTTTTTTATAGACAGGGAGATCCCCCCTACTTCTTTTTGTTCAGTTTGCTGTACAAGCAGAACTTCCAGTGCTTGCTTTACTGTATCTCCAGGAACACGCAGGAATGAGTCCTCACATATGTTACGTCGGAACCCGACGGAGCCTGCGCGGGAAAGCTCCCCAGCTTCCCAAAAGGAAAGCTTTTGGGGCCTCCCACAGCGCATGCGCGCTGCCTTCCCGCCTTCCCTGACCAACTCTCCTCAGTTCTTCTTTTTCCGCGGAGCCAGCAGGTCGTGTTCCTGTCACCGCTGAAGTTGTTATTTATAATTTGTTTCTTTGGCCGTGTGGTCCTGCCTTCCCTTATTCCGGACCGGTACCGCCGGTCTTTTTTCTTTATTTCTTAAAAAAACAAAAAAAACATAGCTTATTTTTCCCCACTTGGTGTGTTTGTTCTGTGAGGCCTCTAGGCCTTCACAGAATTCTCCCTCATGGAGAAACAAGCCTCTGGTTTTAAAAAATGCACCAAGTGTAGCGGTACTATATCCGTCATAGACACCCATGAATGGTGTCTTAAATGTTTGGGGCCTGACCACTCCATTCCGGATTGTCCATCCTGCTCTCTGATGTCCAAGCGTGGCTTACAGAACCGAGCAGCCACGTTTCATATGCTGTTTTCTTACAGATACTCCAGCATCAGCATCCTCCAGGTCTTCCTCTCCTGATGGATCTCAGGTAACCAAACATTCTTCCGGCAGGTCCTCAAAGGGCAAATCTCCCTCTAAGCATCGAGCGGCCCTTGGGCTTGACCCTGAGGACCCTGCCCCAGCCAAACAACCCCGGCGGGAAGCTCCGTCCTTCCAAAGCTCCTCCTATGGGGTTACAGGTTGACATCGATGGCATGGCCTCGACCGATCACCTGTTAGACTGCTCTGGGGTACCGGCTCATACCGGTACAGACATCCAGGCAGGTCGTGGCGTCTATGGATAATACCGTTCAATCCGTGCAGCATGCCATAATGGCTTTTATTAAAGCTGCACGCCCTCTGTACCGCACCAAGCGGTTCCGGTTCCGGTACCACACCAAGCGGTTCCGGTTCCGGTACCACAACCGATACCGGTACCCATAGCATCCACTTCCACCAGGATACCGGTTCCAGTTCCCTGTTCCGGGGTTTATCCTGATACCGATCCGGTTCCCGGTACGCCCGATGTGGATACCGGTCGATACGCGTATCGATCTTTGGAAGCTAATAGACGATACTTCGAGTCTTCTGATGATTCCGATACCTCAGAAGACTCTGCTGAAGTATCTCTTACTCTTCCTGAGGAGCCCTCTTCTCCAAAGAGGAGAATGTATCCTCCAGAGGATTTGTCCTTTCAAGACTTCATTCTCGAACTAGCCAAGGGGCTCTCAGTTTCAGTAACCTCTGAAAAAGAACCTAGAGCAAAAAAATTAGATATTTTGGGATACTCTAAGGTTCCCAAAGAGGCAGTCACCTTGCCCATCCATGAAATTCTTCAAGAAACACATGATGGACTTATGGGAGACTCCTCTCACCTTATCTCCACATTCTCGTCGTTTTGGACACCATGTTCGTGTCCCTCCTTCTCCTGGTTTTCAAAAAACTCAGCTTCCTCACCACTCTATTGTGGTACAGTCCAGCTATGAAAAGGATAAAGAGTACCAAAAGACACTCTTTCCACTCCCCCAGGAAGAAGAATGTAGGACTTTGGATGCTTTTGGTAGGAAAATCTTCCAAGCCAGTATGCTTATTGCCAGAATCAATTCATACAGCCTCTATAGGGGCATGTTTCTGAAGGAAATTGCACTGAAGATACGCCATTTCCTCCCCTTTATCCCAGAGTATTGGAAGGATGAATTCCTCATTTTGTTAAAGCATACCCAAAATGTTTCAAAGTTCTCCAACAGAGCTGCCTTTGACTCCATTGAGGGTGCTAGCAGAGCCTCATGCATTGCCATAGCTGCTCGCAGAATTGCTTGGCTCCAGGCCTCTGACCTAGAACCCTGGGTCCAAGATGGGTTGGGCAATCCTGCCCTATACAGGTGAAAATCTGTTTGGCAAGGAGTGGCAAATCAAAGCCACTCAATGATGCAGAGAATGCTGCTTTAGATAGACTTTCTAAGTCTACCTCTACCCCTGCCAAGAAAAAATCTTTTAAGAAGCCTTTCTACAAAAAGACCAGATTTTCCACAAATACTGGCCAACAATCTTCCCAAGTTCGTCTTTGCTCCTAAGCGTCAGCAATCTAAACAGGCCAGGGCAAAACCTGCAGGGACTGCTACAGTTCAGCAGTCCCAACCTCCTCAGGGTTTTTGACTTACTTCTAGAGAACTTAACTTTTCCTGGCTCTACAACAGCCAGAGCCTCTCACCATTCCAGGAAGATTAACTCATTTTGCTCCCAGATGGGAGCAAATCGCATCAGAACAGTGGACCCTCTCTATCATCAGAAAGGCTACAAACTACATTTCTCCAGCCTTCCTCCCCATACCATGGTGAGACATTTCAATTCTCCCCATCTCTCCTGCACCTGTTGGGTAAGGAGGTTACCACCCTTCTTTCCCAAAGGGCAATAGAAGAGGTTTCCTCTTCTTCAACAGGGGTCAGGTTTTACCTCCCCTTATTTTCTCATTCCCAAGAAAACAGGGGGATACAGACCCATTCTGGATCTGAGAGAATTGAACAAATTTCTATGCAAGGAGAAATTCAAGATGCTCTCTCTAGGTACTCTCCTTCCATACCTGCAGAGTCAGGATTGGCTTTGTTCTCTAGATCTAAAGGATGCGTACACGCATATACTCATCCATCCATCCATCCCTCAGAAAATTCCTACGGTTTTCTGTTTCCAGGAAAACATTTCCAGTACAGAGTACTCCCCTTCGGTCTAGCCTCTGCTCCAAGAGTGTTTACCAAATGCATGTCAATAGTGGCTGCATTTCTACGCACCCTGGGAATTTTTGTTTTCCCATACCTGGACGACTGGCTCATCCGAGCTCCATCTCAGTCCGAGGCTCAGACTGTCCCTGGACCACACCAGACGCATACTGCAGTAATCTGGGACGTGTCATCAATCTGCCAAAGTCTCAACTCACCCCTGCTCAGTCCCTAGAATTCATAGGGGCCTGGCTAGATACCCCCCCCTGCAAGGGCCTATCTTCCTCAAGCCCGTTGCCACTGTCTAGTGCACTTGGCCTCTCAAACCCAGTCCAGAAACCACTTGACTGCCAGGGAGATGCTACAAACTGCTAGGCCACATGGCATCCACAGTTCATGTGGTGCCTTATGCTCGCCTGCATATGAGAGCAGCTCAATGGACTTTGTCCACCCAGTGGACTCAAGCATCAGGAGCTCTCTCAGACCAAATAGCAACCTCAAAACGTCTCTTTTGGTCTCTCCAATGGTGGATGTCCACCCAAAATCTGTTGTTGGGGGCCCCCTTCCAACCTTTGTTTACCCCAAGCAACCCTCACAACAGATGCCTCCCAAATGGGTTTGGGGGGAGCTCATCTCCAAGACCTCTCCACTCAGGGCAACTTGGTCTCCACAGGAGACCACCCTTCATATCAACCTTTTGGAACTGCCCAGCAATTTTCCTTGCTCTCAAGGTCTTTCATACCCTCCTCAACAACAACATGACAGTCCTTGTTCATACCGACAATCAAGTAGCCATGTTTTACATAAACAAACAAGGAGGGACTGGCTCTCTGTCGCTTTGCAACGAAGCTCTAAGATTGTGGGCCTTCGCCAGAGAGCATCAAATCCATCTCCTGGCAGTATACCTCTCAGGAATCCAAAACTCTTGGGCAGACAGACTCTGGTCGAGTTCTGCTTCCACACGAATGGTCCCTGCACATGGATCAGGTACTCAGAATCTCTTCCAGGAATGGGGAACCCCGGACATAGACCGATATTGCAAGTCCGTGGAATGCCAAACTTCCCCGGTTCTGTTCCAGAATTCCGTGTCAGGGAGCTCAGGCCAAGGATGCCTTCCTCCTTCATTGGGGTCAGGAATTCCTCTATGCCTTTCCACCCATTCCTTTGATTCCCAAGACTCTGTTCAATCTTCAGAGGGACAAAGGATCTATGATCCTCATAGCTCCACGCTGGCCACGCCATATGTGGTTCCCTCTACTTCTGCATCTCTCCCAAGCCCCCTCCCTGGACGTGGGAGCTGTCCCAGACCTACTGTCTCAGGAGGAGGGACTTTGTGGCACCCAAACCCCAAGTCCCTTCACCTCAGAGCTTGGTTACTGAAGGCCTAGACCTTCAAGACTTCAATCTTTCTCAGCAAGTGAAGGATGTCCTCCATGCCTCTAGGAAACCTTCCACTAGACGTTCTTACGCTTTTAAATGGAAAAGATTTTCCATTTGGTGTGCTCAAAAGGGTCTTGACCCTTTAGCACTACCTTTAAATTCTTTACTGGAATATCTCCTGCATATCTCTCCAATGCAGGCCTTAAAACGAATTCAGTAAGGGTCCATTTGAGCGCTATTGCAGCATCCCTTAAAAACCTCTCAATGGACAACCTGTTTCCTCTCATCCTCTTATTGCAAGATTTATGAGAGGCCTAACTTTAACTAAGCCTCCCATTCGCCCTCCTCCGGTAGCATGGGACTTAAACTTCGTTCTTGGTCAGCTTATGAAGCCACCCTTTGAACCCTTAGCCACTACCTTCTTGAAATTTCTTTCTTGGAAGGTTATTTTCCTCATTGCAGTCACCTCAGCTCGCCGTATCGGTGAACTGCAAGCCCTAGTGGCTAATCCCCCTTATACAAGGTTTCATCATGATAAGGTGGTCCTTAAGAACTAATCCCCACTTTATGCCTAAAGTGGTCTCCCTTTTCATCTTAATCAAGAGGTATATCTACCTGTCTTTTTTCCGGCTCCTCATGCATCCAGTGCAGAGAGGAACCTTCATACTCTGGATTGTAAAAGAGCTCTTGCCTTTTACCTCCACAGGACACAGCAACATCGAAAGTCTTCTCAGCTTTTTTCTTGCTTTTGATCCTTCAATTGGATTGCTCAGTGTATCACTTTTGCTTACCAAAGTAAGAACCTTTCTCTGGAGGGCCATGTCCAGCTCACAATGTGAGAGCCATGGCCACCTCTATGGCTCATCTTCACTCTGTATCCATCGATCAGATCTGTCGAGCAGCCACCTGGGCCTTGGTTCATACCTTTACAGCCCATTACTGTTTGGACAAGGACTCCCCGCCGGGATGCCTTGTTTGGTCAGGCTGTCCTCAGACACCTGTTCCATTCTTAATCAACTCCTGCCCACCTTCCCTGTATGGATGCCTGAGATCCATAGGAAGATGAGGACCCCTTCTGGGTCTCATACCCTTGGGGGGGGATCTCCCCGGCATCTTAGCTAGGGAGTCCCCATATGTGAGGACTCATTCCTGCTTGTTCCTGGAGATAGCACAGTTACTTACCTGTAACAGGTGATCTCTGGGAGCAGCAGGAATTAGTCCTCACAACCCACCCACCTCCCCTAGGAGTTGTATCTCTCTCTCTCTTTCCTTTCCTCTCACTATTGTCTCAGCTTTAAACTCGAACTGAGGAGAGTTGGTCAGGAAGGCGGGAAGGCAGCGCGCATGCGCTGTGGGAGGCCCCAAAAGCTTTCCTTTCTGGGAAGCTGGGGAGCTTTCCCGCGCAGGCTCCGTCGGTTTCCGACGTACCCATATGCGAGGACTAATTCCTGCTGTTCCCAGAGGTCACCTGTTACAGGTAAGTAACTGTGCTTGCTTGCAAGTTACTTTCAACTATCTTGCATGATACTACTCACTGCAGGTTATCTTCTTCTTGCCATATCCTTTCCTAGGATGTGGCACCACATCTGACTGCTGTCAGTTTATCTCATAATTCTCCTGCACAATGCTCTCTGCAATCTTCAGAGAAGCTTTCCACTATGGGCCCTTGCTGTAGAGCATTGAACTTTGTCTCTGAGGGTTTTCCATATAATAGGAAAAACGGATATAGTCATCCATGGCTATATAGGTTCTTTATACCCTCTTGTCTCCTATTGTGATAGAGAAGACAAGCTTTTCCTGCGTGAATGTCAAGGAGTTCCCAATCTGGCAGGAATCTACCCCTTTTTTCCTTACAGCTTGGCATTATCTTTTCAACTCCACTTGGACAACGCATACTCTTTTACTGTACATGATACCTCTGAGTCCCTTGACTGGGTCCTCCTGGTGTTTTAGTCTATGCATTTTCTTGTCCTCTGGACATATCAGAGTCCAAAAGTACTCCTGACGTGCTCTTACCAGACTGCTATTATCCTCTGTTTTTCACGCAACCATACTGGTTATTCCACTGAATTACATTCCTGCACCACAGAAATAGATTCTCTAAATATCCTCAGGTGGTTTTCACTCCCTTATTAGATGAATTTTTTCCCATCACATTCCCCATGTGAATGTTTTTCTGTGGTTCAGTTGCAGACATGTATTCTCAGAGTCATATTCCTGTATGTATATGTCATATACATACATATTTTTGTAATCTGTATGGGCATAAGCCATGCCTATATATATATATATAATGTGCCCTTTGGGAGATGTCCATAGGACACTAGGTATTACCTACTATCTCCCTACCTGTCTGTGCGATAACGATTTTACCTTCTTAAGAGGCCCAGACAGTCAACTTGCCTATTCCCATACGGCTCAGTAAGTGGGAGCGGTTATACACACAATTACTGCGGTGACGTCAACAGCTTCTATTTTTGTGTTAGATCTCCCTATCCATGAAGTATCACACTTCATTGTCTTTCCTATCTCTTACCAGCTAGGAATGACAGTGTACATCTTCAGTATTTCTGAGTACACTTCTGTTCTCCTTGGGAATAGGGCTTTTTTCCATACCCCCTCTTCCCTTCCGGACTGGGCTAATTCTCCAGATTGGTCAGTCTTCTTCTTTTAGTCCTCAATGTTAATAACTCTGTATCTAAAAGAGTTTTCAGCTTTTTCCCATAAAGCTTTCCATTGAAGACCTGCCATTCTTCTCCTGTCCCAGTTGACACCTGGGTCACCTGCCCATTCCTGGTTTGGAACTTCATCCTCACTGCTGTGAAGTTACCTTGAAGATTCGGTTACTGCATCTACAGTACACTCCATCACAGTTCTACTTCCTACAATCCAGTAGGTAAGCTCTATATTGTACTAGTTCATTAAATATTTAATGATACTTGACATACTTTCTAAAGACTCCTCTCTCCTGTAGTCTTTAGATTTGCTGTTCCCTGCAGCTCTTCTCTATTCAACTCCTACCCCCCATCCCTCAGGGGATGCCGGGGATCCAGATTTGGGAAATGCCGTCCTGTCCCAGGAATACGCATTTTATGGGATCTCCCCTGGCATCCACAGCTAGGGAGTCCCCATATGTGAAGACTCATTCCTGCTTGTTCCTGGAGATAGCACAGTTACTTACCTGTAACAGGTGATCTCTGGGAACAGCAGGAATTAGTCTTCACAACCCACCCACCTCCCCTAGGAGTTGTATCTATTTATCTCCTTTCCTCTTTCTCTCCTTCTGTCTCAGCTATGAAACTCAACTGAGGAGAGGCAGTGGGAAAGTCGGGAAGTCACCGCGCAGGCGCGAGGGATGCTCCCAAAAGCTTTCTGATTGGATGCTGGGGAGCATTCCCGTGCAGGCTCCGTTGGTACCGACGTACCCATATGTGAAGACTAATTCCTGCTGTTCCCAGAGATCACCTGTTACAGGTAAGTAACTGTGCTACGCAGGCGTGTTGGGATGCTTCCAAAAGCTTTCTGATTGGATGCTGGGAAGCGTTCCCGCGCAGACTCCGTCGGTACCGACGTACCCCATATGTGAAGACTTATTCCTGCTGTTCCCAGAGATCACCTGTTACAGGTAAGTAACTGTGCTTTATGGGCCAATCAACATACACCAACCCACACAATCTGCCCACTCAGAATGCTTCACAGACATAACTAACTGGCTGAAAGATGACCTTCATATCAACTGTAACAAAACAGAGGCCTTCTACATAACAAAATATACTACCTTTGCCCCACCCTCCAACCTTACATTGAACAACACAACAATCAAAACGCAGACTGAAGTCTGGTATCTAGGGTCACCCTTGATCAACACCTCACTTTAAAAGCCCACATCAGCAAAATCACCAAGACAATCTACTTCAAAACAGACACTACAACGCCTCTGACCACTCCCTAAACTGAAAGACATCTGGACTGTCCTGCAAGCATCTATAATACCCCACCTGGATTACTGCAATGCTATCTGCCAAAGCCTGCCGCAGTCCACACTTCTCCCATTGCAAACAGCTCTCCACTCAATAGGAAGGACCCTACAAGCAGCGACAAAGGATCATGTCACCCGTATACTCAAACAGTAACACTGGCTCCCATTACAGAGCCAAATAAAATTCAAAACTCTCATCCTAACCCACAAAGCAATTCACACCAACTCCCCCATACACCTACACAAGCTTCTTCAGACAACCAATCAACTCTAATCTAGATGGACCTCCACTATGAACATCTTGGTCATCCCCCATCTTAGAACCAAATCTAACCAGCAAGCATGTAAACGAGCATTCCAACTGTACGCACCCTCTATATGGAACACACTCCCAGACCATCTCAAACATCACAGATCTCAAAACCTTCAAAAAAACATCTGAAAACACACCTATTCAGCAAGCACTCCCCCTTAACATAGGCCAGTTGAATGCACCTGCACACAGTCTAAGTCTATATAGTGTTAATAGTCTGACTGTATATAGTTATAAATTCTTATGTAAAAACTGCTGTTGTATATAGTTGAAGATGCTGTTACATTGTATTTTCTCTGTTGTTCGATGTAGACTGCATTGACCTGATGAAAGGCGGTATATAAATATAGCTAGCTAAATAAATAATCCCTCATCACAGTTGGTTGTGAGGTTATTTTGACTTGATGCCTATCTGATGATATGATATTATTTATACATGATATGACTTCATTTTTATCTTCTGTTGAATTTTATTCTTTTATAATTTCATTTTGATATTTAATTACTTTTTCCTTGTATTGTCTCTATATTAAGTTGAGATAAAAAAATGCAATGTGTGCCTTCGAGTCAGTCCTGACTCCTGGCGACCCAGAAGCTCCTGGGTTTTCTTGGCAGTGTCACCTGAAGTAGATTGCCAGGCCTGCCTTCCGAGGCAGTGGAGGGTTAAGTGAAGTTGAGATAAGTATGGTTCAAATTCTAACACGTGTCTTTTAGGTTTTTATTGTTATTTTTTATATCTCATGATTTGTAAGTTATACATTTTAGTTGTTTGCATAGTTGTTCTCTTTGAGGTTCCCCTGACAAAGGCTCAGCCAAAACCCGGCTGTGTTGGGGGTCTTTATAAAGGACCATTTAGTTTACTTCTCGCCTCCTTTTTGCATCTTGCTAAACCAGTCTAGGACCCAACCGCTCTCTGTTTAAGAACCAGCCTTGCCAACATTCAGAATCAACCTCATCTTTAGCTCGGCTGTTGGTAGTGGTTCTGCTCTACTAAATCCAGCAGCTCTGCTACCTTGTTTATAGTTGCACATTTGAGGAAGTATTTATTTAGACAGTTTTGTATACCACCTTATCCTTCAATCAAAGTGGTCACAACACAATTGGGGGATACATTTAACATGAGGGGATGTGAGACACATGCACTAATACTTACAGGGAACATGGGCAATGGAGGGTTAAGTGGCTTGCCCAAGACCACAAGGAGCACCTGTGGCGCTAGAAACCCCAGTCCTTCCGGCCCAAGGTTGCTGTCCTCTAGTGGGATTTGAACCACTGACCTTCCAGCCTGTGGTACCTTGCCCCAGCCACTAGGCCATAGTGGATATGGAAGGGCAAACTAGATATAAAATAACGGCAGAAAATGATTGCAGAGAAAGACCAGATGAGCTATTTTTCTCCTTTTTTGAATGCTGTTCTGAAGTACAGTGGTATGCAAAAGTCTGGAATCACTTGTCAGTTTTGCGTTTTTCGTACTTTCTAACTTTATTTTTTAAATTTGCATTAGCCCAGCATATTCATCTTTCTACCACGTTAAAAGGGATACATTTGACTATTAGAGTTGAATTTTTTTGCATTCCTTGCTTCCAATATAAATACTTTACAGACACTGGGGGATAGCTACTGCGATTTTTGTGGATCCTGCGTCAAAACTGGATCGAGATTGATCAGAAATAACGTGTGTATATTGAATAATCAGGAGGCTGGTTTTACTGACCAATCACAATGCAGATATCTAGCCAACAGTGCAGCTATAAAAACATGCAGAATTTTTGAATTTCATACGCTTTCTGGATCGACTATGAAGATGACTCAGACCCTGATGTTGGAGGAGCGTGTTCGTGTGTCCTTTATGAGCAAGGAAGGATTTTCAAGCTGTCAGCCAGGAAAGTTGACTGCAGTCAGAGTGCCGCTGTTAAGATTGTACAGAAGAAGAAAGAAATGGGTTCAGTGGTGGACAGGCCTCGTTCAGGTCATCCACGTGCATCAGTATCACACCAGAACCGCGCACTACGACACATTTCACTGACTAATCGCAAGTTGACCTCTCCTCAGCTACTTTGAGAGTGGTCAGACAAGAGAGGTCAGTGTCAGTTCATCAACAGTTCGCCGGTGCCTGCAGTTTGGTCTCCAGGCTGCAAAGCACGGAATAAGCCACTGATGACTGACATACAAAGGCGTAACTGAATTGTGTGGGCGAGAAAGCACTCAACCTGGTCGACTGAAATGTGGGAAAAGGTGTTATTCAGCGATGAAAGCACCTTCTGCCTGTTTGGTAACCAGGCCCACACCTATGTGAGGAGATTTCCTGGAGAGGAATTCAAGCCTGAGTGTCTCAGCCTCACTGTGAAGCATCCTTTGAAGTCATGCTCTGGAGCTGCATGGCTGCCAGTGGCTTTGGACATCTTCACATCGTCAATGGAATGGTCAACGGGGCCAAGTACATCACCATACTGCAAACGTGCATGGTGCCATCAGCAAACCAGCTGTTTCCTGGCCAGTTCCTGTTTCAAGATGACAATGCACCCTGCCATCGCTAAAGACAGGTGATCAACTGGAAGCAGTGGAACAACATCAGGTCAATGGACTGGCCTGCCCATTCTCCAGATCTGAATCCAATCGAGAACCTGTGGCACAAGGTGGCCTTGGAAATATCCAAGAGGCATCCGACATCAGTGTGAGCTGATTGAGTCACTCATTGCAGCTTAGAACCGCGTTGTCACCAACGATCACCTTGTCAGACTGGTTCATTCAATGCCGACAAGGTGCAGTCAGGTGATCAACAACAAAGGGTGGCCCATCAAATACTAAGCCATCGCTGACACATAAAAACGGCTTTTTCAAGGCCACATACATTAATTTGAAGGAAACCTGGCGTGCGTCCATAATATTTTAAAGCATACTTAAAATAATATATCGTTGGCCAACGATGTACATTATGCGATTTTCACAGAAAATCTATCAACAGGACAACTATGGGGAACAAACTCAGAAAATAAGTGCCAAACCAATACTAAAAGTTGGCCCTAATAGCCAATTCTATCACTTATGAGATACACAGAAAAAGCCACTGGGAGGAAAAAAATTGATATAAGGCCACGAAGTTGAAAAAACGTCAAATTTACAAATGATTCCAGACTTTTGCACACCACTGTACTCTTGCTTTGCCGGTGTCATACTGAAGCTATCCCCTAGGGGAGCACGCATATGTGCCAGTGATTATGTCACTGAAGCTTCTGATTGTTTTCTTTCTCTGTCTCCATCATCTGCTGGAAGGGGGATATAACCCACTAGTCTGGACTGGTCTAGCAGGATTCCAGGAAAGGAAATTAATGGTAAGTAAAATTTCACTGCTCAGGAAATACCTTTTCATGGAAAGGTTCATGGATGCCTGGTGTGCTCTCCCAACGGAGGTAGTGGTAATAATAACTGTGATAGCATTTAAAAACATATTAGGCATACAAAGAGGATCCTTATATGGCAAAAGAATGTTACCAAAGCAAACTTCAAATAACTTCAAAAATAGAAGAGGAGGACCTACATGGAGCAGCAGATACAACTCTAGCCACCTTACTGGGCAGATAGATGGAACATGCTGGTCTTTATCTGCCATTGTTTATTATGTTATGTAGATGTTTGTTTTGCCTTAATTCAATATCTAATAAATTGAATAGTCAAGACTTGCCCTATGCTGCACGGGAAGATTACTTTTTCGGAGGAGGAGGGTGGTGAAGTTGGAGGCCAGTTTTTTGTGGGGCAGGAGATGATTCTGTGAAGAAGTCCTGGAATGGAAGGGGCGAGGTGGGGGAGGGATGCAATTGAGATTTCGGTATCTGAGTATCCAGGTATTTCTGTCTGAATCACATAGCACTGCCAGTTTCAAAGTTTCTTTGTATATAGTTCCCTGTTTTGTCCTGCTATTTTATTTTGCAAAGTTACAAGGAAAGAGCCTTCATATATTTAATCCTTTCTAGGAAAATCGTGTGGCAGTCCAGGAGAACTAATCAATGGTGGTGTTGATTTAGAAGATAATTTATTTGGTTCTACAGCAACATTTTTTTTGTAATCCAGGGTAAGTGTCTAGTTTTATTTTTTATGTATTGGCTAATTTTAAACTGTTTACTTTATGAATTAGGAATTGTGCTATTTTGTTTTTGTTCTTGCTTGAAAAGAGCATCTTTATCACATTCACAATATGTCTTTAATAAAATTAGTTGAACGAGAATTAATAAAGTAGTTGGATAAAAATGATACCATTTCAAGTTTTATTTATTTGTTTGTTTATTTAGACATTTATTTATTTATTTATACAAACAAACAAATGCATTTTCTATATCGCCCCTTCCAGAGATCAGGGGCGGTTTACATTTAAACAAACCAGATGCATGGAACAATTATTATAAACCATAATGGTATAACTATGTACAGATACATAAGAACAAGAAAACGTGAAAAGCCATTAACTTTGTACAGAACAACTTTCTGGATCAGGAAGTTAGAGGGAGGCTTTTAACAGTATACTTATTTGTAGGTTACATATGAGCAGAGGTAACAATTATGCATTAGTCAATCTCCAGGAACAAGCAGGAATGAGTCTTCACATATGGGTACGTCGGTACCGACGGAGCCTGCACGGGAATGCTCCCCAGCATCCAATCAGAAAGCTTTTGGGAGCATCCCTCGCGCCTGCGCGCTGACTTCCCGCCCTTTCCACTTCTTCTCCTCAGTTTTCGTTTTTCCGTGGAGCCGGCAGGACGTCCTCCTGTCACCGCAGAAACTTTTTTCTTTAAATACTTCATTTCTTGTTTTCTTGTGGTCGCAGCTGTTTTTCCCGCTGACACCGGTACCACTGGTGTTTTTTTTCTTTCTTTTTTCTTAAACTCAGAGATTTTTCCCTCTGTTTCTGTCTTAACTTTTTGGGCCTACAAGGCCTCTCCATCATGGAGCCGCCTTCTCCTAAGAAGTGCCTTCACTGTGGAAACAGTTTTCTTTTTAGACACCAATCCCTGGTGTCTAACCTGTTTGGGTCCTGCCCCTTTTTCCCCTGAACTATCAGGCTGCAATGCTGAGAGAAGACCTTCCCTCTTTCGAGTTTCCCTCGATACCGTTTTCCCTCCTGCAGTGAGGGCACCGGGTTTTTCTTCTCTACAGGATCAGGTAACCCACAAACAGTCTGTTAAGACTTGCCAATCCTGGAGTGGTAGGTCTCATGCCACGCATGATGACGGCTCCGGCCTTGCTCTCAAGACCCCATTGGCATTAAAACCCCGGCGGGAGTCTTCGGGCTCCTAAGCATTTCAGGGGTTTCAGGTTGTTCCTGGGGCTCATCCCTCACAGAACATACCTGAGCCGTGCTCAGGGGTGGTATCCGCTTCGAGCGGTACCGATGCACCGGTGTCGAGTGTCCCACTCTTCACCAGGGATCGTCATCTGGCGTCCTCGGTACCTTCGGGACCGATCGATACGTTCCAGATTGACTTTCCTGTTTCTAAGCCATGTTCGGTGGTGGTACCCGCTTTGAGTGGTACCAATACCCCGGCATCGGCACCGGTGTCGAGTGTTCCACTCGACACCAGGGATCGTCTTCTGGCATCCTCGGTTCCTTTGGGACCGATCGATACGTTCCAGATTGACTTTCCTGTAATCTAAGCCATGCACGGGGGTGGTATCTGCTTTGAGCGGTACCGATACCCCGGCATCTGCACCGGTGTCGAGTGTTCCACTCTTCACCAGGGATCGTCATCTGGCGTCCTCGGTACCTTCGGGACCGATCGATACGACCCAGAGTGACTTCCCTGTATCAGCATCGCCGGTACCACCACAGACGTCGGTGCACTCTAGACATGCATCGATAGACTCGCTCCCTTCGATGCCGAGTCTGGAATCGATATCTAGTCTAGATGGCTGGGTACCGACGCGCCTTGGAACCGACCCTTGTCGTTTCCGGATACGCAGTACCGAGGATACTCACCAAGACTCTCTGGTTACCTCGGTACCGCTTGAGCAGCCTCCGATGACGGCCTTGATGCCATTACCGGTATCGATGTCGATTCCTGCAGTTACATCGGTGCCATCGATCCTTTCCATGCCTAGTTTGGAATCGATACCTGGCATAGACGATGCAGTACTAACTGCCTCAAATCGTGACTGCCAGTATCATTATCCATCTAGTAAGGTTCTTTTTCTGTACCAGACCAGTACATCCTCTGGTGCTCAGGCTGCATCTTCAACCTTAGCCTTCCCAGGGATGGTTCCCATTGGAGATCCTTCTTTTCAGAAGTTTCTCATTGACATGGCAACCTTTCTTGCTATTCCTATCCCTGGCTGTAATCTTAACCAAGGCTCTCCTGCAGAAAAGGGAAATATAATGCTTCCTTTACATCATTCTTTGCAGGATCTTCTGAGAATATGGGAATCACCTTTAAGGGTTCCCTCACCTTCTACAGCAACTAATGTTCTGTATCAGGTGCCCCCCTCTCCAGGGTTTCAAAAGAATCAACTTCCCCATCATTCCATTGTAGTGGAATCAGCAATGAGGAAGGTAAAAAGCAAGAAGAAGCATTCTTCTTATCTGCCAGGTCGTGCTTCTAGAGCACTTGATGCCTTTGGACGTCAAACCTTCCAAACATCTATGCTGGCATCAAGAATTATTTCTTATATATTTTGAGTCTAACACTCCAGGAGGTCACAAAGAAATTATCTCTTTCTTTCTCGTGCTTCTCTAGACTCTTTTGAGTCTGTTAGCAGATCCTCTGCTATTGCCATTGGAGCACGTCATAGAGCCTGGCTCCAAGCTTCTGACTTGAGCAGATGGGCACGACATACACTGGGCAATTCTCCTTGTACTGGAGAAAATCTCTTCAATAAGGAGGCTTTACGTCAGGTTGCTCATTGCTCCACTGACTTCCCTGGTTCTGGAAACCATTCTAAGCCGCCTTCTTCCCCAGGAGGTAGGAAATGTCCTACCAAGCCTTCTTTCCCTAAGAAAAGAAGGTTTCACTCTTGCCCATCATCCAGAGGTGCCCAAACAAGGGACACCTCGTCCTAGTCTGAAGTTTCCAAGTTCTAGCCAGTCTCAACATACCCAGCAACCATAGGTTCTGAAGGTTACAATCTACAGTTAACCTCTTCTTAACAGAAGTTTGTTCACTGTTTTTTCTTAAAGCTCTACACTGGGGTTTTCCTTTTTCAGTATGCTAAGCTGTCAGGATATTCTTGTCCATGGGTTACAGAATTCTCCTCTTCTTACTACCAAGAAGGGAGATTACAACTATCTCATGATAGTTTCTGTCCCAACATGAACATTTTTTCCTTCAGCTGACTCGCCATATGGGTAAGTCACCCTCCCCCTCTCATCCAGGGTTTCCCCTGACTGAGTGGTACCATACTGAAAAGCTTCTCTAGCTTTCATTCCAGTGTAGACTTTTTGTTTCCTTGAATACATTATCAAGATAACTCATCAGGCAGGGACAGGAATATCTCCTCTCCCTTTGTCTGTTTCTCTTTGTTTTGCACAGTAAGATTCTCTCTGCTGTCTTTTTCAGCTGCTGTGCATGCAGGAGTTCCAGTGATTGAACTACTGGTACTTTTCCACAAGTTCCAGTCTATCTTCCACAATTTTTGTCTAGCCTCAGTAGTGATTCCAAGCTAGTCCTCATCTATCTTGGATAATCCTACTCACTTTAGGCTTCTCACATTATCTTCTTTCTAGCCATCTCCTTTTCCTAGGATGTGGCAACACACCTGACTTCAGTCAGTTTTATCTCATAATTCTCCTGCACAATGCTCTCTGCAATCTTCAGAGAAGCTTTCTACTATGGGCCCTTGCTACAGAGCATTGATCTTTGTCTCTGAGGGCTATTCTATATAGTAGAAAAAAGCTTATAAATCATTCTCATGACTGTGAGGGTTCTCCACACCCTCTTGTCTCCTGTTATAATTCAGAATATAAGCTTTTTCTGCGTGAATATCCAAGGCTATTAGTAATGCATGATACCCCTATGTCCCTCCAGTGGGTCCTCCTGGTATCTCCTCTGCGTTTCTACCCATCTACCATGTCAGAGTTCTAAAGGACTCTCGACTTGCTCGTTACAGACTGATATTATCCTCTGTTTTTCACGCAACTATCCTGGTTATTTTACTGGATTGCATTCCTGCATCCTCTTAGCCCACGGAAATAGATTCTCTATATATCTGTCAAGTGGGTTTCACCCTCTTGTTGGATGAATCTTTCCCCTTCACATTCCCCATGTGAATGTTCTTATGGGGCTTAGTGTATCTTCAGACTTATTGTCATGTATGTAAATATCTCTATATATGCCTCTACATACATATGTCTGTAAGCTGTGTGTGCATAATTTATGCCGCCATATGTATGTATGTATGTATGTATGTAGATACATATTCTGCATATCTATATCTGTTGGGAGACTTTTATAGATCGATATGTATTACATACTATCTCCTCACTGTCTATGCTATAGCAATTTGTACCTTTCTTAGAGGTTACAGACAGTGGGCTCCCTTTTTCATACTGTTCCTTAGTATGTGGGGACTGTTATGCACACAACCACTACTGTGGTGATAACAGCTTCAGCTTTGCTCTAGGTCTCCCTATCCTTGAAGATTCAAGCTTCAATATCTTTCCTATCTCTCAACAGCTAGGAAAGATAGTGTACATCTTCATTGTTTTGAGTACACATTGTTCTCCTTGGGAATATGGGCCTTTTTCCATACCCCTTCTTCCCTCCAAGACTGGGCTAGTTGTCCAAATCGGTCAGTCTTCTTCTTTTAGTCCTCAATGTTTTGACTCTGTACCTAAAAGAGTTTTCAGCTTTTTCTCAAAAAGCTTTCCATTGAAGACCTGCCGTTCTAATCCTACCCCAGTTGACACCTGGATCACCTGCTAATTCCAGGTCTGGACCTTCACCCTCACTGCTGTGAGGTCACCTTGAGGATTCCGCTACTGCATATCCAGTAGACTCCATCACGCTTTCTACTTCCTACAATCCAGTAGGTAAGCTCCATATTATAACTGTTCATTAAATAATTTTAATGGTACTTATCATACATGCCATGGACTCCTCTCCTGTAGTCCTTGGGTTTGCTGTTTTCCTTACAGCTCTTCTATTCTCAACTCCTACCCTCCATTCCCTCATGGGATGCCGGAGATTCCTGTGTGGGAAATGCACTCCTGATCCAGGAACATGCATTTTATGGGATCTCCCCCTGGCATCTCTAGCTAGGGAGTCCCCATATGTGAAGACTCATTCCTGCTTGTTCCTGGAGATAGCACAGTTACTTACCTGTAACAGGTGATCTCTGGGAACAGCAGGAATAAGTCTTTACAACCCACCCACCTCCCCTAGGAGTTGTATCTATCTATCTTCCTTTCCTCTTTCTCTCCTTTGTCTCAGCTATGAAACTCAACTGAGGAGAAGAAGTGGAAAGGGCGGGAAGTCAGCGCGCAGGCGCGAGGGATGCTCCCAAAAGCTTTCTGATTGGATGCTGGGGAGCATTCCCGTGCAGGCTCCGTCGGTACCGACGTATCCATATGTGAAGACTTATTCCTGCTGTTCCCAGAGATCACCTGTTACAGGTAAGTAACTGTGCTATATTAAAGTATTCTGTAAAAAGAAGTGTCTTCAGTTCTTTCCTAAAGGTCTGCAGATCTTTGATTGCCCTAATGGGGTCTGGTAATGAATTCCATAGAGTAGGTGCAGTGAAAGTAAAGGCCCTGTTGCTGGTTATTTGTTTCGTTTTGCGCATTGAGGAAGGTATGGCAAGTATGTTCTGGTTACTCTTCCTTTTGTTCCTGAAGTCTGTTTGTGATTGAATTCTAGATTTGAGGAAGGAGGGAGAGATGTCGTTAATTAGTTTGAATGTGGTGATTATTGTTTTATATTTCACTCTGCTCCCTTTTGGGAGCCAGTGCAGATTCTTGAGTACAGGTGTGATGTGATATGTTAGGTGTGTTCTGGAAATAATTCTAACAGTCACATTTTGGGCTAGTTGTAAGGTGGTGATAGTTTTTTTGGGGAGACCCTGTATTAAGATGTTGCAGTAGTCCCAGTGGGGTGTTATAAGTGCTTGGACCACTGTTCGGAAATCGCTAGATTCTAGGAGAGGTCTGAGGTTCTGGATGGTTCTTAGTTTGAAAAATATGGTCCTGGCCAATGTTCCTTCTAAGCTGTGCTGGGTCCTCCGCCGGCATTCCTGCCGTTGGGTGGGGAGGAATGCCAGCAGAGGACCCGGCGCAGCTTAAAGAGAACATTGGCTGCGGCGTGTGTTTGACCCAACAGTAGAGTTGTTGGGTCTAACACGCCGCAGCCACTGTTCTCTTTAAGCCGGTGGGGGGAGGGGCAGAGCATCGATCGCGCTGCATCTCCCCCCCCCCCCGCCCCCCCCCTGGCAGGAATGCCGGCGGAAGACCCAGTGCAGCTTAGAGGGAACATTGGTCCTGGCTATTTGTTTTATATGGGTTGACAAGTTCCATGGAGCTGGGTCTATCACCTAAATCTGTGAGGTGCTGCAAAGGTCCAGTAGCACCATAGACATAAGCAGTTTACATTACATTAAAACAATTCTGGTAACAAAGTAACTCAGATATTTAGCTGCCACTATTTTTGCCGATGCTTTTTGAAACCAGCTGCAAAAGCAAAAGAACAATTGTTGAGCATTTTAAATGTAACCAGTTTTTGTAGACACTCATTTTGCAGATTTAATTTTTCCGGAAGTATAATTTGGAGTTTCCATAAGAGTATTGCTATTTGTGTAGGTATCGACTCGTTGGACGGAATAAAAGACTATGTCTGTACACAGGTTCCTGGAGTAATGTCGTTCCCATATGTGAAGGTATGCACATAATCTTACCACAGGAAACTAAGAAACATTTGTATAAATATTTGTTAAACTATAGCTTCCCAAATCAGGAGGCTTTAGCATGCTTCAGTAATATAGATTATCATAGGGCTCGATGGAGAAACCCATGCAGTAGAATGCTGAACGTGCTAGAAATTGTTTACTCCCGATGCAGTGAAATCTGTGGCATGCAGATTACTACTGTATTATGTGCGTGTTACCAGGAAAAAAAGCACACACAACACATCTCTGCATTAAGATGTAACCGTTTATTGCATAGGGAGTAAATGTCTCCAAGTCAGTGTGTGAATGGATATTTACTTATGCACTGGCAGGATGAGAAAAAAGATTCATGCAAAATCTTTCCTGCGCTCTCGCCCCCCCCCCTTTACTCTCACACAACCAAATTTATGGCCAAAGTGGGTCCCTGATCCCACAGCACCTTACCTTTGAGCCAGACAAATGCATTGATGGCTCCAGTGGGCGCTCTAACCCTTTTCTCACTGAAAAAAGTCTATTGGGGTGCTACCCCTCCACCATAACCCAAACTAGCATTCCAGGTGCCACCCCTATTGCACCACTAACCGTAGCGGCACAAATAGGCCTCTGTTTGTCTGTACCTTCGCCCCCTATACACCTCAAATGTAGGAGGCAGGAACAATACCCACTTAACCCCTGCCTCTGCTGCCATCTTGAAAATGGCAATGCCTGACCCTGTGTGGTGCACCCTGGGATGTTCAGTATGGGGGTCAAGCACCACCGTAAGTGCTGCTGATGCTTCTATTGCAACTAAACTGAATTAGATTACAGCACCATCATTTGGCGAGTGCTGTTATAGATAGAACTGGTGAGTGCTGTTATACGAGGTGTGACGAAAAAAAGAAACGAGACTGTCCCATAAATGTTTTATTACAAAATCGACAGAGAAATTATGCATTGTCCCCGTCAAAGTAATCCCCCTCCAGAGTTAATGCACTTCTGCATTTGCTTCTGCCACATTCGGAAGCACTCGGTAAAGTCCTCCTCCTTGAGGTCCCTTAGCTCCCTTGTCACAGTGGCCTTGATCTCTTCTACAGAGGCAAAATGAGTTCCTTTGAGCACAGTCTTCAGCCTGGGGAAGAGCCAGAGGTCGAACGGTGCGAGATCTGGGGAATAAGGAGGTTGGTCGAGAGCTGTGATCTGTTTGTTGGCCAAGAACTGCCTCACACTGAGCGCAGTGTGTGCAGGCGATTTGTCGTGGTGGAGCAGCTATGACTTCTCTCCACAGAGCCCGCCTGCTGTGCAGAATCCGGTCATGGAGGCGATTGAGGACCTGCTGATAGACGTGCTAGTTGACTTTCTGATCCTCAGACACAAACTCATGATAGACCACTCCTTTCTGGTCGAAGAATGCGATCAGCCTGACCTTGATCCTTGATTTGGACATGCTTGCCTTCTTGGGTCTGGGTGACAGTCGAGTCTTCCACTGCAGACTCTGTCTCTTGCTTTCAGGGTTGTACTGGAAGACCCAAGTCTCGTTTCCTGTGATGACTTGGCCAGCAAACTCTGGATCTTCTCCGATCTTCTCTAGCAAGCCTCGACAAACATTTGATCCGGTGCTCCTTCTGGTCATCCGATAAAAGCTTGGGCACCATCTTGGCGCGCACCTTCCACATCCCCAGCTCCTGCACCAAGATGGTCTGCATGGACTCCCTGTTCAGGCTAAGCTCCTCAGTTATCATCCGCACTGTCAATCTGTGATCCCTCTGCACCAGCTGGTTCACTCTGTCAATGTTCTCAGCCGTCTTTGTCGTGGAAGGCCGTCCTGACTTGGGATTATCCTCCACCTCCTCGCGGCCAGTCTTGAAGCGTTTGTGCCACTCGAAGACGTGCGGCCTTGACATTGCATCTTCTCCATAAGCCTTTTGGAGAAGTTGGAGACACTCATTTGGGCCCTTCTCCAACTTAATCAGAAATTTCAAGTTGATTCGTGCTCCATATTTCTGCCACTTCCAGTTGCGTGACAAAGCGATGGAGCAGTGTGCTACAAAACAAACTGAGAAAAACATAGTGAGAGATGAAAAATATTATAGCAGAATATTGGCAAGATGTTGCACAACACAGTGACATAAGCGATTAGCTAATTGGCATTGAGTCATGGGCGTGGCTGTCAGTCTCATTTCTTTTTTGTCACACCTTGTAGATCAAATGCGGGTTAGGAGATAGAACTGCTGAGTTTCAAGCCTGGCTGGTACTTAACCTTGGGTCATATTGCTTGGGTGCAGAAAGCTATGAAATTCTTCAAGAAACTTGCATTTAAATCTCTTGCTGCTCTTGTGAAACAGATTTGCTCAGGTCAAATTCTTTCATAGTTGAAAAGATTTGAAATTTCATCTATTCTGGTAATTAAGTCTGTCTTTCTTTCCCCCACCCCCAGCTGTTATTTGTCCTTCACCTGCAAATATTGATGGCGGAACGCATTCTGGAATAGGAAGGGATGAGTTCACCTATCTGTCAGCTGTAACATACAGATGCACGTCCGATACACTGACACTTATTGGAGAAGCATCAATTCATTGCACGCAGTATGGGAACTGGAGTGCAGAGCCGCCGAAATGCAAAGGTCTGTCTGTCTTTGGAGATCTTTCTCTGCCTTAGATGACACCTAGGGTAATGCGATAAATGTTATGTATATGCAAGTGCTGTTTGTGTAGGTTTAGGAAGGACATACAGGATGTATAATTGCAACCGAGGAGCCTTCTAGATGGCAGGGTTGGACTTTCAATACAAGATGAAGCAAAGACGTAGGAGTGAACATTTTCTTTTTTTACAGTGGGCACTAATATAAACAAGCTTTGAATTTTTTGGAGGAAATTGTTTAAACCATGAGTACGATGGTGGTGTTGAAATGTTTTCCTTTCTCCCTTCCCTAATCAAATTTCAGTTAAGCTACATGAACATTTTTGAGATAGTGTATGAAATTAATCAGGAGATGTTTTACAGCAGGTAAGCACTGATGACAAGAGCTGATGGGGCTAAGGCTAGTGGAAAGTAGGTATACTTACACGCAGTGTATGGCTGTATCTCAGGACAGTTGAATGGACAGTTACCTTTTTCTTAAAAAAAAAAGAAATGAAAAAGATGAGAAAATGCTAAATCAAATAGCGCAGAGCCTTGCTTAGTAGAGAATTTGCAAGAGAAACAACAGCAGAAATCAAGAGTGGGACTGTAGAGTGCCGGGAACCCCCACTTAAGTATTAGCCTTATATTTAAGTGGTTTGTCACAAAGACTCAAATTCAAGAATAGAGTAAGCCGTGAGTAGTGCAGGTGAGATGACTAACTTCCATCAGATCTGTGTCAGTATTGTGTTGTGCACAAACTAGATGGAGGATGGTCTGTTTTTAGGGGCATGGTGATTAGAAGTAGAAAGCTACTTTTTCTCTTATTTTGTTAAGAAAGAGGACTGATAACTGCATTTTCTGGGGATCTGGAGAACAGTCTAAAAGTGATATAAATATTTTAACTTCTTCCTTTCCCACTTTGCACATATTTTCTTGGTGCGTCCGAGTACAAGTGCAACTGAAGAAGGGACAGCAGGAGTAAGAGGTGATTTGCTGTTTTACAGTGCTACCAGGCTATGGAAGTTTCAGTGGTTTAGGGAGTCCTAGAATCTATGAAGTACAGCCACTCGGGGATTGCCAGAGAATCACAAGAGTTTTTACAGTTAGTTAGCTTTTATGTGATTGAGTCCTCATATGTTGTAGAATTGAAGATACCGAAGATTACTTGATTAGGTTAAAGCAGGTGGGTCACCTAAATAATGAACATAGAAGTCCCAGGTGATACTGGAATCCTAAATATAAAACAATTGTATTTCTTCTTTTTAGTTGTCAGTTGTACAGATCCATTTGTCCAAAATGGGAAAAAAATATCTGGATTCGGACACTCCTATAAATATGGGCAAAGTGTTGAATTTGAATGTGATCGTAGCTTTACCTTAGTTGGCAGTAGTTCGATTAAATGTGGAGAAGACAGTGATTGGCATCCTCCAGCTCCAGCTTGTAAGTATAATGCTTTCAGCCTTTTCATTACCTGTTCATTACCCTGCAAGCTTTCACATTTTTTTTTTCAAACATCATGGCACTCAAACCATATTTATAGTATTCACCTTTCCCTACTTCCCACCAGTTGAAAGAGAGCAGCGCTTTTTGCCTGGTCTGCTTAATTTTGCTGGCTTCAATTTGACACATTCATGTATCGGGTTCCACCTTTCTAAGTGATGGCACTAACACTCATTGCAGTATCCCCTAAATAATTTCCCTCTTCCTTTCAGTTGGATGACGAGCACAAAGGTAAGGTTACCAAATTTCTGGTGAGTGAATCTTGTTCCTTGTAACATAATAGATGACGGCAGGTAGACTGGAATGGCCCATCGAGTCTGCTTAGACAGAGGTTAGGGTTTTAACTTGCCACTCTGTACCTTAATTGAGTAATTTGTGAGCAATTCATTATTTTGGTGGGACGGTAATTCATTCTCAGAATATACTTAAAAATGCATTTGTTCTTTCATTTTGCAGTCCTGGAACACAATCTTATAAGGGCCTAGAGTAACATCTGCTCCAGCCCCTCTCTGTGTAAATGATTAATAATAATAATAATAGTAGTAGTAGTAGCAGGCATATCACAGCAGAGAAAGGGAGAGGGGAGCTAGACTGGAGCAGAAGCTCTGTGGACTCCTGTTCCACCCCCTTCTCTCCTTTCTTCCACAGTTTTACTCATATCAGGGCACCATCCAATAGCCAGGGCAAGGGGGGAGGATCATGTGGGACTGCCAGCATTGTGGCACAGGAAGGACTTTCTTTGTGCTCACCATGCAGCAGTTAATAAAGACTGCAATAATATATGAAGACTTGTATATGAGGTTTTTTTTATTATCCACCTTTCAAAGGCACAATAAAGTGGGTACAAATTGTAAAAGAAATAATATATATAAAAGTAAAATTACTTAATTAAAAGTGTCATCTTAAAGAGAAAAATCAGAAAACCTATGAAAGAATAAAAGTGCAGAGTAAGAGCTATTGGTCTGTCTTCATCCAGGAGTGTTGCCAAATGCCATCTTCCTTAGTGTCCCTCCAGTCCAGTCTTGTACCTCTGGGTAGTCAAACCCCCACCAGCAGTTTGGAGACTGAGCATTTCATCTTTTTGATGACATCGGTGTACGTAGGCAGTGGGCTTCTCCTACCAGCCCCAGTAAGCTCAGTCTCCTAGCAGCTGGAGAAGTGATTCCAGAACTCGATTCACTGAAAGGACAACTAAGGAGCAATTTCCCTTTTCTTGTTTTAGGGCAGATCCCATTTTAAGGTCTTTGGTGCTCCTTCGGGTAACACTGTGGTCCTTGAGCTAGTGACAAACAGGGGTTTTTTTGTGCCTTTCTAAGCAAGAAAGCGCTTTCAAAAAAAAAAGAAAAATTTTTTAGCTCTTCAGGCAGGCAGTACCGATTGGGGCATCAAGGGAAGTAGGGGCGCTCTCTATGGGAGCACGGGGAGGCTTCCTGAGTTTGTGTGTGCCTACAGCAGCTCCCGAACCCTCTACTGGGTGAGGAGCTGCTAGTGCTGCCCAGACCCCCGCATAGTGAGGCTTGTCAGGCAGGCTCCTACCTCGGTGCTGAAGCCAGTGAGTAGGACAGGCATGAGGCAGGAAACGGGAGGGGGGAGAGCTGCGTGCTTGCTTGAAAGCACGTGTGCTGACAACCCTTGGGGCAGGAGAGCTCAGAGGCGGCATTTACTTGCATTTTTGTGGTTCTGACTTTTCTCCAGGACCAAGCAGGAAGTCAGTCCTCACTTATGGGTGACGTCGGCGCCGACGGAGCCCTCGCGGAGCAATTTTCCCCAGCTTTCAAAGAAAGCCTTTGGGAATTGCAGCGCGCATGCGCGGTCGTCTTCCCGCCTGAGGGTGCCATCTTAGCCAGTCTTCTTTTTTCCGCGGAGCCCTACAGACGTCCCCGTCTTGTCCCCGCGAAAAAGTCGATTTTCTTCATTATTTTATTCTTATTTCCTTCGGTTCGACGCCGATCTTTTTCCCGCCCGGACTCGCGACGCCGGTCACGAGTCCTCCTACTTTTTTTTCGGGTTTTCTGACTTTGTCAGCTTTCGTTTTCGATTTTTCCCTGGCAGCCCGGTCCTTTGACCTCGCAGGGGCCCTTTTTCCCCCGATGGCTGCCAGTGGCTTTAAGCGGTGTGGTCAGTGTGACCGAAATATGTCACTAACTGACACACACGACTTTTGCCTCCGCTGCCTGGGCCCGGATCATGAGGAACTGATCTGTGGGCCCTGCGGCAAAATGTCCTCAGAAGCGTTGAGAAGTCGGCGGCATCAGCGTGATCGAATCTTCGCTGACCCCAGCCGTACCCGGACCTCGTCGGAGGCCTCCGCGTCAAAAGGCTCCAGCTCGGACCGTCGCCGGAGTTCCTCCGACCGGGGTTCTCCCTCCGGGGACCATCGTCGGACGGTGAAACCCGCGAGGGCGGCGTCGGTGGACGCTCCTGGTTCGGCGAGGGCCAGGTCGCATAGCCCCGATAGCCGCCCCGGGTCCTTGGAGAAGGAACACCTCCCGAAGCGACCTCGCCTGGAGTCGGAGATGCCTGCTCGGGTAAGTCCTGTGGTCCTTCTGGACTCGCCTCCGTGACAGCCGACGTCGGGCCCGACGCCGTCGGGGCCCGAGTCGGGGGCTGCTGGGTCACCTGAGCTCGGACTCAGGTTGACGGCCTTGGAGAGCAGACTGTCTGCCTTCATGGACCAGCAGCGGGCACTGCTCGCTGGCCTCGCTGGCGCCGCTGCCCCGACCGCCGGGACGTCGACGTCCAAGTCGACCCCGGAGACCGAGCCGATCCTCGAGTCGATGAGAACTCGAGTCGATCCTCGGTCGAGGTCACCCTCGGCCTCCCGTTCGGGACCGAGGTCGCCGACGCCGACTCCCTCGGCGTCGGGGCGGCAGGCGCCGCGCCCTGCCCGGGCCGACCCCACCGATTCCTCGTCGGAGTCGGTCTGGGAGTCTGAGGAGGAAGAGTCACCTGATTCTTTTCGGACTCTGTGTGTCCCCTCGGACTCACCTGAGTCCGAACCTCGGAAGCAGTCCCCCCCGGAGGATGCCCGGTTCTCGGACTTCGTTAGGGATATGGCCAAGGCTTTGGCCTTCCCTGCGGATCCCGAGGAGGAGCCTCGAGCCGAAGAGCTCGACGCCCTCCAGTATGACTCTCCCGCGAGGGAACACTTTACTGTACCGGTTCCTCCTATGCTGGAACGACTACTCTTCCGCATGTGGGAAAGTCCGGCCTCCTCGCCGGTCCTGAGCAAGCGGGTCGATTCTATCTATCGAGTCCGCAAGAGCCCTGGCTTCCAAAAGGCACAGCTACCACACCATTCCATGGTAGTGGAATCCGGCCATGCATCGTCTTAAGAGCCAGAAGATGCACTCCTCGGTGCCCCCTGGCAGGGAGGCCCGTAACCTGGATGGCCTTGGTAAGAAGTGTTTCCAGGGCTCTATGCTCGCATGTCGTGTCCAGACTTACCAGCTGTACATGGGCATGTATCTCCGGGATCTGGCTAAAGAGCTAGCCGGATTCTCCGCTGGTCTGTCCGAGGAACCCTTGCGGAGGTTCCTGGCCTTGTCCACTGGCATTCGGGAATGCTCAAAGTTCATGTCCCGGGCAGCCTATGATGGCTTTGAAGCGTCGGCTCGAGTGGCCGCAGCCGGCATCGGTGCCCGCCGACAGGCTTGGCTTCAGTCGTCAGACCTTGAGCCCTGGGTGCAGGACAAGTTGGTCGATGTCCCCTGCCGAGGCGAGAACCTCTTTGGCAAGCCCATGGCGGAAAAGGCTGCACAAATTGAGACTGAGACTCTCACCAGGACCAGGCTTTCTAGGAAGACCTCCGCCCCTTCCCAGAAAAAGAAGGGCTTGGGGAAGAAGTCCTTTTACCCGAGGAAGGCGGCTGCCTACAAACAATACCCCCATTATCAGGCCCCTGCAGCTCCCCAACAGGGCCAGCAGGCCAAGGGACGGGGTAACGGGTCCCGTAGGCAGCAAGCCCCCAAGCCTGCACCACCAGCCCCTGCTCAGCAGGGTGGGGGTTTTTGACTCGCAAAGCATAGCCTCTCCCCCCCCGCTGGTTCCTCCCAGCACCGGAGGCCGGCTGGTTCACTTCGCCCACAGGTGGTCCAGCATCACCGCAGATGCCTGGGTGCTTCAAGTCGTGCGAGAAGGCTATCTTCTCCACTTCCACCAGGTCCCTCCCTCCTATTTTCCGGGAGAACCTCCGCGACCCCCTCTGCACAGGGAATTACTCCTTCAGGAGTTAGCGGGTCTTCTGCAGGATCAGGCGGTGGAACCGGTGCCACACCACCTGAGAGGTCAAGGCTTTTATTCCAGGTATTTTCTGATACCGAAGAGAACAGGGGGCCTCAGACCCATCCTGGACTTGCGCAACCTCAACAAGTTCCTTGTGCGGGAGAAGTTCAAAATGCTTACCCTTGGAATCCTTCTGCCCTACCTCCGGCAGGGAGATTGGCTATGCTCCTTGGATCTAAAGGATGCCTACACGCACATCCTCATCCACCCAAGCCACCGCCAATACCTAAGGTTTGTGGTGGCAGGAAATCATTACCAGTACAGAGTACTGCCCTTTGGCCTGTCCTCCGCACCGCGAGTCTTCACAAAATGTCTCGCGGTCGTGGCGGCCCATCTCCGGCTTCACGGCCTCTGTCTTTCCGTACCTCGACTACTGGCTCATCAGAGCAGCGTCCGCTCGGGAGGTCACCAACGCCACGCGCCGCACGGTGACTCTTCTGCAGCACTTGGGCTTTGTTATAAACTTCGCAAAGTCCACTTTGCTCCCCTCACAGGATCTCGAGTTCATCGGCGCAAGGCTGAACACTCCTCAGGCGCGAGCATACCTACCGCTCGACAGGGCTCAACGGCTCATGGACCTAGCCGACCGCTTTCGCAGCCAGCCCCTGGTCTCCGCCAGGCGCTTCCTGAGACTACTCGGCCATATGGCTTCCACCGTCCATGTGACCCCCAATGCCCGCCTGAATATGCGGTCTGCTCAATGGTGTCTCCGCCAGCAGTGGCGTCAAGCCACAGGCGGCCTAGCAGACCTAGTGCGCGTCTCCGAGCCGCTGATCTCGTCTCTCCGGTGGTGGCTCCGGCAGCCGAACCTCATATTCAGAATGCCTTTCCAGTCACCTCAGCCGACCCGGGTGCTGACCACCGATGCATCCCTCCTGGGATGGGGAGCACATTGCCAAGAGGCACGTACTCAGGGCCTCTGGACCACGTGGGAGTCTGCTCAGCAGATCAACTTCCTGGAGCTCAGGGCGATCCGCCTAGCTCTCAAGGCCTTCTCCCACCTGACTTCCCACCAGTCCGTCCTTGTCCAGACGGACAATCAATTTGCCATGTTCTACGTGAACAAGCAGGGGGGCACGGGCTCCTTCCTCCTCTGCCGAGAGGCACAGAAGCTCTGCTCTTGGGCCGTCAGTCACGGCATTCTCCTCAAGGCAGTTTATCTCCCGGGCCAAGAAAATTGCCTTGCGGACAAACTCAGCAGGGTCCTCCAGCCGCACGAGTGGCGTCTGGATCCCTTGGTAGTTCAGAAGCTCTTTCTCAAGTGGGGCCTCCCCACGGTGGATCTCTTTGCCAGTCCTCACAACCGGCAGCTTCCTCGCTTCTGCTCTCGTCAGCCACACCCCCTTCGGGTTGCGGCGGACGCTTTTCTGATCTCATGGTCGGGGAGCCTTCTGTACGCTTTCCCTCCCATCCCGCTAGTCTCTCGGACTCTTTTCAAGGTTCTCCGAGACAAAGCCTTCATGATCCTGGTGGCCCCTCGCTGGCCCAGGCAGCCGTGGTTTCCGCTCCTACTGCAACTGGCGGTGGAGGATCCAGTCCCTCTGGGGGTACAACCGGATCTCCTCACTCAGGATCAGGGGTCCCTACTGCACCCCAACCTCAGGTCTCTCAACCTCATGGCCTGGCTGCTGAGAGGGTAGTCCTTGCTCCCCTTCTCCTGCCGGCGGAGGTGGAGGAGGTCGTCTTGGCTTCGCGACGGCCTTCTACCCGCAAATGCTACGCCCTTAAATGGCGTCGCTTTGCAGTCTGGTGTACCCAACAGTCTCAGGATCCCTTCTCCTGCCCGCTGTCGGTGATCTTGCAGTACTTGCTACACCTCTCTAATCTGGGACTTAAGTCCAACTCCGTCAAAGTTCACCTCAGTGCTCTTTCGGCACATCATGTGCCGGTGGACGGTAGACCTCTCTCAAGCGACCCTCTCGTAGCGAGGTTTCTCCGAGGTCTCCTTCTACTTAAACCACCTCTGCGCCCGCCAGCGCCTGACTGGGACCTGAATGTGGTTTTGCAGCGGATCACCTGTCCGCCTTTTGAACCTATGGCTACCTGTTCTCTCCGTTTTCTGTCTTGGAAAACACTGTTCTTGATAGCCCTCACTTCCGCTAGACGCGTAAGTGAATTGCAGGCCCTCGTGTCTGATCCCCCTTACACTAGGTTCTACAAGAATAGGGTAGTCCTACGGACTCACCCAAAATTTCTGCCTAAAGTGGTCTCCCCTTTTCACATCAATCAGGAGGTGGTACTTCCAACCTTCTTTCCCAGACCACACTCCAGCCGAGCTGAAACGGTCCTCCATACCCTGGACTGTAGAAGGGCATTGAACTTCTACCTTGACCGTACGCGGGAGCACCGTAAAGCTGCTCAGCTTTTTGTGTCTTTTGACCCCAATAAATTGGGGCTCCCGGTCTCCAAGCGTACTCTGTCCATCTGGGTGGCGGACTGTATCTCTTGGGCTTATGGGGCAGCCGGACTCTCCTTAGAGAGTCGAGTCACGGCTCATTGCGTTCGGGCAAAGGCTACGTCAGTGGCTTACCTCCGCTCTGTTCCGCTGGCAGACATCTGCCGGGCCGCTACTTGGTCTTCGAGCCAGACTTTTGCGGTCCATTACTGTCTCGAGAGGGAGTCCCGTAGGGACAGTGCTTTCGGACAGGCAGTCCTCCGTAATCTCTTTGAGGTCTGAGCAACTCCTACCCTCCATCCCGGATGTGGGCTACCGGTGGGTGATAATTCAGCGAAGATTCTTTCCTTCTGTGCTGCTGAGCTAGAGGGAGCTCATTTTTGTGCTTAGGGTCTCCGGTAGCCTTGAGCTTGGGAGTCCCATAAGTGAGGACTGACTTCCTGCTTGGTCCTGGAGAAAGCGTAGTTACTCACCTGTAAGAGGTGTTCTCCAGGAGCAGCAGGAATCAGTCCTCACTACCCTCCCTCCTCCCCTTGGAGTTGCAATCGTCTGCTTATGTTCTTTTTGCAAATTTTTATGCTGTCTTTTTTTAGCTATGTCATCTGACTGGCTAAGATGGCACCCTCGGGCGGGAAGACGACCGCGCATGCGCGCTGCAATTCCCAAAGGCTTTCTTTGAAAGCTGGGGAAAATTGCTCCGCGAGGGCTCTGTCGGCGCCGACGTCACCCATAAGTGAGGACTGATTCCTGCTGCTCCTGGAGAACACCTGTTACAGGTGAGTAACTACGCTTTCCTGTCACCACAGAAATCTTTTCTTTGGAATTGTGCGTCTGCCTTCCTGTCTCCTCACCGGCATCGTCCTGGATTCCGGTACCATATTTTTTCTTATTTTTTCATTAATTTTTCATTGTTTTTTTTCTAACTTTATTTTTGCTTCACCGAGGGCCTAGTGCCCCGCATAGGTCTCAGGCCTATTTCCTCCATGGTGGAGAAACACCCATCCAGCTTTAAAAAATGCACCAAGTGTTTCCATACTGTTTCTGTCATAGATACACATGATGTGCCTAAAATGCCTTGGTCCTGACCATGACCCAGATGACCAAGAGAGGGTTAGGAAACCAGGCCAGAAAAATGTCAATTTTTTCCATTGGACTCTGTTTCACTGGCATTGAACTCTCGATCATCGGCTTCCAAGGGATTCAAAATCTCCAAACACAGCTCAGACTCCAAAAAGAAGAAAACTTCGAGATCCCCGCCAAAGTGTCCGCGGGATTATCAAGAGTCTCAAGCTTTGTTGAAGGAATCCAAAGAGGCACAGAGGATCGAGGGACAGATCTTGTTCTAAACACAGAAACTCTTCGAAGACATCCTCCGAAGCTAGACATCAGACCGTATGCCCCTGGCGGGCGGACTTGTCCTCCAAAGCTTTGGTGGGGGACTGAGAGGCCTCTGAGGCATCGACCTTGGCAGAGTCCTCAGTGCCGTGTTCTGGTACAGTGGCGGCAAGCTCCATTTCCTCCTCGGACCAGACACTGGCAATTTCATTGGATCAGTGCGTGCTATCCATTGAAAAGACATTAGCGGCACTACTGGCAGCTTCGGTACTCAGGCCATTGATGGCTCCAGTACTGCTAGGGTTGATATCGACATCTTTACCGACACCAGAGCTGGCATCTGTATGGATACCGGTACTACCACCTCAAACCTATACTGCTGCTCTACCAACATCGGCGCCCACTGCTTCATTGGCATTGTGTCCACGCTAAAGCTGAACCAGGGTCTCGGAGTGAGCCATCCTGCACCTTCTGGGGCACATGACCTCGACTGTACACATCGTTCCCCATGCTCACATGCATATGCAAGCAGCTCAATGGTGCTTCAGAGCGCAATGGTCCCAAGCCTTGGGCTGGTTCTGGGATCCCATCTCGGTCTTGCACAGCCTATCCAGTTCCCTGGATTGGTGGCAGAATCTCTGAAGCTTACTTCGGGGTATGCCCTTCCAGGCTCTGCAACACGAGCTCATCTTGACGATGGTTGCCTCGTTGTCAGGCTGGGGAGCCCACTGTGACAACCTCCGTACCCAGGGACGGGTAGTCACCTGAGGAATCCTGGCAGCAGATCAACCTGCTGGAAGTTCGAGTGGTCCAGTTGGCCTTGAAGGTCTTAGAGTACCACTTGCGAGACAAATCGGTGCTCGTGCAGACCGACAACAAGGTCACGATGTTCTACATAAACAAGGAAGGGGGTACGGGCTCCCACCTCCTCTGTCAGGAGGCAGTCCTCCTCTGCTCCTTCGCAGTGTGCCAGGGTATGACTCTAAGAGCTGTCTACCTCCTGGGCCAAGACTATTTATTTATTTATTTATTTATTTCAGTTTTTTATATACCGCACTATTTATAATCAGCGCGGTTTACAGATGAACACAAAGACCAGAACAACAGGCTGTTCGGTATTACATATAACAGGAGTATAAACTTGGATAACATGGGAGAACTATATACATAGAATAAATATTCAATTAGTTCGATAGCATGAAAAAAAAAACTATTTACATAAAATAGCAGTAGTGAAAGGGTCAGGAGGAGATTGTGGTTAAGTTTATGGTAAGACTATTCTTTTGAAATTTATGTAGGGTAAAATTTGATAAATAGGTTAAATTTTAGGGCTCTTCTGAACTGGGTTAAACCGGTTAAAGCACGTATGTCAGGTGGTAGGGAGTTCCAGAGTTTTGGGGCACAAAACATGAAGGCTCTACTCGCTGTTGATCGGCTGCAAGTTGTTATGGCCTTTGGCATTGTTAGAGTGTTTAGTGATTGTCTTCTGGATCTTATTGGTGGTACAGTTTGTATGAGGTCAGTTAGTGAATTGGCTGACAAGCCATGGATGGCCTTGTACGTGAGAATCAGCGTTTTGAATATGAGCCTGGCTTGTATTGGGAGCCAGTGAAGCTGCTTGAGGATTGGTGTCACATGATCATTTCTGGATGCTCCATGTAGAACCCTTGCAGCAGAGTTCATAGCAAGTTGTAGAGAACTTAGGGTGGATTGTGGGAGACCTTGTAGAATTGAATTGGCGGAATCAAAATGCGGCAAGATGAGTGCTTGGAAGATGGTTCTGAAATCCTCTGGGTCCAGTAAAGAGCGTAAATGCCTAAGTGTGCGTATCTTGAAGTATACAGCTTTTACTATATTGTCTACGTGTGATTTCATATCTAGTCGGTGGTCCAGCGTGACTCCGAGATATCTTATTGTTTCTTTGGTGGATAGATCAGCTCCCTTAACACTTATATGTGATGGTGGAATGAAGTTGGGGTCTCTTGTAACAAAGAGAACCTCAGTTTTCTTGTGCTGGATGCGGAGGTTTTGTGAGAGAAGCCACTCTGAGACTGCATCAAAGCACTTTATTATGGGCAGTAAATACATTTGTATTGTGGAAAAAGGTAAATAAAGTAGGATGTCATCTGCGTATATCATACATTCAACATTGAATGATCTGATGATATTGCAAATAGGCTGCATGTATATGTTAAACATGAGAGATGAAAGAGATGAACCTTGTGGGACGCCTTGTTTCTGATGGAAGAGATTTGATTCTCCTGTTGCAGTTTTTACATATTGCATTCTGGTGTTCAGGTAAGATTTACACCATTCAAGTGCTGAACTACTGATGGCTTTTTCCTTCAGCCGTGTAATGAGTATATCATGATTTACCGAATCAAATGCAGCTGCTATATCTAAGAAGATTAGCACAACGCCTTGACGGATGTTGTCTATACTGGCGAGTATGTTATTGAAGAGGGTGGTGATAAGTGTTTCGACGCCATGATATTCTCTGAAGCCATGTTGAAAATAGTCAAGAGGGGCTGCGGAATCTATGTGGTCTTGAATTTGACGTTGTACCTCTTTCTCAAAGATTTTTGCTAGGAGGGGAATGCTGGCAATAGGTCTGTAAGAGTCAGCCTTTTTTGGGTCTAGTTTGGGGTTTTTTAGCAGTGGTCTAATGGATGTGAGCTTTAGAGCAGATGGGAAGGAGCCAGTTGTAAATGAAAGGTTCATGATTCTTGCAATGAACGGGCTAAATGTACTTCGCAGGTCCTTTATCCAGAAGGCTGGGCAGGGATCGGTTTGAGCGGTGGTGGTATTGAGTGAGGTGATTGTGTCTTCAATAACTTTAGCTGAAGGAGTGATAAGTGTAGACAAGGAGTTTTGGCAGGTTGTTTCTTGTACATCTGTTTTCAGTAGCTCATCCGTCTGTATAAGTTTAGATTGCAAGTAATCAGCAAAATCTTGAGGGTGGATCTCCTCCTTTTGTTCTGAAGATGGTTCCTTTGATAGTGATTTTACCAGGTTGAAAAGATCACGAGGTTTGTTCAATGATCTTTTAAGCGTATCAGTGTGATATTGCTGCTTCTTGTTTTTGATTGCTTCGCGGTGAGCTGCTAAGTGGAGATTGTAGATTGTGTGGTCATCACTGGCCAGTGTTCGTCTCCAGCGTTTTTCGAGTCTCCTTAAATGCATAAGTGAAGACCGCAGCTCAGGAGAGAACCATGGTGCGGAGTTTCTTTCTTTGATATGTTTTTCTTGTGTGGTAAATGAGAAATGGACTTGAGGCTGTTGTTCCAGGCTTCAATTGACTCGTCAAGGTTGAGCGTTGTATTGTTGAGGAGTGGTTGAGTATTTGTCAGTATAAAATCCTTGTTGAAGGGCCGAAAGCTTCTTTTTAGGGCTCTTGGTGTGTTGTCAAGGTTTTTGTAGTTTATGGGATGAGTGTTACCCAAGGGAATTTGTAGGTTTATGAGTTTGTGGTCTGACCAAGGTACATCTGTGATAGACTTTATAATGTTGCTGCTTTGTGCAGGAGCAGATTGTGGAGCGAATACCATATCAAGAATGTTTCCTTTGTTATGTGTGGGTTCCGTGATTAATTGTTGATACCCAAGATTTTCAATGGCATTGTCCTTGCAGACAGGCTCAGCAGGCGTCTCTGCCTGCATGAGTGGCGCCTGAGTCCAGAGGTGGTTCTCCACCTGTTTCGCCGCTGGGGAATTCCATCCATAGACCTGTTCGCCAGCCCAGCAAATGCACAGCTTCCTCGCTTTTATGTACCGATACTGCACCCAAGCAGGGAAGCCCCAGATGCGTTCCTCCTGAACTGGACCTCCGGGCTTCTGTATGAGTTTCTCCCCACTCCCCTCATAGCAAGGACTCTCCACAAGATTCAGCGGGACCAAGCATCGGTGATTCTCAGGCTCCCTCGTGGCCTCAACAACCTTGGTTCCCGCTTCTACTCTTGTCGGAGCCCCCGGTCCCCCTGGGCAGTGTTCCGGGTCTACTGACCCAGGAGGAGGACGGGTGCTTCATCTGAACCAGGACTCGCTATCCCTAGCAGCCTGTCGGCTGAACATGTCTCTTTAGCCTCGCTGCACCTCCCAGAGGAGATCGAGGAAGTCCTGCTCGCCTTGAGGAAAGACGTGATGAGACTGGCCTATGTCCTGAAGTGGTGGCGCTTCTCGGTCTGGTGCTCCGGGCTCCAAATTGATCCGTTCTCCTGTTCCACCCGGTGGGTTCTCCAATACCTCCTCCACCTCTCGCAGGTGGGGCTGAAATCCAATTCAGTCAGGGTTCATCTGAGTGCCATTTCAGCCAACCACTTCCCTGTCAAGGGTAAACCCCTATCGGGCCAGCCACTGGTCTCCCGCTTCATGCAGGGCGTTTTACTCCCCAAGCCCCGTGTCCAGTCTCTGCCGACAGTCAGACCTGAACCTCGTGCTCATGCAGTTGACGTAGCCGCCCTGCGAGCCAATGGTGACGTGCTTGCTTCAGCATCTCTCCTGCAAGGTAGTCTTCCTGGTGGTGCTGACCTTGGCTTGGTGAGTCAGCAAACCTCAAGCCTTCATGGCCACGGCCCCCTACACCAGGTTTTACGGGAACAGGGTGGTCCTTCGCACTCATCCTAAGTTCCTGCCGAAAGTTGTCTTTGATTTCTATCTCATCCAAGAGAGTTTTACTGACTTTCTTCCCAAGACCTCACGCTGACCGGGCGTAGGCGGTCCTGCATACCCTTGACTGCAAGAGGGCTCTCGCCTTCTACCTGCAGTGCACCCAGGGTCATCGCAAGTCCATCCGGCTATTCATCGCCTACAGTCCCAACCTTCTGGGGCTTGCAGTCACCAAGTGCACTCTCTCCATCTGGGTGGTGGACTGCATTGCCTTTGCCCAGGTAAAGGCTGGGGCCCCCCTGGATCGATGAGTCACCATGCACGGCATCCGTGTCAAGGCGGCGTCTGTTGCTTCGCTGCGCTCGGTGCCTCTGACGGACATCTGCTGGGCTGTGACCTGGTCTTCAGTAAATAACTTTGCTTCGCACTACTGCCTGGAGAGGGAGTTCCGCCGGGACAGCACCTTCGGCTAGGCTATACTCCGTAATCTGTTTGGGGTATAAGCAACTCCTGCCCTCTGACCCTCCTCCTGCGGCAACAACAGGTACAAACAGTAGACGTTATTTCTGCCTCATTCAGACTATGCCAAGGTGTACCCCAAGGATCCGTATTATCCTCTCTACTATTCAATATTTTCATTTAACCCCTCTGAGCAATCATACAAGTATACAAAGTACTCGACCACATCTATGCCAATGATATAATGATTTATGTCCCATTCACCACACTACTCCCCAACTACTCCTTGTTAATCAATTGTTTCACAGCAATTACACAGTAGCTAACAAAACACAATCTATCAGTAAACCTCCAGAAGACTGAGGTTTTCCACATTACCAGAAACCAAATTTCACACCACCCACATGCACTAAAAACACAACTCCAAGTAAAATTGCAAGTGCGTTACCTGGGAGTCATCCTAGACAAGGACTTAGCTCTGCAGCCACATATCACTAACGCACTCAAATTTGTTAACCACAAGATCAAAACAATCTGGAGGTCTTCAACCTATACTAGACAGCCACGATTTCTGCACAGTCTTCCAGGTCTTGGTACTCTAGCACCTGGACTACTGAACATAAGAACATAAGACATGCCATACTGGGTCAGACCAAGGTCCATCAAGCCCAGTATCCTGTTTCTAACAGTGGCCAATCTAGGTCATACGTACCTAGCAGTTTCCCCAAAAGACACAGGTTCCACAATGCTTGTATTGGGTCAAGCATTGATATCCTGGGTCCCTTCTTATGGACCTTTCCTCCAGGAACTTGTCCAAACCTTTTTAAAACCCAGCTACACTAACAGCCTTTACTACATCCTCCAGTAACAAATTCCAGAGTTTGATTACACATTGAGTGAAAAAATATTTTCTTTTATTAGTCTTAAATAGTTTACCCTGTAGCTTCATTGCATGTCCCCTAGTCTTATATTCTGATAACATAAACAATCGATCTATGTTTACCCGTTCCACTCCATTCATTAATTTATAGACTTATTTATTTTTATTTATTTAACTGAATTTATATACCGTCTTTCTGCAAATCAAAACGGTTTACATAAAACATTAAAGGCAGTATGTTTCAACTGTTTACATGGAACAGAGTAACAGAGATATATACAGGTAACATGAGAACTAATTACAAGAACAGTGAGCAACTATTTACAATGGTAAAATACCGGGATATCACGTGACTGTATGATACGTTTTTGATAGGGCAAGAGCGGGGAGGAGGATGAAAGGTAAGGTACTAAGGTGGTAGGGAAAAATGTTCAAGGAAAAGAGTTTTTAGCTTCTTTCGGAACTCAGAGTGGGTTGGACAGTTCCGCAGCTCGTAAGGAAGGGAGTTTCATAGGGATGGAGCATAGAGGGAGAAGGCCCTGTTACTGGTAGATTGTTTGCAATATCTTTTAGTTGTAGGGACAGTCAGAAGGTTTTTGGTAATTGAGCGGTGGGTTCTTGTGTTAATAGGGAAGGGAAGTAGTGGGGAGAGGCATGGAGCTGACTCATTGGAAATGATTTTAATGTGTGAGGGTAAGCACTTTGAATTTAATCCTGTATTGAATGGGGAGCCAGTGGAGATCATATAGGACTGGTGTGATGTGTGAACGTCTGGGGTGGTTGGTTATAAGCCGTGCAATCGTGTTCTGGGCTAATTGGAGTGGTTGTAAGGTGTTCTTGGGGAGGCCATGATATATGAGGTTACAATAATCAAGAGATGGGGTTGTGAGGGCCTGACAGACAGAACAAAATGAGTTAGGGCTTAAGAGGGGTTTGAGGTTCCGGAGGGTACGTAGCTTTGCATATCTCCCCTCAGCCGTCTCTTTTCCAGGTTAAAGAGCCCTAACCTTTTTAGCCTTTCATAGGGGTATCCTTCATCCCCTTTACCATTTTGGTGGCTCTTCTCTGAACCTTTTCTAATAACACTATATCCCTTTTAAGATAAGGTGACCACCTTCCTGTCTTGCGCATCCTTCAACGCTGTGCTCCCTTCCACCAGAATAGTCTTCTTTTGTGTGACTGACACTGCTGCATCTACCCGTGGAGAGCGAAACTTCTCCTTTTCTTTGTCAGCTAGGGGATAGAGCCTATTCATAGCTGTAATGCCGCATAGTCCTGCCTCCGGCAGATCCCATTCATCTTTGATTATTCGGTTGACCGAATGAGATCAGCATACCATGGGCGTCTTGGCCAGTCCGGGGCCACCAATAGCACTTCCCTGATGCGCTTCGATACGCTGGACCACACGCCCTATGAATGCCCATGGAGGGAAGTCAGAGGAGACCTGATGGCCAAGGTTGCATCAGGGCATCGATTCTTTCCGACATCCTCTCCTGCCATCTGCTGAAGAGACAACCTGTTTTTGCTGACTGAAAGGTCACCATAAGATCCATGATCGACGACCCCCATCTGCGAACTATTTGCGCAAACAAGTCCGGAAGCAACTCCCATTCCCCGGCATCCACTTGGACCCTGCTGAGAAAATCCGCCATCACTGTCCTTCCCTGCAATGTGCACCGCCGAGATCGCTGGTAGCCGAGTCTCTACCAAAGAGAACAGTGCCTCTGCTTCTTCTTGCATGGCGACACTTCCTGTACCGTCCTGTCGATTGATGTAGGCTACTGTCGCAGAGTTGTCAGACAGCACTCGTACTGCTCAACTCGTCACCGTAGTTTCGAACTTTTGTAGCACTAGCCAGACCATTCTCCGCTCTAAACTGTTGATTGACCATTTGCTCTCTTGCACAGAACAAGTGCCTTGCGCAAAGAGATCTCTGCAATGTGCTCCCCATCCCGCGAGACTCGCGTCCGTCAACATTATCCTTTAAGAAATATCAGCATGTGCAATCCACCCCTTGCAAGAAGCCCAGAACACTACTGCTAGAATCATGCATTTATGGGAAGTGGATCCATGCAGAACACCAATACTCCGCAGTCTCCATTGGCTCCCCATCGCCTCATGCACTAAATAAAAGGCCATCACAGCGTTCAAAACCTTTCACAATCTTTCATCTCAGTACCTGCTTGCACTAATTCAGAGGACACCTAATGGCACGCTAAGAAGAACCAATATGCAATTTGCCTTCTCTGTCCTACCAGCATATACAAAAAGCAGCCATGCAACATCAGAGCATTCTCGCTCTATGCGTCACTCCTCTGGAATGAACTACCTGACAATTTCCGGGCCATGAGTGACCTCGGAGACTTTCGGAAAATACTGAAAACACACTTCAGGGAACACTTTGCTGGAACTATTACATAAAGCATTGGACCATACCAACACACTGACCTCCCCCCTGCCTCCCGCATCCCCTCCTCCCTGTTCAATACAGATTTCGATGATATTCCTCCAGTCCAGGCTAGACTCCTGGGTTGTGCACCAGTTCCAGCAGATGGAGGTTGAGCCTATTAGACTTCTGTGACATCACAGTACAAGGGAGAAGGACAACTCCCCCACCCCCTTAGTATGCTCAGTCTCCAGCAGGTGGAAGGAACTCTGTGCAGGGGTCCTGTATTGAAGGGGCGATTAGACATTTTCCCATTAATAATAACAAGAGAGTCATTTTTTATTCTTTTGGCAGAGCAGTACATTACATAAAAAATAAGGACGACACATCTTGTTGGAGTAAGCTGGAGTTTAACCTGTGACAGCAGCAACTAGACCCTTCTGGGGAGGCCGTAGACCGTTCAGTTGATTGCCCTTGGAGCAGGGAATGGGGAAGTTGGTGCAGGAGCCCGTTCAGTTGGGCCTTCCTGTTCCTTTGGATCCCAACTGCACTGTGCAGCTCAGATTCAAATCTCAAAGGTTCAAGCCCTGCTGACTTTTTTGGAACAGCGATTTGGGGGTAAGTCCTTGGGCTGTTGGGGCAGTGTTCGAGAAGGGGAGCTCATTTGGTTGGGCTTTCGTGTCTCCTGCTGGCATCATGCCGGGGTTTTCTTTCTCTTTGGAACCGCAAGCACTGATACCAAAGGCTAGCTGTGCAGTTGGGGCACACCATGTGCGGCTCTCCAATGCAGGCTTCTGTCAGGCCTGAGTATTGGAGCACCAGACTGCCGGGGAAGGGCTCCAGGGATCAGATCAGGACATCGTGGTGGACTCCTCGGGGTCAGCTCTTCCCCGTAGGGATGGTGGGCACTCTTTCTCGACTGCAGCTCCCGCGGTTTTGGTGGAAACCATGGCTATTTTGGATATGCTAACACCAGCATCGGCAAATGGCATTGACAGACAGGATTCCTGCAACTGGTTCACAGCCAGGAATGTCTGGGGGGGGGGGGGGCGCGCAGAAGAGAAGTCCTTGGGGGATCCCTTCTCTCTGGAGTTCATTTTACTTATGCACAAGGCTCTCTGAGATGTTCCTACGCCTCTTCATCTTGTCAAGGAGTCCTGGCTGGCTTTGGTGGCAGGAGACTTCAGGGATGAGTCCCTGGTGGAGCAACAGGTGGATTTGCTGCTGGACCATGACTTGGAGGAGTCAGAAGGTTCAAAAGATCCTGGGGAAGGTCCCTCAGGACTAGGGGTTTCCGGGGTAAGGGGACCTCAAGGAAACCAAACGCCCTCAGGAGGAGGACCCTTCTATTCAGGAATTTTGGTGGGAGGAACTCCTCCAGCTTATTACAGTCTTTGGCTGCCTTGAAACTCTCGCCTCCTGCCCAGGAGCCAGAGGATCCCTTGCTCCAGGGGATTAGGCTGTCAGAAATGGCATTTCTGATCCATCGGGCCCTCAAATAATGGAATTTGAATGGGGAGTGCACGAGGCAGGCTTATGGGGTGGGCGAGCCAAGACTCATCTTTATTCCATCCCAATGGTGGTGTAGATGCCTTGATCACAGCAGTCACCAAGAAGTCTGCCATCCCGGTAGAGGGTGGGGCAGCCCTTAGGGATGCACAGGACAAGAAACTGGAAGCTCTGTTGAAGCATGCCTTAGTATTCCAAACTTTTGTGTGTGAGGAATATGTGATGCGGACCTGTATGCAATGGGTCCAAGGGCTGCCGGGCATGCAGAACCACACTGGAACTTCCAGGTTAGAATCCAGCTGTGCGTATTTGGAAGATGCTTTTTACGTCCATCTATGTGCTTCGTCCAAGGGCATGGTATTTTATCTGGCTCTGCAATTGCTCAACGGATGTCTCTTCCAAGGCCTGCCTCAGCAGATTGCCTTTCCAGGGGGAGCTGCTCTTTGGAGAGGCTCTGAAAAAAACTGGTTAAGGATCTTGGGGAGGCCAAACCTGTCTGGCTCCTGGAGGATAAGCCGAAGGGCAGTAAGCCGGTTTCCTCAGGTAAGAAACGGTCCAAGGATTTCTGGAGGTCTAGGTCAAACCACTTTGTTCCTTACCAGCGGTGGCTTTACCCCGCTTTGGGGCAGTCCTTTCACGGGACCCTGCGATGCAGACGTGGGTTCTATTCTGGTGCATCCTCTGCTGGCGAGAAGGCCCAGTGAGATACAGGGGACTCGGGTGGGGATTTGCTAGTGGGAGGCAGACTGTGGCATTTCTATTCTGCCTGGGTCCAAATCACATCCAACCATTGGGTCCTCAATCATCTGAGAGGGCTACGTGTTAGAGTTCATGTGACCCCTGTCATACACTTTTCTTGAATCACCATGCAGGATTTCCAGCAAGCTACAGCCTGTCCGGGATATGCTGCAATGTCTCCTGCAGCTTGAGGCAGTGGTCATTCCTCGGAGGCCAGTTGGGTACTGGTCGTTACTCCATCTATTTTTGTGATGCCCAAAAAGGAAGGCTCGTTTAGGCCTATTCTTGATCTCAAGCATGTCAAAGGGCTCTTCGCATGCCGCACTTCTGCATGGAGACGCTGTGCTCTATCATGGTGCATCAGGGAGAGTTCCCCACGGCGCTCGACCTGACCGAGGCATATCTTCATGTTCCTGTCTGGCCCAAACATCAGCGTTTCCTTCGGTTTGCGGTGCCGTTCAGGTACTTCCAGTTTCAAGCCATTCCATTTGGGCTGGCTACCACACCTTGCACCTTTTACCAAGATCATGATGGTTGTTGCGGTGGCCTTGCGTCAAGAGGAGGCCTTGGTTCGCCCCTATTTGGATGACCCGTTGATCAGGACAAAGTCTGCCGAGGAGAGTGTCATCCACACTCTCCGGGTCATTGAGATTCAGAAAATTAAATGAAATTGAATTCTTGGATACAACAATACCCTACCTCTCATCATCCCCAACGAATCTAGATGAAGCAGTCAAAAACTGGCATGACACAATTAATAATGCAGCCATACGTGATCAACGAATCAAAAAGCCCACTAATTCTAAAATAAACAAAACACCTTGGTTCAACAACACGCTAAAACAAATGAAAAAAGAACTACGAAAAATAGAGCACAAATGGCGCAAAACCAAATCATGCATTAACAAGGAAATATATAACAACTATCTTAATAAATACAAGGATACTTTAGATAGCACAAAAAAATCTTATTATGCGGCAATCCTATCAAAATCTTATAACAGACCACGAGAACTATTTACCATTGTTAGAAATCTAACTAATAATCCCCAAACATCCAACAATGAAATCACCGATATTTCGGTACAAACCCTAGCCAAACACTACCAAAACAAATCTACACAACCTAGAATGAACATAGACTATATCAATACGTTTCATCATTGTTCAGACGAATGGTCAAACTTCCATCCAGTATCAAAAGATTCACTAAAGAATATCATTTCCAACCTCAACACCACAACCTCCTTTCTTGATCCATGCCCTGTAACATGGATAAAAAGCACACTTCCAATACTTCTATCATACATTCTCCCCATAATCAACCTCTCATTACAGCAAGGACACCTCCCATCCATGCTTAAACATGCTCAAATCCGCCCAATTCTCAAAAACAACACGCTTGACAAAACATCTCCAAAATCATACAGACCCATCTCAAGTATCCCTTTTTTGGCTAAAATAATAGAAAAAGTGATACAAATCCAAACACAGGAATACCTAGACTCATCCTACCCACTTGATGAACACCAATATGGATTTAGACCTCAACATGGAGTTGAAACACTCTTAACAGTCTTAACTGACGTACTACTGAGAGGGATTGACAATCACAATCAAGCATTTATACTCCTATTTATTGATATTTCGGCAGCATTTGATAGTGTTCACCACACTATAATGCTTAATAACCTGAAACAAATAGGAATAAATGCCACTGTACACAAATGGTTCACCTCTTATCTAAACAACAGAAACACAAAATGTAAGAATAGGCAACCAAACATCAACCATTTATAAACAAGAAATTGGACTCCCACAAGGCTCTGCGCTTTCAGCCCTCCTGTTCAATATTTACATTAAACCAGTCTGCAATATTTTTAAAAAATTTGGAGTATACTATCATCTATATGCAGATGATATAATGATGTACATCCCTTTCACAATTCCTAACTTACCAATAAAACAACTATCAGATTGTTTCAATGAAATAACAACCTGGCTAAAAGCTCAAAACCTCCACATGAATCATTCAAAAACAGAAGTCCTAATTGTAACAAAAAGCCAGTCATATATCCCTCCAACCCACATAACAATACAAAATCATGACATTAAAATAAAAAACGAAATAAGATACCTAGGTGTTATACTAGACACACATCTGACGATGACTACTCATATCAGAAACACTATAAAGAAAATATACTTTAAACTCAAAATCCTTAAACAACTTCGTCCATTAGTACACCTACAAGACTTCATTAATATAATCCAGGCTACAATAACCCCGCACTTTGATTTCGCTAACCTAATTCTTCTAGGAATAACAAAACAAAATATCAAAAGAATCCAACTAGCACAAAATGCAGCAGCTAGAATTATAATGAAAGCACACTCATTCCAGCACATAACACCAATACTAGCTTCCCTTCATTGGTTGCCAATTCAAAGCAGAATAATATATAAAACTACAATAACTACTTTTAAAGCATTAAATCACATGGCCCCAATCCCTCTAAATAACCTAATCAGTATGGAACCTCAAAAAACTACACACAGAAAAGGACACTCAAACTAAACTCCCCTCATGATTTCATAAAAGCAAATAAATTAACTAACAGAGCTTTCTCTCATGCAGCCCCATCCACCTGGAATTCCCTTCCAGAGGACCTAAGATCTATAAAGGAAATTATGGAACTCCGTAAAAAACTAAAAACTTATCTATTCTCCATGCACTACGGCAACATAGATAACCCCTTGATTTACTCAGATAATGGCTAAAATCACCTGACTGAGTAATACTAAATCTTACAATTTAACAGAAAAACCACTGAACTAAAAACGCTATGATTAAACCCTAAAGTACCACTACTTGTATCTGTATATAGTTTATCTGTATATAGTTTATTGTACATAGTTTAAAAGCAAGTTTCATGCTGTTATGTATTAGCCTATGCTGTTAACCAATTTATTGTATATTGTTACATAATGTTCGATGTAAAACAAAGCTCTTGCTTTGTGGATTTTGTTTTATTGTAAACCGCAACTGAACTCTGGAAGATGCGGGATATAAATGTTTGTTAAATAAATAAATAAATAAATAAATAAATTGAGATGCATCGAGATGCTTCAGGGGCTGGGCTGGGTGATCAATCGTGACAAGAGCAGATTGAACCTGTCCAAGGATCTACTGTACTTGGAGGCATTTCAGTACGGCTCTCAGATGGGTGTTTCTCCTGCAGGACCAGTCCCGAAAGATACAGTAGCAAGTGCAGCATTTCCTTTGCTAGGAGACTCCGACAGCTTGGACATACCTTCAGGTCCTGGGGTCAATGGCAGTGATATTGGATCTGGTGCCATGGGCACAAGCTCGTATGTGGCCATTGCAGAGGTCGCAATGATCTCCACAGGTTCACTTGCTGTCCCAGAAGTTGCTCACGGAGGAAGTGTAGCACATCTGGGTGTGTTGCCAGGGAGACACCCTACACATGCCCCCAATAACATGCCAGTCTTCAGTGGTGACTAGATTTAGCAAACCACCTGGTTGGGATGCCATTGGAGGCTCTGAAATAGATGATGGTGACAACTTATGCCAGTCTCGGGCTGGGGGGGGGCGCATTGCCTCTCCCAGGAAACCCAGGGATACTGGTCAGCAGAGCAACAGCAGTGCTCTATCAACTGCCTGGAGATGTGGGTAGTGGTTCTGGTGCACAAGGATTTCCAGTTGCTAATCTGGGGGGAAAGTGGTGCATGTGTTCTCAGACAATGCCATGATGGTGGCTTACATCAAATGCCCGGGGGGCACGGAGGGTGTATTATTGGTGGGGAACTTCAGAACCACTACCCACATCTCCAGGCAGTTGATAGACCACTGCTGTAGCAGAGCAGCATCTCCAGGCACACTCAGTATATATGACAGGTAAAGAAAACATTCAGGCCAAATTTCTCAGCTGCCAGAGTTTGGACCCTTGAACATGATCTCTGGAAGATTCGGTGTTTCAGGCAATAGTGCGAAGAGAGGGGATGCTGGTGATGGATCTTATGGCTTCTGCAGCGAATGCCCCTTTCTGCTTCAGTCAGTGCAGAGAGGATGTTGGAGGGACTAGATGCCTCGACTCACTCCTGGCCATCGGAGGGGTTCCTTTGTCTCTCCCCCTCCCCCTGTGGCTGCTTATAGGTAGGCTGCTTCAGAAGATAAGGGTGCAATGTGGCATGGTGATCCTGGTAGCTCCAGATTGACTCTCTTAACATGGCTTCTAGTGGGGGAGTCCTGACGCCTGCCGGTGCAGGCTGACCTGTCGCAGGGGCTAATCCTCATGTCTCAAGTGGATCGATTCTTGCTTACGGTCTGGCCCTTGAAAGGGCAAGGTTAAGAAAGAGAGAGGCTATAGCCTCCAGGTGATATCTACTTTGCTGAAGACTCGTAAGCGATCCACCTCCCTGTCGTGTGTGCGAGTGTGGCAAGTGTTCGAGGAATGGAGTGAGAGCTAGGTGCATCTATTCTGCAAACAGGGTTGAATAATGGTCTGGCCCATAACTCTTTGCGGGTGCAGTTGGTGGCATTGGCATGTTGGAAACAAGGTACTGGGCTTGAGGAACTTTGCTCTGACCCAATATGGCATATCTTCATGTTATTGGGGGCATGTGCAGTGTGTCTCCCTGGCAACACACCCGGATGTGCTATGCTTTCTCTGGGCAGTGAAGCAGATTAGACCGCCTGTACATTCAGTGGGTGCCGACCTGGGACCTCAATCTCATGTTGTCCGCCTCGGCAGAGGAACCGTTTAAGCTCTTGGGGGATTCAACTCTTAAAGACATCACCCTCAAGGCGGTCTCTTTGGTGGTGATTTGCTCGACTAGATATCTCTCGGAGTTGCAGGTGCTTTCCTGTCAGGAACCTTTACTTTTGTTCACCAAAGAGCAGGTGACCTTGCGGCCCAAAGTGGTTTCTGTCTTTCATGTGAACTAGGCTGTGGTTCTGCCGGCAATTCAGGACTCAGCGGACAGGCAGTTGCAGAGGCTGGATGTCCACTGGGTACTGTGGCACTATCTGTGCCACATAGAGTCCTCCGCAAGTCAGATCGGCTTTTTGTCTTCTATGGGAGGTCTCGGCGTGGGGAGGCTGCCTCGAAGGCATCCATTTCCCACTGGCTAAAGGAGGAGATTGTTTCAGCATATCTGCTTCATAAACGGCCACTGCCTGTGGGATTGCAGGCTCATTTACTAGAGCACAAGCGGCTTCTGGGCTGAGTTCAGTCTTGTGCCTCCAATGGAGATCTGCAAAGCGGCTACCTGGTCATCGTTGTACACCTTTGCGTGCTTTTGGGGCGTGGGTTTTGCAGGCTGGCCTCGGGGTCCCTCCCTGTCTTGAATACTGTTCTTACATCCCAGGAGTCTGTCCTGGACTGGAGGGACAATATGGAAGATGAAATCAGACCTTACCTGCTAATTTTCTTTGTTCCTCCAGTCCAGACCAGAATCTGTCCTATGAGAGCGTGTGGGCGAGGCTTCCTGGTATATTTCATGTGAAAAGGAGCCAGTGGCCCCATTGGGCTTCAGTCAATATTGGCAGTTGGTGGGTGGCTCCCGGTAGGGGCCTAGTTGCTTTCAGGGCGTCCAAGTCTGCTGGAATGTCTGTACATAGTTGTTGGAAGGTTCTGCTTTTCCAAATGGTACTAACTTAAGGGCACGTTGTCCCTCTCCTTTGTACTGTGATGCCACAGAGGTCTAATGGTTTAGTCTCCATCTGCTGGAACTGGTGCATAATCCAGGAGTCTGGTCTGAACTGGAGAAACTAGAGGAAAGAAAATTAGCAGGTAAGATCTAATTTCGCCATGTATACCCCTACCAATGTTTTCACTGTTACGGATTGTTTATATTCTAGTTTACTCACGTTAGGTAAACTTAACTAGATTTAACTTATTCTGTTCCATGTATGTTAAGTTAAATTGTTACCTGTAAACCGCCTTGACACTTTGATAAGGCCGTATATAAAACCAGCTAAATAAATAAATGTTGCTTTCCTTAAATCAGTTGATGGTAGCCCACAAAAACATAGGTAAATAGAGTTGCTCTGAAAAATATACTTGATTGTTGCAAAAAAATACAATATCTAGTATCAAAAATGCAAGAGCAAACTGTATCGATCTTAGCACACTGTACCACAAGTTAAATTCTAACAAGATTGATACAGTTTGTTTAATTTTTGTATTGGATGTTACAACAAAGACACATTGCAAGAAGTAGGAATTTTTACTACACGATTGTAAACACCACTCATCCAACTGTTGACACATTAAATAATCATAACCAGTTGTGTTTACTCATTTCAGCGATAGGAAGCACATGACAACCTTAGGGATTTCCATTCTGTCTGTCAATATCAAGTGGATTTTACCGCAAATGCAGACAGTGCAGCATGGGAGCCTCATTGATTTCATTTATTTATTTTATTTAACGTTCTTATATACCGCACTTTTATCATCAGCGCGGTTTACAGTAAACATAAAATACTCACTGATAGCAACAGGCTGTCGTGAGTTTACATATAACAGGAAATCTAATTGGATACAACATAGGGGAGAACTTTGTACATATAAGTTATATAACTATATACAATTGTATTCTTCTTGTTGTACAGGGAGTGATAGATCGTTACATTGGTTTGTAATGTGGTGTTGGCTATGTTGGAGTAGGGTATTGAGAGAAGTATGCAAGGAACAGGTGGTGTTTTATGGCTTTTCTAAATTGTTTTAGGTCTTTGATATCTCTTATGGTGGGTGGAAGATCATTCCAACATTTGGGAGCGAAGTAAACAAATGCTCTTGCAGTTGTTGAGTGTGAACATTTTGTAAAGTCCGTCGGGATGATTAGAGTATTAGCTGCGACTGATCTTCTAGATCTGGTGTGGGGGGGTGTGAGTGATGAGAGTGGAGATTGCTAGGGGAGCTAAGCTGTTAATGGCTTTGAATGTGATGAGTAGTGCTTTATATGTAGTCCTACAGGATATTGGGAGCCAGTGTAATTCCTTTAAGATGGGAGTTATGTGATCGTTCCTTGATGCACCGTTGAGGATGTTCATGTCTTTTATGACCAAGTTCCTGACCTGCACATGGAAAGCATGTCACTTGGGATGCATAACAATACTTAGTGCCCGCAAGGCTTTTAATAGTGGTGGTGGGAAAGAATTTTAGTTGAGGCATGAAGTAGCTATGTTTTGCATAAGACAGAGCTGGATCGTACTGCTTCTGCAGCAAATTATTCTGCTGATCTAGAACTGTCTAGAAGCTGTGCTATAAGGCCTGTTTAATTAAAGCCAGCTTTTCTACAAGACTTGTCAGGTTTCCCCACAAGAGCCATTATTGAGCACAATGAGGGAACTCCTCAACTGTGGAATTCTGCTGGTCAATGAAGAAAGTGATGTTTGTTTGCTTATAAAAGGGGATCTCCAGGAACAAGCAGGAATGAGTCTTCACATGGGTACGTTGGTACCGACGGAGCCTGCGTGGGAACACTCCCCAGCATCCAAAAAGAAAGCCTTTGGGAGCCTTCCCGCCCATTCACTTCCCCCTCATCAGTTTTCCGCGGAGCCGGCAGGACATATTCCTGTCACCGCAGAAAATTCTTCTTTTTTATTCTTGTTTTTTGTGGTCGTGTCTGCCTTCCCTCAACGCCACCGGTACCGCCGGTGCTTTTCTTTTTTTTTACTAAAAATTTCTTCTTTTTTCTGAGGAATTTTTTCCTGTTTAGTGCCTGACGGTTTCTAGGCCACTAGGCCTCTATCCTTTCCATTATGGAAAAGCCAGCCACTATTCTTAAGATATGCTCAAAGTGTGGCGGTACAAATATATTTTTAGACACTCATACTTGGTGTCTAAAATGTTTAGGTCCTGACCATTGCCCACTGGAGTGTCTCTCCTGCAGGAGCTCAAATAGAAGAAGTCTTCAGGATCGAGCACAACTCGATACCTGGTTCACATCAGACTCGATGTCACCAGCCAGAATATCTTCTTTCTCACAGGATCAGGTAACCAAACAAAAGTCTGTTAAGACTAGCCAGACCTCGAGTGGTAGATCTCCTTCTAAGCATCGAGATGCCTCTGGCGTTGCCCTCGAGGACATTTTGGCAATAAAAGCCCCGGTGGGAGTCTTCGGGCTCCAAAGCATTAACAGGGCTTCAGGTTGTTCCCGAGGTTCTTACCTCCATGGACATACCTGGGCCATGCTCGGTGGTTGTGGCCGCTACGAGCGGTACCGACACCCCGGCATCAGCTATGGTGATGGATGAGATATTCCTAACCGATGAACGTAGTCTGGCGAATCTCTCAGCTACTTTGGTACCGCTGGAGTCTCTGCAGACCGTTCCCCGACTATCGGTTTCGGCTTCGGTACCGGTATCGACATCGGCACTGGTGTCTGTACCGTCGATGCTTGCTTTGACGGCCTCGCTTCCTTCGATGCCGAGCCTGGAATCGCTCTCTAGCATGGAGGATTCGGTACCGACTTGTCTCGGTACTGACCTCGGGTGGTACCGAAGATATCTCTTTAAAGAAAATCCGATGCTTCATCCTTTAAAGTCTCCCGATCCTGATGACTGGGATGAATCCATCGATACCAAGGCTGAATTTTCAACAATTCCAGCCTTTACCCCTCATTTCAGAGAGATTTCTTTTCAAGCTTTTCTGCTTGATATGGCAAAGTTACTTGCCATTTCTATACCTGGTAAAGAATCTATACCAGGGGATTCAGAAACTCTGCAATTCCCCTGGATTCCAGAGGAGGTGATCATGCTTCCTTTGCATCAGATCGTACAGGATCTACTATTAAGAATGTGGGAAACTCCTTTAACGTTATCCCCAACTTCTAAAACACTTGACACTGTGTACAAGGTGCCACCTTCTCCAGGTTTTCAAAAGACTCAACTTCCTCATCATTGCTGTAGAATCAGCAATGAGGCGTATTAAGAGTGCAAAGAAGCACTCCTCTTATCCGCCTGGTCGTGAGTCTAGGATTTTAGATGCCTTTGGACGTCGATGCTTCCAGGCATCTATGCTTTCAGCAAGAATTATCTCATATATTTTCTATATGGGATTATCTCTTGAAGAGGTCACAAAGAATTTAAAGCTTTTGAACCCTTTTCTTCAAGAACATAATAGACTCAAAACAGTCCAGGGAAGCACGATTAAGGAACTTAGAGACATTTTGAGCATGACTGACTAATAAGAAATAGTCTGCTCTATTAGCAGAACTTCTGCTATAGCCATAGGGGCACGACGCATGGCCTGGTTCCAAGCTTCAGACTTGGACAAATGGGTACAAGAAAGGCTGGGAAATACTCCTTGTACTGGTGAAAATCTCTTTAACAAGGATGCTTTATTCCAAGCTAATCAGTTAAACACTGATATTGTTGCTCTCAGAGAATTGTCAAAACTTTCCTCTATTCCAGCTAGTAAAAAATCTCCTAAAATACTTTATCCCCCTAGGGGAAAAAGTTTTATCCATCTTCTACCCATCATGCAGCAAACCAGGCTAAGAAAATCAAAACCTCAACAGTCGCAGGGTTTCTGATATTTGTTTTTTATTTTTATTGAAAGGCTTTCAAAAAATACATAAAAGCATACACCTCAAAGATCTTCAAAAAAGATGCAACAGTAATAACATAACTTCAGATCACATCAACATGCAACAATATGCCTTCATTTTTGCAGTTTTAAAATAAGGAAACGGGGAACAGTAACCCCCCAACCTCCCTTTCTCCCCCCCCCCCCGAAACCTCCCTAGCCCGAGACCCCCCTCCCACCCAAGCTCCCAGTCCCTCCAACTATGGCTTATTAGTGTTCAAGTACAGGAAGGTGGCAAGCAAAAGACACACCCAGGGGGCGAGCTCCCTTTAAAGTTGGCATATTCCCCCCCCTCTTATCCAGCACAGTCACGCACCATAACAAGAGACAAAGGGAGCCCACACCAACTCAAAGCGTGCCAGGCGCGCCCTACTGATCGCTACCCCTCGTTCCATGGTGTACATATCCCACATCCGTTCCAGTCAAGTCTGAAAGGAGGGGGCCAAGGCACGCTTCCAGGCTGCTGCAAGGGATAACCTAGCTGCATTCAGGCCGTGGCGGAGTAAAGCAAGCTGCAGAGCCCGTGCACCCGGCACCAAGGCCCCAAACAGGAAGATCCCCGGGTCCCAAGGGATACTCACTCCCAGAAGCAATTGCATCCGAAATTGTATACCCCTCCAAAAGGCGCGAATGTGGGGGCAATCCCACCAAATGTGCCCTAGAGTACCCTGTTGCCCACAGTGACGCCAGCAGAGGTCCACCGCCCCAGGATATATGCGCGCGATCCGCGCCGGAGTCATGTACCAACGGTACAATATTTTATAATTAGTTTCGCGGGCATTAAGCGCTACCGCACTCTTCCACAAGTGAGTCTCCGCCCTTTCCCACTGCTGCGCAGTATAGGAGAGATTCAAATCGGAGTTCCAAAGTTCCCTGTGTCTGGTAGAACATGATTGAGATCCCTGCAAATGGGCATACAAGGTCGCCACGAGCCCCCTAGTGGTAGTGCACCCCTCACAATAACGTTCCAAGTCTGTCAGGGCCCGAGCAACCTGGGGCCGAACAAGCCTGGATCGAGCCCAGTGCATCACTTGCATATATTGATAATGTTGCCCGGCCGGTATGTCAAATGCATCTTGTAATGCATGAAAAGGCTGTACTTGACCATCATCAAAAAGTTGTCCGACCCGACTAAGGCCATGATGTCCCCACTGCCGAAAGACTATATCACTTAACCCCGGCGGGAAAGAAGCATTGTCTACTATGGGGGCTAAAGGGGTTAGGTCCATGTCGCGAGATCGAAAGTGCCGGTCCCAACAACGGAGAGTATGAAGAATATAGGGGTTGCTAGTGCGCTTACCACGGCGAAGTTTTGGGCCAAGCCACAGCCAGTCTCCCAAGCCGGCTCCCCCCGCCAAGTTCATTTCCAGTTGTACCCATCGCTTAGTGCTGTCAGCTATCATCCATTCCACCCCTGCCCGACATTGCGCCGCCGCGTAGTACCAATGTAAATTGGGCATGCCCATACCTCCAGAACGCGTGCGGGTATAAAGAACCTGTCGCGCCAAGCGCGGGCGACGATAGTGCCAGACGAATTTCATAAGCAGCTGCTGCCAGGCCGCCAAAGTGGCCTGCGCGATAGGAAGCGGCAGTACCTGAAAAAGGTAAAGAAAGCGAGGAACAACCACCATCTTGACTACGGCTATACGCCCGAACCAGGAAAGGAGCAGGCCATTCCAGACCTCTAGATCCCGCCGAATCTGACGAAGCAAGGGGTCATAGTTGGCCCCAAAGAGGTCTGCCCGCTCCACAGTCAACTGCACCCCTAAATAATGTAACGCTCCGGACACCCAGCGAAGAGGGTAAGCTGCTTGAAGCTCCGCACAAACCGCTCCGGGGACCCCAACATTCAAGATCTCCGATTTAGTGTAATTGATTTTAAAGCCGGATACCCGAGCATAGCTTTCGAACAACTGCATCGCAACTGGAAGGGAAGTGGACGGATCCACCAGGGACAATATGATGTCATCCGCAAAGAGTGCAATCCTATATTCCGCAGGGCCAATACGCACTCCCCTCAAGCCTAGATGTTCTCGGAAGCTCTGTGCCAAGGGTTCCATCGCGAGTGCAAAGAGTAGGGGCGAAAGAGGGCAACCCTGCCGCGTACCCCGCTCCAGCAAGAATCGTCTCGAGTGTCCCCCATTGATCCGAACGCACGCCTGGGGCATCTGATAAAGGCTACGAACCCAACAGATATAATTAGAGCCGAAGCCCATTTTCTCCAGAACACACCATAGGTATTCCCAATCGACCCGATCAAAAGCTTTTTCAGCGTCTATCCCCACCAGCAGAGCTGACTGTGATTCCCGTTGGGCTACGTGAATGACCTGCAACATACGCCGAATGTTATCTGCCGCCTGGCGACCTGGCACGAATCCAACCTGGTCCGGGTAAACCAAGCCCGGAAGGACCCGGTTCAAGCGCGCCGCCAGCACAGAGGCAAATATTTTAACGTCAACATTTAACAGGGAGATGGGGCGGTACGACGCCGCGTCGTGTAGTGGTTTACCAGGCTTGGGTATCATCACGATCAATGCCTCGCGCTGGGATGGTGGCAAAGAGACCCCGCCCAAGATCTCATTGAACAAGATAGTCAAGGTTGGCGCTAGCTGCGTCCGAAACTTCTTATAATATTCTGCTGGGAAGCCATCACTACCTGGCGCACTGCCAGTTTTCAAACGCCGGATTGCTGTTTCCACTTCGTCTACCGTTAATGCAGCATCTAGCTGAGCCCGATCATGGTCGGAGAGATGTGGCAGACTAATCCCCCGCAAATAGTCTTGTACACGGTCCCGCTCAAAGGGCTCCGCCTGATAGAGCTGCTCCAGAAAGTCAGCAAAGAGATCACGTATCTCCCGGGAGATAACCCTCTTCAGTCCCCCAGCGTCGCACAGTTCGCGCACCACTCTCGCGGATTGTTGTTGGCGAAGACGCAATGCTAGGAAGCGGCCTGTTTTATTCCCATGCTCATAAAAAGTTTGCCGTAACTTCCGGCGCTTATTATCTAGTTCTTTCTGCAAACACGCGTCCAAATTGGCTCGAGCCGCCCGCCACTGGCGCAAGACCTGTCGCGAACCAGTTCGGGCATGCTCCAAACCTAGGCGGGCAGCCTCCTCCACCAACTGGTCGTGTTCACGCATCCACATTTTGCGCGTACGGGCCGCCTCTGCCATGAGTTGACCTCGGGCCGTTGCCTTATAGGCATCCCACACCGTGGGAGAGGAACATCCCCAGAATTGTTGAGCTCAAAAAATTCCGTGATAAAACGGACATGGTCCTGCACCGCACCCCGTCGTTGTAGGAACCTCGCATCTAGGCGCCAAAGCCGTTGGCGCTCACTGTACAATCCAGCCGGGAGTGCAAGCCAGCACAGGGCATGATCTGACCAAGTCAGTGCTCCATTTCCAGCCGTCACTCTCCCATCCATCAGGCGCTGGTCCAATAGAAAATAGTCAATGCAAGTGTGAACCTGGTGGACCGGAGAGTAGTACGTATAGCTTCTTTCCCCCCCCATGGGTGTCCCTCCAAACATCCCTCAGACTCAAGTCAAGCATAAGACGTTGTAGGGCTCTTGCCGACCCCCCCACTCGTCCCCCAGCGCAACTTGTGGAATCCAGGTGGGGCTCCAGGTGCGTTTTACAATCCCCCCCCCAGAACAATAGGACCCCTTGCAAAATCCGCCAGTAAGGCTTTCAATCGTGCAAAAAAGGCCCCCTGACCTGTATTGGGAGCATAAACATTAGCTAAGGTTAGCAAGTGCCCTTCGAGACGGACATTCAAGAAAAGCCACCTCCCCAGCGTATCTTGCTTTATCTCCTCTATCTGTAGAGAGAGGCTCTGATGAAATAGTAGGGCCACTCCTCGTTTCTTCCGTCCCTGCGCATCTGAGGCCATCCGCACCTCAGTGTACGGGGACCTCTTTAGCCAGCCCTGTTTACAGGTCTGAAGATGAGTCTCCTGTAAGTAAACAATGTCCCCCTGCAGGGTGTGCAATTCTGAGAACAGCAGGGATCTCTTCCTCGGGGAATTAAGGCCTTTAACATTCAAAGAGATAAAGCGCACCATTAACGATTACAATCCACTCCCTCGCTGCTGCCCACTATCCAGAAGGTCCCAGTGGTAGCTCCCTCCCATCAAGCCTGGGGAATTAAATAGTCGGGCCCACCCATGCCACCTTCCAGAAACAAGAACCATAGTCCTTCCTCCCAAGCTCATGCACAGCCCCCAATTAAGTCTCCAGATCCACCTAATCCACCCTCCAAAAACAAGAGCCATAGTCCCTCCCCCCAAACCCAAATTTACCCTCCAGTTCCAAATGAAAAAACCTTCCCTCCAACCCAAACACCCCCCCCCTTTCCCGTCAATACCACCTGCCTGTCAAAGTTAATACAGGACACGGTAAATTGACCACAAACCCCGTTCCCCCCCCAAAACCCCACAAAGCAACAATTCAACCTGAACATTTAACATCATTTCCCCCACATCCATTCTGAGTCATTAATCCCATCATGCCCCCCCATCAGAGCAATGTCATCAAAACATTTGCAGATCATCCGCCGCCCCCTGGGTGTAATGGAGTATGGGCCCAGGCTGATCTTCACCAGAGGCCAATAACTCAGTAGGAAATATTGCTAAAACAAAAAGAAGGGAAAACAATCAAATAGAAAATAGCCAAGCACTAATGGCCATTCACTCCATCACTTATCCGAAGTTTGGGAGACCCACAGGGTGAGGCTTCCCGAACAAAAAGGAGGGCTCTGCAATTATACACAAAAAGGACTCATCATGTGTGTTTGCCCACACGAGTCCATTTGGAGTGCTGAGGCTTAGAGGGCGGCGGGTGAGGCTGACTATTATCATCAACCAGACCCGCCTGGCGAAGAGCTCACCAAGCTTCAGTATAATCTTTTGCTGAAATCTTTTTGTTTCCCAAAAGAAAGTTCATCCTAAATGGAAAGGACCAAGAGTAGCGAATCCCCTTGCTGTTCAGGACCGTCGTAACTGGTTTCATCTCTCTCCAGCACGCCAGGGTGAACGTCGAAAGGTCTTGATAGATGGACACTGTCGCGTCCTGGAAGCGGATCGCTTTTTTCTCCCGACCTCGACGTATGAGAAGCTCCGCATCAGAGTATCGCAAGAATCTCGCAATGACATCTCGTGGTTGGTTGTTGGGAGGTTTTCCTAGGGCGCGATGGACTCGCTCTATTTCCATCCCAGAGGCACGCGCCGCAAGGTCCTCCACCGGGAGCAGCTCTGCTATCAACAGTTGAAGCACAGTTGGCAAGTCTTCTCCGCCCCCTTCCGCTTCTGGAATTCCGCGAAAACGCACGTTATTGCGGTGGGAGCGGTTTTCAATATCATCAATTTTATAAGTCGGTTCCATTGCTTGTGCATGTTGCCGGTCCAGCGCACATTGTAAATCCATCAGGGTCCCATCATGATCAACCATTTTGGTCTCCACGTCTTCCACTCGGGCTCCCAGCTCTTTAATATCAGTCCGCAGTTCTGCGACATCTTTCAACAGCTCTTCGCGTAACGAACGAAACTCGCTGGCTAGCCCCTCAAAGCCTTTACGGAGTTCTCGCTTGATTTGAGCAGAGGAAAGTTGTTTGTGAGCGTCCAGCTCTTCTTCACTCACGGTCTCATCAGACCCTGATGGGGGAGATAACTCCCGCGGGCTACTTGGGGCCCCAGATTTGCTCTGCAGTCGCTGGGAGGAGCGCATCTTTTCCCGGTTCTCGGAACTTTTAACTTTAGCAGCCATCTCACAGAGCCACCTGTGGCACACAGTGTTAGGAGAGAGAGGCGATCAATGTCAGCAAGGGCAAAGACACCAGAAAACCAGCCGCTGGCAGAACCGTACAGACCCACAAAGCAACCACTGCCTCACAGTGTTAGGTGAAATATAAAGTCAATGTCAGCGAAACTCAAGGTATCAGGTAGACAGCCGGGTAGTGAGACGAAAGCTTCTTTTAGCCTTCCCAGGGAGACAAGCCGCCGAGGATAGTGCCCAGAGTATTCTATTGAGCAACGTGGAGGAAGAGCACACAGAGTCCACAGCTATCAGGTGTTAAGCTCCAGTGAGAGGTCTGAAACCAAACAGTGCTCAAGGGCCCTTCATCTGGGCATCTGAAATCCACGCTGGTGAGTCAAGGCCTCGACGGGGCTTCAGGGTGCTTATAGATGCTGCTGTCCCTGGCGCTATTAGCGAGGCAGAAGGTGTGGAGAAAGAAGTCTAGTCTTCGTACTCACCCCCCCCCCCCCCGGGGGATTCGCGCTGGTAGGAGAGAGTGAGCGGTGAGCACCAAGGACTGCCACGTGGTTTCCCGGCCCTCTCCACGGCCCCGCTTGCAGGATTCTGGCCCCGCGTTCAGTCTCCTCAAGCCGGGGGATGTTGCAGCAGCCGGCAGAGGGTTGGCGCACGTCCTCCAACCCGACACCGGGGGTTCAGCCGCACGGCCCGGAGCAGGCGGCGAGGAGGGCACGCGACAGCAGCAGGCCTCACTCAGAGGATGAGCTCCACGGCGTTCCAGCTGTCCGAGGCTCTGCTGAGCCGTTAAGTCCAACTCAGGACGAAACCGCTGGCTTATGCTGATCCAGGGCTGTGAGAGACGGGGGAAATTTGCGTCAGCACATTTTGTCTATATTTTGGGGGTAGTGGGGACGGAGCTCAATCAGATCGCGGCCATCACACAGCGGGCTCACGAGCGCCCCCGGTTTCTGATATTTTATTCATTAAATCTTTTTCCTGTTTGAGGTTTAGAACCGCTAACCTACTTATCAACAGAAGCATCTACAGTTCATCTCATCCTTACTGAGAGATCAGTGATACACTGACTCAATCCTCGACTCTAGGCATGAATCTCTTGCCACAAGAGAAATCCATTCTTTTAGCTCCTAGAGCTATTGAGGATAATCATGCCCTACAGGTAACAGGTTTCTCCTCTCCTTTTTGAAGGAAAAAGAGGAGTAACAACTAATAACAAGGAAGGCTATGCCCTTCACCTTGACAGTTTTCCTGTACGAGGATATCTCATAGTTTTGACTGCAGGGGGTTTTACCTTTTTCAGAGATTTAACAAATTTTAAGTCTTCACAACTCTATTACTTTCTATCCCTCTTAGTCGAGACATTCTGTCTAAGAGTGATACTATTCAACTGGAGGGCTTACTTTTTAAGCCCGTAGGATTTTCTTCAATACCTACTCCAGTAAGTGGTTTCCATACAGAGCTTTCTTCCCCTTTGCAATCTTCTCAAATATTTCTTTTAAGACAGCTTATCAGACGATAATTGAGTTTTACCACTCCTAATTATGTCTGTCGGTCCTTTTCCAATCTATAGGACCTAACTTTTTCTGCTGCCTTAATAACAAATAATTCCAAGAGAGGTTCCAAAACCTACTTGGACAATTTATCATTGCAGGAAACCGGCCTGTCTACTATTCTTAGCCATCTTCAATTCTTTTTGGCTCCAACAGAATAGATTAGGTTGCACACTGGCAATTAAACAGCCAGATCTCACCTAAGCAACCTACAACATGCTCTCTGCAATTATACAAAAAAGCTCTAAAACTATGGGCCTTTGCCAGAGAGAGTCAGAGCCATTCCTAGTAGGTAACTTCCAGATGGTTAAAAAGGCTTTGCCCAGTCATGCTCCTACATGACTGGGTTTTCCTACTCTTACCATCTTCCTTAAAATTTCTGTTTAAGGAAAAGGAACCAGGGCTTAGACCATGTGAAAGCATAAAGAATTACTCAATTCCCTGGGTTGTTCCACATCTCCAGTGGACCTCTTACAACAGGGATGCATTCCTTTTCACTGCAGTCGGTCCTTGTCTATTGCATTCCTTCTAATTCCCAATACTTCATTGAAGCTTATGCTGAACAAAGAACGCATGATACTCTTAGTGCCCTCATAGAGGGGCAAACATGGTATCCCCTTATATTGTGGCGTCTTCTCCACACTGACGTTATAGAAGGATCCAGACTTGTCTTAAGACTAAGGATCTCCTCTGCACCCCTTCACGTAGGTTTCCATTTCTGGTTATTCAAAGGCTAGAATTTTTAAAGAAATCTAGACCTCTCCTTCTAAGTAAGAACATTCCACTGGTTTCCATGTAACCTTCTCCATGGTTCTTCCACGTGTAACCAGAAAGATTCTTTCTATTTTCTCAAGCAGGTCTTACCCCTTCTTGTTAAGTGAACATCTCTCTCGCGCTCTCTCTCCTACTTCCCTCCGTCGGTCTCAGCTACAAACCCAACTGATGAGAGGGAAGTGAATGGGCGGGAAGGCAGCGCGCATGCGTGTGGGATGCTCCCAAAGGCTTTCTTTTTGGACGCTGGGGAGTGTTCCCACACAGGCTCCGTCAGTACCGACGTACCCATATGTGAAGACTTATTCCTGCTGTTCCCAGAGATCACCTGTTACAGGTAAGTAACTGTGCTTTCTGCATAGATGGGCAAGGTAAATGGTTAGTGTGACCGACTTATGCTGCCAAGAAGATGACTCCTAAGTGCTCATCTGATTGCAGGGGGTTTTGAGATGGTAGTTGTGTGGAAATTCAGAAAAATCTCCAAGCTTTAACATAGCCTTTGACTTCATAAAGATTCTTGAAACTGGAGTGGAGTGGGGGTAACCTGCATGGAGTGGCAGTTACAGCCCTAAACACCTTGCTGGGTAGACTACATAGACCATGCTGGTCATTATCTGCCCTTACTATGAAATCTGTGGTACTACAGTTGGCAGATTGTCTCTGTGGCATCCACAGATCTCTGAGAATTCTGCATGATGCATTCTCCAGACAAAGGTTCAGACTTCTATCCTTGATCTCCTTTTCCTACCGTCCCCAAGATCACCCACTCATAAATCCCCTAAAAGAATAAAATATTTAGAGATAAAAGCAACATGTTAAACATTTCTTTGACAGAAAAAAAATTAATAGTCAAAGTGATGCAAATTTATGTAAATGTCTCGTGCCACAATTTCAGAAGCTTTTTGCCACAGAATTTTCTATTCCTTGCTGTAGGAACTGTGGTAATAAATTGCATAAATAGGATGGTCGTCTTCTTTTGTTTGAATGTAAGCACAATTTTCCAGAATCTGGTTTTGAAATGGGAGCATAATCAAGTTGGTTTTTGTTATTGATATATCAGTGTATTAAAAAAATTGGGGATAAACTGGTTACAATACTGATCTCTTTCCTTAACTTACAGGTCTACAAACAACCACTCCAAGTACAGCAGTTACTACTACAGTTGTAGTAGGTGGCGGTAAGTGTTTTTTCACATTCTATAATTGGGAAATGCTGTAATTGATGATAAAGTATTCCACACACCCCAAATATCCAAATGAAAAAAAGGAAGCAGTAGCACCAAGATACATGATTCTCTTGGAACAAGCAGGAAATCAGCCTTCACATATGGGTGACGTCTGCATCGACGGAGCCCTCGTGGAAGCATCTCACCATCTTTCAAAGAGAGCCTTTGGGAGATGCCACCACGATTGCATGGTCCCCTTCCCTCCCAAGGGGTGCCATCTTGCTCAGCCATCAAACTCCGTCAGCAGAAGCACGACGAGATCTTCAAAAGATCAGAGTTTGCCCCGGAGTCTCCAGTGACTCCACGGTCCAGGGCCCCATCCGAATCCCGTGCAGTGACCCCTCTGCTCCCGATCGAGGCCGCAGGGCTTCTGATAGGGGTTTTCTGGAGCGCAAACAGAAGAAAAAAATCCTTGAGGAGCTCCTCTCGGCACTCGGACAAGGCAGGTAATCCCGCAGCCCGTGCAGAGAATCTGAGAAGTCTGAGCAGGAGCAGCCAGCCAAGGTCCCCCGGAAGGATTTGGAGGCCTTCGGCGATCGGCATTGGACACCCAAAGCCAAAGACTCCCTCTCCTCTCAGACATTGGACCTGGTAACTCCAGCGTTCAGTTCAAAGGCTGCGATGAGACCTGAGTGGGAAACCAGGATGGTGGCCTTGGAGCACAGTTTGTCTGCCTTCCTCGCAACGCAGCAGGTACCAATGCCTGGCTCCACCGGTACCTCCTACATAGAGAACTCTCCCCCAGTTGCTAAGCAGATCCTCGTGAGCCCACGGCCTCGAGTTGATCCTCAGCAGAGGTCTCTGTTCACAGTCCTGTTCCTCTGGAACAAGAACCTCACTGTTGTGAGTGCTCGCGACTCCGGCTGCAAAGCTGCTGTGATCCATCGGCCACCTGATCAGAGTCTTTCCCCGCATGCCAAACCCAGTGCCGAATCCTTCGCAGACTACACTGACTGGGAGTCAGAGGATGAGACATCACCATACACTTGCAAACACCGCAATGTCCCATCAGACCCGTCCCTCTGGCAATCTGTCTGTCACTGCCCGAGGACACCTTGTTTCTAGACTTCGTGTGGGACATATCGAGGGCACTGGCCATTTCCATGGAGTCTGAGGAGGATCCTCACAAAGATTCTCCAATACGATTCCCCACCAAAGGAGACACTGACTATTCCAGTCCTCGCCATCCTTGAGAGACTTCTCCGTATGTGTTGAGATGCCGGTGTCAGTGCCCATGGTGGGCTTTCGACTCGATGAGATGTATCAAGTCTGGCGAGGCCCCATAACTCCATGGTAGTGGAGTCGGCCGTGCATTGACTCAAGAGCCAGAAGACGTATTCTTCGGTGTCCCTGGGCAGGGAGGCCCATACCCTCGATGCCATCGGTAGGAAGTGCTACCAGGGCTCCATGCTTGCCTGCCGGATCCAAGTGTATCAGCTCTGTTGGCATGTACTCTCGTCGTTTCTCATGACAGAGCAAAATTTAATACTCAGACCTGTAACCGTGCATTCGACCTTTATGCACCCTCACTATGGAACACCCTACCAAACCTAATCCGCAACAAGGATCTCCCTACATTCAGAAAGCAGATAAACTCTCCTCTTCAGGGAGCATCTTGGGACAACACAGAACAAAGCTACACAAAACAGGTTGAGATAACAGAGAACCTGAAATGTAAATGGTACTGAAATGCAAATATGACTGAAGAGAAGGACAACAATGTAAAAGAATGTAAATATTATATCAGTGTAAATATGCTATCCCACCCCCCTCGGGTAATGGTATCCCCCCCCCCCTCACTTGTATCTGTTCAATGTACTCTGCACGTGTTGGTTGTAACCACTTTGACCCGGAGAAAGGCGGTATATAAATATGGCTAAATAAATAAATACCGGGTTGGCTGCTGGCCTCAGGGATGACCACCTCCAACGGTTCCGGAACCTGACCAAGGGCATGAGGGATTGCTCGAAGTACCTGACTTGAGCGGCCTACAATGGCTTCCAGTCAACTGCAAGGATAGCTGCCGCGGGCATCTGTGGCTGACGCCTGGCGTGGCTGCAGTTGTCTGATCTGGAGCAGGTAGTACAGAACAAGCTCATTGATGATCCATGCCAAGGAGAGAATCTCTTTGGCAAACCCATGGCAGAGAGAGTGACTGCTGCAATTGAGTCAGAGTTTGTGACGAGGACTCGACTCTCCAAGAAGACTGTTACCTTCCCCAGGAGGAAAGCCCCGGGGAAAAAGCCTCCATACCTAATGAAGGATCAGGTTTACTGGGGATACCCGCAGTATCAGGCTCCTCAGCAGGGCCACCATGCCAAAGGAGCAGGTCAGGGCCCCCACAAGCAGAAGGGCCTCAGAGCTAGTGGCAGCTCCAGCACATCCGGGGGCAGCTTTTGACTCCCAGGGCATAGCCTCTCCACCCTCAGGAGGTCAGCTGCCCACAGGAGGATGTCTGGTCCACTTTGCCCATTGGTGGCCTGTCGTCACCACCAATGCATAGGCTACCTTCTCCACCTAGACCAGACGCCTCCCCCATTCTTCCCAGGAGAGCCGTCTTGGACTCCCCTGCACCGAGCCCTGCATCTGCAGGAACTTGCAGGTCTTCTCACGGACAAAGCTGTGGAACCAGTACCCCATCACCTAAGGAGCAAAGGGTTCTACTCACAGTATTTGCTAGTCCCAAAACGAACCGAGGACCTAAGAGCCATCCTAGACATGTGAAACCTAAACAAATTCCGGGTGCGGGAGAAGTTCAAGATGTTCACCCTTGGAACAGTGCTGCCATACCTCCAGCAGGGAGACTGGCTATGCTCCTTGGATCTAAAGGAAGCGTATACCCACATCCTCATTCATCTCAGCAATAAGCAGTACCTCAGATTCATAGGAGCAACCACTACCAGTACAGGGTGCTACCCTTAGATCTTGTCTCTGCACCCGGAGTGTTTTACAAATGCCTAGCAGTAGTGGTGGCTGTCCTCAGTCTCCAGGGCGCCTTTTGTCTTCCCATTTCTGGATGACTGGCTCATAAAAGGGAACATAGCCATAGAGATGCAGTGGGCCATGGCCTGAACCATCAGTGTCCTGCAAAATCTGGAGTGTGTGATAAACTACCTCCTGACTCTTATACAGGATCTGGCATTTATAGGGGCTTGACTGGACAGTCTCCAGGCCAAGGCCTGCCTCCCCCTAGACAGAGCAAGTCACCTTGTGGCAATCTCATATTTCAGTTCTTTCAACACCCTTGGATGTATAACCATCCGGTCCAGGTGATTTGCTACTCTTCAGTTTATCAAATAGTTGTAATACATCTTCCCTGTGTATCGATATTTCTTTCAATTCTTCCCCAGTATCACTTTTTTTTTTTTATTTCACAAAAAAAAAGAAAAAATTACATGAACATAATCACAAGTCCACATCAAGGAGGAGCTTCATACAAACAGTAAACCCCGAGGGAAAAATATAATATAAGCTCAATTATACAAAATCAAGAGAACAATATTATACCAAAGGAAAGTCACAATATATTTAGTGAGAATGCTCCCTTTCTTTCAGAAAATGCACCAATTGGTCTACATCAAAAAAACAAGTAACGTTTACCTTGCAAAGAAATCTGACGTTTACAAGGAAATTTGAGATAAAACATTGCACCAATGGCTAACACACGCGGATGCACTTTTAGAAAACCTTTCGACGTTCCTGAGTAGCCTTGGCCACATCTGGAAAACTCTGAATACATTGCCCACAAAATTTTTCAGTCTTCCTCTAAAAATACACCCGTAGGATCCTATCCTTGTCCATCCCCCGAACAAAGGAGACTAACAAAGTAGCCCTAGTGGGGAAATCATCAGAGGAGGACTCAAGAAACCCAGAGAGATCCAGCGTAGAAGACACTAACTGATCATATTGAGCTCCCTCAGAGGCACATTCATCCCTGACCACTTTCTCTTTAGGCAAATAATATAAATTCTCCAGGACCAAGCAGGAAGTCAGTCCTCACATATGGGTGACGTCGGCGCCGACGGAGCCCTCGCGGAGCAATTTTCCCCAGCTTTCAAAGAAAGCCTTTGGGAATTGCAGCGCGCATGCGCGGTCTCCTTCCCGCCCAAGGGTGCCATCTTAGCCAGTCTTCTTTTTTCCGCGGAGCCTTACAGACGTACCCGTCGTGTCCCCGCTGAAAAAGTTAATTTTAGTGATTTATTTCTCTTTTTTCCTTTGGTTCGACGCCGGTCTTTTTCCTGCCCGGACTCGCGGCGCCGTTGCGAGTCCTTCTATTATTTTTCGTTTTTTCTGATTTTTGGTCAGTTTCGTTTTCGGTTTTTCGCTGGCAGCCCGGTCCTTTGACCTTGCAGGGGCCCTTTTTCCCCCGATGGCTGCCAGTGGTTTCAAGCGGTGTGTTCAGTGTGACAGAAATATGTCACTCACTGACACACATGATAATTGCCTCCGCTGCCTCGGCCCGGATCACGAAGAACTGATCTGTGGGGCCTGCGGCAAAATGTCCTCCAAAGCGTTAAGGAGTCGGCGGCACCAGCGGGAACGAATCTTCGCTGACCCCGGCCGTACCCGGACCTCGTCGGAGGCCTCGGCGTCCAGAGGTTCCAGCTCTGACCATCGCCGAAGTTCCTCCGACAGGGGTTCTCCCTCCGGGGACCATCGACGGAAGGTAATACCCGCGAGGGCGGCTTCGGTGGACGCTCCTGGCTCCGCGAGGGCCAGGTCGCATAGCCCCGATAGCCGTCCCGGGTCTTTGGAGAAGGAGCACCTCTCGAAGCGACCTCGTCTGGAGTCGGAGTTGCCTGCTCGGGTAAGTCCTGTAGTCCTCCTGGACTCGCCTCCGAGGGGTCCGACGTCGTCGGGGCCCGAGTCGGGGGCTGCTGGGTCACCTGAGGTCGGACTCAGGTTGACGGCCTTGGAGAGCAGACTATCTGCCTTCATGGACCAGCAGCGGGCACTGATCGCTAGCCTCGCTGGCGCCGCTGCCCCGACCGCCGGGACGTCGACGTCTAAGTCGACCCCGGAGACCGAGCCGATCCTCGAGTCCATGTGAACTCGAGTCGATCCTCGGTCGAGGTCACCCTCGGCCTCCCGTTCGGGACCGAGGTTGTCGACGCCGACTCCCTCGGTGTCGGGGCAGCCGACGCCTCCGCCTGCCCGAGCCGACCCCACCGATTCCTCCTCGGAGTCGGCCTGGGAGTCTGAAGAGGAAGAGTCACCTGATTCGTTTCGGATTCGGTGTATCCCCTCGGACTCACCTGAGTCCGAACCTCGGAAGCAGTCCCCTCCGGAGGATGCCCGGTTCTTGGACTTCGTCAGGGATATGACCAAGGCTTTGGCCTTCCCTGCGGATCCCGAGGAGGAGCCTCGAGCCGAAGAGCTCGACGCCCTTCAGTATGACTCTCCCGCCAGGGAACACTTTACTGTACCGGTTCCAGGGCTCTATGCTTGCTTGTCGGGTCCAGACCTACCAGCTCTACATGGGCATGTATCTCCGAGACCTGGCTAAAGAGATAGCCGGATTCTCCGCTGGGCTGTCCGAGGAACCTTTGCGGAGGTTCCTGGCCTTGACAACTGGTATTCGGGAATGCTCCAAATTCATGTCCCGAGCAGCCTATGATGGCTTTGAAGCATCGGCTCGAGTGGCCGCAGCCGGCATCGGTGCCCGCCGACAGGCTTGGCTTCAGTCGTCTGACCTTGAACCCTGGGTGCAGGACAAGTTGGTCGATGTCCCCTGCCGAGGTGAGAACCTCTTTGGCAAGCCCATGGCTGAAAAGGCTGCACAAATCGAGACTGAGACTCTCACCAGAACTAGGCTTTCTAGGAAGACCTCCGCCCCTTCCCAGAAAAAGAAGGGCTTGGGAAAGAAGTCCTTTTACCCGAGAAAAGCGGCTGCCTATAAACACTACCCCCAATATCAGGCCTCCGCAGCTCCCCAACAGGGCCAGCAGGCCAAGGGATGGGGTAACGGGTCCCGTAGGCAGCAAGCCCCCAAGCCTGCACCACCAGCCCCTGCTCAGCAGGGTGGGGGTTTTTGACTTCATCAGCATAGCCTCTCCCCCTCAGCTGGCTCCTCCCAGCACCGGAGGCCGGCTGGTTCACTTCGCCCACAGGTGGTCCAACATCACTTCAGATGCCTGGGTGCTTCAAGTCGTAAGAGAAGGCTATCTTCTCCACTTCCACCAGGTCCCTCCCTCCTATTTCCCGGGAGAACCTCCTCGACTCCCTCTGCACAGGGACTTACTCCTTCAGGAGTTAGCAAGTCTTCTTCAGGAACAGGCTGTGGAACCGGTGCCCCACCACCTGAGGTCAAGGCTTTTATTCCAGGTATTTCCTAATACCAAAAAGGACAGGAGGCCTCAGACCCATCCTGGACTTGCGCAACCTCAACAAGTTCCTCGTGCGGGAAAAGTTCAAGATGCTTACCCTTGGAATCCTTCTGCCCTACCTCCAGCAGGGAGATTGGCTATGCTCCTTGGATCTAAAGGATGCTTACACGCACATCCTCATCCACCCAAGCCACCGCCAATACCTAAGGTTTGTGGTGGCAGGAAATCATTACCAGTACAGAGTACTGCCCTTTGGCCTATCCTCCGCACCGCGAGTCTTCACAAAATGTCTCGCGGTGGTGGCGGCTTATCTCCGGTTTCACGGCCTCTATGTCTTTCCGTACCTCGACGACTGGCTCATCAGAGCATCGTCCTCTCCGGAAGTCACCAATGCCACACACCGCACTGTGACTCTTCTGCAGTACTTGGGCTTTGTCATAAACTTCGCAAAGTCCACTTTGCTCCCCTCACAGGATCTCGAGTTCATCGGCGCAAGACTGCACACTCCTCAGGCACGAGCTTTCCTGCCTCTCGACAGGGCTCAGCGGCTCATGGACCTAGCCGGCCGTTTTCGCAGCCAGTCCCTGGTCTCAGCCAGGCGCTTCCTGAGACTACTCGGCCATATGGCTTCCACCGTCCACGTGACCCCCAATGCCCGCCTACACATGCGGCCTGCTCAGTGGTGCCTTCGCAAGCAGTGGGCAACAAGCCACGGGCGGCCTAGCCGACTTAGTGCGCGTCTCCGGGCCGCTGGCCTCTTCTCTACAGTGGTGGCTTCATCGGCCGAACCTGGTGCTCGGGATGCCTTTTCAGTCACCTCAGCCGGCTCAAGTGCTGACGACCGATGCTTCTCTCCTGGGTTGGGGAGCACATTGCCAAGGGGCATGTACTCAAGGTCTCTGGACCACGTGGGAGTCTGCTCAGTAGATCAACTTCCTGGAGCTCAGAGCAATCCGTCTGGCTCTCAAGGCTTTCTCCCACCTGACTTCTCACCAGTCCGTCCTTGTCCAGACGGACAATCAAGTTGCCATGTTCTACGTGAACAAACAGGGGGGCACGGGCTCCTTCCTTCTCTGTCGAGAAGCTCAGAAGCTCTGCTCTTGGGCCGTCAGTCATGGCATTCTTCTCAAGGCAGTTTATCTCCCAGGCCAAGAAAATTGCCTGGCGGACAAACTCAGCAGGATCCTCCAGCCGCACGAGTGGCGCCTGGATCCCTTGGTAGTTCAGAAACTTTTTCTGAAGTGGGGACTCCCCACGATGGATCTCTTTGCCAGTCCTCTCAACCGGCAACTTCCTCGCTTCTGCTCTCGTCAGCCACATCCCCTTCGAGTAGCGGCAGATGCTTTTCTACTCTCATGGTCTGAGAGCCTTCTGTATGCCTTTCCTCCCATACCGCTAGTCTCTCGAACTCTTTTCAAGGTTCTCAGAGACAAAGCTTCCATGATCCTGGTGGCTCCTCGCTGGCCCAGACAGCCGTGGTTTCCACTCCTGCTGCAATTAGCGGTAGAGGATCCGTTCCCTCTGGGGTTTCAACCGGATCTCCTAACACAGGATCAGGGGTCCCTGCTACACCCCAACCTCAGATCTCTCAATCTAATGGCCTGGCTGCTGAAAGGGTAGTCCTTGCTCCCCTTCTACTGCCGGCAGAGGTGGAAGAGGTCGTCCTAGCTTCTCGGCGTCCTTCTACCCGCAAATGCTACGCCCTTAAATGGCGTCGCTTTTCCGCTTGGTGTGCCCAGCAGTCTCAGGATCCCTTCTCCTGCTCGGTGTCGGTGATCTTGCAGTACTTGCTCTACCTCTCTAATCTGGGACTTAAGTCCAACTCCGTCAAAGTTCACCTCAGTGCTCTTTCAGCACATCATGTGCCGGTGGACGGCAGACCTCTTTCCAGCGACCCTCTCGTAGCGAGGTTTCTCAGAGGTCTCCTTCTACTTAAACCACCTCTGCGCCCGCCAGCACCTGACTGGGATCTGAATGTGGTTTTACAGCGGATCACCTGTCCGCCTTTTGAACCTATGGCTACCTGTTCTTTCCGTTTTCTTTCTTGGAAAACTTTATTCCTGATAGCCCTCACTTCCGCTAGGCGCGTAAGTGAATTGCAGGCCCTCGTGTCTGATCCCCCTTACACTCGGTTCTACAAAAATAGGGTAGTCCTACGGACTCACCCGAAATTTCTTCCAAAAGTGGTCTCCCCTTTTCACATCAATCAGGAGGTGGTACTTCCGACCTTCTTTCCCAGGCCACACTCCAGCCGAGCTGAAATGGTCCTGCATACCCTGGACTGTAGAAGGGCATTGAACTTCTACCTTGACCGTACGCGGGAGCACCGTAAAGCTGCTCAGCTTTTTGTGTCTTTTGACCCCAATAAATTGGGGCTCCCGGTCTCCAAGCGTACTCTGTCCATCTGGGTTGCTGACTGCATCGCTTGGGCTTATGGGGCAGCCGGACTCTCGTTAGAAAGTCGAGTCACGGCTCATTGTGTTCGGGCGAAGGCTACGTCAGTGGCTTACCTCCGCTCTGTTCCGTTGGCAGACATCTGCCGGGCCGCTACTTGGTCTTCGAGCCAGACTTTTGCGGTCCATTACTGCCTCGAGAGGGAGTCCCGCAGGGACAGTGCTTTCGGACAGGCAGTCCTCCGAAATCTCTTCGAGGTTTGAGCAACTCCTACCCTCCATCCCGGATGGGGGCTACCGGTGGGTAATAATTCAGTGAAGATTCCTTCCTTCTGTGCCGCTGAGCTAGAGGGAGCTCATTTTTGTGCTTAGGTTCTCCGGTAGCCTTAAGCTTGGGAGTCCCATATGTGAGGACTGACTTCCTGCTTGGTCCTGGAGAAAGCGTAGTTACTCACCTGTAACAGGTGTTCTCCAGGAGCAGCAGGAATCATTCCTCACAACCCTCCCTCCTCCCCTTGGAGTTGCAATCATCTGCTTAAGTTTTTTTGCAAATTTTTATGCTGTCTTTTAGCTATGTCATCAGACTGGCTAAGATGGCACCCTTGGGCGGGAAGGAGACCGCGCATGCGCGCTGCAATTCCCAAAGGCTTTCTTTGAAAGCTGGGGAAAATTGCTCCGCGAGGGCTCCGTCGGCGCCGACGTCACCCATATGTGAGGACTGATTCCTGCTGCTCCTGGAGAACACCTGTTACAGGTGAGTAACTACGCTTTGGAAATCAAAATATCTGTAACGTCACTAAATAACAATACCTCCTTTAAATATCTCTGTAACAACAATAAGGGAGAAAGATAATGTGTCTTAGGGAAATTTAAAAAACACAAATTTTTTGATCGCAAAACATTCTCCCTGAACTCATCTTGACAGTGTAAAAATGCCAGATCTTGAGTAAATTTTGTAGTAACAGCCTGTTGAGGAGATCAATTTCTCATTAGACCCCACAGATCTCTCGACAGATGTTAAACGAGCTTCGTGCTCAAAGTTTACCGACCGTCTCCTTCGAGAAAGCCGAGACCTTCTGCAAAGACGCAGATAGTACCGCTTCCATCCGAGAGACTACAAGCCAAACATCCTTCAGGGAAACATTCTCAGGAGGAGACGGTCGTTCAGCAATAGACGAAAAGGAAAATACCGAAGGAAGAGGACATGGCAAAGGCACAGTAGGAGAATCAATTTGCAAAAAGGAATCCGGAAGTAAAGCTTCAACACAATCCACGCGTTTCGCTTCCGAAGGAGAGGGAACATCAAAACTAACAAAGTCTAACTCTTGATTGGGTTGAGCTACACCCTTAGCGGTAGCAGAGGTGGTTGGGGAAGTAGTACTCACAGTTGATAAGTCCGTCGAGTCAGATGTTAAGGGTCCCAACAAGGCCGGAGGGTTCTCCACCCGTATGTGGGCATCCATCGGGCCTGTTACTTTAACTGCTTTTGACTGCGCTGGTTGTGGAAGATTTTTCCCCCGCTTCCCCATAACAAACCAACACCAATGCACCTAATTGCACCGAAGGTGCACCAAAGGGGCGGGACATGCCCCTTTGGACATGCCCCTTCGGGCACGCCACAACGGGCACGTGCCCGCTAAATGCGTCCTGCGTTGGGGCCGGTCTTTTATGGCCCTCCTCCAATCTGGTACCCCAATGAGGAGCTCAGCTGGCAGGAACCTCAGGCAAGCAGCGAAGAAACAGCAAAATGAAGCAGCTCCCCCCAGTATCACCTTTAAATACCACTTCAGTCATGGATAACATTCCTACATCTTCCTCAGTAAAGACCGAAGCAAAGAATTCATTCAGTCTCTCCGCTATAGCTTTGTACCACTTACTGCCCCTTTTACCCCTCTATCTAACTGATTATCTCACAGGTTTTTTGCTACGAATGTACGTGAAAAAGTCTTTATTATGTGTTCTTGCTTCAACAGCAAGTTTCTTCATAAATTCTCTCTTTCCTGATCGTGTCCCAGTCTAGTCCCATAACCTCTGGGTTCCCAATCCAATCCAGCAGCTTGGAGACTGAGAAACTCCACCTTTTTTGTGACATCATCTGTATAAGTCTCCGGTGCCAGCCCCATGCCACCAGTCACCTCAGTCTCCAAGCAGCTGGATAGTTGGGAGCCCGGGGGTCCCGGGCTCACAGGAGAAACAATTGGGTCACCTTAGTTTATGGGCTTAGTTTAGCTGTTAGTTAATTTGCAGTCTGTTTCTTTCAATTGGGAGCACTCCAGCTCTTTGGTTCTGAGTCCTCCGTCTCCCTCCTCCTCTCCTCCCTCCCTCCCTCCTGCACCTGACTTTTCTTCGGGGCAGAGCTCATTGCTGTAGCCGGCTGTTTCGGAAGTGTTGCCTGAGATACAGCAGCGGCCCGGTCAAGCTCCGGAGGGGTAACTCTGTCTTCGGGGAGAGCCGGCGCCACGCGGAAGACTGTGCCTGCTAGCGCGTTTGGCTGCTCCTACCCCCCCTTCTCTGTCTCTACCGCTGTCCAGGACCGCTCCGGTGAGTTTGCCTTGGGGGGGACGGGGGGTGTTCCCTTGGCTGGTCGGGAGCCTCACGAGCACCTGCGGGGCCGTCTTCCGAGCCTGAGGGGTGTTACTGTGCTCGGGCAGGGACCGCGGCTCTGTTTATTTTTTTTTTTCAGCGCGCTTTCGCGCTCTTTTTTCCTCGCGGCCCTGCCTCGTGGCGACGACGCGGTTTTCTGCGCGGGCCGGATATTTTTTGTTTTTGGGATTGCCGGGCTTTGTTCTACTGGGCTGTTCAGCTCCTTAGGGAGAGTTTTGCAGCATAACGGTGCAGGCATACTCCCTGATTTCGCAGCACAGCAGTTTTCAGCTTTGGGGTCCCTCTCTGTACCCTCAGCGTTTTTTGGTTGGAGCTGCGTTTTTTTTTTTTTTTCGGGTGTCCTGAGCCCTTCTCTTTTCGCCAGGTTTTCTATTGAGACAGTAGTGTTCAGCATGCCCTCCAAACCCCTTTGTATTGTGTGTGGAAACGGAAGGGCACAAGTGCAGGGGTCTGCAAAGAGTGTGCGGGGGAGGCCCGGGAGCTGGATAACCCCCCCTCGCAGGCAGCTCCAGCGCCAGGACCCGGGCCAGAGGCTTCGCCTTCGCGCATGCCGGCCCTGGCGCAGGAGGAGCCGCTGCCAGGAACATCTTCAGGTTTGGGCACGCCGGCTTCTCCCATGGTGTTGCCCAATGAGCTCTCTGCCATCTTTTCTCAACAGTTTGTGGCACTTCTTCAGCATTCTGCTTTTAGTAGTTTGTTGCAGGCAGGTTTGCCGAGCGGCTCCAGCGGAGCCGGTAAACGTCCGGCGTCCCCGCGTCGCTCCATCTCCCCGGTTAGGAGCAAGAAGGCTCGGGGCGACGATACCCTAGGGGACCTCTCCGGGCTGTCGGAGAGCCCTCTGTCAGATGAGGGCGCCCACAGTGTAAGTTTGGAGGACGAGTTAGAGGAGGGCGAGATCCCTGAAAAGGAGGATCAGGCTAGGGTAGTGCGAGTTTTTCGGAGAGAGGAACTGCCATCCCTCATTGTAGAGTCGCTCAAAGCACTCAACATGCCGGAGCCTGCGGCTGCGGAGGACGAGTCATTGGAGGATCCGCTGCTGCAGGTGTTCCGGAAAACTCAAAGAGCTTTCCCGGTGCACAGGGTGTTTCAGGAGATGATTCAGGAGGAATGGAATGTCCCCGAAGCGCCCTTGAAAGGCGCCAGAGTGATGGGCCGTTTGTACCCTTTATTGGACCGGGACAAGGAGGTGTTTCAACCTCCCAGGGTGGACGCTGCGGTTTCGGCAGTGACCAAGAAGACTACCATTCCTGTGGAGGGCAGCGCGGCGCTCAAGGACGTTCAGGATAGAAAACTGGATGTCTTGCTCAGGCAAGTCTTTGATGTTAATGCTCTCTCCCTGCAGGCGGCCATCTGTGGCGCCTGGGTTTCTAGGGCCTGCCTGCGTTGGTCTCAGAAAGTGCAGGAAGGCCAGGAGTCTCTTTTGGCAGGCGAAGCGGCACGTCTGGAGTCAGGGGCCGCTTACCTCTCGGATCTCCAGTACGACCTTATGCGGGGGCTGTCCAAGAGTATGGCGTCGGCGGTGGCAGCACGGCGCTATCTCTGGTTACGTAACTGGTCCGCAGACACGTCGTCCAAGATGCGGTTGAGCAAGTTGCCCTTTAAGGGGCGTCTGCTGTTCGGCGAGGACTTGGACAAGCTGGTCAAGGAGCTCGGGGAGTCCAAGGGCGGCCGGTTGCCAGAGGACAAGCCCAGGGCCTCTCGGGGGGCATCGAGTTCCAGGGGGCAGTTGCGGGACTCTCGTCGCTTTCGTTCCCAAAGAGGTTCTCCAGGACAGAGGGGGCGTTTCCCCTATCGAACCCAGGGTTTCCGGGGGTTTCGGGGAGCGGGCCGAGGCTTCGGTCTTAATGCCTCCTCCTCCTCCTCCCTTAACCTTAAAAAGCCACAATGAAGTGAGGGGGGCCCAGTCGCCCACCACCCCCGTGGGAGGACGTCTGCGGGAGTTCCTTCCCGCCTGGGCCCACATTACGACGGATCAGTGGGTGTTGGAAGTTGTTCGCGAAGGTTACGCTCTGGAGTTTTTACGTCCCGTGCGGGACTCCTTTGTGCTCTCTCCCGGCAGATCTGTGGCAAAGCGGGCAGCCTTAAGGCAGACGGTACAGCGGTTACTGGACCTCAGGGCGATTGCGCCCGTGCCCGTAGATCAGTACGGGTGCGGTCGATACTCCATTTATTTTATTGTCCCAAAGAAGGACGGAGGTGTTCGACCGATCCTGGATCTCAAAGGAGTCAACCGCTGTCTCCGTGTGTCTCACTTTCACATGGAAACCCTGCGCTCCGTCATAGTGGCGGTGCGACAGGGGGAGTATCTCACCTCCTTGGACCTGTCCGAGGCTTACCTCCACATTCCAATTCGGCAGGAGCATCACAAGTTTCTCAGATTTGCAGTCCCGTTCGGACATTTTCAGTTCCAGGCGTTGCCCTTCGGACTAGCAACCGCCCCGCGAGTCTTTACAAAGGTCATGGTGGTGGTGGCGGCAGCGGCTCTGGAAAGGAAGGCATTCTCGTGCATCCTTATCTGGACGATTGGCTGATCCGGGCGAAATCGCACGACGACAGCGTGCGGGCCACGACCCGGGTAGTAGGCTTGCTGGAGAGCCTCGGTTGGATTGTCAATCTGTCCAAGAGCCATCTACAGCCTTCCCAGAATCTGGAATATCTGGGGGCGCGATTCGATACGCGGAACGGAAGAGTGTTTCTTACCAACCAACGGGCCTTGGAATTGCGGAATCGAGTTCAGAGATTCCTCAGGCTCCGGGCGCCATCCGTGTGGCATTACCTGCAGTTGTTGGGCACCATGGCGGCGGCGATAGAGACGGTACCATGGGCGAGAGCTCACATGCGGCCCTTACAGAGGGCTCTGCTTCGCCGGTGGTCACACCAGCGAGACTTCCTCTCCCGGAAACTAACGTGTCCGGAGGATGTTCGTCAGTCCTTACTCTGGTGGTTGCTCCCCCAGTCGCTCGAGAGAGGGAAGCCCCTCGAATCACCGGACTGGGTGGCGGTGATGACCGATGCCAGTCTGCTGGGCTGGGGAGCTCACTGCCAGGGAGTCTTCGCTCAGGGTCTTTGGGACGCCCAAGAAAGCGCCTGGGCGATAAACCGGTTGGAGCTAAGAGCGGTGTCACTGGCTTTGCAGGAGTTCTGGACGCTTCTCGACGGGAAAGCGGTCCGAGTGCTATCGGACAACGCGACGGCGGTAGCCTACGTCAACAAGCAGGGCGGCACCAGCAGTGCGTCCCTGGAGTCCGAGGCCGAAGCTCTGTGTACCTGGGCAGAGGCTCACCTTCTGGACCTCTCGGCAGCCCATGTCGCAGGGGTAGACAACGTGGAGGCCGACTTCCTCAGCCGGGTGAGAGTGGATCCCGGGGAATGGGTCCTGCATCCCGAAGTGTTCGAAATGGTGGTCCGAAGGTGGGGCAGGCCAGTGTTGGATCTCATGGCGACCTTTGCGTCGGCGAAGTGCAACCGTTTCTTCAGCAGACGCAGGGAACGGATGTCGGAGGGCTTGGATGCTCTCTTGCAGATCTGGCCAGAGGAGCGGCTTCTGTATGTTTTCCCGCCGTGGGTGCTGATCGGCCGGGTTCTACAAAGAGTAGAGGGCTTCCGGGGCCATGTAATCTTGATTGCGCCGGATTGGCCACGGCGTCCTTGGTACGGGGATCTGGTGCGGTTGCTGGTGGACAAGCCCTGGCGTCTCCCCGACCGAGTGGATCTGTTAACTCAAGGGCCGCTGGTCATGCCTCACGTGGGTCGATTCTCTCTTACGGCCTGGCTCTTGAAAGGGCACGGTTGACCTCCCGGGGGTATTCTCCGGCGGTTATCTCTACCTTAGTCAAGTCCAGGAGGCGTTCCACTTCGTTGTCCTACGTCCGCATTTGGAGGATTTTTGAGGCCTGGTGTGGTGAGCGGCATTACCAAGCGTTACGAGCTTCCCTCCCGCAAATCCTGGAATTTTTGCAACATGGTTTCGAAAAGGGGTTGGCAGCGGCTTCGTTGCGAGTCCAAGTGGCTGCTTTATCTTGTTTCAGAGGCAGGCTGGCGGGTCAGTCGCTGGGGGTCCAGTGGGATGTAAAACGGTTTCTCCGAGCGGTTTCTCTTGCTAGGCCTCCGACCCGTCCAGTCTTTCCCAAATGGAGTCTTCCCTTTGTTTTGGAGGCCTTAGTGGGGGAGCCCTTTGAGCCGCTGGCTAGGGCATCGCTCAAGGATCTTACTCTGAAGGTGGCTTTCCTCGTGGCGGTGTGCTCGGCTAGGCGTGTTTCCGAATTGCAGGCTCTTTCCTGTAGGGAGCCCTATCTTTCCTTCTTTCCGTCTAAAGTGGTGTTGCGGCCGGTGCCGGCCTTTCTCCCGAAGGTAGTCTCGGCATTTCATATTAACCAGGCGATTTCCCTGCCGGTCTTGCGCGGGGATAGCGGTGGTTCTTCAGCTACTCGGTTTCATCTGTTGGATGTCCGAAGAGCTTTACGGAAGTATCTCAAACGGACAGAGTCCTTTCAGAAGTCAGACAGGCTCTTTGTGCTTTTCGCAGGGCCGAAAAAGGGTGAAGCGGCCTCTAAAGCATCTATTGCTCGCTGGATTAGAGAAGCCATTGAGTCGGCTTATGTGTTGAAGGGCAGAGTCGTGCCAAATGGGGTAAAAGCACATTCTACGCGGGCTCAGGCTGCCTCCTGGGCGGAGGCTCGTTTAGTTTCGCCAGTGGAAATCTGCAGGGCGGCGACTTGGTCGTCCCTCAATACTTTTGCTAGGCACTACTACCGTCTGAATGTTCAGATGACGGAGGAGACCTCCTTCGGATCAGCGGTTCTTCAGGCTGGTTTGCCAGGTCCCTCCCGTGTGTAAGTGTCTTTCACTGCTCTGGTATGGACCCAGAGGTTATGGGACTAGACTGGGACACGATCAGGAAGGTTAAATTAGACTTACCTGCTAATTGTAGTTCCTGGAGTGGAACAGTCTAGTCCCATATCCCTCCCAGAGTTCCTGGGCAAACACATGTCCGGATTGGCTCAGTTTCACAGGTAAGCTGGGCTTGCTTCTTGGTTATGTTGGGTCTGTGCCTTACTTCACGCAGGGGGTTGGAATGCTCCCACTTTCTCTTAAGCGCTATAATGGGTTGGGAGTTTCTTGCCCTCAATTGCTATTTTACTGTTATCAATAATGTTTACTATAGTCTTTTGGCTTACTTGTTTCTCCGGTGAGGCTTCTTCCACAGGAGGAGTCCTCTCCTAAACGAAGGATGTCTCCAGAGGACTTGTCTTTTCAAGACCTTATCAGAGAGGTGGCTCGGGGTCTCTCTATTACAGTAGCCCCAGAGTCAGAGCCTAGAGCTAAGGAGTTAGATATTTTACAATATCCTAAAACTCCTAAAGAGGCAGCTACCTTGCCTATTCATGAGATTCTGTATGATCTCATGTTAAGGATGTGGGAAGCACCTCTAACCACCTCTCCTCATTCTCGCAGGTTGGACACCATGTATCGTGTCCCTCCTTGTCCTGGTTTCCATAAGACTCAGCTTCCTCACCACTTTATTGTGGTTGAGTCTGCAATGAAAAAGATTAGAAGTGCCAAGAGACATGCCTCTAATCCTCCAGGACGTGACTGTAGAACCCTGGATGCTTTTGGTAGAAGAATCTTCCAAGCTTCCATGCTTGCTGCAAGAATTAATTCTTATAGTCTCTACATGGGCATGTTCTTAAGAGGTCACTGACCATTTGCAGACTTTAAGTCCTTTTATGTCTGACAATAAAAGGCAAGAATTTCTCTCTGCGCTCAAACATGCCCAGGATGTCTCCAAATTCTCCAACCGTGCAGCTTTCGATTCCTTTGAATGCGTAAGCAGAGCCTCAGCCATAGCTATAGCAGCACGTAGGGTTGCTTGGCTTCAAGCATCTGATTTGGAGACCTGGGTCCAAGATGAATTGGGAAATATCCCTTGTACAGGTGAAAATCTGTTTGGCTTTTTGCTTGCCAAAATTTACCAATCAGATGGATGCTGAAAATTCTGCTTTGGATAGACTATCCAAATCTACAGCTGCTCCTGCTAAGAAAAGGTTGTTCAAGAAAACACCTTTTTCAAAGAAGGGAAGATCCTATCCTGCTTATAGTCAGAGAGCATCTTCTGCAGCTCAGTTCCCTTCCAAACGTCAGCAATCCTCCAAACAGACAAAGGCGAAGGCTGCGAGGCCTGCTTCAGCCCAGCAGTCTCAGCCACCTCAGGGCCTTTGACTTTCTGCTAGAGAACTTAGCCTTTCTGGCTCTAGAAGGACCAGAGCCCTCCGCCATTCCAGGAAGGCTATGTCACTTTGCTCCCAGATGGGGGCAAATCACAGCAGAGCAGTGGACACACTCCATCATAAGAGAGGGGTACAAACTTCATTTTTCCAGCTTGCCCCCTCTCACGAGTGCACCAGTTCCATTCTCCAACCTCCCTCCTCACCCTATTCGAGCAGGAGGTTGCCACTCTTCTAGCCCAAGGGGCAGTACAGGAAGTGCCTTTCTCAACAACAAGGCACAGGGTTCTACTCCCCCTATTTTCTTATCCCAAAGAAAACAGGGGGCTTCAGACCCATTTTAGATCTCAGAGAATTGAACAGATTCCTAGTCAAAGAAAAATTCAAGATGGTTTCTCTGGGAACTCTGCTGCCATACCTTCAGAGTCAGGATTGGCTTTGTTCTCTAGATCTCAAGGATGCGTACACTCATGTTCTCATCCATCCAACTCACAGAAGGTTCCTTCGGTTCCTTTTCCTGGAGAAGCACTATCAATACAGAGTGCTCCCCTTTGGCCTGGCCTCTGCACTGAGGGTGTTCACAAAATGCCTGGAGTTTATAGGGGCATTGCTGGATACCACAAAGGCAAGGGCCTTTCTTCCCCAGGCCCCTTGCCTTCGCTTGATGCAGTTAGCTTCTCAAGCAGAGTTAAAACCCCTACTCACTGCTCGAGAGATGTTACAGTTGCTAGGCCACATGGCTTCCACCGTTCATGTGGTACCATATGCTCGCCTTCACAAGAGAGCAGCTCAGTGGACTTTATCCACCCAATGGACCCAGGCATTAGGCTGCCTGTCAGACAAAATAGCAAACACAAGTCGCCTCATTTTGTCCCTCCAGTGGTGGAAGTCTCCTCAGAACCTCTTGCTGGGGTGTCCTTTTCAACAGCCTCTACCCCAGGCAACTCTTACAACAGATGCTTCTCCAATGGGCTGGGGAGCTCATCTTCAGGACCTCTCCACCCAGGGCATCTGGTCCCCACAGGAGACTTGTCTCCACATAAATCTCTTGGAACTCAGAGCAGTCTTCCTTGCTCTACGAGCTTTCCACACCCTGCTCAGCCACAAGACAGTCCTTGTCCACACGGACAATCAGGTAGCCATGTTCTACATAAACAAGCAGGGAGGAACTGGCTCTCTGTTGCTTTGCAACGAAGCTCTGCGACTGTGGGCCCTCGCCAGAGAGCATCACATTCATCTTCTGGCAGTCTATCTTCCAGGGGTTCAAAACTCTTGGGCAGACAGACTCAGTCGAGTTCTGCTTCCACACGAGTGGTCCCTACATATTGCCCAGGTCTCCAAAATGTTTCAAATTTTGGGAACCCCGAACATAGACCTCTTTGCAAGTCCGTGGAATGCCAAACTTCCCCGGTTCTGTTCCAGAACTCCGGCTCAGGGGGCTCAGGCAAGGGATGCTTTCCTCCTTCACTGGGGTCAAGACTTCCTTTATGCCTTTCCACCCATCCCCCTAATTCCCAAAACCCTATTCAAGCTTCAGAGAGACAGAGGCCACATGATTCTCATAGCTCCACATTGGCCACGGCAAGTGTGGTACCCTCTGATTCTACATCTCTCTCAAGCTCCCTCCCTAGAGTTAAGGTCTGCTCCAGACCTCCTCTCTCAGGAGGACGGAAAGTTGTGGCATCTCAATCCCCAGTCTCTGCATCTCAGGGCTTGGTTGCTGAAGGCTTAGATCTCCAGGATCTTCCTCTTTCTCAGTAAGTGAAAGATGTTCTTCAAGCTTCCAGAAAACCTTCCACTAGACATTCTTACGCCTTCAAGTTGAAAAGATTTACCATATGGTGTTCGCAAAAGGGTCTTAACCCCCTTGCGATACTTCTAGAATCATTACTGGAGTATCTCCTTCATTTATCCAATGCAGGACTTAAAACTAACTCAGTAAGAGTCCATTTTAGTGCTATTGCAGCTTCTTTCAAGCCTCTAAATGGACAACCTATTTCCTCCCATCCTCTTATAGCGAGATTTGAGAGGCCTTCTTCTAACTAAGTCTCCCATTAGGCCACCACCTGTGGCATGGGACTTAAACCTGGTTCTTGGTCAGCTCATGAAGCCACCTTTCGAACCCTTAGCTACTACCTCATTGAAATTCCTTTCTTGGAAGGTTATCTTTCTCATTGCAATCACATCAGCACGCCGCATCAGTGAATTGCAAGCACTAGTAGCTAATCCACCTTATACAAGGTTCCATCATGACAAGGTGGTCCTTAGGACTAATCCACATTTTATGCCTAAGGTGGTCTCGCCTTTTCACCTCAACCAAGAAGTCTACCTACCTGTCTTTTTCCAGGACCTCATGCATCACCTGCAGAGAGGAATCTTCATACCCTGGACTGTAAGAGAGCTCTGGCTTTTTACTTAGAGGACACAGCAACATAGAAAGTCTTCCCAACTCTTGTTGCTTTTGATCCTTCTCATTTGGGACACCCAGTCTCCAAGAGAACTCTTTCCAACTGGATTGTGCAATGTATTTCTTTTGCCTATCGGAGCAAGAACATTTCTCTGGAGAGCCATGTCACAGCTCACAATGTGAGAGCCATGGCAGCCTCAATGACTCATCTGAACTCTGTCTCTATCGACGACATCTGTCGAGCAGCCACTTGGGCCTCAGTTCATACCTTCACAGCCCATTACTGCTTAGACAAGAACTCCTGCCGGGATGCCTTGTTTGGTCAGGCTGTTCTTAAACACCTGTTCCATACTCGATCAACTCCTACCCACCATCCCTCATGAGATGCCAGAGATCCAGGTGGGGAAGTGCAGCCCTGTCCCAGGGACACACAACTTCTGGGTGCTCTCCCTGGCATCAAAAGCTAGGGAGTCTCCATATGTGAAGACTCATTCCTGCTTGTTCCTGGAGATAGCACAGTTACTTACCTGTAACAGGTGATCTCTGGTAACAGCAGGAATAAGTCTTCACAACCCACCCACCTCCCCTAGGAGTTGTGTCTCTCTCACTCTCTCACTCTCTCTCTCTCTTTGTCTCAGCTATAAAACTCAACTGAGGAGAGACAGTTGGAAAGGTGGGAAGGCAGCACGCAGGCGCTGTGGGATGCTCCCAAAAGCTTTCTGATTGGACGCTGGGGAGCGTTCCCGCGCAGGCTCCGTCGGTACCGACGTACCCATATGTGAAGACTTATTGCTGCTGTTCCCAGAGATCACCTGTTACAGGTAAGTAACTGTGCTTTCCTTACTATCCCCCCTCCACTAATTAAATCAAACGCGATCATGCTATGATCGCTATTGCCAAGTGGCCCCAACACCCTTATCTCTTGCACTAGATCTAGTGTTCCACTAAGGACTAGGTCTAATATGGCTTCCCCTCTGGTCGGTTCATGAACCAGCTGCTCCAAGAAGCAGTCATTTATGTCATCTAGGAATTTTATCTCCCTAGCATGTCCTGCCGTGACACTGACCCAGTCGATACCGGGGTAATTGAAATCACTCATTATTATTACCGCGCTGTAACATTTTTTAGCTTCCTTGATTTCTTTGAGCATTTCATCATCCCATTTGTTCATTCTGGCCAGGCGGTCGATAGTACACCCCCACTGCCATTGCCTTCCCCTTTTGCATGGAATTTCAATCCATAGAGATTCTACAGCAAATTTTGTTTCCTGCAAAACTTTAATCCTTTCTGACTCAATGCCCTCTCTAACATAGAGCACAACCCCTCCACCAGTTTGATCAGCTCTATCATTATGATATAGTTTGTACCCAGGTATCAGTGTCCCACTGGTTGTCCTCCTTCCACCATGTCTCTGATATTCCAATCATATCTAACCTCTCATTTAGTGCTATATATTCTAACTCTGCCATCTTATTTTTTAGACTTCTAGCATTTGCATACAAGCATTTTAGAGACTGTATTTTATTCATATTAATTTGGCTATTGGTAGACATGGGTAATTTGGGATCTTTAAGCTGTCTTCATACTCAAGGGCATTTGGGCTACTTTACTGTTTTTTGAAACCTCTCTGCTTTTGGTAGTATCCTTCAAGGATACATTCTTCCGAACCATCCGCTCTTGGGCGACTGTCGGCTTTCCCCTATTATCTAAAAAAGCTTCTGTGGCACCAGACGTTGCAAAATTCATCGGGCCGTTACAGTCCTAGATGCTATGTCAACTGTGGAACGTTTAATTCGTCAGACAACCATCGTGTTGCCACCGTCTGCAGGTGATTCTGCAGCTGACTATGATGTCGAAGATATTCCTGACAGTTTGAACAATGATGACCCCTTTGAAACTGCTTGCGAACTGGAAGTGATAGCAGAGGAGACAGACAAAGATGAGTGTTAGTAGTGAAGATGAAAGCAGCCCTCCAGCAAAACAAATATAAAAATCTGAAGCAGAAGCAGGCAATTCAGTGGAAAAAGTCAACAAAGTTCACTAAGGTAATTTCATCACTGGTGCCAAGTCATTTACCTGACAGTTTTCCTGTTCTGTTGTCACTTTCTCCATTTTCCATATGGAACCTTATATTCGATGACAATATGCTGACGGAAATTGTAACGCAAAGCAACCTTTACGCTAACCGAGATAAGAATGACAGTCAATTTCAAGTCACAGTGGATGAAATTTGTCGCTTTCTGGGAATCCTGCTGTTGTCTGGCTATCACGTCCTGCCACAGGAGTCAGACTACTGGAGCAGTCAGCAAGATCTAGGTGTGCCTATTGTCCATGAGGCCATGAGCAGAAAGACCATCAAAAAATACTTTCACTTGGCTGACAATGCTGAACTCAAAGCAGGCGACAAGACGGCTAAGGTTGCTCCACTTATTACTGCCGTCAACGCGAATTTGGTGCAGTTTGGGTTTTTCCACCATGAATTGAGTATTGATGAGTCTATGACTCCATGCTTTGGCCACCACAGCATGAAAATGTTTATAAGCGGAAAACCAATTAGATTTGGTTTTAAGTGGTGGTGCTGCATCGACGGCTACCCTTAGAACATTAAGCTGTACACCAGACGAGAAAGTTCTACGCATTCGATGGAACCTCTGGGCTCCATGGTCATAAACCATATGGTTGGTTGATATTGAAAAGCATTCAGATGTAATTTGTCACCATCTGTTCTTCGATAATTTATTTTACAAGTTACACACTGATCAAGTCGCTCGCAGAGAGAAATGTTGCAGCTACAGGAACCATTCGGGAACTGAGAACTGGCAGAGCACACAAAGAACTTCGAAGTACAAAGGACATGAAGAGTGGCCAACGAGGAGACTGATTACCGATGTGATGGGTCAGTCTATGTAGCAAAGTGGCAAGACAAAACTGTCTGCATTGCCAGCAACAATCTTACACATGACCCACTTCAAACCACACGTCGCCGAGTCAAGGGTATATCAGATGTTGCTGTGTCTCAACTTTGTGGTGAAGCGCTATAATGAAGGAATGGGTGGAGTGGATCTCATGGACAGGCTTTTAGCAAGCTACAGGCTATCTGTGCATGGAAAGAAATGGTGGTGGCCACTATTCACAAACATCCTCAACGTATCTGTCGTGGCTGCTTGGAAAATACACTGTCACCTTCATGGAAGTGACATGGATCATCTGACATTCAGACGTGACATCACCTTGTGTCTCTTGAAGGGCACCGCCATTCAGGAACATTCAATCAGATCAAATCACCTAGCCAACTTGCCAAAAGATGTCCGACAGGCACAGGAGTTACTTCATGAACGCATCAGCTGCATGCAAGGATGCTGTCGCACGTGTTCAAAGAACAGTACAGTCATGTGCAGGGTCTGCAATGTCCGGATTCACTCTGATAGGGGCAAAACTTGCTTTGTGGACTACCACAAGTGAAAGACATGCATATTGTAGCATTAATCAATAGTATCTGCATGATTTATCTGTTATTTTTGCATTCTAGTAGGATATTCTCTTGCATGGGTTAAACGTACAATTTCTTGGCAATGTTCTTGTATAGGAACATTGATAAAAAACTACAAAGATAAACTCTAAATCTATTGACACTATATTTACGTCTTGCAGTCATTACATGTAGTAAGAAAAAGAACACTTAAGATATTTAATAGCATTTTTGTGGTAGTGCCAGGAAAAAGGTTAGGTTGTTTATTTACGTAGATTTGCTGGGGATACGTATATCTAATAGTTTTATGGACTTGTTCAACTCAAGATTAATTAAGAACATAAGATATGCCATACTGGGTCAGACCAAGATCCATCAAGCCCAGTATCCTGTTTCCAACAGTGGCCAATCTAGGTCATACGTACCTAGCAGTTTCCCCAAAAGACACAGGTTCTGCAATGCTTGTACTGGGTCAAGCATTGATATACTGGGTCCCCCCTTAATTATGGTTTATGGACCTTTCCTCCAGGAACTTGTCCAAACCTTTTTTAAACCCAGCTACACTAACAGCCTTTACTACATCCTCCGGTAACAAATTCCAGAGTTTGATTACACGTTGAGTGAAAAAATATTTTCTTTTATTAGTCTTAAGTAGTTTACTCTGTAGCTTCATTGCATGTCCCCTAGTCTTTCTATATTCTGATAACGTAAACAATCGATCTACGTTTACCTGTTCCACTCCGTTCATTAATTTATAGACGACTATCATATCTCCCCTCAGCCGTCTCTTTTCTATCTCAGGTCCTTAATATATGCTTGATGAGGATAAACAGCTGCACCTGAGAGAGAACATGAGCACCTCCTCTTTTAAGAGATTTAAGAGCCTATAAAGCTAAAATTATCCCAGGGATGGGTGGGAGAAGGGAGGGAGGGAATGAAAACCTATTAAAAGTTGGCTTGCTTCTAAGGTAAAGGCTTACCAATTTTGTGGGTGACTCATGCATCCCTTGGTTTGATAGGAAGGGCTTTTTAAATTGCTCCTTTGATCTGTTACTTGCCTTTAACACCTATTCAAGACAACTTCACAAACCTTTTGCCTCCTAACTGGAAGGCCTGTTTGTAAAAATCACTACAAACAAGTTTATTTCTTCCTGCATAGGGCTATTCTACCTGTATGCTAAACTGTGCTCTGATTTGATTTACATAAAAAGCTCCCTAGAAACAATTTTATTTAAGTAACTATTCTATTTAACTTAATATTTAAGCTATTCGGGAACAAGTAGGAAGTCAGTCTTCACATATGGATGACGTCAGCACTGACGGAGCCCTTGCGGAAACATCCTCCCAGCTTTCAAAGAAAGCCTTTGGGAGATGCCACCACTCGTGCGTGGTCCCCCTTCTTTACCAAGGGTGCCATCTTGCTCAGTCTCCTTTTTTCCGCGGTGCCCTTCAGACGTTTGTCTGGCTTATCGCCGGAAAAAGTTTATTTTTTTTCTCTGAGTTTCATATTCACCTCCAGTATCGCATTGGTACTCTTCCCTTTTGCCTCAGTGTCAAGTTTGGTCCATTTTTGTAGTTTTCGTTCTTTTCTTTTCCTGGTGTCTCTGCGCCTTTTTTCTCCTACTGGCAGCTCGGAGAGTCTTTGACCTCGCAGGAGTACTTTTTTCCCCTCCATGGCTACCAGTGGTTTTAAGAAGTGTGATTGGTGCTACAAAATTATGTCTTTGACCGACACACACAACTGCTGCCTGGGGCCAGATCACAACTCGGCAGCCTGTGGTCTCTGCAAGAGGATGTCTAGTAAGGCCCTCAAGAGCCACCAGTAGCAGCACGATAAGTGTGGTCCCCCCTCCCCCCCGAGTCCCCGGTCCCTCAGAAGGCCAGGGCCTTGTCTGAGGTGGAACCCTCTGAACCCGAGCCTCGTTGTGGGTCCTCAGAAAGGGGGTCTCCCTCGAGGGAACACTGGAAGAATTAGAAACCCTCAAAGGCGGTGTCCCTGGATGGCTCCTACCGCTGTGTCCTGCAGTCTGAGGTGCCCGTCTGAGAAGGAGCGACCTGCGAAGGTCCCCCGGAAGGATCAGACTGTTGAACGGCCTCTGTCTCTACCCCTTATCCTCAATGGGGATTCCCCTTCGGGGGAGCCGGTGTTGGCCTCGAGTCCCTCGGTTCCCGTGCCAAAGGCTGTGGAGCCTTCTGGTCTGGAGTTCAGAATGGCAGCCCTGGAGCACAGCTTATCTGCCTTCATGGACCAGCAGCGGGCGCTATTGTCCGGTACCACCGGTTCCTCCACCCAGACCACCGGGCCGTTGATGTTGAAGACGTTCCTGGAGGCTGAGCCGATCCTCGAGACCCTTGATCCTCTGTCAAGGTCTTGATCCAGTTCCTGCTCCACGGGGCCAAGATCTTTGTGCTTGGTGCCAGCTGCAGGGCTTCTGAGGGCCGTGGGCGGCACTCGGGCTTGGAGCCCATGAGCCATCTTTCCTGTGAGTTCTCAACAGACTTTTCTGAGTGGGAGACGGAGGACAAGGAGTCGCCAGAACCTATCGCCACTGCGATGTCCCCTCGAACTCCCCTCCTTTGGAGTCCCAGCATCTGTCCCCGCCAGAGGACATGGCGTTCCTCTACTTCGACAGGGACATGTCCAAGGCTCTAGAGTTCCCAAAGGAATCTGAGGATGACCCTCGGATGGAGGAGTTAGAAATCCTCCAAGATGAGGCCCCCCTCTCTGAGGGAATCGCTTATGGTGCCCATCCCACCCATCCTGGAGTGACTAATGCTCCGTATGTGAGAGACACCGACATTGGTGCCGGTTGTGAGCAACCATCTCGACGATATACCAAATCCACCAAGCCTGGGCTTCCAGAAGGCCATGTGTGGGCTGGAGAGTCAGAGGACGCACTCCTCGGTGTTCCCCAGTAGGGAGGCATGCACCCTGGATGCCCCCGGCAGAAAGTGCTACCCAGGGCTCGATGCTCATCGGCCGGATCCAGGCCTACTGGCTGAATCCCTGCAGCGGTTCAAGAACCTGGTCAAGGCCCTTCCATGAGCGCTCCAAATTTATGTCTCGGGCAGCCTGTGATGGCTTCAAGTCAGCGTCTCTAGTAGCGGCATCTAGTATCTGTGCCTGACGCCAGGCTTGGCTACAGTTGTCTGACCTTGAGCAATGGGTTTAGGACAAATTGGTCGACGTCCCATGCAAAGAAGAGAACTTCTTCGGCAAACCCTAAGACCACTCAGGACAAACACGAAGATCTCCTGTACATAGTTAACCTGTAGATAGTTATGTTTTTAAGCTACTGTACCTAAACTTGTTCAGAAACTCAAGTTATCCTGTACAAAAGTTGCTTCCTGTTCTATGTAAATTGTTGTTGGGTTCCCTGTAAACCGCCCCTGATCTCTGGAAGGGGCGGTATAGAAAAATGTAATAAATAAAAATAAATAAACCCATAAGAACATAAGAACATAAGATATGCCATACTGGGTCAGACCAAGGTCCATCAAGCCCAGTATTCTGTTTCCAACAGCGGCCAATCTAGGTCACATGTACCTAGCAGTTTCCCCAAGAGACACAAGTTCCACATTGCTTGTACTGGGTCAAGCATTGATATCTTCGGTCACTTCTTAATAATGGTTTAAGGACCTTTCCTCCAGGAACTTGTCCAAATCTTTTTTAAACCCAGCTACACTAACAGCCTTTACTACATCCTCCGGTAACAAATTCCAGAGTTTGATTACACGTTGAGTGAAAAAATATTTTCTTTTATTAGTCTTAAATAGTTTACCCTGTAGCTTCATTGCATGTCCCCTAGTCTTTCTATATTCTGATAAGGTAAACAATCGATCTACGTTTACCCGTTCCACTCCGTTCATTAATTTATAGACTTCTATCATATCTCCCCTCGGCCGTCTCTTTTCCAGGTTAAAGAGCCCTAACCTTTTTAGCCTTTCTTCATAGGAGTATCCTTCCATCCCCTTTACCATTTTGGTGGCTCTTCTCTGTACCTTTTCTAAAATTGCTATATCCTTTTTAAGATACGGCGACCAGAATTGCACACAATATTCAAGGTGCGGTCTCACCATGGAATGATATAGAGGCATTATAATATCTTTTGTTTTATTTTCCATTCCTTATCATACCTAGCATTCTATTTGCTCTCTTGGCCGCCGCTGCACACTGGGCCGAGGGTTTTAACATGGTATCCACAATGACGCCTAAATCTTTTTCCTGGGTGGCGGTTCCTAATGTGGAACCTTGCATCGTGTAACCATAGTTTGGGTTGTTCTTCCCTAGGTGCATAACCTTGCACTTGTCCACATTAAATTTCATCTTGCCATTTTGATGCCCGGTCTTCCAATTTATCATGATCCTCTTGCAATTTTTCACAATCCTCTTGAATAGTTTTGTCTCATCTGCAAATTTGATAACCTCACTCCGTTATTACACTTTCCAGGTCATTTATGAATATGTCAAAAAACAGCGGACCCAGCACAGATCCCTGGGGTACACCACTATTCACCTTTCTCCATTGGGAAAATTGGCCATTTAGCCCTACCCTCTGCTTTCTATCTTTTAACCAGTTCCCGATCCACAATAGTACACTGCCTCCTATCCCATGACTCTTTAGTTTTGCCAAGAGTCTCTGATGAGGGACCTTGTCAAAGGCTTTCTGAAAGTCCAGATACACAATATCAACAGACTCACCTTTGTCCACCTGTTTATTCACTCCTTCAAAAAAACATAACAGTTTAGTAAGGCAAGATCTTCCTTGTCTAAAGCCATGTTGGCTGTCTCCCATTAGGTTGTGACTATCTACATGCTGAGTAATTTTATTCTTTATGATGGTTTCTACCATTTTTCCCGGTACTGACGTCAGGCTCACCGGTCTGTAGTTTCCCAGATCACCCCTGGAACCCTTTTTAAAAATTGGTGTTACATTGGCGATCCTCCAATCTTCAGGTATTAGAGATGATTTTAATGATAGTTCACAGATTACTGATAGCAGTTCTGCAATCTCATATTTCAGTTCTTTCAACACCCTTGGATGTATACCATCCGGCCCAGGTGATTTGCTACTCTTCAGTTTATCTAATAGTTGTAAGACATCTTCCCGATGTATCGATATTTCCTTCAATTCTTCCGCACCTTTAAATACCACTTCAGTCATGGGTAACATCCCTACATCTTCCTCAGTAAAGACCGAAGCAAAGAATTCATTCAGTCTCTCCGCTATCGCCTTGTCGTCTCTTAGTGCTCCTTTAACCCCTTTATCATCTAATGGACCAACTGACTCTCTCACAGGTTTTTTGCTACAAATGTACTTGAAAAGGTCTTTATTTCGCGTTTTTGCTTCCGCAGCAAGCTTCTTCTCAAATTCTCTCTTTGCCTGCCTTATCAATGCCTTGCATTTGACTTGCCAGTGCTTATGCTGTTTCCAGGTTTCGTCGTTTGGCTCTTTTTTCCATTTCCTGAAAGATGCTTTTTTGGCAACAGCCTCTCTGACCTCACCTTTAAACCATGCTGGCAGTTTTTTGGACTTTTTATTTATTTTTATTTAACAATTCTTTTATACCGCGCTATTTCAATCAGTGCGGTGTACATTGAAACAAGAACATGCTACAATGCATACAAGTAACATTGAGTTTTACATTGAACAGGGAGATTCAACATAGGACAACCGGGGGAACTATGTACAGATTGACTTAAATAATATATACAGTAATATATTTTCTTAAAGCGTGGAATACAGCTGGTCTGGGCTTCCAAGATAGTATTTTTCAACAACACCCAAGCTTGATGTACGTCTTTAACCTTCGCAACTGCTCCTTTTAGTTTTTTCATAACTGTTTTCCTCATTTTATCATAGTCTCCCTTTCGAAAGTTTAAAAGGTAGTACTGTGGATTTCCTTACTATCCCTCCTCCACTAATTAAATCAAAGGTGATCATGCTATGATCACTATTGCCAAGTGGCCCCAACACCCTTATCTCTTGCACTAGCTCTGGTGTTCCACTAAGGACTAGGTCTAATATGGCTTCCCCTCTGGTCGGTTCATGAAGCAGCTGCTCCAAGAAGCAGTCATTTATTTCATCTAGGAACTTTATCTCCCTAGCATGTCCTGACGTGACACTGACCCAGTCGATACCGGGGTAATTGAAATCACCCATTATTATTACTGCGCTGTAACGTTTGTTAGCTTCCTTGATTTCTTTGAGCATTTCATCATCCATTTGGTCATTCTGGCCAGGTGCTCGATAGTACACCCCCACTGCCATCGCCTTCCCCCTTTTATATGGAATTTCAATCCATATAGATTCTACAGCAGATTCTGTTTCCTGCAAAACTTTGATACTTTCTGAGTCAATTCCCTCTCTAACATAGAGCGCAACCCCTCCACCAATTTGATCAGCTCTATCATTACGATATAGTTTGTACCCAGGTATCAGTGTCCCACTGGTTGTCGTCCTCCCCCCTCCCTCCTTCTCAGCTCAACCAATCAGCCACCTCCAACGGCTGTAAAACCGCCGCTGCAGCAAGCGCGCCCGCGCCTTGCGGGCCCGCGCCTGAGGGCCTCGCCAGAGGGCCCTTTGGCGTGGCCCTTAGGCGCTGGACCATGGCGTTATATAGTGATATCATGGACTGGATCGTTATGCCTGCATTCGTGGTAACTTGCTGTCTCTATTACTCTCCTTCTCTTATCTGTGTACTTCTTTCTGTCTTCTATTCTGTCCTATCTTATAATGGCGTTCTTTTCCTATTTCCTCAAATAATATATTATTGTAAACCGCTTTAATGCCTTTTGGCCTAAGCGGTATATCAAATGATTAATAAACATAAACATGTCTCTGATATTCCAATCATATCTAACCTTTCATTTAGTGTTATATATTCTAACTCTCCCATCTTATTCTTTAGACTTCTAGCATTTGCATACAAGCATTTTAGAGAATGTATTTTATTCATGTTAATTTGGCTATTGTTAGACATGGGTAAATTGGGATCTTTAAGCTCTGTCTGCGCCATACTTGAGGGCATTTGGGCTACTTTACTCTTTTGTGGAACCTCTCTGCTTTTGGTAGTATCCTTCAAGGATACATTCTTCCGAACCATCCGCTCTTGGGCGACTGTCGGCTTTCCCCTAATATCTAGTTTAAAAGCTGCTCTATCTCCTTTTTAAAGGTTGATGCCAGCAGCCTGGTTCCACCCCGGTTAAGGTGAAGCCCATCCCTTCGGAAGTGCCCCTCCTTTCCCCAGAATGTTCCCCAGTTCCTAACAAATCCAAAACCCTCATCTCTGCACCATTGTCTCATCCACGCATTGAGACTCTGGAGCTCTGCCTGCCTTTTGGGTCCTGCGCGTGGAACAGGAAGCATTTCGGAAAATGCTACCCTGGAAGTTCTGGATTTCAATTTCCTACCTAAAAGCCTAAATTTTGCCTCCAGAACCTCCCTACCACATTTTCCTATGTCATTGGTACCGACATGTACCAAGACAGCAGACTCCTCCCCAGCACTATCTAAGACCTTATCTAGGTGGCGCGTGAGGTCCGCTACCTTCGCACCAGGCAGGCATGTTACCAGGCGATCCTCACGTCCACCAGCCACCCAGCTATCTACATGCCTAATGATCGAATCACCAACTATAACGGCTGTCCTAACCCTTCCCTCATGGGCACATGGCCCTGGAGACACTTCCTCGGTGCGAGAGGGTTTTACATCACCTGGAGGACAGGTCCTAGTTACAGGATCACTTCCTGCCACACCAGGGTGATGCTCTCCTGTCACGTGACCTCTCTCCTCCATGGCAACAGGGGTGCTGCCAGACTGGAGGTGGGACTTCAGGACTATATCCCTGTAGGTCTCGTCTATGTACCTCTCTGTCTGTCTTATGTTTTCCAAGTCTGCTACTTTAGCCTCTAGAGAACGGACTTGTTCCCTGAGAGAAAAGAGCTCCTTGCACCTAGTGCACACGTAAGACCTCTCACCAACTGGGAGAAAATCATACATGTGACACTCAATGCAAAAGACTGGAAAGCCCCCATCCCGCTGCTGGAATGCTGTCTGCATCTTAGTTTTAAGTTTGTGTCTAGATCTTTAAGTTCTTACTTACTAGGGGTTGCTATGGGTATTTATACCAATAAAACTGTACCTAATACGTTTAATATACCTTGTTCACCTGAAGCTTAATTAATCTCAGGTCCTTAGTGTATGACTGATTTGGGTAATGAGCTTCACCTGAAAGCACCTCCTGTCTTTTAAGATGTGTAAGTACCTATAAAGCTACGATTATCCCATGGGAGGGAGGGAAATAACACTTATTAAAAGAGGGCTGCTACACAGTACCCTGTCTTGTGCTGCTGAGGTAAGCTAAATTCTGATTTGATTTAAATTATAGCTCTTAGCTACTGCTAGGCTCTAACTTCTTATGAAATTTAAACTACAAGCTCTCTGCTGGGTACTAAATTTAACCAGAAAGCTCTCTTCTGTGTGTTAAATTTAAACTAAAAGTACTTTGCTGTTACTTGGCCCTGAGTGACTATTAAATTTAAACTACAAGCTCTCTGCTGGGTATGAAATGTAACCAGAAAGCTCTCCTCTGTGTTTTAAATTCAAACTTTAATTGCTGCTACTAGGCCCCAACTGATCCAACAAAAAACAGTGGGTTCACAGATTAAGAGCTTTAATACAAAGAATTATTTTTAGAAAATTACCAGAAGTATATACTCACAGTTGCAGATTTCTCTCCAGAAGTAACAGTCCCCCCTTTCTAGTCCTTCAAGACCCATGACTGACGAGGCCGCTGAGCTGGAAGAGTTCATGATGAGGACCATGTTCTCTAAAAAGACCGCTGCCCCTTCCAGACGGAAGGGTTTGAGTAAAAAACCTTCCTACCCAAGGAAAGGGGCTGCTTACAGAAACTACCCACCTTATCAGGCCTTCCTGGCTCTTCAGCAGGGTCAGCAGGCCAAGGGACATGGGCAAGGCCCTCATAAGCAGAAGGCTCCCATATCTCAGGGTTTTGCCCTGGCCCAGCCAAGGGAGAGCTTTTGACTCCTTGGGCATAGCCTCTCTACCCCCAAGAAGGTCAGCAGCCCACAGAGGGACATCTCATTCATTATGCTCAAAGATGACCAGCCATCACCACCAATTCTAGGGCATGCCAGGTGGTCAAAGAGGACTACCTCCTCCTTTCTTTCTGGGAGAGCCCCCCAGGTCTTCCTTTCACCGGGACCTTCTGAAGAAACTCACAGGTCTTCTCGAGGACAGAGTGGTTGAACCAGTTCCCCCAACAGCTCAGGGGCAAGGGGTTCTATTCCAGATACTTCCTCCTCCTAAAACGAACAAGGGGCCTAAGGCCCATCCTCAACCTGCGCAACCTCAACAAATTCCTGGTGAGGGAGAAGTTCAAGATGCTCTCCCTTGGAACATTGCTGCCTTACCTCCAGCAGGGAGATTGGCTATGCTCCTTGGATCTGAAGGATGCTTATACCCACGTCCTCATTCACCCCAACTACAGGCAGTACCCTGCGGTTCATGGTGGGGGACGGCCACTACCAGTACAGGGTGCTATCCTTCGGCTTGGCTTCCACCCCAAGGGTCTTCACCAAGTGCCTGGCAATCGTGGCCACCTTCCTCTGCCTCCAGGCGGTCTTTGTCTTCCCCTACCTGGACAATTGGTTCATAAAAGGAGGCACGGCCACAGAAGTGCAGCAGGTAACTGCACACACCTTCTAGGTCCTGCAGCATCTGGGGTTTTAATAACGTACCCCAAGTCCCACCACCTCCCGATTAGTGTCTAGAGGTCATACGGGAAGACTAGACACCCTCCAGGCAAAGGCCTTCCTCCCCGGGGATGGAAACAACCATCTCAGGGCACCGACCCTAGACGTACAACATCATCCCTTGGTGTCAGCTCGGCTCCTGATGGGCACATGGCATCCATGGTCCATGTCACCCCAGATGCTTGCCTTCATATGAGGGCCGCACAGTGGTGCTTTTGGAACCAGTGGACTCGGGCCACAGGCCATCTCCAGGACAGAGTTTCAGTGACCTGCCAGTTGGCAGAATCTATGACCTGATGGCAAAACCCCCAATTCCTTGAGGCAGGGCTGCCCTTCCAAACTCCAAGCCTCTTAAGGGTTCTCACTATGGACGCCTCCTTGCTGGGATGGAGAGCCCACTTCGAGGAGCTCTGCACTCAGGGCAGCTGGTCGCACGACTAGAGCTACCAGCAGATCAACCTGGAGCTTTGGGCGATATATATAGTCCTCCAAGCTTTTTGCCACTGCCTGTAGCACCAGCTGGTGTTTCAAACAGACAACCAAGTGGCAGTGTTCTGTGTGAACAAGCAGGGGGGCACGGGGTCTCACCCCCTCTGCCGTGAGGTGACGTTGCTTTGCTCCTACGCAGTCTAGCAGGGCATACTCCTACTGGCAGTATACCTGACAGGCCAGAATAATTTGCTTGCGGACAGATTGAGCAGTGTCCTCCAGCCGCACGAGTGGCAGCTGAACCCCAGAGTGGCTAGTTGACGTTTCCACTTCTGGGGGACACCATGGGTAGACCTTTTTGTCAGCCTGGACAACTACCAGTCGCCTTGCTTCTGCTCCTGGTAAACTCACATCTCCCGGGTGGCAGCAGACATGTTTTCTCATTTCATGGTCGGAAGGTCTCATGTTTGCCTTCCCACCACGCCTCATCATGTTCAGAAAAGCCTTAAAATTCCACCTGTTCACAAAATGTTACCCAGGAACTTCAAGTGATAATAGCACAACCACCAACCAGCAAAACTCCGCCAGACACCAGTCGCCCCTGCACGTCAAGACCTCAGACAATAGATAGCCCCCACTACCATTTTATATTAGAGTACTGTACTTAGTTTGAGTATAATATGTATATAGTTTCCCCGGTTTTTCTTCCATGTTAAATTCCCTGTTCTCTGTAAAACTCGATGTTGTTTGTATACATTGTAGTATCTCTGTTCGATGTACACCGCACTGATTTTAATAGCGCGGTATAGAAGAATTGTTAAATAAATTAATTAAATAAATAATTGCCAAAACGCTATTCAGGACCCTCCGTGACAAGACCGCATGATTCTGATAGCCCCTCGATGGCCCAGGCACCCGTGGTTCCTGCTACTCCTCTGACTCCTGTCTCAGGAGGGAGGCTGTCTCTTGCACCCCAACCCGAGGTCCCTTTCACTGATGATGTGGCTGCTTAGAGGGTGACCTTAGCTCCCTAGCCCCTTTCAACCTCTCAGGAGGATTGGATATTGCTGGCCTCCCGTAAGGCTTCCACCATGAAAGCATGCACCTTCAAATGGCGCAGATTTTCAGTTTGGTGCACATAGCAAGGGGTAAACCCGTTCTCCTGTTCGATGCAGCTTGTGCTGCAGTACCTTCTCTATCTCTCGCAATCCGGGCTCAAATCAAACTCCGGCAGAGTGAACCTCAGTGCCCTGGTGGTGCATCACCATCCAGTGGATGGCAAACTCCTCTCGGTCCAGTCACTGGTGACCTGCTTCTTGAGGAGATTTCTGTTATCAAACCCCCTGTCCACCCCCCCCCCCCCGGCAACCGATTGGGACCGTAACATAGTATTGTTGCAGCTTACTCGCCTACCTTTTGAGCCTCTGGCTACCTGCCACCTGTGATACCTCTAATGAAAGGTGGTCTTCCTGGTTGCGCTCACCTCCGTTCCAGGGTTAGCGAGCTCCAAACCTTAGTGACAGAGGTGCCATATACCAGGTTCTACAAGAACAGGGTTGTGCTCTGTACATACCCCAAATTCCTTCCGAAGGTGGTATCTCCCACCTCAACCAGGAGCTGCCCGCCTTCTTCCCAAGGCCTCACACCAGTAGAGTGGAGACTGTGTCTGCCACACCTTGGACTGTAAGAGGGCCCTGTCATTCTACATTTAACATACCCAGGGCCACTGTAAAGCTGCTTAGCTTTTTGTTTCCTATGACTCAAGTCAGCTGGGGGAGGCGGTGACCAAACGTATATTGTCTACCTGGGTGACAGACTGTATTGCCCTCGCCTATGAGCAGCCGGGGTTCCTGCTGGATGGCTGGGTCACGGTCACTGTTCCCTCTAAGCTGTGCGCGTGTGCGCGCGCACACACCTCGCCGAGTGAGCGCACATACTTTACAACAGAGCGCACAAAAATTACAGCTCTGATTCTGATAGAAAACAACACAGACGTCTTAAAATGTAAAAGTTATGATTGTAATTACTAGAAATTTCCCACTTCATTTAGTAATCATCTATTTTCATTTAATTTGATTAAAATCAATGTGGTGTACATACTGTATTCTGTATATAACTCCGAGTGTCGTTATGTGGTGCACAAAAATTTAACCTTCCTTCAAAAGCTGCACACAGCTGATATTTTATGCACACACTGCCTACAGAAAATTAGAGGGAACATTGGTCACGGTGCATTGTGTCAGAGCCATGGCGACCTCTGTGGCAAATTTGCGCTCTGACCCACTGCTGGACATCTGCCAGGCTGCCACCTGGTCTTCAGTTCACACCTTTGCTCATTACTACCTGGAAAGGGAGTCCCAGCGGGACAGTGTCTTCGACCAGGAAATGCTCCATAATCTTTTCGGGGTCTAGGCAACTCCCTACCCTCCGACCCTTCTGTGTTCAGGTTACCGGAGTGCTGGTTCCATCGGACACATGGGTCCTACTGCAATCTGTCTCTGCGGATTAAATTGCTGTTGCTCACTGCTCCCCTTGTGGGCGACTGTGGCTTTTTCCTATGAGCTTGTATCTAGGGAGTCCCATATCTGAGGACTGACTTCCTGCTTGTTCCTAGAGAAAGCATAGTTACTTATCTGTAATAAGTATTCTCTGGGAACAGCAGGAATCAGTCCTCACAACCATCCCTCCTCCCCGTGGAGTTGCTTCTTTATTATCTTTGAATTTTCTTTTGTCATCTCTAGCTATGTCATCTGACTGAGCAAGATGGCACCCTTGGGCGGGAAGGGATCACGCATGCGTGGTGGCATTTCCCAAACACTTAATTTGAAAGTCGGGGGGATGCTTCTGTGAGGGCTTTGTCGGCGTCAATGTCACCCATATGTGAGGATTGATTCCTGCTGTCTCCAGTGAACACCTCTTACAGGTGAGTAACTACGCTATTAGTTTTAACCCAAAGAATTCCCTTCTTCCCCCAAGATTTAGAGTTTATTAAATGGCGATCCTTTAGTAATCAATTTACAGTGACGTTTGCACCCTCAACATGGGAATCATTTATATATGTGCCAGAGGACTGGAGAGAGGCACATGTGGTCCTTTTACACAAAAGTGGAAGTAAGGATGTAGTTGAAAACTACAGGCCGGTTAGTTTAACCTTGGTGGTGAGTAAATTATTGGAAGTGCTGCTAAAATGAGAAAACAATGAGGTTTCTGGAATCCAACAGATTACTGAATCCGAGGCAGCATGAATTCACCAGAGGCAGGTCTTGTCAGACAAATCTGATTGATTTCTTTGACTGGGTAGGGAGTTGGAATGAGGGAGAGCCCTAGATGTGGTGTATTTAGATTTTAGTAAAGCCTTTGACACCGTTCCGCACAGGTGACTTATAAATAAACTGAGCACCCTAGAGATGGGCTCTAAAGTTACTACTTGAGTTAGAAACTGGTTGAGTGGGAGGCGACAAAGGGTACAGGTAAATGAAGCTCACTCTGAAGAGAGGGAGGTTACCAGTGGTGTGCCCCAGGGATCTTTCCTTGGTCCAATTCTTTTTAACAACATTTTTAGTGATATTGCGGAAGGGCTATCGGGTAAGGTTTGCCTCTTTGTGGATAATACCAAAATCTGCAAGAGTAGACATCCAGAAAGGTGTAGATAATATGAGGAAGGATCTAGCTAAGCTTGAAGAATGGTCTAGAATTTGGCAGCTAAGATTTAATGTTAAAAAATGCAAGGTCATGCATTTGGTCTGTAGCAATCCAAGGGAGCAATATAATATAGGGGGTGAAGTACTTCTGTCCACAAAAGAAGAACGGGACCTAGGCATGATTGTGTCTGATTACCTTAAAGTAGCTAAACAGGTAGAAAAGGCGATGGCAAAAGCTAGAAGGATGCTCGGGTGCATAAGGAGAGGAATGGCCAGCAAAAGAAAGGAGGTGTTAATGCCTCAGTATAGGTCTTTGGTGCGACCTCATTTGGCGTATTGTGTGCAATTCTGGAGACTACATCTTCAAAAGGATATAAACAGGTTGGAGTTTGTACGGTGGGTGGCTGCTAAAATGGTTAGTGGTCTTCGTTATAAAGCATATGAGGACAGACTTTAAAATCTTAATATGTATAGAGGAAAGGCATGATAGAGGTGATATGATTGAGATGTTTAAATACCTCTGTGGCATAAATGTACAGGAGGAGAGCCTCTTTTGATTGAAAGCAAGTTCTGCTACGAGGGGACATAAATAAATAGGATGAGGGTGAAAGGGGATAGACTCAAGAGTAATATGCAGAAATATTTCTTTATGAAAAGAGTGGTAGATGTGTGGAATAGTCTCCCAGTGGAGGTGATGGAGATGACAGTATCTGAATTAAAAAAAAGCATGGGACCAACACAGAGAATCTCTAAAGGGAAAAATGGGACTATTGTAGTGGTTGATATGGAATGGCAGACTAGAAAGGCCATGTGGTCTTTCTGAAGTCATGTTTCTATTATAGCCTTGCTGTCCATAGAAAAAGTGAGGTTACTCACCTGTAACGGGGGTACTCTGTGGACAGCAAGATAAAGCAGTCCCACAGTCCCACCGACCTCCCCTTCCAGTGGAGTTGTTCTTCTAAGCTTTAGGGAAAGGAACAGCAGTCATGCAGAGGTGGTCATCTGCAAATGCTCAGTTTTACAAACTCTTGTGGGTCTGGTAGAGCAATCTCACATGTTGCCATCAGGGGTGACGTCACCCATATGTGTGGCTGCTTTATACTGCTCTCCATGGAGAATCCCCATTACAGTTAAGTAACTTCATGTTTTATGAAAAGTGTAGATACTGGGGATTTCCTTAAAATTGAATCTACATCCATATTACTGTCATAGCTATGGTTTGTGCAAAATTATAAAGGAATTTAGTTTGCATGTTGGAGTTTAAAAAAAAAAAAAGCTTGTCTGAAGTGAAGCCTTCATAAAGTTAGTATGAAACAAATAGGGAAAATATTTGATTTTAAAGCGTAATAGTAAGATTCTCCTTGATCAGGAACTATGAACAACTTAATTAAATATTTGTATGTTGGCTCTTGTGGTTCAGTCAGAGCCGGTCATCAAATTGTTTACCTTTTTCTTGGTAACTCATGTTCAACTGGTGGATGAAATTTGTTATAAAAATGAATACCTAGAGCAAGTGCTGCGTTTGGTGATCCACATATTGCTCTCCTGGAAGTGAGAAGATGGGGAAGGAGATTTATCTTTATCCTTATACTCAAATGATAGGTTGTAATGTGGATGTGTTTGGGGTAAAGGAATTAAGTGCATTTTGTATATCCTTATCAGAAGGACAGGACTGGTTGCTTTCTGACCCTTGATCACTGTACTTCTGTACTACAGAAGTCTTACCATAGTTTTATCGGTTTAAAAAAAATCTTTTGATTAAACCAGGGCTACAAACAGCCAGTTTTTTTTAAAAGGATTAGAGGTGCTTAACTTGACAAACTACCCCTTTCTGAAACGACATGTTTTTCTCAACATTAGAAAGTATTTGAGCACCCACTACACCCATAGAACTGGCACCTATAAATACAGACACATGAATTATAACAGATGGAAGTTGTGTCTAAAAAAAAAAAAAAAAAAAAAAAGCCAAATGGTAACATGAATATTGCCAAAAATCAAAATTGAGGCTTCCTGAAGTAAGGTGAGTACTTGATGGAGCTTGCACAGGATGTAGAGCAGGGGAAAGCCATCTTGTACGCTAGTGGAAAAGTTCTAACATTTTATATTCAGCTTGTGCATATAACCTTTTAAATAATGCTTTTGTGTATGCAGGGTCTATAACAAAAGCAATGCAGACTATCTCTGGGATAAGTATGGATATATAAATGTGGCTTTTTTAAAGCTCGTACTTGTGGCATGGCTGATATTTGCTCTGTGAAGAGTTTTGCTTCAAAGAAAGAAATTGTAGAAACTAGTTGGTGGATTAGTGCCTTTTTTCTTTTGAAAAAGTGTTTACCTTCCATGTACATTAACATTCAGCAACTGAATTTTCAAGATAAATCTATATAAAAAGCTAGAGGCAATTTTGGCTGATTAGTTTAATTTTCATGCCGTGCTTGTATACTGCAATACATAAAAACATCTGCGGTTTATAATAAAATAATGAAATTAAACCCATATTAAACAAAGATAAAACAATACCACTTGTTAAATGATTTTATTTATTTCTTTAATAGTATTTATATCCCGCTTTATCCTTGAATCAAAGATGATCACAAATCAATCTTTAAAATTAGACCGAAAATTGCTTTCTGACCTTTGGATATTGTGCTTTTGTAGTACAGAAGTCTGGTCATTATTACATTCTTTTTAAAGAAAGATCATTACTAAGCCAGGGAAAAGCAGCACATTTATTAAATACAAAGACCTTTATAAAATGGAAACTGTAAAAGCTGTTAATGAAGGCTATACAGGAAAACAGCCCTTCTGAAGGGGAGGTAAGCACTTTACAGGAGCTTCTATAGGGAATTAGAGCATGGAGAGATTTTCTATATGCTATTACAAAAAGTGCTAATTTGTATTCTGCTTGATTTAAAAAACCAAAAAAGACCCCCAAAACACAACTTTCCTGAAACCATACTTTTGTGTATACAGGTTCTACAGCAGTAACGAGCACTACTTCTGGGACAAGTACGGGTACATAACTATTTTATTCATTCATATTTGCTCTGCCAAGAACTTGCTTTATTTCAAGAGGAACTGTAGAAACTGGGCATCTTTAGTACCTTTTCTTCCTTAATTATGCATGTGTTCATTTTGTCTGTGCATATCATCTCATGAACAATTCAGCTTACAACAATCCAATTTTCAGGGTAGGAAGAGCCAAATGAAGTTAGAAACGAATATTTTCATACAAAGCTGAAGAATGTAACTGAAAAATAAGGAGGGGGAGGAAATCGCTTTTTTGGCTGCAGTACTAGGTCTCCCCAGAAGGAGGTGGTAATCTTTTAGAATAGGTGATACTGCTTGTGGCCACTGTGGATGCTGGAACTCACACAGATGGATAAGACAAGTTTCCAAAGTGTTTGTGTGGGGGTGGGCGAGATAGCACCTCATAATAGTTGATCAGCCGTTATTTAGTGGGGTTTTTTAGCATTGTAGCTTATCCCATCTTCAAGAGACATGGAAATTGGGGGAACAATTAGAAATAACTGTGTAGAAGCTTTTCTTACTTTCTGTGCACCAGGCAAAGGTATTCCCCCTCTGCTTACTCTCCTCCTTAGATCCTGACTAGAGACCGAGCTCATTTTGTGTGTCCAGTGCCAGAATAAGAGTTTCCTGATCACCTAATTAGTTAGTTCTTGGATCACGGGAAGGGAATCCTAAACTGTCTTTTCTGCTCCTAGGACTCAAGGAGGGGGGGGGGGGGGGAATTTGTGTCCTGAATTGTAGCACAGTCCTTAACGCGATTCCTGAAAGTCAGTTTTAGAGGTTTTTTTGTAAATAAATAATGGAGGCAGTTTTTTATGCAAAAGTGTATCGCTGTCCTTGTTCATCCCTCCAGTCTAGTCCAGACGTGTGGGTTATGCTCACCCACTAGCAGATGGAAACTGAGAAAAAAATGGAGCTGAAAGCAGCTCTGTAAGAAGCCTGTGCACTTTCACTCAGCCAGTATTTTCTCAGCAGATGGTGGATGAGCTTAGCCTGTGGTCTGGTGGTGGGCCTGCTGGGGTTTTTATTGCTCAAGCCTGGGGGTGCAGAACCTGGTGGTTTTGGTCCCTCCCCCTATCCTCCCCCTAGCTGTACTTCGACTTCCCCTGTTCCTCCTCACCAACTTTTGGGAAGAGGTCTGGGATTATAAGAACATAAGAACATAAGATATGCCATACTGGGTCAGACCAAGGTCCATCAAGCCCAGTATCCTGTTTCCAACAGTGGCCAATCTAGGTCATACGTACCTAGCAGTTTCCCCAAGGGACACAGGTTCCACAATGCTTGTATTGGTTCAAGCATTGATATCCTGGGTCCCTTCTTAATAATGGTTTATGAACCTTTCCTCCAGGAACTTGTCCAAACCTTTTTTAAACCCAGCTACACTAACAGCCTTTACTACATCCTCCGGTAACAAATTCCAGAGTTTGATTACACGTTGAGTGAAAAAATATTTTCTCTTATTAGTCTTAAATAGTTTACCCTGTAGCTTCATTGCATGTCCCCTAGTCTTTCTATATTCTGATAAGGTAAACAATCGATCTACGTTTACCCGTTCCACTCCGTTCATTAATTTATAGACTTCTATCATATCTCCCCTCAGCCGTCTCTTTTCCAGGTTAAAGAGCCCCAACCTTTTTAGCCTTTCTTCATAGGAGTAGCCTTCCATCCCCTTTACCATTTTGGTGGCTCTTCTCTGAACCTTTTCTAAAATCGCTATATCCTTTTTAAGATACGGCGACCAGAATTGCACACAATATTCAAGGTGCGGTCTCACCATGGAACGATATAGAGGCATTATAATATCTTTTGTTTTATTTTCCATTCCTTTCCTTATCATACCTAGCATTCTATTTGCTCTCTTGGCCGCCGCTGCACACTGGGCCGAGGGTTTTAACATGGTATCCACAAGGACGCCTAAATCTTTTTCTTGGGTGGTGGTTCCTAATGTGGAACCTTGCATCGTGTAACCATAGTTTGGGTTGTTCTTCCCTAGGTGCATAACCTTGCACTTCTCCACATTAAATTTCATCTGCCATTTTGATGCCCAGTCTTCCAATTTATCAAGATCCTCTTGCAATTTTCCACAATCCTCCTGGGTTTGAGGTACTTGCAGTTGGTGTGGATAGCCTTGTCCATAAAGTTGCAAAAAAAAAAAAAAAGGAAGATCGGGAAGCTCAAAGAGCAGTGGCCCTGCAGGTTTTTTTCCCAGCAAGGTTGCCCGGGAAGCAGGGCTGGAGCTGGACAACAGCGCACATGGCCAACCCGGAAGTCTGTGGCTGGTGCGTGGCGTGTGACTACAGTCTTGTGCAGCTCTTGGTAGAGGGGCTGTGCCGCAGCTGTGGGAGGGAAAGTGCTACAGGCACAGATCTTCTCTCCGTCGGTAAGATTGACTGCAATCACGCTGTTTTTCTTGATGTAGGCCCCAGCATTTCTGCAGGAACGGATGCCATATTGGATGCGGATGCTGCAAGCCATGCTGTGTGCGGAGAATCTCTTGTGTCAATCCCTGGGGCTGGAGGGTTGGAAGGGGCTCCAGTGCCAGGGGCCTCTCCTTTTTCTCCTGAATGTGCTTCTGCTGCACCAGGCCTTTTGTCTCGAGCAGGGCCAAGAGGGAGCCCCTTCCCCACAGCAGTTAAGTGGTCTTGCATAGCTGCTAGTTGTGCAGGAGAATGCAGCCTCTGTGGGATCACTGGACTCCTTAGGGACCCTGGAGGGTCTTTCTAATCTTTTGGGTGAGCTCCTAATGGGTGAGGATCCGACAGTTGTGCGGATCTTCCACAAGGACAAGTTGCCCTCTCTTTTCCCAAACTTTGGCAGAGTTGAGGATCTCAGAGGAGCCACAGATGGCACCCTCTGAGATGGCAGATCATCTGATCCTGCAGGGATTTGGAAGCCACACAGAGCCTTCCCCCTTTCACAGTGCCATGAAAGATCTCATAGAGACAAAGTGTAAGATTCCTGACACGGGGTTACGCGTTGGCAGAAGTATGGCGAGTATCCTATTGTCTCTGAAGAGAAGGAAAAGTTGCAGTGTTGCAGGTGGACTCCTTGGTGGCAGCAGCCACTAGAAAGATTACCATTCCTGTGGAAGGCAGGGCTGCTTTAAAGGAGCCACAGGATTGTTGCATAGAGGCTATGCTCAAGCAGTCCTTCAAGATCTCTGCCCTGGCACTGCAGGCATCTGTTGGGCCTATGTTGCCAGGGTCTGTCGCAGAGGGTCCCAGAGGGCTCTTTGGTTGAGTCCACAGGGCTGGCCAAGGTGACTCGACTGGAGTTTGGCACTGCCTTTTTGGAAGACAACCTCTATGATTTGATTCATGCCTCTGCAAAGAACATGGCCATAGTGGTAGCTGCTCGACGATTCTTGTGACTTTGTAATTGGTTGGCTGATGTGGTCTCTAAAACTTAGCCCAGCAAACTCCCCTTTGTGGGGCAGTTGCTGTTTGGTGTGGACTTGGAGAAAGCTAGTGAAGGACTTTGGCGAGTCTAATGTGCCTCAACTTCTGGAGGATCAACCCAAGGCTCTGGAAAGGAGGCTTCCTCCCAGTGGAGGGCTCATGATTTTCAGAGGTTCTGGATGGCTAGAGGTGGTACTCTCAAAGGTTCCGCTTTTTTTACCTCAGGGCCAGCCCTTTCAAGGAGGTCACTAGGGTAGCAGAGATGGACTCGGAGGTCCAGTTGTCCCCAAGCCTTTCCAATGAAGGTTTGGGGGTGCTGGTGGTGGAGGGTGCTGCTGATTGTGTCTGTTTTGCAGCGATTTTTACCCTGCCTAGGCTCAAACCACCTCCGACTCTTGGGTGTTGGAGATCATCCAGGAAGGTTATGTGCTTGAGTTAGAGTACAGATACCTTTTATGCTTTCATCCTGTCAGGCTCCTGGCAAAACACAGGCAGTTTGTGCCACCCTGGGCCCATCTTTTGCAGCTTGCAGCAGTTTGTACCAGTGCCAAAGTCTGACTGAGGCACCAGCTGGTACTCCATTTATTTTGTGATCCCCAGAAAGGAGGGATCCTGGCGGCCCATCTTAGTTCTCAAAGGGGTAAACAGGACTCTGAATATCCCTGATTTCCATATGGAGATCTGCATTCAGTGATTTGTGGCTGTTTGAAAAGTGAAATATCTCACTTCTCTGGATCTCACAGAGGCCTGTTTTCATATTGTCATTCATAACAAACAGCAGTGTTTCCTGCATTTTGCGGTTCCAATGGGGCATTTCCAATTCCAGGCCCTCCGTTTTGGCCTGGCCACTGAACTGCGCGTGTTCACAAATGTAATCGTGGTAGTGGCGGCCGCTCTATGAAAGCAGGGGGACCTGGTCCATCCATATATAGATGATTGGTTGTTTTGGGTAAAGTCCCCTCAGGAGATTCGAGAGGCCACCGAGCTTGTTGTCCAGTGCCTTCAGGAGCTGAGCTGGGTGGTCAGCTTTGTGAAGAGCAGGATGGTGCCCTTGCAGTCTCTGGAGTATTTGAGGGCTCGTTTTGACACACAGTGGCATGGTGTTCTTGCTGGAGGGCAGGATTGTGAAGTTGCAGTCTCGGGTCAGGGCCTTGCTGAGGGCCCTGTGCCAGAAGGTGTGGGATTACATGCAGGTCCTGGAGTTGATTGCAGTGACCTTGAAGCTTGTTTCTTGGGCATGGCTGTATATGCGTCCCTTGCAGACTGCGTTTCTGTTACATTGGTCCCCGCAGACTCAGTCCATGGCGATGTGGGTGATTCTGCCAGGAGTGGCCAGAGTGAGCCGACTTTGGTGGCTGGACCTGGCCCAGCTCTTGGCAGGAGTCTCTTTAGCCACTGGATTGGGTGGCGACTACCACAAATGCCAGACTGGTGGGGTGGGGGGAGGGGCATTATCAGTTGCAGGTAGCTTAGGGTCAGTGGTACCCAGCAGAGAGCCAGTGGTCCATCAGCTGGTTGGCCTTGCAGATCTTTTTCTCCCCTTGCGCGGGCAGGGCGGTGAGAGTCATGTTTGACAATGCGACAATGGTTGCTTACATCAGTTGACGGGTGGGGGGCATGAGAATCTAAATGGCACCTGTTGCTTTCGGCAGTCTATGTTGTAGAAAAGGAGAATGTTCAGGTAGATTACCTGAGCCGGCATCTGTTGGATACGGGGGTCTCTCTGAGTTGGTATTCCAGTTAATCGTGAAGCATTAGGGAACGCCCACAATGGATTTAATGGCGACCTTGGCTGATGTCAAGGCTTTTCAGTCCTTCAGCTGGTGCAGAGAGCACAAGTCAGAAGGTATCGATGCTCTGCTCTGGTTCATCTATGGCCAGGTTTCTTTGTGTTTCTGCCTTGACCAACAATCAGCAGAGTGCTTCAGTGTGGAGGCACATCCTGGATTAGTAGTATTGATGATCCTGAATTGGCCTCTGCGGCCCTGATGCAGACCTCATGGTCTGTTGGTGGCCGCCCATTTCCCCTCCCGGAGGAGAAGGATCTCCTATCTCAGGACCCAGTCTTAATATCGGCAGTGGATCGGTTCTCACTTATGGCTTGGTTTTTGAGAGGGCATTTTTGAGCTGCAGAGGCTACTCCCTCAGGTGGTTGATACTTTGCTGCATGAGTGACTATGTTCCACTTCTTGGGCTTACGTTCACGTATGGTGAATCTTTGAGGCTTTGTGTGAAGAGCGCAGGGTGTGGCCATTTTTGTCCTCTTTTGGACATTTTTAGCTTTTTTGCAGGTGGGCATGGAGAAGGGTTTGGCCTTGAGTTCCTTGAGGGCGCAAGTAGCGGCTGTGGACTCTTTTTGCAGCCAGGTGTAGGGGCAGTCCTTGGCTGCGCATGCGGATGTGGTGTGTTTTCTCAAGGGGGGGGGGAGTCAAGCATCTTCGGCCTCCTTGCTGCACGATGGTTCCTTCCTGGGATCTGAATTTGGTCGTCCTCAAACCTGACAGGGGCCCCTTTTGAGCCTTTATGGACCACCTCTCCAAGGATTTGATGCTGAAAGTAGTGTCGTTACGATATGTTCAGTGTGCCAGATTTTGGAATTGCAGACCTGTAGGGAGCCTTATTTGGTGAAGAAAAAAGTGGTGCCTCATCCATTCCCTTTCTTTCTACCTATGGTTGTGTCAGCTTTCCAACTTAATCAGGTGGTTACCTTGCCAATATTTTCTGTGGTGTAGAACTCTGCTGATTTGTGGGTCTTGCATTTGCTGGATGTGTGCAGGGCCCTGAGGTGATACTTGAGGGTTACTCAGGCGTTTAGAAGTCTGGCTGGCTTTTTGTGCTGTTTGGGGGCATGTGAAAGTTTTGAGGCAGCTTCCAGGGCCTCCATTTCTCGCAGGATCTGGGAAGCCATTGCGTCGGCATACTTGGTGAAGAGCTGGTCTGTCCCATCTAGTTTGTGAGCAGATTTCACTTGGGCTCAGGCCTCTTCTTGGGCGGAGTTTGGCCTCGTTCTATCTCAGGATATTTGCAAGGCTGTGACTTAGTCTTCTCTTCTTTGCCTGCCAATATCAGCCGGAGGTGCAGGCCCAGGAGGATGTGGCTTTTGGGGTTCGGGTTCTGCAGACCTGGTGTTTCTGGTCCTGCCCGATGTTAGTACTGCTTTGATACATTCCATGCATCTGGACTGGACTTGAAGGACGAATAGGAAGGTGACATTAGACCTTACCTGCTAATTTTCTTTCCTGGCGTCCCTTCAGTCTAGTCCAGAACCCACCTGGGATTCTGCAGTGTTCTCTTGGATTTACTTTCATGTTGACTTAGAGTAAGGTGTTGGCGTGACTTGAGGCTATCCTGTTCCAGGTGCTGGCTTTGCTTTCCAGGATCCTGCTATATTGCATTGCTATGAGTTGCTTGGTTTGCTGTCAAAACCCCCCCCAAAAAACTATACTTTATATAACATGATAGCTGAATTAAAGATAGAATTCTCGCTTGAACTCCTGTTGCTCTGAGGACCTTTAATGCTGTGTTTGCTTAATGCTGTAAGGACTAGTGGAGACTTGGGATTTAGGGCTCCATATCTTCTTTGTTACGGTCATTCTTGGCTGAGTGAGGGTGCACAGACTTCTTATAGGGTTGCTTTCAGCTCAGTTTTTTCTGTTTCCATCTGCTGGTAGGTGAGCATAACTCTCATGTCTGGACCGGAGGGACTCCAGGAGAGAAAATTGGTAGTTAAGATCTAATTTTACCTTACAGCGAATTATACTTGCTGGCAATTTCACTTTCTTGGTCAGAACAACTGTGAAGGGGAAGTCTCTTCAGAATTGAACTTTGCTTGACGTTATATGTTATGCCTCTGCATGTCTGGGGGTAGTTTGAGTTTGGAAAGGATTTGCTGCTGTTGCTAAGAATATTCCACTTCCTGCATCTACAGCGAAGCAATGTCATCACATACCAATGAGGTGCATTCTGATATTGTTGATTGCTAAGGGTGTGCATGGATAAAATGTTTTCATTTTCTTTGGTTTTTTTAGCTGCTTATAGTCAGAATAATGAAATTCTAAATAAAAATGTTGATTTTCTGTCCTTTCAAGGTTGCATCCTAGGTGAAATTTTTTTTTCTCAGGCAGTAGTAATATTTTGGTGTTAGGAAGAGACTGTGTATCTCCCTTTTCACCATGCATCAGTGCAGTGACTTGTAAATGAGGGTAGAATGACTTTTAAGGTGAGATTTAATACCAGTCAGGTGATGTTGCCTAGCTGTGCCTGGAATGTTTCCTCCTGATTTGGAGGAGCAGGAGCTGAGCTTAGTGCCTTTTGGTCATTATTGAACCATAGGTAGGTAGAGGTATTTGATTTGTCTTGCTTTGTGCTCTCATTTCTTCACTGTACTGTATTGCACAATGCCAAGCAATAAGAAAAAATGCATCTTCCTTATTGTTCCTTCAGTCCAGACCAGTGAGTTGTCACTCCTCACCAGCAGCTTGGAGACTGAGTGTGAAATCTTTTGATGATATCATGGCATATAAGGCAGCTGGCACCACTTAACAGCCTCCGTATTCTCAAGCAACTGGAGAGCCATGATTCTAGGATTTGGCCTCATGAAGGAGTGACAAAAAAGAATTCATATTTTGGATGAGGCTTCGTTGGTTGACCATTTTCTACAGGAGTGGTACAAAAAAAACTTGAGAGGCTAAAGTGATAAGGAATGGCAGACAAAATTATTGTGGGCTGTGGCACTGTAAATCTATCTGTTTAACAAAAAGAGAAGGCAAAAAAAAAAAAAAAAGAGAAGTCAGCCTGATCAGTCCAGTTTACTTCCCTGCCTGTAAACTCCTCGTTGAATGTCCATAGCTCCCGATCCCTTCAGGGGTGAGGAGCCGTGGGCCAAGCTGTGGGTGTGGTAAGAAGTCCTTCAGCCCTCACAAAACCTCCCGACGCTACCAGAAAGCAGTAAGACTGAGCCTGAGTGGGGGGGGGGGGGGGGGGAGGTTGCTTCGGTACCAAAGAGGAGCATCTGGATCCTGTGGATCTTCGGTGGCAGAGCGCACTTAGGCTGCAATGGTGTAGGGGTTGCGCCTCCCGCTCCACAGTAGAGAAGCAGGAATTGGTGCCATTTTGAGGTGGCTGCGATACGCATCAGGAAAGGCTCTCCAAGCAGGCTCCCGACGCAAGGGGAGACCTTCCATTGCGATTTGTTTTGTGCTGTGCCTTCCACGACTTTATCTTGCTTTGGGGTAAATGACCCGGAGAGATACACTATGGCACCGAAGGCCATGTGCTTGGTATGCGGACCCATTGGGGCTCTGTTTCTGCAGCAGGGTTTTGCCATGGCTGCGAAGCAGAGTCCCAATCAGCGAAAGATGGTATAATTCTTGCAGTACGGCCCTTAAGGATGTGCTGGATCGAAGATTGGAGACCTTGCTCATGCAGACGTTTGACATCAACACCCTGCCTTTCAAGCATCTGTCTACACAGCCTTTGTAGCTCAAACGTATCTGCGCTAGGTGCTAGGGATCTAGGTGCTAACGGAGGCGGCTAAGCTGGAGTCTGGAGCGGCCTACTTAACAATTCATTTTATGATTTTATCATAGACCCATCTAAAAGCATGGGCTTTGTGGTGGCCGCTTAGCAGTACTTGTGCTTGTGCAGTTGGTCGATGGATGTGTCTTCCAAGTCCCGGGGAAGCTCTGAATAACTTGATAAAGGACTTGAGGGAGCCCAAAAGGGAGAAGACTCCCTGAGGACAAGCAAAAGCCGGTTAGAGTAGCAGCTCCGGTGAGAGATCAGGCTTGCAATTTTCATTGCTTCAGAGCGGTTTGATTTGCACCTTTGGAGGCTTTCGAGGGGCCAGTCAAGGTGTTTTACGCCTCTTCCTCCTCCACGAATGAATGAAGCAAGGGGGGGCCCAGGATGGGGTGGTTCCTGTGGGGGGTCAGCTGTGGGAATTTTACTCCACTTGGGTCCAGATTATGTCCGACCAATGAATGCTCGAGATCATTTGTGAAGAGTACGCACTCGAGTTTGCTCAACTGCTCAGGGAGGCCTTCTTACAATCCCCCTACAAGGCGCCCCACAAACTCCGAGTGGTGCAAAACACTCTGCTGCAACTTCTACAGCTAAACACAGTGGTGGAGGTTATCTTCCAACCAGTGCGGTTGGGGGCGATACTCTATATATTTCATAGTTCCCAAGAAAGAAGGTTCCTTCCAGCCCATCTTTGTTCTCAAGCACGTGACTCGTCTGAAGGTGCTCAGGTTCCACATGGAAACACTTAACGCCATCATTGCGCCCGGCAGATTGGGAGAATTCCTGATGGCTCTCGATCTCACACAAATGTACCTACGCATTCCAATCCAGTCCAAGCATCAGCAGTTCCTATGGTTCGCAGTTCCAGTTTCGGGTGTTGCCGTTCAGCTTGGCGACCGCCTCCTGCACCTTCACCAAGGGTCATGGTGGTGGTCGGAGTGACCCTGCAGCAAGAAAGAGAATTTTGGTGTATCCTTACTTGGACGATTGGCTGGTGTGAGCAAAGTCCAAGGAGGAAAGGAAGAGGAAGGCCACAGAGTGGGTAATTGACTGCCTGCAATGGCTTGGCAGGGTGGTCAACTTTGCCAAGTGCTGGCTACAGCCATTGCAGGATTTGATGTACTTGGGAGCCCAGTTCCAGACAGCGGATGGGTGTCCTTGCTGGAAGACAGGGTACAAACACTCCAGAACCAAGTCAGGCAGTTCCTCAGAATGGAGGTCCTGACTTCCTGGCATTATGTTAAATTGTTAGGGGCGATAGACTTGGTCCCCTGGTCATGAGTGCACATGCAGCTGTTGCAGAGGGCTCTGTTGCGAAGGTGGACACCATAGCGCCACCCTGTAGCAAAGGAGCTTCTGTGCCCTGGGTCCACCAGGAGGGCCCTTCAGAGGTGGCTGTGCTGGGACAAACTGCTAGCCAGAATGCCACCGGAAGCATTCCTTTGGGTTCCTCTGACCTTTTAGATGCCAGCCTCTCAGGTTAGGGGGGCGTATTGCAAGAGCCGCCTAGCACAAGAAAGCTGGATGCCAGAGGAGAGCCTCTGGCCCATCAGTCAGTTGGAGATGAAAGTGGTGTTCTTGACCTTGCAGGAGTTTCAGAATTTCCTTCAGGAAAAGGCAGTAAAAGTGTTCTCTGACAATGCCACCACAGTGGTCTATATCAACCATCAAGGCGGCATGGGAAGCATGCAGTTGGAAAACGAAGTGGGCCCACTGCTGCATGGTGGAAGTGAACTTGCAAGCAATCTCGGTAGTGTACGTGGCTGGCAAAGAGAACGTGGCGGCAGACTATCTGTCTGCATCGCCTGGACCTGGGCGAATGGACCCTAGACACTGAGGTCTTCACATAGTTGGTCCAGCGTTGGGGCCAGCCAATCACGGATTGGACGGCAGTTTTTGCGTTGGCAAAAGCAGTGTGCTTCTACAGTAGATGACGAGAGAGGATGTCAGGCTGGATGCATTGATTCAACCATGGCCCACAGACAGGCTGTTGTACATGTTTCTACCATGGGCGCTTATAGAGTGAGTGGTGCAGCACATAGAAGTACTTTGGGGGCTAGTGATCCTGATAGCTCCTGACCAGCTATGGTATGCAGATCTGATTCGACTGGCGGTGGATCAGTTGAGGCGTCTGCCAGGGAGGCCCAATCTTCTGACGCAGGGTCTTGTTTTGATGCCCCAGATGGATCGATTTTTCACTTATGGCCTGGCTCTTGAGAGGGCTTGGTTGAGGAAGAGAGGCAACTCATCTGTAATTACATTCCATTTCGTTGTCATATGTCTGAGTCTGGAGAGTGTTTGAGGGGTTGTGCTTGGAAAATAACTGCCGGCCTCTTTCAGCTTCGGTGCCAGAGGTTTTGGCCTTTCTACAAGCGGGGCTAGACAAAGGTCTAGCATGTAATTCCTTGAAAGTGCAAGTAGCGGTGCTGACATGTTATCAGAGTAGTGTGCAGGGTCCCTCCCTGGCTACCCATCTAGATGTCATGTGCGTCCTTAGGGCAGCGAAGCACATTTGGCCACTAGCAGGAGTTGTGATTCACCTGCGGGACATCAGTCTGGTTTTTGTGTGCCTTTTTGAAGGCACCTTTTTGAGCTGCTGGACATATCCACCCTGAAGAATTTGACGTTGAAAGCGGTGTTCCTGGTGGCGATCTGTTCAGCTCGTCTGATCTTGGAGCTACAAGCCTTGACCTGTCGGGAGCCGTTCTAGCCATGTCCAAGGAGAAGTTGGTGTTGCGGCCAGTGCCCTACTTGCTGCCCAAGGTAGTCTCGGCCAGTGATGCTCCCGGTGTTCCCGGGAAACATAGAAACATAGGCCATGTGGTCTTTTTCTGTCATCATGTTTCTATCTAGTCTGTCCTTCCATATCAACAACTACAGCAGTCCACTTTTTACCTTTAGAGATCCTCTGTGTTGGTCCCATGCTTTTTTGAATTCAGTTACTGTCCTCATCTCTACCACCTCCACTGGGAGACTATTCCATGGATCCACTACTCTATCTGTAAAGAAATATTTCCGCATATCACTCCTGAATCTATCTCCCTTCACCCTCATCCCATGTTCCCTCGTAGCAGAACTTGCTTTCAATTGAAAGAGGCGCTCTCCCTGAACATTTATGCCACGGAGGTATTTAAACATTTCAATCCTATCACCTCTATCCCGCCTTTCCTCTAAGGTGTACATATTAAGATCCTTAAGTCTGTCCTCATATGCTTTATAATGAAGCCCATTAATCATTTTAGTAGCAACCCTCTGCACCGACTCCATCCTGTTCACATCCTTTTGAAGGTGCGGTCTCCAGAATTGCACACCATACTCCAAATGAGGTCGCACCAAAGACTTAAACAGAGGCATTATCACCTCCTTTTTTCTGCTAGCCATTCCTCTCCGTATGCACCCAAGCATCCTTCTAGCTTTTGCCGTCGCCTTTTCTACCTGTTTAGCTACTTTAAGATCATCAGACACAACCACGCCTAGGTCCCGCTCTTCTTTAGTGGACAAAAGTACTTCACCTCCTATACTGTATTGCTCCCTTGGATTGCTGCAGCCCAAATGCATGACCTTACATTTTTTAACATTAAATCCCAGCTGCCAAATTCTAGACCATTCTTCAAGCTTAGCTAGATCCCCCCTCATGTTATCTACACCTTCCTGGGTGTCTACTCTATTGCAGATTTTGGTATCATCCGCAAAGAGGCAAACCTTACCCGACAGCCCTTCCGCTATATCACTAACAAAGATGTTAAAAAGAATTGGACCAAGGACTGATCCCTGGGGCACACCACTGGTAATATCCTTCTCCTCAGAGTGAGCTCCATTTACTTGTACTCTTTATCGCCTCCCACCCAACCAATTTCTAACCCAAGCAGTAACTTTAGGGTCCATCCCTAGGTTGCTCAGTTTAAGTCGCCTGTGAGGAACAGTGTCAAAGGTTTTACTGAAATCTAAATACACCACATCTAGAGCTCTCCCTCGGTCCAACTCCCTGGTCACCCAGTCAAAGAAATCAATCAGATTTGTCTGACAAGACCTGCCTCTGGTGAATCCATGCTGCCTCAGATCCTGTATCCGCTGGACTCCAGAAACCTCACTATTTTCTCTTTCAGCAGCATTTCCAATAATTTACTCACCACCGAAGTTAAACTAACCGGCCTGTAGTTTTCAACCACATCCTTACTTCCGCTTTTGTGTAAAGGCACCACATGAGCCTCTTTCCAGTCCTTTGGCGCCACTCCCGACTTTAACGAGGCATTGAAAAGGTCAGTCAGTGGAGTTCCCTCAGTATTCTAGGGTGTATCCCATCTGGTCCCATCGCTTTGTCTACTTTAAGTTGAGCTAGTTTCTCACGAACACAGTCTTCTGAAAATTGTTCAAGATGTCCCTCGCTTCTGTTCTTATTTGTGGGTGTTTTCTGAGGTCTTGCTCCTGGTTCTTCATCTGTGAACACAGAACAAAAATATTTGTTAAGCAATTCCGCTTTATCCTTATCAGCTTCTACGTATTCCCCCCCCCCCTGCACCCTTGAGTCTGACAATACCACTTTTGCCCTTCCTCTTCTCACTAATATATCTGAAAAATGTCTTATCCCCCCATTTTATTGCATTGGTTATTTCCTCCTCCTTTTGAATCTTTGCCTTCTTGACTACTTTGCTTGCTTCTCTAAGTTTTTCCAAATACAGATGCCTGTCTTCCTCTCTGTGATCTCTTATATTTCATGAAGACCTCCCTCTTTTTCTTCACTTTTTCAGCTACTTCCTTCGAAAACCATAGCGGTCTCCTGTTCCTTTTGCCTTTATTTACCATTTTAACAAAAAGGTTGGTTGCCCTTAAAATACCCCCTTTCAGTTTTGCCCACTGTTTTTCTACATCCCCCAGCTGTTCCCATCCCACTAACGACTCCCTGAGGTATTGGCCCATCTTTGCAAAATTAGTCTTCCTAAAGTCTAAGATCCTCACCTTGGAATGGATTCTAACAGTCCTAGTCCTAATACTGAACCACACCATCTGGTGATCACTGGATGCAAAATGATCTCCCACTACAACATCAGAAACACTTTCACCATTGGTAAGCACCAAGTCCAGTATGGCCCCTTCACGTGTGGGGGTCTGTTACCAATTGCCTGAATAGTTCTCCCTGTAGAGAATCCAGGATCTCCTTACTTCTAGATGATACTGCAGCAGGAATGTGCCAATCAACATCTGGCATATTGAAATCTCCTATTAGTAGCACTTCCCCTTTCCTAGCAATGCTGCGTATGTCTTCAATTAACTCTCTGTCCACCTCTTCCTCTTGTGAGGGAGGTCTGTATATCACACCAATGCAAATAGATTTCTCTTTCCCTCTTTCTAGTTTAACCCACAATGTCTCCTCTCTCTCTCTTTTAAGCTCGGTAATTCCAAAGCTTTAATAGTAGTTTTTACATATAGTGCTACTCCTCCTCCCCTTCTTCCTACTCTGTCCTTTCTGAATAAAGTATAGCCAGGTATAGTTACATCCCAGTCATGGTTTTCTGTGAACCATATTTCTGTAACTGCCACTAAATCCAAGTCAGCCACTCCCACCAAAGCTTCAACTTCAGGGATCTTATTTCCCATGCTAGGGCATTAATACACACTGCTTTCCATATGTTATCCCTGTTAGCCATTTCCATAAAGGTATTTAATGTATCACCTACCTGGGGCCTTTCACTTACCTGGGGGCTTTCTTCACCCATCCCCAACGAATCTAGTTTAAAGCCCTCTTCAGTAGATTAGCCAGTCTACTACCGAAGATGCGTTGACCTTTCTTGGACAGATGGATGCCATCTCTGCTCTGCAACCCTTGGAACAGCATCCCATGGTCTAGGAAACCAAAACGCTCTCGATGACACCATCCACACAGCCATGCATTCATCTCCAGGATGCGAGCCTCTCTGCCTTGGCCTTTACCCTCAACAGGGAGGATTGGGGAAGGAGAGCTATGGCTGAGGAATCACAGCTACATTTGCTGGATGTTCGCTGCATGCTGTGATGCTACCTGAGATGGATGGTACTGTTCAGGAACTTGGATCATTTGTTTGTCCTTTTGGGCAGACGAAGAAAGGGCAAGGTGGCTTCCAAGGCGTCTCTCTTCCAGTGGGTGTAGAAGGCTATAGCCTCTGCATATTTGATGAGGAGAAGAGTTGTTCATGGGGTTACGGGCGCATTCTATACAGGCGCAAGCGGCAGCGTGGGCGGAAGCTGGCCTGGGTCCGCCAATGGACATTTGTATGGCAGCTGCCTGTTCGTCCTTGCATACCTTTGTGAGACATTATCACCCGGATGGTCAGGCGGCAGGGCCGCAAGGTTTGGGGTGGCAATGCTTCCGTTTGGGTTTGTGGATCCCTCCCAAGGTTAGAACTGCTATGATACATCACACTGGACTGGAGCAAAACCTGTTATCAGGTAAGTCCTAACTTCACCTTCCTTTTCATTCCTCCATTCCAGTTCAGGACCCTCCCTGTAACCCGTGGATGCATGTAGTGCATGTTTTTTTTTTGTGATCCCGGGAGTGAAGAAGACATCTTTTGGTGTGGAAAAAAAATGGGATATGGTGAGGACCTTTTTGCAGGTTGGGACTTCTTGTGGGGCACTATGGGCTGCTTCATTTAAAAAAAAACAAAAAACAAAAAAACTGACATGGAATGCAAAAGAACTGAAATCCTAATAAAGTCGAGAAGAAATCTGTAAGGTTGATTTCTTATTGGGGAGAATGTTACCTTATTGTTTTGATTCTTAATTATTGCTCGTGAATTCTGCTTTGTCAATAGAATACTGAGGCTGTTAGGTGGTGCCATCTGCCTATATGCCATGTCATCAAAAGTTTGACATGCTCCGTCTCCAAGCCGCTGGTGAGGCGTGACAACCCACTGGTCTGGACTGGAGGGACTCAAGGAAAGACCATTATTGGGTAAGTCTTAATTTCACCTTACAATTGCAGGATGGGGCAGTGTGGATGATATCACATTGCAGGAATCTTGGTGAGATCATTTAGATGGTGTTCTAAAAGATTAAAAAAATTTTAACTAGCATCTCCAGGAACAAGCAGGAATGTAGTCTTCACATATGGGTATCGTTGGTACCGACGGAGCCTGCGCGGGAACGCTCCCCAGCGTCCAATAGGAAAGATTTTGGGAGCATCCCACAGCGCCTGCGTGCTGCCTTCCCGCTTTTCCCAACTGTCCCTCTCCAGGTCTTCGTTTTCCGTGGAGCCGACAGGTCGCACATCCTGTCACCGCAGAAAAAATTCCCTCCTTTTTTGTGGTTGCGTCTGCCTTCCCTCGACGTACACTGGAACCGCCGGTGATTCTTTTCTTTAAAAAAATAGAACCCCTTTCTTTCTGGAGTCTTTTCCAGTAATTTTGTCCTCAGGTGCCACATGCCGTTTTGGGCACTAGGCCCAACTTTTTCCTCAGAATGGAAAAACCTGCTTCGGGGTTTTAAAAAGTGTTCTAAGTGTGGCGGTACTATCTCCGTCACCGACACCCATGAGTGGTGCCTCAAATGTTTAGGTCCTGACCACTCTATTTCAGAGTGTGTTGCCTGTGGGATGATGTTGAAAAGGGGCTGTTGAAAAGGGGCCGGCAAAACCGAGCTGCTAAGCTTAGCACCCTTTTTCCCTCCGGTGCAGCCTCAGTGACATCGACGTCTTCCAGGGCTTCGTCTTCCTCCCATGGATCTCAGGTAACTAAACATAAGTCTAGCTGGTCCTCAAAGGGTAGATCTCCTTCTAAACATCGAGATGCCTCTGGCGTTGCCCTTGAGGAACTTTCACCGGCAAAATTGCCCCGGTGGGAGGCTTCGTCTTCCGAAGCACTAACGGGGCTCCAGGATGTTCTCGAGGCTTCAACCTCAGCAGAACTACTGGTGGTTCCAGACCCTTCATCCGGCACCGATACCCAAGCATCGGCAGAGTCGATAGACCAGAGATTCTTGGCTATTGAACGCAGTCTGGCGGCTCTTCTCACGGCCTCAGTGCCCCTGAAACCGCTTCAAACAATTCAACCGGTACCAGCACCGATTGCATCGACATCGTCAGGTATTCTGCGGGGACCGAGTCATGCGTCTCTATCTGTCATCAACAAGTCGGTACCGGAACACTCCGATGTCGACTTCGATCGGTACCGGTACCGTGCCTTGCACGATCACCTGGATCGGAGATACTTCGAATCCTCGGATGAGTCTGAAGACTCTGAAAGCTCTGCCGATACCAGAGTACTTCTTCCTGAGGATTCTTCTTATCCTCAGCGTAGGAAGTCTCCACCAGAGGATATGTCCTTTCAGGATTTTATCCGAGATGTGGCTCAAGATCTTTTCATTTCAGTGGCTCCTGAAAAAGAGCCTAGGGCAAAGGAATTAGAAATCCTACAATACCCTAAAGCTCCCAATGAGGCAGCTATCTTACCTAATCATGAGATCTTGCATGATCTTATGTTAAGGATGTGGGAAACACCTCTGACCACATCTCCTCACTCTCGAAGACTCGACACCATGTATCGAGTTCCTCCTTGTCCTGGGTTTCAGAAGACTCAATTACCACACCATTCCATGGTAGTGGAATCAGCCATGAGACGGATAAAGAGTGCAAAAAGGCATGCATCTAATCCTCCAGGACGCGAGTGTAGGACTCTTGACGCCTTTGGACGTCAATCCTTCTAGGCTTCCATGCTTTCTGCTAGGATCAGTTCCTATATCTTGTATATGGGAATGTTCCTTAAAGAGGTCACAGGAGATTTAGAGCTTATGAGCCCTCTCCTTCCTGATGATAAAAGGCAATATTATCTCGCCCTTGTCAAACATGCTCAGGATGTTTCCAAGTTTGTGAATCGTGCAGCCTTTGACTGCTTTGAATGCATAAGCAGAACCTCTGCCATTGCCATAGGTGCACATAGGATTGCCTTGCTCCAGGCATCTGACTTGGGAAATTTGGGTACAGGACAAACTAGGGAGTATATCTTGCACAGGAGAGAATCTCTTTGGCAAGAATTGGCAGGAAAAGGCTAATGAGATAGATGCTGCCATTAGCCACTACTTCTTTGAAATGCCTTTCCTGGAAGGTCATCTTTCTTATTGCAGTCACATCAGCACGTCGCATCAGTGAATTGCAAGCGTTGGTGGCTGATCCTCCTTATACAAGGTTCCATCATGATAAGGTAGTCCATAGGACTCATCCACATTTTATGCCAAAGATGGTGTCGCCTTTTCATTTAAACCAAGCGGTTTACCTTCCTGTATTCTTTCCAAGGCCTCATGCCTCAAATGCAGAAAGGAATCTTCATACTTTGGACTGTTAAAGAGCTTTGGCCTTTTACTTGCAAAGGACACAGCAACATAGAAAGTCCTCTCAACTCTTTGTTGCTTTTGATCCTAGTCATTTGGGACTTCCAGTCTCCAAAAGGACACTATCCAGCTGGATTGCACAGTGTATATCTTTTGCCTATGAGAGTAAGAACCTTCCTCTTGAAGGCCATGTCACAGCTCACAATGTGAGAGCCATGGCAGCCTCAATGGCTCATCTTCACTCTGTGTCTATCGAGGACATCTGTCGAGCAGCTACTTGGGCTTCGGTTCATACCCTCACAGCCCATTACTGCTTAGACAAGGACTCCCGCTGGGATGCCTTGTTTGGTCAGGCTGTTGTTCAACACCTGTTCCACACTTAATCAACTCCTACCCACCATCCCTGGTAGGATGCCAGAGATCCATGGGGGGAAGTGGAGCCCTTTCACAAGGGCACACAACTTTCTGGGGCCATCTCCCTGGCATCTGCAGCTAGGGAGTCCCCATATGCGAAGACTACATTCCTGCTTGTTCCTGGAGATAGCATAGTTACTCACCTGTAACAGGTGATCTCCGGGAACAGCAGGAATTTAGTCTTCACAACTCGCCCACCTTCCCTAGGAGTTGTATCTCTATCTCTCTTTTGTCTCAGCTATAAACTCAACTGGAGAAGGACAGTTGGGAAAGGCGGGACGGCAGCACGCAGGCACTGTGGGATGCTCCCAAAAGCTTTCCTGTTGGGTGCTGGGGAGCGTACCCGCGCAGACTCCATCGGTACCGACGATACCCATATGTGCAGACTAAATTCCTGCTGTTCCCGGAACTATGCTATATGAGAGAAAACAAGCAGACGAGATGAAAATGAAGCAGGAAGTGGTATGTCTTTTTTTTTTTTTTTTTTAAAGCATCTTTGCAGGGAAAGGAATAGTCATTGTGACAAGCTTAACTAGTTGTAGCTGCTTATCTTTGTTAAATTTCCATGTGGCCAGTTTAACACTTGTATTCTGGTCATATAGTTGAAAATATAAGAAGGGTAATGCATCTTTTTTTTTTCTCCTAAAATTTACCTTGAAATGCAGAAACCCAAAAAACTACAATAACAATCGCGACGGGTGAAGGTAAAATTCAGTTACAATACAAAAAATATTTGTGCTTCTATGTATGTTAAGTGCTGATCAGATGGACTTTTACACTGGAGAAGGCTGTGTATTAAATGTCTAATTTACAAATACTGCTATTATATGAATTGCTATTTTGAGACCCCATCCCAGAGTTAACATTTTAAATTTGAAGGTTTCTTTAGCCTTCTACTTTCAGTACTTTGTGTAGCTGTAGGCCTCACGTATAGTCTGTGCTGTCTGCATAGAGGTTTACATTTTTCACTGCTGAACCCAATTGTGGTATGGGTTTTTAGAATGGAAAATCTGCAGTACAACCAACATGCTAAAAAGGTAGCATGGCTGGTAGACAAACTGCATGCAAACCTGAATTGGAAATTGCACTCAAGGTGTATAAGCCATGTTGAATTTCGATGCAGTGTGGTTTTTCTTTAAGCTTGAGCGTAGAATATTTATATCAGCTTGGGGCTGAAGTAAAGATCATACCTGGGAGCAGCAGCAGGGTCATCTGAGATGTAAAGTGCAACATTTCATTTCAGAGGATTTGTGACCCACATGGGCCCTGGAGCCTTGGAGAAGGTGGGGGATCTCAGGAGAGAGAGGTGATCTGGTCCAGGGTGTTCCAGGCCCACCCTCCATGGGCCAGGGAAGCTCTTGATCGTAGAGCCTCTGTACCTCCCCAGATCAATAATATGTACCTAGAAGCACTGCCTTGTTTGGCAGACTGGTTCCTAGTGGTACATCAGGACACACTGATCTGAGTGTCACCATTTTACAAGATAGCAGTGAGACGATTATTCCGCTGGACACCTTCCCTGACCAGTTCTGTTCAAGAGCATCCCTATGCCAGGTGCCCTGGACCAGATCAGCCCTGAAGAGATCCAGAGCCCATTGTTCCACCAGGCAATCCAGCCTTTTTTTGAATGGTCTCTGTGTCTGTCTCTTAGGCACTGTCAGAAAGACGTTTTACACTCCATGACATTGTGTACCATTTATTTTTTCTGTCATTGCACATTCAACATCATAGTAATTGGGGTCGGTGCTATCCGATAAGCATGGCTGGAGGGCACCGGTGTTCAGAGGCACTGTGCAGTACAGTGGTAAGTGTCTGTTGGAACAGCCTGTCTTGTAGGCTGAAGAGCTGCACACCAGTGCACTGCTGACCATCTTCAGTCCCTACAGAAACCTGCGAGCCAAAGAAGGCTATGATCGCTGAGAGCAGTGTATTGGTGTTCTGCTCTTTAGCCTGCAGGACAGGCTGATCTCCAGGAACAAGCAGGAATGTAGTCTTCACATATGGGTATCGTCGGTACCGACGGAGCCTGCGCGGGAACGCTCCCCAGCGTTCAGTTAGAAATCTTTTGGAGCATTCCACAGCGCCTGCGTGCTGCCTTCCTGCCTTTCCCAACTGCTGATCTCCAGTTCTTCATTTTCCGTGGAGCCAGCAGGTCGTTTTCCTGTCACCGCAGAAATTATCCCGTATTTTTCATTCTTTTTTGTGGTAGCGTCTGCCTTCCTCGATGCTATACCGGTACCACTGGTTCGTTCTTTCTAAAAAAAAAAAAAAATAATAATAAAATAATGTGTGTTTTCTAATCTTTTATCTGGATTTTCCAATCCCTTTTTCTCTCTGGTGCCATGCGCCATTTTGGGTACTAGGCCCAGTTCTTCCTCAACATGGAAAAACCTGCTTCGCGTTTTAAAAAGTGTTCCAAGTGTGGCGGTACCATCTCCGTCACCGACACTCACGAGTGGTGCCTCAAATGTTTAGGTCCTGACCACTCCATCTCGGAGTGTGTTGCCTGTGGGATGATGTCGAAGAGGGGTCGGCAGAACCGAACTGTTAAGCTTATCACCCTTTTTCCCTCCAATGCAGCATCTGTGGCATTGACATCTTCCAGGGATTTGTCTTCCTCCCATGGATCTCACATAACCAAACATAAATTTGGCCGGTCCTCAAAGGGTAGATCTCCTTCCAAGCATTGAGATGCCTCTGGCGTTGCCCTTGAGGGACTTGTACCGGCAAAATTGCCCCTGTGGGAGGCTTCGGCTTCCAAAGCATTATCGGGGCTCCAGGATGTTCTCGAGGCTTCAACCTCTGCAGAACTACTGGTGCCATGCTCTGGGGTACCGGCCGCTTCGTCCGGTACCAACACCCAGGTATCGGCAGCGTCAATTGACCAGAGATTCCTGGCTATTGAGCACAGTCTGGCGGCTCTCCTTACGGCATCGGTGCTTTCGGGACCGCTTCAGACAGTTCAACCGGTATCGACACTGGCTCCGGCACCGATACCAGTACCGACAGTATAGACATCGGCGAATATACTACCAATACTGAGTCATGCTATTTCCTCCGGTATCGACAGGCTGGTACCGACTTTGATCGGTACCAGTATCGTGCTTTACAAGAGCACCCAGTCAGAAGATATTTTGAATCCTCCGATGACTCTGAGGACTCTGACGGCTCTGTCGATGCCGGAGTACTTCTCTCTGAGGAGCCGCCTTCTCCTAAGCGTAGGATGTCTCCTCCAGAGGATATATCCTTTCAGGATTTCATCAGAGAGATGGCTAGGGGTCTTTCCATCACAGTAGCTCCTGAAACAGAGCCCAGAGCAAAGGAGCTGCAGATTTTACAATATCCTAAAGCTCCCAAGGAAGCGGCTACTTTGCCTTTTCATGAGATCTTGCATGATCTCATGTTAAGAATGTGGAAAACACCTCTTACCACCTCTCCCCATTCCCGTAGGCTGGATACCATGCATAGAGTATCTCCTTGTCCTTGATTTCAAAAAACTCAGCTGCCACACCATTCCATAGTGGTGGAGTCAGCTATGAGAAGGATTAAGAGTGCAAAGAGACATGCATCTAATCCTCCAGGACGTGAATGTAGGACTCTTGATGCCTTTGGTCGTCGAACATTCCAGGCCCTCTATGCTTTCTGCCAGGATTAGTTCCTACATTTTATACATGGGGAATGTTCCTTAAGGAGGTTACAGGAGATCTCAAGCTTATGAGCCCTCTCCTTCCTGATAAGAGGCAGGATTATCTTACACTTGTCAAACATGCCCAGGATGTTTCCAAGTTTGTTAATCGTGCAGCTTTTGACTGCTTTGAGTGCATAAGCAGAACCTCTGCCATTGCCATAGGTGCTTGTAGGATTGCCTGGCTCCAGGCATCTGACTTAGAACTCTGGGTACAGGATAAACTGGGAAATATCCCTTGTACAGGCGAAAAGCTCTTTGGCAAGAATTGGCAAGAGAAAGCTAATGAGCTGAATGCTGATAGCACCATTTTGGATAGACTATCCAAGGCTACAGCTGATCCTGCAAGGAGAAAATCCTACAAGAAACCATTCTTCTCTAAAAAGAGGTTTTACCCCTCCTATACCCAGCAGGTGCATTCTGCAGGTCAGTCTTCCCGAAAGGGATAGCAGCCCCCAAAGCAAAGGAAATCAAAGACTGCTAAGCCTCAACCAGCCCAGCAGTCTCAGCCTCCACAGGGGCCTTGACTCCCATCTAGAGAACTTGGCCTTCCTGGCCCTGAATGGGCCAGAGCCCTCCACCATCCCAGGAAGGTTGTGTCATTTTGCCCCCAGATGGGGGCAGATAACAGCAGAAGAATGGACTCTTTCCATTATAAGAGAGGGGTACAAGCTTCATTTCTTCAACATGCCCCCTCCTACAGTGTAAGACGGTTCAATTCTCAGGCTTCTCTCAACACCCAGTTGAGTCAAGAGGTCAGTTTACTTCTTGCCCATGGGGCAATAGAAGACGTACCCATTTCCCAGCAGGGTACAGGGTTTTACTCCCCTTATTTCCTTATTCCAAAGAAAACAGGGGGACACAGACCCATTTTAGACCTCGGAGAACTGAACAAATTCCTGTTCAAAGAGAAATTCAAGATGGTTTCTCTGGGAACTCTACTGCCATACCTTCAGAGTCAGGATTGGCTTTGTTCTCTAGATCTCAAGGATGTGTACACTCATGTTCTCATCCATCCAACTCACCGAAGATTCCTTCATTTTCTTTTTCAAGGAAAGCACTACCAATACAGGGTCCTTCCTTTTGGCCTGGCCTCAGCACCAAGGGTGTTTACGAAATGCATGGCTGTAGTAGCAGCATTTCTTTGCACTCTAGGCATATTCGTCTTCCCCTACTTAGACGACTGGCTCATTCGAGCCCCATCAGAGTCAGAGGCCAGGACTGCTCTATCTTGCACAATGCGTATCCTTCAGTATTTGGGCCTGTTTATAAACATCCCAAAATCCAACCTAACTCACACTCAATCTCTAGAGTTTATAGGAGCATTGCTGGATACCAGAAAGGCAAGGGCCTATCTCCCCCAGGCCTGCTGCCTTCGCATTGTGCAGTTAGCCTCCCAGGCAGTGTTAAAAACTCATCTCACTGCTCGGGAAATGTTACAACTACTAGGCCACATGACATCTACCGTGCACGTGGTTCCCTATGCTCGCCTCCATATGAGAGCAGCCCAATGGACTCTATCCACTCAGTGGACTCAGGCATCAGGCTGCCTATCAGACAAAATAGCAAACACAAGTCGCCTTATTTTGTCTCTACAATGGTGGCAGTCAACCCAAAACCTGTTGATGGGGTCCCCTTTCCAGCAACCCCATCCCAGGTCACTTTAACAACAGATGCCTCACAGGTGGGTTGGGGAGCTCATCTGCAAGATCTCTCAACCCAAGGCACCTGGACTCCACAGGAGACCCACTTACATATCAATCTCCTAGAACTCAGAGCAATCTTCCTTGCTCTTGGAGTGTTCCATACCCAGCTCAGCTACAAGACAATCCTAATTCAGACGAACAATCAAGTAGCTATGTTCTATCTGAACAAGCAGGGAGAAACAGGCGCTCTGTCGCTTTGCAACGAAGCTTTGCGACTATGGGCCCTCGCCAGAGAGCATCAGATTCATCTCCTTGCGGTGTATCTGCCAGGCATTCAAAACTCTTGGGCAGACAGACTCGGTCGAGTTCTGCTTCCACACGAATGGTCTCTCCATGCAGATCAGGTAGCAAAAATTTTCAAATTTGGGGGAACTCCGGACATAGACCTCTTTGCAAGTCCGTTGAATGCTAATCCCCGGTTCTGTTCCAGAATTCCGGCTCAGGGTTCTCAGGCCAGGTATGCTTTCCTCCTCCATTGGGGTCAGGACTTCCTATATGCCTTTCCACACATTCTCCTAATTCCCAAAACCCTATTCAAGCTTCAGAGAGACAAAGGCCACATGATTCTCATAGCTCCACATTGGTCACGGCAGGTGTGGTGCCCTCTGCTCCTACATCTCTCTCAAGCTCTGCCTCTGGAGTTAGGATCTGCTCCAGATCTCCTGTCTCAGGAGGACGGGATGTTGTGGCATCCCAATCCCCACTCTCTGCATCTCAGGGCTTGGTTGCTGAGAGCCTAGACCTTCATGGTCTTAACCTTTCTCAGCAAGTAAAGGATGTCCTTTGTGCTTCCAGGAAACCTTCCACAAGATGCTCTTATGCTTTCAAGTGGAAAAGGTTTTCCGTATGGTGTTTGCAAAAGGGTCTTCACCCCTCTGCGATACCTCTGGAATCATTACTGGAGTATCTCCTTTATTTATCTAATGCAGGACTTAAGACTAACTCAGTAAGAGTCCATTTAAGTGCTATTTCAGCTTCTTTAAAGCCTTTAAATGGACAGCCTATTTCCTCTCATCCTCTCATAGCGAGATTTATGAGGGGCCTTCTTCTAACTAAGCCTCCCATTAGACCACCTCCAGTGGCATGGGACCTGAATCTGGTTCTTGGGCAGCTCATGAAGCTGCCTTTTGAATCTTCAGCTACTACCTCCTTGAAATTCCTTTCCTGGAAAGTTATCTTTCTCATTGCAATCACATCAGCACGTCGCATCAGTGAATTGCAGGCATTAGTTGCTGATCCTCCTTACACGAGGTTCCATCATGATAAGGTAGTCCTTAGGACTCATCCACACTTTATGCCAAAGGTGGTCTCACCTTTTCATTTAAACCAGGCGGTTTACCTGCCTGTATTTTTTCCAAGGCCTCATGCTTCAAATGCAGAAAGGAATCTTCATACTTTGGACTGTAAAAGAGCACTTGCCTTTTACTTACAGAGGACACAGCAACATAGAAACTCCTCCCAACTCTTTGTTGCTTTCGATCCTTCTCATTTGGGACTTCCAGTCTCCAAGAGAACATTGTCCAACTGGATTGCACAGTGTATTTCTTTTGCCTATCAGAGTAAGAACCTTTCTGTGGAAGGCCATGTCACAGCTCACAATGTGAGAGCCATGGCAGCCTCAAAGGCTCATCTACACTATTGATGACATCTGTCGAGCAGCTACTTGGGCCTCGGTTCATACCTTCACAGCCCATTACTGCTTAGACAAGGACTCCTGCCGGGATGCCTTGTTTGGTCAGGCTGTTCTACAACACCTGTTCCATACCTAATCAACTCCTACCCACCTTTCCTGGTAGGATGCCAGAGATCCATGGGGGGAAGTGGAGCCCTTTCAAAGGGGCACACAACCTCTGGGGTCTCTCCCTGGCATCTGTAGCTAGGGAGTCCCCATATGTAAAGACTACATTCCTGCTTGTTCCTGGAGATAGCATAGTTACTCACCTGTAACAGTTGGTCTCTGGGAAGAGCAGGAATTTAGTCTTCACAACCCACCCACCCACCTCCCCTAGGAGTTGTATCTCTCTTTTCTTTTCTTTTCTTTCCCTCTCTCTCTTTGTCTCAGCTTTAAAACTCAACTGGAGAGAGGCAGTTGGGGAAGGCAGGAAGGCAGGCGCTGTGGGATGCTCCCAAAAGCTTTCTAACTGGATGCTGGGGAGCGTTCCCGCGCAGGCTCCGTTGGTACCGACGATACCCATATGTGAAGACTAAATTCCTGCTGTTCCCGGAGATCACCTGTTACAGGTGAGTAACTATGCTTTCCTGCTGTTCCCGGAGATCACCTTTTACAGGTGAGTAACTACTCTTGATCATCAGATGCAAAGTGCCCAATGCCAGTCCATTTCAGTTCACTGACACCCAACAGATCACATTGTACATGTTCCATTTCATTCCCGACCACCTCTAACTTTCCTTGGTTCATGTTTCGTATGTTTCATGTCCCAATATGTCATCTTTGCAGCTTCTGATTCTCATATGCAACTACATCAGCAGTCAGATGGCTTTGATCCAACCACATCATAAATGATGGCTTTATGCGGAAACGTCTTCAGCTCCTCCCCAGTAGCCAAATGAGTGCCTTCCAACCTGGGGGTGCAATTTGTTTTGTTGTGACTATCCATTGGGTTTTTGTGGCAAGATACGGAAGTAGATTGCCAGGCCTTTCTTCCGCGTAGGTAATTCTGGTGGTATTGCATTGTCAGAGAAATGTGATCTTCTGCGGCCAACATCGTCCCATTCTGCTGCTGCACAGATGGATGGTTTGTCTTGGTCTGGCACCTCAGCTGATACCTGCCCATTTTGGGAGACCCTGCCAGTAGTTAAGCTACCCGACAAGCGTAAACCAAGCCTTCACAGCATGGCAAGCTGCAAACCAAGTGAGGGGTAAAGTAACTTGCCCAAGATCACAAGGAGAGGGAATCAAACCCAGATCTCTTGGGTGCTAGGCCGTTGCTCTAATCATTAGGAAAATATTTCATAATATATGCATTTTAAGCAGCATGAAACTGTATGGAGATTTCTGCAAAATGAATCTTATCACTGCAGAATCTGAGTTTTATCACAGAATTTTCTAACATTTGCTGCCAAAAAAACCAGGGTCCTAGACTGAAACATTCTGTGCTAGTCAGGTCCTGTTGTCTGTTTTGGATTTTTGAGATGGATCCAGGTTATATGAAGTGTTGGGAAAGCTATAAGCCATTACTGAGATTGAGGATCACCTTTTACTATATAATACTTTGCAGTCGTATGTCATAATGAACTCTTCATCATGACTGTCTTTTTGCTTCTAATATGAAAAAGAATAATAAAATTAGGGAAGCTTTTCATGCTTCTTTAAGCTGTCAAAAAAATAAGATATCATTTGTTTTGTTTAACAAAATTTTTTATACAGTTTTTCTACAAGTCAAAATGGTTTACATGGAACTGGGTTAATACAGAGAACGAATTACAAGGAACACCAAAATCCATTTACAAATAACAGGAAAACTAATTAAACGTGAACAGAAAACAATGAACATTCTGTATATTTCAATACATTTGAATCAATATATCTCCAGGAACAAGCAGGAATAAGTCTTCACGTATGGGTACGTCGGTACCGACGGAGCCTGCGCGGGAACGCTCCCCAGCGTCCATTCAGAAAGCCTTTGGGAGCATCCCACAGCGCCTGCATGCTGCCTTCCCGCCTTTCCAACTGTCTCTCCTCAGTTTTCGTTTTTCCGCGGAAAATTTCTTTTTTAATTCTTAATTTTTTTGTTGTGGTCGCTGTTTTTCCCGCCTCCACCGGTACCGCCGGTGGATTTTTCTCTTTCTCTTTCTCAAACTCAGGGAAAGTTTTTCCCTCAGTTTCTGTCTTAAATTTTTTGGGCCTGTAAGGCCTCTCCATCATGGAGCCTTCTTCTCCTAAGAAGTGCCTTAACTGTGGAAAGACAGTTTTCTTTTTAGACTCCAACAACTGGTGTCTAGCCTGTTTGGGTCCTGACCCTTTTCCTCCGGAGCCATTAGGCTGCAGTTTTATGAGAAGAGATTTTCCATTTCAAGTTTCCCTCGATACCGAGTTCCCTTCCAGTGTCAGGGCACCAACCAATTCTTCTCTACAGGGTCAGGTAACCCACAAACAGTCTGTTAAGACTAGCCTATCCTTGAGTGGTAGGTCTCATGCCAAGCATGATGACGGCTCCAGTCTTACCCTCAAGACTCTATTGACTTCAAAACCCCAGTGGGAGTCTTCGGTCTCCAAAGCCTTTAAGGGGTTTCAGGTTGTTCCTGGGGCTCACCCCTCACAGAACATACCTGAGCCATGCTCGGTGGTGGCATCCGCTTCGAGCGGTACCGATACCCCGGTATCGGCACCGGTGTTGAGTAATCCACTCTTCGCCAGGGATCGTCATCTGGCGTCCTCGGTACCTTCGGGACTGGTCGATACGTCCCGGATTGACTTTCCAGTATCGACAGCATCGCCGATACCACCACCGATGTCGGTACCCTCCAGACATGCATCGATAGACTCGCTCCCTTTGATGCCGAGTCTGGAATCGATATCTAGTCTAGAAGACTGGGTACCGACGCGTCTCGGAACCGACACTTATCGATTCCGGATGCGCAGTACTGAGGATACTCACCAGGGGTTTTTGGTTGCCTCGGTACCGCTTGAGCAGCCTCCAATGACTGTTTCGATGGCGTTATCGCCTCTGATTCCGGCACAGCTACCGGTATCGGTATCTATGTCGATTCCTGCAGTGACATCGGGACAAGCCACTTCCATGCTTTTTTCATCAGGATCGCTCCTTTCTATACCTAGCTTAGAGTCGATACCTGGCATGGACGATGCAGTTCTGCCGGTCTCAAATCGTGACTGCCAGTACCAGTATCCATCTAGTGCGGCTCTTTTTCTGCACCGGACCAGTACATCCTCTGGTGCCCAGGCTGCTGCTTCAACTTTAGCCTATCCAGGGATGGTTTCCATTGGAGATCCTTCTTTTCAGAAAGTTCTCCTTGACATGGCAACATTCCTTGCTATTCCTATCCCTGGCTATGATCCTACTCAAGGCTCTCCTGCAGAAAAGGAAACTATAATGCTTCCTTTACATTATTCTTTGCAGGATCTTCTGAGAATATGGGAAACACCTTTAAGGGTTTCCTCACCTTCTACAGCAACTGATGTTCTGTATCAGGTGCCCCCCTCTCCAGGGTTTCAAAAGACTCAACTTCCCCATCATTTCATTGTAGTGGAATCGGCAATGAGGAAGGTCAAAAGCAAGAAGAAGCATTCTTCTTATCTGCCAGGTCGTGCATCTAGAGCACTTGATGCCTTTGGACGTCAAACCTTCCAAACATCTATGCTGGCAACAAGGATTATCTCTTATATTTTTTATGAGAGTCTATCTCTCCAGGAGGTCACAAGGAAATTATCTCTTGACTCCTTTTCTATCAGAGCCCAAGGCTACAGACTATTCCTTACTTCTTAGTCATAGCCAGAACATCTCTTGGTTTCTTTCTCGTGCTTCTCTAGACTCTTTTGAGTCTGTTAGCAGAACCTCTGCTATAGCCATAGGAGCACGACGTAGAGCCTGGCTCCAGGCTTCAGACTTGAGCAGATGGGCACAACAAAGACTGGGTAATTCTCCTTGTACTGGAGAAAATCTCTTCAATAGGGAGGCTTTACGTCAGGTTGCTCATTGCTCCACTGACTTCCCTGTTCCTGGGGGCCACCCTAAGCCTTCTCCTTCCCCAGTAGGTAGGAAATGTCCTACCAAGCCTTCTTTCCCTAGGAAAAGAAGGTTTCACTCTTCTACTGCCCATCATCCAGATGTTCCCAAGCAAGGGACACCTCGTCCTGGTCTGAAGAATCCAAACTCTAGCCAGGCTAAACAAACCCAGCAACCATAGGTTCCTGAAGGTTGCAACCTACAGTTCACTTCTTCTTAGCAGAGGTTTGTTCACTGTTTTTTTTCTTCAAATCTCTACACATCTTTTTCCTCCTAGATATGCTGAGCTGTCAGGATATTCATGTCTATGGGTCACAGATTTCTCCTCTTCTTCCTACCAAGAAGAGAAGTTAACAACTATCCCATGATAGTTTTCTGTCCCAACATGAACATTTTTTCCTTCAGCAAACTTACCACATGGTAAGTCACCCTTCAGCTCCTGTTTCTCTACCCTCTCATCCAGGGTTTCCCCTGAATGAGTGGTACCATATCACTGCAGAGTTTTCTCTAGCCTTTCATTCCAGTGTAGAGTTTTTCCTTTGAATAATTCCCTTCTTTTCTCTGGGCAGCTCATCCGACAGGGACAGGAATTTCTCCTCTCCTTTTGTCTGTTCTCTCTGTTTTACACAGAGATTCTCTCTGCTGTCTCATTCAGCAGCTACCCATGCAGGAGTTCCAGTGATTAGACTACTGGTACTTTTCTACAAGTTTCCAGTCCGTCTTCCACTACTCTGTCTGGCCTTAATAGTGATTTCAAGATAGTGCCTTCATCTATCTTGGATAATCCTAATCACTTCAGGCTTATCATACGGTCTTCTTTTCTTGCCATCTCCACTTCCTTGGATTGGGCAACAGAGTTGACCTACAGCCAGTTTTATTTCCTAATTCTCCTGCATAATGCTCTCTGCAATTCTCAGAGAAGCTTTCTACTATGGGCCCTTGCTAGAGAGCATGGGGTTTTGTTTCTGATGACTATTCTACATGGTTGGGAAAGGCTCTTCAGTCATTTTCCACGACTGAGGGTTCTCCACACCCTGTTATCTCCTGTTATATTCAGGATATAAGCCTTTTCTGCGTGAATGTCCAAAAAGTTTTCCAATCCTGCAGGATTATGCTCTGTTTTTCCTTGCAGCTTGTCCTCATGGTATCCTACTCTTATGGACAGCACATATTCTACTAGTAACGCATGATACCCCTTGTGCCCCTCCAGGGGGTCAACTTGGTATCTCCTCCTATGCGTTTTCTGTCCATTTACCATGTCAGAGTTCTACAAGACTCAGGACTTGCTGCTTACAGACTGATTTTATCCTCTGTTTTTCATGCAACTATCCTGGTTATTTCACTGGATAGCATTCCTGCACTATCTTAACCAGGACAAATAGATTCTCTATATATCTTCTCAAGTAGGTTCCACCTTCTTGTTCTTAGATGAATCTTTCTCCTTCACATCTCTCATGTGAATGTTCTTATGGGCATATCTCTATTTGCTTAGTTGCAGATATGTATCCTCAGACATACATATTCATGTATGTATATATCTCTATATACTTCTATAGATACATATGTCTGTAAGCTGTGTGCATATGTTATGCCCCCATATACATATACATGTATGTATATGTATCTCTTGAGATGCTTCCTTATAAGTAGATATGTATTTACATACTTATCTCCCTAACTGTCTATGCTATAAGGGTTTTTGCCTTCCTAGAGGTTCCAGACAGTGGGCTTGCATATGTTCATACTGTCCCTCAGTATGTCGGGGGTATTATGCACACAACCACTACTGTGGTACTGACAGCTCCCACTTTACTCTAGGTCTCGCTATCCCTGAAGCACCATGCTTCAATATCTTTCCTATCGCTCACCAGCTAGGAAAGACAGCGTGGATCTTCAGTAGTTCTGAGGTTTTCAGCCCTTCACACATTTGTCCTCCTTGGGAATACGGGTTTTCCCATACCCCTTCTTCCTTCCAGGACTGGGCTAGTTGTCCAAATCGGTCAGTCTTCCTCTTTTACTCCTAAATGTTAATGCCTCTGTAGCTAAACGAGTTTCAGCTTTTTCCCACAAAGCTTTCCACTGAAGACCTGCCGTTTTCATACTACCCCAGTTGACACCTGGGTCACCTGCCAATTCCAGATTTGGACCTTCACCTTCACCGCCGTGAGGTCACCTTGAGGATTCCTCTACTGAATCTCCAATAGACTCCATCACTCTCTACTTCCTACAATCCAGTAGGTAAGGTCCATATTGTGATTGCTCATTCAATATTTTTAATGGTAACTATCATACATACCAAGGACTTTTCTCCTGTAGTCCTTAGGTTAGCTGTTTTTTCCTACAGCTCCTCTCTTTTCAACTCCTACCCACCATCCCTCATGGGATGCCAGAGGTCCATGTGTGGGAAGTGCAGTCCCGTTCCAGGGACACGCCTTTATGGGATCTCCCCCTGGCATCTGCAGCTAGGGAGTCCCCATATGTGAAGACTCATTCCTGCTTGTTCCTGGAGATAGCACAGTTACTTACCTGTAACAGGTGATCTCTGGGAACAGCAGGAATAAGTCTTCACAACCCACCCACCTTCCCTAGGAGTTGTATCTCTTTATCTATCTTCCTTTCCTCTTTCTCTCTCTCTTTGTCTCAGCTATGAAACTCAACTGAGGAGAGACAGTTGGAAAGACGGGAAGGCAGCACGCAGGCGCTGTGGGATGCTCCCAAAGGCTTTCTGATTGGACGCTGGGGAGCGTTCCCGCGCAGGCTCCGTCGGTACCGACGTACCCATATGTGAAGACTTATTCCTGCTGTTCCCAGAGATCACCTGTTACAGGTAAGTAACTGTGCTTTCTCTAACAAATTGTGTACATGGAAGGGGTAGAGTGGTTAGAGGGCTTTAGGGGGGTAGGTTGGAGGATGAGGTGATTATTTGTATGGAATAGTCCTGGTCTGTGGTGATTGAGTATTCAATTCCAAAATGTTCTGTGATGAAGTGGGTTTTAAGCTTTTTATGAAAATCTGTAGTTGATTTAATATTTTGAATTGAGGGGGTAGTTAATTCCAGAGGATGGGGACGTATAAGAAGAATGCACTCGTTCTTGTGGTTTGCTTGGATTTGCGAGTCTGCTGTAGGAGACTGAGGAGACTCTGGGTGCTCTGACTTATTTATTTATTTATCTCTATTTATATTCCGCTTTTCACCGGGTCAAAGCGGTCAATTGGGGGATACATTTAACACGAGGGGATATGACACACACATGTTAATACTTACAGGGAACATGGGCAATGGAGGGTTAAGTGGCTTGCCCAAGACCACAAGGAGTGCCTATAGGACTAGAAATCCCAGTCCCTCCGGCCTGAAATTGCTGTCCCCAGGTGGGACTTGAACCCCCGGCCCTCCGGCCTAAAGTACCTTGTCCTAACCACTAGACCACTCCTCCCACTTCTTTCTCCTGTGATGTTTTTTCCCACATGTGCTAATCTGGTTCTCGAATATGCCCTAGTCAGTGTGATTTTCAGCGTATCCACACTTCGTGCAAGCTAATATCTAATGCATTATGCAGTCTCGTATGGTTTTGTTGCAGATAACTTGAAATCCAGGCTAAGGAAGAGGGGGGACAAGTGGTTTATTCTAGGACTTACTTGAGAAACACTCATTTTAGCCTATGCTTCTTTTGGACTTTAGCATGTCTGTACTACAGCAGTGATCCTTCTGTCTTTTCTGACTTGAACTCTTTGTACTTTCTTGTAATTATTAGAAAAATCAACCTGAAAGAAATGATCAGACAAAAGAAAATCAAACAAAAAACATGAGGCCAATTCTGACGGGGCACATCCGGGCCGTCCGGATGTCCAGAAATCTGGATGGCCCGGATATGCACCAGATTCTGTTCCTGTGGGAGCAGAATCGGGGCATAGGGCCTGGACAATCTCAGATGTGCCCTAATTCAGTCTCTGGATGTCCAGGCACTTCCCCATGGCACTTTGCGATGATACCGTGGCTCCATGCAGGAGCCATTATCGCCTGAACCGACAGCAAAGTCCTTTTTCCCCGCTGCCTGACCCCATATCGGATCTTCAAGGGCCGGGATCGAGCTGCAGAGAACCCCCTGCTCCTCTGCCGCCTCTACTGTTGGTGTTTTGGGGTGGGGAGGCTGGTGTTTGGGGGTGGGGAGGGACGACTTATTCCACCTCCGAGGTGGAAGAAGTCCCCCATCTAAGTAACCTTGGCCGAATGTACAGGGCCGTGACAGGAATCATCCCTGTACGTCCTGTGTCAGGGTCATGCATCCGGCCCGCCCCCTTCCACACTCGTACAGAGCTCCCTGCACTTCTCTGCTGTATGTGCAGGGAGCTGTTTGGTGGGAATCGAACTCGGACATTTAGCGGGGTATATATGTCTGCCCCAGACGTATATCCCCGCTGAACGTGGGTAAGAATCTACCCCAGTATGAATAATCTCATTAAGCTCTCAATGGGAAGAATCTAATTCAGAGTACTAAAGGAGCCTCTCTAAATAAAGAATATAGATGAAAATGTGCAAAATGGACACAAAACAAATCTAGTTTTAGAATGAGGCCTATGGTACATAATAAACATTCTCTTCTCCTTCCTATATTCACTTCTTCTACTACTACTACTACTGAGCATTTATATAGTGCTACAAGTTGTATGCAGCGCCGCACAGACAGGTAAGAGACAGTCCCTGCTCATCAGAACTTACAATCTAGTCAAGACAAACACAGAAGGTGTAGGCAGGGATAAAGCAAGGGGAAAGAAAAAGATCAGGTGAGTCAAGATCCAAAAGCAGCAGCAAAGAGGTGAGTTTTCAGCCTGGATTTGAAGAGGGTTAGATAAGATGCCTGGCGTATAGACACAGGTAGTTTGTTCCAGGCGTAAGGTGTAGCAAGGTGAAAGGAGCGAAGTCTGGAGTTAGCAGTAGAAGAGAAGGGCACAGATAGAACCAGTCTGCTAGAAGAGCGGAGTTCCTGAGGAGGGTTGTAAGGAGAGATAAGAGAAGAAAGGTACTGAGGATCTGCAGAGTGAATGCATTTATAGGTCAGCAGGAGAAGTTTGAACTGGATGCGGAAACGGATAGGGAGCCAATGAAGTGACTTGAAAAGAGGTGTAATATGGGCATGATGAGGCTGGCAGAAGATTAGCCGCGTAGCAGAGTGTTGAACAGATTGAAGGGGAGAGAGATGATTCAAAGGGAGACCAGCAAGTAGCAGGTTACAGTAGTCAAGACGGGAGGTGATTAAGGAATGGATAAGCATTTTAGTAATATGTTCAGAAAAGAAAGGGTGGATTTTGCTGATGTTATAGAGAAAGAAACGGTAGGTCAGATGGATATGTGTGGAGAAAGAGAGAGAGGAGTCAGACAACCCCCAGATTGCGGGCTGAGGAAACAGGAAGAAGTACAGAGTCACCCACCGAGATCGAGAAAGGGGGAAGAAGAGGGGAGGTTTTAGGGGAAAAGATATGAAGTTCAGTCTTGGCCATGTTCAGTTTCAAGCAGCGGTGAGACATCCAGGCAGCAATGTCAGAAAGGCAGGCAGAGATCTGGGTCTGGATTGTCAGAGAGATTTCAGGCGTAGAGAGGTAGATCTGGGAGTCGTCAGCATACAGATGGTACTGAAAGCCATGGGAAGAGATAAGTGCACCAAGGGACTGGGTGTAGAGAGAGAAAAGGAGTGGACCCAAGACAGATCCTTGGGGTACACCAACTGGGAGCGGGGTAGCAGAGGAGGAGGAGCCACCAGAACACACACTGAAAGAGCGATGGGAGAGATAGGAGGAGAACCAGGATAGTACAGAGCCCCTAAAACAAAGCAAGGACAGGGTATCGAGGAGAAGGTTGTGGTCAACAGTGTCAAAAGCAGCAGAGAGGTCAAGAAGGATGAGGACAGAATAAAGGTTCTTGGATTTTGCCAGGAAGAAGTCACTGGAGACTTTGGCAAGAGCCATTTCAGTAGAGTGTAAAGGACGAAAGCCAGACTGTAAGGGATCCAGGAGGGCATGAGAGGAAGTCGAGACAGCGGTGGTGAACCGCACGTTGAAGTAGTTTAGAAATGAAGGGAAGGAGAGAGATTGGTTGATAATTAGAAGGAAAGGTGGGATCAAGTGAGGGTTTCTTGAGGAGAGGTGTATTTGAAGTCTGCAGGGACTGTTGCAGAGGAGAGTAATAGGTTGAGAATATGAGAGATGGAAGGGACAACGGTGGAGGAGATGTGGCTTAGGAGACTGGTGGGGATAGGATCAGAGGAGCAGGTGGTGAGTTTGGAGGAAGAAAGAGGATGTGCAGTTTCCTCTTCAGAGGAAAATAATCAGGATTGCTGGAAAAACATGCTGCCCCAACCTTAATATAAAACATAGCTGATATGGTCTTTTTCTATCTAGTCTGTCCTTCCATATCAACAACTACAACAGTCCCCTATTTTCTTTTAGAGATCCTCTGTGTTTGTCTCATGCTTTTTTGAATTCAGATACTGTCCTTATCTCTACCACCTCCCCTGGGAGATTATTCTGCGGATCCACCACTCTTTCCGTAAAGAAATTTCCGCATATCACTCCTGAATCTATCCCCTTTCACTCTCATCCCATGTCCCCTTGTAGCAGAACTTGCTTTCAATCGAAAGAGTCTCTTCCCCTGTGCATTTATGCCACAGAGGTATTTAAACGTCTCAATCATATCACCTCTATCCTGCCTTTCCTCGAAGGTGTATGTATTAAGATCCTTTAGTCTATCCTCATATGCTTTATAATGAAGACCACTAACTATTTTAGTAGCCACCCTCTGTACTCATCCTGTTTATTTCCTTTTGAAGGTGTGGTCTCCAGAATTGCACACAATACTCCAAATGAGGTCGCACCAAATACTTATACAGAGGCACTATCACCACCTCCTTTCTGCTAGCCATTCCTCTCCATATGCACCCAAGCATCCTTCTAACTTTTGCTGTCGCCTTTTCTACCTTTTTAGCTACTTTAAGATCATCAGACACAACCACACCTAGGTCCCTCTCTTCTTTAGTAGACAAAAGTACTTCACTCCCTATACTATATTGCTCCCTTGGATTGCTGCAGCCCAAATGCATGACCTTGCAATCTCCAGGAACAAGCAGGAATGAGTCTTCACATATGGGTACGTCGATACCGATGGAGTCTGCGCGGGAATGCTTCCTAGCGTCCAATCAAAGAGCTTTTGGAAGCATCCCACCACGCCTGCGTGCTGCCTTTCCGCCTTTCCCAACTGCCTCTCCTCAGTTTTTGTTTTTCCGCGGAGCCGGCAGGACGTCGTCCTGTCACCGCAGAAAATTCTTGTTTTATTTCTTTAGTTTTCTTGTGGTCGCGGCTGTCTTCCCGACGCCACCGGTAGCGCCGGTGTTTTTTCTTTTTCTGTAAAATCTTCCTTTTCCACGGGATATTTTTCTTCATAGTGTCCCACGGGTTCTTAGGCCTTACAGGCCTCTTCTTTTTCCTTCATGGAACCGCTGGCCACTTTCTTCAAGAAATGTTTAGACTGTGGCGGTACAACTTTATTTTTAGACCCTCGAAGTCGGTGTCTAACCTGCTTGGGTCCTGACAACAGTTTGTTGAGAAGAGGTCTTCAACATCGAGGTTCCCTCGATACTCGGTTGCCCTCCAACTTCGGGGCACCGTCCCCTTCTACACAGGATCAAGTAACCCACAAACAGTCTAAGACTAGCCAGCCCTCGAGTGGTAGGTCTCATGCACAGCATGTAGACCAGGGGTCTCAAACTCAAATTGCTTTGAGGGCCAAATGAGGACTTGTAAAGTAACCCGGGGGCCGCATAAGACGCGGGGCCTCATTTGCATAAATATTTGCATAATGTTACCATACACTAACTTTTAGTAAACATGCCTCTTTAATGAGTATGGATAAAGAAAGACTAAAAGATTTAGAAACAAGAAGACAATAATTAAACTGGGAACCCCAAAAGCCAAACTTGGAATGTACAACAACACTGTAGAAATAAAACTATAAATTAATTTCCTCTTGTACTAAAAGTGCAAACATTAATGATGCACATTTCCCAGAGCTGACATATTCCAGTTAATAAATTCAAAATAAAGAGATTTTTCTACCTTTTGTGCATTTTTTTCAGTTGCAATTGTTCCAGCCACTTTCTTCTGGTTTCTTCATGTCTTCTGCTAACTCTCCATCGTCTGCTGTCCATTTGCCCTTTCTTCTCTCCTAGTTTTTTTTCCATTCTCTCTCTACATCTGCTTTAACATACTAATCTTTCTCCTTTTTCTCTTTCCTCATTCCTATTTCATCCACTCAAATGTTACCCCTCCATCCTCAATCCCCACTTACTCTCCCAATACCTGGCCAATTGTAGATTTGTCTTCTCTCCCAGACAAAATATTTTTCCCCTCTCCATTTCACTTTCCCAGCTCCATCCCATTCTAATCCTCCCCCAACATCAGCTCCCTTCTAGTTCCAGCCCCACCCAGCATCCGCTCCCTTCTAGTCCCCCCATTAGTCCATTTCCAGTCCTATCCTAGCCTCACCATCAGCCCATTTCCAATCCTAGCCCCCCATCAGCCCATTTCCAATCCTAGCTCCCTCCCCTCACAGCCCATTTCCATTCCAAGCCCCCCTCCCCATCAGCCATTTGCAGTTCAAGCCCCCTTCCACTCAGCCCATTTCCAGTCCTAGCAACCCCCCCAGCCCATTACCAGTCCTAGACCCCCCATAGCCCATTACCAGTCCTAACCTCCCCATAGCGCACTTCCAGTTTTACCCCCATCACCCCATTTTCAGTCTTACCCCCCCATAGCCCATTACCAGTCATAACCCCCCCTGCCAATAGCCCACTTCCAGCCCTAACCCCCATTACCCCATTTCAGTCAGCCCCTCCATAGCTCATTACCAGTCCTAACTCCCCCCATCAGCCCACCTCCAGTCCTTCCTAACCCCCACCTGCCCATTTCCAGTCCTAGCCCCCACCATAGCCCATTACCAGTCATAACCCCCCTGCCAATAGCCCATCTCCAGTCATAACCCCCCCCTGCAATAACCCATCTCGTCATAACCCCCCCTGCCAATAGCCCATTTCCAGTCATACCCCCCCCTGCCAATAGCCCATTTCCAGTCATACCCCCCCTGCCAATAGCCCATTTCAAGTCATACCCCCCCTGACTATATCACATTTACACTCATAACCCCCCTGCCAATATCCCATCTACAGTCATAACCCCCCCCCTGCCAATAGCCCATCTCCAGTCATAACCCCCCCTGCCAATAGCCCATTTCCAGTCATACCCCCCCCTGCCAATCGCCCATTTCCCGTCATACACCCCCCCCCCAGGTAAATTAAAAAAAAACCTGGCTTCTGCTGCTGCAGCAGAAAATCAGCAGTCCCGCGGCCCCTTCCCCTCTGCGCGGAGAGCCCTGAGTGTGCTTCATCTGCGGCGTGCTTTTTAAGCCGCGAAGAGAGTATTTCCCTCTCGCGCGGCTTAAACCTAGTCACTTTTCAAGCCTCGCGAGAGGGAAATACTCTCTTCGCGGCTTGAAAAGCACCCGCTGATGGAGCACTCTCGGGGATCTCCGGGCAGAGAGGAAGGGGCCGCAGGACAGCTGATTTTGCTGCTTGAGCAGCAGAAGCCAGTTTTTTTTTTTTTTTAAATTGACCGTCGATTCTGCCGTTGCCACGGTGGCAACGGCAGCAGCAGCAGAAGCTGTCGCGGGCCGCACAACGTTCTCTCGCGGGCCGCGTGTTTGAGACCCCTGATGTAGATGGCTCCGGCCTTGCCCTCGAGGGCCCTCTGGCTTCAAAACCCTGGCGGGAGTCTTCGGTCTCCAAAGCATATAAGGGGTTTCAGATTGTTCCTGGGGTTCACCCCTCACAGAACATACCTCAGCCGTATCCAGTGGTGGCATCCGCTTCGAGCGGTACCGATACCCCGGCATCGGCACTGGTGTTGGTTGAAACACTCCTCACCAGGGATCGTCATCTGGCATCCTCGGTACCTTCAGGATCGGTGGATACTCTCCAGACTGACTTTCCATTATCGGTCCCAGCACCAATACTACCACCAACGGCGGTACCCTCCAGACGTGCATCGATAGCCTCGTTTCCTTCGATGCCGAGTCTGGAATCGATCTCCAGTCTGGAGGACTGGATACCGACTCGCCTTGGTACCGGCTCTTGGCAGTACCGAAGGCTCAGTTCCGATGATTCGGATCCGCAACTCTCGGTTCCCCCGAGGCCGATTGAGTTGCCACTGGTTGACCTTCCTTCACCGGTACCGATGTCCTCATTACCTTTACGGTCGGTGCCTTCCAGACTTCGCTTATCAGGCTCTCTGCCCTCGATGCTGAGTTTGGAATCGACCTCTAGTCTGGAAGACTGGGTACCAATATGTTTTGGTACCGACACCGATTGATACCGGTGGCTCGGTACTGAGGATAGCAACCGGAGGGTTTCGGTTACCTCGGTACTGATTGAACTGTCAATGATGACTGCTCCGATGTCTCTGTCGAGCTCGACTCCGACATCGGTACCGGTATCCACAGTAGCATCGTGGCCAACTCCTGCCATGCTTTTTTCAGCAGGATCGCTCCCTTCTATACCAAGCTTGGAGTCGATACCTGGCATGGACAATGTGGTAATGACGGTCGCTGCTCCTGACAGCCAGTACCGGCGACCATCCCTTAAGCATTCCACACTGCACTGTGCAGGGTCTTCTATTCCTATGTATGTGGATGCCTCTGTTGGTGCCCAGGCTAGTTCTTCAGATCTAACCTGTCCAAGGGACATTCCTGTTGGGGATCCCTCTTTTCAGAGTTTCCTCCTGGATATAGCAAGATCTCTTGCCATTCCTATCCCAGGACATGATCCTGCACAAGGCTCTCTTTCTACCAAAGCAAAGGAGAACATAATGCTTCCTTTGCATCATTCCTTGCAGGATCTCCTTCTGGGAATGTGGGAAGCACCTTTAAGGGTACCCCCACCTCCCAGGGCAACTGATCTCTTATATCAAGTGCCCCCCTCTTCAGGGTTTCAAAAGACTCAACTTCCTCATCATTCCATAGTAGTGGAATCAGCAATGAGGCGGGTAAAGAGTAAGAAAAAGCACTCTTCTTATCCGCCAGGTCGTGAGTCTAAGACACTAGATGCCTTTGGACATCAAACCTTCCAGACATCTATGCTTTCTGCAAGAATTCTCTCATATATTTTTTATGAGTCTATCTCTTGAGGAGGTCACAAAGCAATTACATCTTTTGACTCCTTTCCTTCCAGATTCCAATAGTACAGACTATTCCTCATTGCTTAAGCATATCCAGAATATCTCTTGGTTTCTCTCTCGTGCTTCCCTAGACTCTTTTGAGTCTGTTAGCAGGACTTCTGCTATAGCTATAGGGGCACGACGTAGAGCCTGGCTCCAAGCTTCAGACTTGGACAAATGGGCACAGCAAAGACTGGGACATACTCCTTGCACTGGAGAAAATCTTTTCAACAAGGAGTCTTTTCGTCAGGTTACTCAGTTGTCCACTAATTTACCTGTTCCTAGGGGTTGTTCTATACCCTCTTCTGTCCCAGTAGGTAGGAAATGTCCTACCAAACTTTCTTCCCACAGGAGAAGGTTTTCTTCATCACTTGCCCATTATACAGATGTTCCCAAACAGGGGAGGCATCGTCTTGGTCTGAAGAATCCAACCACTCACCAGACTCAGCAAACCCAGCAACCACAGGGTTTCTGATCAATCATCAGATGTTGGTGACTCTTGGGGTTAGAATCTACAGTTACCTCTTCTCAATAGAAGCAATCCACTGCTGTCATTCTAAATCCTAAACATGGATCTCTTCCCAAAGACATCCATTCTTTCTATGTTCTATGAGCTGTCAGGATGTTCATGCTTCTAAATCACAGGGTTCTCCTCTTCTTCCTGCTAGGGAAAGAGGTCTAACCACTATCAAACGATAGTCTCCTGTGCCAGCATGTCTTTTTCCTTTCTATAGACTTACTATTTGTAAGTCTTCTTCAGCTCTATTCTTTTTACCCTCTTACCAGGTTTTTCCTCTGTAAGAGCGGTATTCCTTCACTGGAGGGCTTTTTTCTTCAGCCTCTCTAGTTTTGCTACTTTTCCAGTGCGGAGTTCTCTTCTCTGAGTTGACTCCTCTTCTTCACTCTTGCCTTGCAGCAGTTCATCAGACATGTCCAGAGTCTTCTGCTCTTATTCTGTCTTTAAACAGTACCATTCTTTCTGCTGTCTGGCAAGCAGCTGCCAATGCAGGAGCCTTAATGTTTGGAACACTGGTTCTTGTCCATCAGCAACCAGATTTGTCCTCCACTAACATTCTGTCTGGCCTTAGTAGTGGCTCCAAGTCAGTGCTGTCATCTGTCTTGGAAATATTTTCACTACAAGCTTGTTGGATTGTCTTCTCTTTCTGCCATCTCCATTCCCCTGGGTTTGGCAGCATAGTTGACATAAGTACTGACTCTCCTGCAGCCAGTTCTATCTCCTCTTTTCTCCTGCATCATGCTCTCTGCAATTCTACAAAGCAGCTCTCCACTATGGGCCCTTGCTAGAGAGCATGGCTTTTTTTTTCTCCAACAGCTATACTAGATGGTTGAAAAAGGCTTTTTCAGTCATGTCTCCCATGACTAGAAAAGTTCTCCTTTTAATATAAAGGACATAGGCCTCCTCTTACGTGAAAACCTAAGGAGTTGCTAATTCCCTGCTTTGGTCCATAGTATTTCCAATTGGGAATATGTTTTCTCCTTCCCGCTCGTCCTCATGGTAAGAACGCATGATACCCTTTTTGCCCTTAAGCAGGTCAGCATGGTATCTCATTTTTATGCATCTTCTGTTCACTTACCATGCTAGAGTTTTAGAATACTTGGGACTTGCTGGCTGCAGACTGATATCATCCTCTGTTTTTCACGTAACCATCCTGGTTATTCCACTACCTAACATCCCTGTAGCTCATAACCAGTGGAAATTGATTCTCTATATATCTTCTCAAGTAGGTTCCACCTTCTTGTTATTAGATGAATCTTTCCTTTCCACTCTTTTCCTTTGTGAATACCATTTGTGTAGGCATATCTCTGCTTCATTGCAGACTCCCATATAGAGGCCTATATATATATGTTGTTGTTGTTAAGTGCCGTCAAGTCGGAGTCGACTCATGGCGACCCTCTGGATAGCTATCCTAAATTGTGTTCGGTCTCCAGTCAGGCGGCTCATTGTTGACAGACTGGTACCCGTAGCTGCTGTTATTGTATCGATCCATCTCATTGCTGGCCTTCCTCTTTTGCGTTGACCTTCTATCTTGCCAAGCATAATGTCTTTCTCTAATGATCTCTCTCTTCGCATGATGTGTCCAAAGTATGAAAGTCGAAGTCTTGTCATCTGAGCTTCTAAAGAAAGCTTAGGTTTGATCTCCTCTAGTACCGACTGGTTTGTTCTTCTGGTAGTCCATGGTATACACAGTATTCGCCGCCAGCACCATAATTCAAAGGCATCAATTTTCTTCCTGTCTGTCTTTTTCACTGTCCAGCTTTCACATCCATATAATGTTATTGAAAATACCATGGCTTGAACAAGTCGAATCTTTGTATGGAGAGAGACATCTCTGCTCTTGAGAATCTTATCTAGGTCTTTCATAGCCATTCTGCCAAGAGCAATGCGTCGTCTGATTTCTTGACTGCTTGTTGCTTCTTTATTGATAGTTGATCCAAGTAGGTTAAAGTTGTTCACAATTTCAATTTCTTCTCCAACGATGAACCTGTTGATTATGCCAGTTGTCATGATCTTTGTCTTCTTTACATTAAGGTGCAGGCCCATTTTGAGACTGTTCTTTGATTGTGACAAGCAAATATATAGCATACATCTTACAGATGTCTATGCCTATCATTTGTGTGTATTTTATGCCCTTCATATCTCACTATGGATATATTTCTCTATATCTATATGATATATGTGTGTGTGTGTGTATATATATATGTGTGTGTGTGTGTGTCTCTCGAGATTATTTACTATGGGTAGATATGTATTTTGTATATATCTACCTGACTGTCCAGGCTCATATAGCTATCTGATTCTGACAGATGGGCTTTACCCATTCTATGCTATCCAGCATGTTTTTGGGGTTCCACAACCACTTCGGTGGTAGTTAACAACTTCCACCATAACCTTACGGTTAGATACCTCTGAAGCTCTCCATGTCCTAATATCTCTCCTAGCTGACTCCAGTTAGGAGAGACATTGCAGATCTTCAGCTAATCACAGGCTCTAACGCCTCCAGCATTTGTCCTTTCTTTTGGGATACAAGGGATTCCCATACCCTTTCTCCCCACAAAGACTGTGCCTGTTTCTCCAAATCAGTTAGCCTTTCTCTTTTGTTTCTAAGAGTGAGCCACTCTGCTGCCAAAAGAGTTTGGTTTTTGTCATGAAGCCTTCCGCTGAAGGCCCACCGTTTTTGTACTACCCCAGTTTTTTCCTACTGGGGTTACCTGTTACCTTTCAGGATTCTGACCTCCACTATTTTTTCCTACAGGCTTATTACCTCCACTTACAGTGAGGTCCTCTTTGAGGTTCTTCTACTGGGTTTCCCAGTAGATTCCATGAACCTCTATACTTCTATGAAATCCTGTCAGGGGAGGTCCATATTGCAATATTCTTTGCAATATTATTGATGACAATTATCATCCATACATGGACTCCTTGTCTGCAGTCCTATGCTGGATTAGCTGTTCCACAGCATCTCTCTTTCTTCAACTCCTACCCACCATCCTCTGGATGCCTGGTGGTGTGAGGTATAGCATGTTCCAACCTATGCCATGCTAGGTCTCCAGGCATCTCAGCTTGGGAGTCCCCATATGTGAAGACTCATTCCTGCTTGTTCCTGGAGATAGCACAGTTACTTACCTGTAACAGGTGATCTCTGGGTATTCCTGCTGTTCCCAGAGATCACCTGTTACAGGTAAGTAACTGTGCTTTTTTAACATTAAATCCTGTATCCAAATGCTAAAAGTTATGTAAAAAAAAAAAGAGGGGGGATTTATAATATATATAGCACTGACTGAAGAGGTAGATATAATTTGTATCTTGGAGACTTGATGGAAGGAGGATAACCAGTGAGGACACCGTGATAACTGGGTAAAAATTATATTGTAATGAGAGGATAAATCAGTTTGGTGGAGGGGTGGCATTATATATTAGAGGCCGTTGAGTCAAATAGAATAAATGTTTTTCAGGAAGCACAATAACCTGTAGAATTATGGATAAAAATTCCATTTGAGAAGAGGAAGGGAATATCAGTGGTAGGTGAACTACCATCTGCCTGGATAGAATTGACAGATGATGAAATACTAACAAAATTAGGGAAGCTAACAAAGTTGGTAATGCATTAATAACGAATGATTTCCATTGCCCCAGTATCAATTGGTGAATGTCACATCAACACAAGCTAGGGAGATGGTTTCTAGAAAAAATAAGTGACTGCTTCATGGAGCAGCTGGTTCAGGAACTAACACAAGGGGGGAGCTATTTTGGAACTAGTACTCTGTGGATATAGAATCCTTGTAGAAGTGGTAACTGTTTTAGAACCACTTGGCAATAGTGATCGTACCGTAATAAAATTTGATTTAATAAATGGAGGGAAACGGTAAGGAAATCTTTTATGCCTTAGCATTTAGCTTTCAAAAGGAAGACTTTGATAAAATGAAGAGTGGTTAAGAAGAAGCTAAAAGCAGCAGCTGCAAAGATAAGAGTTTTTCTATCAGGTCTGGATATAGTTTAAAAGTACCATCTGCAAGTGCAGAATTCTGCGCGGTTGGGGAATTCTGCGCAAATTCCCACAGGAGTTAACTATTGGTCTGACACACAGTATGGTAAATCTTATGTTCTAATAGAATATGCCTGATACTAAATTGAATATTTGCAAAGAAATTTGAGAAAAATATGCTATGTGCCAATAGATACGTTGTTGAGATTTAACCTTTTTATTTCTTTTTTTTTGGGGGGGGGGGTTGTGCAACCCTGCATACACTGGGGAATAAGCATCTTTGTTAGAACAAAGTACGAATGTAGAGGAGAAATGTATGTTTATTCCAATATTTTGGCAAATATCTAAGATATCCACAGTAGCAAGCCTGCAAGGGTCAAAAATATAACTTAATACAGAATGTTCAACCTTGGCTATAGTCTTTGATAGTATTTTTATTCTGAATTGAGATGTTAGAAGATGGTCTGTGCAGGTAGCGCAAATGTCAAAATAATCAAAGCTGAATCAGATGATTTTGCTGCTCCTGTAATGGGTACACCAAGCATTGCCGGTTTTTCTCTGTTTTAGCCATGTAGCTTCAAGCACTCAGTTAATGCAGACACCCTCATAGGTAGTGAAAGTCCAAACTCTATCACAACATTGTGTAAGAACGCTTGCCAGAGCAGAAAACATCGCACCAGCAAATATTCAGTCATCTCTGTGACATCTGAGAAGAGTGGAATCATTCTGTCCCTTGGACTAAATGATGTCTCGTCTGCCTGATGCTGTGCTGCGTCCTCCAAGGATTCCATGGGGTGAGGGGGGGTTGTGGAGAGAGGGCAGGCAGTGAATGAGCCCTAAAGCTTGGAGGACTTGGGAGGGGATTGTAATTCCTTGACCTGCTCTCTGTAGCCATTATGAACTAAAGTTTAAAGAATTGCTGTAAAACACAACACTGAGTCATTGCTGTATCTGGAACCCGCCTCCCCCCCCCCCCCCCCCCCGATTTGTGCTTTCTGTCTTGCCTTGCGCCTCTGCTTGTTTGCGGGCAACACTTGACTAGAGAGGCTTAGAAGTCATTAACGTGACGCAAAACTGGTTTTGTACAGCACAAATGAGAGGTAAATGCTGTCTACCTGAATCAGTATGTGGCACAAGCTACAGCACAGAAACCTCTTAATTTTATTATGTGACAATTTCACAAAGACAAGCTGTTTGTCTCCTCAGGCATGAAATAGTTGCGATTATGATGCTTTTTAATAGCTGATTTATTTTTTTAAGGAGTAAATACTGCTTTAAATAGCCAAAGTAGTCCTACTTTTCAGTTTAGAATTCATGAATATTGAAAAGTGATGCACAAAACAGGTAGCTGCAAACTTTCTCTAGAAAAAGTAGTTTTTGCTTATAAAATTAAATCATCTTTAAGTGTGTTTAAGATTTATTTTTAAGATTGCTACTAATTTCATTCTTCTCAAATATATTTTAAGCAGTGTTTTAAAACTTTTAAAATATTAAATGTGACTTTTCCTTCCCTTTAGGATCACATGTGGGTCTTATTTTTGGTAAGTAATTTTGTAAAAATAATGCCAGCAGTCATTTCATCTTAAAGTATCATAACCCTTTGTGATTTTTCAATACTGCTTTAGGTTTATCCTTACCATTTAATTATTTGCCCAACAGTTTGCAATTTCAGAAATCTAAACATCAAAACCGTGTTCATTTGCAAGCACTGCTAGAAGAGACATTATTGTGCATCTTGTAAAAGCAGAGATAGAGGGAAGGAGGAGCGAGCATGAGGTTTGAGCTCATATGAGGGGAAAGAAAAGATTTGAATGCATGTGAAGCTGACAGTAATTACAAGATCTAGATACAATAAAATGGGCAATGAGAAGGAGTAGTTTGTATTGATAAGCTGAATCTTTTTTTTAATTGTTTCTTTATACTCACTATATGGAATGTCTTTATATATTTCTGTTTTGCAAGGACTGTAAAGTAAAATTAACTGTATAACAATGAAACTAACACAACAGTGGCAAATACTTTTTCCCATTTTATGTTTTGCTTATGTCCAGGTGCGGGCTGCAGTATAAGGATAGTGTTGCCAGATTTTCCACCTCTGGCTTTAAATTTGGAATCATAGATGTAGTTGCAAAGGATCTAATCTAATCCAGATTCTTATATTCTGCTACATACCAGTAAATTGGTTAAAAACGGATTACAGAAAGCAAGTACATAAATAAGATAGATATAAAAACTTACGAGATCCAAAAAAGTGCAGATATACAAAGTATAAAATAAGGAGAAAACAGCACTGACAGCTTGTTCACTGATAAATAACTAGTAAGCGTTCATAAATCTCCCAAAGAGAAGTTTTTAAAGCACACTGAAGAAACTTATAAGATCCTGAACGTTTAATCTTTTGTGATAGAGATTATTGCAATTCAGCTTGAAAGGAGAACAATTTATCAAGTGTTCTTTCATGATTAGAATTTTTCAGAGAAGGAAATGTTAGCTGCGAATGATTAGCCAAGCGATTTGCCCTTTTACTTTGAGAAAAGACAACTAATTTCAACATAAGGTTTAGCACTAAACCATGAACAATCTCAAAAACTATACATACTCGTTTACCAGAAAATTCAAGAATTATTTTTAACCAATGAAGTTGAATCAAGAGGATAAACCCTATTTGAAGTATGAGCACGAAAGTGTAGCTGCCACGTTTTGTAGATATTGCAGTCTAGTCTGTTTCATAGTAATAACCAGATAAATAATATTGCAGTAATCAAGTTTAGGTAAAATCGGTGCTAGAGTTAAAATTCTCTAAATTGTTCCTATGAAAAATGAGACTGGATCTTCCTAAGATATCTGAACTTAAAATAAACCTGTCTCACTACATAGGATATATGTGTTTCCATTGGAAGGGCTGAGTCCAAAATAACCTCTAGTATTTTCAGAGCTGTTACAGAAAGTTCATCTTAATCCACCCACCTAGTCTCCTCCCAGCTAAATGGCTCAGTGGCGATTCCATATGCTGCCATATTGGAGGTCTGGGTTCAAATCCTGAGCCCAGCTTCTGCTCTTTGGGCTGGCCGGGCTGAGAAAGCTGTAGGAATAGCAGTGTCAGCCCCTTAAGGAGAGAGGGGGGGTCCCAGCCAAAGAGTGGCTACACTCATTGCATAAGTAGCTCTTCTCCCAGGGAGCCCAAATTCATGGTTCCCTTTTGAAATATGAGTGCAGTGGTAAAAATTACAAAGGGGGAAAAACTATTACGGAATTGTACAATGAAGGCTTATGGTTCCTTGGCATAGCTTCGGCAGAAGCCATTTCTTAAGGAACTGGAAGCCCAAGCTAGAAGGAAGAAAACTAGTAGGCATCAGCAAATGATCTAGAAAGGAGTCTAAATGATACTTTGAAGACGCAACCAAAAATCTAAGTATTTCATTTGTAAGCTTTAGGATATGTGCTGATAAACTGAAAAGTGTGTACAGATCTACTAGATATGTATTGGTGGGATGGTTCCTGTTTTTATTAACATTATCAATATTTGATTGTTATCAAGCTGATTCTTTTTTCATTTTTTTCAGTAGCGTAATACCATGAAAAATTGTAAACAGCCTGTTTTCTTTTGTTTTCAAGGAATCCTCGCTGGTCTTTTTTGCCTTGTTGTTGTTGGTGCAGTTTATTATGTTTGTAAGAAAAAGAAAGAAGGGTGAGCTGAGAATACTTTCTCATTGCTATTTCTAAATGGATGTGCCTGTCCAGCCTCTCAATGCATTTATGTTGCATGAGCGAAACTGTCACCTTCTGACCCTTTTTCCCTTGTTATATTTACAAGCTTTACACACAGGAACATTGCTTCCTTGTGATAAAATGGTCTGTGGCCCTTATAATTTTGCCTGTTCTGCTCTTTGCTATGACCTTCATTGTTGCTTTTTATTAAATAAAGTTGATAGAGAAAATCTTAAGCAACCTCTTAGGTATACTGCTTCCCACAGCAAAAACTTTGTTAGCTTAACTTTGCTTTTCTGAGCTCTAATCGGGTGATATGTATGCAGGGCCAGACAGGCTTCAGAGACTGGTTCAAATCCAGCTTGCCCACTTTGTGACCTAGAAGATCAGGTCAGCTCAGTTTACTTAGATGGAAGTGGGCAATATTCCCTTTGTGTTTTTAGAAGTCGTCACACTCAACGAAAACTGGTGGCCAGTCTTTTAACCCAGAGATGGCTGCATGTTTAGGCTGCAATAAAATCTCTATAAGTTATTGCTAAAACCCAGGAAGCTTAAAGCAAAAGCGCTGTAACTGGATCCCTCTTGTTTTATTTATTTATTTATTTAGTAAGGACTTATATACCGCTCCTTCCAGCGATCAGAAGCGGTTTGATTACAATTACGGGATTTGTCATAAATTACAGACAGAATTATTTGGGGATTAGATAGAGAGAGCAGGGGGATACACAGCACACATATGCGGGTCCATATAAAGACCTTAGCTATTATCATACATTTACACAGGCACTAACCACCATATATTTACATTTGTACATACTGCAATTCAATTTCTTTTGTCCTTTTGGATTTTCATCTGGTATAATGACAATTGAACAGGTGCGTCTTCAGTTGTTTTCTGAAATTGCTTATGTCTTTAATTTCTCTCAGCTCGTGTGGGAGCTGGTTCCATAACGTGGGGGCAGATAAGGAGAACGCTCTGCGACTAGTACTGACCTTTACGTGTCTAAAGCTGTTTGGAACTCTTAGTGTGTCAGAGTTCATGGTTCTCCTGCTTCTGGTTGCAGGTTGCATGGAGATCAGGGTGGAGAGGAATGAGGGGGCCAGGTTGTGAATTAACTTGAATGTAGTTACCAATGTTTTGTATTGAATCCTTGCAACGACTGGAAGCCAGTGTAGTTCCATCAATACAGGTGTGATATGTTCGGTGACGCGAGTTCTCATGATGATCCTTGCTGCTACGTGTTGGGCCATCTGTAGTATGTTGGTTGTTTTCCTTGGTAGCCCCTGCAAGATGGCGTTGCAGTAGTCCAGGTGGGGCATGATGAGAGCCTGAGCAACTGATCGGAAATCGCACGGATCTAGTATGTTCCGCAGGGGTCGTAGCACTTTAAGCTTGTGGAAGATGGCTTTGTTGGTGTTGTTGAGGTGTTTTTCCATTTTCAGTTTGTTATCAATTGTGACTCCCAGATATTTTATTTCTTTCTTAGTATTGTATGTATTGTTGCACAATGTGATTGTTGGAGGTGGTTCGAAACCCAAGGTATTTGATATAAACATTACTTCGGTCTTCTTATGATTGATCGACATGTTATTTTGTTGTAGCCATCCCGACATCTCTCCCATGCAGGTTTGAAGCTGGTCGTAGTTCGGGTTGGTGGTCTCTAGTTGGGTGTACAGCATGATATCGTCTGCGTATATGTGGTAGTTTATGCCATATTTCCTGAATATTTCACTGAGTGGTTGCATGTAAATGTTAAAAAGTAGCGCCGAGAGTGCCGAACCTTGAGGAATGCCTTGTGTTTGGATGAACGGTTCAGCTTTCTCTCCGTTGAACTGGACCTGTGGCTTTCTGCCCGTTATATAGGAGGAGAACCATTTCAAGGCGGTTCCTATAATTCCAATTGATTCCAGCTTGTTCAGGAGGGTTAAGTGATGGACAGTGTCAAATGCAGCGGATATGTCGATAAAAATGAGGATAAACATTTTCTTCCTGTCTTCCAGCCCCTTGAGGAGGTTGTTAAACAGGGCTAAAAGCAGGGTTTCGACCCCATGATTTTTTCTGAATCCGTATTGCTGTTTGTCCAGTATATCGTTGTCTTCAAGGTGTTCTTGCAGTTGGATGAGGGCTTTTCTTGTGCGGTTACTCCATTTGCTCTGGTTTACTTAGCTAGCAGGTTTTCCCAAGTTGTGGACCTGGGGTAACTGTAAATATATTCTAGGCAGTGTGCATAAAGTGAAATATTTTTGTTGTGTAATAGGACAGAACTTTCTGAATTACTGTGTTGCCAGAAATGATATAGCAGCTTTTCCATTACAGCAGAAGCAGCCCGCTCTGATCCTCCATGGATGCAGACAAACTGGTTTCAGAATGCTTAAAACATGAATGAATGATTTTTTTTTTTATTCCTAGATCTGCAGGGGGCAAATGTCATGAAAATTCATTGCACATATCCCCCAAAAAAATCAGATCTTTCCGCACTCTTGAAGGACTGGTGTTTGATCATGCTTAAGCTATATGATGTCTGATTCATGAAGTCACTATAAGATTTGTTACTAGCACTGCCTATACGTTTTTCATGATAGTGGATGATCAGTCTTTTTGACAGTAATTTCTATAGAGAAATATGCAAAAATGTATATAGTATGCAAGAAAATACCTTACTATGCTAACCAATTAGATCTTGGTGGGGCACTTCTGACACACAGCTTGGAGAGGAGGAGTGATGCATACCAAAACTTTGTATGAACCAGGTAGCTGGCCCATCTCCCAATTTTATCTTTGAGCTTCAAGTGTCAGGGATGCTATATGGATGGAAGAAAGATTAATAATGTTATTTAAAAAAAAATAAATCCTGCACATCAATCTCCTTGGTCCCCTCTCTCCCTGAGTCATCAGTGGCAGCGAAGACGAGGGGCTGAAACGCCAAGGATTAGGAGGCAGCTTAGCAATGTCTTAAGAGCATTTAGAACTTAAGTAGACATTTTTTCTGTAACCTTGATTCAGATTATGAGCAGAGATCTGCTTGGATTTAATGCTGCTTATGTGGTTTTATGCATTTGCCAGATTTTAAAAAAGTGCAGCCACTGTTTTTCAGTGTCTAAAGGAACACTGGCATTGTCCACTCTGCCTCGATACTTCTGTTTCTCTACATCATGTTCTCTGATAAGCAGGATGTAGTGAGGTATCTAAGTGGGTGACTTTGCATAGTGCTTAAATGGAATAGCTTTCCTAGACCTCAGAACCAGTGTAAAGTTCTGAGCAATGTATGGCTTTTCCTGCACTCAGCAGTTTCTTCAAGTCCCCTCAGTTTTGTTTTATCTGCTTGACTGAATGGATGAATAAAACCTCTCATTTTTTCAAGTGTTTTTACTCTTTAGAGTTAAGAAAGATGACAAGAGACATCTTATCTACACCAGACCAGTCCAGACTGGTGGTTATTCTCCTCTGCCAGCAGATGGAGACAGAGACAAACTGAAAGGTGGACTGGTGCTCATTGTAGGGGCATTAGCAGACAGATATGCTCACTAACTATGCCTAGGGATTGTCTGCTTGGCCCTCCCAGTCAGTTCTGCAAGACTTTCTGGCAATGAGCAGCAACAGAAGGCAGGTTCTGTGATTATATTATGGTACAAAAATAGACATCATATGATTAATACTAATGACAAAGGTAATGATATAGCACAGCAAACTAGCAAATGTTCCTTATGTAAGGACAAATCGCTAAGCTGATAACCAGTCGCATGGCTCGCTCTGCAGTCAGTACAGCACAGATTGGAGCTATCTAACTAGAACCCTGTCGGACAGCATCGCTAAACCCCTTCGCTGGAAGCATCACAGAGGGCTTTAAAATGCCCATGCACAGTTCTGGCCTGCTGTTCGTCCCCTCCAAGAAAGTTGCACCAGAGGCGGGCAGAAGCGGCAGACCATGAGCACGTATGCATGCGGGCACTTTAAGGCCTGATGCAATGCTGCTGGGACAGGGGTTGGGCGGCATGGGCACAGAGGGTCTCTCTAGAGTAGCAGAAATCCCCTCCCTCCCGACACCACTGAAGGAAATAAAGCCCATTACCTTCAACCCTGCTTGGAGGAAGGAACACTACTGGGGTCAGAGTCAGATTCTAAGGCAGCCAAAGGTCTAAGGAGGCGTATAAGTTGATAATGCAGGCTCTAGCAATGGCAGGTGAGACGCCGGATGTGATAGGAAGAAATACAGAACACCTGAGCAGTCTTAGCACAGATAGCGTGAGACAAGCTAAGTGCTGGTATTAGCCCCCACATTCTCCCCCCCCCCCCCATTTTAAGATGGGATGGGCTACAATGGCGCACACGGCTTCTTAAAGCCTAACTAACATTACTACTGTGCAGGTCAGAACCAGTGATGTGATTAACTGAAGTATAATGCTTTGAGCACAATAAATGATTGAAGGTAAATGTGTAGTAACCAACATGTCAGATGTTCACAAATAATGAAGTAGATTAATACCGTAATGCCATTAATAATGTCAAGGGTAATGATTATATCTTCAGCTTAGGTCAAAAGTGTATATCTATAATCCAATGATTCAATGTAGTAGTGTAACATCAATTTAAGTGTAAATTAAGTAAAGTAATTAGTACAGCCTAGTAATATAAGTACTTAGGTGCCTTATGTGAAAATAATTCAAATTAGTGGAGTGGAGGAGTGGCCTAGTGGTTGGGGCAAGGTACTTCAGGCCGGAAGGTCGGGGGTTCAAATCACACTAGAGGACAGCAACCTTGGGCCGGAAGGACTGGGGTTTCTAGTCCCACAGGTGCTCCTTGTGGTCTTGGGCAAGCCACTTAACCCTCCATAGCCCATGTTCCCTGTAAATAGTTATCTCCAAGTTATAATGCCCTGTTCAATTTAATTTCAGTTTGTTCAATGTAAACCGCACTGATGCAGAATAGGGCGGTATATAAGAGAATGTAAATTAATTAATTAAGAATATTGAAACATTGCATGGAGGAATTATTCATCAAGTTGTCTCTCCATGAAATCTCGCAGATGCAGGGAAACAGGAACAAGACTATATGCTAGCTTGCGAGACAGTCTACAAATCTGTCTTTCTTGGTAAACAGAAATTAGAAAGTGTATGGTGCAGAAGATCGCAGAGAAAGGTATGGCAACAGTCAGAAAAGTCGTCTTTAAAATGTCCTCATCTCAAAAAGTTGTGATTGTAGTCTGCAGTCTGCACAACCTTTTTGTTAACAGAAGGTTCAACTGTATGGGAGTCCTTGTATCCCAGTAGTTAACTCAGTTCATTGATGAAGTTGATACAGTTGTGGTCAACATTATTGGAACCCTTGCAGTTCAACCCCTTAATGTCCAATATCTCCTAAATAAAAGTGGCCAGTGAAATGGCTTTGAGAGACAAAAGAATCAAATTTAAAAAAAAGACCAATTAAAAAAGAAAATCGTAGAAAAACTGGGACATTGTCAGGATATGATTATTGGCACTCTTATGAACAAGTCAAATCAGTTTGAACAGAAGAACCACATTACCATTGTAGTTTAGACACACCTATGATCAATTGTCAGTACTCACATGAATCAACCAATGAAAGATGGCTGTAATGTTTAAAATGGTCACATTCACTCCCTGTTCCATTTTCACAATGGTGAAGGCGAGAGCTACCCGAGACCATCAGAAAAGCCATTATCACCAAACTTTAAAGGGGTACAAGATCATTGCCAAAGACTTTGGGATTCCTGTGTCTACATTTGCAATAAGAGGTTTTCTGCTCATGGAACTATCAAGAGCCTTCAGGACGCGGTGGGAAGAGGAAAATTAATTCAAGAAGTCTTTGAAGGTTAATGTGATCTGCTGAAACATCACATATAACATCCAAAGCGCTTAAGGCTGATCTGGAGTGGTGAGTTCAAACCACCCCACACGCCATGCACTAAACAAAGAATGACTTAATGGGCGAAGGCTGCTCAAGGACAGACATATAAAGGCACGCCTGATCTTTGCCCAAACCCACCTTAAGAAATCACAATCCTTCTGGAAAAATGTTCTGTGGATAGATGAAACTAAACTTGAGCTCTGTACACCAGCGATACATTTACAGGCAAAGAAATGAAGCTTGTAAGGGAAAAAACCCCACCCTTCCAATGGTTAAATATGGTGGAGGTTCCATAATGTTGTGGGGCTGTTTTGCTGTCTTAGGAACTGGAGGTCTGAAACCTATTAAAGGAACATGAAGGACTACCAAAATATTTTGGAGTGAAATGTTCTACCCAGTCTCAGAAAGCTAGGTTGGGTCGAAGGTCATGGGTCCTTCAGCAAGACAGTGACCCAAAATATACATCCAAAAGTACAGAAAAATAGTTAAAGGAACAAATGGACTGTTTGTTAAACTGGCCAGCAATGAGTCCTGATCTCATTCCAATCGAGAACCTTTGGAAAGAGCTGAAATCTGCCATTGGTAAAAGGAATCTTGGAAACATTCATGAGTGGAAACAAATCACAGTTGAAGAGTAGGAGAAACTACCAGAGGATAGATGTATAAAACTGCTCTGGCAGAAGGAATCTATTCCCAGGCTCCAGAGTGCTACCATATATCTCCCGATGAACCTACTATCGTGGAGTCCTCATCAGGGTTGCTGGAGTTGATAGCTGAAGTCCTAATCCCAGCCCTGAGGCCTTTGGAGATGGGGCTGGAGGAATGCTTTTGAGCCCTCGAGGCCTACATGGCAGTGGTGCTGGCCACACAGCAAGCTGGCCTCTCGATGCCCTTTGCAAAATCACCACATTTCGTCCAGCCCATCCTTGAGACCCATATCGCTACCCACTGAAGCAGGCATATCGGGTTGGCAGTCGGAATAGATACCAGTTCCCATGGCCATCTCTCTCTCTCCAGCATCTCGGGCCCTGATGCTCTGGTGCACCAATGCAAGTGCTCGGTGCACCATCAGCCACACCAATGCTTGGCCTCGCCACCCGACTAGTAACTGTGTTGAGAGGAGGCCAGACGCTACTTCGATTTCCTCTTGGAGTCTGACTCCAATGGATGGAAGACTGAGAGAGTCAGTGGACCCATTCCCTCCGTATGAGCAGCAGAAGCCTCCCCCAGAGGATATGTTCTTCCATGACTTAGGCCGTACCCTTCTCCTTGGAGTCGGAGGATAAACCAAGGGTGGAAGAGTTGGAGATCCTCCAGTACCCTTTGGCTCCCAAGGAGGCAGTTACGGTGCCCATGCACTAAGTCCTGCAGTTGCACAATGAGCCAGTGGCTGGACTTGATGTATCGGGTCCAGAGAAGACCCTGGGCTTTGAGAAGCTGCAATTGCCATATAACTCCCATGGTGGTGGATTTGGCTATGAAGTAGATCAAGCACCAAGACCCATTCCTTAGTGTCTCTGGGCAGGGAGGCAGGACCCTGGACTCCTTTTGGTAGGAGATGCTTCCAGGGCTCCATGGTGATGACCCAGATTCTCTCATACCAGTTATACATGAATATGTTCCTCCAGGACATCATTGATGGACCTGGCCAAGTTTGGCTTCCTCATCACCTCAGATCGCCTTGATTCTTTCTACGCCCTGATGGGCCATAGAAAGGACTGCTCTAAATATATGGTCTGAGCAACTTATGATGCTTTTGAGTCAGCTGTCAAGATTGAAACTGTGGCCTTTTGGGGCACGACGTCTCGCTTGGCTTCATTCCAGGTCAGAGGACGGGGGAGGGGGGTGTTTCTGGCCTATCCTGGATCTTTGGAACCTTAATTGTTTCTTGATGCGAGAAGTTCAAAATAGCCTTGCTAGGGACACTGCTCCCTTACCTTCTCAAAGACGATTGGCTGTGCTCCCTGGATCTCAAGGATGCATATACACACATCCCGATCCATCCTGCTCCAGAAGATACCTCAGGTTTATTCTGGGGGGTCAGCACTACCAATACAGAGTGCTTCCCTTTGGAATCGCATAGGCTCCCATGGTCTTCATGAAATGCATTGTGATGGTGGTCGCTTATTTCCGAACCCTTGGGGTTCTTTGTGTTCCCCTACTAGATGACTGGCTCATAAAGAGTTCCACTCCAGACGGTGTCCAGTAGTTGGCTCATCTCACCATTCAAGTGCTCGAGCAGCCTGGGGTTCATGACCAACTACCCCAAGTCTCACCTCCAGCCCTCTCAACAGCTGGAGTTCATGTGGGCCCTCTTCGATACTGCTCGGACTTTTCTTCCGCTGGACCGCATGCAGTGGCTAATGGCAATGGTTGGCGACATCCAGCGGAAACACCATACGATGGTATGAGAGATATTAAAAATGCTTGGCCACAAGGCCTCAACTGTACAGGTTACTCCCCTGGCTCATCTCTTTGAGGCAGACTCAGTGGACTCTGAGCATGCAGTGGAAACAAGCCACTGGCCACCTCTGGGATGGGTGGTATTCACCACATCCCTAATCCAGTCCCTAGACTGGTGGTTGGAGCTGCAGAACCTGCTCGGGGATCTCCCATTTCAGACAACGCCCCAGTGGACACTGACCATGGATGCGTCCAAGCTTGATTGGGGGGCTCATCTGGACGGCCTGCTCACACAGGGCCTGTGCTCCAAGCAGGAGAGCCTGCACCAGATAAACTTCCTTGAGCTCCAAGCCATAGCAAATGCTCTTCAGGCTTTCCAAATGCACCTAGCCAACCAGGTTGTCCTGTTTCAAACAATCAGGTGGCAATGTTCTATGTCAACAAGCAGGGCGGCACAGGATTGTACCGCCTGTTCTGGGAAGTGGTTTGCTTGTGAAAGTTTGCAGTCACTCATGGGTTGGAGCTGTGAGCAACTTGTGTGCCTGGGGAGCTCATTGCCCTGATGGATCACCTAAGCTGGGTCTTCCATCTGCACAAGTGGACCCTCAACAGGAAGATGCTGGACCGGAACTTTCAGGAATGGGATACTCCCACAATAGATCTTTTCACCACACCGCACAATGCCCAGGTGGATCAGTTATGCTCTAGGATGACTTCCAGTGGCCGTCTGGCTCCGGATGCCTTCCTCCTCCACTCGGGGGTGGGCCTGCTTTATGCATAACCTCCAATCTTGCTCATGCTATGAAGACTTTGCTTGAGGTTTCAGGCTGACAGGGGCACAATGATCCTCATTGCCCCCTATTGGCCTAGGTAGTCGTGGTTTCTTCTGCTGCTTCAACTCTCTTGGCGGGAGCCTCTCCATCTGGGCTCTGCCCCAGACCTCATCTCTCAGGAAGACGGGACTGTGCTGTACTCCAACATCTGGTCTTTGGCCCTCACGGCGTGAATGTTGAGCAGATGGTTCTCTCGGAACTTAACCTGCTTGGGGATGTGATGGAAGTCCTGGCCTCCTGCAGGGATTCCACGCACAGGTCTACGTGTTTGTGGTGGAGGTTCTCTACCTGGTGCGCTGACAGGGCTCTGGATCCCTTCTGCACTGTGGAAAAGTTACTTGCGTACCTCCTATAGCAGTCTCCAGTCCAATTCGGTCTGAGTCCACCTGAGTATGATTGGAGCCTTCCATCTCAGCTCAGCCGCTGGTGGCTCACTTCATGCAGGGCATACTCCCTTTGTAAACCTCCAGTCAAGCCCCTGCAGGTGGCTTGAGACCTTAATGTAGTTCTGGCACAGATTTTGTCTGCTCCCTTTGAGTTGCTTTCTTCCTGCCCTCTGAAATTCCTGCCCTGGAAGGTCTTGTTCCTGGTGGTGGTCACTTCGGCACACCGTGCTAGCTCCAGACCTTGGTGGCTCACCCGCCATACACGAGGTTCCATCAAAATAGGGTGGTTTTGCGAACGCATCTGCATTTCTTGCCTAAGGTGGTCTCTGCTTTCCACCTCAATCAATCGTTCTGCCCACCACTTTTCCTGGGCCTCATGCCAACCATGGGGAAGCTGCATTGCACATGCTGGGCTGCAAGTACACCCTTGCTTTCTACCTCAAGCAGACAAAGACACACTGGAGATCACCTAGCACTTCGTATCCTTTGACCTCAGCAAGTTGGGCACTGCCGTCTCCAAATGCATGCTGTCCATTTGGCTGGCAGACTGTATCTCTTTCGCTTATGCCCAGGCAGACCTGAACCTTGATGGTCATGTCACAGCTCAGTGTCAGAGCCATGGCTGCTTCAGTGGCCAACTTGCACACTCTCTCCATGGAGATCTGCAGGGCTGCAATGTGGTTTTCTGTCTACACTTTCACAGCTCATTACTGTCTGGATGGGGATTCCCTACGCAATAGCAACTTTAGCCAAGCCATACTCCAGCATCTCTTTGGGACTTAGGTTCAACGCCTTCCCACTGGCCCTTCTGTCCATCCAGGCTATCAAAAAGAGACCACTCAGTGTAAATGCGCGCTAAGGACGCTGAATCAGTCGAGTCCCCTAGGGGAACTGCCCACACTATTTCTTCCTGTTCTCCAGTTTTATTGCCCTTGTTGGGCTTTGACTTCCTCAGTTTTTGGTAGCTTGGGCATCCTGTATGTGAGGACTTTCTGCTTGTTCACGGAGAAAGCATAGTTACCTGCGGCAGGTGTTCTCCATGGACAACAGGAATAAGTCCTCACAACCCTCCCATCTCCCCGAGTTTTCTTTTAGCTACTGCTATGTTATTGTACCGGAGAGAAGATGGCACTGTGGGAAGGCAGGTGCGCGTGTGTGTTGGAGCCTCCCAAAAATTTCCAATGGAAGCTGTGGAGCGTTCCTGCATAGGGCTCCATCATGGACGTCAGCCATATGTTAGGATTTATTCCTGTTGCCCATGGAGGACACCTGCTACAGATGTGTAACTATGCTTTTTTGTTGTATACCATGGAATATACTATTATGACCACATACAGTTGTTGTATTTCCAATTATTTATCAAGATATTGTACACAACATAACCTAAAATGCAAGGGTTCCAATGTTGACCACAACTGTTATGTCTACAAAACACATCCATTATCTAGTTCAAGATAAAGCAAAGGCACTCCACCAACTTTTACAATAGAATCCTTTGGAACAGCAATCAAACAAACATTATTAGGAAGAGGAACTCTGCCATTAATTTTATCTTTGTTTATGATAAGAGTAGCTTCATTCAGGGATGCACTAGCCAACCAAACATTTTTTACAACTACTTTTGTTTCAGGGAAATCTTCATACTTAGTCAAAGCAACTTTGCCTTTCTCTTTCCCATTCTGAGTTGTCAAACCACAAAGAACTTTAGTAGTGTCCTTCAGGAAAGTTTTACCTCGGCACAACCAATGGGGGGAAGGGGAAGGTGATGGCAGTGGGGGTGTACTATCGACCACCTGGCCAGAATGAACAAATGGATGATGAAATGCTTAAGGAGATCAAGGAAGCTAACAAAAGTTACAGCAGAGTAGTAATGGGTGATTTTAATTACTCCAGTATCGACTGGGTCAGTGTGACGGCAGGACATGCTAGGGAGATAAAGTTTCTAGATGAAATAAATGACTGCTTCTTGGAGCAGCTAGTTCATGAACCGACCAGAGGGGAAGCCATACTGGACCTAGTCCTTAGTGGAACACCAGATCTGGTGCAAGAAATAAGGGTGTTGGGACCACTTGGCAATAGTGATCATAGCATGATCGTGTTTGATTTAATTAGTGGAGGAGGGATAGTAAAGAAATCCACAGTACTACCTTTTAACTTTCGAAAGGGAGACTATGATAAAATGAGGAATATAATTAAGAAAAAGCTAAAAGGAGCAGTTGCAAAGGTTAAAGACTTACATCAAGTTTGGGTGTTTAAAAATACTATCCTGGAAGCCCAGACCAGCTGTATTCCATGCATTAAGAAGAGTGGAAGAAAGTCCAAAAAACTGCCAGCATGGTTTAAAGGTGAGGTCAGAGAGGCTATTGCTGCCAAAAAAGCATCTTTCAGGAAATGGAAAAAAGAGCCGAACGAAGAAAACTGGAAACAGCACAAGCACTGGCAAGTTAAATGCAAAGCATTGATAAGGCAGGCAAAGCGAGCATTTGAGAAGGAACTTGCTACGGAAGCAAAGACGTTTTCAAGTACATTCGTAGCAAAAGGCCTGTGAGAGTCAATTGGACCATTAGATGATAGAGGGGTAAAAGGGGCAGTAAAAGGAGACAAGGCTATAGCGGAGAGACTGTATGAATTCTTTGCTTCGGTCTTTACTGAGGAAGATGTAGGGATGTTACCCAAGACTGAAGTGGTATTTAAAGGCGATACTGCAGAGGAATTGAGAGAAATATCGCTACACCGGGAAGATGTATTACAACTATTTGATAAACTGAATAGTAGCAAATCACCTGGACCGGATGGTATACATCCAAGAGTGTTGAAAGAACTGAAATATGAGATTGTAGACCTGCTATTAGTAATCTGAACTTTCATTACAATCATCTGTAATACCTGAAGATTGGAGGATCGCCAATTGTAACGTCAATTTTTAAAAACGGTTCCAGGGGTGATCCGGGAAATTACAGACCGGTGAGCCTGACATCAGTACCAGGGAAAATGGTAGAAACCATCATAAAGAACAAAATTACACAGCATGTAGATAGTCATGGCCTAATGGGAGACTGCCAACATGGCTTTAGACAAGGAAGATCTTGTCTTACTAATCTGATATGTTTTTTTGAAGGTGTGAATAAACAGGTAGACAAAGATGAGTCAGTTGATATAGTGTATCTGGACTTTCAGAAAGCCTTTGACAAGGTCCCTCATCAGAGACTCTTGGCAAAACTAAAAAGTCATGGGATAGGAGGCAGTGTACTATTGTGGATCGGGAACTGGTTAAAAGATAGAAAGCAGAGGGTAGGGCTAAATGGCCAATTTTCCCAATGGAAAAAGGTGAATAGTGGAGTACCCCAGGGATCTGTACTGGGTCCGCTACTTTTTGACACATTCATAAATGACCTGGAAAAGAGAATAACGAGTGAGGTTATCAAATTTGCAGACGACACAAAACTGTTTAAAGTTGTTAAAAACCAAGAGGACTGTGGAAAACCGCAGGAGGATCTGGATAAATTGGAAGACTGGGCATCCAAATGGCAGATGAAATTTAATGTGGACAAGTGCAAAGTAATGCACCTAGGAAAGAATAACCCACACTATGGTTACATGATGCAAGGTTCCACATTGGGAACCACCACCCAGGAAAAAGATTTAGGAGTCATCGTGGATAACATGTTAAAACTCTCCGCCCAGTGTGCAGCGGCAACCAAGAAAGCAAATAGAATGCTAGGCATCATAAGGAAAGGAATGGAAAATAAAACAAAGGATATTATAATGCCTCTGTATCATTCCATGGTACAACCGCACCTTGAATATTGTGTGCAATTCTGGTCGCCGTATCTTAAAAAGGATATAGCATTATTAGAAAAGGTACAGAGAAGAGCCACCAAAATGGTAAAGGGGATGGAAGGCTACTCCTAGGAAGAGAGGCTACAAATGTTAGGGCTCTTTAACCTGGAAAAGAGACAGCTGAGGGGAGATATGATAGAGGTCTATAAATTAATGAACGGAGTGGAGTGAGTAAACGTAGATCAATTGTTTACGCTATCAGAATATAGAAAGACTAGGGGACATGCAATGAAGCTACAGGGTAAACTATTTTAGACAAATAAGAGAAAATATTTTTTCACTCAACATGTAATCAAACTCTGGAATTTGTTACCGGAGGATGATGTAAGAGCTGTTAGTGTAGCTGTGTTTAAAAAAAGGTTTGGACAAGTTCCTGGAGGAAAGGTCCATAAACCATTATTAAAAAGGGACCCAGGATATCGATGTTTGACCCAATACTAGCATTGTGGAGCCTGTGTCTTTTGGGGATACTGCTAGTTCTCCAGGACCAAGCAGGAAGTCAGTCCTCACTTATGGGTGACGTCGGCTCCGACGGAGCCCTCGCGGAGCAATTTTCCCCAGCTTTCAAAGAAAGCCTTTGGGAATTGCAGCGCGCATGCGCGGTCGTCTTCCCGCCCGAAGGTGCCATCTTAGCCAGTCTTCTTTTTTCCGCGGAGCCCTACAGACGTCCCCGTCTTGTCCCCGCGAAAAAGTTGATTTTCTTCTTTCTTTTATCCTTTTTTCTTTCGGTTCGACGCCGATCGTTTTCCCGCCCGGACTCGCGACGCCGGTCTCGAGTCCTCTTACTTTTTTTCGGTTTTTCTGACTTAGTCAGCTTTCGTTTTCGTTTTCCCTGGCAGCCCGGTCCTTTGACCTCGCAGGGGCCCTTTTTCCCCCGATGGCTGCCAGTGGGTTTAAGCGGTGTGGTCGGTGTGACCGAAATATGTCACTAACCGACACACACGACTTTTGCCTCCGCTGCCTGGGCCCGGATCATGAGGAACTGATCTGTGGGCCCTGCAGCAAACTGTCCTCAAAGGCGTTGAGAAGTCGGCGGCATCAGCGTGAGAGAATCTTCGCTGACCCCAGCCGTACCCGGACCTCGTCGGAGGCCTCCGTGTCGAAAGGCTCCAGCTCGGACCGTCGCCGGAGCTCCTCCGACCGGGGTTCTCCCTCCGGGGACCATCGTCGGAAGGAAAAACCCGCGAGGGCGGCGTCGGTGGACGCTCCTGGCTCCGCGAGGGCCAGGTCGCATAGCCCCGACAGCCGCCCCGGGTCCTTGGAGAAGGAACACATCCCGAAGCGACCTCGCCTGGAGTCGGAGATGCCTGCCCGGGTAAGTCCTGTGGTCCTTCTGGACTCGCCTCCGCGACAGCCGACGTCGGGCCCGACGCTGTCGGGGCCCGAGTCGGGGGCTGCTGGGTCACCTGAGCTCGGACTCAGGTTGACGGCCTTGGAGAGCAGACTGTCTGCCTTCATGGACCAGCAGAGGGCACTGCTCGCTGGCTTCGCTGGCGTCGCTGCCCCGACCGCCGGGACGTCGACGTCCAAGTCGACCCCGGAGACCGAGCCGATCCTCGAGTCGATGAGAACTCGAGTCGATCCTCGGTCGAGGTCGCCCTCGGCCTCCCGTTCGGGACCGAGGTCGCCGACGCCGACTCCCTCGGCGTCGGGGCGGCTGGCGCCGCACCCTGCCTGGGCCGACCCCACCGAGTCCTCGTCGGAGTCGGTCTGGGAGTCTGAGGAGGAAGAGTCACCTGATTCTTTCCGGACTCGGTGTGTCCCCTCGGACTCACCGGAGTCCGAGCCTCGGAAGCAGTCCCCCCCGGAGGATGCCCGGTTCTCGGACTTCGTTAGGGATATGGCCAAGGCTTTGGCCTTCCCTGCGGATCCCGAGGAGGAGCCTCGAGCCGAAGAGCTCGACGCCCTCCAGTATGACTCTCCCGCGAGGGAACACTTTACTGTGCCGGTTCCTCCTATGCTGGAACGACTACTCTTCCGCATGTGGGAGAGTCCGGCCTCCTCGCCGGTCCTGAGCAAGCGGGTCGATTCTATCTATCGGGTCCGCAAGAGCCCTGGCTTTCAAAAGGCGCAGCTGCCACACCATTCCATGGTAGTGGAATCGGCCATGCATCGTCTTAAGAGCCAGAAGATGCACTCCTCGGTGCCTCCTGGAAGGGAGGCCCGTAACCTGCATGGCCTTGGCAAGAAGTGCTTCCAGGGCTCTATGCTCGCATGTCGTGTCCAGACTTACCAGCTATACATGGGCATGTATCTCCGGGATCTGGCTAAAGAGCTAGCCGGATTCTCCGCTGGTCTCTCCGAGGAGCCCTTGCGGAGGTTCCTAGCCTTGTCCACGGGCATTCGGGAATGCTCAAAGTTCATGTCCCGAGCAGCCTATGATGGCTTTGAAGCCTCGGCTCGAGTGGCCGCAGCCGGCATCGGTGCCCGCCGACAGGCTTGGCTTCAGTCGTCAGACCTTGAGCCCTGGGTACAGGACAAGTTGGTCGATGTCCCCTGCCGAGGCGAAAACCTCTTTGGCAAGCCCATGGCGGAAAAGGCTGCACAAATTGAGACTGAGACTCTCACCAGGACCAGGCTTTCTAGGAAGACCTCCGCCCCTTCCCAGAAAAAGAAGGGCTCGGGGAAAAAGTCCTTTTACCCGAGGAAGGCGGCTGCCTACAAACAATACCCCCATTATCAGGCCCCTGCAGCTCCCCAACAGGGCCAGCAGGCCAAGGGACGGGGTAACGGGTCCCGTAGGCAGCAAGCCCCCAAGCCTGCACCACCAGCCCCTGCTCAGCAGGGTGGGGGTTTTTGACTCGCTCAGCATAGCCTCTCCCCCCCCCGCTGGTCCCCCCCAGCACCGGAGGCCGGCTGGTTCACTTCGCCCACAGGTGGTCCAGCATCACCGCAGATGCCTGGGTGCTTCAGGTCGTGCGAGAAGGCTACCTTCTCCACTTCCATCAGGTCCCTCCCTCCTATTTTCCGGGAGAGCCTCCGCGCCCCCCTCTGCACAGGGAGTTGCTCCTTCAGGAGTTAGCAGGTCTTCTGCAGGATCAGGCGGTGGAACCGGTGCCACACCACCTGAGAGGTCAAGGCTTCTATTCAAGGTATTTTCTGATACCAAAGAGAACAGGGGGCCTCAGACCCATCCTGGACTTGCGCAACCTCAACAAGTTCCTTGTGCGGGAGAAGTTCAAAATGCTTACCCTTGGAATCCTTCTGCCCTACCTCCAGCAGGGAGATTGGCTATGCTCCTTGGATCTAAAGGATGCCTACACGCACATCCTCATCCACCCAAGCCACCGCCAATACCTAAGGTTTATGGTGGCGGGAAATCATTACCAGTACAGAGTACTGCCCTTTGGCCTGTCCTCCGCACCGCGAGTCTTCACAAAATGTCTCGCGGTCGTGGCGGCCCATCTCCGGCTTCACGGCCTCTATGTCTTTCCGTACCTCGACGACTGGCTCATCAGAGCAGCGTCCGCTCAGGAGGTCACCAACGCCACGTGCCGCACGGTGGCTCTGCTGCAGCACTTGGGCTTTGTCATAAACTTCGCAAAGTCCACTTTGCTCCCCTCACAGGATCTCGAGTTCATCGGCGCAAGGCTGCACACTCCTCAGGCACGAGCGTATCTACCGCTCGACAGGGCTCAGCGGCTCATGGACCTAGCCGACCGCTTTCGCAGCCAGCCCCTGGTCTCCGCCAGGCGCTTCCTGAGACTGCTCGGCCATATGGCTTCCACTGTCCATGTGACCCCCAATGCCCGCCTGAATATGCGGTCTGCTCAATGGTGTCTCCGCCGGCAGTGGCGACAGGCCACGGGCGGCCTCGCAGACCTAGTGCGCGTTTCCGAGCCGCTGATCTCGTCTCTCCGGTGGTGGCTCCGGCAGCCGAACCTGACATTCGGTATGCCCTTCCAGTCACCTCAGCCGACCCGGGTGCTGACCACCGATGCATCCCTCCTGGGCTGGGGAGCGCATTGCCAAGAGGCGCGTACTCAGGGCCTCTGGACCACGTGGGAGTCTGCTCAGCAGATCAACTTCCTGGAGCTCCGGACGATCCGCCTAGCTCTCAAGGCCTTCTCCCACCTGACTTCCCAACAGTCCGTCCTTGTCCAGACGGACAATCAAGTTGCCATGTTCTACGTGAACAAACAGGGGGGCACGGGCTCCTTTCTCCTCTGCCGGGAGGCTCAGAAGCTCTGCTCTTGGGCCGTCAGTCACGGCATTCTCCTCAAGGCAGTTTATCTCCCGGGCCGAGACAATTGCCTTGCGGACAAACTCAACAGGGTCCTCCAGCCGCACGAGTGGCGTCTGGATCCCTTGGTAGTTCAGAAGCTCTTCCTCAAGTGGGGCCTCCCCACGATGGATCTCTTTGCCAGTCCTCGCAACCGGCAGCTTCCTCGCTTCTGCTCTCGTCTGCCACACCCCCTTTGGGTTGCGGTGGACGCCTTTCTGATCTCATGGTCGGGGAGCCTTCTGTATGCGTTCCCTCCCATCCCGCTAGTCTCTCGGACTCTTTTCAAGGTTCTCCGAGACAAAGCCTTCATGATCCTGGTGGCCCCTCGCTGGCCCAGGCAGCCGTGGTTTCTGCTCCTGCTGCAACTGGCGGTGGAGGATCCAATCCCTCTGGGGGTACAACCGGATCTCCTCACTCAGGATCAGGGGTCCCTCCTGCACCCCAACCTCAGGTCTCTCAACCTCATGGCCTGGCTGCTGAGAGGGTAGTCCTTGCTCCCCTTCTCCTGCCGGCGGAGGTGGAGGAGGTCGTCTTGGCTTCGCGACGGCCTTCTACCCGCAAATGCTACGCCCTTAAATGGCGTCGCTTTGCAGTCTGGTGTACCCAACAGTCTCAGGATCCCTTCTCCTGCCCGGTGTCGGTGATCTTGCAGTACTTGCTGCACCTCTCTAATCTGGGACTTAAGTCCAACTCCGTCAAAGTTCACCTCAGTGCTCTTTCAGCACATCATGTGCCGGTGGACGGCAGACCTCTCTCCAATGACCCTCTCGTAGCGAGGTTTCTCCGAGGTCTCCTTCTACTTAAACCACCTCTGCGCCCGCCAGCGCCTGACTGGGACCTGAATGTGGTGTTGCAGCGGATCACCTGTCCGCCTTTTGAACCTATGGCTACCTGTTCTCTCCGTTTTCTGTCTTGGAAAACACTGTTCTTGATAGCCCTCACTTCCGCTAGACGCGTAAGTGAATTGCAGGCCCTCGTGTCTGATCCCCCTTACACTCGGTTCTACAAAAATAGGGTAGTCCTACGGACTCACCCTAAATTTCTTCCAAAAGTGGTCTCCCCTTTTCACATCAATCAGGAGGTGGTACTTCCAACCTTCTTTCCCAGACCACACTCCAGCCGAGCTGAAACGGTCCTCCATACCCTGGACTGTAGAAGGGCTCTGAACTTCTACCGTGACAGTACGCGGGAGCACCGTAAAGCTGCTCAGCTTTTTGTGTCTTTTGACCCCAATAAATTGGGGCTCCCGGTCTCCAAGCGTACTCTGTCCATCTGGGTTGCGGACTGTATCTCTTGGGCTTATGGGGCAGCCGGACTCTCCTTAGAAAGTCGAGTCACGGCTCATTGCGTTCGGGCAAAGGCTACGTCAGTGGCTTACCTCCGCTCTGTTCCGCTGGCAGACATCTGCCGGGCCGCTACTTGGTCTTCGAGCCAGACTTTTGCGGTCCATTACTGTCTCGAGAGGGAGTCCCGTAGGGACAGTGCTTTCGGACAGGCAGTCCTCCGTAATCTCTTTGAGGTCTGAGCAACTCCTACCCTCCATCCCGGATGTGGGCTACCGGTGGGTGATAATTCAGCGAAGATTCTATCCTTCTGTGCTGCTGAGCTGGAGGGAGCTCATTTTTGTGCTTAGGGTCTCCGGTAGCCTTGAGCTTGGGAGTCCCATAAGTGAGGACTGACTTCCTGCTTGGTCCTGGAGAAAGCGTAGTTACTCACCTGTAACAGGTGTTCTCCAGGAGCAGCAGGAATCAGTCCTCACTACCCTCCCTCCTCCCCTTGGAGTTGCAATCGTCTGCTTATGTTCTTTTTGCAAATTTTTATGCTGTCTTTTAGCTATGTCATCTGACTGGCTAAGATGGCACCTTCGGGCGGGAAGACGACCGCGCATGCGCGCTGCAATTCCCAAAGGCTTTCTTTGAAAGCTGGGGAAAATTGCTCCGCGAGGGCTCCGTCGGCGCCGACGTCACCCATAAGTGAGGACTGATTCCTGCTGCTCCTGGAGAACACCTGTTACAGGTGAGTAACTACCCTGTATGTATGACCTAGATTGGCCACTGTTGGAAACAGGATACTGGGCTTGATGGACCTTGGTCTGACCCAGTATGGCATTTCTTATGTTCTTAATGAATATCTTTGGTATGTTGACACATTCCTGAATTAGGTACTAGATAAATAGTTTTGGATCATACCAGTAGGCTAAAAACTCAGTTGTATCGACGCACATGTAAAAGTTATCAGTCTAGGTGCTGACATTAAATACCTATTTCAATTGATACTTTTTTTTTTACCTGCAAATGTTTAAGATCAGAAGATAAACAGTTTCCATTCTCTGCCCATAAGAAAAACTATCTGGATCTCAATATTTCCGGTTGTCTTAGCAAAGGCTTGAGTAATAAGATCTGATGACACCAGATAGGTGGGACTCTGTCCTCATAAAGTCACTGATGTAATTTGTTCTGAGAACTGGAAAAATAGCAAGTTCATGCGCTAGTTGAATAAAAGTACATTCTTCATCCAGTACACTTTTTAAAATAAAAAGTTCAGCTCTGTTTTGTTCAATATCTTTGGAATGAAAGTTAACTACAGTTACCGTGTTAAGCAGAGTCTTGCCTTGTGTGGTTAGCTGACTTTGCTGTGAGTGAATTGGCGTCCTAATATTCTGTATATTAGCTTGAAACTCCTGAAAGCAAATCTGTAGTGTACTCGCAGAAATGGCATATGCAGTAGACATAGTAGAACCAAATAAGGAACCTAAAGCTATGAAAAGGACTTCATCTGTGGCAAAGCCAATAAAACTTTTAGGTTTAGTGTGTTTGGTTGCATGGGTTGGATCAGTTCTTTCTCTAAATGATTAGTAGTAGTTGTCTCAGAATGTTCTGTAAGCTGGCAGTGATGTAGTCCATGTGTGCTTTTAATCACTTTTGTGTCAGGTGAGCATGTGCTAGACAGTGTTTTTGTAGAGCATGTGGGTCCAGCAACACATGCTCTATGTGAAGATCTGTGACAGGTAAGTGGGAATTAATGCATATCCCATAGCATAATTCCAGATGGTGAGACATGTCCAATCAGTTCATCCGTTTCTGCTCTCCGTAGCAGTAGGATCAGGATCGGGAACAGAACCCTCATGATGTTTTTCCATCTGCAAAATAAAATGAATAGGCTATCCTGTTCTGGGTTAGTATAAGTTACTTCAAACAGTAACACCTTAAGTTATACCACTGCTCTGATGACAAAGTCTATCTATATATATATTTTTTTACATGCCAAAAAGTCAGTGTTGACTCCTGGCAACCCAGCAGCCTCCCTGGGTTTTCTTGTCGAGGTATGACCAGAAGTAGATTGCCAGACCTTTTCTTCTGAGGCAGTGGAGAGTAAAGTGACTTGTACAAGGTTACAAGGACTGCCAGTGAGAATTGAATCCTTTCTCTTTGGTACTAGGCTGCTGCTCTAACCACTAGGCTACTGCACCACTCAGTAGCACTATTAGTAAATCTGTATCTTTTGGAATGAATCTAATTCCGAAACAGTTTCTTGGCTTTGCTTGCCACATTCATGATAGTACCAATGGCATGTGATTTCTTTGAGCTTCTGTAAAAGTCCAAAGATTCTCCTTTATTAAACAGTTTAAGACAAGAGATTTTTACATTACTTGGGTCTAAAGGTTCTCCTCTGTGTGTCTTCAAAATTTGTTGTTAAGTGCCATCGATTCGGAGTCGACTCATGGCGACCCTCTGGATAGCTATCCTAAATTGTGTTCGGTCTTCAGTCAGGCGGCTCATTGTTGACAGACCGTTATTGTATCGATCCATCTCATTGCTGGCCTTCCTCTTTTGCGTTGACCTTCTATCTTGCCAAGCATAATGTCTTTCTCTAATGATCTCTCTCTTCGCATGATGTGTCCAAAGTATGAAAGTCGAAGTCTTGTCATCTGAGCTTCTAAAGAAAGCTTAGGTTTGATCTCCTCTAGTACCGACTGGTTTGTTCTTCGGGCAGTCCATGGTATACACAGTATTCGCCGCCAGCACCATAATTCAAAGGCATCAATTTTCTTCCTGTCTATCTTTTTCACTGTCCAGCTTTCACATTCATATGATGTTATTGAAAATACCATGGCTTGAACAAGTCAAATCTTTGTATGGAGAGAGACATCTCTGCTCTTGAGAATCTTATCTAGGTCTTTCATAGCCATTCTGCCAAGAGCAATGCGTCGTCTGATTTCTTGACTGCTTGTTGCTTCTTTATTGATAGTTGATCCAAGTAGGTTAAAGTTGTTCACAATTTCAATTTCTTCTCCTTCAATGATGAACCTGTTGATCATGCCAGTTGTCATGATCTTTGTCTTCTTTACATTAAGGTGCAGACCCATTTTGAGACTATGTTCTTTGATTGTGAGAAGCAAATGTTTCAGATAATCTTCACTTTCAGCCAGTAATGTGGTATCATCAGCATAGTGAAGGTTGTTGATGAGTCTTCCACCGATCTTCACACCTCTGTTGTCTTCATACAATCCTACTTCTCTGATGATTTGTTCTGCATATAAATTAAACAGGTAGGGGGAAAGTATGCAGCCTTGTCTTACACCTTTGCTTATTTTAAACCATTCTGTTTCTCCTTGTTCCGTTCGAACTGTTGCTGCTTGATCAATGTACAGATTGCGCAAGAGAACGATCAGGTGTTCTGGTATACTCATGCTTCTTAATGTGGCCCAGAGTTTCTCATGGTTTACACAGTCAAAAGCCTTGCTATAGTCGATAAAGCACAAATAGATATCCTTTTGGTATTCTTTAGTCTTTTCAAGGATCCATTTCACATCCGCAATGTCGTCTCTCGTTCCTCGTACTTTCCTGAACCTTGCTTGCACTTCAGGTAGTTCTTGTTCCAGGTATGGTTGTAGTCTCTTTTGAATAATCTTCAGTAGAATCTTGCTGGCATGTGGGATCAGAGCGATTGTGCGATAATTTCCACAGTCAGTTGGATCACCTTTCTTTAGTATTGGTATAAACACAGATCTTTTCCAGTCAGTTGGCCATGATGTTGTCTTCCATGTTTCTTGGCAGAGCCTTGTGAGTACGGTAACAGCTGCATCAGATTGCTGCAATACTTCTATGGGAATGCTATCAATGCCTGGTGCTTTGTTCTTTGATAAGGCTTTCAATGCTGCTTCAACTTCTTCTTTCATCACCAATGGTTCCCGATCATAAGGTACAGGTTGAAACGGCTGTTGGTCCACTTGATCTTTATCATATAAAAACTCTGTATATTCCTTCCACCTTTTCTTGATCTTCTCAGCATCATTCAACATAGAACCTTGAGCATCTTGTAACATTCCAATTCGAGGCTGGAACTTTTTCTTTAACTCTCGTATCTTTAGGAAAGCCAATCTTGTTCTTCCTCTAATAGTTTCTGCTTCTATTTCCTTGCAAGTGTCATTGTAGTACTTTTCCTTGTCCTGTCTTGCTGCACGTTGGAAATCTCTGAGTTCTGCGATTGTCTTTCTTTCTCCTCTGGCTTTAGCTTCTCTTCGTTCCTGGGCAATTTTCAGAGTTTCTTCCGTCATCCATTTTGGCCGTTTTTGCTTTTTCACCTTTTGTAGAGACTTCTCGCTTTCTTCCAACACAACCTTCTTGATGTCATTCCATAACTCTTCCGGAGCTCTGTCATTTGTATCTAAAGCAGCAAATCGATTTTGCAGGCAGTCTTTAAATTCCAGTGGTATATTCTCAAGGTCATATTTTGCTGCATTCATGAGTGGTTTGCTCTTTTTCAACTTTAGCTTGAGTTTGCATACTAGTAGTTGATGATCTGTACCACAGTCAGCTCCAGGTTTTGTCTTTGTTGATGTTACAGAGCTTTTCCATCGTTGACTTCCACATATGTAGTCAATTTGATTTTTATATAATCCATTCGGTGAAGTCCATGTGTACAGTCGCCGCTTGTGTTGCTGGAAAAAGGTGTTTGAGATGAATAGATCATTGGTCTTGCAGAATTCTATCAGTCTTTCTCCAGCTTCATTTCTGTTGCCAAGTCCATATTTTCCAACTACTTTGCCTTCTTCTTTGTTGCCAACTTCTGCGTTCCAGTCACCCATGACTATCAGGATATCCTGTTTGAATGTTCTGTCAATTTCAGCTTGTACTTGTTCATAGAACTCTTCAATTTCATTCTCTTCTGCAGCTGTTGGGGCATATACTTGAATTATAGTTGTGTTGATAGGCAATCCTCGTAGACGAATAGAGATTAAGCGTTCACTGACTGCATTGTATTTCATTACAGTTCTTGCAAGTTTCTTCTTTTTTGTAAATGCAACACCATTTCTTCTTTGTCTTTCATTTCCAGCATAGTAGACCATGTGATCATCTGATGCAAAGTGCCCCATGCCAGTCCATTTCAGTTCGCTGACACCCAACAGATCAAGTTGTACACGTTCCATTTCATTCTTGACCACCTCCAACTTCCCTTGGTTCATGCTTCGTACGTTCCATGTTCCAATGTGTAAGACATCTTTACAGCTGACTCTCATTTCATGCGCAGCTACATCAGCAGTCAGACTTCCCGAGGGCTTTGATCCAACCACATCATAAATGCTGGCTTTTCTCTGAAAAGTCTTCAACTCTTCCCCAGTAGCTAGTTGAGTGCCTTCTGACCTGGGGGTCTCATCTTCCAGCACCATAGCACAATTTGTTTTGTTGTAACTATCCATTGGGTTTTCATGGCAAGATGCAGAAGTAGATTGCCGGGCCTTTCTTCCGCGCAGTTTAAGTTTGGTGGTGGTGCCGTTGTTACAAAAATGTGATCCTCCGCCGTCAACACTGTCCCATTCTGCATTCTTCACTAAATCTATATGTGCTTGTGTCCGAGACAGTCTGAGCAATGATACAATGTGAAATTAAGATCTTTTTAAAGAGAACATGGTGATTGAACTTTTTCTGTTTTACTTCAAACTATATGTACAAAACAAAGTCAAATTACTCCTGAATTCAGATGTTAATTAGTTCTTAGAGTCCAAAAGCTCTGCATCTTTCCCCTACAAGTGTAAGAAGGTAGAAACTGCCTTGGAAACGAAAGCAAGCAACAGAGTTAGATCATACCCTTGTCGGTGCAACTTCCCCTATCTCTGTGATGCCTTTCTCTGAAGCTGGCTGCTGCTGAACTTGGAAATTCCATGCAGATGAAGTTTCTCAGTTCTGTGAAGCAAGAACCAGAAGTCAAGACTGGAGTTGACGCTGTCTTAAGAGTACTTACTCACTTTTTTCCCCAAACATAGTTGCGATAGGAACCCTTATTGTCAGCTTTCTTATAGGAGCTGAGCGAAACCTTTTATTTATATATAGTCAGGCGACCCCAGAAATATATGTTCCTCTATATGCACCCCCTTGGGAATAACTTAAAGCAGCTAAGACAAAACAGTGTGTGTTTGACTTTGACAAAGAAATTTCTTCTCAGTTTCCTATAAAAGAAAAAGAAAAAAATGATCAGTTAATCATGAAACAGAGAGCAGTAGTGGAACTTGGCTGGTGACACAAAGATCTCACACTGGAAGAAGATAAAATCAAATTCAAACTTGTATGCAAGATTTCACATCAGAACTAACAGAAGAGATATGGAGATGAAGTTCAAACATTTGTGTGTTTGACTGAATCTCTGGTAATGACTGCATTGCAATTATTTCCTAAGCAGCTTGTTCCTCGCCAAATCCAAAGGCCTCTACTCTATTCTCATTCTACTTGACCTTTCTGCTGCCTTTGACACCGTTGATCACCATCCTCTCCTCAGTACCCTTTCTCGCTTGGATTTAGGGGCTCTGTCCTGGTTTTCTTCTCTCTCCCATCGCACTTTGTGTATGTTCTGGTGGTTCCTCTTCTACCGCCATCCTGCTTTCAGTTGGTGTACCTCAGGGCTCTGTCTTGGGATCTCTTCTTTTTTCTCTCTACACTGTCACTTGGTGCACTTATTTCTTCGCATGGTTTTCAGTACCATCTTTATGCTGGCAATTCTGAGATCAACCTTTCTGTGCCTGAAATCTCTCCAGGAATCCATTGCTGCCTGGATGTCTCACTGCCATCTAAAAATTAAAAATGGCCAAAAATGAACTCCTTATCTTTCCCCCTAAACCCACCACCTCCCTTTCTCCCTTCTCTATTTCTGTGGATAACACTATACTCCTTCCTGTTTCTTCAGCTGGTAACCTTGTGGTCATCTTTGACTCTCCTCTGTTTTTCTGCACACAACCGACAGATAGCTAAAACCTTTCTCTTCTTTCTCTATAACATTGGCAAAATTCATCCTTTCCTTTATACACATATCTACTCTTTAGTCACCTCCCATCTAGATTATTGCAACCTCCTCCTTGCTGGTCTCCCTCTGAATCATCTCTCTCCCCTTTAATCTGTTCAAAATGCAACTGTGTGACCAATCTTCTTCCAGACTTATTTATTTATTTTTATTTAACATTTCTTATATACTGCCTTTCATGATATCAAGGTGGTTTACATTGAACAAACTGAAATTACATTGAACAGGGCATTATAACTTGGAGATAACTATTTTACAGAGAACATGGGCTATGGAGGGTTAAGTGGCTTGCCCAAGACCACAAGGAGCACCTATGGGACTAGAAACCCCAGTCCTTCCGGCCCAAGGTTGCTGTCCTCTAGTGGGATTTGAACCCCCGACCTTCCGGCCTGAAGTATCTTGCCCCAACCACTAGGCCACTCCTCCACTCCATGCTCATGTAACTTGACATGCTCATGTAACTCCTCTTAAGTTGCTTTATTGGCTCCCTATCCGTTTCCATATCTACTACTACTGAGCATTTGTATAGCGCTACAAGTCATATGCAGCGCTGCACAGACATGTAAGAGACAGTCCCTGCTCATAGAGCTTACCATCTAGTCAAGACAGACAACACAGAAGTTGTAGGCTGGGCTAAAACAAGGGGGAAAGGAAAAGAAAAAGGAGATCAGGTGAGTCAAGATCCAAAAGCAGCAGCGAAGAGTGAGTTTTCAGCCTGGATTTGAAGAGGGTCAGAGAAGGTGCCTGGTGTACAGACACAGGTAGTTTGTTCCAGGTGTAAGCTGCAGCAAGGTGAAAGGAGCGAAGTCTGGCGTTAGCAATATAAGAGAAGGGCACAGATAAAAGCAGTTTGCCAGAAGAGCGGAGTTCCCAAGGGGGGTTGTAAGGAGAGATAAGAGAAGGAAGATAGTGAGGAGCTGCAGAGTGAATGCATTTTATAGGTCAGTAGGAGAAGTTTGAACTGGATGCGGAAACGGATAGGGAGCCAGTGAAGTGTCTTAAGAAGAGGAGTAATATGGGCATGCCGAGGCTGGCGGAAGATTAGCTGTGCAGCAGAGTGCTGAACAGATTGAATGGAGGGGAGAGAGATGATTCAAAGGGAGACCAGAAAGGAGTAGGTTACAGTAGTTAATACAGGAGGTGATTAAGGAGTGGATAAGTGTCTTAGTGTGTTCAGAAAGGAAAGGACAGGTTTTGCTGATGCTAAAGAGAAAGAAATGGCAGGTCTTAGCTATCAGACAAATGTGTGTGGAGAAGGAGAGAGAAGAGTCAGACAACCCCAAGATTGCGAGCCGAGGAAACAGAAAGCAGTACAGAGTTATCCACAAGAGACTGAGAAAGGAGGAAGAGGAGGGGAGGTTTTAGGGGGAAAGATAAGGTTCAGTCTTGGCCATGATCAATTTCAAGCGGCGGTGAGACATCCAGGCAGCAATATCAGAAAGACAGGCAGCGATCCGGGTCTGGATAGTTGGAGAGATTTCAGGCGTAAAGAGGTAGATCTGGGAGGAGTCAGCATAAAGATGGTACTGAAAGCCATGGGAAGAGATAAGCGCACCAAGGGACTGGGTATAGAGAGAGAAAAGGAGCGGACCCAAGACAGATCCTTGGGGTACACCAACCGGGAGTGAGATAGCAGAGGAGGAGGAGTCACCAGAACACACACTGAAAGAGCGATGGGAGAGATAGGAGGAGAACCAGGATAGTACAGAGCCCTTAAAACCAAGCGAGGACAGGGTATCGAGAAGAAGGTTGTGGTCAACAGTGTCAAAAGCAGCAGAGAGGTCAAGAAGGATGAGGACAGAGTAAAGGCCCTTGGATTTTGCCAGGAACAAGTCACTGGAGACTTTGGCAAGAGCCATTTCAGTAGAGTGTAAAGGGCAAAAGCCAGACTGTAAAGGATCCAGGAGGGCATGAGAGGAGAGGAAGTCGAGGCAGCGGCGGTGAACCGCACATTCAAGTAGTTTAGAAACAAAAGGAAGGAGGGAGATGGGTCAATCATTAGAAGGACAGGTGGGATCAAGTGAGGGTTTCTTGAGGAGAGGTGTGACTAATGCATGCTTGAAGGCTGCAAGGACAATTGCAGTGGAGAGCGAAAGGTTGAGAATATGAGAGATTGAAGGGACAACAGTGGAGGCGATGGGGCTTAGGAGACGGGTGGGGATAGGATCAGAGGAGCAGGTGGTGAGTTTGGAGGAAGAAAGAAGGTGGGCAGTTTCCTCTTCAGAGATCACAGAAAAGGAAGAGGGTAGCAGAGGTAGGGGAGGAAGGTTGGGAGTGAAGAGGGGGAGGATATCCAGTTCATGCTTCTCCTACTGACCTATAAGTGCACTCATTCTGCTGCGCCTCATTTATTTATTTATTTATTTATTTAGACAGTTTTGTATACCGCCTTATCCTTCAATCAAAGCGGTCACAACACAATTGGGAGATACATTTAACACGCGGGGATATGAGACACATACACTAATACTTACAGGGAACATGGGCAGTGGAGGGTTAAGTGGCTTGCCCAAGACCACAAGGAGCATCTGTGGGACTAGAAACCCCAGTCCTTCCGGCCCAAGGTTGCTGTCCTCTAGTGGGATTTGAACCCCTGACCTTCCGGCCTGAAGTACCTTGCCCCTCATTGCCTTTCCTCTCTCATCTCTCCCTACGCCTCTCCTTGCAAACTCCGCTCTTCTGGCAGATTTCTTCTATCCGTGCCCTTCTCTTCTACTGCCAACTCCCAAGTTTGATTCTTATGCCTGGAACAAACTACCAGTCTGTATGTCAGGCTTCATTTCTGGCCCTTTTCAAATCCAGGCTGAAAACTCGCCTCTTCGAGGCCGCTTTTGGATCCTTATCCGCTTAGTCTCCTGTGTGTTTTCTTACTATTCCCCTAGCTATATCCTTGTCCTCAGCTGTTGTGTTGTCTGTCTTGACTAGATTGTAAGCTCTGAGCAGGGACTGTCTTTTACATGTCTGTGCAGCACTGCGTATGCCTTATAGCACTATATGGATGATCAGTAGTAGCATTAGAATAGATTTAAAACAGCACATTTTAAATCTTGCATGCACAGGACCTTTTCAAGTATGTTTTGTTACTAGTTTTAATTTATTTCGACTATGGGCAGACAATTTACTGTTCCTGTTTAATGGAAGGCAGCTTTGTTGGCAGTTGGTCAGGATGGAACATTTTAAATTTTAAGTTCAGATGGCAGTCAAGAGTCCATATTCCAAGTTTTCCTGGTGAACATAAAAACATAAGATATGCCATACTGGGTCAGGCCAAGATCCATCAAGCCCAGTATTCTGTTTCCAACAGTGGCCAATCTAGGTCATATGTACCTAGCAGTTTCCCCAAGGGACACAGGTTCCACAATGCTTGTATTGGTTCAAGCATTGATATCCTGGGTCCCTTCTTAATAATGGTTTATGGTCCTTTCCTCCAGGAACTTGTCCAAACCTTTTTTAAACCCAGCTACACTAACAGCCTTTACTACATCCTCCGGTAACAAATTCCAGAGTTTGATTACACGTTGAGTGAAAAATATTTTCTTTTATTAGTCTTAAATAGTTTACCCTGTAGCTTTATTGCATGTCCCCTAGTCTTTCTATATTCTGATAAGGTAAACAGTCGATCTACGTTTACCCGTTCCACTCTGTTCATTAATTTATAGACTTCTATCATATTTCCCCTCAGCCGTCTCTTTTCCAGGTTAAAGAGCCCTAACCTTTTTAGCCTTTCTTCATAGGAGTATCCTTCCATCCCCTTTACCATTTTGGTGGCTCTTCTCTGAACCTTTTCTAAAATCGCTATATCCTTTTTAAGATACGGCGACCAGAATTGCACACAATATTCAAGGTGTGGTCTCACCATGGAACGATATAGAGGCATTATAATATCTTTTGTTTTATTTTCCATTCCTTTCCTTATCATACCTAGCATTCTATTTGCTCTCTTGGCCGCTGCTGCACACTGGGCCGAGAGTTTTAACATGGTATCCACAATGACGCCTAAATCTTTTTCCTGGGTGGTGGTTCCTAATGTGGAACAGGACCACGAGTTGTTCAAGGCTCCGAAAGTGGATGCGGCTGTTTCTGCGATGACCAAGAAGACTACCATCCCGGTGGAGGGGGCGGCGGCGCTGAAGGATGTGCAGGACCGCAAATTGGAGTCCTTACTGAAGCAGGTTTTTGAGGTGAATACGCTGTCCTTACAGGCTTCCATTTGTGGGGCCTGGGTGGCGAGAGCCTGCTTGCGATGGGCGCAGCGGGTCCAGGGCGACCTCTCGGGGGAGGGGTCAGAAGAGGCAGCCCGCTTGGAGTCGGGTGCGGCGTATCTCACCGACTTGCAGTATGACCTGATACGGGGTTTAGCGAACAGTTTGGCTTCCGTGGTCGCGGGGAGGCGATGTCTGTGGCTGCGTAATTGGGCAGCGGACGGTTCTTCCAAGACAAGGTTGAGTAAGCTTCCCTTTCTGGGTAAGCTGCTCTTTGGAGAAGATTTGGAGAAGTTGGTGAAGGATTTATGAGAGTCCAAGGGCGGTAGGTTGCCGGGGGACAAGCAGAAGCAGGGACGGCCCCTTCCCGGACCTAGAGGGCAGCTGCGGGATTTTTGCAGGTTCCCTTCCCCGAGACTTGGTCAGCCACAGCGGGGGCGTTTTCCTAGTCGGGCCCAGAGCTTTCGGGGGTTTCGCGGAGCAAACAGGGATTTTGCGGCAGCATCCTCGTCCTCCGCCTTCAAAAAGTCACAATGAAGTCAGGCGGGTCCAGGGAGGGCTAGTTCCCGTAGGGGGGCGACTGCGGGATTTTTACCCTGCCTGGGCCCAGCTCACGTCTGATCAGTGGGTGCTAGAGGTGATTCGCGAAGGTTATGGCCTGGAGTTGCAGCATCCGATGTCCGACTCGTTCGTTCAGTCGCCGTGCAACGTGCTGGCAAAGTGCGACGCCGTGCGGGAAACGGTACAGAGGCTCCTTTCGCTCGGGGCGATTGTCCCGGTTCCTGCCGACCAGTTAGGTTGCGGTCGATACTCAATTTACTTTGTGGTCCCGAAGAAAGAGGGGACTTGGCGTCCCATTCTAGATTTTAAAAGGCTAAACCGCTGTCTGCGTGTGTCGCATTTTCGGATGGAAACTCTCAGGTCGGTCATTGTGGCGGTAAGGAAAGGGGAGTTTCTGACTTCCTTAGACCTATCGGAAGCGTATCTGCACATCCCGATACGTCGGGAACATCAGAAATTCCTCAGGTTTGCAGTTCCTATGGTACATTTTCAGTTTCAGGCGCTCCCTTTTGGCTTGGCAACGGCGCCGCGTACTTTCACCAAAGTGATGGTGGTGGTAGCGGCGGCCTTGAGGAAAGAAGGAATTTTGGTTCACCCATATCTGGACGATTGGTTAATCAGGGCAAAGTCCAGGGCAGAGTGTTTCGGCTACGGCCCGGGTGATAGATCTGTTGCAAAGTCTTGGTTGGGTGATCAAAGAGCAGGTTGGTCCCATCTCAGGACCTGGAGTACTTAGGGGCGCGTTTCGACACCAGCGTAGGTCGGGTTTTTCTGCCTCAGCAGCGGGTGCTGGGGCTCCGTCACTTGGTGCGGCGGTTTCTCAGCCGGAAGTGGCCCACGGCTTGGGATTATCTCCAGGTGTTAGGGACAATGGTGGCGACCTGGAGTTGGTGCCGTGGGCACGAGCCCACATGCGGCCGTTGCAGCGGGCTCTGTTAAGAAGGTGGTTGCATCAACGAGATTCGCTATCCCAGAAGTTGGCTTGTCCTCTCCAAACTTGACGACAGCTACGTTGGTGGCTGACGCCAGGGTATTTGGAGAAGGGGATGTCGCTGGAGGCACCGGCATGGGTTTCTCTAACGGATGCCAGTCTAGTCGGCTGGGGAGCCCATTGTCAGGGTCGCCTGGTGCAGGGCTAGTGGTCAGACCTTGAAAAGTCTTGGTCAATCAACAGGTTAGAGTTGCGGGCGGTGGCGCTGGCTCTGAGGGAGTTGCGCCCACTCCTGCAGGGAAAGGCCATTCGGGTGTTCTCGGACAATGCGACAGCAGTGGCTTACGTAAATCGTCAAGGGGGCACCAGCAGCGTGGTGCTAGAGACCGAGGCGGAGAGTCTGTTCGAGTGGGCCGAGTCCCATCTGGTGGCCTTGTCCGCGGCGCATGTCGCGGGCGTGGAGAATGTCGAAGCCGATTTTCTCAGTCGGGTAAAGGTAGACCCCGGTGTTGCACCCAGAAGTCTTTGCGATGTTGGTGCGGCGCTGAGGGACGCCAGTAATGGATCTTATGGCGACCTTTCAGTCGGCAAAAGTTGATCGGTTCTTCAGCTGCAGAAAGGAGAGGATGTCGGAAGGATTGGATGCCCTCATTCAGAGGTGGCCAGAAGGGCAGCTACTGTATGTCTTCCCACCATGGGTGTTGATCGGTCGGGTGATACAGCGCATAGAGCAGCACAGAGGACGCGTGATTCTAATTGCTCCAGATTGGCCGCGAATGCCCTGGTACGCAGACCTGGTGCGCCTCTTGGTGGGGCAGCCCTGGAAACTGCCTCATCGCATGGATCTGCTAACGCAGGGGCCTCTCTCCATGCCTCAGGTGGATCGATTCTTGCTTACGGCCTGGCTCTTGAGCGGGCTCGGTTGAGAGCGCGGGGTTATTTGCCGGCGGTGATAGCTACTTTGCTCAAAGCTGATGGACTTTGGACTGTAAAAGAGCTTTAGCCTTTTACTTACAAAGAACACAGCAACATAGAAAGTCTTCTCAACTCTTTGTTGTTTTTGATCCTTCTCATTTGGGACTTCCAGTCTCCAAGAGAACACTGTCTAACTGGATTGCTCAGTGTATTTCCTTTGCCTATCAGAGTAAGAATCTTCCTCTGGAGGGCCATGTCACAGCTCACAATGTGAGAGCCATGGCAGCTTCAATGGCTCATCTGCACTCTGTGTCTATCGACGACATCTGTTATAGCAGCCACTTGGGCCTCGGTTCATACCTTCACAGCCCATTACTGCTTGGACAAGGACTCCCGCCGGGATGCCTTGTTTGGTCAGGCTGTTCTCCAACACCTGTTCCATACCTAATCAACTCCTACCCACCATTCATGGTTGGATGCCAGAGATCCATGGGGGGAAGTGGAGCCCTTTCATAGGGACACACAACTTCTGGGGTCTCTCCCTGGCATCTAAAGATAAGGAGTCCCCATATGTGAGGACTACATTCCTGCTTGTTCCTGGAGATAGCATAGTTACTCACCTGTAACAGTTGGTCTCTGGGAAGAGCAGGAATTTAGTCTTCACAACCCACCCACCTCCCCTAGGAGTTGTATCTCTCTCTCTTTCTCTTTCCCTCTCTCTCTCTCTCTCTTTGTCTCAGCTTTAAACTCAACTGGAGAGAGGCAGTTGGGAAAGGCGGGAAGGCAGCACGCAGGCGCTGTGGGATGCTCCCAAAAGCTTTCTAATTGGATGCTGGGGAGTGTTCCCGCGCAGGCTCCGTCGGTACCGACGATACCCATATGTGAAGACTAAATTCCTGCTGTTCCCGGAGATCACCTGCTACAGGTGAGTAACTATATGCTTTATTGAAAAGAGACAATCTCCTTTCCTTTGGTGCCAGTTTGATTGTATCAGGCAGTGATGGAGTCACAAGCATGAGTTTGAGCATGTAGTGGTCTGACCACGGTATTGATGTTGAGGTTGGAATGGGTGGGCTTGGACTGGTTAAGTAGATCATCAGGGATATAGATGAGGTCCATTGTTGCTCCATTGCTATGTGTTGGACTTGGATTATTTGAGTGTATTGTAGGTCCTCCATTGCTTTCTGAAATGCCTTTGCATCTTTATTTGGTATAGATGGGATTTTGAGGTCTCCAGGGAGTACAAGGGGCTTTTTGCTCTGAGTATTTGCAAATTTGCTCTAGTATGAGCGAGAGGTCTTTGTCTAGGCTGTTAGGAGCTCTGTATACTAGACAGATATATATGTGTCTGTTGGATCTTAACATATTGCAGCCATTTGTGGATTGAGAGTATCATTTTGAAGCCTGGCAGTTTCTAAAAAATTCAGTACATCTCCCTTTCTTGTGGTTCTGGTGCAGTTATGTGTGATGTAAGAGCGTGATTTGATTTGATTAATGATGACTTGGTCTGTGTCCGCAAGCTAAAATTTGGTAACTCACGTTATATTTGTTTTCCTCAATGTATTCCTTTTTTATTTTATTTTATTTTTATTAGCAGCATTTCTATATCACTTTTTTCAGATATCAAAAGCGATTTAGTCATTGACGTTGAATTTGTTTCTGATAGATTGTGAGTTGACAAGAGCTCATCTCAAGGTGTTTTGTGTTTTGTTTGGTCGTGGTTGTTTCAGAGTAAGGGAGGATGTGATTTTTATACGTCTATCTTGTCTCCTGGGTGGTAGTAGTACTGTTTGATATTTTTCTGTCTGCGATATTGGATTATCGGTATGTGTTGGTGTATTAATATTTGTGTATCTTACGCTGCATGGTTAAGCAGGGTATTGAAGAAAATGACAGGAGGAGCATGGTATAGGTATTAGTATTCATTGTTAGGTGTTAAAGATATGCGAGACACAGTTTAGAATAAGTATAACTTTTGGGAGTAATATTCTAAGTAATGCTGTTGATCAGATGTGATGTACTTACAGGGCAGGCTGTATTAGATCCAATGTCCTAGTTCTTATTCTTTTTCTACTGGTTGTTGGCAGGTTGTAGGGAGCTTGAGTACCATTTAGGACTGGAGGAGCTGTTTGGTTGCTGGAGGTCTGCATTTGAGGGGCTGTGGCCTGTTCACTGTCAACGTTTTAGTTGAGAGCGGTTGAGTGAGGGAGTCTTTGTGCTGGATTGCTACAGTTCAGAGCAGGTGTAGTGGAGCTTAGAGGATGCTATGCATCGGTCCCCGCCTAAGGGCTATGCCAAAGGGCTCTCTGGCAAGGGCCCCCTGGTGCAGACCCACCAGGCTCAGGCACGCTTGGAGGCGCTTCTGCTTTTAAAATGTTTCTGGCATGCTGATACACCTGATTGGCCTTGTGGAGGCGATCAGGGAGGGCTTTTCTTCCTGCTCACATCCCTGATGCCGATCAGGCTGGTGGAGACTGCGGCGGTGAGGTCCTGCACCTGGAAGTAGATTGCCAGGCCTTTCTTCTGAGGTAATGGAGGGTAAGTGACTTGCCCAAGGCCACAAGGAGTGCTAGTGGGAATCCAACACTGGTCTCTTGCTAACTTTGGGGGCAATTTCTCCAAAGGGTTAATTTTGCGCATGCCTTGACAGTCATGACCTCTCTTCTAAGCCAGGGAGTATGATCTCTTTTTCTCAAATTTACTGCTAATGCCCGATGTAGTACGTGCAACGTGCCAGAGACCTCCTTCTGGAGTTCGTAAAGGTTTCTGTGAGAAACACATGTTGCAACAGATTCTGGCTTCTCCACAGCCTTCATTTGGGTCCCTGCCCAAGGGTTCATGGTACCTGTTCTGACCCTCTAACCGTGTTCATGTTGAAGGCTGTCTCCTTGAGGAGCCAACACAGAGGGTGTGTCCCATTCCTGTTGTCCAACAAAGCACCACCTGAGATTGCCCAGAAGATCTTAGCTCCATGGGTGAGCTGACTATTTTCCATGATTCGGATGAGGAGCCCAAAGAGGGAGAAATGTCCTCTTACAGTATCTCTAAAGCACAACAGCCTTCACAAGTGGAACCTCAGGATGACCATGCTTACCATAAGTTCCTATTTTAAACTCACTAAAGCACTGGTTGTGGTCCTGGTGACATTCCCTCTATTAAAAAGGACTTTCAGGCCATTCTTAAGTCTGCGCCCAAAGAAGGCTTATTCTTCCTCGTCACAAAGTTCTGCAGGATTTGCAGCTAACTGCTTGGAATACTCCTCTGTTAAAGTTTTCTCCCGTCAGCTAGAAGCTAAGTACAGATTAATGGGGGTGGGGGGCGTCCAAGACACCTACAGACAGAGCTGTCCCATCTGTCTCTTATTTCAGAAGCCACTCTAAAGTGCTTAGAATCTTCCAGGACTGCTGCTCACACCCCTCAGGTAAAGATCAACGAATTCTAGATAATGTGGGACGAAAGATGTATTGGGCCTCTGTGCTGACTTTAAAAATGTTAGTGCATCATCTTCAAATGCTACACTACCACCATTCCCTATCATCTCTTGCTATGATATATATGACATCACTTTGTGTTCAGTAGGCTAAACGTTCATGTGGCTGCATTCCCCTGCTGTTTATGGAGAACCCTTCTTACAGGTAAGCAGCTATGCTATGTTAAATGCCATTGAGTTGATGTTGACTCATGATGACCCTCTGCACATTTGACCTAAACTGTGTTCGATCTTCAGTCAGGTGGCTCATTGTTGATAGAGTGGTACCCATAGTTGCTGTTGTATCAATCCATCTCATTGCTGGCCTTCCTCTTTTGCATTGACCTTCTACCTTGCCAAGCATGATTACTTTCTCTATCGCTCTCTCCACATGATGTGTCCAAAGTATGAAAGTTGAAGTCTTGTTATCTGAGCTTCTTAAGAAAGCTTAGGTTTGATCATCTCTAGTACTCACTGGTTTCTTCTTTGGGCAATCTATGATATATATAGTATTTGTCACCAGTACCATAATTCAAAGGCATCTATTTTCTTCCTGTCTATCTTTTTCACTGTCCAGTTTTTCAATCCATATAATATTGAAAATACCATGGCTTGGGCAAGTTGGATTGTTGTATGGATAGAGACATCTCTACTGTAGAGAATCTTGCCTAGGTCCTTTATAGACATTCTGCCAGGAGCAATGCATTGTCGGATTTCTTGACTCCTTGTCCTTTGATGGTTGATCCAAGTAGGTTAAAGTTGTCAACTTTTTCAATTTCTTCTCCACCAATGATGAACTTATTGATTTTGCCAGTTGTCAGTATCTTTGCCTTCTGAGCCTTAAGGTGCCAGGCCCATTTTAAGACTGCTCTTTGATCTTGTGGAGGAGTAGCCTAGTGGTTAGAACACTGGCTTGGTAACCAAGCAACCAGGGTTCGATTCCCACTAGCACTCCTTGTGGCCTTAGGCAAGTCACTTAACCCTCCATTGCCTCGGAAGAAAGACCTGGCAATCTACTTCCGGTGGGTGACACTGCCAAGAAAACCCAGGAGCTTCTGCGTCGCCAGGAGTCAGGACTGACTCGAAAGCACACATTGCATTTTTTTTTGCTTTGATCTTGAGAAACAAATTTTTCAGGTAGTCTTCACTTTCAGCATAGCGAAGGTTGTTGAGTTTTCCACCAATCTTCACACCTCGGTTTATTTTATTTATTTATTTATTTATTACAGTTTCTTATATACCGCGCTATTTAGAATCAGCGCGGTTTACATCATAACAAAACGACCATTACGACAAACTGTCAGGTTTTACATTGAACAGGAGTACAAACTTGGATAACTGGGTTAACTATATACATAATCTATCTACACTGCAGTGTGCGGGCATTTCTAGATTGGGTTATTTCTTGGAGGGGATATCTGGTTTAGTTGCTGTCTGGGAAATATTGGCGGAAAAGGTATGTTTTGAGAGCCTTTCTGAACTGATATAGATTGGTAATGGCTCTAATGTCGGGGGGTAGGGTGTTCCAGCATTTTGGTACATAAAAACTGAATGCCCTGTTTGTGGTGTTCGTGTTGGACTTTGTTGAAGCCTTTGGTATTGCTAGCAAGTTTACAGCTGATGTTCTTCTTGCTCTATTGGGGGGGACCATGTGGATTAGATTCGTGAGTGAGAGGGATGAGGTGCCTTTGATTGCCTTAAATGCTAATACAAGGGATTTGAAGGTGATTCTCCCGTGAATTGGTAGCCAGTGCAGCTGTTTGAGAATGGGAGTCACGTGGTCGTTTCTGGATGCACCGTAGAGGACCCTAGCTGCGGCATTCATGGCCAACTGTAAGGGGGTTAGTGTGGATTGGGGGAGACCTTGTAGGATGGCATTTGCAAAGTCAAAATGCGGCAGGATCAGCGCTTGATATATGGTACGGAAATCGTCTGGGTCCAGCAGGGAGCGTAGGTGTTTGAGGGAACGGATTTTGAAGTAGATGGCTTTGACTACGCTGCTTATGTGGCGTCTCATGTCTAGATGTTGGTCCAGGGTAACTCCCAAATATTTTATTGCATCTTTAGTTTGCAAATCAGCTTCCTTGACACTGACGTGGGATGGGGGCGTAAAGTTGGAGTCTCTGGAGATGAAAAGGACCTCTGTTTTTTTATGCTGGATACGTAGGTTCTGTGTCTGGAGCCATGTTGAAACTGCATTGAAACAATCTGTGAGTGGGGTCAGGTCCATGTGGGTTGTGGAGAAAGGCATGTATAAAAGAATGTCATCTGCATATATCATGCAGTTTACGTTGAATGATCTTATGATATTGCATATGGGCTGCATGTAGATATTGAAGAGTAAGGAGGATAATGAGGATCCTTGAGGTACCCCTTGTTTTTGATGAAAGTGGCTAGACTCTTCTGATCCAGACTTCACATATTGCCATCTATCGTCCAGATAAGACTTGCACCATTTTAGTGCCTTGTTGCAGACACCCTTTTCTTTTAGTCTTCCCAGGAGGATTTCGTGACTCACGGAGTCAAAAGCCGCGGCGATGTCTAGGAAAATGAGGACAAAACCTTGATGGATGTTGTCGATTCCTGTGATGATATTGTTGATTAGACCAGTGAGTAGTGTCTCAACCCCGTGATGTTCTCTGAACCCATGTTGGCAGTTATCTAAGGGAGCAACAGAGTCTATGTGATCTTGAATTTGCCGTTGTGCTTCCTTCTCGATTATTTGGCTAAGATGGGGATGCTAGCTATTGGTCGATAGGAGTCTACCTTTTGGGGGTCCAGTTTGGGGTTTTTCAGTAATGGTCTAATGGACGTCTGCTTGAGTGAAGTGGGAAAATAACCTGTTGAAAAGGAGAGTTTCATTATATTTGCGATGACAGGACTGAGCACATCACGTAGTTCCTTGATCCAAAAAGCTGGACATGGGTCGGTCTGTGCAGTGGAGGTGTTGAGTGATGCTATGGTGTTCTCAATACATTTATTGGATGGTGTGGAAAAAAAGTTAAGTGGAGAGAGGTCCGCCGGTTCTTGATATTGGACTGCTGTGACCTTGTTAGTTTGTACAATCTTGGATTGCAGATAATCAGCGAATTCTTGTGGATGTATGTTGATGTGTTGCTCGGGTGATGGTTCCTTTGAGAGGGATTTGACCAAATTGAAGAGGTCACGAGGTTTATTCAATGACCTCTTTAGGGTGTCAGTGTGATATTGTCTCATTCTGATAGAGATTGTTCCTCGATGTATTGCAAGGTGGTTTAGGTATGCGGTCTGATCTTCCGGTGAGCGTGATCGGCGCCATCGGCGTTCGAGTCTACGTAATTGCAAGAGGGAAGCGTGTAGATCAGGAGAGAACCATGGGGCGGATTTTCTTTTCGCTCTTGCTGTATTTTTAGGATTTGGGTGTTGTGAGATGGCAAGCAGGCTGGAATTCCAGTGAGAGATTAGTTCATCAAGGTCAGGTGTTGTTTTGTTGATGAGTGATGGGGTTTCCGAAAGGATGAGTTCCCTATCGAAGGGGCGGAAGCATCTAGTGGAAGTTCGAGAGGTGATGTTCGTGGGTTGGCTTCTGTTCAGCTGGTCATTGTTGCTGGGAATCTGGATAATGATCAATTTGTGGTCGGACCAGGGTACATCCACGACTGATGTTGGCAGATTGTGGCTTTTGTCTTTGACTGGATGTGGCACAAAAACCAAGTCCAAAATGTTCCCTTTTGTATGTGTGGGTTCATTTATGATTTGTTTGAGACCCAGGTCTTCCATTGCATCAAGGAACGCATTTGCGTGGTTTTGGTGTTGTAGCGATGGGAGATTGAAATCACCCATTATCCAATTTGGTTTGTTGGGAGTGCGGGTGTTAGCTGCAAGGTCAATGATGGTTGGGAGGTCAATTGGAGAAGTAGATGGTGTTCTATATAAGAGGGTGAGGGAGAATTGTTGGTTAGCAACAGAGAGAGTGTCCAGGCTGTTTGTGCTAGAAGAGTCCACAGTCTGGAAGTTGAGGTCTGATTTGGAGATTATGAGCACCCCTCCTCCTTTTTTGTTTTCCCTATGTTTCGTGTGTATGGAAAAATTGGGGGGAAGTAGTTGATTGAGGAGGACGTTGTCTTCTGGTGATAGCCATGTTTCTGTGATCATGAGGATCTCAAGGTCATAGAAGGAGATTGTGTCAAGGACTACAGGCCATTTTTTGCGGATGGAACGTGCGTTAATGATGGCACATTTTAGGGGTCGGCATCTACAAGGTTTTTCCTGGTTGGGTGTATTGGATAGCTGGAATGCTACATGTATCAGGTGGGAGTGGCGTGGGTAGGTGTTACTTCCTGTGTTGAAGTAAGGGGGACTATTCCATCTTTTGCCATGGCTATTCAGGATTGGAATCCTGCCATGTGGTGTGTAGAGAGATTGGGAGGTTCCAAGCCAGTGGGTGAGGAGGTAGAGGCTAAGAATGACAGCGACCTGGAGGGCCATTCTGAGGGTTTGGATTGTGTGTGAGACACTGTAGAGGAGTGATTATATGAGAGCGCACAATAGAGCAGGTACAGTTTACATGCAAGATAGTGACTAACTTTACAGAGAGAATGCAGTATTGCAGTAATGTGAACACTGTAAGAAGTGCAAAGCTGGCAGTTTAAATTGACTTTCAACTGGCAATATAGTATTGCTAAGATAGTATCTAATACGTTATGATGCTATCAGGTTACTTTGAAAGTTAATGTAGCTTTATACCGTCCTGCTTCTCTGATTTGTTCTGCATATACATTAGAGGTAGGGGGAAAGTATTTCTCTCTCTATGTGCTAAGCTATATACATACACATACAGAGAGAGAGAGACATAAAGATATATAGGGTTAGGTGTGATATTATTCAGCTGCTGATTCCTTCTCTGTCCTTCCCTCTTCCTTTCTCCCCCTTCTTCCTCCACAGCACTCACTTTCCTTTTCCACCCCCCATCCTCTCTGTATTATTCCTCCTTTCCCTTCCTCCTCATAGCATACTTTCCCCTTCCATCCCTCACATCCCTCAAATCTTTTGCCCTCCCATCCCTCCTGGTACTCCTCTCATTCTCATGTTCCTCCCTCTGAATACACTCTCCCCTCTCAGCACAGCTCTCTGTATGCTCTCCCTTTTTTTTTTTCTTTCCAGGTACACTCCCTTTCCTTTCTATCTCTCGTATACCCCTGAAGCCCCCTACAACATCTCTTCTGGCAGCACCAATGCTTTAGAGATATTTTCTCTGTCTCCCAGACTGACTGACTTATTTCAGAATGGCCCTGCAGCAGGAGCAATATACAACTTTCTGATTGGAGGGGCCCATGCTCTGTCCCCATATCTGACCCTTAGCTTCCACTCAGATGTCTCACTTTGTTTATACTTGATCAGTCATTCTTACACACATCTTCCTCTTCATACCTCCAGGCCAGTCCAGTTATGTATGGGTTGTCTCCACCAACCAGCAGCTGAGGGTGATTATGACAGAATCCTGCTGTCCCAGTACAAGAGCTCCCTCTTCAGCTCTAGGATCCAGTTTATCAGTCCTCAACAGCTGAATGAGGAGCTCATGCATAGTGGTCTCCCTGAGGTCCCTTCAGCAGTTAGGAATAGAAAAATAAAATAAAGAAAGGAAAAGAGAAAGGAGACAGTTTTGGCTGGCCTCAGGGCAACAGGCTTAGTAATTAACGAGCATCTGTGTGGAGTGAGGGCTGGCAGGTGGTGAGGTAGAATAGCCTGGGAGCCCCAGGTCCCCTTTTGTTCCATCTAGCCTGGGGTCTTACTAATTTGGGGGTTAATCAGCCCAGGGAGCCTCCTACTCCTGCGAACTGCAGGAACGGGGTTCTCCCCCTTCCCCCTTGGCCTCACTGCAAGCTGATTTGGGGGAGTTTGCTGAACCGGAGGGTAAGAGAAGCAGTTGGCTGCCGTCACCACCCCCCATCCCCATTTGTAATGTATTGCGGTGTTTGTTGTGCGCTGGCTTCCTTAGTTTCGGTGAGCTCTGTGCTACCAGCATGGCTTCTTCCTGTCCAGTGTGTGCAGGGAGCTGGTCTGTGCCACTTTTGTTCGCAGCAAGGTAGATTGCTGGAACGTGCAGGCACCATGGCTGTGATGGAGACTCCATTGTTGGCAGTCAGAGGCTAAGTCAGAGACCACGGTTTCAGCAGGAATCACAGCCATTTTGTCATCAACTACTGCTTCTCCCTAGGGCCTGAAGCGTGGGAAAAGCAAGGCAAAATAGGGAGGCAGCCTGCAGCTTCTCAGGCAAGGAAAGCAGCAGTTGCCGAGTCTTTGGAGCAGATGTTTTTGGCAGACTTTGTGGCATTACATAAGGCTTACTGCCTTAAGACAGCAAGCTGCATCTTCCAAGGCAGAGTCTTCTCCCCAACTGGGTCAGGGGTGGACTTGCCTTCTCTTAGGTCTCTACAGGAGAGTGAACCCTTAAGTTTAGTGCCCCCATTGAAACGGCATAAAAGGGATTCTGGGGCCTGGCTAGTTCACAAGGCTCCGACGTGCTGGAAGAAGGGCTCTCAGACCTCTGGGGCGATCCAGGGGGTCTGAGGATAGAAGGGGTGCTTCCCCTGGGAGGGGCAATCCTAACGTCATTAGAGTGTTACATCGGGAGGAGTTAGCAGCCCTGAACATGGTGCCGCCCTCCATGGGGGCAGAGTACCCCCTTGAGGATCCCCTGCTGCAGGGGTTTAAGAGGTAACAGCTCTGTTTTCCAGTTCATCAGGTGATTAAAAAAATGATTAAATTGGAATGGGAATTTCCACAGAGGAGGCAGGGTGATGGATTGCCTTTATCCTATCCTGCAGGAGGAGCTATTCCAGATGCTGCAAGTAGATGCTCTAATTTCAGAGGTTGTAAAGAATACCACCATCCCAGTGGAAGGCGGGGCCGCTCTGAAGGACTTACAGGAGCGTAAACTGGAGTCCTGCCTTTGATAACAGCGCTTTGTCCTTGCAGGCCTCCATCTGTGGAGCTTGTCTCTTGGGCATCAATTCACAGGGTCTGGATTGTGCGGCGGAGGAGGAGCCAGCCAAGTTGGAATTGGCGGCAACTTTCCTGGCAGATGCCTTTTACAATCTGATCCGGGCATCCTCAAAGTCCATGGCATACATTATTGCAGCATGCCGTTTTCTGTGGTTCTGCAACTGGTCAGCGGATGCAGCATCCAAGTCCCGGCTCAGTAAACTTCCTTTTAAGGGAGGTGTTGCTGTTTGGAGAGGCTCTGGACAAACTGGTCAAGGATCTGGACAACTCCAAAGGGAAGAGGACTGCCCGAGGACCAGCCAAAGGGTCCAAAGCAGGGCAGTCTTCAGCAAAGACAGCCTAGGTATTTTAGACGATTCCACGCCACTCATTTCACCCCCTATCAGAGGGGTAGATATGGTTCGCGGGGGCAGCCCTTTTGAAGTTTCTGGGGAGTCGATCAAGCTCTATCTCCAGGAACAAGCAGGAATGAGTTTTCACACGTGGGAGACGTCGCCGACAGAGCCCGCACGGGAATGCTCCCCAGCATCCAATCAGAAGGCCTTTGGGAGCATACCCCGCGCCTGCGCGGTGACTTCCCGCCCTTCCTACTGCCTCTCCCCAGTTTTTTGTTTTCCGCGGAGCAGGCAGGACGTCCCTCCTGCCACCGCAGAAATTATTTTCCGTTTTTCTGTAGTCGCGGCTTTCCCGCCAACGGTGGCACCTCCGTGCCCCCCCTTTCTTTTATTTTCCTTTAATTTTCGTCGCCCCCTCCGGGCGCTGAGGACCGGGGCATGGAGCCGCCTTCCCCCCAGCCTCATGGCGGGGACTCCATTTTCCACGTGGACTCCAATGCCTGGTGCCTCTCCTGTGTGGGGCCTGACCACTCTTTCCCGGATTCCCCGGGCTGCAGTGTCGGCAGAAGACCCTCCCTCTTTCGGGTATCCCTCGACGACGTCTTCGCCCAGGGCGCGGTCATCGGATTGTTCTTCTCTCCAGGATCAGGTAACCACACAACAGTCTGTTAAGACTAGCCGAGTCTTGAGGGGCAAGTCTCATGCGAGGCATGGCGACGGCTCCGGCCAACCCCTCAAGTCCTCCTTGGCTGATATACCCCGGCGGGAGTCCTCGGGCTCCAAAGCATTTACGGGGTTTCGGGATGTTCCTGAGGTTCGTTCCTCACAGAACATTCCCGAGCCATGCCCGAGGGAGGTACCCGCCTCGAGCGGTGCCGATTCCCCGGCATCGGCGTCGAGTTTTCCACTCTTAGCCAGGGATCGTCAGACGGTGTCCTCGGCGCCTTCGGGGCTGACCGGCTCGACCGGGTCTGACATCCCTACATCCAAGCCATGCTCGGGCGTGGTAGCCGCTTCGGGCGGTACTGAGCCCCCGGCATCGGTGTCGAGCGCTCCGCTCCTCTCCGAGGATCGTCGGCTGTTGTCCTCGGCGCCTCCGGGGCCGATCGACTCGGTCCAGTCTGGCGTTCCTCCATCCCTGCCTTGCGCGTGGGCGGTGCCCGCTTCGGGCGGTACCGACCCCTCGGCGTTGAGCGTTCCGCTCCTCACTGGGGATTGGCGGCTGAGGTCCTCGGCGCCTCCGGGGCCGACCGACTCATGCCGGTATGGCCTTCCTAGGGGGCCGGTATCCGCCTTGGGCGGTGCCGACCCGTCGGCGTCGAGTGACCCGCTCCCCACTGGGGATCGCCGGCCGCTGTCCTCCCTACCTCGGGGGCCGATCGACTCGACACGGTCTGACGGCCCTACGTTCAGGTCATGCGCGGGGGTAGTACCCGCTTCGAGCGCGCGGGCGTTGGTGGTTTCGCCCCCCGCCGGGGATGGTCATCGGGCCTCCCTCCCCTCGGGGCCGCTCGCTTCAACCCGCGCCAGGTTGCCGTTTTCCCAGCCCTGCGCAAGGGTGGTACCGGGTTCGAGCGGCGCCGCTCCGCCAGCAACGGCAGGGGCGTCGAGCACGAGGGGCCGCCATCGACCTTCCCCGGGGACCTCGGGGTGTGTCGGCCAGCGCTTGGACGACTCCCCGGCATCGACGCGGCCGTCAAGGGCCCCGTTTTTTCCTAGAGAAGGGGCCTCGGGGCCTTCGACCGCTTCGATCCAATCTGGATCTGCGCCGCCCCGCAAAGGTACACCGACGTCGGCGCAGGGGCTTTGCACCCCCGCAGGGACTCGTCATCGGGTGACCGGGGTCCCCTCGGGGACAGGCCGTATGCCCCGGGAGGGTTTCTCTCCGGGTCGAACGGGTCCAAGAGGGAGCCCGGCTTCGGGCAGTGCCCGCTGATCGACATCGGCGCTGGCGTCGGATGACCCCCTCTCCACCGAGCTCCGTCCTCGGGGACCCGTGATGCTCGCGGCACCGATCGGCGCGGTTCCGATCCGCGCTCCGGGTTTTCCACCACCGGCGCGGTCAGCCCCGCCGGGGCCCTCTGGAAGGGAGTCTATCTCCTCGCTCGGTTCGATGCCCAGCCTGGAGTCGATATCCAGCCTTGAAAGCTTGGACACTACACGTCTCGGGATCGGTCCCTGTCCCCTCCTGCGACGCAGAGCGGAGACCGCTGGCCCCTGCCCTCCGGCGGCCGCGGAACATCTTCGATCGCAGGGAGCAGCGCCACCCCCGGGTTCGGGGCCGAGGCCGATTCCTGCGGCGCTGTCGGTGCCATCAACCCCTTCGATGCCTAGTTTGGAATCAATCCCAGGAGCCGACGACGCCATGGGGACTGCCCTGATCCGGGGCGGTTGGTCCCCTCCTATGCCTAGCGGACATCGGGCCGAGCGGCCTCTGTGTGCCCCGGCAGCCTCCCCCACCATAACTCCTCTGGCAGAGCCACCTTTTCAGGATTTCCTCCTTGACATGGCGGACTTGCTGGCCATCCCTACCGTGGGCCCGAGCCCAGGCCCTGAGGAACAGGCAGCCGTGATGCTTCATCTGCATCCCTCCCTGCAGGATCTCCTCCTGGGGGCTTGGCGGTCTCCTTTGAGGGTTCCGGCACCGTCGACTGCAATGCAGGCTCTATACCGGGTGCCTCCGTCCCCCGGGTTTTCGGCAGCACCAGCTTCCACATCGGTCCATTGTGGTGGAATTGGCGCTGAGGAAGGCCGGAAGCAAGGAGAAGCATGCTTCTCGCCCCCCAGGCCGCGCCTCAAAGACGCTAGATACTCTAGGACGTCAAGCTTTCCAGACGTCTATGCTGACGGCCAGAATTATCTCATATATATTTTATATGAGTCTGTTGCTGCAGGAGGTCACCGAGAGGTTGTCTCGGTTATCCCTCTTCGTATCGGCGACCAAGGCCTTTGAATATTCCCTACTCCTTTATCACTGCAGGAATATCTCCAGGTTCCTTTCTCGTGCTTCGCTGGACTCCTTCCAGTCGGTCAGCAGAGCTTCTGCTGTTGCCATTAGAGCACGCCGTACAGCATGGCTGCAGGCGTCCGAGTTGTGTAGACGGGCACAGCACTACCTGGGTAATTCTCCCTGCGACGGAGATCACCTCTTCAACAGCGAAGCCTTGCGTCAGGTCGCACAGTGCTTCGCTAACCTTCCCAGGGTTAGCAGCCAGCCTAGGGCCCAGCCCCACGGCGGCAGTAAACGCCTCTCTAGGAAGAGGAAATATCAGACCTCCGCCCACCCTCCAAGCGCGCCCAGGCAAGGGGCCTCTCACCCCGGGTTGATGCCCCCGGGCCCGCGCCAGGACTCTCCTTCTAAGCATTTTTAGGCTCAGGCAGGCGGCTGCCTGCACTTAACCCTCTTATCGGACGTTTAAAAATTGAGCTCTGCTCGGGGGCTCGTTCAGTTGCAAATGGTTCGGAGGCTTATCTAGGGGTTCGGGTATTCTCCTTCCGTTGGTAGGGAGACCACCTCTATTCCGTGATAGCTATGGCCAACGGTCAACTTATTACCCTTCGGTACGTCTCAGAACCCTTCTCAGCCGGTATCCCCCTGCTGATTGCTTCCGTACCGGAATTACCTTCCTGTCCCCCGTCTGTGCGGGGGGGGGGGGGCGAGTTTCTGCGTGCAGGTCCTGGGGACACATATAGGGCCTCCAGCCCCTGTGGCGTTCTACCAGACTGATGCTATCCCCTGTCCCCCACGCTACCGCGCTGTTGGTTCGCCGATCTGCCCTTGTCCTCTGGAATAGATCCCTCTACTGACGGATCTTGCTGCCACCTTCCAGGTGGACGCTCTGTGGATCGATGGCAGATCCGCCTTACCAGGGTGATGCGCAGGGAGGTAGGCCCCTCGACATACCTGCATTAGTACCGGAGTGGGCGCCCTCATGCCCACCGGCTTAGATATACTAGATTTCTCCTGTGCGATAGGCGCATATTGGGGGGATGCCCGCAGTACCTGTGCTATACCGCCTTTTTCCCTATGGCCGGTACTCACGCCCCCCTCCCCGGGTTCCGGCCAGTCCGCCTGCCTATTCATCGATCAGGCCGCGGACTGGTGGTACTCTACCGCTGTGGAGTCTACAGCTCCTTTTCAGTTAGGTCCTCCTCCTGGGGGTTCGGACCCTTGTCTCCCTATCTCTTGCTAGGGTAGCCTGTGTACTCCTTCTGCTCCGGGGTGCACCCCTACTCTTCTCCGGAATGGGCTCTCTGGTTCGGCCAGTCTTCTACTGTTAGTCCTCTGAGTTCTGGACTCTACTCCTAAAGGAGTGCTCAGCTTGCACTAAGCCTCCTGGAAGACCTGCCGTCTTTCTCCTGACCCAGCTGACGCCTGGATCTCCTAGCCTTCCGGATTTGGAGCTTCCTCCTCGCTGCGGCGAAGTTTCCTTGACGACTTCGCTACTGCGTCTACGGTGCCTTCACCACAGGTCTGCTTCCGGCAACCCGGTAGGTAAGCCCTACGGGGTTCCACACCATTACTTCATTAAAGCTTAGTGGCCGGTAAGCTCTACATGGTACTAGGGCATTTACTCATTAAATGCTTACTGATACTATTTGTGCATCCCTCTGGCTACTCTTCCCGTAGCCTGGGCTTTTTTTTGATGTATCTTAATGTTACCTGTTCTGCACTCTAAAGACTCCCTCTGTAGTCTGTAGATTCGCTGTTCCTCTATTCAACTGCCCTCCATCCCTCAGGGGATGCCGGGGATTTAGGCTGGGCGAATGCCATCCCGTCCTGGGCTGCGCTTATGGGACCTCCCCGGGCATCCTAAGCTAGGGAGTCCCCACGTGTGAAGACTCATTCCTGCTTGTTCCTGGAGATAGCACAGTTACTTACCTGTAACAGGTGATCTCCGGAACAGCAGGAATTAGTCTTCACAACCGCCCACCTCCCCTGGGAGTTGTATCTCTTTTTTGTATCTATTCCTTCCTCTCCTCTCCTTCTGGCTCAGCTATGAAACTCAACTGGGGAGAGGCAGTAGGAAGGGCGGGAAGCCACCGCGCAGGCGCGGGGTATGCTCCCAAAGGCCTTCTGATTGGATGCTGGGGAGCATTCCCGTGCGGGCTCCGTCGGCGACGTCTCCCACGTGTGAAGACTAATTCCTGCTGTTCCGGAGATCACCTGTTACAGGTAAGTAACTGTGCTTTCTCAGCCCCACAGGCCTTTGCAAAGAAGCCCCAATGATGCCAGACTGGTCCAGGCGGAGGTGGCAATCTGAGGTTGTCTACAACAGTTTTACTCCGCCTGGGCAAGTATCACAGCCAACCAGTGGGTTTTGGAAATTATTCGGGGGAGGGGGCTACACACTGGAGTTTGCTCGGACTATCTCCGAAGCCTCTCTTGTTTTTCCCCCTGCAAGGCAGCGGGCAAGGCGAAGGCAGTTCACGACAGTAGTTTTGATTCCTCGAGACCAGTCCGGGTCCAGTTGATACTTCATTTATTTTGTTGTCCTTAAAAAAGAGGGGGCTTTCCGGCCTATCCTCTATCTCAAGCACATCAACTGTGCTCTTCGGGTTCTGCATTTCTGGATGGAAACCCTCAGATCAGTCATCCTGGTGGTGAGACAGGGCGAGTTCTTGTCTGCGCTGCATCTCGCGGAGGCTTACTTACATATTCCTATTCGAATGGATCATCATCTGCGGTTTGCAGTTCCCGAGGGACACTTTCAGTTCAGAATGCTGCCATTTGGCCTAGTGACTATCCCCTGCCCCTTTACCAAGATCATGGTGGTTGTTGAGGTGGCCCTCCGGCAGGAGGGAGTTTTGGTACACCCCTATTTGGACAATTGGTTAATTTGGGTGAAGACAGAAGCTGAGGGGGTGGCAGCCATTTGGTGGGAAATGAAGCTGCTGCAAAGTCTGTGCTGGGCCATCAACTTGGCCAAGAGTCTGCTTCGACGGCACAGCCCAAAAATGTGATAATAGTGGAAAAACAGATTTATTTGAATTCAAAAAACTATAGCTAACCCGACACAGGCCGTGCTTCGCAACCTTCGTCAGGGATTGATCAGGCAGGTGCTAAAACACAAAGAACATAAAAACTTACTTAAAACACATAATTGTAATGTAACGTGAAAGAACAGATTGCTATATTGATAATATAAGAACCATACATATATATAGTAATAACATAAATATGATAAATAGTTAAAAATGTACATCTGCAACAACTAAGAAGGATAAAAATGTAATTGACACATATAAATAATTATAACCAAACTATAACCTAATCTATGACTCACATAATCTCCAGGAACAAGCAGAAATGAGTCTTCACATATGGGTATCGTCGGTACCGACGGAGCCTGCGTGGGAACGCTCCCCAGCGTCCAATAGGAAAGCTTTTGGGAGCATCCCACAGCACCTGCATGCTGCCTTCCCGCCTTTCCCAACCGCCTCTCTCCAGTTCTTCTTTTCCGTGGAGCCAGCAGGTCGTGTTCCTGTCACCGCTGAAGAAGTTCTTTATTTTCTTTTATTTCTTTGGTTGCGTGTCTGCCTTCTTCGACATCAGACCGGTACCGCCGGTCTTTCTTTCTTTCTTTCTTCTTCAAAAAAACCTACTGTTTCCCACTTCTGTGCATCTTTTCTTTTGGGCCTTAGGCCTAGGAAAAAGTTTCCTCATGGAAAAGCCCGCTTCCGGGTTTAAAAAGTGCACGAAGTGCAGTGGTACTATTTCTGTCACCGACACCCATGACTGGTGTCTAAAATGTTTGGGTCCTGACCATTCCATCACGGATTGTGCGTCCTGTTCCATGATGTCTAAAAGAGGTCGACAGAACCGAGCGGCCAAGCTCAGTACCCTGTTTCCCTCTGATGCAGCTTCGGTGGCATCAACGTCTTCCAGGGCTGCTTCTTCCTCGCATGGATCTCAGGTAACCAAACATAAATCCAGCCGGTCCTCGAAGGGTAGATCTCCCTCTAAGCATTGAGATGCCTCCAGGCTTGCCCTTGAGAATTCCGCACCAGCAAAATTACCCTGGCGGGAAGCTCCGGCTTCCAAAGCTTTATCTATGGGGTCACAGGTTGACATCGATGGCTCGGCCTCGACTGATCACCTGTTACCATGTTCTTGGGTACCGGTGGGTTCCACTGGTACCGACATCCAGACATTGGTGGCGTCGATGGATCAGAATATTCTGACCATGCAGCGTGCCATTACGGCATTCATACAAACTGCGACGCCTCCGGTACCGCAACAAACTCCGTTGTCGGTACCGGTTCCGGCACCGGTACCGATATCAGTTCCGGTACCGGCACCGATTGCATCGACATCGGCCTCGGTGTCGACTGCAGCAGTACCCTGTCCTATGATGCCCATCGGTACCGATCACTCCCGATGTCGATACCACTCGGTACGCGTATCGGGCTCTTCAGGAGCATCCAGCCAGGCGATACTTCGATTCCTCCGAAGACTCTGATGAATCAGAGGCTTCTGTTGAAGCATCGGTACTCCTTCCTCAGGAGCCGCCTTCTCCAAACAGAATGTCTCCTCCAGAAGACTTGTCTTTCCAAGACTTCATTAGAGAAGTGGCCAGGGGCCTCTCCATTTCAGTGGCCCCTGAACCAGAGCCTAGAGCCAAGAAGTTGGATATTTTACAATATCCTAAGGCTCCTAAAGAGGCAGCTACTTTACCAATTCATGAGATCCTTTATGATCACATGTTGGGCATATGGGAGACTCCTCTCACCACCTCCCCTCATTCTCGTAGGTTGGACACCATGTACCGTGTTCCTCCTTGTCCTGGCTTTCATAAGACTCAGCTTCCTCCTCACTCTATTGTGGTGGAATCTGCTATGAAGAAGATCGAGTGCAAAAAGGCACTCATCTAATCTTCCAGGAAGAGAATGCAGAACCTTAGATGCTTTTGGCTGGAGAATTTTCCAGGCCAATATGCTTGTTGCCAGAATCAACTCCTATAGTCTCTATATGGGGATGTTTCTAAAAGAAGTTACAGATCATCTGCAGACTTTAGCCCCTTTTATTTCAGAAGATAAAAGGGAGGAGTTTCTCACCTGGCTTAAACATGCCCAGGATGTTTTCAAATTTTCCAACCGTGCAGCCTTTGACTCTTTTGAGTGTGCCAGCAGAGCCTCGGCTATTGCCATAGGTGCACGCAGAGTTGCTTGGTTACAAGCTTCTGATTTGGATCCCTGGGTCCAAGAGGGATTAGGAAATCTTCCTTGTACAGGTGAAAACCTTTTTGGCAAGGATTGGCAAGCAAAGGCCTCTCAGATGGATGCTGAAAATTCTGCTTTAGATAGACTTTCAAAGTCTACTTCTGCTCCTGTTAAGAGGTTGTTCAAAAAGGCCTTTTTTTCCCAAAAAGGGGAAATATTATCCTGCTTATGGTCAGCAGGCATCTTCTGCAGGTCGTTTTGCTGCAAAGCGTCAGCAACAACCTAAACAAGCCAAGCCTAAGCCTGCAAGGACTGCTACGGCCCAACAGCCTCAGCCTCCGCAGGGCCTTTGACTTGCAACTAGAGAGCTTAGCCTTTCTGGCTCTAGAAGAAGCAGAGCCTCTCACCATTCCAGGAAGGTTAGCTCACTTTGCTCCCAGATGGGAACAAATCACAGCAGAGCAATGGACCCTCTCCATCATAAGGGAGGGGTACGAGCTTCATTTCTTAAGCCTTCCTCCTCACACCTCCAACATCTCTCCTCGACCTGGGTCAGGAGATTGCTACCCTTCTTGCCCAGAAGGCAATAGAAGAAGTACCCCTTCTTCAACAGGGCTCAGGGTTCTACTCCCCCTATTTCCTTATCTCAAAGAAAATAGGGGGCTACAGACCCATATTAGATCTCAGAGAATTGAACAGGTTTCTATGCAAGGAGAAATTCAAGATGATTTCTCTCGGTGCTCTCCTTCCATACCTTCAGAGTCAGGATTGGCTTTGTTCTCTAGATCTCAAGGATGCGTACACCTATGTCCTCATCCATCCAACACACAGAAGTTTCCTTCGGTTCCTTTATCAAGGAAAGCACTATCAATACAGAGTGCTTCCTTTCGGTCTGGCCTCTGCACCAAGAGTGTTCACAAAATGCATAGCAGTAGTAGCTGCATTTCTACGCACTCTAGGAATATTTGTGTTCCCATATCTGGACGACTGGCTCATCCAAGCTCCATCCCAGTCAGAGGCCCAGACTTCCCTAGCCTGCACAAGGCGTGTTCTTCAGTATCTGGGACTTGTAATAAACATCCCAAAATTCCATCTCACCCCTACTCAGTCTCTAGAGTTCATAGGGGCCTCACTGGATACCACGACTGCAAGGGCCTATCTTCCCCAGGCCCGTTGCCTACGCTTAGTACAGTTAGCCTCCCAGATTCAGTTAAAGTCCCATTTAACTGCTCGAGAGATGTTACAACTGTTAGGCCATATGGCATCCACCGTGCATGTGGTTCCTTACGCTCGCCTTCACATGAGGGCAGCTCACTGGACTATGTCCACCCAATGGACCCAGGCATCAGGTTGCCTATCAGACAAAATAGCAACCTCCAGTCGCCTCTTTTGGTCTCCAGTGGTGGAAGTCCACTCAAAATCTGTTGCTGGGGTCCCCCTTTCAACAGTTGTTACCCCAGGCAACCCTTACAACAGATGCCTCTCCAAAGGGTTGGGGAGCTCATCTACAAGATCTCTCCACCCAGGGCATCTGGTCTCCACAGGAGACTTCTCTACATATCAACCTCTTGGAGCTCAGAGCAATTTTTCTAGCTCTGAGTCTTCCACACCCTGCTCAGCAGCTACAAGACAATCCTCATCCACACGGACAACCAAGTAGCCATGTTCTACGTGAACAAGCAGGGCGGGACTGGCTCTCTGTCGCTTTGCAACGAAGCTTTGAGATTGTGGGCCTTCGCCAGAGAGCATCAAATTCATCTTATGGCAGTGTATCTTCCAGGGGTTCAAAACTCTTGGGCAGACAGACTCAGTCGAGTTCTGCATCCACACGAATTGTCCCTCCATGGGGACCAGATAGCCAGGATCTTTCGAATTTGGGGAACATCGGACATAGACCTGTTTGCAAGTCCGTGGAATGCCAAACTTCCTCGGTTCTGTTCCAGGATTCCGTGTCAGGGAGTTCAGGCCAGGGATGCCTTCCTCCACTGGGGGCAAGACTTCCTCTATGCCTTTCCACCCATTCCCCTAATTCCCAAGACACTGTTCAAGCTTCAGAGAGACAAGGGGTCTATGATCCTCATAGCACCACATTGGCCACGCCAAGTGTGGTACCCTCTACTTCTGCATCTCTCTCAAGCTCCCTCCCTGGACTTGGGATCTGCTCCAGACCTCTTGTCCCAGGAGGAGGGAGCGTTATGGCACCCAAATCCCCAGTCTCTCCATCTCGGGGCCTGGTTGCTGAAGGCCTAGACCTTCAAGATTTCCATCTTTCTCAGCAAGTGAAGGATATCCTTCATGCTTCCAGAAAGCCGCCTACTAGGCGTTCCTATGCTTTCAAATGGAAAAGGTTTACCATTTGGTGTGCAGAGAAGGGTCTTAACCCTCTTGCAATACCTCTGAATTCTTTACTAGAATATTTGCTGCATTTATCCCATGCAGGCCTTAAAATGAATTCAGTAAGAGTCCATTTGAGTGCTATTGCAGCATCCCTCAAGCCTCTCAATGGACAACCTATTTCCTCTCATCCTCTTATTGCAAGATTCATGAGAGGCCGCCTTTTAACTAAACCTCCCATCAGACCACCTCCAGTGGCATGGGACTTGAATCTAGTTCTTGGCCAGCTTATGCAGCCACCCTTTGAACTCTTAGCCACTACCTCCTTGAAATTCCTTTCCTGGAAGGTTATTTTTCTCATAGCAGTCACCTCAGCTCGCCGCATCAGTGAGCTGCAAGCCTTGGTGGCTAATCCTCCTTATACAAGGTTCCATCATGACAAGGTAGTCCTCAGGACCAATCCACACTTTATGCCTAAAGTGGTCTCACCTTTTCATCTGAACCAGGAGGTGTATTTACCTGTCTTTTTTCCAGGACCTCATGCATCAAGTGCAGAGAGGAATCTCCATACCCTGGATTGTAAGAGAGTGCTCGCTTTTTACTTACAAAGGACACAGCAACATAGAAAGTCCTCCCAACTCTTTGTTGCTTTTGATCCCTCTCATTTAGGACTTCCAGTCTCTAAAAGAGCACTGTCAAATTGGATTGCTTGGTGTATTTCTTTCGCCTACCAGAGTAAGAACCTTTCTCTGGAGGGCCATGTCACAGCTCACAATGTGAGGGCCATGGCAGCCTCTATGGCTCATCTAAACTCTGTGTCCATCGACCAAATCTGTCGAGCGGCCACTTGTGCCTTGGTTCATACCTTTACAGCCCATTACTGCTTGGACAAGGACTCCCGCCGGGATGCCTTGATTGGTCAGGCTGTTCTCAAACACCTGTTCCATTCCTAATCAACTCCTACCCACCTACCCCAGAGATCCATGGAGGGAGGTGGAGCCCTTTTCAGCGACACACAACTCTGGGGTCTCTCCCTGGCATCTCTAGCTAGGGAGTCCCCATATGTGAAGACTCATTCCTGCTTGTTCCTGGAGATAGCACAGTTACTTACCTGTAACAGGTGATCTCTGGGAACAGCAGGAATAAGTCTTCACAACCCTTCCACCTCCCCTAGGAATTGTATATCTCTATCTTTCCTTTCCTCTCTCTCTTTGTCTCAGCTTTAAAACTCGAACTGGAGAGAGGCAGTTGGGAAAGGCGGGAAGGCAGCACGCAGGCGCTGTGGGATGCTCCCAAAAGCTTTCCTATTGGACGCTGGGGAGCGTTCCCGCGCAGGCTGCGTCGGTACCGACGATACCCATATGTGAAGACTTATTCCTGCTGATCTCCAGGAACAAGCAGGAATAAGTCCTCACATATGGGTACATCGGTACCGACTGAGCCTGAGCGGGAAAGCTCCCCAGCTTCCCAGAAGGAAAGCTTTTGGGGCCTCCCACTGCGCATGCGCGCTGCCTTCCCGCCTTCCTGACCAACTCTCCTCAGTTCTTCTTTTTCCGCGGAGCCAGCAGGTCGTGTTCCTGTCACTGCTGAAGAAGTTGTTGTTTTAATTTATTTCTTTGGTCGCGTGTCTGCCTTCTCCGATTCCAGACCGATATCGCCGGGCTTTTTTCCTTTATTTAAAAAAAAAAATAAAAATCTTCTTTTTTTCCCTCACTTGGTGTGTTAGTTCTGTGAGGCCTTTAGGCCTTCACTAATTCTCCCTTATGGAGAAACAAGCCTCTGGGTTTAAAAAATGCACCAAGTGCAGCGGTACTATTTCAGTCACAGACACCCATGAATGGTGTCTTAAATGTTTGGGGCCTGACCATTCCATTCCGGATTGCCCATCCTGTTCTTTGATGTCTAAACGTGGCTTACAGAACCGGGCAGCCAAGTTTCACATGCTGTTTTCTACAGATACTCCAGCATCGACATCTTCCAGGTCTTTCTCTCCTGATGGATCTCAGGTAACCAAACATTCTTCCGGCAGGTCCTCAAAGGGCAAATCTCCCTCTAAGCATCGAGAGGCCCTTGGGCTTGACCCTGAGGACCCTGCCCCAGCCAAACAACCCCGGCGGGAAGCTCCGGCTTCCAAAGCTCCTCCTATGGGGTTACAGGTTGACATCGATGGCACGGCCTCGACCGATCACCTGTTAGACTGTTCTGGGGTACCGGCTCAATCATCCGGTACCGACATCAAGACAGTCGTGGCGTCCATGGATCATACAGTTCAATCCATGCAGCAGGCCATTTTGGCTTTTATTAAGGCTGCGACGCCCTCGACTCCGGTTCCGGTACCCCAACCGATACCGGTACCCATGCCTTCCACATCGACCAGGATACCGATTCCGGTTCCCGGTTCCGGGGTTTTTCCCGATACCGATCCGGTTCCGGGTACCCCCGATGTCGATACGCTTATCGATCCCTGGAAGCAAACAGACGATACTTTGAGTCTTCTGATGATTCTGATTCATCAGATGACTCTGCTGAAGTATCCCTTAGTCTTCCTGAGGAGCCCTCTTCTCCAAAGAGGAGAATGTCTCCTCCAGAGGATTTATCCTTTCAAGACTTCATCATTGAAGTAGCTAAAGGTCTTTCTATTTCAGTATCCTCTGAAAAAGAACCTAGAGCAAAAAAGTTAGACATTTTAGGATACTCTAAGGTTCCCAAAGAGGCAGTCACCTTGCCCATCCATGAAATTCTTCAAGATCACATGATGGACTTATGGGAGACTCCTCTCACCCTATCTCCACATTCTCGTCGTCTGGACACCATGTATCGTGTCCCCCCTTCTCCTGGGTTTCAAAAAACTCAGCTCCCGCACCACTCCATCGTGGTGCAGTCAGCTATGAAAAGGATCAAGAGTACTAAAAGACACTCTTCTACTCTCCCAGGAAGAGAATGTAGGACTCTGGATGCTTTTGGAAGAAAAATCTTCCAAGCAAGTATGCTTATTGCCAGAATCAACTCATACAGCCTTTATATGGGCATGTTTCTGAAGGAAATTGCATTAAAAATATGCCATTTTCTCCCCTTTATCCCAGAGGATAGAAAGGAGGAGTTCCTCCTTTTGCTGAAGCATACCCAAGATATTTCAAAGTTCTCCAACAGAGCAGCCTTTGACTCCTTTGAGGGTGCTAGCAGAGCCTCAGGTATTGCCATAGTGGCTCGCAGAATTGCTTGGCTCCAGGCCTCTAACCTTGAACCCTGGGTCCAGGATGGGTTGGGAAATTTGCCCTGTACAGGTGAGAATCTGTTTGGTAAGGAGTGGCAAATCAAAGCCACTCAAATGGATGCAGAAATTGCTGCTTTAGATAGACTTTCTAAGTCTACCTCTACCCCTGTCAAGAAGAAATCTTTCAAAAAGCCTTTCTACAAGAAGGCCAGATTTGCCACAAATACTGGCCAACAATCTTCTGCAGCTCGCTTTGCTCCTAAGCGTCAGTAGCCTAAACAGGCCAGGGCAAAACCTGCAGGGGCTGCTACAGCCCAACAGTCCCAACCCCCTCAGGGTTTTTGACTTAAAACTAGAGAACTTAACCTTTCTGGCTCTAAAACATCCAGAACCTCTCACCATTCCAGGAAGGTTAACTCATTTTGCTCCCAGATGGGAGCAAATCACATCAGAGCAATGGACCCTCTCTATCATCAGAGGGCTACAAACTACATTTCTCCAACCTTCCTCCCCATACCATGGTGAGAAGTTTCAATTCTCCCCCATCTCTCCTAGACCTGTTGGGTCAGGAGGTGACCACTCTTCTCGCCCAAAAGGCAATAGAAGAGGTTCCTCTTCCTCAACAAGGGTCAGGTTTTTACTCCCCTTATTTTCTCATTCCCAAGAAAACAGGGGGGTACAGACCCATTCTGGATCTCAGAGAATTGAACAAATTTCTATACAAGGAGAAATTCAAGATGCTTTCTCTAGGCACTCTCCTTCCATACCTACAGTGTCAGGACTGGCTTTGTTCTCTAGATCTCAAGGATGCGTACACACACATACTCATCCATCCATCCCACAGAAAATTCCTACGGTTTCTGTTCCAGGGAAAACATTTCCAATACAGAGTACTTCCCTTCGGTCTAGCCTCTGCTCCAAGGGTATTTACCAAATGCATGGCAATAGTAGCTGCATTTCTACACGCCCTGGGAATTTTTGTCTTCCCATACCTGGACGACTGGCTCATCCGAACTCCGTCTCAGTCCGAGGCTCAGACTTCCCTGGATCGCACCAGGCGAATTCTACAGTATCTGGGACTTGTGCTCAATCTGCCAAAGTCCCAACTCACCCCTACTCAATCCCTAGAATTCATAGGGGCCTGGTTGGATACCACCACCGCAAGGGCCTATCTACCTCAGGCCCGTTGCCAACGTCTAGTGCACTTAGCCTCTCAGACTCAGTCCAGAAGCCACTTGACTGCCAGAGAGATGCTACAACTATTAGGCCACATGGCCTCCACAGTGCATGTGGTGCCTTATGCTCGCCTACATATGAGAGCAGCTCAATGGACTTTATCCACTCAAAATCTGTTGTTGGGGGCCCCCTTTCAACCATTGTTGCCCCAAGCAACCCTCACAACAGATGCCTCCCAAACAGGTTGGGGGGCTCATCTCCAAGATCTCTCCACTCAGGGCACTTGGTCTCCACAGGAGACCACCCTTCATATCAACCACTTGGAAATTCGAGCAGTCTTTCTAGCTCTCAAAGTTTTTCATACCCTCCTCAGCAACATGACAGTCCTTATTCACACGGACAATCAAGTAGCCATGTTTTACATAAACAAACAAGGAGGGACTGGCTCTCTGTCGCTTTGCAACGAAGCTCTAAGATTATGGGCCTTCACCAGAGAGCATCAAATCCATCTCCTGGCAGTATATCTTCCAGGAATCCAAAACTCTTGGGCAGACAGACTCAGTCGAGTTCTGCTTCCACACGAATTGTCCCTGCACATGGATCAGGTACTCAGAATCTTCCAGAAATGGGGAACCCCGGACATAGACCTCTTTGCAAGTCCGTGGAATGCCAAACTTCCCCGGTTCTGTTCCAGAATTCCGTGTCAGGGAGTTCAGACCAAGGATGCTTTCCTCCTGCATTGGGGTCAGGGTTTCCTGTATGCCTTTCCACCCATTCCTTTCATTCCCAAGACTCTGTTCAAACTTCAAAGGGATCAAGGGTCCATGATCCTCATAGCTCCACGCTGGCCACGCCAAGTGTGGTACCCCTCTACTTCTGCATCTCTCCCAAGCCCCCTCCCTGGACTTGGGAGCGGCTCCAGACCTTCTGTCTCAGGAGGAGGGGACTTTGTGGCACCCAAACCCCAAGTCCCTTCACCTCAGAGCTTGGTTACTGAAGGCCTAGACCTTCAACACTTCAATCTTTCGCAGCAAGTGAAGGATATCCTACATGCCTCTAGGAAACCTTCCACTAGGCGTTCTTATGCTTTTAAATGGAAAAGGTTTTCCATTTGGTGTGCTCAAAAGGGTCTTAACCCTCTGGCACTCCCATTGAATTCTCTTTTGGAATATCTCCTGCATCTCTCCAATGCAGGACTCAAAACAAATTCAGTAAGAGTCCATTTGAGTGCTATTGCGGCATCACTTAAGCCCATCAATGGACAACCTGTTTCCTCTCATCCTCTTATTGCTAGATTCATGAGAGGCTTAACTTTAACTAAATCTCCCATTCGACCTCCTCCGGTGGCATGGGACTTAAACTTGGTTCTTGGTCAGCTTATGAAGCCACCTTTTGAACCCTTAGCCACTACCTCCTTGAAATTTCTTTCCTGGAAGGTTATTTTCCTCATTGCAGTCACTTCAGCTCGCCGCATCAGTGAACTGCAGGCCTTAGTGGCTAATCCACCTTATACAAGGTTCCATCATGATAAGGTAGTCCTTAGGACAAATCCTCACTTTATGCCTAAAGTGGTCTCACCTTTTCATCTTAATCAAGAGGTATATTTACCTGTCTTTTTTCCAGCTCCTCATGCATCCAATGCAGAGAGGAACCTTCATGCTCTAGACTGTAAAAGAGCTCTTGCCTTTTACCTCCACAGGACAGCTTTTTGTTGCTTTTGATCCTTCTCATTTAGGACTTCCAGTCTCCAAAAGAACACTCTCCAATTGGATTGCTCAGTGTATCTCTTTTGCTTACCAGAGTAAGAACCTTTTTCTGGAGGGCCATGTCACCGCTCACAACGTGAGGGCCATGGCCACCTCTATGGCTCATTTAAACTCTGTGTCCATTGACCAGATCTGTCGAGCAGCCACCTGGGCCTCGGTTCATACCTTTACAGCCCATTACTGTTTGGACAAGGACTCCTGCCGGGATGCCTTGTTTGGTCAGGCTGTCCTCAGACACCTGTTCCATTCTTGAACAACTCCAGCCCACCTTCCCTGAATGGATGCCTGAGATCCATAGGAAGATGAAGAACCTTTCAGGGTCTCATACCCTTCAGGGGATCTCCTGGGCATCTTAGCTAGGGAGTCCCCATATGTGAGGACTTGTTCCTGGAGATAGCAGTTACTTACCTGTAACAGGTGATCTCTGGGAACAGCAGGAATTAGTCCTCACAACCCGCCCACCTCCCCTAGGAGTTGTATTTCTCTCTCTCTTCCTTTCCTCTCTCTATTGTCTCAGCTATAAACTCGAACTGAGGAGAGTTGGTCAGGAAGGCGGGAAGGCAGCGCGCATGCACATTGGGAGGCCCCAAAATCTTTCCTTCTGGGAAGCTGGGGAGCTTTCCCGCTCAGGCTCCGTCGGTACCGACGTACCCATATGTGAGGACTAATTCCTGCTGTTCCCAGAGATCACCTGTTACAGGTAAGTAACTGCGCTTTATAAATAAATAAAAATAGAAAACCAAATAAAAACAATTAAAACAGAGATGTGACAACCAAATACATTGTATGATAATAATAAATACCTCTGTATATGACAGTGAAGACCCAGCAACTTATGGTCTTCACAGGAAATTATACTCTAATGACTAAAATAAATAAATAGGTAAAACTTTGTGACTATTAAGTGAACATACATAATATACATTATAAATCAAAAATAAAACAATGGAGCATGAAAAGAAAACATAAGAGGACATATAGCCCCATCATATCTAACTGATCTACTGACAATTCATTCAAGGACCAGAACAGTGAGACAAAGGAACCTGAACACACTACTTGTTCCAAACAACTTTTCAAAACTCAATAAAACTACAACAAATAGGGCATTCAGCTTCAATGCTCCTTTAATATGGAACGCTCTGCTGGATAAACTCAGAGATCACAGATCTTTCAGCATTTCGAAAAGATCTTAAAACTCACCTATTTATAGAGTACTTTGGAGACTCATTCCCAATAGATGAAATATTTCCCACTTAAACTCATGTAGGGGACCACGTGCAACAGCTACTTAAAAGAAGCGCCAGCAGGCGCGCCTGCGCCTGTCGGGCCTCGCCAGAGGGCCCTTTGGCGTGGCCCACAGTACTGGAGGTCCCCACTCAGAACCTGCTCTGCGGCATCCCACACGTGCCTGACAGCGTTCGCAAAGAAGAAAGGCCTAAACGCTTGATCGTTCTTCCGGATGCCTCAAGACCCATGAACAACACCACTATTCGATTTGTCACTTCAACCAGCCTCCTACATTGAACATACCTACAGCACATCATCCCAGTGATGCTAACAGCATCATAACTAAACCTGTAAGTGCCCTAGAACTCCAAATCAGCTGTAGCGTGTTGTGCTGCAAATATTCATAATTTTAGAAATCTTCATAGTTTAAGCACCCCTGCCACTTCTGTAAGGCTGCATAACCCTTCATTGTCTGTTGTGACCAGCCTACTGCACTAAATATCTGTTACAAAGTATCTGTACAAATAGCTATATCTGTTCAAATAGCTGATACAAAATTGATATTACAAAGTAGATGTGTCTAAGTAGATGTTACACAGTATCTATTGCAAAGTACCTGTCTTGACCTCTGCTAAATGTACCATAGGAATCTGCTAATTTGTATCCACCACTCAGCAATTGAATTGTGTACTCATTATAAAGTAGGACTGCCGACTAGCACCTGTCCTTTATCTCCTCCATTGTGGCTGCCATCAGTTAACAGACCAAGAGTCCCGTCAATAATTTCTTAGGGATCTGCCCTTAGCTACTCGTTCACATTTACACAGCACCCTACCAAGATGGGTTCCCACATTACCACCATAGTCGGATGTTACATCATCCTCTCAAGTTGGTTTTCCAGATCTTTTGCCTTAACACCATCTTCCAACCGGATGCCAATACTACAGAGCCATGGAAGGAAATGGACTGGTGCATCCCGTAACAACATAAATTGGGACACCCGCTTGCACCACCCCCATCTGTTACACATTGCACTTCAACACTCCATGAAATCCAAACAGGTTGAAAATCCCTATCCTCATAGCCTAAAATGTGCCCTCATCAATGCCCGTTCAATCCGGAAGAAATGGCCAGTTGTCACTGACATAATTTCCCTCCATGACCTTGATATACTCATGGTCACAGAGACGTGGCTATCCGCCGAAGACAACGTCATACTCAACCAGCTCCTCCCCCCCGAACTTCTCAGTACATACAAGTCATAGACAAGACAAAAGAGGAGGAGGTGTGCTCATCCTCACCAGGACAGACCTCCATTTCCAGACGGTCGACTACAACAGTACAAATCACCTGGAGACAGTCACCATATCCAACAAACGCTGCTCAATCAACTTGTTTTACAGAGCACCCTCAGCTTCTCCGGATGATCTCGCTGCTATCATTGATATCGCCTCCAACACTCATAACCCAAGCATCCCAAATTGGATCCTAGGCGATTTTAACCTACCTACGCTACATGATAATCAAGCGTCATCCTTCCTTGATGCCCTTGCAAATCTCGGTTTCAAGCAATTAGTTAAGGAACCTACCCATATTAAAGGAAATATCCTGGACTTAGTATTTGCCCCGCAGATATCCCTCAACTCATCTCAAGATCCCATAACGTCCATAACTTCTATTCCTTGGTCAGATCACAAACTGATCATCCTCCAGATTCCTTCGCACAAAGCCCATTCAAAGAGCAACAAGACTCCAAGCAACACTGCAAGACCGCCCTCACGAGGTTTCAAGCCATGCAACAGATCTTATTACGGAAACTCAACAACTCATCAATGAAACCACCTTGAACCTCGATGACCTAATTTCTCACTGGAACAACTGCCTTAGCGCAATCGCCCTACGCACACCAACCAACAAGCCCTCAGGGAAAAGAGCGAGCGCACCGTGGTACACAGCTGATCTTAGAGTATCTCTTACCCAATTACGGAAACTCGAGAAATGCTGGCGCCGATCTCATTCTTTAAGTGACCAGACAGCATACAACAGTCAGCTGGCTGCGCACCGCAAGGCAATCACTGAAACAATGAAACAGTACTATTCGGACACACTAAAGAGATCACTTAACAAACCGCATGATCTCTTTGACCTGGTCAAGACTCTATCAAAGGAACCAACCGCTGGGCCTCAATTTGAGATACACCCACAAGACTTTGCAACCTACATACAATCCAAGATATGCCAGACCAACTAAACCTCTACAACAACAACCACCCCAGAGCAAGATTGCCCTACAGCCCTAACCGTATTCTCTCCCCCTACCAGGAAAGGAATTGAAGATACTATTATAGCCCTTAACACCACCACATCCCAGTCCGATCCATGCCCAGCCTTATGGATTAAGGAGCTCCGCAGTCACTTCAGCCCAGTACTATCCAAAATATTGAACCTCTCCTTCTCATCCGGTTATTCCCATCAGCCTTTAAGCATACCTCTGTCAGACCTCTGCTAACAAACAGCAAGCTCGATCCCCAAAAGGTAGAATCATACAGACCTATATCCAGCATACCACTACTCGTGAAGATCATTGCAAAAGAAGTTCAACGACAACTACAGGATCACATTGACACCGCTGCACCGTTAGACCCCTGCCAACATGGTTTTAGGGAATTCCATGGAGCGGAAACTCTTCTTACCACTCTCTTCTGCAAGATAATCACTGGCATCGATGACATCGTCAAGGATTTGCTCTCATCTTTCTGGACATCGCTGAAGCTTTTGATTCAGTAAGTCATGAGCTTCTCTTAGGACGACTAATTGAGAAAGGCATTAATGGAAGAGCGCTTGAATGGTGCAGATCTTACCTGTCCGGAAGACGGCAGCATGTTCGTTCTGGAGGGACAACCTCAGAACCCTTCCACCAAAGCCAGGGAGTCCCACAAGGATCCTCCCTTTCTGCCCTATTGTTCAACATTTAAATGCACCACTTTGTAAGATCATCCGGTCCTTCAATGTTGATTGCATGTTATATGCTGACGACGTCCTGCTTTACATACCCTTCTCTACTGATCATTTAGACCTCTCCCCACTGACAAGCTGTTTCAATGCAATATCTGACTGGCTTCTCTCCCAAAACCTCTGAATACAGCATAAGAAAACGGAAGTACTCTTTATTACGAGGAACCCTAACTTTACCCCACCACAATATCTTAAAGTAAAAGAAGCTGAGTTACAATCTAAACCTTCAATACGTTACCTGGGAGTCACTTTAGATCAGCGCCTAGACATGAAAGCCCACATAGGAAATACAGTCAGAGCAGTATACTACAAGATCCGCTCACTTAGGCATTTACGATCCATGCTCAAACCAAATGATTTCAGGACAATCTGCCAGGCGTTGATCATACCCCATTTTGACTATGCCAATGCCATCCTACAAGGTCTTCCCCAATCCACCTTGAACCCGCTGCAGCTCGCCATGAACACGGCAGCAAGGGTCCTCCATGGAGCCTCCAGGAGTGACCACGTGATGCCCCTGTTGATACAGTTACATTGGCTACCCATCCAGGCTAGAATCGTCTTCAAGACCTTGTTACTCACTTTTAAAGCTGTTAGCAAGCTCTCCTCTGCATCCTTAACTGCCCTCATCCATACCACATCTCCAAATAGAGCAAGAAGATCCACTGCTATAAACTCTCTAAAAGTCCCAAAAGCACTAACAGATTGCACTACATCTACAGCCAATAGGGCCTTTAGTCTCAGTGCGCCAAGATGCTGGAATGCACTACCCCCAGGTATCCGGGCTATTAAGAGCCTAACACAGTTTAGGAAGGCCCTCAAGTTCCACCTTTTCAACAAGTACCTCATAGAGCCCAACGACACCCCATAGAGCCCAACAATACAATTTGCTAAGCAAATATAAGCAATGGAATCTCAACAACACGCCAAGACAGATATTCTAACCCTTAGTGGTGTATATGTTTCTATGAAACTCCTACTCATATGACTCTATGTAGCAAGTTTTGTAAATAGTTTACCCCTGTTATCCAAGTTTTTTGCCCTGTTATCTGTAAACTCATACGTGTTAATTGTACTGAGCATTTTTGTTTCATGTAAACCGCGCTGATGCCGAATAGTGCGGTATATAAGAGACTGTAAATAAATGCTCATATTCATTAATTCACAACTTACTTTTTCCTTTTTCTTACAATACCCAATTCTCCACATTATCACATTTACTCTTTACACTAATAATTCTAGTGAACTACAATACATTTTTCCTTGCTCAGATAAGATTTTTGAAATTTGTAAATATTTAAATCTGTATATATGTTTAAACTATCTATATACCTAATCAGCATTTACTCACATTGTAACCCTCAAATTACCATTTTTATTATATACAATTTAATGTTCACTATAATTTCAGTTGTTTGAATAAGTTTCAATGTAATATTCAAGTTTTGTTCTATGTAAACCGCTTTGATTATTCTGAAAGGCGGTATATAAAACCATTCAATAAATAAAATAAATAAATAAATAAAAGAAAGCAGCAGGAGCGAAAGAACTAAGGTATGGCTAGTTGTAGTCTAATGGAAACCACATTTGGAAGGACAAACCTCTCTACTTATAAAAGAAAAATTGTCTTTGAAAAAATAAAAATGTATGAAAAATAGTCTTATGCATAAAACCAAACAATGGATAATCACCATACTTTGGATGGAAGGAAAAATGACGTATCTTACTTGATAACTCTAAAATCTAAATGGTGACTTGTGCACAGACTTCATATCTATACTTAAAAATGCGCAATGGATACTTAACTTTGATATTCGTTCATTATATATTAAAATAGAGGATAGATGATATATCTTAGTCAATGGCTATAAAGCCGAAAGCAGGATCTGACACTAGATCGGACCGGCTAGTGGTTATCAACAATAACTTAGAAATTAGTGCTATATAAAGTCAATAAATATCACACGAATCTCCTACTTAGTACTAAGCCATAAACTCACGATATAAAAAACAAATAACATATTCCAGGCGACGAATAAAGGAAGGTGTCTAAAAAGAGAGAGAGGGTATAACTAAAGATAATAACTGACATTAACAAAATCGCTGATCTCAAAATCAATGTCGTTCAACAAATCATTCTGAATATACCATTGTCTCAGAACGTTCCAGTAGTGGTAAAATTAAGTCTCTCTTGCCCCTAGATGTTTTGGAAGTTAGGGGTGAGTAGCATTAATTGGAGGCTGCTTGGTCAAGAAACTGGATCCTAGAACTGTTGTAGTGGGACAGCAGGATTCTGTCATAATCGGCCCTCAGCTGCTGATGGGTGGAGACAATCCATGCATAACTGGACTGGCCTGGAGGTATTCAAGGAAAGACAATTAGCAGGTAAGGTCTGATTTCGCCTTTTATGTAAATCATATAACATATAATTATTCTCAGATCAACAAATAAAATCCCTCTGTAGAAGTGGGAGTGGAGGAGTGGCCTAGTGGTTGGGGCAAGGTACTTCAGGCCGGAAGGTTGGGGGTTCAAATCCCACTAGAGGACAGCAACCTTGGGCCGGAAGGACTGTGGTTTCTAGTCCCACAGGTGCTCCTTGTGGTGTTGGGCAAGCCACTTAACCCTCCATAGCCCATGTTCCCTGTAAAATAGTTATCTCCAAGTTATAATGCCCTGTTCAATGTAATTTCAGTTTGTTCAATGTAAACCGCACTGATGCAGAATAGCGCGGTATATAAGAGAATGTAAATAAATACTTCATTTTATAACTCTGCATAGAAAAACATTTCTAGTCGAATTCTGGTGTCACATGAACAGCAACACAAACTCTTTCCACTGCCAGACACTCCAAACCCTGCAAATGGATACTCAAAAGGTTACCATGTTATACCCTACCAGCACAGAGTCCAAGAACTCAAACTTATGTCAGCCTTCCTATGAAAAGTCAGCACTGCAAGTATTCCCCAACATCAGTACTCCAGTCAGGAAAAGAGAGCAAGACGGGCCCCCGTGGATGCCTACACAGAATCTGAATATTGACGCCCTCACCTTGGTTACACATAGACATTATGTAATAAAAAATAAAATTACAAATTAGAAACAAACATGCAAATTTGAATGGAAACCCAAAACGGACTGAAGAGAGAGAGAAATGCATTTTCTCCTCCATGGATTAAAATACAAGAAATGCATATTTTCAAAGCTGACACATTCATTCCCTGAAATTTGAAAGTAAATTTTTATACCTTTTTTTGCTTGATCATTTTATTTTCTGATTGGATTAGTCCTGGTCTCTCTACTATTTCTCTAGTTGCTTTTCTTTTAAATCTTTTTTTTTTTTTTTCAGGATCTCTCCAAGTTTTTCTTTTCTCTGTTGTCATCCCTCCACTCCTACATCTATCTGACATTGATCTCTCTCATCTAACTTTATCTAGCTATAGCTGGATTTCATTCCTCCTCCTTCCACTCTAGTCCTCATTCACCCTCTTCACCTATCTACTTTCCAGCTTTTACTTTTACGTTCATCTCCGTAGTCCTCCCATTCCAAATCTGTTGCTTCGTGATCGTCCCTCCAGGCTAGTCCCGGAATCTCTGGGGTTGTCAACCTCTACTAGCAGCTTTGGAGACTGAGGAACTTCAGGTCTGTGACATCACCAGTATATAGGAGCTGGATCCGCTTCCTCACCTCAGTTTATCAGTCTCCAAAGCAGCTAGTGAGGTGTGAGCCCAAAGGTTCCAGGGCTCACTTGAGGAACAATTGCGTATTAGTGTTATAATTTTCTTATTTTACTTTCTTTTTGTGGGAGTTTTGTTGCATTAACTTTGATTTGGGTTAGCTGAGAGTAGTAAGCTGGCTTGGGGTTTTTTCTGCTGGTTTGCCCTGAGGTCTGCTGGTCTCCCCCTTGATTCTCCCCTCATCTCAGTGAGCTCTGGGGGGGTAGCATCCTTATTGGCTCCGGGGAGCAGGCCTGCAGCTGGGTACCGTCCCGCTGGTGTGGGGACCGGAATCACTGTTCTTAAGAGCGCATTAACGGCAGATGTGTGTTGCCTGTCAGCGCTGAAGGGGAAAACACTGCCCAGACTCGTGCTTCTGCGGTCTGTTCAGCTCCGGTAAAGGCCTTGCGGAGCTCCCACGGTTGTTTTCCTGCTGCACCGGACTTTGAGGTAAGAGCAGTGTTTGCCCGCTTAATTCGGTGAGTGTCGGCTTTGAGTGCCGATTTCGGCGGGAAGCGCCATCTCAGGGCTGCCGGCCTCACCGCATGTGCGGTGCGCGGGAAAAGTGCCGATTTTTTGTTTTTGTTCTTCGGGCGGTTTGCGGCCTGCCTAGAGGCCCTCGGGAGCTTTGTTTTTACAGACCTTGGTCAGGATTTAGGTTGGGGGGTCCCACTGAAGCCCCTAGAGGTAAAAAAAAAAAAAAATAATAATACTAAAGGAAGAGTTCAGTGTCGTTTTGGGGTTTGGCTTTGGAGAGGCTTACAATGCCTTCCAAGCAACTTTGTTTGCTGTGTGGCACAAAGCGCAGTACCCTTTCTCTCGAGGGGGTCTGCAAGGGCTGCGCACTGGAGTTGGATCCCATAGGGCTGCAGTCCACTCCGGCGGCTGGAGAGAAGGAAATTGAGGAGGACATGGTGGGGCCTTCTTCTTCTGCACTAGCACAGCCAGGCCTGGAACCAGGGGAAGGGGGGTCGGCAGCGGCGGTGTCCGCTTTCCTTCCGCAGACGGGGTCGAGTGGTTTGGTGTCCATTTTTTCCGCGGATTTTTTGGAGCTGCTCCAGAAGTCCTTGGCCGGAGCGCCAGTGCCGGCACCGTCAGGAGTCTCCAGGGTGGAACCAACTTAAGAGACCGGGTTCACCGGGAACAACGGTTCTGTCTGGAATTGGGGCCAAAAAGCTTAAGTCCGGTTCGGATTTGTTCGTCCCGTCCGTTGCTTCTGATGAAGGGCGGTCGGACGAGGAGTTTGCCCAGGGGGAGCTAGAGGATCTTGAGGAAGGTGAGATCCCAGACCACGAGGATCAGGCTCGGGTGGTTCGGGTGTTTCGGCGGGAAGAACTGCCGGCGCTAATTGCCAAGTCCCTCAAGGCTCTTAATATGCCAGATGCCGGTCCGGGGGAGGGCGCGGCCTTGGAGGATCCTCTCTTGCAGGCTGTTCGTAAGTCCCGGAGGGCCTTTCCGGTACATAGAGTGTTTAAGGAAATGATTCAGGAGGAGTGGGACATGCCAGAGTCCTCGCTTAAGGGAGCCCGGGTTATGGCAAGGCTGTACTCTCTCTTGGATCAGGACCGGGAGTTGTTTAAAGCTCCCAGGGTGGATGCAGCTGTGTCTGCTGTGACTAAGAAGACGACTATCCCTGTGGAAGGTGCGGCGGCGCTCAAGGATGCGCAGGACCGCATGTTGGAAGCGATGCTCAAGCAGATTTTTGAGGCTAATGCCCTGTCCATGCAAGCCTCCATTTGTGGTGCCTGGGTCGCGCGGGCATGTTTACGTTGGGCGCAGCAGGTCCAGGGCATGTCCTCTTCTGAGATGGTGGAGGACGCTGCTAGGTTAGAGTTGGGGGCCGCGTATCTCGCTGATATACATTATGACTTGATCAGGGGCATTGCTAAAAGTATGGCTTCAGCAGTGGCAGGACGTCGGTGTCTCTGGTTGAGAAATTGGTCCGCGGATGGCTCTTCCAAGGCGCGATTAAGTAAACTTCCTTTTAGATGGAAGCTCCTCTTTGGGGAGGATTTGGAGAAGTTGGTTAAGGATTTAGGGGAGACTAAAGGTGGCAGGTTGCCTGAGGATAAACAGAAGCAAATCCGGTCGTCCTTCGCTCCCTGGCAGCAGCAGCGTGAGTTTCGTCGCTTTACCTCCCCAAGAGTCCATCAGTTTCAGCGGGGTCAGTTTCCGGCCAGGTTCCAGGGCTTTCGGGGGTTTCGAGGCGCCAACAGGGGTTTTGCATCGGCGGCCTCAACCTCCTCCAGTACCTTCAAGAAGTCACAATGAAGTCAGGGGGGCCCAGGTAGGGTTAGTTCCCGTGGGAGGTCGGCTGCGGGATTTTTACCCTGCCTGTGTCCGGCTCACGTCCGATCAATGGGTGTTGGAGGTCGTTCGCGAGGGCTACGCGTTGGAGTTTCTGCGACCGATAGCCGAGTCTTTCGTCAGGTCTCCATGCTGCACTCGGGCAAAGCGCAGGACGGTCAGCGAGACGGTAACCCGTCTACTAAGGCTCAAGGCCATTGTCCCGGTGCCGGCCGACCAGTTAGGCTGCGGTCGATACCAATTATATCAACAAACACGATTTTAATAAAGAAATTATACGAACCTAAAAAGGTCTTCAAGGAGAAGCTTCTTCTGCCGAAATCGAAAGAACTTTGACCCAATGACGCTGAACTTTAAAACCGCTGGGAAACGCGGAGGGGTGGAGATATTAATAAGATGTTGTTAAAGTTAGAACAGCGTTCTATTTATGAATTTAATAGCCTGGAACCGCATGGTCTTAATCAAGAAACAGACTTAACAATATTTTTATAATCACCCGTCATTTATTATGTATGGTTTATTCGTTTCATTTCTGTATTATAGTACATAATTTATCATTTCACACATGTTCACTCATATTTGGAACATTGTTTTTAATTGGTTTTAATATTTCTGGTTATTTATTTATTTATGTATTCTTTTATTTATTTATGCAATCAATCTTATATTAGTTTACATAAGTCTTGGTGCCTTTTTATCAGTTTTTATGATATGATTGTAATTTGTTATCTTACGCACATGTTTTCATTTGCCGCAGTCAAGGAATAGATCTTACAATGTTTTTTATGTCATTATTTATGGTTTATCTTTTTTAGTCTGTATGATAGTATATTTTTATCCTATACATGTCATTCATGTTAGTACTTTGGTTTATTATTGTGGTTTCTCATTTATTCATCTATGCAAAACTTTACAACATTTTTATAATCGTGCTGTGATTTATTATGTATGGTTTATCTTCTTTTTAATTTTGTAATGACAGCACATATAATTTTTACCTTACATGTTCATATTTTGAATATTGTTTCTATTTGGTTTATTATCATGGTCAATTATCACTCAGTCCACCTCCCTTCCCCTCCCTTCCCCTCCTTTCCCTTCCCCCCTCCCCCTTCCCCCCCCCTCTTCCCCTTCCCCTCTCTCTCTCCCCCTCCTTCCTTCCTTCCCTCCTTTCTCCCCCCTCCTCTCTCTCTCCCCCTCCCTTCCCCCTCCTCCTTTCCCTTCCCTCCTCCTCCCCCCTCTTTTTTTTCTCTCTTCTCTTTTTTTCTTCTTTTCTCCCCCCTTTTTTCGTTCTCTCTCTCTTACTTTCTTTTTTTCTTGCATCACACACTGCATATGCATACTTATTTCATTTCACACTTACTGGCTTCAATTACCAAAGCACTTTTAGTCTTCTTCACGGCACCCAGCCCTTGTCCATCAGCAGTACGTGATGCATTTTTTGATCACATAAAGAGTACATTTAGAAGGTTTTTACATCCTTGAAATCATGCTAGAATTGCTTTGTATTCATCTTTTTACCATAGTGGTTTATATATGTTTACATGTTTTCATTTCTTAATATGTAGGATCTTTTAGCAAAAGAAACAATTGAGGTCTATTTGTTTCTTAATCGTGGTGTTTTTAGGGCGTAGTTTACCACTATTCTAGTACTCCACATATTGTAGGTTAAACACGTCTCCTTAGCCCCTCCCACGGTGCCTATGTCATTCAATTTTGGCGCGTTTCCCAGCGGTTTAAAGTTCAGCGTCATTGGGTCAAAGTTCTTTCGATTTCGGCAGAAGAAGCTTCTCCTTGAAGACCTTTTTAGGTTCGTATAATTTCTTTATTAAAATCGTGTTTGATACAATTGGTTTCCACATTGTGGCTTTGCATCGATGTCTTCTGCCTTGCACTTGCCAGGGTTAATTCTTAACAGCACGTGTTGCACTCTCCCTTTGATTACATAAGGAGTGGTTTTTACAGTTTTTTGATATCCTTGCAATCGCGATAGTGTACTTTTCTGTTCAATTAATCTCAGTGGCCTACACACCAGTAAAAGAATCTATAAGGTTGTATTTTTCAAAAAGATAGAATGAGGTTTATAAAAATTCAACAGCATTGAATTATGCAATACTATACATTTCTTCTATAACGCGGGCTAGTCATTAACTTATGGTTTCTAGCCAACACACGTTCTCTTTGCAGTGCCACGTTACACCCTCTTAGTTCTTTATTTTGGAGTCAAAACTCCCCCTTTTTTCTCGGGCTAAAAAAAGCTTAGCCCTGTTGGCCTTGAAGTTTTTAGACTTTCCACACATAAATTATGTGACAGTACCCCCCCTTTAGCCTGATCATGTTATTGGTTTTCCTTTTCAGTGATTCTTCACATTGTGGCAATAGCGGTTTCTTCCCAGAGGTTTTATATGTGAGTAAGAAGATGCGTTATTCTTTTTCCCCCCTCACCTTAAACAATTGTACAACCCTTCAGTCGTGTTTGCTTATGCACCACTGTGCTGAATTGCCTTAGCATTTTGTTCCTAGCAATACTTAGTTGCAACGATGTAGATCCTTATTTCACGGTAAAGTTTTTTTCAACATCAGAGTTGTGTTCTTATTCAGCTAGGTATTTTTTAAAATAATTCTTTAAAAATGTTTTAAGTGGGTTCCAAAAGAGAGAGGTTCAGGTTTCAGTGAGTATAATTTGTGATTGGCTATCTCCATTTTTTAGTGACTTTTCTCATACGCGTAATAGCATCTGCAGATTTTCTCCGGTGTCACACATGTGAGTAATATATGTACTTCATGTAAGGTCATTATTTCCACAAAAACACAAACTTCATATCTCCAGGAACAAGCAGGAATGAGTCTTCACATATGGGTACGTCGGTACCGACGGAGCCTGCACGGGAATGCTGCCCAGCTTCCAATCAGAAAGCTTTTGGCAGCATCCCTCGTGCCTGCGCAGTGACTTCCCGCCTTCTCCACAGCCTCTCTTCAGTTTTCGTTTTTCCGCGGAGCCGGCAGGACGTCCTCCTGTCACCGCAGAAACTTTTTTTTAAAATTGCTTTAATTACTTTAGTTTTTTTGTTTTCTTGTGGTCGCGGCCGTATTTCCCGCTACCACCGGTATCGCTGGTGGATTTTTGGCTAAATTCTGAGAAACTTTTCTTCAGTTTTTTTGCCTTAACTTCTTGGGCCTACTAGGCCTTTTTCATTATGGAGCCTTCTTTTCCTAAGAAGTACATTCGATGTCGAAACACTTGTTTCTTTTTAGACACCAATAGTTGGTGTCTCAACTGTGTGGGTCCTGACCCTTTTTCCCCTGACTTGTCAGGAGATAATTTTGTGAGGAAACCTTCAGTATTTAGAGTTTCCCTCGATACCGTTTTTTCCTCGGCAGTGAGGGTACCCGGTTTCTCTACTTCACAGGATCAGGTAACCCAAAAACAGTCTGTTAAGACTAGCCAATGCTTGAGTGGTATGTCCCATGCCCAGCATGGTGACGGCTCCGGCCTTACCCTCAAGAACCCATTGGCATTACCCCTGCGGGAGTCTTCGGGCTCCAAAGCGTTAAAGGGGTTTCAGGATGTTCCTGGGGCTCACCCCTCACAACATACCTGAGCCATGCGCGGGGGTGGTATCCGCTTCGAGCGGTACCGAGCCTCCGGCATCGGCACCGGTGTCGAGTATTCCACTCTTCACCAGGGATTGTCATCGGGCATCCTCGGTACCTTCGGGACCGATCGATACGCACCGCATTGACTTCCCTCAATCTCAGCCATGCTCCGGGACGGTACCGGTGTCGATCGGTTCCGATACCCTGGCATCGGCATCGAGGTGGACCACCTTACCCTTTGCAAGAGGTGCTCATCGGGTATCCTCGGTACCGTCGGTATCGATCGATGTAACCCAGTCTGCCTTAGTGGTATCGGCATCGCCGATACTGCCATCGGCGTCGGCACCTTCGCAACATGCATCGATAGTATCGCTTACTTCGATGCCCAGTCTTGAGCCGATATCTAGTCTCGAGGACTGCGTACCGACGCGTCCCGGAATCGACTCCGAAGATCATAGCCATAACTCCATCATGATCTCGGTACCACTGCAGCAGTTCCCGATGGCTACTTCATCTGCTAATCCTGTATCAGTATCGATGCCTATTCTTGCACCGATACCTACTTTGGAACCGATACCTGGCGTTGGTGCAGTACCCTGTACCTCCTCTGGTGCTCAGGCTCTTTCTTTAGCCTTACCGGGGATGGTTCCCATAGGAGATCAGTCTTTTCAGGCTTTTCTCCGGGATATGGCAACCTTTCTTAATATTTCTATCCCTGGTTGTGATCCTACTCATGGCTCACCGGCACAAATAGAGAATATAAAGTTTCCTTTACATCCTGCTCTGCAGGATCTCCTTCTCAGGGTCTGGAAATCGCCCTTACGACTTCCTCCCTCCAGTCTCTACAGACATTGAGGTTCGGTACCAGGTGCCACCCTCTCCAGGGTTCCAAAAGCCTCAACTTTCTCATCGTTCCCTTGTAGTGGAATCTGCACTGAGGAAAGTTAAGAGCAAGAAGAAGCATTCTTCTTATCCGCCGGGTCGTTCTTCAAGAACACTCGATGCTTTTGGTCGTCAAGCCTTCCAAAACTCTATGCTGGCCTCCAGAGTTCTTTCATATATTTTTCATATGAGTCTAACACTCCAGGAAGTCACAGAGAAATTGTCTCTTTTGACCCCTTTTTTACCAGAGCCCAAGGCTACGGATTATTCCTTGCTCATCAATCACAGCCGGAATATATCTTGGTTCCTATCTCGTGCTTCTATAGACTCTTTTGAGTCCATTAGCAGATCCTCTGCTATTGCCATTGCAGTACGTCGCAGAGCCTGGCTTGAAGCTTCAGACTTGAACAGATGGGCACAAACTATACTGGCTCATTCTCCTTGTACAGGAGAAGGTCTCTTCAATAAGGAGGCTTTACGTCAGGTTGCTCAATGCTCCACTGACTCTCCTTCCACTAAAAACCATTCTAAGCCACCTCCTTCTTCAAAGAGTAGGAAATGTCCTACCAAACCTTCTTTCCCTAAGAAAAGAAAGTTTCATTCATCTCCTGCCCATCATTCGGCTGTACCTAAACAGGGGACGCCTCAGCCTAGTCTGAAGTCCTCCAGTTCTAGCCAGTCTCAGCATTCCCAGCAACCATAGGGGCCGGGAATTGTAACTTACACTTCACTTCTACATATTAGAAGTTTATTCACTGTGCTTTTCTTTTCAGTGTACTAACCTGACGGGGAAAAAATTTTTTGTTCAGGGACAACACACTTCTCTTACTCTCTAGAAGAGCAGTTGCAACTATCCGCTGATAGTTTCTATCCCAACTGGACATTTTTTCCTTCAGTTGACTTACCCTATGGGTACGTCACCCTCCAATCACTTGAGGGTTACCATACTGAACAGCTTCTCTGCCAAGCTCGTTCCCCAGACAGGGAGAAGAGATATCTCCTCTCTTTTCTTGTCTGTTTTTCTTTATTCAGCACAGGACAGTCTCTCTGCTGTTTCCGTCAGCAGCTCTGCCTGCAGGAGTTACAGTAATTGTATTACTGGAACTTTTTCCAAGTTCCAGTCCCTTGTTCAAAATTTTGTCTAGCCTCAGTAGTGATTCCAAACTATCTTGGATCCTCCTACTCGTTTAGGCTTTCTCATATTATTCTAACCATCTCCTCTCCTAGGATATGGCAACACACCTGACTTCAGTCAGTTTATCTCATAACTCTCCTGCACAATGCTCTCTGCAGTCTTCAGAGAAGCTTTCTATTATGAGGGACTTGCTATAGAGCATTGACCTTGTCTCTGATGTTTCTCTATTAGTAGGGAAAAACTTATAAACCCTTCCTATGCCTGTGAGGGTTCTCCACACCCCCTCTAGCCTGGGGTGTTCACACGAGATATCAGTTATTCTGTGTGAAAATCCAAGGCTTCTGTTTACGCATGCTACCTCTGGGTCCTTCCATAGGTCCCTCTGGTATCTTCCTTGTGTTTCTCCACATCTACCATGTCAGTGTTCTGTGGAACTCCCGCCTTGTTCTTTACAGATTCATATGTTCATCTGTTCTCACGCGAACATCACGGTTATCTGCTTAGATTGCCTTTCTGCATCCCTCAATCCATGAAAATAGATTCTCTATTCATATCCCAAGTGGGTTCACCCTCTTGTAGAGCACAGAATCTTTTTCTTTTATATTCCCCATGTACAATTATGGGGCTGGGTGGTAAACGTGTATCTTCAACCTGTTGCCTTGTATGTAGCATCTCCATATATGTCTACATACCTATATCATTGCTCTGGGGGTGCTAAATCAAGCCCCACAAATTTACATATCTTCAGGTATATCATATCTATATCTATATCTATATATTTGATATATTTCACCACCCATATCCTAATATACACATCTGAACATATGTATATATGTATATATATATATATATATATATATATATATATATATATATTTTCCAGCCACATGTATATATCCCTATATATATGTGTTTGATAAGGGGCCTCTTAAGGGTTGATCTGTCTTACACACTATCACCCTTACTGTCTAGACGACATGTTTACCTCCTAGAGGTTTTAGACAGTCTGTCGCCCTACGTCCCATGCCATCTTACGATGCAGAAACTGTTAGGCACCAATACCCTCTTTGGTGCTAACATCTCCATTTTTTCTTTAAGTCCATGAAGCATCAAGCTTCAATATTTTTCCTATCTCTCGCCAGCTAGGAAAAACAGTGTACCTCTTTATCTTGAGTACACAACTGTTTTCCCTGGGAATAGGGGATTTTTTCCAGTTCCCCTCTTCCCGCCAGGACTGGGCTAGTTGTCCAACCCCGTCAGTCTTCTTCCTTTAGTCCTCAATGTTAATGACCTTATGCCTAAAGGAGTTTTCAGCTTTTCCCATAAAGCTTTCCATTGAAGACCTGACGTCAAATCCTACCCAGTTGGCACCTGGATCATCTACTACCTCCAGGTCTGGACCTTCATCCTCACTGCTGAGAGGTCACCTTGAAGATTCTGCTACTGCTTATCCAGTAGACTCCATCATGCTTTCTACTTCCTACAATACAGTAGGTAAGCTGCATATTTTAAGTGTACATTAAATGTCTTTTAATGCTACTCATTATGTCTACCAAGGACTCCTGTAGTTTGTACAACCCTCTAGTCCTTGGCTATGCTGTTCTTTCCTCACAGCTCCTTTATTGTCAACTCCTACCCTCCATCCCACATTGGATGCCGGGGATTCCTGGAGTCAAAATGCACCCCTGATCCAGGCACTTGCATTTTTATGGGTTCTCCCCCTGGCATCTCCAGCTAGGGAGTCCTCATATGTGAAGACTCATTCCTGCTTGTTCCTGGAGATAGCACAGTTACTTACCTGTAACAGGTGATCTCTGGGAACAGCAGGAATTAGTCTTCACAACCCTCCCACCTCCCCTAGGAGTTGCATCTTTTTTATCTTCTTCCTTTTCTCTCCTCGCCTTTGTCTCAGCTCTGAAACGAGGCTGTGGAGAAGGCGGGAAGTCACTGCGCAGGCGCGAGGGATGCTGCCAAAAGCTTTCTGATTGGAAGCTGGGCAGCATTCCCGTGCAGGCTCCGTCGGTACCGACGTACCCATATGTAAAGACTAATTCCTGCTGTTCCCAGAGATCACCTGTTACAGGTAAGTAACTGTGCTTTTATCACAATATGTTTACACTTTTGTTCTTTTACACCAGTACCAGTATATAAATTTCTTTCTTCCTCTTCTCATTATTCCCCTCCCTCCCTCCCTCCTCTTCCCCTCCCCCTCCCCTTCCCCGCTCCACTCCCTTCCCCCTTCCCTTCCCCCCCCCCTTCCCCCCTTCCCCCCTTCCCCCCCCCTTTTTAGCATATGAAGATTGTGCATGTGATTATATATTTTCTAAAATACGTTCTTCAATAGGTAGATTGATCTGATCCACATATTTGGTGAATATCATCTAGCCTGTTTTGATACATAACTTGTATGTCTGATCTAGCATGCTCATTTGTGTTTTTCCACTCTGCGTTTGGTTTTATACAATTTGATCTGTTTACAATATATATATATATATGTTATTTATATAATCTTTTATGATCACCTTCTATTAGTTTTGGCTTGTTCACAAGCAGTCCTTTTATTTGTTCATATTACGTGTTTTTAACAATTTATGTATTTTTATGGTTTTAATGAGTTATGGTTATTTCTTATTTTTATATTTTGTATTAAATATTATTTTAGCTGTGTGCCCCCTGAAGAAGGCTACGGCCGAAACGCGTAGGAGTTTCAATAAACCTGTTCCACCTATCTACGACTCTTGCTTCCTGTGTCCCCCCCCCAGCCATTACAACTGGCCATGAACACAGCTGCCCGAACACTCCTGTCTGCGTCCAGATATGAATGCATCAGCCCGCTATTGATGCAGCTTCACTGTCTTCCCATAACAAGTTGCCTGATATACAAAGCCCTCCCATTTACCTTCAAGGCCCTTCATGGCATGTCTGTAACCTCTCTCACAAAGCTCATACAACGTACACCGGAGACCAGAACTAGGAGATCATGCATGGTGAACTCACTTGCCATCCCCTCAGCAATAAGGTCATGTACCCAATCCACTAAGAAGCGTGCATTTTCCTTATATGCGCCAACTCGATGGAACGCCCTACCCCCAACGATCCGAGCCAACCCAGATCTGACATCCTTCAGGAAGGCATTAAAGACATACCTGTTCCAACTAGCCTACAACCAGCCACCCTAAACAAGGCCTAAGCATTATTGCTCAGCCTGCCACCAATACACCCGCCTTCACACCTCCAGTTCATTCCCTCATGCTAATATTTAATATATCACTAGGTTATAGTCTATTTCTCTTTAAACGGTTAACTCAAGGCAATATAAACTCACGCCGTTTAATGACTCACTCTGCAACACGAAAACCTTTTCTGATTCACACTGGCAATTGGTCTCAGAAAAACTAGCAGCACTTAACCAAGAGCTAATAGCTCATTAACTGTGCCAGTTTCACATCAGTGACCCCATGCCATATATAATCTTTTATTTTTGTTTTTATATTAATAATGTTTTTGAATGTCCTTTACTCTTCATAAAAAGTTTATCATCCTCAAATTCAATGACTTCAACAGAATCAATACTATTCACATGAGGAGATATCAAACATAATTCGAACTTAACTTCTACCAACTGATCGTGGAGGGCAATTCCAACGCTCACAGCAAGGCACCCCAAGCGTTTCACATTAGACGTTTCATCAGTGAATCGTCCAAAGTTGACTGTGTAGATATGAAAATGTGAAATTAATAATATAGCCAGTCGCTTCATTACTTATTAAGGACTAACACTATAAAGCAAACCTGCATATTTGATGCTACCGGCATATCCATTGCACCATAATACTCTCTGTTCAAAAACTCTTCATTGAGGACAAAGTCCTGAGGCAAAGAACGCCGCGCATGCGGGATCTGAGCAAGACCACCATTTTTAAAGGGACTACTGCTCACGTGTCCAAACGCTGTGTGATTGAGTTTAAAAGCTCAATAACTGATTAAAACTAATTCCAGTGACTTATTTGTTTGTTGTTATTAGAAAACGAAGAATGATGTAATTACTAATCAATGTCAAGAATGAAACTCTAAAGCCTCCACAATGCATATTCGGATACTTGGTATGTTAACATTTAACTGCTTACTGTAATAGACATTACTCTTAAAGGCAAAGCGCCAGGTTCAAGCGAACATTCAGTCCTCTGGGACTCACGGTATTTAAAGTGAAGATCCACTTCTGCTCTTTCCAAAGGAGTGTATCGCCAATGGTTTTGCCCCGCATGCCATAACTGACCTGGTCGATGCAGAAACATCGCAGCTGTTCAAAAATGTGCTGATGACGTAAACAATGCTGCACAAGCGGCGCTTCAAGTATTTTGCAATTTAAGCGGCTGTTTGTGCTCACGCATTCGTATACGGAATGGCCGTTCTGTCTTCCCCACGTACAACATACCGCATGGGCAAACTATGATGTAAACCACATTAGAAGACTCACATGTTGTTCTGTGTCTGAAGCTATAAGAAATATCATTATGGGTATACTCGGTGATCTCCATAGTAACATCGCAGATGCTACAACTCCCACACTTGTAATGGCCCTTCGATGCTGGAGTGGAACACACGTCTGTAAGATTAGTGGATAAAATCGCGGGACATAAGTGCTCCTTGAAGTTCTTATTACGCCGCCATACGCAGCAGATCTTCCTACCTCGTAACCCTGGGACGACTTGTACCATATTACTATGGTTTTTTTATTTTCTTAATATCCTTACTGAAGGGGGAAAAAGTGGTTATAAAATTTATAACTGACTCGTCAGCCTCCAAAGTAGATTTCGGACTAGATGATCGATACGTTAACAGAGTACTCCGATCCCGATACAGAGCTCTGTGATAAGCTTGTTTTATTACTGTGGGAGGATAACCGCGATCTAGACTTCATTTTAAACTCAGTCCTACTAGAGCAGTTTCTCCGGTAACGTAAAAATTTCGACATTGGAAGGCTGTCTTTTAGATTTCGGGGATGTGCACTCGTGTAATGTAAAAATGTATTGCGGTCCGTTGGCTTCTTATACACTGACGTTTCCCACACATGAATGCCCCGCGTAATAAGGATATCAAGATAAGTAATCTGGCTAGAATGGTACTGATAAGTAAACTGTATAAATGGGTCACAAGCATTTAACCAATGAAAAAAACCTTGTAGCTCCTCCCCGGTACCCTGCCATATAAGGAAAATGTCATCAATATATCTATGCCTGTTTTAAGTTGATTTTGAAATGGAGATACTTTGAGCCATGTGTCTTCAAAATCCCCCATGTATAGGTTCGCGATGGACGGAGCACATGTAGCGCCCATCGCGACTCTGGAAATTTGCTGGTAAATAACTCCTTCAAAGACGAAAAAATTGTGAAAAATGGCAAGTTCTGCCAAACGTAGCAAAAACTGTAGTTGGGAATCACGTCCCCTCTTCTCCTTAATGAACGTTCTACTAAGGAAAAAGCAGCGGGTTGTGGTATACTGGTATACAGTGATACCACATGAAAAGTAGCCAGCAATGTATCTGGTTGACTGGTCCACTGAGACAACCCTTGAAGGAGTGTTAAAAAAATGTGTGGAATCCTGTACATAGGGCGGAATTAATTGTATTAAAGGTCTTAAATAGGAATCCAAAAATGTGGAGACCGGTTCCAAAACCGATCCCCGTGTAGAAACAATAGGGCGACCCGGCGGACGCGTGATGTCCTTGTGAATTTTAGGTACTAAGTAGAAGGTGGCCAGATTGGGTGCCGGAGGGTTCAAAAATTGATACTCCTTTCTACTTAATAAATGATCCGTAAGTGCTACTGAAGTGAGAGAATTGATTTCCATTTGTATGGACTTAGTGGGATCCTGTAAAAGTCGCTTATATGTAACTACATGTAATTGGCGGTGAGCTTCTTGAACATAATCAGAGCGATCCATTATAACCACAGCTCCCCCCTTTGTCAGCACGGCGAATAACGATGTCACTCCGTCTCTTTAAAGCATTAAATGCCTGACGTTCGCCGTAGGTCAACCTCACATGTTGAGTACGTTGAGAGCTTTCCAAACTATGAATATCTTGTATCACCAATTTTTTAAACATTATTAATGCTGCATGAGGTGGATCCGGGGGAATCCACTTGGAACGTAGTGGTAACTTAATGCGGTCGATCGATTGCGAAGGCAACTCAACCGACGCAGACGATTGTAGCTGCTGTTCTCCCAACCCTATTTGTGGTGGAGGAAAAGGAGTTTCTTGTGAAGCAAAATACTCCTTCAAAACTAACTTTCTCATTAAACTCTCCAAGTCTAAATGGAACTGAAAAGAATCATGTGTCAAAAAAGGAACAAATGACAGACCTCTGCTTAAAACTGAGATCTCCATAGATAATTGCTGACAAAGGGGGGAGCTGTGGTTATAATGGATCGCTCTGATTACGTTCAAGAAGCTCACCGCCAATTACATGATGTAGTTACATATAAGCGACTTTTTACAGGATCCCACTAAGTCCATACAAATGGAAATCAATTCTCTCACTTCAGTAGCACTTACGGATGATTTATTAAGTAGAAAGGAGTACCAATTTTTGAACCCTCCGGCACCCAATCTGGCCACCTTCTACTTAGTACCTAAAATTCACAAGGACATCACGCGTCCGCCGGGTCGCCCTATTGTTTCTACACGGGGATCGGTTTTGGAACCGGTCTCCACATTTTTGGATTCCTATTTAAGACCTTTAATACGATTAATTCCGTCCTATGTACAGGATTCCACACATTTTTTAACACTCCTTCAAGGGTTGTCTCAGTGGACCAGTCAACCAGATACATTGCTGGCTACTTTTGATGTGGTATCACTGTATACCAGTATACCACAACCCGCTGCTTTTTCCTTAGTAGAACGTTCATTAAGGAGAAGAGGGGACGTGAGTGATTCCCAACTACAGTTTTTGCTATGTTTGGCAGAACTTGCCATTTTTCACAATTTTTTCGTCTTTGAAGGAGTTATTTACCAGCAAATTTCCGGAGTCGCGATGGGCGCTACATGTGCTCCGTCCATCGCGAACCTATACATGGGGGATTTTGAAGACACATGGCTCAAAGTATATCCATTTTAAAATCAACTTAAAACATGGTATAGATATATTTATTAACCAAAAAACAACTGCAAGGAAGGGAAATATAATATTCAAACAAACACCAACCTTCCTTAACCCCTACGTTCCCAACTAATACAATAATAGAATAGATTACAAGTTCAATAAAGGCAAACAGGCCTCAGAGAAATCTTCCCCTTCACTTGGCGAAACAAGTCACCATAGGGTTAGATGGCACATTCCACATCACGGGCCAACAGCCTTTTCACTTTTTATTTTTTCAATTAGAATACAAAAATGATTATCAATAGTCAATTCAGACCTGATTAAAAGATAAATTACTAATATCACCTAAAAGTACTTTTTTGGGATTTCAAAGAAATTCATTATAATTAAATACACATCTGAAGAGTGTGCATGGGGTACCCAGCGCGGGTACTTGCTGGCCTCAACAAGAGGCTTCGTAACCTACAAGAAACATAAAGATCTTTCAAATTGAGTTACAACAGCATAGAAAATGCAAACAGCATACTCAACTTAAGGTTCTGCTGAAGTCTCCGGTATAGAATCCAACAGCCTCGATTGGAGAAGCAAAGTTAATGCCGAGAAAGTTCTTAATAGTCCAACATAAGCTTTTGTTTCGCCTAACTGGCTTCTTCAGGGACAATAAACTCGGACATATTAACTACAACTCCACAGCTCAAAGATAACTCATGCGGGCAACAAGTGCCTCCGACTCTACAACGACCACATCTGACATCACATTTTAAAGACCAATCCCTATACTCCAATTCGCTGTCAAAAAATGATGTCATTTCCCACTAAAACTAACCTATCCTAAACAAGAGGAATGCACGCCCCAAACTCCAATGTAGCCAATCAAAAAAATAATGTTTCTATACCGGATAACTGAGAGTGTGTGTGGCTTTGCCGACAGCGTGTGTGGGAGACTTCAGCAGAACCTTAAGTTGAGTATGCTGTTTGCGTTTTCTATGCTGTTGTAACTCAATTTGAAAGATCTTTGTTTCTTGTAGGTTACGAAGCCTCTTGTTGAGGCCAGCAAGTACCCGCGCTGGGTACCCCATGCACACTCTTCAAATGTGTGTTTAATTATAATGAATTTCTTTGAAATCCCAAAAAAGTACTTTTAGGTGATATTAGTAATTTATCTTTTAATCAGGTCTGAATTGACTATTGATAATCATTTTTGTAATCTAATTGAAAAAATAAAAAGTGAAAAGGCTGTTGGCCCGTGATGTGGAATGTGCCATCTAACTCTATGGTGACTTGTTTCGCCAAGTGAAGGGGAAGATTTCTCTGAGGCCTGTTTGCCTTTATTGAACTTGTAATCTATTCTATTATTGTATTAGTTGGGAACGTAGGGGTTAAGGAAGGTTGGTGTTTGTTTGAATAATATAGATATATTGATGACATTTTCCTTATATGGCAGGGTACCGGGGAGGAGCTACAAGGTTTTTTTCATTGGTTAAATGCTTGTGACCCATTTATACAGTTTACTTATCAGTACCATTCTAGCCAGATTACTTATCTTGATATCCTTATTACGCGGGGCATTCATGTGTGGGAAACGTCAGTGTATAAGAAGCCAACGGACCGCAATACATTTTTACATTACACGAGTGCACATCCCCAAAATCTAAAAGACAGCCTTCCAATGTCGCAATTTTTACGTTACCGGAGAAACTGCTCTAGTAGGACTGAGTTTAAAATGAAGTCTAAAGTCCTACAGCAGGATTTTGCAGATCGCAGTTATCCTCCCACAGTAATAAAACAAGCTTATCACAGAGCTCTGTATCGGGATCGGAGTACTCTGTTAACGTATCGATCATCTAGTCCGAAATCTACTTTGGAGGCTGACGAGTCAGTTATAAATTTTATAACCACTTTTTCCCCCTTCAGTAAGGATATTAAGAAAATAATAAAAAAACATAGTAATATCCTACAAGTCGTCCCAGGGTTACGAGGTAGGAAGATCCGCTGCGTATGGTGGCGTAATAAGAACTTCAAGGAGCACTTATGTCCCGCGATTTTATCCACTAATCTTACAGACGTGTGTTCCACTCCAGCATCGAAGGGCCATTACAAGTGTGGGAGTTGTAGCATCTGCGATGTTACTATGGAGATCACCGAGTATACCCATAATGATATTTCTTATAGCTTCAGACACAGAACAACATGTGAGTCTTCTAATGTGGTTTACATCATAGTTTGCCCATGCGGTATGTTGTACGTGGGGAAGACAGAACGGCCATTCCGTATACGAATGCGTGAGCACAACAGCCGCTTAAATTGCAAAATACTTGAAGCGCCGCTTGTGCAGCATTGTTTACGTCATCAGCACATTTTTGAACAGCTGCGATGTTTCTGCATCGACCAGGTCAGTTATGGCATGCGGGCCAAAACCATTGGCGATACACTCCTTTGGAAAGAGCAGAAGTGGATCTTCACTTTAAATACCGTGAGTCCCAGAGGACTGAATGTTCGCTTGAACCTGGCGCTTTGTCTTTAAGAGTAATGTCTATTACAATAAGCAGTTAAATGTTAACATACCAAGTATCCGAATATGCATTGTGGAGGCTTTAGAGTTTCATTCTTGACATTGATTAGTAATTACATCATTCTTCGTTTTCTAATAATAACAAACAAATAAGTCACTGGAATTAGTTTTAATCAGTTATTGAGCTTTTAAACTCAATCACACAGCGTTTGGACACGTGAGCAGTAGTCCCTTTAAAAATGGTGGTCTTGCTCAGATCCCGCATGCGCGGCGTTCTTTGCCTCAGGACTTTGTCCTCAATGAAGAGTTTTTGAACAGAGAGTATTATGGTGCAGTGGATACGCCGGTAGCATCAAATATGCAGGTTTGCTTTATAGTGTTAGTCCTTAATAAGTAATGAAGCGACTGGCTATATTAATTTCACATTTTCATATCTACACAGTCAACTTTGGACGATTCCCTGATGAAACTTCTCGTGTGAAACGCTTGGGGTGCCTTGCTGTGAGCGTTGGAATTGCCCTCCACGATCAGTTGGCAGAAGTTAAGTTCGAATTATGTTTGATATCTCCTCATGTGAATAGTATTGATTCTGTTGAAGTCATTGAATTTGAGGAGGATAAACTTTTTATGAAGAGTAAAGGACATTCAAAAACATTATTAATATAAAAACAAAAATAAAAGATTATATATGGCATGGGGTCACTGATGTGAAACTGGCACAGTTAATGAGCTATTAGCTCTTGGTCAAGTGCCGCAAGTTTTTCTGAGACCAATTGCCAGTGTGAATCAGAAAAGGCTTTCGTGTTGCAGAGTGAGTTATTAAACGGCGTGAGTTTATATTGCCTTGAATATTTAATATATAGCTATCTGCTCTCAGCACTTGTATATTACCATTCTCCATTTTTTTCAACCCAAGTTAAACTGTTCTATGTGAACCTGTTTGATGTTTTACAGTTTCATTCATGTTATTTCCAATTCAATGTAAACTGTTCTATGCATACTGTTCTATGTAAACCTGTTTGTTCACGTTATATGTAAACCGCACTGATCTTAAAAAGTGCGGTATATAAAAGCAAATAAGTTCTCTTTCAGGATGATAAGGTTACTTATTTCTGCAATACAGTAGAAAGTTTAGTTTTTTCAGGGAGCCAGCACCTGTACTAAGCAGTTGATGAGACGTTTGGTCTTTGTGGAGGTGTGTTATACTCCCTTAGGAGGTCATAATTCCATGTTGTCAGCATTCACACACGCTCTGTATAGTAAATGACCTTACAACAAAGGGACTGAATTGCTTTCTTTGTAGAATTGCCTTTGCTTTCAGAATAACTTTGCTTTGGGACTAATTAGAATGGATGCTCTTTTGATTCTAGAATAAAGATTCCTAATAAGACTTGGGTTTTAAAGGAGACGCACACTGAATGATACATCTTTTTTTTGTTGTATGGTTTTGGGTTTTTTTAAAGTGCTTTAAATTAGTTTCTCAGTCAGCGTACCATCAGACTTTATCAGGTGAACTATGGAAAAATATGATCCATTCCAGCACCTTGCAGCAATAGACACCAATGGTAGCTCGTCAACTTGCAGTAGATCCTTTCTGCTAACATAGTGTCACTATAGCATAAGGGATTAATAGCATCATGCAGGGCATGAGTAATTGGGCCCTGGTATATGCAGCGTACACTTCTCCCTACTGAGCTTGACTCTTTCAGTGTTAATCATGTTTCTCTGCCATCTCTCTTCGTTTTGCTTAAGATTTAGAAGAGACTGGTAGTGTGTTAAGTCTCTGGCTCTTTTAGCCGTATGAGTCCTCCATGTCTCTACTGCCTGCTCCATGGAGGTTGGTGTGCCAAAATGTTTTTGTTAATGTAGGTATGCCTTGGCTTGAAATACTGGTTTAAACTAATGTTACTTGTTCATATGGCGGGCAATAGAGCTTTTGCTGTCAGCACTTCCAAGTAATCAGTAATCAGTCCTACCATTGCCCAGTTGACTTTACAGTTGGTGATGGTGCCTCAAAGGCATCACAGGTCTTGGTAATGGAGAAAGGTGAATAGAATATAGAAAGACTAGGGGACATGCAATGAAGCTACAGGGTAAACTATTTAAGACTAATACAAGAAAATAATTTTTCACTCAACGTGTAATCAAACTCTGGAATTTATTACCAGAGGATGTAGTAAAGGCTGTTAGTGTAGCTGGGTTTAAAAAAGGTTTGGACAAGTTCCTGGAGGAAAGGTCCATAAACCTTTATTAAGAAGGGACCCAGGATATCAATGCTTGACCCAGTACAAGCATTGCGGAACCTGTATCTTTTGGGGAAACTGCTAGATACATATGACTTAGATTGGCCACTGTTGGAAACAGGATACTGGGCTTGATGGACCTTGGTCTGACCCAGTATGGCATATCTTATGTTCTTATGTAATTTTTAGAAAGATTTTTTATTAACTTAAGTTTTGTTGCCCATCCTATACAGGCACTGGGCAGCTTACAGCATAAAATCATTGTGAAAAAGCACCTCGTAACATGCAAAAACTAGTGCTACTAACATAGACACATGATTCTTAATAACATTGAGAAATGAATCAAAAATGCTCTAAAATACACAAAAGGTGATGACATCATCCATAATTCAAATGTGGTGCCTCTTTATTAGACTGAGTAATTACAGTTTAGCCCAACTTCCCTAGAAATTGAATTTCATAGAGAGGACCAAAATAATGAAAATACAATTTCTAGTTTTACTGTATTTTCACTGTATTTAATATCTGAAGTGGGGTGACATGTTTAATTTTGAGATGTGTAAAGAGCCTTCCAGAATGTGTATAATTTTACCTTTAAAATATATAAAGGAGGTGATTTTAGAAGCCATTCACAATTTCTAGTTGTTAAAAACGGCCTTTGCACATAAAAATGGCATCCACGTGTAAACTATGATCTTAGAAAACTGGATTTTACATGTGGATGTCCTCTCTAGGTAGAAATTTCAAGAGAGCGTGTCGGGATGTGGTTAGGAGTGGCTTGGGTGGATCTCTAGGGAATACGCATTTCTCCAGGACCAAGCAGGAAGTCAGTCCTCACATATGGGTGACATCGGCACCGACGGAGCCCTCGTGTGGAGCATTTCCCCAGCTTTCAGAGAAAGCCTTTGGGAATGCAGCGCGCATTCGCGGTGTCATCTTGATCAGTCTTTCTGCGGAGCCCAACGGATGTGAGTTCGTGTCACCCGGGAAAAAGTTGATTTTTTTTTACTATTTTTGTGTTTCTTTATCCGGTTCGATGCCGGTTCCCCTTCCCGCCTGGACTCGATACACCGGTATCGAGTCCGGAACTTCTTTTTCGGTTTTTGTCCTTTGTGACTAGCGTTCGCGCCTTTTTTTGTAATTTCACTGGCAGCCCGGTCTCTTGACCTTGCAAGGGGCCCTTTTTCCCCCCGATGGCTGCCAGCGGGTTCAAAAAATGTGATCGGTGTAAAACTTATGTCTCACTGATACACACGACTGCTGCCTCTGATCCCTTGGCCCGACCATGACCCGCTGGTTTGTGGCCCGTGTGGCAAGATGTCGTCAAAGGCGCTTCGGAGCCGTCAGCATCAACGTGAAAGAATTATTTCGGAGTCTGCGTCCTGCTGGGTCCGGACTTCATCAGAGGCCTCGACTTCTCGGGAGTCTGACCCCGAGCGGCGTCGTGGGTCCTCTGAGAGGGGGTCTCCCACCCGGGAGCACAAAAGGAAGAAGAAGCTCGTGAGGGCGGCATCAGTGGAGGCATCTGTATCCTCGAGGGCCAGGTCGCGCAGCCCTGACTGCCGTCCCGGGCTCTCGGAGTCGGAGCGGCCGACCAAGCAACCTCGCCTGGAGCTGGAGTCCCTGAGTCAGGTAACATCTGTTGTCCTCGGACTCTCCCCCTGGAGAACCGAATTCAGGGCCCGAGTCGGGGGCTATGGAGTCTCCTGAGCTCAGACTCAGGCTGACGGCCCTGGAGAGCAGCCTGGCTGCCTTCATGGAGCAGCAGCAGGTACTGACCGCCAGTCTAACCAATGCATCTGCCCCGACCACCGGGACCTCAACGTCTAAGTTGACCCCGGAGGCCGAGCCAATCCTCAAGTCAATCAAGTCTCGAGTCGAGCCTCGGCCACGGTCTCCCTCGACCTCCCATTTGGGGCCGAGGTCATCAACGCCGGTGCCCTCGGCGTCGGGGCAAGTGACATCGAGGCCCACAAGGCCGGAGCCGCTCGACGACTCCTCGGAGAAGTCGGCGTGGGAGATGGAGGACGAGGAGTCTCCTGTCACCTTCCGGACCTGGTGCGGCCCGTCATACTCCCCGGAGTCCGAGCCTCGGCGAAGGTCCCTCCCGGAGGATAACCCGGTTCTCAGATTTCGTCAGGGACATGGCCAAGGCTTTGGCATTCCTGGTGGACACCGAGGAGGAGCCGAAGAGCTCGATGCTCTCCATTATGATTTTCCTCCGAAGGAAGCCTTTACTGTTCCGGTTCCTCCAATGCTGGAATGGTTGCTCTTCCATATGTGGGAGGCACCGGCCTTGGCACCGGTTCTAAGCAAGCGGGTCGATTCCATTTATCGAGTCCGTAAGAGCCCTGTGTTCCAAAAGGCGCAGCTACCGCACAACTCATGGTTGTGGAATCGGCCATGCACCGCTGAAAAGTCAGAAGATGCACTCTTTGGTGCTTCCTGGCCGGGAGGCCCGGAACCTGGATGTCCTCGGTAGAAAGTGCTTCCAGGGCTCTATGCTCTCTTGCCGTGTCCAGACTTACCAGCTGTAAATGGGCATTTACTTAAGGGACCTGGCAAAGGAGATTGCCGGGTTCTCGGCTGGCCTCTCCAAGGAACCCTTGCAGAGATTCAAAGCCTTGTCTACAGGGATCCAAGAGTGCTCGAAGTTTATCTCTTGAGCAGCCTATAATGGCTTTGAGGCTTTGGCCCGGGTAGCTGCGGTCGGCATCGGTGCACGCTGTTAGGCCTGGCTACAGTCATCGAACCTGGAGTAATGGGTGCAGGACAAGTTGGTCGATGTCCTCTGCCAAGGTGACAACCTCTTCGGCAAGCCCATGACAGAGAAGGCTGCAGAAATCGAGACACAGACTCTCACCAGGACAAGACTGTCCAGAAAGACTTCTGCCCTTCTCATAAATAGAAGGGCTCAGGGAAAAAGCCCTTTTTCCTGATGAAGGGTGCTGCCTACAAAACCTACCCTCAGTATCTGGCCTCTCCAGCTCTCCAAGAGGGCTAGCAGGCCAAGGGGCAGGGGCATGGGCCCCGTAGGCAGAAGACCCCCAAGCTGCCAACTCCGGTTCCTGCACAGCAGGGAGCAGGGTTTTGACTCCCACAGCATAGCCTCTTCTCCGCCGGTGGCTCCAATCAGCACTGGGGGTCGGCTGACCCTATACGCCTACAGGTGGCCAGCCATCACAGGGGATACCTGGGTACTGAGCATAGTCCAGAAGGGCTATATGCTCCATTTCCACCAGCTACCCCCCTTCTACTATTCAGGGGAGCCTCCAAGACTCTCTCTACACAGGAAACTCCTCCTTCAGGAGTTGGCAAGTCTTTTAAAGGAGCAGGCGGTGGAACCGGTGCCACACCACCAGGAAAGCAAAGGCTTCTACTCCAGGTAGTTACTGCTTGGGTTAGAAATTGGTTGGGTGGGAGGTGACAAGGAGTACAAATAAATGGAGCTCACTCTGAGGAGAAGGATGTTACCAGTGGTGTGCCCCAGGGATCTGTCCTTGGTCTGATTCTTTTTAACATCTTTGTTAGTGATATAGCGGAAGGGCTGTCGGGTAAGGTTTGCCTCTTTGCAGATACCAAAATCTGCAATAGAGTAGACACCCAGGAAGGTGTAGATAACATGAGGAGGGATCTAGCTAAGCTAGAAGAATGGTCTAGAATTTGGCAGCTGGGATTTAATGTTAAAAAATGTAAGGTCATGCATTTGGGCTGCAGCAATCCAAGGGAGCAATACAGTATAGGAGGTGAAGTACTTTTGTCCACTAAAGAAGAGCGGGACCTAGGCGTGGTTGTATCTGATGATCTTAAAGTAGCTAAACAGGCAGAAAAGGCGATGGCAAAAGCTAGAAGGATGCTTGGGTGCATACGGAGAGGATTGGCTAACAGAAAAAATGAGGTGATAATGCCTCTGTATAAGTCTTTGGTGCGACCTCATTTGGAGTATGGTGTGCAATTCTGGAGACCGCACCTTCAAAAGGATGTGAACAGGATGGAGTTGGTGCAGAGGGTGGCTACTAAAATGATTAATGGGCTTCATTATAAAGCATATGAGGACAGACTTAAGGATCTTAATATGTACATCTTAGAGGAAAGGCGGGATAGAGGTGATATGATTGAGATGTTTAAATACCTCCGTGGCATAAATGTTCAGGGAGAGAGCCTCTTTCAATTGAAAGCAAGTTCTGCTACGAGGGGACATGGGATGAGGGTGAAGGGAGATAGATTCAGGAGTGATATGCGGAAATATTTCTTTACGGAAAGAGTAGTGGATCTATGGAATAGTCTACCAGTGGAGGTGGTAGAGATGAGGACAGTAACTGAATTCAAAAAAGTATGGGACCAACACAGAGGATCTCTAAAGGTAAAAAGTGGACTGTTGTAGTTGTTGTTATGGAAGGACAGACTATATAGGTCATGTGGTCTTTTTCTGTCGTCATGTTTCTATGTTCCTATGTTTCTAGGTACTTCCTAGTACCAAAGAGAACAGGAGGCCTCAGGCCTATCCTAGACTTGCGAAATCTGAACAAGTTTCTGGAGAGGGAAAAGTTCAAGATGCTTACCCTTGGGATACTACTGCCCTACCTCCAGCAGGGAGACTGGCTTTCCTCAGACCTAAAGGATGCTTATACTCACATCCTCGTCCATCCAGACCACAGACAATATCTCAGGTTTGTGGTGGGAGGAAACCATTTTTAGTGCAGGGTACTTCCCTTTGGCCTGACCTCTGCCCCCAGGGTTTTCACCAAATGCCTGGCAGTCGTCATGGCTTTTCTCAGAAATCAGGGGATTTTTGTTTTCTTGTACCTGGACGACTGGCTCATCAGGGGCCAATCACTCCAGGAGGCCCGACAGGACACTCTTCGCATTGTCTGTCTTCTTCAGTATCTCGGCTTTGTCATAAACTACGCAAAGTCCACTTTGCTCTCTTCTGAGAACCTAGAATTTATAGGTGTGAGGCTAGACCCCCTTCAGGCAAGAGCTTACTTGCCCGGGGACAGAGCCCACAGACTGATGCAGTTGGCCAAACCGTTCCAAAGCATTTCTCATGTTTCCGCCAGGCACTACCTGTGGCTCCTGGGCCACATGGCATCCACGGTACAGGTGACCCCAAATGCCCGTCTGCACATGTGGGCTGCTCAATGGTGCTTCAGAGATCAGTGGACACAAGCCGCCAGCGACCTCTGAGACAGAGTAAAGGTGTCCAAGCAACTTCTGAACTCCTTACAGTGGTGGCTATATCTGCCAAACCTGCTCAAGTGCGTACCTTTTCAGGCCCCAGCACACATCAGGGTGCTGACGACTGATTTATTTATTTAAGCAGTTTTGTATCCCGTCTTTTCCTTCAATCAAAGCGGTAAATACAGCACAGGGTTATACAAAGGTTAGGAAAAACAAAACAATGAACACTTGGACTACATCACATAGGGAAACACAGCAGATACATTACATTAAGCTACAATAACATACCGTTACACAGAATTAAAGAATTAAAAAAGAACAGCCGTCTCTTTGGCCCTGCAGGCCCACGCCTAAGGGCCATGCCAAAGGGCCCTCCAGCAAGGCCCTCAGGCGCGGGCCTGCACCCGAAGCGGTGGTTTGGGGCCTTTGTTAAAGCCGTTGATTGGTGCTGCTGGGGGATGAGGAGGAGCTCCTGCTCACTCCCCCTGCTGATGGCTGCTTCTGTCCCGGTCGCAGATGCATCCTTAAAGGGCTGAGGAGCACATTGCCAAGGTGCATGCACTCAAGGCCTGTGGTCCCCTCGGGAGACCACACAGCAGATCAACCTTTTAGAGCTGCGAGCAATCCGCTTAGCTCTGCAAACTTTCTGCCATGCTCTTGCTCAACAGTGTGTCCTAGTTCAAACAGACAATCAGGTGGCAATGTTCTACATGAACAAACAAGGAGGCACAGGGTCCAGGCTCCTATGTCAGGAGACACTGGACCTTTGCTCCTTTGCGGTCAAACAAGGCATGTTTCTCAAAGCAGTTTATCTACCTGGTCAGGAGAACTTCCTAGCAGACAAGCTAAGCAGGATTCTCCAGCCCCACGAATGGCAGTTGAATCCATTGGTGATCCAGCAGATCTTCCTCAGATGGGGACTTCCATCCATCGATCTCTTTGCAAGTCCACTGAACCATAAGCTACCCAGGTTTTGCTCCAGACAGCCGCATCCCCTGAGGATGGCAGCAGATGCTTTTCTAATCTCTTGGTCTACGGGCCTCCTGTATGCATTTCCTCCCATGCCCCTGGTGGTCCGAACTCTGTTCAAGATCCTCCGGGACAAGGCCTCGGTGATTCTGGTAGCACCCAGATGACTGAGGCAGCTGTGGTTTCCGCTTCTTCTGCAGTTGGCAGTGAAAGCTCCATTCCCTCTGGGGCTGCAACACGATCTCCTGTCTGAAGAACAGGGTTCCCTTCTGCATCCCAATCTTGGGTCCCTCAATCTGATGGCCTGGCTGCTGAAAAGATAATGCTAGCTCCCTTATGTCTACCTGAGGAGGTGGTCTTGGCCTCTAGGAGGCAGTCCACCAGAAAGTCCTATGCCCTCAAGTGGCGTAGGTTTACAGTATGGTGTGCTCAACACAATGAAGATCCTTTATCTTTCCTTGTGCCAGTAGTACTGCAGTATCTACTTCACCTTTCAGACCTAGGCCTCAAGTCTCTGTTCGGGTCCACCTCAGTGCTTTGTCAGCGCACCACTGTCTGGTGGATGGTCAGTCTGTCGATTCACCCCCTGGTGTCCCGATTTCTCAGAGGTCTGCTTCTACTCAAGCTTCCGGTTCGTCCACCGGCGACTGAGTGGGATTTGAACGTGGTCTTGCAGCAACTTACTCGCCCACCGTTTGAGCCGATGGCTACTTGCCATTTGCGCTTCCTCTCTTGGAAAGCGATCTTCCTGGTAGCTGTTACCTCGGCCAGATGTGTGAGTGAACTACAAGCTCTGGTTTCTGATAGACCATACACGCTGTTCTTATAGGAACAGGGTGGTCCTCAGGACCCATCCCAAGTTCCTTCCAAAAGTGGTCTCCTCTTTCCACCTCAATCAGGAGGTGGTTCTTCCAACCTTTTTTCCCAAGCCGCATGCCAGCCGGGCTGAAACAGTCTTGCATACCCTGGATTGTAAAAGGGCGTTGTCCTTTTACATAGAACATTTGAAGGAGCATCGAAAGGCTACTCAGCTCTTCGTCTCCTTTGACCCTAATAGGATGGGGTTACCTGTCTCCAAGCGTACGTTGTCCACTTGAGTAGCAGATTGCATTGCCTGGGTGTACAGGGCAGCCGACCTCCCCTTGCAGGGTCGGGTCACTGCCCACCTTGTCAGGGCGAAAGTCGCGTCAGTAGCTCATCTCCGCTCTGTTCCATTGGCAGACATCTGCCGGGCTGCAACTTGGTCTTCAAGCCAGACTTTCGCAGCCCATTACTGCCTGGAGAGAGAGTCCCAGTGGGACAGTGTTTTCGGCAGGGCGGTACTCCGTAATCTCTTTGAAGTTTAGGCAACTGCTACCCTCCGGTCCTTGTGTTGGACTACCGTACAGGGTGCATTCTCAGAGAAAATTCTTATCACGGATGCTGAGGCTCTTGAGAGGGAGCCATTTTTTCGGCTCTCTGTTCACGGTAGCCTAGAGCTGGGGAGTCCCATATGTGAGGACTGACTTCCTGCTTGGTCCTGGAGAAAGAGTAGTTACTCACCTGTAACAGGTGTTCTCCAGGAGCAGCAGGAATCAGTCCTCATGACCCTCCCTCCTCCCCTGGAGTTGCAGTCCTATCCTTCATTTTGATTTTTTGCTGTCTTTTAGCTATCTCATCAGACTGAGCAAGATGGCACCCTTGGGCGGGAAGGGGACCGCGCATGCACGCTGCAATTCCCAAAGGCTTTCTCTGACAACTGGGGAAATGCTCCTCACGAGGGCTCCGTCGGCGCCAACGTCACCCATATCCGAGGACTGATTCCTGCTGCTCCTGGAGAACACCTGTTACAGGTGACTAACTACGCTATATGACTACAGTTGTCCAAACTGGGATTTATAACTGCTTCCTGGCACAGAAGGGGTTAAAGGAGTTATCCTCTATTTCAATTTGGAGGATGAAAAATGGAAGTATGGATAATGGCCCTTGTAATTAACTGGCAATATTTATACATGTATACTGGATTTTTTGTGTACCTACATGTGGAAAGTGCTACGTTTCTCCCGTTTTTTTTTGTTTTGTTTTGTTTTTTTGGTTTTTTTTTACCCATGTGAACATAAGAACATAAGATATGCCATACTGGGTCAGACCAAGGTCCATCAAGTTCAGTATCCTGTTTCCAAAAGTGGCCAATCTAGGTCATACGTACCTAACAGTTTCCCCAAAAGACACAAGTTCCACAATGCTTGTACTGGGTCAAGCATTGATATCCTGGGTCCCTTCTTAATAATGGTTATAAGAGCATAAGATATGCCATACTGGGTCAGACCAAGGTCCATCGTGTAGATTTGCAGAATGGCTCCTTCAGCTCTGATTATCGTCAAATACATGGCACTCCTGCACTATTTTAGAAGAAGCTGTAGCATTTAGCAGAGCCTTTACTAAAATACTGCTGGAATTATCTATGGCACAACCTTGACGTCTTAATTCCAATCTATATGTTCTATTTAAAATTAAGCCTTCACATGTAGTATATTTTTATCCTATAAGCGATTAGTAGCCATTGAAGGGTATTAAGAGTAAGCGTTAATATGATATTTCCAACTTAATCCTAACAATCATAGCTGCTGAACATACTGCAGTTTTGAAGTTTATGTATGGGCCTACATAAGAGTTAGCATAATCAAGGTATCTCATTTCCATGATGGTAGGAAAATTATTCCTTGACAGGTAATGCCAAAAATGCAAATAGTACACAACTGAAAAAAATCTTTACTACCCTGTAGTGATATCATCAGCACAGAATCCATCGTGATGCCAGAATTTTAACTTTATTTTTATTTATTTATTTAGTAGTGCTTATTTACCACTTTTCGTGAATCAAAACAGTTTACAGAGAACTCAAGGATTGAACATTACATTGAACAAAAAAAATATATGTAACATCTTAACAGGGAGTGAAAGGGGAAAAGGGACAAATTGACTTAAATCAGCAACAGCCGATTTAAGTCAATTTGTCCCTTTTCCCCTTTAAGTCAATGACTTAAGTCAATGAACTTGAAAGTATCTTGAAAAGTATGAGGACTGTAGTTTTACATGAAGAATTGACACTAGGTGACTGGTTCACCAAAATGCTCCTTGAAAAGGAATATTTTTAGCAGTTTACAGAAGTATTTAGGATCCTTAATGTTTCTTATGAATGAAGGAAGCAAATTCCATAATTGAGGGGCATAAAGGGAGAAGGCTCTCTTGGATGTAGTTGTGTTGCGGCTTCTGAAGTCAGCATGTGTACCTCAAGAGAATTTCTAATGTTACTTCTACATGGTCTGTTTTCTGGAGTGATTTGAATAAGCTCTTTTAGGCAGATGGCAGGTTCTGTTTGTAATATTCAGGTTCTATTTGTAATACTGAGACTCAAAACAGGAGTGACCAATAGCATGAAAGGTTATCTGATCTAGAAAACATAATTTTCTGTGAATATAATTTATTTTTATTTATTTAGACAGTTTTGTATACCGCCTTATCCTTCAATCAAAGCGGTCACAACACAATTGGGGGATACATTTAACACGCGGGGATATGAGACACATTCACTAATACTTACAGGGAACATGGGCAATGGAGGGTTAAGTGGCTTGCCCAAGACCACAAGGAGCATCTGTGGGACTAGAAACCCCAGTCCTTCCGGCCCAAGGTTGCTGTCCTCTAGTGGGATTTGAACCCCCGACCTTCCGGCCTGAAGTACCGTGCCCCAACCACTAGGCTACTCCTCCTCCTCCAAGCTGCTAGATATGCTAATTAAGACATCCAGACACATGGCTATGTCAGTGAATCGACTTATGTTTCCTTAAGGACAAACAGGATATAGAGCTCTCACAGATGGGTAATGCCATTTAATGGAGCTCAGGCTGGAAAACATGTAAACAGGGCATAGAATTTTCTAGACTGTGTTTGTAGTAGTGTGGGGCCATCTCTTTAATTTCCACAGATTCTGGAGGGGATTCATCATCTTCTATCTATGATGAAGTTTTTCACACGGTGAAGTGTATTATATGCTGGCTTGCCACATTTTTTTAAATTCCCTTTTCTTTTTACAAAACATTAGTTAAAATTGTCTCTTGTCTTGATTTTTGGCATAGCTGCTAGATATGTCCGTATTGGTGCACTGACCAGCATCAATTGCTCTGTTTTACAACATTGTCTTTTTTATTTTGGTGTGGACATTTTTCACCCAATGTTCTACAAACGGAAAACGCCCAGTGGCTTCAAAATGTGTGGATGGTGTGACAAGACAATGTTGGTGACCAACACAGAGTTGTGCCTGGAGCTCCAAAACAACATCCTTAGCTGCACCATCTTTCAGAAGATGCTGCCTAGAGGTCTTTGTGATCATTAAGATCAGGAGGAGATCTCTTTTGGTTTTGACTAAATCTGGCCCAAGTGCTGCATGGCATTGACCACTCTTCTCCCACCTCCAGCACCCAGTCCCTGGAATTAAATCTGATACTGAAAATGCATTGACATTGAGGAGGCATCAGTCCTCCTCGGGTCTGAGCATCATTAGAGTCAACAGAGACTTACTGTTGTCTGTCTTGCCCAATAAAGGGAAAGGGGTTTTGTTGAGTGAAAGCAGAGAGGCATCTGCATTGGTGATCCTGGATACATAATTGGCAGTAGGGATAGCTTGGCATCCACCATGCCATCTCGCAGATATCCCTACAGAGAGGAAAACTCTATCTTGGTGACATCTGGAGAATGCAACTGTCTAAGAGTCTGGGATACAGCCATCAATATATCTCACGTGACCCGGGAGGATTTCCCCTTTCCTCTAGCACGCCATGTGGTATTGGCATCTGCATTCTTCTAGGAGGAGTTGGACAGGAAGATAAGAGGTCCTGAGCTGCCATCTGATATCCATCACTGCAGCAACATACATGCCAAAATTATGTATGTTCGTTGGTGGGTTTTTTCCTCGTACTGTTCAAAGCATCACATAACTAAGGATTGAGGTTCCCATTGGTGAAGATTTGGCGGCTTCTGCAGATTTATATGGAACTTATAGGATCCTGAACAATACGTTGAGCACTGCTCTAGAAAGTTCTGGAGCTTAGTTTGTGTTCTCTTTGACTTTGCTGCCATCAGATGCCGACATCCATCTGTGAGGACTGATATTCTATTGACCTCCGAGAACATTTGTTACAGGAAAGCAGCTTGGTTAGGGAAAGCGAGCTTTGTATTAATTTGAACATGCATATAATTCAGTCCTGTACTGCTGATCAATAGTATCATCAATTAAATGTATATAAATATAAGTGAAAGACCTGACCTGAGTCACTTCACAATTAGGTCCCCATACAAGGGAAATGTCAGCCTTAGCTTACTTTTTACATTATTTGATTTCCATCAGGCCACTTTGAAAATGCAAGAGAGGGACCTCAGTGACATCCAAGACAATTCTGATAGTAGAAACTCCTCCAACATGTTCTGAATATTAGCTTGAAATACTGGGCACCAGTTTGAATGCTGTGTTTTGTTTTTTTTAAGTTTGTGTTTTAAAATCTTAAATCTTTGAGCTTTTGTTCGAGAGATTATAATTTTATGAAATTTGTAATTGTACTCAAGTTCTGTCTCAGACTGGAAACCTTTCTTAGTCTTTGGAGCTATTGCTTGTATTTAGAAAGAGAGCTTTAAATTTTGCTTGGGCATAGAGTAGTTTTGAGTTTAACATTTTTTTCCAGTTCTGTTTGAAGTCTCCTTTAACAGCACTTGATTTGAATTTTTTCTGTCTTTTCATTTGGAATTTATTCATGATTTACTGCAATTTAGTTTTTTTCCCTCCTTTACTGTTCAGCGTTTACGACACAAATGAAAACAAAGATGTTCCTCTAAATCCCAAAGTAGCGCCCTCGAGTCAGTCAGCGGAGTCTGACAAAATTGCACAGTAATTAAAAGGTATACCTGTTTCATTTCCATCATCTTGAGTCTGAAAATATCCAGGTGACTTGCTTGTCATCACTACTGGGGAAATGCTTTAATTGCTGCATTTTTTCTCCCAACGTTTTGCTGTTTAAATCCTTTAGCATGACTATCTTGCACGTTTCTGTTCAAGCTGCTTCAGCCATAATTGGACACGTATACTTTCTGGTGACTGTTTTGTAATGTCTTGTCAATAACATGGTGTTTTGCATTCTAATTCTAAGACTGTTTTATATGCTGCTTTTGGAGTAATTTTGACTTTTTATTGTTGCATGTCATGCTTCATTATATTAACAATGCAGATATGTAGGTCAGGAGACCCTTCCAGTGGGTCCAAAGAAGCCAATGTACATGGGCTGCGCTGGGTGGGCAGACCCGGGTGTAATTGAAAGAAATATTTCTTTATAGAAAGGCTAGTGGAAGTGCTGAACAGCCTTCCAGTGGAAATGAGGGTGGTATCAGAATTCAAGAACGAAATGGGACAAGGAGAGGAAGGGATTGTAGAGATTGGGCTGAGGTTTGGATGGGCAGACTGGATCTGCCCTCATTTTCTGTTTATTGATAACCCTTGCCCCACTCTTTTGTTTCCTATAATCTGATGGAATGATATCCATTTGGATATTAGGACAAAATACTCTGAAGGCAGGATTAGGCATTCAAAATGATAATACTGTTAGCAGCTATTAAAATCTCCCAAGGCTGCTTCCTCTCATTCTGTGTTCACCTGTTCCTTTGTCAGATGGGTGTAATTTAGCATCATGGAGTGTAGTGCATCTGAACTGGAACAAGTTGAGATTAGCATCAACTAAAGAAGTCTGCGTCTGCATACCAATAAAGTTCAAATTTAAGGACATTAGTAGTTTCAGTACCACTTATTGCTAGACATTTTCTATATCAATCTGGTGTTGTCCAGCACTACTAGATCAAATCAAATATATTTTTTGTGCCTGAAAGGATCAGAGCATAGGCATCAGAAAAAGATAGGCCCCACCAAAAATCACGGCATGGCAGGCAGCAAGCTGCCTGTGGGAAAACAGATCCCCACAGGAAGACAGGAAGGGTCTTTGCTGCGATAGCTTCTCTTTTGCCTGCGGGGAATAGGATCCCCGCGGGCAACCTACTGCCTGCTGGTCAGTATCATTGCAAAGACCCTTTCTGTCTGCCCGCAAGGATCGTGGGCAGACAGGAAGGTGTCTTTGCAATGATCGCAGGTAGCAGTCTGTCCAGGGGATCCCATTCCCTGCAGGCAAAAGAAAAGCCATGATCGTGACAAAGATCCTTCCTATCTGCGAACAGAAAGGGTCTCTTCCCTAGGGGTGGGGCTTGGGATGAGCTTGGGGCAGTGCTTGAGCCACCCTTCCTCTGCTCCTGGATCAGAGTACCTAAGATGGTTTACCTAGGAACCAAAAATGGGTATCCTCCAGCAAGTTCATTTAAACTGATTTAGCTTTCAGTGTTAATTTCATGACAAACTAACACACTGCAGCTTTTCCTCTATCCTTCAAATGTCAGTGCAAAATATTGGTAATTTTGTATGTGTGTGTATTTGGTATAATGTTAAATCTCCAGGAACAAGCAGGAGTGCAGTCTTCACATATGGGTGAACGTCCCTGACGGAGCCCACATGGGAATGTTCCCCAGTGTTCAATAGCAAATCCTTTGGGAGCACTCCACTGTGCCTGCATGCCTGCTTTCTCTGTTTTTCATTTTCCGTGGAGCCAGTAGGACGCCTCATCCTGTCACTGCCAAAAAACTTCTCTTTTTGTGCCCTTCAGGGTACAACATGCTTCTGCCTTTGTCGACGCTGGTTCCATTGAATCGGACACCGGTCCCAATATTTTAACTTTTTTATTTTCAGTTTTTCTTTTCTATTGATTTTCACTATGGCTCTCACCGTTAAACTAGGCCTCCATAGCCTTATCTTCAGTCTTGAAGACAACTTTTCAGGCATGGAAAAAAGTCAGTGGTTTAAAAAAAAAAAAAAAAAGTACCAAGTGTGCCAGTACCAGTTCAGCCACTGATAAACATGACTGGTGTCTAAAATGTTTGGGTCCTAAACATGAACCCACTACTTGTCCTTTTTGCCAACAAATGACAGAGGCCTCAAGAACCGAGCCAGACAATTTGGATAGTTATTTGCCTTGGACTTGGACTCGGACTCAGTGGCTTCCACATGAGGGCATCGATGACTTCTCAGGCTTCTTCAAAGACCAAACATTAGGAGTAAGTCAAAGTCTGGTGCTATTTCCAAATCTTTGGCATCAAAGACAGATTCTGAGACCAGGAAAAAGTCCCAGCATAAGCATCGAGACTCGCCTAGAGGTGCTTCCGATGCAGACTGGCCAGCCAAACAGCCCTGGCAGGAAGATCTGTTCTCCAAAGCACAAGTGGGGCTCTGGGATGCTCCCAAGGCATCATCCTCCAGAGAGCTACCGGTTCCATGTTCTGGGACGGTGGCTCAGAGTCCCATACATGATTCCACCCAGACTTCGCCATCTCCCTAGACTATCACATGCTGGCTCTCGAGAGGAGTTTCGCAGCACTCCTGGCAGCCTCGGTACCGATAACATCAAGAGCTTCAGGAGTGCAGGTTTCGGCACTGATCCTACAGCCAGGTATATCTGGCTTGATGCCGGCCCTCAAACCAGCATTGTCGAAGCACCCAAGGCTGATTCCTCTGTTGAAACTGCTCGATGCCCCCAGTATCCAATAGACTCAGGTTCCCATGCCTCTCGATTCTGATACCTTGGAGTATCTGTATTGGCATAGATTTCCATGAAGCATCGAGATTGAGCCAAAGACTGCCAATATTTTAATTTCTTACTGGACTCTGATTCAAGTTCTTCAGAATCTGATGGGAGGTTCATCGATTCCCAAGAACTTCCTGACATCCCTTTGGACCTTGTGCCGCCTCAGGAACGGTGGTGGTCCCCACCAGAAGCTATGTCCTTTCAAGACTTCATACGTTACATGGCAGCTGGGCGCTCCATCACAGGAGCCTCTAAGAAGGAACTGAGGGCAGAGGAATTGGAGATACTCCAGTACCCCCCCCCCCCCCCCACGGAGGTGGCTACCTTACCAGTGCATTGTATCCTGCAGTATCTTATGCTCTGCTTGTGGGAGGCCCCACTCACAGTTTTGCCTGTCAGCAAGATACCATGTACCAGAGTACCCAAGCTTCCAAAAACCTCAGCTCTCTACCCTCAGTGGTGGTGATATTGGTGATGTGCTGCATAAAGAGCTCAAAGATCCATGCCTCCAGGCAGAGACTCGACACTGTATGCCTTCAGGCATCAGTGTTTCCAAGCATGCCTGTTGGCCTTCAGAATCAATGTTTGCTTGCTATACATGGGCATGTTTTCTGAAGGATGTCACCAGGGATTTGGAGATTTTCATTCCCCTGCTTCCTGAGGATAAATGTTCCAGACACTCATCAAGCAAGGCCAGAACACTTCTGAGTTTCTCATCAGGGTCTCTCTTGATGCTTTCGAATCCACAAGTAGAGCTTCAGCAGTCTGCACTGGGGCTCTCAGAATGGCCTAGTTACAGGCATCAGACCTCGAGCAATGGATCCTGGATAAACTGGCCAATATCTCATGTACTGGAGGAAACCTTTTTGGCAAAGATTGGAGGGAAAAAGCAGGGGAGATTGAAACAGATGCTCTCACCCTAAAACGCCTTTCCAGGAAAACAGCTGACCTATCCAAAAGGAAAGCTCTTCCCAAGGAGTCTTTTTATTCTAAAAATAAGAGGTACCATCCTCCTTACCCACCTGCTGTCTGTAATCCTCAGCAGAGTCCTCACCAGCCCAAGAAACCCAAGGCTCCTAAGCCTCAACCAGCTGCACAGGCACAGCCGGTACCTGTTTTTTGATTCCTTCTGAGGGAGCATTGCAAATCTGCCCCTGGAGGGCACCCAACCCCTCCACATAGCAGGCAGACTTTGTCACTATGCCCACAGGTGGCACCTCATAGCATCAGAGTAGTGGATGCTCCAAATTCTCCAAAGGACTTGTCAGCTTCACGTTGAATCCTTACCCCCACCTGCTTCACAGGATATTATCCCATACAACCCCTTCAAAGCACTCTCTTAAAAGAAGAGGTGACCACCCTGTTGTCCTAGAGTCCTATATAAAGAGTTCTTCCTCAAACGTTGGGCGCCTACTCTCCATATTTTCTCATTCCAAATAAAGCAGGAGGTTTCAGATCAATCTTGGATCTGAGACCTAAACAAGTTCATAGTCCGAGAAAAATTCAAAATGATTTACTAGGAACTTTTCTACCATACCTTTAAAGACACGATTAGCTATGTTCTCTAGATCTAAGAGGTGTACGCGCATTTACTGATCCATCCCTTGCACAGACAGTATCTGTGCTTCATGTTTCAAGGAAACCATTATCAATACTGGGTTTTCTCCTTCGGTCTAGCCTCTGCCCCAAGGGTCTTCACAAAATGCATGGCAGTCATCACTGGCTATCTACACACCTCGGGGGTATTAGTCTTTCCTTACTAAGCTGTTTGGCTGATCAGGAGAGAATCCCCTCAAGAGGTAAGACTCTCCCTTCATCGCACCATCATGGTGCTCCATCACCTGGGCTTTGTCATAAACATCCTAAAGTCCCACCTTGCTCCGACCCAAAGTCCTAGAGTTCATCGGAGTGCTCTTAGATACTCGACAGGCCCGAGCTTTCCTCCCACAGGATCACTGTGCCTTCCTCATCAAGCTGGCAAAAGGGGTACAACAGCAAAGCAGAGTAATCTAGAGATGCTACGACTATTAGGACACATGGCCTACATGGTCCATGTCGTCCCCCATGCTTTATTACACATGCGACAAGCGCAGTGGATCTGTCTTCTCAACAGACACAAGTGAAGGGTCATCTCAGAGACGAGATCCACTTCGCCCCTCAACTGATCAAGTCCCTTCAGTGGTAGTGTCTTGTCGGGTCACCTTTTCAGATGCCTCTAGCTCAATGACCCTGATGATGGATGCTTCCAAGCTGGGTTGGGGGCACATCTGAACGATGACCACACAGGGACTGTGGTCACAACATGAATCTGCCCTGCAGATCAATCTGCTAGAACTATGGGCACTGACAAATGCTCTTTGGGTTTTTCAACCCCAGTTATCAGGGCAATCTGTTCTAATCAGAATAGACAACAAAATTGTCATGTTCTAGGTAAACAGGGAAGAACGGGGTCCCGTCCCTTCTGTGAAGAAGTGATTTGCCTATGGTCCTTTGCCATCTTTCACCACATTCACCTCAGAGCAGTATACCTCCCGGTGAACTCAGTGTCCTAGCAGACAAATTGACCTTGCATCGGGAGATGACTGCTCGGATCTTCCAAACATGGGGAACTCCACTCATAGATCTTTTTGCCACTCTGCAAAACACACAGCTTCCACTCTTCTGCTCCAGGGTTCTGTCACTGCTCAGACATTCCCCGGGCGCCTTTCTTTTCCTTTGGGGACAGGGACTGCTCTACACATTCCCTCCTATCCTCTTGATACCCAAGATGCTATTCAAGCTACAGGCTTTTGGCTCCATCAACCGTAGTTTCCTCTGCTTCTTCGCCTGGCGTAAACTCGGTTTTCTCCTTCCACCTAAACTCGGTTTTCTCCTTCCACCTAAACTAGTTGGTAATCCTTCTGATTTTCTTCCCTAGACCACATGTCTTGTGTTGAAGTAGTATACACACTTTAGACTACAAGCGAGCGCTTGCTTGCCTACTATATGGATAGAACTAAAGCTCTCTGGAAATCTTCTCAATTATTCATTTCCTTTGATCCTAGTCACCTGGGCCTATTGGTGACGAAATGTACTCTATCTAGACGGATAGCAGATAGCATTTCTTTTGCTTATGCAGAAGCAGGACTCTCATTAGAGGGTCATGTCACCGCTCATAATGTGCGGGCTATGGCAACATCCGTAGCTAATCTCTGTTCAGTAGCCATTGAGGACATTTGTGGAGCAGCTACCTGGTCTTCTATTCACACTGTTGTTGCACGCTACTGTCTGGACAGAGACTCCCGCTGGGATGCTTTCTTTGGTCAAGCTGTTCTCCAGCACCTCTTTGGGACTTAAACTCAACTCCTACCCTCTGTCCTGGGCTTCCACAAGATACCAGATGTTCATTGTGGGCGTATCGCCTCTTAAAAGAGAGTCCGATGGTCCACAACTCTTCCAGACTCTTCAGCTACACGTTTTTTGCCTCTGGGATCGCACTACTCTCACCCTCCCCTCTCTTCCCCTCCCCCCATACCAGTCTGGTACCTGGGAGCTAGTGAGCCCCATATGTGAAGACTGCAATCTCCAGGAACAAGCAGGAATGAGTCTTCACATATGGGTTCGTCGGTACCGACGGAGCCTGCGCGGGAACGCTTCCCAGCGTCCAATCAGAAAGCTTTTGGAAGCATCCCACCACGCCTGCGTGCAGCCTTCCCACCTTTCCCAATTGCCTCTCCTCAGTTTTCGTTTTTCCGCGGAGCCGGCAGGACGTCCTCCTGTCACCGCAGAAAATTCTTCTTTTAATTCTTTAGTTTTCTTGTGGTCGTGGCTGTCTCCCCGACGCCACCAGTACCGCCGGTGTTTCTTTCTCTTTTCTTGTAAAATTTTTCCTTTTAGGGAATATTTTTTCTTCTGAGTGTCTTATGGTTTTTCAGGCCTTCCAGGCCTCTCCGTGTCCTTCATGGAACCGCCAGCCACTTTCTCCAAGAAATGTTCAAACTGTGGCGGTACAACTTTATTTTTAGACTCCCAAAATTGGTGTCTAAGCTGTTTGGGTCCTGACCTTTTTCCTCCGGAGCCCTCGGGCAACAGTATTGTGAGAAGTTTTCAACATCGAGTTTCCCTCGATATGAGGTTCCCTTCCAACTTCAGGGCACCGACCATTTCTTCTACACAGGATCAGGTAACCCACAAACAGTCTGTTAAGACTAGCCAACCCTCGAGTGGTAGGTCTCATGCACAGCATGTAGACGGCTCCGGCCTTGCCCTCGAGGGCCCATTGGATTCAAAACCCCGGCGGGAGTCTTTGGCCTCCAAAGCCTATGTGGGGTTTCAGGTTGTTCCTGGGGTTCACCCCCCACAGAACATACCTGAGCCGTGTCCGGTGGTGGCATCCGCTTCAAGCGGTACCGATACCCCGGCATCGACACTGGTGTTGGACGAAACACTCCTCACCAGGGATCGTCGTCTGTCGTCCTCAGTACCTACGGGACCGGTGCATACGTTCCAGACTGACTTTCCAGTATCGGTACCATCACCGATACTACCTCCTACGTCCGTACCCTCCAGACATGCATCGACTTCGATGCCGTGTCTGGAATCGATCTCCAGTCTGGAGGACTGGGTACCGACTCTACTTGGTACCGGCTCCCGTCGGTACCGAAGGCTCGGTTCCGATGGTTCGGATCCACAACTCTCGGTTCCTCCGATGCTGTTTGGGTTGCCACCGGCTGGGTTTCATCCATCAGTATCAGACACAGTACCGAAGTCGGTACTGATGTCTACATTATCGTCAATGCCGAGTTTGGAATCGATCTCTAGTCTGGAGGACGCGGTTCTGACACACCTTGGTACCGCGACCTGTCGATACCGGAGGCTCGGTGCCGAGGGTGACTGCCAAACGTTTTCGGTTACCTCGCTACAGATTTGAGCTGTCACTGATGGCTGTTCTGATGTCTGTGTCTGGTTCGGTTCCGACATCGGTACCGGTATCCACTGTAGCATCGTGGCCAGCTCCTTCCGTGCTTCTTTCAACAGGATCGCTCCCTTCTATACCAAGTTTGGAGTCGATATCTGGCATGGACGATGTGCTGCTGTCTGTGCTGGTCCTGACCTCCAGTACCAGCGTCCATACGTTAAGGATCCCATATTGCACCGTGCAGATACATCCTTCGGTGCCCAGGCTAGTTCCTCAGATCTAACCTGTCCAATGGAGGTTCTCTTTGGAGATCCTTCTTTTCAGAGTTTCCTCTGGGATATGGCAAGATCACTTGCCATCTCTATCCCTGGACATGATCCTACACAAGGCCCTGTTTCTACCGAAGAAAAGGAAAACATAATGCTTCCTTTGCATCATTCCTTGCAGGATCTTCTTCTAGGAATGTGGGAAGCACCTTTAACGGTACCCCCACCTTCCAGAGCAACTGATCTCCTATATCAGGTGCCCCCCTCTCCAGGGTTTCAAAAGACTCAACTTCCTCATCATTCCATTGTAGTGGAATCAGCAATGAGGCAGGTGAAGAGTAAGAAAAAGCACTTTTCTTATCCGCCAGGTCGTGAGTCTAAGACATTAGATGCCTTTGGACGTCAAACCTTCCAGACATCCATGCTTTCAGCAAGAATTCTCTCATATATTTTTTATATGAGTCTATCTCTTGAGGAGGTCACAAAGAAATTGCATCTTTTGACTCCCTTTCTTTCAGAGAACCCAAGAGTGCAGACTATTCCTCACTGCTTAGTCATATTCAAAATATCTCTTGGTTTCTTACTCGTGCTTCTCTAGACTCATTTGAGTCTGTTAGCAGGACTTCTGCTATAGCTATAGGGGCATGACGTAGAGCCTGGCTCCAAGCTTCAGACTTAGACAAATGAGCACAACAAAGACTGGGTAATACTCCTTGCACTGGAGAAAATCTCTTCAATAAGGAGTCTTTACGTCAGGTTACTCAGTGGTTCACTGACTTATCTGTTTCTAAGGGCTGTTCTACGCCCTCTTCTTTCCCAGTAGGTAGGAAATGTCCTACCAAACTTTCCTCCCCTAGGGGGAGAAGGTTTTATTCATCTTCTGCCCATCACACAGATGTTCCCAAACAGGGGAAACATTGCCCTGGTCTGAAGAATCCAAATTCTCACCAGGCTCACCAAACCCAGCATCCGCAGGGTTTCTGATTAATCACATATTTTTTTTGTGTCTCCTGGGGTTTAGAACCTGCAGTTGGCTTCTTCTCAGTAGAAGCCTTCCACTGTTTCATTCTAAACTCTAGGCATGGATCTCTTTTCACAAGACATCCATTTTTCTCTGTCATACGAGCTCTTAGGATGTTCATGCCTATAGGTCACAGCTTCTCCTCTTCTTCCTGCTAGGGAAAGAGATTTAGCAACTATCAAATGATAGTTTTCTGTGCCAGCATGAGTTTTTTCCTTTTTACAGACTTACCACATTGTAAGTCTCCATTCAGCTCCATCTTCTCTACTCTCTTATCAAGCATTTCCCCTGTAAGAGTGGTACTATTACACTGGAGGGCTTCTCTTCAGCCCTTTTAGTTTTGTCACTATTCCAGTGTGGAGTTTTCCTCTTTGAGTTAACTCCTTCTTTTTGGCTTTGGGGCAGCTTTCAGGCAGATCCAGAGTTTTCTTACTCCTGTTCTATCTGTTCTTTCTGTTTTTTAACAGAAAGATTCTTTCTGATGTCTTACTAGCAGCTGCCCATGCAGGACTCCTAGTGATTGGACCACTGGTTCTTCCCCACAAGCATCCAGAGTTGTCCTCCACTATATTCTTTCTGGCCTTAGTAGTGACTCCAAGACAGTGGATTCATCTTTCTTGGCAAATCTGATCACTACAGGCTTCTCAGATTGTTTTCTATTCTTGCCATCTCCAATTCCCTTGGGTTTGGCAGCATAGTCGACCTAGGTACTGGCTTTTCCAGCAGCCAGTTCTATCTCCTAATTCTCCTGCATTATGCTCTCTGCAATCTTACAGAGAAGCTTTCCACTATGGGCCCTTGCTAGAGAGCATTAGGATTTCATCATACAGCTGTCCTAGATGGTTGGAAAAGGCTCCCTCAGTCATGCCCCTCATGACTGGACGGGTTCTTCCTACCCTACCATCTCCTTTCTAAAGCAAAGGACATGGGCCTTCTCTTACGTGAAAGCTTAAAGAGTTGTTCAATTCCCTCGTTTGGTCCTCAGGATTCCCACTGGGAATATGCTCTTTTTCCTTGCAGCTCGTCTTCATGGTATCCTAATCCTTCATGGACAGCGCATATTTAGCTAAAGAACGCATGATACCCTTTTTGCCCCTCAAGTAGGTCAACATGGTATCTCATTCCTATGCGTCTTCTGTCCATTTTCCATGCCAGAGTTCTGGAGGACTCGGGACTTGCTGCCTGCAGACTGATATTATCCTCTGCTTTTCACGTAACCATCCTGGTTATTTCACTGACTAGCATTCTTGCAGCAATCTAGTCTGTTCTTTGTCAGGGAGATTTTTCCCCTGACTTCTTCCATCATAACCAGGGGGAATAGATTCTGTATACCTTCTTCTTGTTAGATGAATCTTTCCTCTTCACATCTCCTATGTGAATATACTTTCTATAAGCACATCTCTGTCTGCTTAATTGCAGACACTTATATCATTTGTGTGTGTATATCTTTTGCCCTTCTATATTCTTATATGTCTATCTATATATCTATATGTGCATCTGCCGAGATATTTATTATAGGTAGATATGTATTTACATACTTATCTGACTGTTTATGCTCATATGATATATATGTCTCTATATGATTCTGACAGTTAGGCTCTACCCATACCATGCTGTCCCAGCATGTTTGGGGTGCTACACACACAACTACTCCAGTGGTAGTTAACAACTTTCTACCATACCCCTAAAAAGTTTTAGGTACCCCTGAAGCTCTCCATGTTCCAGTATCTTTCCTACCTGACATCAGTTAGGAAAGACATTGCAGATCTTCAGTCATTCTGAGGCTAACGCCTCGGGCATCTGTCCTTTCTTTTGGGATATAAGGGTTTTCCATACCCCTTCTTCCCACAGGGACTAGGCTTGTTTGTCCAAATCAGTCAGCCTTTTCTTCTTTTTGCTCCTATGAGTGAGCCACTCTGTAGCCAAAAGAGTTTGGGCTTTTTTCATAAAGCCTTCCGCTGATGGCTTACAGTTTTGGTACTAACCCAGTTTACCCCTGGGGTTACTTCTTACCTTTCAGAATTCCTGACCTCCATTGTGTTTTCCTACAGGTTTATTACCTCTACTTTTGTAGTGAGGTCCTCCTTGAGGTTCCTCTACTGGATCCCCAGTAGATCTCATGAACCTCCATACTTTTGTACAATCCTTCTAGGGGAGGTCCATATTGCAATATTTCATTTTCAATATATTTGATAATTGTCATCCACACAGGGACTTCTTGCCTGCAGTCCTATGTTAGGTTAGCTGTCTTTTACAGCACCTTTCTGTTTCAACTCTTTCCCACCATCCTGAGGATGCCTGGCCATGTGAGGTGTAGCAGGTTCCAATCCATAACATGCTGGGACTCCAGGCATCTTAGCTTGGGAGTCCCCATATGTGAAGACTCATTCCTGCTTGTTCCTGGAGATAACACAGTTACTTACCTGTAACAGGTGATCTCTGGGAACAGCAGGAATAAGTCTTCACAACCCACCCACTTCCCTTGGGAGTTGTATTCTTTATCTCTATCTTTCCCTTCTCTCTCTCTCGCTCTTTGTCTCAGCTTTAAAACTTAACTGAGGAGAGGCAGTTGGGAAAGGCGGGAAGGCAGCACGCAGGCGTGGTGGGATGCTTCCAAAAGCTTTCTGATTGGACGCTGGGAAGCGTTCCTGCGCAGGCTCCGTCGGTACCGACGATACCCATATGTGAAGACTTATTTCTGCTATTCCCAGAGATCACCTGTTACAGGTAAGTAACTGTGCTTTCCTGCTTGTTCTTGGAGATAGCGTAGTTGCTCACCTGTAACAGGTGATCTCTGGGAACAGCAGGAATCAGTCTTCACCACCCGCCCTCCTCCCCTAGAGTTGTAGGGTTCTTTTGTTTTCTTCTTTTCAGCTACAAACTCAACAGAGGAGAGTAGTTGGGAAGGCACACAGGCACTGTGGAGTGCTCCCAAAGGCTTTCCTATTGGATGCCGGGGAGTGTTCCCACATGGGCTCGTCGGTGACGTTCACCCATGTGTGCAGACTGATTCCTGCTGTTCCTGGAGATCATCTGTTACAGGTGAGTAAGTATGCTTGTGAGTAAGTATACTTTTTGTACTTAAGCTAAGAGGGTGGTCTTGATGAATGTCACAGCTGAAATGAACATTAAAGTAAAGGGCAGTATGGCTTTTAACCACTTGAAATGTGATATTCATGAGAGAAAACTGTCCAGAGTTGTCATTTCTTTTCTGTATGTGTATTGCTGTGTTGTGTTGTGTTCAAGGGATGCTTCATGTTTGACGTGTACTACTGCTGTCCTCTGATTTAGTGGCTGGAAATAATTTTCTGTGCAGCTGGATATAGCAAATAATCAGAAATTTATTTTCCAAGACTGGTATCTGGCAGCTAAGGCTCAGTGGGATTTGGTCATTGTTACAGCAGCAACTGGCCGAAGCCTGGATTTTGGCATGGGCCTCTGCAAGAGTGCCAAATGTGGGCTAAACAGGAGCCCAATTCTGCTTGCTTTAGGCCTATACTCTATGGGTGAGAAACCTTCCCCTCCGCACTGCTGCTTGTGGCCCTGACTGGCTGGGCTTGATGTGCAGAATGCTCCTGCTTCCTGCTGTAGCTTGCTAGACCCGAGAAAGCGGAACCATATGATGCTTTTAGCTGCTCCTTGCTATGGCCTTTTCAAAATCTTAAGTATATTTGCTAGTCTTCCTTTAATTGTATAGTCCAGTTTTATAAGTTTAAATTTGCTTCTTAGAAGTGACTATTGCTGTTCTCTTGTAGTATCTCACAATCAGGATTTGAGTCTTACCTTTTTTTTGCTTTATTTTTTTTAGAATTGAAGGCATAAATCCACCATTTTGTAAAATCTTACAAGCTGCATTTTAATTTTAACTTTTCTTTACTTTCTTAGGAAACATGCCTCTAATTCTTATAATGCTCGTTATAAAAATTGTGATGCCTAATTGATTTTCCACATGAAGAACAGAAGATTTAATTACAAACTATTTTGAATGTTTGCACTGATACTGATGCATTTTCCAGCCCCGAAACACAAGAGGCTTCACTAAGATTTTGTCGTCGTCCATGTTGCTCTTTCTGAAGATGGACCATAGTACAGCATTGATCCACACACTTCTATGCAATGCTGAGACTCTTGAGAGTGTAGCGTCACATCTTCATCAAGCCCGGCCATACTTAAAATTGCAGGTCTAGTAGAAATCTGCCTAAATGATTTGCTGCTTGTTGCAATGTGAAAGCTTGCAAAATAAAACAAAAAATGAACTTAAAACCACTTTAAACTAAGTCTGTTTCTCAAATAATTTTAGGTAAGATTTGCAGTTGAATCAGTACCTAGATCTGAGGGATTAAATGTCCAGCTCTCTCACATGTCTTTAAAGCAGAGTTTGCCAACTATGGGTTGGGAAACAGTTTCTGAATTTTAGCTTTCTGAATAGACTAGCAGCCTAACCATGAAGACTTTGTAGAACATGCCTTTTGCCTGGGCACTCATCTATTTCTTTTATTATCTACTTGTCAAAAGTACTCTGAGCGGGTTATTTACTAATAGTGCACATGCTAATGCCGTAGCTGCATGTTCTCTGCGGGACGTCCAGTGGCAGATAATGGCGTGAGCCAGCTATTTAGTACGTGACCCTCTATGTCATAAATTTAGTACACTTAATGCATAATAGGGTACTAAAATAGCAAGAAGATTAAACTACAGTGTGTAGTTGTAAATTCTGCTTAGGATCTGATAAAATAAGCTTGTAGTTCTGTGATGGGAAATGGCATATCTGAAAACAAGCTAAATGATTCCCAGGTTTTCCTGCTGAAGTTAGCTGCCTCTATTTAAATATATTATATTATAGTGTAAGAGCCACTTTCCAACAATGCAAGTGCTAAGCTCACAAACGCAACATTCATGATGTTTAGAATTAAAGGAGTCTTGAGTATTTAAAAAAACAAAATAAAACAACCCCCCCCCTAAACTGCTGCTTATCACATCACCCAAAATGTTGCTAGCTTTGAACTGTTATATAAGCTGACTGCTAAAATAGCACTCTGATGTTTTTGTTTGTCTCTATTTAAAGTGAAAAAGAAATTGTTAAAAAGACAAGTGGAAGGAATATTTATTGGAATTAAACTCCAGTGAGAGAGCCTTATTTTTAATGTATGGTTAAGAGTTTCCATCATAGCACTAGGTGTAGTAAAATATTCTGGAAAGCCCCTATGCTCTGGTGGGTATATCCACTGTGTACAGATTTCCCTTGTCATTTCCTAGCAGTAATGTTCTTAAAGAGCATGCAATCTAGTGGGGTAATGCTCCTTAAAATGGGTTTGTCGGCAGAGGTGGGAACTAACTAAGGTGCGACACCCTGTAGGTGTTGCTAAAGTGCAGTTGGGTCATCCAAGTGTTGTCCTAGGCTAGAACTGCCCAGGGTGCTGCTTTGCCAGCTGATGGCCTTCCTTAAAAGCAGTAGTTCAAGTCCGAGAGACTCTACCTTGGAAAGTGAGGTTAATGTTGGGCTCCATCTAGCAGTTTGTAAATATATCTAGCTGAAATGGGTAAGTTCCTAACAGGTCACTTGGATGAGCCATTTGGTCTTTATCTGCTATAAATGATGATGTATTGAGCTGTAAAGTTTCACCCTACACCTACTTGCCTTTTTTTCAATATCCAAATAAATGATGGCAGCTACAACACTCTGCTTATATATGAAGAAGTTGTAATTAACCTTATTGAAAATCAGAAGAGCTTTTGTAAAGTATATGGTGATGAAGCTAGATTATTTTTAAATAAAATCTGTTTGTGTAGCCTTTTCCTTGCTGAAGTTTCTTTTGCTATCAGAAGTCTGTAAATGGATGTAGCTGAAAAGTATAATATCCTTAAAAAATCCCAGATTTGCTGTTTCCACAAATACCAAACACAATTTGTCTTGGTCTAAGATGTCTTGTTGCATAAAACATATTTATTTTGCTGCATCCTTATGAATTTTGTAGTGATGGATCTATTGCTGACACAAGGTCCATTGGGCTTCCATAATTCTGTCCCTGTAGATGTGGCCTGCTCTACTGAAGGATGATGAAAGCTCATATATTGCAGCAGTCTGGGAAAAATACTGGTATAGTGTAGATCTTGACATATGAGGTGTGATCAAAAGGTATTGAGACTTGTGTAGCTATATAACAATGTCTCACCATGAGACTATTAAGCATTCAGTGACCTAGTTATGTGCTCTTCATGTTCAGAGTGTAGCATGGCTGCAGCACATCTGTACTTAAAAAAAAAATCACATGATTGGTATACTGCAAAAGCAGTTATATTTATGATGAGTGAACAAATTGAACAGTGAATTTGCATTAAATTCTGCCAGAAACTTGGAGATTCATGCAAAGAAACTTATGACAAGTTAAAGCATTTGTATGGCGATGACTGCATGAGTCGTGCACGAGTTTGACTGCTACAAATGTTTCCAAGAGGCCACCAAAGTGTTGACAGTGAATGTTCTGGAAGGCCATCCACAAGCAGAAATGAAGACAGTTGAAGCAGTGCATGCCGCAGTACATTCAAATTGTCAATTGACTATCAGGGAGCTTGCTGAAGACATGGACATCAGTTTTGTGTCTGTACAGTTCATTGTTACTATTTAGGGATGACGTGTGTCTGCAGAATTTGTGCCAAAATGTCTGTCCCTTGACCAAAAGGAAGATCAACTGCAGCCAGGGAGGAGTTTTAATGTATTGAAAACAACTCCGATTTCATCAAAAAGATTATTACTGGTGGTAAATCATGGGTTTATGGTTATGACCCGAAAACTGTAAGGCTCAGTCCTGATAGTGGAAGACTCCAGACTCTCACAGACCCAAGAAAGCCCGTCAGGTGAGGAACAATGTCAAGGTCATGCTCATAGTTTTGTTAATTACTAGCGTATTGCTCATCATGAGTATGCTTCAAAAGGCCAAACCATCAATAAGGAGTACTGCATCCAAGCTCTGACTCATTTGAGAGGTGCAGTTTTGTCGTAAGAGGCCAGAGTTGCACAGGAATAGTGAATTGTTGCTTCATCATGATAATGCCCCAGCTCATGCATCACAGCTTGTCCAGCAGTTCTTAACCAAACATCAAATAGAGCAAGACCGTCAGCCTCCATAATCACCTGACCTCAAACTCTGTGACTTTCTTGTTTCCAAAACTGAAATTACTACTGAAAGGAAGGAGATTCAATGCAGCAACTTCACAGCATAACAAAACACCTCAATAAAAATACACTATAAGCTAAAGCTACTAAAACAGCTCCGCCCACTGATACATTAAATTGGCTTCAAATCAGTAATACAATCGATCATCACTCCCCACTTTGACTATGCGAACTCCATCTTACAGGGCCTACCAAAACAAACCCTCAGACTCCAAATAGCCCAAAATGGGGCAGCAAAAACAGTCCTAAATAATAGTCCCATAGAACACATCACACCCATATTATTAGAATTACACTGGCTTCCAAACTATAGCTGCATAAGCTACAAGATCTTAGTAAACACCTTTAAGATAATCCACAACATTGCCCCATCTTTTCTGAACAACTTAATAGCAATGGACACCACCAACAGAACCCAAAGAAACAAATACAAATACAAACTAGAATTCCCAAAGGACTACAGAAAAGCCAAAAAATTAACAAATAAAGTATTTTCACATGCTGCGCCAACCCTTTGGAATGAGCTACCCGAAGACATCAGAATGCAAAATGACATCAAACTATTCCGTAAAAAACTTAAAACATTCCTTTTTACCTCACACTTTGGCACGCAACCTGACCATGACACTCAGTCTGACGGAACACCAGGCCAAAAAGCGAGCTAACTATAAGTAAGAAAAATCAGGCGCGTCATACTAGAGCACTTGAAACATCAATCATGCTCATTATTGTATATAGTTAAAGGGCACATGCACCCTGCACGGTGTGATCTCATCAATGTAAATAGTTACTGACTGTTCCATCTACTACCTTTGTACCAAACATTGTAAGTAGTTATATTATGTTCCATGTAACTGAAAACAACCATGTTATAGTACTTTTCAGACCTTGCTTGTAAACCGCACTTGATCTTATGGAAAGCGCGGTATAAAAATGTTTGTAAAATAAAATAAAAGGCATTTCAAAATTGTTTCCAGCATTGTCAGGAACGCTGGAGGAAGTGTTTTATCGGAAGGGGACTACTTTGAAGGAGACTGAGCGCAGTAACTGTCAGTGTTATACTACTTGTGTTATTGTACAAGTCTCGATACTTTTTGATCTCACCTTGTACTTGGTTTATGGGACCACGGGCAGATATATCACCAGGGAACAGCTTACATAAAGCATAGGTGTCTTGGCTGACAACATTGTGTAGTGTGTTAGCAGTATCCCTGCCTGTGCTTATGCATATGTCCCCTACATTGGCAACCTCTTGCCTGCCACCAAGGTTGCACTTGCCCTCTAAGCTGTTCCCTGGTGATATCTTGTGATAGTCCTCTCAAAACCACAGACCACATTCTTTTTCTTAAAATGTGGGAATCGCTGATCAGATAAAGAGCTAATAAACTGAAAGGTATGTTAAACTATAAACAACAAAGATTTAATTCTGCAGACAACTAACAGGTACAGGAACAAGAATTCATGCACCTATTGAAAGATGAGTCTCACTCTACTTAGCCAATCCTGGGGGATGTTCAGGATGGGCAGTCTTCACTGGGCCAAGATAACCATCTGCAAGGATTATGTAATTAACCATGGAAGTGCAGAAAACAAGTGGAGGGGATCTAGTCATGCTTAAGGAATGGTCTAGAATTTGGGAGCTTAAGATTTAAGGTGAAAACATCATGCATTTGGCCTGGAAAATGAGTGGTACATTATAAGAGATGAAGTTCCATGTACAAACCAGCTGATTAGCTGGGGTGATAATATCTGAGAGAGCGCTATCCAACTTGGTAGATAAGATTCCCCAGGAACAAGCAGAAAGCCAGTCACCGATGGAGCCCACTTGGAGCAATTCCCCAGCTTTCAAAGAAAGCCTTTGGTATTGCTACCACGCATGCGTGGTCCTCTTCCCGCCCAAGGGTGCCATCTTGCTCAGTCTCCCTCTTTTCACAGAGCCCTTCAGACGCACATGCTCATCCCTCAGGAAAAGTGTTTTGTTTTCGGCCTACTGGCCTTTTTTTCCGGTTGCACTGGTCCTTTACCCGTCCTTCCCTTGCTCTACCTTTTTAGAGTTATTAGGGGATGTTTTTTCTTCACCTTTTTTGCCTAACGGGCTTCGCGCCCTTTTTTCTTCCAACTGCTGGCCGTGTGGGTCTTCGACCTCGCTGGGGCCATTTTTGCCCCTATGGCCACCGGATTCAAAAAATGTGATAGATGCTCTAAGAACATGTTGCTTACGGACACCCATGACTGTTGCCTGCAATGTCTCTGAGCTGATCACGATCTGGAGCTCTGTTCACTCTGTAAGAAAATGTCCTCTAAAGCCCTGCTCAGTCGTAAGCAGAAGTCTAAAGACATTTTTAGAAAGGCTGCCTCGGAGTCCCCGGTGGCGCCCTCAGTCATCTCTCCTCTGGTGGGATCTCCCACCTCAGCCCTGCGCTCCCGGCAGCACTCCGACCAGGGGTCCCCTGAAGTGGATCAGCACAAGAAGGCGGCCTCAAAGTCGCTGTTGGGGGCTCCCAACAACGGTGAGCGCTCCTGTGCTCAGTTGCTCAGCCCTCTGGTGTTCCCGAGAGTCGGACAAGGAGCGGTCCCGCAAGGTACCCCGCACAGATACGCATTCCTGCGTTCGTTTCCCAGCAGGCGCTCACAGCCAGCATCGCTGACTCGTGCCTGGAGACAGTGGTTCCCTTGCATGGGATGCCAAAATCCATCCAGGAAACCCCTGAGAGCCACGGGCCTCGTGAGGGTCCTCGATGTCTGTCTCATTCGCCTTCCTGTTCCTCGGGGGCAAAATCATCCAGGACCTCCGGCTCCAAGCGGGCCTCGGTCTCTGGACAGGGCAACCTGCCTGGCTTGGATTCCTCATCCGAGTTCTTGGACTGGGAGTCCAATGGGGACACCTCCCCGGAAACCCGTACTCACCGGGACCTTCCGTCGGACCCTTCTCCGCCTGTGTCTCAGCAGCGCTCGCTGCCTGAGGACACCACCTTCCTGGTCTTTGTTCGGGACATGGCATGGGCTCTTAACTTGGCCACCCAGGCCGAGGATGATCCTCGAGCTGAAGAGCTCGACATCTTCCAGTATGAGTCCCACCTAGGGAGTCTGACTGTCCCGTCCCTCCTATTCTGTCCAGACTGCTGCTCTGCATGTGGGAGGCACCCGCCTCGGTCCACATCATGAATAAGCGCCTCGACACCATGTACAAGGTGCTGTGTGGCCCTGAGTTCAGAAAGACCCAACTCCCCCACACCTCTATGGTGGTGGAATCAGCCATGAGAAAGCAAAATAGCCCAAAATCACACTCATCCGTCCCCCTGGGCTGAGAGTTGAGAGCCCTTGACACCCTAGGCTGCGTGGCCTACCAGGGGTCCATGCTCTCCTGTCGCATTCAAGCATACCAATTATATAAAGGCATGTCCTTGCAAGACCTGGCCAAGGAGCTTGGAGGTTTCTCTGCAGGCCTCGAGGGCGAACCTCTCAATAGGTTCAGTACCCTGCTAAAGTCTGTCGCAGACTGCTCAAAATACCTCTCCCGTGCTGCCTAAGATGGTTTTGAGTCCTCGGCTCGGGTAGCAGCTGTGGGTATCGGGGCCTGTCGTTAGGCATGGCTTCAATCATCAGACTTGGAGCAGTGGGTGCAGAAGAAGCTCCTGGACGTACCCTGCTTTGGCGAGCAGCTCTGCGGTAAGCCAATGGAAGATGAGGCCGCAGAGTTAGAGATGGAGTTCATCACCAGAGCCCATCTCTGGTGCAAGACCTCCACCCTCCTTCGGAAGAAGAAACAGGTCAAAAAGCCTTTCTTCCCGAGGAAAGGCCTTCCCTACCGTGGCTACCTGCCGTACCCGACCACCCCCACGCCGACCACTTTGGCGCAAGGGAAGTCTGGCCAGGGTCATCGCAAGCCGAAAGGGCCCAAAACCCAGATCCCGGCTCTGCTGCAACCCGCACAGAGGTTTTGATGCTAGCCGCATAGCCTCTCGTCCTCTGGCGACTCAGCAGCCAGTGGGGGGGGATGCCTGTCGTCTTTCGCCCCTCAGTGAGCTTCCATCACCTCGGATGCCTGGGTCATCCGGAATGGTTATCGCCTCCGCTTGGACAGGCTTCCCCCTCCCTTCTCTCCAGCAGAGCCTCCTCAACTCCCCGTGCACCAGGCCTTCCTGCAGCGGGAATTAGTCAACCTCCTCTCCCAACGGGCGGTCGAGAAGGTGCCATCGCACCTCTGAGTTTGGGGCTTCTATTCCTGGTACTTCCTCGTCCTGAAGAAGGTGGGGCGTCTGCGGCCCATCCTCGACCTCCGAAAGTTAAACCTTGGTGCGGGAGAAGTTCAAGATGTTATCTCTTGGCGTTCTGCTGCCCTTCCTCCAGCAGGACGACTGGCTATGCTCCTTGGATCTAAAGGACGCTTACACCAACATTTTGATTCACCCCACCACAGGCAAAACCTGCACTTCAGGGTGTGGGGAGAGCACTTCCAGTACAGGGTGCTCCCCTTCTACCTCGCATCTGCCCTGTGGGTCTTCACGAAATGCCTCTCTGTGGTCGCTGCCTGTCTCGAGCGTCAGGGCATACCTGTCATCCCCTACCTCGACAAGGCTCATCATGGGATCCTCGGTCGAAGAAACTCGCTGGGCAGTGTCATGCACAATTCTTCTGCTCGAAGGCCTGGGTTTCTTGGTCAACTATCCCAAGTCTCACCTCGAACTGGTGCAGGCTTTAGAGTTCATTGGGGCACGCTTCGATACTCAGCGGGCGACCACATTCCTTCCGGTGGATCACGCCAACTGCCTCTGAGCCCTGACTGCTCGGGTCCAGAGCACCCCTTGGGTCATGGCCCAAACTATGCTGCGCCTCCTGGACCACATGGCCTCCACCGTCCATGTGGTTCTCCACGCCAGTCTACACATGCGGACAGTTCAGTGGTGCCTCTCTGCCCAGCGGAATCCGTCCGGCCATCTGAGGGACCCTGTAAGGGTTTCCCACAGCCTTTGCCTGTCCCTGGGTTGGTGGCAAAACCTCTGCAACCTTCTTCAGGGGTTGCCCTTCCAGACCCCGCAGCACGATATGGTGCTGACAACAGATGCTTCCCTGCTGGGGTGGGGTGCCCACTGCAGTGCATTATGCACACAGGGGCAGTGGTCGCCCGAGAGATAGCAGCAGCAGCAGATAAACATGCTCGAGCTCTGGGTGATTTGGTGGGCCCTGAGGGCCTTCACCTTCGAGAACCACCTCAAGGGGAGGTCGGTGCTCGTACAGACCGACAAGCGCATGGCGATGTTCTACATCAACAAGGAAGGGGGGACCGGATCACGCTCCCTCTGCCGGGAAGTGGTCCTCTGCTCCTTCGCCTCCCATTGGGGGATGACCCTCAGGGTGGTCTACCTCCCAGGCCAGAGAATGTCCTAGCAGACAGGCTCAGCAGAATCCTCTGCCCTCACGAATGGCAGCTGGATCTGGGGGTGGCCAGCTGGCTGTTCCTTTGGTGGGGGACTCCGGCTATGGACCTATTTGCCAGTCCGCTAAACGCATAGCTGCCCCGCTTCTGTGGGCTTGTGCCACATCTGAGCAGGGAGGGCCCGGATGCTTTCCTTCTGAGCTGGTCCTCCGACCTGCTGTGTGTTCCCTCCCACTCCTCTCCTTGCGAGGACCCTCCTCAAGGTCCAGCGGGACCAGGCATCGATGATCCTCGTAGCTCCCTCGTGGCCTCGGCAACCCTGGTTCCCAATCCTGCTCTGACTGTCAACGGAGCCCCCAGTTCCCCTGGGCTGTGCCCTGGGCCTGCTAACGCAGGAGGCTAGATGGGTGTGACACACGAACCTGGCCTCATTATCCTTTACAGCCTAGTGGCTGAATGGGTTTCCCTAGCCCCGCTGGATCTCCTGGAGGAGGTTCTCCTCACGTCGAGGAAGACTTCGACTAGGCGAACTTATGCCTTCAAGTGGCGGTGGTTCTCGGTCTGGTGCTCAGGGCTCCAGATCGACCCATTCTCCGGTTCCACTCGGTGGTTCCTTCAGTACCACCTCCATCTCTCGAAGGAAGGTCTGTACTCCATCAGGATGCATCTGAGCCCCATCTCATTGAATCACCTCCTCGTCGAGGGAAAGCCCCTCTTGTGGCAGCCATTGGTCTCCCGCTTCATGCGGGGTCTCTTACTGTCCAAACTGCCCATTCGACTGCCCCCGGTGGAATGGGACCTGAAGTAGTGCTCATGCAGCTTACGTGTTTGCCCTTCAAGCCAATGGCGACAGGTTCGCTTTGACACCTATCCTAGAAGGTGGTCTTCTTGGTGGTTCTGACCTCGGCCTGCTGAGTCAGTGAGCTCCAGGATCTCATGGCTAGAGCCCCTTATACTAGATTCTATAGGAATAAGGTGGTCCTCCGTACCCACCCCAAATTCCTACCGAAAGTTGTTTCGGATTTCCATCTCAACCAGGAGATAGTCTTACTGACCTTCTTCCCGAGACCCCATGCCAACCAGGTGTCTGTGGCTTTGCATACACTCGACTGCACGAGGGCTCTTGCTTTATATCTACAGCATACGCAGGCTCATCGCAAATCTTGCTCTTTGTGACTTACAATCTCAATTGACTGGGGTAGGCAGTCACTAAATGCACCGTCTCTATTTGGGTGGTGGACTGCATTGCCTTCGCCCATTCGAGGGCGGGTGCCCCTTTGGATCGAGTCACCGCACATGGTGTCTGAGCCAAGGCAGCCTCGGTGGCCTTGCTACGTTCGGTGCCCCTGCAGGACATCTGCCAGGTGGCAACCTGGTCTTCAGCAAACACCTTTGTTGCACACTACTGCCTGGAGTGGGAGTCCCATCGGGACAGTGCCTTTGGCCAGGCTGTACTCTGTAATCTGTTAGGGGTATAAGCAACTTCTGTCCTCTGACCCTTCTTCATGGCTACTGAGAGCTTTGTCCCGAAGGCCCGAGGAATCGGGCTCCTGCGGGCATCAGCTTCTGCTTACGACCTCACAGAGGTGTTTTTTGGTTACAGGTTTGGAAGCCTGTAGCTGGGGAGTCCCATAAGTGAGGACTGACTTCCTACTTGTACCTGGAGAAAGCGTAGTTACTCACCTGTAACAGGTGTTCTCCAGGGACAGCAGGAATCAGTCCTCACTACCCTCCCACCTCCCCTAGTAAGTTGCTAGATTTTTATCCTTCCCTTGGGTAGGGCCTGAGCTAAGGGACCTAACTGAGCAAGATGGGCACCCTTGTGTAGGAAGAGGACAACACATGCGTGTTAGCAATCCCAAAGGCTTTCTTTGAAAACTGGGGAATTGCTCAGCATGGGCTCCGTCGGTGCTGACGTCACCCATAAGTGAGGACTGATTCCTGCTGTCCCTGGAGAACACCTGTTACAGGTGAATAACTATGCTTTATGGCAAAAGCCAGGATACTTGGGTACATAAGAATAGCCAGCAAGCAAAAGACCTCACTTGGTGTGTGATAGGCTATGGCCTAGAATAGCCTGTAGGTTAGGCCTGAGTCCCCAACCCCCACTTCAGAATATTAAAACTGAGCAGAGCTAAAAGCCAGAGAAAATAGAAATCTGCTTCAAGCTGCTTTTGCTGATAACAAATGGAAAGTTTTACGTTCTTATGTTATTTACAGATGTATTTCAGAATTCTGCTTTCCACACAGCTTTTGTACTGTAGAGTGACCTTGTAAGCAAGAAGCAATACAGAATGTTATGTCTAGATACTGAGCCATGGCTAGAAAGGCCTGAGAGCGGGGGGAGAGCGGTATGGGCCTCCATTGGATGGGGGGAGGGGGCCACCAGGACCAATGAGGCGTTTGTATAGAGCTAATGAAGAAAGCTATAAATGCTGCTGTTTTTCTGAACGCCATGCTCAGACCATTTTGAAAGTAACAGTTGACAGGTGTCTGAGCCTGTGCACAAAATAAACTGGTTTGAATTCTAGAAATAGACTCCTGGTGTATTCATTGTGTGCGCTTCGCTACTACATTGGTTCCCTGACCGGGAAGGGTGGGGTATGTGAATGGTGCGCAAGTGAATACTACCACGTATTACCGCCTCCAGGTTTGGTCCGGCTGGGACTGCAGCTTGCCGCCAGCGGAGCGGAGCCCAGGCGCTGCCGGTCCCTTGCATCGGAGGGTTCTGCCCTGCCTCGGCAGGCTTGCTGGGTCCAGCCGGCCCACACCTCGAACCCGGGAGGGGAGTCCAGGATTCAACCCAAGGTGGAACTGGTTGTGCAGCGCATTAGCTACCGGATCCGGTGCGTATTGATTTTTCTGGTTCTTAGTTAGTTCTGGGAAAGTCTCGAGACTAATATGGTATGGTAACAGGTAAAGGGAGTCTGATCAACTCCCAGGGCGGTCCTAGTAACCCTGCATGAGTATGCGCGGGGCGAAGCCACTGACCCTTTTGGTTTGGTCAGCCCGGGAATTTTGGAATTTGGGAAATGCTAGCATGTTTGGTTGTGTGAAGTGTGCTTGAGAGATCTTGCAATACAGGCCGAGCGAGAGCGGACTCCTAAGTAGCGCAGTTCCTGGCCAGGCGACTTCACCCAGGTCGCGAAAAGGAGGAAGAGTCTAGTGTTTGTCCCCCTTATTGTTCCGTGGGCTGTGCGGACCCCTTACCCGCAGCCATCCTACCCATCCTTTCTGTTTGCTGTCTTGTCCGTCATATGTCATAATGGGAGGGGTGGAGTCCGTACAAACTCAGTTGAACTGTATGATCACAAATTTTAAGAAGGGGTTTAGTGGTGATTATGGGGTAAAAATGTCACCGACCCGCTTAGAAATATTGTGTAGTAGGGTGTGGCTGGCGCTGGACGCCGTGTGGCCACCAGAAGGTACTTTTGATATTCAAATTGTGTCCCGAGTGCACTAGGTGGTGTGCAGATATAGTTCTGAGCAGTTTTCCTATATAGATTCCTGGTTAGCTATCTGTGAGAAGCAACCCCCTTGGATAAAGCGTTGCCGTGAGGGGCAGAGTAGAATTCTGTTAGCAACTGCAATGGGAGTCCCTGCTAAGAAGGGAAAGCCCCCTATTTTTGCAGCTCCAGAGCCTCCAGAGGTCCCGGGTTATCCACCCACATTTCTGTATACACCAGTCCCGTCCGCTCCATCAGTACCCCGAGTAGAGCCAGAGGTAGTGGGAGTACCCCCAGCTGAGGTACCTCCACCTGGTCACCCACCACCCGAGGACCACCCCCTTCCCCAGAGTCGGAGCCCTAGTCCTGAGCAGAGCGCTGCCAGCCCTGGGCAGAGCTCTGTAACAGAATCATCATCCCCTGAAGGATCTGCTAGCGGAGGGTCAGATGCCAGTCCAGGGCCACCCACTAGTCCAAGCACTAGCAGCAGCACTACCCCCGCTAATCTGCGTTATGCCTTCAGAAGCAGGACAGTGGGCCAGAGAGAAGTTCGCCAAATGCCACTGTGGCAAGTCCCAGGATTACCTATTGTAAATACAGAGGGTCAGGTTGTGGTCGGACCGACCAGTCTAGTTTATGTGCCTTTCACCACAACAGATTTATTGAACTGGAAAACGCATTATGCCTCCTATACTGAAAAGCCCCAAGATTTAACAGAGTTAATGTCCAGTATTATGCAAACCCACCAGCCCACCTGGTCTGACTGTCGCCAGCTCTTGGCTACCCTCTTTACTACTGAAGAGCGGGCATGGATAGTGTGAGCAACCACTAGATGGTTGGAAGAAAACCCTGAAGATGGGCGAGACCTAGATCCCCGAAGGGCAGCAGCCGCAGATTTCCCAAATGAAGATCCCGGATGGAACCCAAATAGTGATGACGGAGAGAAGGCCCTCACCCGGTTCCGCCATGCCTTACTGCAGGGCCTAAAGAAGGGAGGGCAGAGAGCTATGAACGTTGGGAAAGTAGCGGACGTTCTTCAACGCCCAGATGAAAGTCCAGCTGCTTTCTATGAACGATTGACTGAAGCCTATAGACTTTACACTCCATATGATCCAGCAGCCCAGGAGAATTTGCGTATGGTGAATGCCGCCTTTGTGAGTCAGTCCCAGGGAGACATAAAACGCAAACTGCAGAAATTAGAGGGATTTGCGGGCATGAACTCAACACAGTTAATGGAAGTCGCACAAAAGGTATTTGTGAATCGTGATCAAGAATGCCAACGGGAAAGTGAAAGAAAGATGAAGAAAGCGGATTTGCTCGCTGCAGCATTAGTGGAAGGACATGGAGGAGGATATCCTAATAGAAGAGCCAGAGGATGGGGAAGGGGCCGGGGGAGTGCTCGGCCCCCCTTAGGTGCAAACCAGTGCACCTATTGTAAGGAAGAAGGACATTGGAAGAACGAGTGCCCGAACATTAGCTCCACCCCCTGGAGGGGAGGCAGGAGCGCTAGGAGAGCGGGGGGGGGGGGCGATTCCAGCAGCGAGGGGGGATGCAGCGCGTGCAGTTTCAACAGCGAGAAGAGACTGCCATAGCGGGAGTGGCAACCGCCGAGAACAATTCTATGGATGATGAGGTCTAGGCCAGACCGGGCTCCAAGTTCGTCTTAGGTCTCCAGGAGCCTATGGTCAAATTAAAGATTGGAGACCAGCATATGGACTTTATGGTAGACACAGGGGCCGAGCATTCAGTAGTAGCCAAACCTGTGGCTCCTGTGTCCTCTCGATCTGTCACAATTGTGGGAGCTACTGGAACGAGAACCACAAGACCTTTTCTGCAGAACTGCACCTGTGAACTAGGGGGACAGACGATAGCACACCAGTTCCTGTATATGCCTGAATGCCCAGTTCCCCTTTTGGGCCGAGACATGCTTGCAAAGCTTCAAGCACAGATATCCTTCGTTGAAGGGGGAAAAATGGAAATGACTATAAATTCAAAACCTGCTAGCCTGATGGTGTTAGCTGTCCCCCAAGAAGAAGAATGGCGGTTCTATTTACCTACATCCAAAGCAGCAAGCTCCAGTATACCTACCAGTATTGCAGCCCCGCCTGGAGTATGGGCAGAGAATAATCCACCTGGCCTAGCAAAGAATATAGCTCCTGTGCTTGTCACCCTTAAGCCAGGAGCAGAACCAGTGCATGTGCGTCAGTATCCCCTCCCACGACCAGCAATTGAAGGTATTCATCGCCACCTGAAGAAACTACTGCAGTATGGACTCCTCAGAGAATGCCAATCACCTGGAACACCCCCCTTCTCCCAATCGAGAAGCTTGGGATGGGTGACTACCGCCCAGTGCAGGATCTACGTCGAGTGAACAGTGCAGTTGAAACCATACATCCAGTAGTACCAAATCCTTACACCCACCTGGGACTGATTCCAGCAGAAGCCACACATTTCACTGTTCTGGACTTAAAGGATGCCTTTTTCTGTATACGCCTGGCATCTGCCAGTCAGCTTTTGTTTGCATTTGAATGCGAAAACCCTTCCACAGGACGACGAGGACAACTCACTTGGACTCGACTACCACAAGGATTCAAGAATTCACCCACTATCTTCAGTGCAGCCCTCGGTCAAGATCTGTCAAGTTACCCTGTGACTCCAGGAAAACAAATTTTACTCCAATATGTAGATGACTTGCTTATAGCCACCAACAACGAAACTGATTGTGTGCAAGCTACCAGTGATCTCTTGCACCTCTTGAATGAAGCTGGATACAAGGTCTCGAGAGCCAAGGCGCAACTGTGTCAGACAGAAGTGAAATACTTAGGGTTCCATCTGTCTAAAGGAACCCGGAAATTAGGACTTGAACGAAAGGAAGCAGTATGCTGCATCCCAACCCCCATCACCAGAAAGCAGGTGCGGGCTTTCCTGGGAGCTGCAGGCTATTGCTGCATATGGATACCGAATTTTGCACTCATGGCAAGACCCTTGTACCAAGTCACAAAAGGAGCGGAACGATCCCCCTTGGAATGGGGCCCAGAACAAGATAAAGCATTCAAATCCCTAAAAGCAGCGTTGATGTCATCCCCGGCTTTGGGACTACCAGATGTGCAGAAACCCTTTCGCCTATATGTCCATGAGTCAAGTGGAAACGCATTGGGAGTCTTGACTCAGCCTCTTGGGTCTTGGCAGCGACCTGTAGCCTACCTGTCAAAACAATTGGATCCTGTTGCCAAAGGATGGCCACCTTGCCTGAGAGCTGTAGCAGCCACAGCCCTCTTGGTGAGCGAAGCGGACAAGCTCACCCTAGGACAAGAGCTTCAAGTCACCGTAACCACATGCTGTCTTAACCCTGATGGAACACAAAGGAAACCATTGGCTCACTAACACTCGAATGTTGAAATATCAAAGCATGCTATGTGAGAATCCTCGATTGCAATTGAGTGTCAGCCAAACTCTGAACCCAGCTACCCTATTGCCAACCGGTCCAGGCCCTCCTGACCATGATTGCTTGGAAGTAATGGACACTGTATATTCAAGTCGCCCAGACTTAACTGATATCCCTTTGGACCACCCAGACAGCACTTTCTTTGTGGATGGAAGTAGCCGCATAGTCGAAGGACAGCGATGTGCTGGTTATGCAGTGGTGACCCTGGACATGGTAGTAGAAGCATCAGCCCTGGCCCCAGGAACCTCAGCGCAGAAGGCTGAATTGATAGCCCTCACACGCGCACTCAAACTTGGAACAGGAATCAGCCTGAACGTCTACACAGACTCCAAATATGCTTTTACAACATTACATGCCCATGGAGCCCTGTATAAGGAGCGTGGATTAATCACCTCAGGAGGCAAGTCTGTCAAGTATGGCCCAGAAATATTGACTTTATTGGAAGCAGTATGGGCCCCCAAACGCGTTGCCGTAATGCATTGTCGAGGCCATCAAACTGGAGATGGAGATGGAGATGTGTCTCGAGGAAATAGATTTGCTGATGCCACAGCCCAAGAAGCAGCCATTGCTGGACAAATCACTACCCCTAGTGTAACAATTCAAGCAGCCATATTTCCAGTACCTCTTAGTGCATGGACACCCAGATATACCCAGACAGAGATGGACCATTACTGTCGACAAGAGGGGGGGGGGGGGCAACTATCGGAAACTGGATGTATAGTGTTGCCACCGCCTGAAGGGAGCTCACCCCCTGGTATGACCGTGATTCCCGAAGCCCTAGGCCCTGCCTTTGTCCAAGCCTTTCATCAAGCCACACACTATGGAAAAACCAAAATGGCAGACGCTCTAAAACCATACTTTTATATCTCGTTGGTGGGACCTCTGACCACCTCAGTAGCCCGAAGATGTGTGACTTGTGCCAAGAACAATGCCCGACAAGGTCCTGCCCCACCCCCAAGAGCTCAGTCAGTAGGAGTTACCCCTATGGGGAATATTCAAATAGACTTTGCAGAAATGCCACGAGCAAATGGATATCGCTACTTGTTAGTCCTAGTCTGTACCTTTTCTGGATGGGTGGAAGCTTTTCCCACTAGAATTGAGAAGGCCAGGGAAGTCACTAAAGCCTTGCTCCATGAGATCATCCCCCGATTCGGAATACCTTTGACCATGGGGTCTGACAATGGGCCCTCTTTTGTATCACAAGTAACCCAGCAGCTAGCCCATGCCCTGCAAATACAATGGAAGTTACACACAGCTTATAGACCCCAGAGTTCAGGGAAAGTAGAGAGAATGAACTGAAACCTGAAGTCTCAGTTATCTAAGCTCTGCCAAGAAGCCCACCTGAAATAGCCCCAAGCTCTCCCCATAGCCCTTCTCTGGATACGTTCAGCCCCCACCACGCCATTAGGAGTATCCCTGTTTGAGATTTTGTATGGGAGGCCCCCGCCTATAATTCAGGGGATAAGGGGGGATATGAATCAAATTGGATCAGTAATCACTAGGCAAGAATTGTTGGCTCTAAGTTCTGTTTTACAGGGCCTTCATGCCTGGGTGCAAGACCAGTTGCCTATCAATCTAACAGAGCCCTTGCATCCTTTCAAGCCTGGAGCCTCGGTGTGGGTAAAAGAGTGGAAGAAGACACCGTTGGCGCCTCATTGGAAAGGGCCATACATCATCTTGTCAACCCCAACAGCAGTCAAAGTGGCAGAAATCGACTCCTGGATCCACCACAGTCGAGTAAAGCCAGCAGCAGTTCCTGAGAGTCGCCCCTGGACCTCGATCGCTAATCCTGCATCACCATTGCGACTCACACTGCGAAGACAAGATCCATCATCGTAAAGACTTTGCCAACCTACTCCTTGACATCAACGAAGGAGCCGTCCTCCAGTTTTGCATTATTTTCATTGCAGACTCTATCAACCAATCAACCATTATCTATCTACCTCAATCAACCATTACCTACCTCATCAATTATTAGAGACTATGACCATGATGCTTACTAATTACTGTTTTATTCTTGCGGTAGCCCTGGGACACTTGAGAACCCTTGCTTTGCCCCCTTGTGCAGCCTGTATAACCACCACCTGAACTGGAATGCAAGTCACTCAGACTCTACTTTATCACTCTTATTATACTTGTACTGGCATAGTTAGCCAGTGTATCTATAATGGTACAGAACTGAACATCTGTACAAAGGGAAAGACTCATACTTGCTTCAGACCTCGACAGAATCCATCTTACTATGTCCTGGAACTGTGATGGAATGATGAAGATGGAGCCCTCGTCAACGCCACAAGTCAACTCTCTGATCCCACCCAACCTGCGTACCTGTATTTTGATGCTTGTGACTTAATTAACAGAAATAATTACTACAGGTGTGGATCATGGGAACAAGCTTACTATTATGATGAGAAATATATGTGTCCTGAAGGTGCGTACCGATGGGGAATGTGCACTGGAACACACTCCCCAACAACGTATATCAAATCATCCGAAGCAGACTTCTACTGTCCGAAGTGGGACTGTGTGTACTATGCCACCTGGTCTGGTGGCCCAACAGGACAAACTGGAGATAATCGTAAAGCTATACTGGAAAGATTACCCCTACTAGAACCCAAGTGCAAGAAAAGTACATGCAATCCCCTACGACTCCAGATCTCCGACCCCAGTCAATGGAAGCAAGGATTTCGATTTGGCCTGCGCATAGCAGGAGGTGGAACTGATCCTGGAACCATCGTATTCATCCAACTGAATGTAAAGACTCATGTTTCTTCACCTTATCGCATACATCATACCTTCCACAAGGCCATGAAGGCAGAATTTGTAGTTACCCACGCTTCGCAGAATCTGTTCATTGAACTAGCTGGAGCTGTGGCCTCCAGCCTCCATGTCTCAGACTATCTCTTTTGTGGAGGAACTCAGATGGGAGACCAATGGCCTTGGGAAGCACAAGAACTGAACTTTTCCGTACCATATAACCAGACTGATGTTCATAACACTACCAATGAATGGGTCCTCACCCACTCCATAGTGGGTAGACTATGTTTTGTACAAGCAGGACCACAATTGACTGCATTAGTAGGACAGTTGGTCTGTTTGAACCAGAAATATTACAATGCTACTACTGAGAAGACATCTTGGTGGTCAGGTGCCAATACTCCGGAACCTTCTAATCCTTTGATCGTCTTTCCTCACTTGGCCAGGATATGGACAAATCTGGCTATGCATAGCACCTGGCAAGCTCCACCTGGACTTTATTGGATTTGTGGCACTCGAGCATATGCTAAACTCCCTGCCAATTGGGGAGGGGCGTGTGTTCTAGGAACTATAGACCATCTTTCTTCCTTTTGCCCCTTTCCCACGGAGAACAATTGGGATTCCCTGTATGCAAAAGCTGACAGAAGCGAGAGGCTCTCAAAATCAGCCAGTGGGACAAATGGGATGCAACCTCTGAAGAATGGCCACCAGAGAGAATTGTTTCTTACTATGGACCTGCTACCTGTGCACAAGATGGTTCTTGGGGCTACCGCACTCCTGTGTATATGTTAGACCGTATTATACGTTTGCAAGCTGTTGTTGAAATTATAACCTATGAAACTAGCAGAGCGCTAACCTTGTTAGCCAAACAAGCCACACAGATGCGTACAGCCATTTACCAGAACCGCTTAGCATTAGATTATCTGCTTGCAGCTGAAGGAGGCGTATGTGGTAAGCTTAATTTAACAAACTGTTTGCAAATTGATAACGAAGGGCAAGTTGTAGAAGACATAGCCAATCACATGAGAAAACAAACATATGTCCCAGTCCAAACCTGGCATGGCTTGCAACTTGATGGCTGGTTTGGTTCGTGGTTTTCGGGTATGGGCGGCCTGAAGACACTTGTATTGATAGTTTTTTTGATTGTGGCTGTTTGCTTATGTATCCCATGTTTCCTTCCCTTATGCTTGCGTATGCTGAACTCAACCATTGATAGACTTGTTGAACGCAAGGCAGATTCACAGATACTAGCCATGTGACATTACTACCCTAACCCTGTACCACACAGTGATCCCTCCACCCTAGTGTAGAGTACCATATGTGATTTAATTCTCACCCTTTCTCACTTGCGGGTGAGAATAATCAAAGGGGGGAATGTGATAGGCTATGGCCTAGAATAGCCTGTAAATGTATATTATGAAGCCTGTAGGTTAGGCCTGAGTCCCCAACCCCCACTTCAGAATATTAAAACTGAGCAGAGCTAAAAGCCAGAGAAAATAGAAATCTGCTTCAAGCTGCTTTTGCTGATAAGAACGTAAAACTTTCCATTTATTATGTTATTTACAGATGTATTTCAGAATTCTGTTTTCCACACAGCTTTTGTACTGTAGAGCGACCTTGTAAGCAAGAAGCAATACAGAATATGTTATGTCTAGATACTGAGCCATGGCTAGGAAGGCCTGAGAGCGGGGGGAGAGCGGTGTGGGCCTCCATTAGATGGGGGGGGGGGGGGTTGAGGGGGCCACCAGGACCAATGAGGAGTTTGTCTGTATAGAGCTAATGAAGAAAGCTATAAATGCTGTTGTTTTTCTGAACGCCATGCTCAGACCATTTTGAAAGTGACAATTGACAGGTGTCTGAGCCTGTGCACAAAATAAACTGGTTTGAATTCTAGAAATAGACTCTGGTGTATTCATTGCGTGCGCTTCGCTACTGCAGGTGTATTGTGTGCAATTCTGGAAACCACATTATTTAAAAAGAGAGAAACTAGATGGGGTTGGTCTAGAGGGTAGCTATTAAAATGGGCAGTGATCTATCATAACGCATACAGAGAAGACAAAGATGTAAGTATTTCTTGGAACAGGTAGGATAAGGGAGATATGCAGATATTTAAATATTTCCAAAGTATAAATGAAAAGGCAGTGAGCCTCTTTGACTGAGAGAACCGATGAGGATGAAAGAGGGTAGTTAGCAGTAATGTAAAGAAATTTTTACAGACAGGGTGGCAGATGTTGAACTGAGGAAAATATATGAATTCAAGAAAACATGGGGAGAGGAAGGGACTGCAGAACTTTGGAGTTGGTGTGGTTGGATAGATTGGAAAGGATGTTTAATCTTTATTTGCAAAATCAGATATTAGAACAGATTAATTTTTTCAGACCACATTGATTTGTCAAAATACTGAATGGGTTTTATTCCAATTACACACAATATTGATTCTCAAGATTTTCCATTAAGAAAATAGTTTTAACAAGGATCAAACAGGTTGGTAAATATATTTTTATCCTGCAATTAAAATTTGTATAGCTTACAGATAAGCTGACCAAATCAGTTCCTTTTCGTTCCTCCAGTTTAGTCCTCTACTCTTGGGTAGTGCACCTCCTCCTGCAGCTTGGAGACTGGACCAATCAGAAACTTTCCCTCACTGGATGTAGCCAGCTAGAACTCCCATCAGCCTCCAGTGTGTCCAGTCTCCATGCAGCAGGAGGACCTCATGAGCCTAGGTGCTGGGCTCACTGGAGAAACTAATAAGGAGCAGGCTATTTACTTTTTCTTTTAGATCCCTTTATTTCTATTTATTTCTAGTTCTGTAGTTTGGGATGCTGTCCCTTTAAAAAAAAAAAAAAGAGCACGGATTTCGGCAGCTGTCGGCAGTAGGGGTTTGAGCCATAGCCCACTCTGCCTTGCTTAGTCCCCTCTCTCTCCTCATTCTTTTGCTGGCTGCAGGATCTCTTACCCCTTGATTGGACGGGGTAGAGCTCCTCTCATCTCCCCGGCAGCCCTCTGCCTTTGAGTAGCAGTGCTGGCTCCGGGGTTGTTTTCATTGGCAGCAGCGTTCTTGGCAGCGGGTCCGTCCTCGGGACGCTGACCAAAGACCCCTCTTGCAGGTACGGGCCGGGGGGAGTGGGGGACAGCCGGACTTTACCGTGGCTGTGTACTGCGGCGCTTAAGGGCCCTTCTCTTCAAAGCGCGCCAAATCGCTGACTGAAACCACGGCCATTTTAAACCTCGCGGTTTCAGCGTCGGCGGCTTTTTTCCTTTGGCAGTGTTTTTCCCTGCGTTCTTTAAGTTTCTGCCCTAGTGGGGCTTAGCGTTCCTCACTTTGTTTTCTTTCTTTGTTTTGTTGTTTTTCCCTTTTTGCCCTTTGAGAGTTTCAGGTCCGTGGGGGCTGGGGGGCTCCAGAAGGGTTTATTGTTTTTCTCAGAGGACATTATACTGCCAGAGTATTGCTAAAGGCAAAAAGGAAGCAGTTGGGATAGTAGCCATAGCCCTTAGAGCTATACCGTGTCTCGGGGCCCTAGGCGGACATTTCCGGGGTGCAAGGGGGAGTGCAGTTTTCCCTTCACCTACTGGTAAGACTGCTGGGCTTGTTTGTTCATGCCAGCAAGATCACAGTGTGTGATTTGTGGCACCCGAAGGAGCACCACTCCAGAGACAGGGGTCTGTGGGTGCTGTGCCTCAGTATCGCTCACCCTGGAGCATCAAATGGAGGATGCTGCAGGCTCAGCCCTGCCTAAGCTGTTGGTGGAGCCGCAGGGGGCGGCTTGCACTCCTGGACCCTCCGCTCCACCTGCCGAGGGAGCTTCTGGGGTTTCCGGAGTCCTAGAGGATTTTTCTCCAGATTTTGTTTTGCTTATGCATCAGGCCTTCTGTCGGAAGCGACAGGGCATACTGCTGGCTTTGGCCCCTCTCCCCTCGGTCAATCTGGCTTCCGGACTGGCGGGGCCCGAGGCAGGGGTGGCCCGGGCTCCCAAGAGGTCACGCCCTACGGAGCGTTCTCCCTCTGAGGTGGAGTTACCGGAGGATGAAGAGCAGGAAGTTGACTTAGAGGGTGACTTCGAGGATTTAGAAGAGGGTGAGATAGCTGAGCCTGAGGATCAGGCGAGGATCATTCGGGTGTTCCGCAGAGAAGAGTTGCCGGCCCTTATTGTAGAGGCACTGCAGACGGTTCGACTTACGTCCGAACAGGCTGCCAGCGAGGAGGATACTGCGGATCCTATTATTCAGGCGGTGCGCCAGACGCACATCGTGTTTCCTATTCATAAGGTGATTGATCAAATGATTCAGACCGAGTGGGACCACCCAGAAGCGGGCCTGAAAGGCCTTCGTATTATGAATAAGCTCTATCCCTTAGCAGACAAGGACAAGGACCGTTTCCGTGTCCCTAAGATTGATGCGGCGGTGTCGGCTGTCACGAAGAAGACCACTATTCCCGTAGAAGGCAGTGCGGCCTTGAAGGAGGCGCAGGACAGGAAAATGGACGGGCTGTTGAAGCAGTCCTTTGAGGCGGATGCAATTTCTTTGCAGGCCTCCATCTGCGGGGCTTGGGTGGCAAGGGCCTGCCTCCGTTGGGTCCAACGCCTCGGGCAGTCGACGTCCCTGGAACCCGACGAGCAGCGGGAACTCCAGCGTGTAGACTCTATAACCCCCGTGGGGTCTGGATCCCACACACACAAAATACCTGGGTTCTTATCTTCCAGTACTCCTCAACAGGAAATAAAGACACAACACAATTAATTAATCAATTGCTATTGAGCTCTATAGGGAAGAGACACACCGAGTCTAATTTGACTATTCCAACATGCCTCTTCAAAGATGGTTCCGAAGAGCTTTGGCTTTTATTAGGTGATATCAGCTGATTCAGTTAATCTTTAATTAACATCTGGTACTTTCCAAATTCCATGTGTACATCTATTTTGCCAACATGGACAATATTATTTATATAAAAAGCAGAAGTTATATCTTATAATTACATTCATTAAATCCAGTAGGTGTCGCTGTGCTGTTAAAAGCTAATTAGTTACTCATTATATTTTGCTGATTTCTATTAAACTACATCCGTTATATTTACTAAGTGGCTTAGAGTCAATTTCACAAGAGCAGGGCAACTTGCCCCAGAAACTGCTTAGCCTATCCTCTTGCAGGATGAACAGCCTCACCCTTTGTTCTATTTAATTAAGGAACTTCAATCTGACCTAATATCTGCTTGGTACACAGACTGTTTGCAAAAGCGCAAATGCTTCTAATTTCCCAACTTAATGTCTAGCTGAAAGCAGAAGTGCTTTTTAAAGGGATAGTTTTAAATGCAATCTTGACCTGTACTTCTATTAGACCTATACTGAGCTAGATTACTATACTTTTGTGTCATGTATGGTTTCATGTGTAGCTGACTTTGGTTTTATTCCAATCGAAATTATTGAGCCTGATCTGCTGTCTGTTCCTGAATCTGAGTCCGAGTCTGACATTTCCAAATCTGCATATCCAGGATAAATCATAGGTGTATAGACTTGCTTATTAGCAGTGCTTTCATCTACCTCACTGATTACATCCAACTTACTTTTGGGGCCTAGCTGGGGTAGGCCACGCCCACACAGCGTTTGGAGTCCGGTTCGGCGTATTTAGCAGATGTGCACTACGATCTCATTAGGGCTTTATCGAATAGTATGGTGTCCCTGGTTGCGGTGCGCTGGGCTCTTTGGCTGAAGAATTGGGCGGCCGACGGGTCCTCTAAATCTCGTCTTGGCAAGCTTCTGTTTAAAGGGAAATTATTATTTGGTGAAGACCTTGATAAATTGGTTAAGGATTTGGGTGAGTCTAAGGGAGGTCGACTTCCGGAGGATAAGCCCAAGCCCGGGAAGTTCAATCAGTCCTTTCGGGGGCAGGTTAGAGACTTCCGCAGATTTCGTTCTCCCCGATTTGGCGGTTCCCAACGGGGAAGATTTGTCTCTCGCTCCCAGGGGTTCCGCGGGGCAAGCAGAGGTTTCGCAGAGCCTGCGACCGGTGCAGTTCGAAAGCCCCAATGAAGGGCTGCGGGTCCCGGCGGAAGGACTATCGATCGGGGGACGCCTGAGGGGGTTTATTTCCGCCTGGACCCACATCACGTCAGACCAGTGGGTCTTAGAGATTATTCGCAACGGCTATGCGCTGGATCTGGCAATGCCGGTGATGGACTTGTTCATTCAATCTCCCTGCAGAGGGCCTCAGAAGGCATTACAGATTCAGCAGACCTTAGATCGCCTCCTTCGTCTGGGGGCTGTAGTCCCAGTGCCGCCCGCGGAGTACAGGCTGGGGCGCTACTCTATATATTTCGTGGTGCCAAAGGAGGATGGCTCTCTTCGCCCTATCCTCGACCTCAAAGGAGTGAATCAGTATCTTCGTGTGCCACATTTTCGAATGGAAACCCTTCGATCTGTCATAGTGGCGGTTCGGCAAGGGGAGTTTCTCTCTTCCCTCGATCTCTCCGAAGCCTATCTCCATGTGCCCATCAGGGCGTCGCATCAGAAATTCCTGCGATTCGCCCTGCCTTGGGGTCACTTTCAATTTCAAGCGCTGCCCTTCGGCCTGGCGACGGCTCCCCGCGTCTTCACCAAGTTAATGATCGTCGTGGCAGCGGCGTTGCGTCGGCAGGAGATCCTTGTTCATCCATACCTCGACGATTGGCTGATTCGGGCCAAGTCCCTCGACGAGAGTATACTGGCCACTCGTCGGGTGGTAGAGTTTCTGCAGAGCCTGGGTTGGGTGGTCAACCCGCTAAAGAGTCATTTAGCACCCATGCAGGTTCTCGAGTATCTGGGAGTGCGGTTCGATACCCGGAGAGGGTCGGTCTTTCTGACGGAACGCAGAGCGCAGGTTCTTCAAACGTTAGTGCGCGACTTCAGGAAGCGACCGGCACCATCGGCATGGAATTATCTTCAAGTGTTGGGAACCATGGCGGCGTCGCTGGAGGTGGTTCCTTGGGCTCGTTTTCACATGAGGCCACTGCAGCGGGCTTTGCTTCGTCGGTGGTCCAATCAGTCCGAGTCGTTGAGCAAGCGTCTTCCTTGTCCGCTGAGCGTGAGGCAGGCTCTGCGGTGGTGGTTGCGCCCGGACACCTTACAAGCGGGAATGCCGCTGGAGCCGCCGGAGTGGCTCCCTCTGTTCACGGATTCCAGTCTCACAAGCTGGGGGGCGCACTGCAGGGTACACTATGCTCAGGGACAGTGGTCGATGGAGGAGAGCTCCTGGTCGATCAACCGTCTGGAGTTGAGAGCTGTGTTGTTGGCTCTTCAACGGTTCGAGAGCCTGGTATCCGGCCGAGCGTTGTCGGATAATGCGGCTACAGTGGCCTACATCAACCGGCAGTGCGGCACGGGCAGTGCTGCCATGGAGGAGGAGTCCGAAATGCTGTTTGCCTGGGTGGAACCGCGCTTGCAGGCAATTTCGGCGGCGCACATTGCCGGAAGAGAAAACGTGGCGGCGGATTTTCTCAGCAGAGTACACGTGGATGCAGGCGAATGGGAATTGCATCCGGATGTGTTCGCTCAGGTGACTCGCCGGTGGGAAGTTCCGGTGATGAACTTGATGGCGTCTTCTCAGTCGGCGAAAGCGAATCGGTTCTTCAGCAGGCGGAGGGAGCCCATGTCGGAGGGGATCGATGCCTTAATTCAACTGTGGCCAACAGTCGGTCTCCTATATGTGTTCCCTCCGTGGGCCCTGGTCGGTCGGGTCCTTCAGCGTATCGAAGCTCATCGTGGCAGGGTGTTGCTGATAGCGCTGGATTGGCCTCGGCGCCCTTGGTACGCCGATCTGATCCGTCTCTTGGACGGCACGCCGTGGCGGCTTCCCTTGTCTCCGGAACTCCTGATTCAGGGACCTCTTCAGATGCCACAGGTGGGTCAATTTTCGCTTACGGCTTGGCCATTGAAAGGGCGAGGTTGAGGAAGTGTGGATACTCTAGGTCGGTCGTTTCCACTTTGCTGCAGGTTCGAAAGCGGTCCACCTCGCTCACATATGTGCGCATCTGGCGCATCTTTGAGGATTGGTGTTCCAGACATCAGGTACGGGCGTCCAGAGCGTCTGTGGCAGTAGTGCTGGATTTTTTGCAGGATGGCTTCGACAAGGGCCTGGCTGCCAGTTCTTTGAGGGTTCAATTGGCAGCTCTGTCCTACAGAGGTAAGGTCCAGGGCGTGTCTCTTGGGGCCCATGGTGATGTCATGAGGTTTCTGAAAGCGGTCTCCAGACTCCGTCCAGCCCGCCGGATCTCTCTTCCGGCATGGGATCTCAATTTGGTCTTGCGAGCCCTGGGCAAGGTGCCGTTCGAGCCCTTATCCCAGTGTTCGGTCAAGGACTTGACCCTTAAGGTGGTCTTTTTGGTGGCGATCTGTTCAGCTAGGCGCATTTCCGAATTACAGGCCCTTTCCTGCCGGGAGCCCTTTCTTTGTTTCTCGCGAGAAAAGGTGGTGCTCCGTCCGGTGCCCTCCTTCTTGCCCAAGGTGCCCTCACCTTTTCATGTCAATCAGACCGTGACTCTTCCGGTCCTGAGGTCGGACGCCAAGCAGTCCTCTGATCGCGGTTTAAACCGCCTGGACGTCAAACGAGTGTTACGTCGCTATTTGGCTGTCTCTAGTTCCTTCCGCAAATCAGATCGGCTGTTTGTGTTGTTTGGGGGCTGCAGGAAGGGTGAGGCTGCTTCGAAGGCCTCCATTTCCAGGTGGATTAAGGAGGCTATCGCCTCGGCGTATTTGTTGCACGGCCGTCTGGTGCCTGTGGGCCTTCGAGCTCATTCCACACGGGCGCAGGCGGCTTCTTGGGCGGAGCATGGTCTGGTTCTGCCGGTTGAGATTTGTAAGGCGGCCACGTGGTGGTCGTCGCATACCTTCAGTAAGCATTACAGGTTGGATGTGCTAGCGTCTGAGGATGCCTGTTTTGGGTCGGCAGTGTTGCGTGCCGGCTGGCAGGGTCCCTCCCGTTAGTACTGCTCTGTTACATCCCAAGAGTAGAGGACTAAACTGGAGGAACGAAAAGGAAATCGAAATTACACTTACCTGGTAATTGTAGTTCCTTGAGTGACGACAGTTTAGTCCTCCGTCCCGCCCTTGATTTTTCGGTCTAGCTCGGCACGCATTCTTTTTTCCACAAGAGTATTTAACAGGTGAGTGCAGCCGGGTTTTTCTTTCTTTGCTTACCTTGATTATCCTTTCTTCCTCTGTCGCTTATGCCGGACTTCGCAGGAAGGTGGAGTGGCACTCTGGAGTTTCTCAGCCCTTGGTCGTTTCGGGGGGGGGGGGGGATGGGGCGCGCTCTTTGTTCTTGTTTCCGGTTTCCTTAACGAAACTTTAAAAATTTTTTTTAAAAAACCCAAAACTTTTCATATGTAGCTACTTATTTGTTGCTCTTGTGAGTCTGCTTTGTCAATAGTTCACTGGAGGCTGATGGGAGTTCTAGCTGGCTACATCCAGTGAGGGAAAGTTTCTGATTGGTCCAGTCTCCAAGCTGCAGGAGGAGGTGCACTACCCAAGAGTAGAGGACTAAACTGTCGTCACTCAAGGAATTACAATTACCAGGTAAGTGTAATTTTGATTTTGTTAGGAAGCTGATTGTCAGACCTATATGCAGATAGGCTTTTTTTTTGTACTTAGAATTCCTTAGAAAGTCTTTGTTCAGGTTTAGAATACAGGTACAATGAAATAGGCAGTATGAAGCTTCTCAGCAGAAGTAACGGCACATGCGCAAACCCTGTGCCTCCCGAGGCAATGAGATGACCACCAGAGAGAGTGGTTGCAGTATGAAGCTTAGGGCAGAAACCTTTTGGAATTAAAGCAGCTGGAGCAGAAATAAGTAATTTTGTGTGAAGTGTGTATGAGTGTTAAGTGCAAATGACCACCTACCTTCTTGGAGCACCAAGATTAACAGGATTGTTGCTCATTGTTCGTTTTTCAACTGCTTTTTGTTGAAGGATGCAGAGACTTTCATTGATCTGCAAGCTGCTATACTAGGCTTTCCTACAAGTATGTAAGAGCTCCTGGTTCTCCGGGAACAAGCAGGAAGTCAGTCCTCGCATATGGGGTGTAGACATGTGCCGACAGAGCCTGCGCAGATCCACTCTCCAGCTTTCAAAGAAAGCCTTTGGGCGTTACACCACGCATGCACGGTCACCTTCCCGACCAAAGGTGCCATCTTGCCTCAGTCTTCTGTTTTCCATGGAGCCCTGCAGATGTGCTATCTGTGCACCCTGGACAAAGTTGATTTTTTTCCAGACCGTTCGGTGTTTTTCTTCTCTCAATTGCATAGATTTGATCACTTTTTACCGCTCGAGTCCTCAGCCTCGGCGGCGTGGTTTTCGCTTGGGTAATTTTTCTTTAATTTCATCTTTTCTTGTTTTGGCCCGCACATTTTTCTACTTGCGGCCTAGCTGGTCGAGATGTCTGATCTCACGGATCTCGTTTTTCCTGCTGTGTCTTTGACCAGCGGTTTCAAGCAGTGTGGCAAGTGCAACCACACTGTGTTCTGTACGGACTGTCACAGTACTTGCATCAAATGCTTCGGGGCAGACCATGACATGTCTTACTGTTCGCTTTGCCGCCTGTCTGCTAAGACCCGGAAGGAACGTGAAAGGCGGCAGGGGGAGCTGTTTGGTAGGTCTGGTTCGGGTTCAGCATTGGGGGCGGAATCCCTGCCTTTGATGCCAGTGTTGCGTGCCCGGGCTTGGTCAGAGCCCAGAGGTCATCGGGCATCTGAGTCGTCCTAGGAGGATTTCCCCCGTGCATCGAAGGCTTCGTCGCAGACAACGTCGAGGACCCAAGGAGTAAGTCTGCTGTGACCCGGCTGTGGAGCCCTCGACTCGACACAGGGGATGATAGATGGAAGCGCCTGTTGAAGCAGCACCAGAGAAAGGAGTCTCCTGTGGTGACGAGGGATCAACGCGGTTCCACAGACTCCATCACCCTTTGGGCTTCCCCTGTCAGGGACCTGATACTGGCCTTGATGTCCTTGGGGCCAGTGCAAGCTGCAGAGCCATCTGGTATCAAGGCCAGGATGGCGACCCTGCAGCACAGTTTCTCTGCATTCCTAAAATCACTCTGGGTCATCGGCGCCCCTCATGGGGACTTCCTCGACAAGGACTTCCTCTGGGGATGCTGCTCCTATCTTCGAGCAGTTGGCTCAGTCAGTATTGAAGCAATCAGCGACTGACATGATGCCACAGGACAGTCAATGCTGGGTCGATCCGAAAACTGCAGGGCACTCGCCAATTTATCTGGCTATAAGTCTGTGTGGGAGATGGACGAGGAGTCCACTGGGACATCCCCCTCTGATGAGTTTGTGAGGGAGATGTCCCAGGTATTTGCCTTTGTGGCGGTGCCTGAAGATGAGCTGTGTGCCAAGGATCTCGAGATCCTCCCTGAACGAGGCCCCTCAGGAGGTGCTGAAGGTGCCTGTGCCCCCAATCCTGGAGAGGCTGCTGTTCAGGATGTGCAAAACCCCAGTGACGGTGCTGATTGTGAACCATTGACTTGATTCACAGTATCAAGTTAGCAGGAGCCGTGAGTTCCAGAAGACACAACTGCCACATGTTTCTATAGTGGTGGAGTCTGTTATGCGTCGTATTAAAGGCCAGAAGTTGCACTCCTCTGTGTCCCCTGGCAGGGAGGCCCATACCATGGATGCCTTTTGGCAGGAAGTATTTCCAGGGCTCTATGCTTGCAGTCTGGGTCCAGGCTTACCAGCTGTATAAGGGCATGTACCTGAGGGGACCTAGTGAAGGAGCTCACCAAGTTCTTGGCTGGGTTATCAGGTGAACCCATTGAGCATTTCAGGAACCTGGTATCATCGGTTAAGGAGTGCTTCAAGTTTCAGACTCAGGCAGCCTTTGACGGCTTCAAGTTGGTGGCTCGTGTAGCTGCAGTGGGCATTAGTGTCTGCTGTCTTGCCTGTCTACAGTCCTCCAACTTGGAGCAGTGGCTTTAGAACAAGTTGGCCGACGTCCCATGTCGGGGAGACAACCTCTTTGGCAAGCCCATGACGGAGAAGGCCGATGAGTTGGAGAAGGAATTCATGATCAAAACCAGGCTGTTCAGAAAAGCGTCTGAATCTTGCTGTAGGAAGACTTTGGGGGAAAAAGTCCTTCCACCCAAAGACCAAGAAGGCTTATGGGAAACTACCCCAAGTTTCAGATCTATCCTGCTCCCCCTCAAGGGCAGCAGGCCAAGGGTCAGGGGCACAGCCCTCATAAGTCAAAGGCTCAAACCTCAAACAGCTCCCCCGGCTGCAGTCTAGGGGGAGTTTTTGACTCCTTGGACATAGCCTCCCTCCATCAGGAGGTAACAGGCCCAAGGTTCATGGAGGAAGGCTGGTCCACTTTGTACACCGGTGGCTCTGTATTACCATCGACATCTGGGTGTTGCAGGTAGTCAAGGAGGGATATCTCCTCCCCTTTGCACAGCTGCCTCCTCCCTTTTTTCCCAGGGGAATTACCCATGGACTCCTTCTATAGGGAGCTTCTGCAGAAGGAGCTCGGATCTTTACTCGAGGATCAAGCAGTAAAATCCATCCCCCACCACCTTCAGGGCTGGGGATTCTACTCCCGCTACTTCCTGGTCCCCAAGAAGACAGGGGGTTTCAGGCCCACCCTGGATCTTCGGGACCTCAACCGCTTCCTGGTCAAGGAAACGTTCAAGATGGTATCTCTTGGAATCTTGCTGCCTTACTTCCTGCAGGGAGATTGGTTATGCTCCTTGGGTCTCAAAGATGCCTATACCCCCATCCTGATCCATCCAAGACACCATCAATACCTCCGGTTCGTTGTCAGGGGCTGCCACTATCAGTACAGGGTGCTCCCCTTTGGCCTTGCTTTGGCCCCTCAGGTGTTCACGAAATGCCTGGCAGGTTGCCTCTGGCTCCTCGGGGTGTTTGTGTTCTCCCATATCTGAACTGGCTCACCAGAAGCATACAATGCAACACAGCACATTCTAGGACTACTGCAGCACCTGGGCTTTGTGGTGAACTTCCCAAAGTCTTCCCCATGCAGTGCATGGAGTTTATTGAGGCCCTGCTAGTCTTCACTCGGTTGAGAGCCTTCCTACCACTGGATCGTGCACAATGCCTCGCTGCCCTGGTGTGTGAGGTACAGAGCGGTGCACCAATAACAGCCCGGATGATGCTCTGCCTCTTGGGGAACATGACATACACCGTCCATGTGACCCCTTTTTCCCACCTGCACATGTGGCAGGCTCAATGGATGCTCAGCGCTCAGTGGACGCAAGCTTCAGGTCACCTAGAGGACTTGCATCCAAGACACACCAGTCTTAGCAACCTCTCTGACCTGGTGGCAGGACCATATCAACCTCAGAGCCAGCCTGCCCTTCCAGGCCCCGCCAGTGCAATGCAGCACATCCTCACCACACACATGTCAAAGCTGGGCTGGGGGGTCCACTGCGATCTTCTGCAGTCATAAGGCCCAAGGTCACCAGAGGAGAGTGCCTCTCAGATCAACCTGCTGGAGCTCCAGGCTGTCTATCATGCCCTGTGGGTCTTTCAGGACCATCTGGTGGAAGGACAGATGGTTCAAGGTAGCTATGTATTACATCAACAGGCAGGTTGGCATTTATTTATTTATTTATTTACATTCTCTTATATACCGTGCTATTCTGCATCAGTGCGGTTTACATTGAACAAACTGAAATTACATTGAACAGGGTATTATAACTTGGAGATAACTAATTTACAGGGAACATGGGCTATGGAGGGTTAAGTGGCTTGCCCAAGACCACAAGGAGCACCTGTGGGACTAGAAAACCTAGTCCTTCCGGCCCAAGGTTGCTGTCCTCTAGTGGGATTTGAACCCCCGACCTTCCGGCCTGAAGTACCTTGCCCCAACCACTAGGCTACTCCTCCACTCCATGGGCTCGTAACACCTCTGTTGGGAGGCGGTGTGCCTCAGGAACTTCACGACAGGGAAGAACATATCCCACAAGGTGGTGTACTTGCAGGGCCAGGACAATAAACTGGCTGACCCACCTGAGCCATGTTCTCCAATCCCACGAGTGGAGACTGAACCCAACTGTAATAGAGGAGGTCTGCCAATGTTGGGGTACCCCAGAAATCAACCTCTTTGCCAGACCAGAGAATGCCCAACTGCCACGCTTCTGCTCTCTGAGGCTGGACCATAGGCGGGAGACTGTGGATGCTTTCCTGCTCTTCTGGTCTCTGGTTTTCTGTATGTGTTTCCATCAAAGCACCTGGTGCCTCAGGCCCCCAAGATCCAAGTGGAGGCGACCTCAGTCATCTTCATTGTGCCCAGGTGTCCCTGGTTCCCCCTGCTCCTTGGCCATTGGGGAGTGCCCTCCACCTGCTGTCCCAGGAGGATGGGACATTGCGACACCCCAACCTCCAGTCCCTGGGGCTAATGGTCCAGAAGCTGAGAGGCTAGCCATTGCAAATCGCTGCCTCGCTAGGTTGGTGGAAGATGTCTTGCTGGCCTCGTGTAAGGAAATGTGCTTATGCCTTCAAGTAACATAGTAAATGACAGCAGATAAAGACCAATATGGTCTATCTGGACTGCCCAGAAAGGCGGCAAGAGTAGGTGCACCTGCTGCTCCATGCAGGTCACCCCTCCCCATGCCTTTGTTTAGGCGTGTACCCACCACTCTGTATAGATCACCCCTATTTGTTCAGATATAAGAAATAGTTATGTTTGTTTTGATTTTATCCTGTTGCTATAAAGGGATCCACTGTGTTTGTCCCATGCCATTTTGAATTCTGTCACTGTATTTGCCCCCACCACTTCCATCGGGTGGGCATTCCAAGCATCCACCACCCTTTCAGAGAAAACGTATTTCCTGACATTGCCTTTCATTTTACCCCCTTGCAGCTTCATGTTATGCCCTCTAGTTTTACAGCTTCCTTGGCTTTGGAAGAGGTTTGTTTGTTCATTAATGCTCTTTAAGTATTTAAAGGTCTGAATCATATCTCCCCTGTCCCTTCTCTCTTCCAAAGTGTACATATTTAGGTCTTCAAGTCTCTTAAGTCTTCTGATGCAGGCTCCAAATCAATTCCAACCTTTTTTATATCCTTTGCAAGATATGTCAGGTTTTCCCAGTGGTGTGCGAGGGAAGGCCTTAACCCTTTCTCCTGCGCAATGTTGGAGCTATTACAATACCTCTTCCATCTGTTAGGGGCTTCTCTGTGCCATCTCGGCTTAGCACCATGATGTGGATGGCCAGGCTGTGTCAGTACACTCCTTGGTGGGCCGGATCATGGAAAGCCACCTCCTGGCCCTCAATCCACCTGCTGCTGGTGGCGTGGGACCTCAGTGTGGTGCTTGGGAAGCTCATGGCCTTGATTTTTGAGCCTCTGGTTACCTGCTGTCTCAAGTACCTCTCTTGGTTGTATTCCTGATGGCGCTCACCTCGACCAGGCACATGAGCGAACTGCAGGCCCTGGTGGCACATGTGCCTTACCCCAGTTCTACAGGAACAGGATCATCCTTCAGACACACCCTAAGTTCTTGCCAAAGGTGGTCTCTGCATTCCATTTGAATCAGGAGGTGGTGTTACCCATTTTTTTTCCCATAGGCCTCACTCCTCCAGGGCGGAGGCCTCTCTGCAAATGCTAAACTGCTAGTGTGCTCTGTCCTACATCCCAAGGATGCAACCTCATCACTGCTCAAATGCAGCTCTGTCTCATTTGATCCCAGTTGACTTGGGGTCACAGTCTCCAAATGCACCCTTTCATGTTGGGTGGCCAACTGCATTTCTTTCACCTATCAATAGACAGGTCTCTCTGGAGCATCATGTGACAGCTCATAATGTGTGTGCCATGATGGCCTCAGTGGCCAGTGCCCTTGCTGGACATCTGCCGGGCCACCACCTGGTCCTCTGTGCACACGTTTACAGCACACTACTGTTGGGAAGAGACTTCCTGGAGGGATAGTGCCTTCCGGACACATTGTATTCCTTCACCTCTTTGAGGAATAGTGCAACTCCTTCCCTCCAGCCCTCTGTGTCTAGGCAACTGGAGTGGAGATTGCATCTTCGATGCTGCTGTTGCAGTGTTGGGCTTCCAGCCAACCAGCACCCCATGCTGCCCTTTACAGTCCATTTTTTGGGTCGCCTGTGGCTTTTAATTTTTTTTCAGGAGCCTGTAGCTTGGGAGTCCCATATTTGAGGACTGACTTCCTACTTGTTCCCAGAGAAAATGTAGTTACTCAGCTGTAACAGATGTTCTCGGGGACAGCAGGAATCGGTCCTCACAACCCTCCCTCCTCCCTGTATTGGAGTTTTTCTTTTTTTGCCGTCTTGTGCTGAGGCAAGCTAGCATCTTTGGGCGGGAAGATGACCGCGCATGCACGGTGCAAGTCCCAAAGGCTTTCTTTTAAAGTTGGGAAGTGGATCTGCGTGGGCTTCATTGGCGCTGACATCAACCCATATGTGAGGACTGATTCCTGCTGTCCCCGGAAAACATCTATTAAAGCTTACTATGCTTTCTCCATAACCCATATTTGAAGAACTGAGCAGGGCATAAAGCAGCAGACCAATTGGGGTGGGGGAAGATTGTCATTTTGTTCTCATCTGAATTTTTGGCTTTAACTTTGTCATTTCCTATTGTTAATAGTTTGCCCTATTTGAGCATGTGCAAATAGTATGCTGTTGTGTAATAAGTGCATACTATTAATAAGAAGTGATGCTTTTGTTAAAAAATAGTATGAAACAAAATAGGGGGAATGTCAACAATCATTTCTGTTGACCAGTGATGCTGCAGAATGTTAAAATTTACAGTTCCCAGAAGATACAGGAAAGCAGCATGTTTTGCTCTTAAATGTTGCAAAGGCCAGACCAATAGCTATGGAGTAGCTTAAGGGAAAGGTGTTAGGTTGTCCCCTGCCTATCGGTTCAAGGATTGCAAAACCCCTTGAAGCAGTGATTTTCAGTCCAGTCCTCTGGACACCCAACTGGCTTTTCAGATTTTCCACAATGAATATCCTGACCGCCTGACTGGCTAGATGGCCCAGAGGATTAGGCTGAGAACTACCAACCTAAGATAATTGGAATATTATTTATACATATCACCACCCCAAGAACCCAGGTACTCCCACACACCATGCCACCCTTCTTAACCCCCATCTATCTCCTAACCCCCCTCCTGACCCTCTACCCCCACTCAACCAAACCCTACAATCCCCTCTGCCCAGACACCACAACAGCTCAACCCACAAACATCCACAACCATGCACGCACATACTCACTCACACCAACCCCCACCATCAACCCCACAAACCAGCACCACCTCTCCCTCTCACTCATAAACGCTCGCTCAGTTAGAAACAAATACCACATGCTCCAGGACCTGATCACAACTGGGAAGATTGACATCCTCTGTGTAACAGAAACCTGGCTAACAGACCACGACACAGTAATAATGAACCAGCTAACACCAAAGGGATACAGCCTTCAACACTGCTCCCGGACACATGCCAAAGGCGGAGACGTAGCCATCATTGCCAAGGACAACCTCCACCTGCGGCTCCACGCCTCAGAAACCTCCAATGAGGCAGACATCCTCACCCTCACCAACAAGCACCTTTCGATATGCCTGATCTACCGTACACCCACCACAACCACCGACCTACCACAGATACTACACCGCATCTCCGAAAGCACCAGCCCTTCAAAGGAACAAATTATCCTAGGAGACTTCAACCTCCCATCGCTCCAGGAAAAACAAGCAGAAACCTTTCTCAATGCCTTGACAGCAATGGACCTGACACAGATCATACAGGAACCAACACATGAAAAAGGAAACACACTCGACCTCGTATTCCTAAACTCCCAAACCGCCTCCTCATACAGAAGACCGTCAATATCACCAGTACCGTGGTCAGACCACTACATCATCAACATATCCCACACCTATCAACTCAAAAATAACAGAGAAAACGAACATGCAAGGAGATTCAAAGCATTTAGCAAGGAAGACTTCCTATCACAAACCCTCCCTAACCTACACACAACCTCCAACAATCTTGATGACCTGATCCACAACTGGAATACCACGATCTCCTCAGCAGCCAGCACAACCAGAAACAGCACCAATACCAGACCCATCTCCTCAAAAGCCTGATGGTTCACCCCCAGCCTCCGAAAACTGAAAACCAGACTTAGAAGAACCGAAAGGAAATGGAGGAAAACCAAAAGCGACAGAGACAAAGCAAAATATCTCTACGAACTCAATGCATACCACTCAGAAACTGACAACGCCAAAAAAGCCTACCACACCAAAATCATCACAACAGCCATAAACAAACCTCGAGAACTCTTCCAAATTGTCAAAAATCTAACAAGGACACCCAGTAGCTCTGACCAGCTGCCAGATATCCCCTCTGACCTTCTGGCCCGACAATACAAACAGCTTCAACAACCACAAAGCCCACAGCGCTATGCTGAAACAGCCAAGACAGACTCTTACCCCATCCTGAACAGAGTCTGGAATACATTCGACACAATCTCAAAAGAAGAAATATCTTCCATCTCCTGCTTGAACACCACCACCTCCCCGCTGGATCCCTATCCTACCAACTGGATAAAGAAAACCCAAAGAAGACCTCAGTGCACCACTAACCCACATCGTAAACGAATCCTTTACCCAAGGCCACATTCCAGATGCCCTCAAAACCACAATCATTCGACCAACCCTAAAAAAGCACAACCTCGATCCCCTAGACCCCACCTCCTACAGACCAGTAGCAAGCCTCCCACTCACCGCAAAAATAATCGAGAAGATAGTACATCAGCTTCAAGAACACCTAGACGTCAACAACATACTGGACCCACAGCAACACGGATTCCGACCATTACATGGGGTCGAGACCCTCATGACCACGCTGATGAACACCCTCATCATAGGAACCCAAGAGAAACACTCAGGATTCATCCTAATCTTCCTGGACATATCAGCGGCCTTCGACACCATCTCCCATAACACCCTTATCCACAGACTCCAAACAATTGGGATCAAAGATACTGTACTCCAATGGTTCAAGTCCTATCTAACCAACCGACAGCAACTAATCCGCACCAAAAACTCAACCTCACCCCCCTTCCAGCAACATCAAGGAGTACCGCAAGGATCCACATTATCAGCCATGCTTTTCAACATCTACCTCCGTCCACTCTGTTCAGTCATACGCACTCACAATGTCCACTTCCACATATACGCCGACGATATAATGCTCTACGCCCCAATTACAACCACCGACCCGACAAACGACCAGCTGTCAACCTGCTTCACCGACGTATCCAACTGGCTACAAGAGAACAACTTATCCATTAACATAAAGAAGACCGAGGCTCTTATAGTGACAAAAGACCAAGACTTCAAACCACCCACTCACATCACCATGGGAACCACGCAAATCCAAATACAACCACACATAAGATATCTCGGCATTATCATTGACCAAGCCCTAACCCTTAAGCAGCAAATCAACAAGACCACTCGAACAGTATTCCACAAGGCAAAAACGGTACGTCTCTGACCTCTCCTCGAACCGCAGGACTTCAGGACAGTAATGCAAGCTCTGACACTCCCTCATCTAGACTACTGCAACATAATCTACCATGGCCTACCTGCCACACAAACCAATCCTCTCCGAATTGCCCTAAACACCACGGCGAGAATAATTCACAATGCAAAGAAAAGGGACCACATCACCCCAATTCTGAAAGACCTTCATATTCTCCCCATCGAAGCAAGAATCAAATACAAAGCTCTTCTACTCACCCACAAAACCATCCACCAAACACAAGGCACCCCACTCTGCTCCCTACTACCTTGACCAACCCACAGCAGAACGACCAGACAATCCTCCAACAGCTCCATTGCAGTCCCCCACAAAAGGACCAAGGCAACACAACGGACCTGCAACAGAGCCTTTGAACTCTACGCCCCATCCCTCTGGAACTCTCTACCAAACCACATCAGGAACAACGGTGATCTCCCATCATTCAAAAAGCAGCTAAAAACCGTCCTATTCCAAGAACATCTCTGAATAGGAACCCCCCTATTTTTTCTCAAAAGCTCCAGACCAGTAACTATGCTACCCTGTCAGTCTCTATGTTCATCCCAAAATCATCAATGTTGAACCCCCGGTGATGGGGCCCCCCCCCACCATTGATCCCCCCCCCCTTGTTATATGTCCCACCGCTTTGACCCGGAGAAAAGCCGGATATAAATACAGTTAAATAAATAAATATCAAAAGGGGTGTCATAATTTTATCCTTAAGCATCTAATATTCAGGTTACCCAAATTGCTTTACTGAAAATATTTTATCTAGAGCTGAATATTCATATAGGAATCTTTCCAAAAAAAGAAGGGGGGGGGGTTGTGCTGTTTGAGAGGATTTGTATACCACCTGTATCAGCAAGTGCACTGTCTTGGACATATAGATCTCCCAGCTGATGCATAGGTCTCTACGTATGGCCAGATTAGCAGCATGGTAACTAGAGACCAGGGTACAAATCCCACTGGCATTCTTTGTGGCCTTGGGCAAGTCACTTAATGCTCCACTGTCTCAGGTACAAGCCCTCTAGGGATGGGAAATACCTACTGTATCTGATTGTAAAATTGCCTTGAACCACTGGAAGGGTGTGCGCTAAATAATAAATGAATCCCTGGTTATTGCAAGACTTAATATACCTGAATGTAATTTGCCTTGAATTACTACTGGAAAGGTGTGAGCTAAATAAAATAATTTAATTAATGTAGTTACTTTGCTTTTTTTTTTTTTTTTTTTTTTTTTTTTTTAAACCGCCCATCTGCAAAACAATGCAATTTAGCAATCTGGTAGCTATTCCCTCATCCCCAAAGGCCTTCCAATCTACATGCATACCTGAGGCAACGGAGGGTTAAGTGGTTTGCCCAAGGCCACAAGGAGCGCCTCAGAGAGGCTAAAGACCCCAGTTCCTCTGGTTATGTGTTGGATTTAATTACTTGTCAAGATAACTTAAAAAATAAAGAAAAACCAGCTACAGCAGGTTGCCTTAGAAGGCTTTTAATCCCACAGGCCCGTTTTCTAAAGACTTTTTCTTGTTTGTGCAAAAATGCTTAGTAAATTAGAGGCCTGAGTCTATACCTGAGACGACAGTAAACAGCTTTTCCAGGCTCTTAAAAACTGGGATTTTAATCCTGCCTTTCAACCTGCATGTTATTCAAGGTTGTATCCCAAATATGAGCTACAAATTGGCAGAAATGAAGGTAGTGGAGGAGGTAATTAACCTTTTTTTCTTTTTTGAAGAGGAAAATGCCTGCTTTGAGCTACAAGTGGCCTTCACCGTCGCCCTCCGCTCCTGATTCAGCATTGTAGAGGAAGCAGTTTGAGGAAGTTCAGGTGAGTAACTTGGCAGAAAAACAGCTCTAAAGAAACCTATTCATTTATTTCACAGAAGTTACCCAGATATAAAATAGCTGTGGGTGTGGTTTAGTTTTCTTGAACAATTAATTGCACATACTCTTTAATAGAGTAGCAATCACATTTTTAAAAGGGATCTGCAAGGTCTTGAAAGTTCATGTCCAACATTTATGAATTCTTATGTTGGTTAATAAAAACAAAAAATCTGAGAGCCTACTACAGTTTCAGTACATCTTATTCAATTAGCTGCAAGGAATGCCACATGTAAAATAAATATGTTAGACTGGTTTAAATTCTAATCTTAATAACATGGTCAGTAAGCACCCTGTGTAAAGGAAGGATGGCCTTAGGCTTCATGTGACTGCAAGTCCTCACCCAGAACAAAGATAATTTGATGCTAACAAAAAAGAAATTGATTGATATTCAAAAGCACCTATCTGGATTGCAGCGGCTGCTCTAGAAGGGCCTGAAAATGTCTTACAGATCGTATCTGCACAGGTCGGGGTGGAGCGCAGGAGTTCTGCCAAACTTTAAGGATAGCGATATTTAACCACTAACTGTGTCATGTAACGGAAACTGCTTTGCTAAAATGAATGGTGCCTGAATATTCTATTCGCTGTTTAGTAGTGTTGCTCACCACTCGCGCTCTGGCTAGCAGCACTATGAATTCATACAATGGTCATTTTTAATACTGGTCAGTTTTCGCTTGCATTTTCCTAGCATGCACAGCCTACTATTAGTTGTGACCTGCTTTGATCTCTCGCAGGATTTAGCGTGAGAGGTAACTGTCTTGGAGCACTTGGCAATAGCGATCATAACATGGTCACATCTGATTTGATAAATGGAGGGAGGATAACGAGGACTACAAAAGGGGGGCTGCTACTTCTGGAGAGATATCTGCAATTGTAAGTATTTACTAATGGGAATTTTTCTAATTTTGGGGGAAAAGGAATTCTTTAGATTAAAGCTGATTAATCTCTGAACCCAGTGTATTTGTTAAATTAGTCAGGGCCTAGTAGCAGCAAAAAGCTTTCTAAATTTAGAATGCAGCACAGAGCTACTAATTTAAATTTCATAGTCAGGGCCTAGTAGCAGCAAAGAGCCTTCAGTTTAAATTTAAAACACAAAAGAGAGCTTTCTCGTTAAATGTAGAACCCAAGACTCCCTCTATCCAAGCAAGGGCTGTGGGACTCCCCCTGGAAATTAGTCACAGATTACCTTAGAAGCACAGGATAAGATACTGTGTAGCAGACAGCTTTTAATAAGTCTTCTTTCCCTCCACAACACCAACCCACCCCTTGGATAATCGTAGCTTTATAGGTGCTTAAACGTCTTAAAGGAAAGGAGGTGCCATGTTCATACTCAGGTGCAGCTGTTTATCCTCATCAGGTATACATTAAGACCTGAGATTAACTAAGCTTCAGGTGAACAAAGTATATTAAACATATTAGGTATAGTTTTATTAGTATAAGTATCCCTAGCAACCCTTAGTAAGTAAAGAACTTAAGTATCTAAACACAACCTTAAAACTAAGATGCAGACAGCAGTCCAGCAGCGAGATGGGGGCTTTAAAGTCTCTTGCATTGAGTGTCACATGTATGATTTTCTCCCAGTTGGTGAGGGGTCTTACGTGTGCATTAGATGCAAGGAGCTCTTTGCTCTCAGGGAGCGAGTCTGATCTCTGGTGACTAGAGTAGCAGACTTGGAGGAGATGAGGAAGACAGCGAGGTATGTAGACGAGACCTACAGGGATATAGTCCTGAAGTCCCACTAAGTCTGGCAGCATCCCTGTAGCCGAGGAGGAGAGAGGTCACGTGGCAGGAAGTAATCCTGTAGCTAGGATCTGCCCTCCGGATGATGTAAAACCCTCTCACACCGATGAAGTTTCTCCATGGCCATGGGCCCATGATGGAAGGGTTAGGACAGCCGTTATAATTGGTGATTCGATCATTAGGCATGTAGATAGCTGGGTGGCTGGTGGACATGAGGATCACCTGGTAACATGTCTGCCTAGTGCGAAGGCAATGGACCTCACACGCCACCTAGACAAGGTCTTAGATCTGGGGATGCGTCTACTGTCTTGGTACATGTTGGTGCCAATGACATAGGAAAATGTGGTAGGGAGGTTCTGAAGGCTAAATTTAGGCTTTTAGGTAGGAAGTTGAAATCCAGAACTTCCAGGGTAGTGTTTTCCGAAATGCTTCCTGTTCCACGCGCAGGACCCAAAAGGCAGGCAGAGCTCCGGAGCCTCAATGCATGGATAAGACTATGGTACAAGGATGAGGGTTTTGGATTTGTTAGGAACTGGGGAACATTCCGGGGAAAGGAGGGGCTTTTCCGAAGGGATGGGCTTCACCTTAACTGGGATGGAACCAGGCTGCTGGCATTAATCTTTAAAACGGAGATAGAGCAGCTTTTAAACTAGATAATAGGGGAGAGTAGACAGTCACCCAAGAGCACATGGTTCAGAACAATGTATCCTTGAAGGATACTACCAAAAGAATGAAGTTAGGGCATATCAGCAGTGAGGTTCCAATAAAGACAAAAGTAGCCCAAATGCCCTTGAGTACGGAGCAGACAGAGCTTAAAGATTCCAAATTACTCCTGCCTACTGATAGCCAGATTAATCTGAATAAAATGCAGTCTCTAAAATGCTTGAATGCAGATGCTAAAAGTCTAAAAAATAAGATGGGAGAGTTAGAAGTATAGCACAAAATGAGAGGTTAGATATGATTGGTATCTGAGAGACATGGTGGAAGGAGGACAACCAGTAGGACACTGTGATACCTGGGTACAAACTATATCGTAATGATAGAGCTAATCAAATTGGTGGAGGGGTTGCGCTCTGTTAGAGAGGGCACTGAGTGGGAAAGGATTCAAGTTTTGCTGAAAACAAAATTTGCTGTAGAATCTCTATGGATTAAAATTCCATGTAAAAAGGGGAAGGCAATGGCATTGGGGGTGTACTATCGATCGCCTGACCAGAATGAACAAATGGATGATGAAATGCTCAAAGAAATCAGGGAAGCTAACAAAAGTTACAGCACAGTAATAATGGGTGATTTCAATAACCCCAGTATTGACTGGGTCAGTGTCACGGCAGGACATGCTAGGGAGATAAGGTTTCTAGATGAAATAAATGACTGCTTCTTGAAGTAGCTGGTTCATGGACCAACCAGAGGGGAAGCCATTTTGGACCTAGTCCTTAGTGGAACACCAGATCTGGTGCAAGAGATAAGGCTTTTGGTGCTACTTAGTAATAGTGATCATAGCATGATCACGTTTGACTTAATTAATGGAGGAGGAATGGTAAGGAAATCCACAGTGCTACCTTTTAACTTTCAAAAGGGAGACTATGATAAAATGAGGAAAATAGTTAGGAAAAAAACTAAAAGGAGAACATAAGATATGCCATACTGGGTCAGACCAAGGTCCATCAAGCGCAGTATTCTGTTTCCAACAGTGACCAATCTAGGTCATATGTACCTAGCAGTTTCCCCAAAAGACACAGGTTCCACAATGCTTGTACTGGGTCAAGCATTGATATCCTGGGTCCCTTCTTAATAATGGTTTATGGACCTTTCCTCCAGGAACTTGTCCAAACCTTTTTTAAACCCAGCTACACTAACAGCCTTTACTACATCCTCTGGTAACAAATTCCAGAGTTTGATTACAGGTTGCGTGAAAAAGTATTTTCTTTTATTAGTCTTAAATAGTTTACTCTGTCTCTTCATTGCATGTCCCCTAGTCTTTCTATATTCTGATAACGTAACAATTGATCTACGTTTACCCATTTACCCGGAGCAGTTGCAAAGGTTAAAGACTTACATCAAGCTTGGGTGGTGTTTAAAAATACTATCTGAGCTGTATTCCACGCTTTAAGAAAAGTGGAAGTAAGTCCAAAAATCTGCCAACATGGTTTAAAAGGTGAGCTCAGAGAGGCTGCTGTTGCCAAGAAAGCATCTTTCAGGAAATGGAAAAAAGAGCCAAATAATGAAAACTGGAAATAGCACAAGCACTGGCAAGTTAAATGCAAGGCCTTGATAAGGCAGGCAAAGAGAGAATTTGAAAAGAAGCTTGCTGTGGAAGCAAAAATGCACACTAAATACTTTTTCAAGTACATTTGTAGCAAAAAGCCTGTGAGAGTCAATTGGGCCATTAGATAATGGGGGGGGGGGGGGGGGGTTGGGGTAAAGGGGGCACTAAGGCGGGACAAGGCCATAGCTGAGAGACTGAATGAATTCTTTGCTTCGTTCTTTACTGAGGAAGATGCAGGAATGTTACCCATGACTAAAGTGGTATTTTAAGGGGATGCTGTGGAAGAATTGAAAGAAATATCGATACACAGGGAAGATGTATTACAACTATTTGATAAATTGAAGAGTAGCAAATCAGCTGAACCGGATGGTATATATCCAAGGGTGTTGAAAGAACTGAAATATGAGATTGCAGCCCTGCTATTAGTAATCTGTGAACTATCATTAAAATCAACTGTAATACCTGAAGATTGGAGGATGGCCAATGTAACACCAATTTTTAAAAAGGGTTCCAGGGGTGATCCGGGAAATTACAGACCAGTGAGCCTGATGTCGGTACTGGGAAAAATGGTAAAAACCATCACAAAGAACAAAATTACTTAACATGTAGATAGTCATGGCTTAATGGGAGACAGCCAACATGGCTTTCAACAAGGAAGATGTTGTCTTACTAATCTGTTATGTTTTTGTGAAGGTGTTAATAAACAGGTAGACAAAGGTGAGTCAGTTGATATAGTGTATCTGGACTTTCAGAAAGCCTTTGACAAGGTCCCTCATCAGAGACTTTTGGCAAAACTAAAAAGTCATAGGATAGGAGGCAGTGTACTATTGTGGATCAGAAATTGGTTAAAAGATAGAAAGTAGAGGGTAGGGCTAAATGGCCAATTTTCCCAAAGGAAAAAGGTCAATAGTGGAGTAACCCAGGGATCTGTGCTGGGTCCGCTGATTTTTGACATATTCATAAATGACCTGGAAAAGGGAATAACAAGTGAGGTTATCAAATTTGCAGATGACACAAAACTAAAGTTGTTAAAATCCATGAGGATTGTGGAAAATTGCAAGAGGATCTTGATAAACTGGAAGACTGGGCATACAAATGGCAGATGAAATTTAATGTGGACAAGTGCAAACTATGGTTACATGATGCAAGGTTCCACTTTAGGAACCACTACTCAGGAAAAAGATTTAAGCGTCATCGCAACATGTTAAAACCCTCCGCCCAGTGTGCAGCAGCGGCCAAGAGAGCAAATAGAATACTTGGTATCATAAGGAAAGGAATGGAAAATAAAACAAAGGCTATTATAATGCCTTTGTATTGTTCCATGGTGCGACCACGCCTTGAATATTGTGTGCAGTTCTGCTCACTGTATCGTAAAGAGAATATAGTGTTAGAAAAAGTACAGAGACGAGTCATCAAAATGATAAAGGGGATGGAAGTATACCTCTATGAAGAATGGCTAAAAAGGTTAGGGCTGTTCAACATGGAAAAGAGACGGCTGAGGGGAGATATGATAGAGGTCTATAAATTAATGAATGGAGTGGAACGGGTAAACGTAGATCAATTGTTTACGTCATCAGAATATAGAAAGACTAGGGGACATGCAATGAAGCTACAGGGTAACCTATTTAAGACTGATAAGAGAAAATATTTTATTCACTCAACGTGTAATCAAACTCTGGAATTTGTTACCGGAGGATGTTGTAAAAGCTGTTAGTGTAACTGTGTTTAAAAAAGGTTTGGACAAGTTCCTGGAGGAAAGGTCCATAAACCATTATTAAAAGGGACCCAGGATATCACTGCTTGACCCAATACAAGCATTGTGGAACCTCTGTCTTTTGGGGAAACTGCCAGATACTTATGACCTAGATTGGCCACTGTTGGAAATAGGATACTGGACTTGATGGACCTTGGTCTGACCCAGTATGGCATATCTTATGTTCTTATGACATTCACTGCACTAAGATTTAACTTTCCAAAAAGAGACTGATAAAATGGAAAATGGTTAAGAATTTACATCAAACCTGGAATATATTTAAAAATACTATCTTGGAAGGCCAGACCAGATGTTTCTCCGAGCACAAGCAGGAAGTCAGTTCTCACATATAGGTGAAGTCAGCAACGAGGGAGCCCACGCGGATTCGCTCCCCAGCTTTGAAGGAAAGTCTTTGAGAGTCAGACTGCACATGCGAGGTAACCTTTCTGCCCAAGGATACCATCTTACACCAGTCTTCTTTTTTCTACGAAGCCCTGCAGACATTCTGTTTGTCGTCTATGATAAAAGTTGATTTTTTTTCTACCCTTTTTCTCTTAGCATTTTCATGCTCTTTTTACCAGTTGGTTCTCTATCAACTTCTCACCGCCCGAGTACTCCCTTGCTTCGATATTGCGTTTTTTTCCTCGGGTCTTTTCTTATGCCCTCCCTGACAGAGATGTCTGAGTTTGATCTCGTGGGTGCCATCTTCCCTGCTATATCATCGGTCAGACGTTTTAAGCAATGTGGCAAATGCCCCCATAATATGTTCATAACAGACTGCCACAATTGCTGTATTAAGTGCCTTGGTGTGGATCATGACAACTCCGCCAGGGCTCAATGATTGTGGCCCGCATCCAAGCTTACCAGCTGTACGTGGGCAAGTACCTGAGGGACCTGGCAAAGGAACTTGCCAGGTTCTGAACTGGACTAGCAGGTGAATCTCTCGAGTGCTTCTGGATCCCCATCTCCTTGGTCTAGGAATGCACAAAATTCCAGACTCAAGCGGCCTTTGGCTTTGAGTCTGGCTCGTGTAGCTGCAGTTTGCATTGGTGCCCACCACCTGGCTTGGCTACAATCCTCTGACTTGGAGAAATGGGTATAGGACAAACTGGCTGATCTCCCCTGCCAAGGAGAGAACCTCTTTGGCAAACCCATGATCAACAAGGTGACCCATTTGGAGTCAGCGTTCATGACCAGGACTAGGCTGTCTCGGAAGATGGCTGACCCCTCCCGTCGGAAGGCTTTGGGGGGGGGGGGGAAAGCCCTTCCACCCGAAAGCAAAAAAGGCTTACGGAAAATACCCCCAATTTCCGACCTATCAGGCTCCCCAACAGAGTCATCAGGCCAAGGGCTAGGGGCATGGCCCTCGTAAGCAGAAAGCCCCCAAGCCCTAAACAGTACCCCAGCTGCAGCTTGTGGGGGGGGGGGGGGATTTGACTCCTTGGACATGGGCCTTGGTCCTCTGAAGGAAGATGGGCTAAGGGACATGGGAGGACATTTGATCTACTTCACTCACCTCTGGTCGGGCATCACCAGCAACACCTGGGTGCTGCAGGTGATGCGGGAAGGTTACCTTCTGCACTTCAGTCAGATGCCTGCTCCCTTCTTTCCAAGGGAACTTCCCATGCCCTCCCTGCACAAAGAGCACCTGCAGAAGGAACTCTAGTCCCTCCTCGAGGATCAGGCAGTATGGAACCAGTATCTCAGGCTCTCTGAGGCAAGGGTTCTATTCCCAGTACTTCCTTGTCCCAAAAGGCAGGTGGCTTTCGGCCCATCCTGGATCTGTGGGACTTAAACAGCTTTCTGGTTAAGGAGAAGTTCAAGATGCTATCCCTTGGAACATTGCTGCCCTACCTCCTGCAGGGAGACTGGCTATGCTCCTTGGATCTCAAAGATGCCTGTACCCACATCCTGATCCATCCCTGGCAGCACTTCCGCTTCGTCATCGGAGGCTGCCACTATCAGTACACAACCTCTCTTTGGCCCCCAGGGTGTTCACCAAGTGCTTGGCGGTAGCTGCCGCTCACCTCTGCTTACTGGAACTCTTAGTCTTTCCCTCTTTGGATGACTGGCTTCTGAAAGCCAGCTGGCCAGAGAGGGCACATCATGTGGCCCACCACACCATAAAGCTGCTGCAACCTCTGTGGTTCATGATCAACTTCTATAAGTCGCACTGCTCTCGGTACAGTGCCTGGAGTTCATAGGAGCCCTTCTGGATTCGACGCAGGCCAGAGCTGCTTTCCCTCTAGACCGGGCTCAGCATCTGGCAACCATAGCAAGGGAGTCACAGGATCGCTCATCGGTGTCTGCCAATCTCTCATTGTATCTATTCGGGCACGTGGCCTCAACGGTTCGCATAACCCTGCAGGCCCATTTCCGGATGTGACAGGCACAGCGGATCGTCAGCTCTCAATGGACTCGGGCCACGGGATGACTGGAGGTTTGAGTTCAGATCACCCAGCCTCTGGTGGCAGACCCGACAGAATCTCATTTTTTTTTTATACCGCGCTCTTTAGAATCAGTGCGGTTTACATGTATACTAACAGGTACTTTTTATTCCCTTGTCCCCGAAGGGCTCACAATCTAAGTGTACCTGAGGCAATGGAGGGTTAAGTGGCTTACCCAAGGCCACAAGGAGTGGCCATGGGACTAGAGAACCCAGTCCCTCCGGCCTGAGGTAACCTGTCCCAACCACTGAGCCACTCCTCCCTCATGGCCTGCCTTCCTTTCCAGGCCCCACTGTCCCAACACATTCTGACCACAGAGGCCCCCAAGCTTGGCCTGGGAGCCCACTTTGACAGTTATGGTTATGGTAATGGTAATTTTATTTGATAAACCGCCTTTCTGAAACAAGCAAAGCGGTGTACAATATGCAAACTAAAGGAAAAGGCTCAGGGCCAGAGAAACGGAAAGGAAGTTTACAATGGCTTCGTGAGAAAAGAGAGAGAAGGGAGACAGGACAGAACAAAGAGAGGATACACACTGGAAGGAGATAGAACTTTAAGGCGGGTCACACAAGGGGGAGGGAAGGCCGAAGGCTGTGGAGAAGAGGTGAGTTTTCAGGTCTTTTTTGAAAGTGCTGTGACTGGATTCCAGGGGAAGGGATGAGGGAAGGGAATTCCACAGGGCAGGTCCTATGAAAAAGAAAGCGGAAGATCGTGTAAATTGCAGATGGGCAAGGGAGGGTGAAGGAAGGGTGAGGCGATTGAGGTGAAAAGAACAGGGTGTGTGCAAAGAAATGAGATCGGCTAGATATTGTGGAGTATTTGTATGGAGGATGTTGTGCACTAGAGAAAGCAGTTTATACTGGGTGCGGAAGGAGACAGGTAACCAATGAAGGTGGAGGAGCAGAGGTGTTATGTGATCCCGGGGGGGAGGAGTGAGTAAGAAGGCAGGCAGCAGTGTTTTGGATCCTCTGGAGACGGGCTAGCTGGGATTTGGAGAGGCCTATGAGAACTGAATTGGAGAAGTCCACCCGTGACATGACCAGTGACAGCAGTAAGGTAGTGAGGGCCGATGGGGAGAGGAAGGGGCGTATTGCTCGGATTTGGCGGAGGAAATAGAAGGAAGTCTTAGTAAGGTGAGAAACATGGGCTTGGAAGGAGAGGTCTGAATCGAAGTGCACTCCAAGATACCGAAAGGTGGAGACTAGGGGGACAGGGGTGCCGGAAAAAGGTGCTAATGAAGGGGGTGGATTGCCATAAGAAAACCAAATTGCAATAGTTTTGGTGAGATTAAGATGGAGGCAGTTTTGTGTCAACCAGGAGACTACCGTAGTGAGGCAAGAATTTAGCGGGGAAAGATCTGGACAGGAAGGGGAGGTGTGATGGAGGACTATGAAGGAGGACAGTCTACAGTCGCAAGGCACCTGGACTCGGGAGGAAAGTGCCCTCCAGCTCAACCTCCTGGAACTCAGAGCTGTGACAAACGCCCTTCGGATGTTCCTGGCCCACCGGGCCAGCCAGGTTGAGCTCGTTCAGCCAAACAACTAAATGGCAATGTTTTACATCAACAAGTAGGGGGCACTGGGTTAATCTGTTGGGAGACTGTTCGTCTGTGGACCTTCGCTGCGGAGAAAGGCATTATCCTCCAAACTGTCTACATGCTGGGCCAGGACAATCTGCTTGCAGACTGACTCAGCAGTCCTTCAGTCCGAGTGGTGGCCAATTCCATCTTTTGACATTGGGGGACCCAGATGTTGGATCTCTTCACCAGCCCTGAGAACATGCAGCTGCTGCACTTCTGCTCCCAGAGGCTGGCCCCAGAACAAGTGGCAGGGGATGCCTTTCTCCTGTCTTGGTCTGGGAGCCTGCTCTATGCATACCCATCTACTCCTCTGGTTCCCTTGATCAAGGTTCAGTTGGACCCAGGACCCTGTAATTCTCATTCTCTCTGGTGGCTCTGGCAGCCATGGTTCCCTGATCCGAGCAGCCCCAATAACTCGGCCAGGACCCAGACTTGCTCTCGCAGGAGGACGGGACCCATCTCCATCGCAACCTGATGGCATGGATGCTGAATGGCTAGTCATGGCGCACATCTCACCTCGGGAAGTGGAGGACATCATACTGACATTGCGCAAGGACTCAACATGGCACGTGTATGCCTTCAAATGGCATATATTCTCCATTTGGTACGCAGACAGGAGACTCAACCCTTTTCTCTTAATTGATGCAGGACGTCCTGCAATATCTTCTGCACCTTTCCCAGGCTGGTCTAAAGTTAGGGTGCAGTTCAGCGCCCTAGCAGCACATCACCACCTCGACGGACAGCCCGTCTCTGAGCACCCCCTACTACTACGATTGCTGAACATTTGTATAGTGCTACACGACATACACAGCATTGTACAGACATATGTAAAAGACTGTGAGCTCTGATGAGCAGACACAATCTAGTCAAGACAGACAGCACAGTAGGTGTAGACAGGGATACATCTAGGGGAAATGGTAAGGAAACACAAAGGAGATCAGGTGAGTCAAAATCCGAAAGCAGCAGCGGAGTTTTTATCCTGGATTTGAAAAGGGTCAGAAAAGTTGCCTGATGTACAGACTCAGGTAGTTTCTTCCTGTTTAAAGAGCAGCAAGGTGAAAGGAGCAAAGTCTGGAGTTAGCAATAGAAATGATTTTCAGAAGAGCGGAGTTCCTAGGGAGAGATGAGAAGAAAGGTAGTGGGGAACTGCACTTATAGGTCCATAGGAGAAGTTTGAACTGTATGCATTAACTGATAGGGAGCCAATGAAGCGACTTGAGACGAGAGGTAATATGAGCATGATGAGTTTGGCAGAAGATTAACCGTGCAGCAGAATGTTGAACAGATTGAAGGGAAGAGAGATGAATCAGAGAGCCCTGTAGGCCACTTCTTGAAGGGGCTTCTCCTCTTGTGGCCCCCTATCCACCCACCGCTGGTGTATCGGACAGGAACGTTGTTCTCAGGGAGCTGATGGCTCCCCTTTTGAGCCTCTTGCTACATGCCATCTCTAGCTCTTATCATGGGAAGTACTGCTCCTTGTAGCACTCGCTTCAGCCAGGAGAGTTAGTGAGCTGCAGGCGTTGGTGGCCCATGCCCCCTACACCAGGTTCAAGAAAAGGGTCATTCTCTGGACTCGCCTGAAATTCCTGCCTAAGGTGGTTCCGCTTTTCACATGAACTAGCAGCTGGTCCTTCCCACCTTCTTCCCCAGGCCTCACTTATCCCGAGCAGAGGCCTCGCTACACACCCTGGAATGCAAGAGGGCACTGTCCTAACTTCAGAGGACACAACCCCATTGCCGCAACTGTTTGTCTCCTATGACACCAACAGTGGAATGAAGGAGTAGCCTAATGGTTAAAAACACTGACTTTGGAACCCATAGACCAGGGATCGATTCCCACTAGCACTCCCTGTGGCCTTTGGCGAGTCACTTAACCCTCCATTGCCTCAGAAAAAATCCAAGTTATCAATGTCTCTGTTTGTGGAGTGGAGGAGTGGCCTAGTGGTTGGGGCAAGGTACTTCAGGCCGGAAGGTCGGGGGTTCAAATCCCACTAGAGGACAGCAACCTTGGGCCGGAAGGACTGGGGTTTCTAGTCCCACAGGTGCTCCTTGTGGTCTTGGGCAAGCCACTTAACCCTCCATAGCCCATGTTCCCTGTAAAATAGTTATCTCCAAGTTATAATGCCGTTCAATGTAATTTCAGTTTGTTCAATGTAAACCGCACTGATGCAGAATAGCGCGGTATATAAGAGAATGTAAATAAAATAAAAATAAATAAATAATGTACATTACTAAGTTTCAATGTAAACCGCTTTGATTGAAATGATAAAGCGGTATATAAAACCTGTTAAATAAACAAACAGGCTCGGTGTTGCGGTCTCTTAAACACACCCTGTCTACCTGGGTGGCATACTGCATTTTTTTCACCTACAAGCAGGCTGGACTCTCCCTGGAGCATCATGTTACCGTCCATAATGTGCACGCCTTGGTAGCTCACCTGCGCACTGTCCCGCTGCTGGACTGCCATCTGGTCTTTGGTCCATGCCTTCCAGTGCTTTACTGCTTGGAGGAGAGCTCACGGTGTGATAGCACCTTTGGTTAGGCAGTATTTCATCACTTCTTTGGGGAATAGTGCAACTCCTTCCCTCTGGCACTTTGTGCCCAGGATACTGGAGAGGTGATTCCATTGTTAATGTTGGGGCTGCATCGCTGCCCTTCATGGGTCACCTGTGGCTCCTACAGGGTTTTTCTTTTTTTTTTTTGGTAGCCTGTAGCTTGGGAGTCCCATATGTGAGGACTGACTTCTTGCTTGTTGCTGGAGAAAGCGTAGTTACTCGGCTGTAACAGGTGTTCTCAGAGGACAGCAGGAATCAGTCCTCACAACTCTCCCTCCTCCCTGTAGAGTTTTTTCTTTTTATACTTGATATAGCTTAATGTCATCGTACTGAGGTAAGATGGCACTCTTGGGCAGGAAGGTGACTGTGCATGTGCAGTCTAACTACCAAAGGATTTCTTTAAAGCTGTGGCGTGAATTTGTGCAGAGTCCGTCGATACCAACATCACCTATATGTGAGAAGTGATTCCTGCTGTCGCTGGAGAAAGCATAGTTACTCACCTGTAAAGGTGATCTCCGGGAACAGCAGGAATTTAGTCTTCACATATGGGTATCGTCAGTACCGACAGAGCCTGCGCGGGAACGCTCCCCAGCGTCCAATAGGAAAGCTTTTGGGAGCATCCCACAGCGCCAGCGCCTGCGAGCTGCCTTTCCCAACTGTCCCTCTCCAGTTGAGTTTAAAGCTCAGACAAAGAGAGAGAGAGGGAAAGAGAGAAAAAAAAAGAGATAGAGAGATACAACTCCTAGGGGAGGTGGGTGGGTTGTGAAGACTAAATTCCTGCTGTTCCCGGAGATCACCTGTTACAGGTAAGTATGCTATCTCCAGGAACAAGCAGGAATGTAGTCTTCACATATGGGGACTCCCTAGCTGCAGATGCCAGGGAGAAGGCCCCAGAAGTTGGGTGCACCTGTGAAAGGGCTCCACTTCCCCACCATGGATCTCTGGCATCCTACCAGGGATGGTGGGTAGCAGTTGATTAAGTATGGAACAGGTGTTGTAGAACAGCCTGACCAAACAAGGCATCCCGGCGGGAGTCCTTGTCTAAGCAGTAATGGGCTGTGAAGATATGAACCGAAGCCCAAGTAGCTGCTCGACAGATGTCAATAGACACAGAATGAAGATGAGCCATAGAGGCTGCCATGGCTCTCACATTGTGAGCTGTGACATGTTCTTCAAGTGGAAGGTTTCTACTCCCATAGACAAAAGATATACACTGTGCAATCCAGCTGGACAGTGTTCATTTGGAGACTGGAAGTCCCAAATGACTAGGATCAAAAGCAACAAAGAGTTGGGAGGACTTTCTATGTTGCTGTGTCCTTTGTAAGTAAAAGGCCAAAGCCCTTTTACAGTACAACATATGAAGATTCCTTTCTCCATTTGAGGCGTGAGGCCTTGGGAAGAATACAGGAAGGTAAACCACTTGGTTTAAATGAAAAGGTGACACCAACTTTGGCATAAAGTGTGGATGAGTCCTAAGGACTACCTTATCATGATGAAACCTTGTATGAGGATCAGCCACCAATGCTTGCAATTCAATGATGCGATGTGCTGATGTGATTGCAATAAGAAAAATGACCTTCCAGGAAAGGAATTTCAAAGAGGTAGTGGCTAATGAGCTGCCCAAGAACCAGATTGAAGTCCCATGCCACCGGTGGTGGCTTAATGGGAGCCTTAGTTAAAAGAAGGCCTCTCATAAATCTCACTATAAGAGGATGAGAGGAAATAAGTTATCCATTTAGAGGTTTGAAAGAAGCTGCAATAGCACTCAAATGAACTCTTACTGAATTGGTCTTAAGCCCTGCATTTGATAAATGAAGGATACTCCAGTAGTGATTCCAGGGGTATCGCAAGAGGGTTAATACCCTTCTGCGAGCACCATATGGTAAACCTTTTCCACTTAAATGCATAAGAGTATCTTGTGGAAAGCTTTCTGGAAGCATAAAGGATATCATTTACCTGCTGGGAAAGGTTAAGACTGTGAAATTCTAGGCTTTCAGCAACCAGGCCCTGAGATGCAGAGACTGGGGATTGGGATGCCACAGCATCCTGTCCTCCTGAGAAAGGAGATCTGGAGCAGATCCTAAATCCAGAGTTCATTTGAGTGCTATTGCAGCTTCTTTCAAGCATCTAAATGGGCAACCTATTTCCTCTCATAGTGAGATTTATGAGAGGCCTTCTTTTAACTAAGCCTCCCACTAAGCCACCACCAGTGGCATGGGACTTAAATTTGGTTCTTGGGCAGCTTATGAAACCGCCTTTTGAACCATTAGCCACTACCTCTGACATCCCTTTCCTGGAAGGTCAGCTTTCTTATTGTAATCACATCAGCATGTCGCATCAGTGAATTGCAAGCATTGGTGGCTGATCCTCCTTATACAAGGTTCCATCACGATAAGGTAGTCCTTAGGACTCATCCACATTTTATGCCAAAGGTGGTGTCACCTTTTCATTTAAACCAAGCATTTTACCTTCCTGTATTCTTCCCAAGGCCTCATGCCTCAATGCAGAAAAGAATCTTCATACTTTGTAAGTAAAAGGATAGAGCCGTTTTACAATCCAAAGGACACAGCAACATAGGAAGTCCTCCCAACTCTTTGTTGCTTTTGATCCTAGTCATTTGGGACTTCCATTCTCCAAACGAACACTGTCCAACTGAATTGCTCAGTGTATATCTTTTGCCTATGAGAGTAAAAACCTTCCTCTGGAAGGCCATGTTACAGCTCACAATGTGAGAGCCATGGCAGCCTCTATGGCTCATCTTCACTCTGTGTCTATCGACGACATCTGCCGAGCAGCTACTTGGGCTTCGGTTCATACCTTCACAGCCCATTACTGCTTAGACAAGGACTCCCGCCGGGATGCCTTGTTTGGTCAGGCTGTTCTTCAACACCTGTTCCATACTTAATCAGCTCCTACCCACCATCCCTGGTAGGATGCCAGAGATCCATGGGGGGACGTGGAGCCCTTTCACAAGGGCATACAACTTCTGGGGTCTTATCCCTGGCATCTGCAGCTAGGGAGTCCCCATATGTGAAGACTACATTCCTGCTTGTTCCTGGAGATAGCATACTCACCTGTAACAGGTGATCTCTGGGAACAGCAGGAATTTAGTCTTCACAATCCACCCACCTCCCCTAGGAGCTGTATCTATCTCTTTCTCCCTCTTTTGTCTCGGCTATAAACTCAACTGGAAAGGGACAGTTAGGAAAGGCGGGAAGGCAGCACGCAGGCGCTGTGGGATGCTCCAAAAAGTTTTCTAATTGGACGCCGGGGAGCGTTCCTGCGCAGGCTCTGTCTGTACCGACGATACCCATATGTGAAGACTAAATTCCTGCTGTTCCCGGAGATCACCTGTTACAGGTAACCACACTATTCCAAGCTTTAAAGAAGGTGGAAGGAAGGTGTTTGTAGCTAAGAGAATCTTTCAGAGAACTGAAAAAAGGTACACATGATGAAAACAGGAAACAATATGGACTTTTTGTAAAGAGAACGATCTCCAAAAATCTATACTTGCCGTTTCCCAGGATATTTTAAACAGCACAAATACAGTCTGGTATTTCAAACTTAAGTTCTCTCATGCATATTCATTACATAGAAACATGATGACAGAAAAAGACCACAAGGCCCATCTAGTCTGTCCTTCCATAACAACAACTACAACAGTCCCCTTTTTACCTTTAGAGATCCTCTGTGTTGGTCCCATGCTTTTTTGAATTCAGTTACTGTCCTCGTCTCTACCACCTCCACTGGGAGACTATTCCACGGATCCACTACTCTTTCTGTAAAGAAATATTTCCGCATATCACTCCTGAATCTATCTCCCTTCACCCTCATCCCATGTCCCCTCGTAGCAGAACTTGCTTTCAATTGAAAGAGGCTCTCCCTGAACATTTATGCCACGGAGGTATTTAAACATCTCAATCATATCACCTCTATCCCGCCTTTCCTCTAAGGTGTACATATTAAGATCCTTAAGTCTGTCCTCATATGCTTTATAATGAAGCCCATTAATCATTTTAGTAGCAACCCTCTGCACCAACTCCATCCTGTTCACATCCTTTTGAAGGTGCGGTCTCCAGAATTGCACACCATACTCCAAATGAGGTCGCACCAAAGATACAGAGGCATTATCACCTCCTTTTTTCTGCTAGCCATTCCTCTCTGTATGCACCCAAGCATCCTTCTAGCTTTTGCCGTCACCTTTTCTACCTCTTTAGCTACTTTAAGATCATCAGACACAACCTCGCCTAGGTCCCGCTCTTCTTTAGTGGACAAAAGTACTTCACCTCCTATACTGTATTGCTCCCTTGGATTGCTGCAGCCCAAATGCATGACCTTACATTTTTTAACATTAAATCCCAGCTGCCAAATTCTAGACCATTCTTCAAGCTTAGCTAGATCCCTCCTCATGTTATCTACACCTTCCTGGGTGTCTACTCTATTGCAGATTTTGGTATCATCCGCAAAGAGGCAAACCTTACCCGACAGCCCTTCCGCTACATCACTAACAAAGATGTTAAAAAGAATCGGACCAAGAACAGATCCCTGGGGCACACCACTGGTAACATCCTTCTCCTCAGAGTGAGCTCCATTTACTTGTACTCTTTGTCGCCTCCCACCCAACCAATTTCTAACCCAAGCAGTAACTTTAGGGTCCATCCCTAGGGTGCTCAGTTTGTTTATAAGTCGCCTGTGAGGAACAGTGTCAAAGGCTTTACTGAAATCTAAATACACATCTAGAGCTCTCCCTCGGTCCAACTCCCTGGTCACCCAGTCAAAGAAATCAATCAGATTTGTCTGACAAGACCTGCCTCTGGTGAATCCATGCTGCCTCGGATCCTGTAATCCGCTGGACTCCAGAAACCTCACTATTTTCTCTTTCAGCAGCTTTCCCAATAATTTACTCACCACCAAAGTTAAACTAACCGGCCTGTAGTTTTCAACCACATCCTTACTTCTGCTTTTGTGTAAAGGCACCACATGAGCCTCTCTCCAGTCCTTTGGCACCACTCCCGACTCCGAGGCATTGTGGTTATCCTAAAAACCTGACTGGGTTGAGAACCCCAGGTCTAGCCCCTATCCATTGTTCATGTCTAGGGCCCACCCATTTGTATTGTAAACCACTTTGTTTTTAACTAAAAGGCAGTATTTATCAAATACAGAATTAAACTATTACTCTGCCCTCTTGAAAATAGTCTGGCTACTAAATGTCAACACTGAGCAGCAGTTAAAACTCATCTCCAGGTACAAGCAGGAATGTAGTTTTCATATATGGATGACGTTGGTACCAACAGAGCCCGAGCGGGAACGCTTCCCAGCGTCCAATAGGAAAGCCTTTGGGAGCATCTTACTGCGCCTGCATTGCTGCCTTCCCAACTCTCCCTCCTCAGTTCTTTGTTTTCTGCGGAGCCATCAGGAAGCAAATCCTGTCACTGCAGAAAATTCTTTAATTCATTGTTTTTTGTGGTTTGCGTCTTCCTTCCTGTCGACGAGGATGCCAGAACTGATTACTGTTGTTCTTTTCTTTCTTTCTCAAAAAAACCCAAAACAAAAACCCTAGAACTTTTCTTTAGGTGCAGTGACCCCATTTTAGGCCTTAAGCCTTCCATTTTGTCTGCTGACACTATGGACAAACCAGCTAGTGGTTTTAAGAAATGTTCTAAGTGTGGCAGTGCCATTTTTACTATTGATACCCACGACTGGTGTCTTAAATGCCTCGGGCCCAATCATCAGCCATCAGAATGTCCTCTGTGTAAGATGACAGAGAGGCCTACAGAATTGAGCCACAAAGTTGGGATCACTCTTTGCCTCGGATGTGGTTTCTCTGGCATTGAGGGCATCCTCTTCCTCTCATGGATCTCAGGTATTGAAACAGAAGTCTTCTTCAAAGACAGGCCGCCGCCCCCCCCCCTTGGGTAGATCTCTTTCTAAGCATCGAGATGCCTCCAGAATTTCCCCAGAGGTGGATCGGCTGGCCAAATAGCCATTGTAGGGGGACCTTTCCCCCAAAGCCGAGGGGTTCCAGGATGCTCACGAGCCCTCCACCTCCGGAGAACTCCTGGTACCATGCTCTGGGACAGTAGCACAAATCTGTGGCACCGATGACCCAAGCATCAGCAGGCTCTATGGATCAGCATATCCTCGCCATAGGGCAGAGGTTGGTGGCAGCTTCGGTTCCAGTAAAATCAATACCGGTGGTACCGCTGACACTGGTTCCATCCACTGTTCCGATGCAGACCGCATCGAGTTATATGCCGCTTGCTGTGTAGTTGCCCATGCCTACTCCCAAGTCCATTCCTGGTACCGAGGTATCTGTTAGGCAAGCTCCCTGTTCCGATACCGACTTCACGATACCAGGCCTTGGTGGAGTAAGGACATTGTTCACACCGATACTTCAAGTCTTCCGATAATGAATCAATTGATAGCTGAAGACTACAAAGTCTTCCGGAAGACCCTCCTGAGGATATGTCCTTTCAAGAATTTATTTGGGACCTAGCTAAGGGCCTTTCCATTGACATCTGAGATGGAGCCAAGAGCAGAGGAATTGGAGATCCTCCAATACCCTACAGCTCCTAAGAAGGTGGCCACATTCCCGATTCACTGCATACTCCATGATCTCATGCTCCGGATGTGGGAACCCCCCCCCCCCCTTACTATTTCTCACCATACTCAATGACTCAATACCATGTATTGAGTACAGAGTTGTCCTGGTTTTCAAAAGACGCAGCTTCTATATCATTCGATGGCAGTGGAATCAGCGATGCGTTGAATTAAGAGTTCTAAGACACATTCTTCTAATCCTCCAGGAAGAGAATCAAGAACTCTTGATGCTTTTGGACATTGGTGTTTTCAAGCTTCCATGCTTTCAGCCAGAATAAGTTCATACATACTCTATATGGGTATGTTCCTCAAAGAGGTTACCAGAGATCTTGAATCAATGGCCCCTCCTCTTCTTGATGACAAGAGGGCTGACTACCTTACACTGGTTAGGCATGCCCAGAATGTTTCAAAGTTTGTCAATAGGGCAACCTTTGATTGTTTTGAGTGTACTAGCAGAGCCACTTCAATCTGCATTGGTGCACGCAGAATTGCTTGGCTTCAAGCATTGGATCTTGAGCAATGGATTCAAGATAAACTGGGTAATGTTCGCTGCATAGGTGAAAACCTGTTTGGCAAGGCCTGGCAGGATAAAGCTTCTCAGAATCTGAGAACACCACTTTCAATAGGCTGTCTAAGACTACAGCCAACCCCGCTAGGAAGAAAGCAGCTGCAAAGAAAACTTTCTTTGGTAAGAAGGAACAGTCTTACCCTTCTTACACCAAGCTTGGGGTACCCAAAAGAGGCAACAGCCTCCCAAGCAGGCAACAGAAGAAGCCACAGGCTCCTAAAGCTCAACCAGCTGTGCAGACCCAATCTGCATCATGTTTTTACTTTTTCCTAGAGAACATAGCCACCCTGCCTCTGGAGAACTTCCACCCCCTCCACATAACCAGGCAGACTTTGTCGTCATGCCCACAGGTGGCATCTCATCACCTCAGAGCAGTGGATGTTAATCATAGTGAGAGAAAGGTACAGACTTCATTTACAAAGCCTGCCCCAGTCCACTCTAGTGGGGGGAATATCAATCTCCACCCCCCTTCACTGCTCTCCTGCTGCAGGAAGTGACTTTTCTTCTATCACAGGGTGCCATAGAAGAGATTCCCACTTTTCAGCAAGAGAAGGGTTTCTATTCGCCATACTTTCTCATACCAAAGAAAGCAGAGGGTACAGACCCATCCTAGACCTCAGGAACCTAAACAAGTTTCTAGTCCGTGAGAAGTTCAACATGGTCTCACTAGGGACCCTCTTGCCCTATCTCCAGTCACGATTCGCTCTGTTCTCTAGATCTAAAAGAAGTGTATACACATATCCTCATTCATCCAGATCACAGAAAATGTCTGCATTGGTAATGTCTTCCCTGAAAGATGAAGCATAAAGTCCTGCCTTTCGGACTCACCTCTGCCCGAGTCTTCACAAAGTGCATGGCGGTCATGGCCGCAAGGGGATACTTGTCTTCCCTTACTTAGACAACTGGCTCATAAAGGCAAGCACCTCTCATGAGGTTCAGCAGTCTCTACTTTGTACAATGTAAGTACTGCAGTATTTGGGATTTATAATAAATCTTCCAAAATCCCATCTCACTCCTACTCAAGCTCTGGCATTCATAGGAGCCCTCCTAGACACTCAGTGGTCAAGGGCATTTCTACCCCAACCCCGCTGTTTCCGTCTCCTTTAGTTGGCATCTCGGGTTCTTCTAAAAGATTACCTGAAGGCCTGAGAGATGCTACAACTTCTAGGTCATATGGCCTCAACAGTACACGTAGTTCCATATGCCCGTCTGCAAATATGCACAGCTCAATGGACTCTTGCCTCCTAGTGGAAGCAGGTCTCAGGGACAGGATCCAAGTTGCTGCTACTCTGGCTGCATCCCTTCAAGTGGTGTGCCCCAGAAAACCTCATCAGGTCACCTTTTCAGATGCCTCCACATCAATGTACCCTGACGGATGCCTCCAAATTGGAATGGGGAGCTCACTTAGGCACTCTCTCCACTCAGGGCCTCTGGACAGCATAGGCGTTGAAACTCCAGATAAATCTACTAAAGCTTTGGGCTATCTTCAATGCCCTCAAAGTGTTTCTGGATCATCTAAAGCTAAACCCAACTGAGTAAAGCTAAACCTCATAATTTAACAGATTTACACCCTCTTGTAAATAACCATGATTTAAATCCAAGGAACCTACAAACCTGTATCTGTACATAGTTCTTAAATTGTTCTTGTTCTGTTATGTATTTAACCATTACATTGTTCTGTTACGTATTTAACTATTACATTGTTTACTGTCAAAAAAAAAATTGTTCCATGTAAAACAAGCCCTTGCTTTGTTGACTGTTGTTCAATTGTAAGCCGCATCTGAACTCTGGAAGATGTGGGATATAAATGATTGTTAAATAAAATAAATAAATAAATAAATAAATAAAATCTACGATGCCAGAGGGTTCTAGTCTAGACAATCAAGTTGCCATGTTCTATGTGAACAAGCAGGGAGGAATAGGCTCTTGGCCCTTCTGCAAGGATGCTCTTCATCTCTGGTCTTTTGCACTACTCATCACATACACCTTCAAGCAATGTATCTACCAGGGGAGCAGAATGTCTTGGCAGACTTATTGAGTCGGATACTCCTTCCTCACGAATGGTCTATCCATCTGGAAACAACATCCTTCATCTTTTGGACCTGGGGGATTCCAGAGATAGACCTCTTTGCCACACCAAAGAATGCCAAGCTTCCATGCTTCTGCACCAGAAATCCTGTGTCCAGCATCTAAGTGGATGCTTTCCACTTCCATTGGGGTCTGGGTTTCCTGTATGCCTTTCCTCCCATTTTCCCGATTCCCAAAATGCTTTTCAAGCTTCAGGCAGACAGGGGCTACATGATCCTCATAGCCCCACGCTGGCCATGTCAGCCGTGGTTTCCTCTCCTGCTACGTCTCTCCCTCTGAGTCTCAAGTCAGCTCCTGATCCATCCCAACCTGCAGTCTCTCCATCTCACGGCTTGGCTGCTGAAAGCATAGCTTTGCAAGGTCTTAACCTTACTCAGGAAGTAGAGATCCTTTTAGCTTCCAGAAAGCCATCCACTAGACGTTCCTATGCACTGAAGTGGCATGGGTTAGTCTTTACAATCCACCTCCATCTCCTAGGAGTTGTAGGTTTTCTTTTTCTCTCAGCTACAAACTCAAGGTGGGAGAGTTGGGAAGGCAGCAACGAAGGTGCAGTGGGATGCTCCTAAAGGCTTTCCTATTTGGACGCTGGAGTGCGTTCCTGTGCGGGCTCTGTTGGTGCTGACTTCACTCATATGTGAAGATTAAATTCCTGCTGTTCCCGGAGATCACCTGTTACAGGTAACTTTGCTTTCCATACCCTCTGTGGGAGTACATTGGTGCTGCCAAACTTAAACTGGGATTGAAATCCAGTTCTGGTCTATGACAGAACTGCTCTTGTTTGTCATAGGTCTTCATCAGGAACAGCTAGGGAATCTTCTCCTACAACACCTATGCAACTAGTTACTTTACTGCAGCTGGGTTTAGGTTTTCCTTTTTTCTCTAACGAAAACATTTTCAAATGAATTTGCCCTAGTAATTTATTTAAGCTGAAACTTACCAGTGGTTATGTGTGGACTTTCAAAGGAGATAAAGCTGTACTTGAATCTTATGCTGAAATGGTCACATGTTCTTTGTGCTTTCCAACAGGTATGTGAAAAAAAAAAGTACCAGACTTGTCAACTTCCCTTTGAAGATTAGGCTGCAAGTCTGTGGGCTTTTAATGTGTCCTAAACAGTAATAGCTGTAGGTTGAGCTCCTTGCAGCACAACGGCAGCGATGGCCTCTGCTCTACAAAATCCTGAGCTGGGGCGGTAGCATTAATTCCTATACTGTAAAAATAAAATAAAAATTATGTAGACACAAGTGAGGGTTTTTTTCCCTACACACCTGGCTTTCACAGAATCATGGTCTAGAAGAGTTTCTATACATTTGATAGTATAAAATTGTGATTGTTTTGGGTTGTGTATATAAGTATACCACATTCTTAGCGATTCTCACCTTTATGACGACACATAGTGCTGTGCGTGTCTTCACATGATCTCTGCTCTGTTGCTTTTTGCCCTACATCTTAACCGATTTCAAATGGTGCTAGACAAAAACTGTGACTCTGAACACCAAGAAAAATCGGTCAGCCTGTGTAAGGTCATTCTCATTAGGTATGATCATGGATAATCTTCAGGAAAGTACATGAAAAGCTCTTTATCATCACCTTGTATTTATTATTTGCTCCTAATAAAATGCCTTTCAAATTAGGCCAAAACCTCCATAACACAGGCTATCAAATTTTAAAATGTGACCTATATTTCATGTTAAAAGAAAGCACAACCACTTTTAAAAAGGAACTAACTCATGACGTAGGCTAGTTTACATAAAATAGCTTTCCTTTTTTAAGCCATTTGCATTGCAGAGAATGAAAGATTTCATGGATAAGTCAAGATCAAAAGGAAAACACTTTAACGCCACTGCTTCTTTTCTAATTGATTATTTATAAACTTTTGTCATGCAGGGAATCTTTCCTTAAAAATGTTCTTCTAGTGAATTTTACTGATTGTGAAAGACCAGAGCTGTGAAAAGTTCCCTTCTCTACAGCTAAGCATTTTCCAAAATTAATACAGAAATGGAGTAGGTGCAACACTGCCAAAGCAAGATCTGGTACTACAGGAAAGTAAAAGGGCCACAGCTCTGACAATTGTAAGGCGATTCCTGTGTAAGATTCCATTAAAACATGTTTTATTAGGAAAGAGCAGCCCAGCGTTAGAGATCTTTCTCACCACAAACTGCACAGCCCGATGGGTGACTATCTATATAATCTTTCTTTTTAGCTGATTTAAAATAATTGGCTGGAGGGTAAGGGAAAGAAAAGTGTATGTTTTATTTTTAAAAATGGTCATGTTGTTGGCATCCTCTTCTTTTTCATCACAGTGCTGCAATTCTTACGCCTAGAACACTGATTTCAAATGGTGCTAGATACAAAGATGTTAAAATCTAAGCCACCATGTGAAACCAGCTTCCAGGAGAAGAGCTTCATCGAGCAGTTCATTCGCCTTCATTCAGCTTGCTAGAACAGAAGACATTAACACCACACAAGACTGTTTGAATAACTTAGTATGGCATGCAGGGCATGGGCCCTTTATAACCCAAACATACTGCAATGGTTTAAATTCCACGCAAGCGTCCCTTGCTCTGGAGAAGGGCCCGGCTGTCCTGTATCCTCGGAGGCGGATCCACCCTGAAGCTTGGCAAATCTCGCTGAAGGAGAGAGGAACGGCAGAGATGGCCAAATGAAAGGGGAAGCAGCATGGCTGAGGGGTGTGGAGGTTTGCCTGTGAAGCTGGGACTAGAAGGACACTTGAGGACTAAGCCAGAGCCAGTAAAAAAAAGAGAGAGCTGGGGCACGATATAGGAGGGCATCAAGTCGGAGAATGAGCGCAAGTTTGGGAAGAAAAAGGAGAGCCTGAGGAGGGGGAGCATGAATGAGCCAGAGGGGGGCTGAGCACAAATAACTGGTTTCATGGGGTGTGGGGCACTGTTCCCTCTAAGCTGTGCGCGTGTGCGAGCGCACATACTTTACAACAGAGCGCACAAAAATTACAGCTCTGATTCTGATAGAAAACAACACAGACGTCTTAAAATTTAAAAGTTATGATTGTAATTACTAGAAATTTCCTGCTTCATTTAGTAATCGTCTATTTTCATTTAATTTGATTAAAATCAATGTGGTGTACATACTGTATTCTGACTTGTAGTCAAATTTTAAAGTATATAACTCCGAGTGTCGTTATGTGGCGCACAAAAATGTAACCTTCCTTCAAAAGCTGCACACAGCCTACAGAAAATTAGAGGGAACATTGGTGTGGGGGTATGCGAGCTGGAAGATTAAATGTAAGGTGATCATGCCTATGGATAGGGAAAGGTGTGAGGAGTTGGACTTTAAAATGATGTTTTTAGTACTCAAGCAAATTCTACAAAAAAACATTAAATTTTTGCATCTCTAAGTAATACTTCTTAATTGCAAGTTAAATTAATATGCAAGACAGTAATTGTACTATTTTGACAAGGAAGAAATACACAGAGTTTTGTAGAATTTTTCCAGGACTACATTTTAGTATTCAATGTTTCCTTAGACAAGAAGTGGCAGAAATAAATCTTTATTAGAGAGCTTTTCTAATGTACTGTAACAAAACGGAGGGTATTCAAAGCCATTTAGGCAGTTTGCATGCGTTGGAGAGCTCCTGTCTAGAAATGCTGAAGATGGGTCTCCAGGACATGGATAGGGAACACGGCAGTGCTATAACTTTCTCTCTAGTCTTTTGGATTTGCTGATGGCACTGCCATTTTTCAGCATCCAAAAATTCATCGCTTTGATCATGCAGCAAAATCTGTTCCTTGGTTATTTCAACTCTATTGCTGCACTTTTCCTTTTATGCCTGACAGAGTCAAGCTAATGGAAGGTATCATTTAGAAACAGTGTCCTGCAGGATTCCCAGCAGTCAGGTTTTTAGGATATTCATGAGCCAGGTTTGCATGCATGGTCTCCAAATTTCTCACATGCATTTTAAAAACAGACTGGTTGAGGCTTCTCCGGGACAGGTTTATACAGGACATGCCAGAGCCTCCTCTCTTTAATTCCTGTTTGCCTGCAGTTCTATTTATACTTTACCTAACTGTACCCAATGGTCTATCAACTATTGTAGGAACATGCTTTGAACTGTTTAGCTGGAAAAGCCTGAGGAGGCACTAAAATGGCCCTGCTTTTGGAGGGGAAATAGTCACTTCTGGTAAGCAACTAACAGGTAGGAAAAACAGATCAAATGAAACTGCTTCTTGATATAAAAAGAAAAAAAAACAACATCAAGCCACAGTCAGCTAATACAAACTGCTCCTTTAACAAAAATAATTCTTTGCTAAATTAAGCGAGGGCCCAACTGAAAGGAAACATTTGGCCATATGCTGCTGTAAGGCTCGGTCCAGGCCCATGCCGCCCATATGCAAATGCAATGTGTGCCTTCGAGTCAGTCCTGACTCCTGGCGACCCAGAAGCTCCTGGGTTTTCTTGGCAGTGTCACCGGAAGTAGATTGCCAGGCCTTTCTTCCGAGGCAATGGAGGGTTAAGTGACTTGCCCAAGGCCACAAGGAGTGCTAGTGGGAACTGAACCCTGGTTGCTTGGTTACCAAGCCAGTACTCTAACTACTAGGCTACTCCTGCCCATATAGGTGACTTGAATCAGGATCTAGGTACCACTTGTCAATTGCTGGCAAATTCTTCTGAAATTGCAGTGATCCTCCTGCAATCCAGGAATATTCTTTTCAACCATTAGGGCCATTTTTTTTCATTAAAAATCCCTGTTGGGTTTTTTTTTCTTTTCCATTTTTATCTCAAACACTCAACCTGGCATTTTCCATCCTAATTAGTGGAATGTGAAGAGTTGTTAACTGGCATCTTCCATAAAAGGTCACATGAAAATTGACAAACTAAAAGAGATCCTGAATTGTAATTGTAAACTGCAATAGCAACGAGTGCCAGAGATATGTTAAAATGTTCTCTCCAGGAACAAGCAGGAATGCAATCTTCACATATACAAACGTGTCACCAACTGAGCCCGCACAGGAATGCTCCCCAACATCCAACAGGAAAGCCTTTGGGAGCACTCCGTCATGACTGCACACCTGCCTTCCCATCTCAACTCTTCGTTTTCCACAGGACCAACAGAACATAAGATATGCCATACTGGGTCAGACCAAGGTCCATCAAGCCCTGTATCCTGTTTCCAACACTGGCCAATATCTACGTCATACGTACCTACAGTTTCCCCAAGACACAGGTTCCACAATGCTTGTATTGGGTCAAGCATTGATATCCTGGGACCCTTCTTAATAATGGTTTATGGACCTTTCCTCCAGGAACTTGTCCAAACCTTTTTTAAACCCAGCTACACTAATAGCCTTTACTACATCCTCCGGTAACAAATTCCAGAGTTTGATTACACATTAAAATATTTTCTTTTATTAGTCTTAAATAGTTTACCCTGTAGCTTCATTGCATGTCCCCTAGTCTTTCTATATTCTGATAACGTAAACAATCTATCTACGTTTACCCGTTCCACTCCGTTCATTAATTTATAGACTTCTATCATATCTCCCCTCAGCAGTCTCTTTTCCAGGTTAAAGAGCCCTAACCTTTTTAGCCTTTCTTCATAGGGGTATCCTTCCATCCCCTTTACCATTTTGGTGGCTCTTCTCTGAACCTTTTCCAATAACGCTATATCCTTTTTAAGATACGGCGACCAGAATTGCACACAATATTCAAGGTGCAGTCTCACCATGGAACAATATAGAGGTATTATATCCTTTGTTTTATTTTCCATTCCTTTCCTTATGATACCTAGAATTCTATTTGCTCTCTTGGCCGCTGCTGCACACTGGGCTGAGGGTTTTAACATGTTATCCACAATGACGCCTAAATCTTTTTCCTGGGTGGTGGTTCCTAATGTGGAACCTTGCATCGTGGAACCATAGTATGGGTTGTTCTTCCCTAGGTGCATAATTCTGCACTTGTCCACATTAAATGTCATCTGCCATTTTGATGCCCAGTCTTCCAATTTATCAAGATCCTTTTGCAATTTTCCACAATCCTCTTTGGTTTTAACAACTTTAAATAGTTTTGTGGCATCTGCAAATTTGATAACCTCACTCGTTATTCCCTTTTCCAGGGCATTTATGAATATATCAAAAAGCAGCAAACCAAGGCATAGATCCCTGGGGTAAACCACTATTTACCTTTCTCCATTGGGAAAAGTGGCCATTCAGCCCTACCTTCTGCTTTCTATCTTTTAACCAATTCCTGATCCACAATAGTATACTGCCTCCTATCCCATGACTTTTTAGTTTTGCCAAAAGTCTCTGATGAGGGACCTTGTCAAAGGCGTTCTGAAAGTCCAAATACACTATATCAACCAACTCACCTTTGTCTACCTGTTTATTCACACCTTCAAAAAAACCATAATAGATTAGTAAGACAAGATCGTCCTTGTCTAAAGCCATGTTGGCTGTCTCCCATTAAGCCATGACTATCTACATGTTCAGCAATTTTGTTCTTTATGATGGTTTCTACCAATCTTTCCAGGTACTGACGTCAGGCTTACTGGTCTGTAGGTTCCCGGATCACCCCTGGAACCCTTTTTAAAAATTGGTGTTACGTTCGCCATTTTCCAATCTTCAGGTATTACAGATGATTTTAATGATAGTTCACAAATTACTAATAGCAGGTCTGCAATCTCACATTTCAGTTCTTTCAACACCCTTGGATGTATATCATCCAGCCCAGGTGATTTGCTACTCTTCAGTTTATCTAATAATTGTAATGCATCTTCCCAATGTATCGATATTTCCATCAATTCTTCCGCACCTTTAAATACCACTTCAGTCATGGGTAACATCCCTACATCTTCCTCAGTAAAGATCGAAGCAAAGAATTCATTCAGTCGCTCTGCTGTCGCCTCTTAGTACCCCATTACCCCCTCTATCATGTAATGGACCAACTGACTCTCACAGGTTTTTTGCTACGAATGTACTTGAAGCAGTCTTTATTACATGTTTTTCCTTCCGCAGCAAGCTGCTTCTCACATTCTCCCTTTGCCTGCCTTATCAATGCCTTGCATTTAACTTGCCAGTGCTTGTGCTGTTTCCAGGTTTTGTCATTTGGCTCTTTTTTCCATTTCCTGAAAGTTGCTTTCTTGGCAAGAACAGCCTCTCTGATCTCGCCTTTAAACCATGTTGGCAGATTTTTGGACTTCCTTCCACTTTTCTTAAAGCATGGAATACAGCTGGTCTGGGCTTCCAAGATTGTATTTTTCAACAACACCTAAGCTTGATGTAAGTCTTTAACCTTTGCACCTGCTCTTTTTAGTGTTTTCTTAACTATTTTCCTCATTTTATCATAGTCTCCCTTTCAAAAGTTAAAAGGTAGTACTGTGGATTTCCTTACCATCCCTCCTCCATTAGTTACATCAGCCACAGAGAGGCAAACCTTACCCGACAGCCTTTTCGCAATATCACTAACAAAGATGTTAAAAAGAATCAGACCAAGGACAGATCCCTGTGGCACTCCACTGGTAACATTTTCCAAAAGGGGTACCAGCTTCATTTCCAAATCTTACCCTCCACCAGCTTCACAGAATACCACTCTCAACCCCTCCAAAAGCGCTCTACTAAAAGAAGAGGTGACCACCTTGTTGGCACAGGGTGCCAAAGAAAGAGTTCCTCCTTCAGAAGAACTGATGGACTTCTACTCCCCTTACTTTCTCATCCCAAAGAAAGCAGGAGCATTCAGACCCCTCTTAGATATCAAGGACCTAAAGAAAGTCATGGTCTGAGAAAAATTCAAGATGATTTCTCTGGGAACTCTACTATATCTCCAGTGACACAATTTGGCTCTCTTCTCTGGACTTAAAGGAAGTATTCACACGCATACTGATCTATCCATCTCACAGACAATGGTCTCTTTGATATATGAAGTGCAGATATTATAATATCATGTTCTACCCTTCAGTCTCTCCTCTGCTCCAAGGGTCTTTACAAAATGTATGGAATGGTCACTGCATACCTGTGCACCTTGGGGATATATTCTTCTTCCCTTAGATGACTGGAGTCTCCCCTCAGGAAGTAACAAACATCTTTCACTGTACCATAACAGTACTCCAACACCTGGGCTTTGTCAAACTTTCAGAAGTCTCACCTTGTTCCAACTCAAATGTTAGATTTCATCAGAGCACTTCTCAACACCCTATAGGCCAAGTCCAACCTTCCTCAGAATTGTTGTTCCTGCCTCATCAAGCTAGCAAGAGGTATGCAACAAAAAACATAAGTAACAGCTAGAGAAATGCTATGCTTCTTATGCCTCCAAATGGTGCAGATCTGCATTATGGTGCTCTGCGACATTAATCCTTTTGCTTGCCCAGTGGAGCCATTGCTTCAATATCTCATCCACTTCTCCCTGACTGGCTTAAAAACTGTCAGAGTGCATCTTAGTGCCATAGTGACACTTCACAAGACTCTGCCTGCAGAGTCTATTTCCTCACGCCCTTTAATAGCATGCTTCATGAGGGGTCTTCTACTATCCAAAGCCCCCATTAATCCACCTCTGGTGGTCTGGGATCTCAATGTGATTTTAAGTCACCCTTTGAGCCTTTAGCCACCATTTCACTAAAGTTCCTCTCTTGGAAGGTCATCTTCCTCATTGCTCTCACTTCGGTGCACCGCATCAGCGAACTACAAGCCCTTTTAACGGATTCTGCCTATACTCGTTTCCACCATGACAAGGTCGTTCTCTGTACTTATCCACACTTCCTTACAAAGGGGTTTCTCTGTTTCATCTAAACCAATTGGTTATTCTGCTGATCTTCTTCCCCAGACAACATGCATCTTGGGCTGACGCAGCGCTGCATACTCTGGCTTGCAAGCTAGCGCTCACTTATTGTTTGAACAGAACCAGAGGTCACAGGAGATCTTCTCAACTGTTCATTTCCTTCAATCTTAGTCACCTCAGTCTCCCAGTGACCAAACATATCCTCTCAACATGGATACAGATTACATCTCTTTTGCCTATGCACAGGCAGGACTCTCTGTAGAAGGTCAGGTAACCGCTCATAACGTATGGGCTATGGCAACTTCTGTAGTCAATCTCTATTCAGTGGGCATTGAGGAGATCTGTCGGGCAGCTACCTTGTCCTCAATACACACCTTTGTGGTCCATTATTGTCTGGACAGCCAAGCTTTACTTCATCACTTTTTTGGGACTTAAACTCAACTCCTATCCTCTGTCCCAGACTTCTCAGGATACCAGACTACCATTACACGCATGAAACCGATGGCTCTCAAACATTTCATGTTCTTTGGCTACAGCTTTTTGACTGGGGGATCACTCTACTCTCCCTCATACCAGTCTGGTACCTGGGAGCTAGTGAGTCCCATATATGAAGACTGCATTCCTGCTTGTTCCTGGAGATAACATAGTTACTCATCTGTAACAGGTGATCTCCGGGAACAGCAAGAATCAGTCTTCACAACACACCCTCCTCCCCTAGGAGTTGGGTTCTTGGATTTTTCTTCTCTCAGCTACAAATTCAGCTGAGGAGATGGGAAGGCAGGTGTGATGGAGTGCTCTTATAGGCTTTCCTATTGGTTGTTGGGGCGTGTTCCCATGTGGGTTTAGTTGGTGATATTTACCCATATGTGAAGACTGATTCCTGCTATTTCTGGAGATCACCTGTTACAGCTGAATAACTATGCTTTATTTAATAAGCACTAGTGGATGCTAAGATAGGGAGGAGTGGCTCATTGGATGGGACAGGTAACCTCAGGCTGAAGGAACTGGGGTCTCTAGTCCCATGGCCACTCCTTGTGGCCTTGGGCAAGCCACTTAACCCTCCATTGCCTCCAATATGCTTAGACTGTGAGCCTTGTGGGGCCGAGGGGAAAAAAGTGCCTGTTAGCATATATCTGTAAACCGCTTTGACCTGGTGAAAAGCGGTATATAAGCACAGCTATATAAATAAGATCAAGTGTTCCTGGAAATGTGATGTTAAAGGGTTTTTTTTTTCCTGTCTTATGGTTTATTAAGCTTTCTATACCTCCCTTCCAGTCACATACTAAAATGTTTTACAGTAACATTAATAAAGATGGTTTAAACATGCTGAATCCTTCTACTGGTAGCCAGTCCAGACAGAGGTGTTTAGCCACTATCATAGTGCAATGGCTGCAGGTCCTAGAAAATGTTATGTATATTTTCTTAAGATACATTTAAGTAAACATGAAATAAACAGAAAAACTAGAAGTAATGGTGCCAAGATAGAGTCACACTGGGACTTTGACAAATTCGTGTAGGGGTTATCAAGCTGCTTGCTATTTTCAGGAGTGGCTGTGCCTGGTGCATGCAGGAACCCAGTGCTGAAATTGGGGTAAAATCAGGACTGCATCAGTACAGTCACCTTTGTCCAGCTCAAGAATCCAGTCTTGTTGCTTGAAGGTCTGGCCCTATGTCTTTAAGTAGAACAGTTTGGCAGGTAACTGTCTCCCTCCCTCTGCCTACTCTCCCTTCACTTTCAGCAGTTTTATATAATACTGTTGTTTGTCAGGCAGATTAAGGAAAAAAAAATCCAAAGCTGGAGCCAAAAGAGATTACATTTACTTCTTTCTGAACACAGGGCTCGTTTTCTTGGAAAAGAAAAGAAGTCGAGAAAGGCGGTGTGTCTGAGAACCTTTGATCAGAGGAGTGCCAGCTCTAGGAACTTACTTTAGAGGCAAACCCAAGAAAGGATACAAGCAAAAGGAAACCACTAGGATGTGCCTCTGGAACACTAGAAAGTTTCAGAAATGTGCTCAGCAACTTCTCAAGTGTCAAACATGGGTGAAGCAGGCAGAGAGGGCCATCAGCAATGGCGGCATGCATACTCGGCACAATTAAAACGACCATTGGTGGGAGGAGTGGTCTAGTGGTTAGGACAAGGTACTTCGGGCCAGGGGTTCAAGTCCCACCTGGGGACAGCAATCTCAGGCCGGAGGGACTGGGATTTCTAGTCCTGTAGGCACTCCTTGTGGTCTTGGGCAAAGCCACTTAACCCTCCACTGCCCATGTTCCCTGTAAGTATTAGCGTATGTGTCTCATATCCCCTTGTGTTAAATGTATCCCCCAATTGACCGCTTTGACCCGGTGAAAAGCAGGATATAAATACAGCTAAATAAATAAATTGCAGATGTATTCCATGCAACAGAGCCCCAGAAAGTGGTGGCTGTGGAGCATGAGGACATCCTTCTATCACCACCTGCATGGAGCTTTCCAGCATCCGTCCTTCCTGCCTGCCAGCATTCAATCTTTTGTGTGCACTTGAGCTTCACCCACTCACATTACTTCTGTACTGAGGGCAGAAACCAGTCTGGTTCCTGTTCAGTCACTTCTAGTCTGCTGGTTACAGATGGTCGTGGTTGTTTTAAACTTGTTTTCTAGAGGCTTTTCTTTTTGCTTGGTTCCTTATCCTCCTGTTTCCGTTTGAATGTTAGCTGCTAGGTGTGTTTGGCAAGCATGATTTTGTAAAATCTCCCCAAGTCCTTAGAAGGAGGTTAGTGCACAAATCCTGCACAGTACAAGGTCACACCATTCTCCCTCAATGCTGAAGCAGAGGAGTTGCTGAGGGTCTGCCCTGATGCTCATGTGGGCTCTATGGGATTTTTCATTTTTTTGAGAGATTCAGTGTAACTGATCCCTCATTTACTCATGGAACAGACAGCCTAGAGCTAAGAGCGTGCTAAATCATCCACATGTTTATCCTTCAAGCCAGCGGTCAGGCAATTGGAAGCTCAGTAGCAGAAATAGCTCTGACGCACCATAACGTTCAGCACATGAAACATAACCAGAGAACAGCACAGACTTTGATTCAGGGTCATCATAATAATTCCATACTACTACCGGGGGGAGGGTGGTGTAAACTCAAATATTTATAGCCAGGTTTTTGAGTTAACCCCACTTTTAAGGGTATTTTTCCCTCTCCTGAGGATGTTTAAAAATGGCAAGAAAAGAAGCTGCTGCTACTACCTTCTAAATATTATTTTTCAGGAACTAACCAAATTGCTAGGTGATTCTTAAAATGAGATGGCAACGGCAGCAGTTGGCACTATATTTTACACCCAGTAGCCTGCCACAGAACAGGTAAATTCTCAGAAAACTTTCATAAGAACATAAGATATGCCATAGTGGATCAGATCAAGGTCCATCAAGCCCAGGATCCTGTTTCTAACAGTGGCCAATCTAGGTCACAAGTACCTAGCAGTTTCCCCAAAAGACACAGGTTCCACAATGCTTGTATTGGGTCAAGCAGCGATATCCCAGGTCCACCTTAATAATGGTTTATGGACCTTTCCTCCAGAAACTTGTCCAAACCTTTTTTAAACCCAGCTACACTAACAGCTTTTACTACATCCTCCAGTAGCAAATTCTGGAGTTTGATTACATGTTGAGTGAAAAAATATTTTTTCTTATTAGTCTTAAATAGGTTACCCGGTAGCTTCATTGCATGCCCCCTACTCTTTCAATATTTTGATGGTGTAGATTGATCTATGTTTACCTGTTCCACTGCATTCATTAATTTAAAGACCTCTATCACATCTCCCCTCAGCCATCTTTCAAGTTTGAAGAGCCCTAAACGTTTTAGCCTCTCTTCATAGGGGCGTCCTTCCATGCCCTTTACCACGGTGGTGGCTCTTCTCTGTACCTTTTCTAATAACACCACATCCGAAATGACTATGCTGTAAAGCATGAATGTATAGTATGCCCCAGCCCAAAACACAAAGCGCTTCACCTTCTCAAATATTTCAGAAGCAGTTTTTGGTCCAATCACACAGTTTCCTCTTTACCCCACTTCCTATCTGCCCCTTCCCCCCTCCCAAAAAAAACAAACACCAAACGCAGATCCATTGTAACTTAAAATGATATTTCGGTCTTCAGCTTAAAAAGTGCACGCTCGCTGACATCAGCTCCTTTTATCTAAGCTTGTTGCTCAAGCGTTACAGTAGCAGATAGATCATGACTCCCAAATGTCAGAAAACACCTTAGGAATGCAAAGAAACCCATGTTGAGTCAGACCGAGGTCCTACAAGCCCAGATCCTATCTAATCACAAGTACCTGCCAGATCCCTTAATCCCTCTCACCGATACCATTAAAAGCTCCGTCTCCATTACATGCCAGGCTGTGTCCTACCAACTGTAAAATTATTTTTAGTAGGGACCATATTTTTGACCACAAGTTAAGTATCCTTTAACCCTGGTATTGCTCTATAAAGTAATTTCAGCCCAGCCTGCAAGAGCCAGGTCAGGTTTTAGCATTTGTGCACCACAAAAAGAATAAGCCAAGATCCCATCCAAGAGGTACAACTCCCATGACTGGAGAGAGGCAGATTTCTGAGCGCCATGGTTCCCCTCCCATTTCAAGGACATCAGCACTCAAATATTTTATTTTCTAATGTGTTTACACAGCGACATTTACCACAAAGAACTGAAACAATGGTATTGTCAAAATAAAACTAAGGAAGATGGACTGCAGTGTCTCACATCAGCATTTACGAACAGTACTGCACTCAGATATCGGCTGGGAGGATACGCAGAACAGCAGCTCCCTCCTCACTGATCATCTGTGTCTATGCCTTTCACCTATAACTGCCAAAGCAAATGTATGTTACTTACCGAGATGCAATAAAGAATAAAAATGCATTTCCCTGCAGGTAGCCAAATCTGAGCAGCCCCCGCTCTGTGGTCAGAGTTGCTGCAGCACTTGGAAATTTCACCTGGACATTACACTGTTGTGTTTGTCTTGTACTGGTTCATACATTTATTCTGTAAGTATACTAGAACCATTCAAGGGAGGTGGGCTTCTATTCCCCAGAGAAATAAGTAGTCATCAGCATTAGTCATGACCCTGCATGAGCAGCATCGCTCCGGGTCAAAATAACTCCCTGAAGCTTTACGTTTTAGGACATAAAAAGATTTGTCTAGAATCAAAAGCACACCTGGCCCTTGCTTGAAAGCCGAGCACGGGCATAACATACATCTTTCACTGCTAAAACCTGCAACTTAAGGCACTTGTGTTTGGCTTGGCAGAACAACCTCTTTGTAACGCCAAGCCAAGCCAATTAACTGCAGAAAATAAACCAACACTTCAGAGGTCAGTCTTCAAAGATGCACGCCATACTCGGGGGGCACTTCTCCTTTCCAGGGAGTCATTTCTGACACACAGTGGCTGGTGTGGTCTCTTGCACAGGGCCTCTGAATGGCCACCATGTGTCTACGTGAGAGCAGTGCAGAGTCCTCAAGGACTGCATTCTTTGCCCTAACCAGCCGATGATGTTGAGGTCATACTCACAACTGCCTTCAGCTGAACACCATAGAACAGTGATTACGGGGCCACTTGGCAAAGAACAAGATATCCTTATAGACAGCTCCATCCATAACCCCCTGCACGGAGGCTGGCAAGACTGGACTAACTGCATCCCCTATCTGGGAGAGGGGGAGCAGGCCCCAGACTCAGAAGCTCCTATGCAAGAAGACCAGAGTCCAAAATCCAGAAATGAGACACCTCGCTTGCCACAGGCCAAATAACGCTTCCTGGAAAAAGACAGAGAATTAAGGCAAGTATCACAACAGCAAGTCCTAAGGCTGCAGCAGCTCAAAGGAGTGTTAGCTGTGCTTTTATTGCAATACGTGTTACAGGCACTAAGAAAGGAGCATGCGTTGGACGGAACACGCACTAGGACCACGCAAACTCAAAGCGCACAATATGTAAAAACACCAGTAATATGCATAAAATGCCAGGAAACCTCCACACCGTGCCAACTGTCACCAGCGGTCCACTCCGAATTGCATCCCAGGGAACCCTCTAACAAGGACAAGCCTTGGTACTCACCCCTTGAGAGCTCCCAGCATAGAATCTATGCCAGGTCCCACTCTACTCCCCTGAAACTATCAACTGAGAGACTCACGTCAAACATCTAGTAATGTTACTTTCTGTTTACATGATCAATATTAGCCCCCCCACCTTTGCTGTTGAGCTGATTATTGTACCCCCCCCCTTTTCTATCAAACCGCTTTGACCCGGTGAAAAGCAGGATATAAATGCAGCTAAATAAATTAATATAATTTGTTTTAATATTAATATACATAGAACATTTTCAACTATGTAACCCGAATTCGTACTGTTCTGTACAATTCATACTGTTCTTTGTAAACCGCAATTGATCTGCAGGAAATCGTGGTATAAAAATGTAAATAAAATAAAATAAAAAAACATAGATACATGATGGCATAAAAGACCATATGGCCTAGCTAGTCTGCCTTTCCATTATCAACTACTATAGTCCCTTTAGAGATCTTCTCTGTTTGTCCCAAGTTTTCTTGAATTCAGATACTACCTTCACACTGGGAGACTATTCCATGCATCTACCACTCTTTACGTACAGAAATATTTCCACATATTACTCCGGAGTCTATCCCCTTTCACCCTCATCCTATGTCCCCTCGTAGCAGAGCATTCTTTCAATTGAAAGAGACATAAGGAGCAGCAAGATACAAAGATCGAAGTCTGAGTTGAGAGAGGAAGAGATGGGCACAGGAGAGTAGAGGGTCTTTGATCAGAATGCCCACACTACCAGATCCTAAATGTACTTTGCACATTCAGAAGTAAATAATCAAATCTAAAATCCAAATTCAGAGTAAGTTCTTCAGGGCAGATAAGGGTCAAGATGCTCAATGTGGCCTAAATTTTAAGCAGAATAAATTAATGTGCTACAACAATATATTTAGTAAGGGCCTTGGGAAAAACTTCACTAAAAACTAGCACTCAACTAGGCAACAGCCGTGGTATCACCAGAGCACTAAATGGAGAATTCAATATCTTGTTGTTCAAGGCAAATAAAAGAGGAAGGAGCCAATTAACATGCCTCCTACGCTATACAGGAATCCGCAACTTACACCGTTTACCAGTGGGGGGCGGTGCAGCCATATCGCTGTTTCAATCGCTTGGGACAGGTGACTTTTGCGGGACTCTCAGGGGACCTGTCTGCCCCCACATGACTTAAAACCACAATACCGCCCCGCTATTTAGAGAAAATGAAAATAACGGCCCCTCCAATCTGCTCATCCACACCAATTACTAAGCTCTACAGTTCCTTCCTCGCCCTCAGAGAGCCTCTGTGCTCTCCGTGTGAAACCCATGCAAACAGCCTGTGCAATATGGAGGAGGTGAGGAATGGATTAAAGCCCTGCCACTTGCCACCACTGGAGAAATGATAATGTTAGAATCAACTGCCAAAGCAAGAGGTTTAAACCTCCTGTTTAAAAAAGCATGCTATTGAAAATGTTCAGTGCCTGCATATCTCAGTTTGTTAAGCAGCTAAAATATGTTCCAGTAATGTCCATGTTATGTGCTTCCCATGACCATGTGCTGGTACAACGTGGCACTAGCAGTTCCCATGCACAAAACAAATATGTTCACTACTAAAAAGTGTCATATTCCTCATTAATGTATAGCTGCCCTGACTGACAAATTAGCAGAGGGAGAGCAGGTGGTTACAAAGGTCACCCACCTTTGGAAGTTGCACTTCATGCTTCTGTCTACTTAAAGGCGTAGAAGGAAATGTATCAGTGACACTTCTGCTGCCTGATCCAGTAGTCCGTGGCTAGCTGCTTTATCCGCAAAGCTGCTTGAAGAAAGATGTGCCTTGATCCCGGCTGTCTGCACGTCTAATGCTCCTTAGAGCTGGGAATGCAACAGCCCCTGCTCAGTTACTTTATTCTATGACAAACTGCGTAAGTTCATCAGATACCAGCCTGACATCAGAGTAACTTAATTATGGACTAATTTTATTCAGACCTGCGGCGGCACCTAGGTAGCACTGCCACACAGAGTCCTAATCTTTTACAGATAACGCCATCATTCAAGTGAGGATTCTCTCTAATGGACACGTATCCAGAGAGCGGCTGAATATTAGCAGTATTTGGATACATTTTGGCCCCACTCACGAAATGCCCAGACTTCTCTTAATTTTATATGGTTGAGGAGAAATTACATTTCCTTATCATCCCTCCAGTCTAGTCCCGACATCTGGGTTGTCAGTTCTCACCAACAGCTTGGAGACTCAGGATGTCATAAGAACATAAGAAATGCCATACTGGGTCAGACCAAGGTCCATCAAGCCCAGTATCCTGTTTCCAACAGTGGCCAATCTAGGTCACAAGTACCTAGCAGTTTCCCCAAAAGAGACACAGGTTCCACAATGCTTGTATTGGGGTAAACAGTGGATTTCCTGGGTCCCCTTTAATAATGGTTTACGGACCTTTCCTCCAGGAACTTGTCCAAACCTTTTTTAAATCCAGCTACACTCACAGCTTTTATTACATCCTCTGGTAACAAATTCCAGAGTTTGATTACACATTAAGTGAAAAAATAATTTCTCTAAAATCAGTTTTCTTAGGCAGCTTGCACCACCCACCAGCCCCAATAAACTCAGTCTCCAAGCCGCTGGAGAGAGCTGATCTCAAAGTCTGGGGCTCACTGAAGGGACAATTAAGGAGTTTTTAAAATATTTTCCAAGAAAGAGTAAGGCGCTCTGTGTGGTTTGCCTGGGCTTTGGCTATTTGAGTCAATAAAGTCTATTTTAAAAAAAGGGGGAGGGGAGGGGTATTGCACAACCACCCATTCCCGAGATGAAGGGGAAGAGTGCAGTTTCAGACAAAGGCAGACAAGCGGCTCACGAACCTACAACGGGCGAGGCACTGCAACTCACAGCGGATGCCAGCAGACGAAGCAGAGCTGCGGTACCTTATTTAAACCTCCCAGAGCAGGCAGATTCTTGCTTACAGCTTGGCTCTTGAAAGGGCATGGTTAAGAAAAAGAGTCTATTCCTTATCGTTCCTCCAGTCCAGTCCTCTACCTCTGGGTTGTCAACCTCCTCCTGCAGCTTGGAGACTGGCATGTCAGAATCCTGACATCACTGGATATAGCCTGCTGGATACTCCCATCAGCCCCAGTGTGACCAGTTGAGAGCCTGGTCTGAGGCTCACTAGAGGAACAGATAAGGAATCTGTAGGATAGCGTAGATTAGTTTTCTTTGATTTAACCTGGTTTAATTTGTTTTCAAAAAGATTGGATATTTGGGTACTGTTCTAAAAAAAAAAAAAAAAAAAAGGGCATCTCTTTCTTGGCTGCTCCCTGCCTGTATGTTGCCTAGATCTCATTAAAGTTGCCTGGTTCGTTCACCGGGAGATCTCTCCTCCCAGACTTTACGGGGGAGAGCTCACTGGCTGACAATTCCGCCCCGTCGGTCCCGCGGAGCAAGCAAGAGTCGCCGCTGCGGTGGGCCGGCAGGAGAACAGCAGAACGGAGAGTAATTCTGCCAGCGGCACTTTTCTGCTCATTGGGAGGTGCCGCACGGCTCAGGAACACAGCTACTGGTAGTAGTGTCCTGGCCGGTAGGCAGTAAACCGGTTACAGGCTGTTTTGGCGGCGGAGGCTAGGCCTGAAAGCAGGGCGGTGTACCAGCGATCGCTTTTCCGCCCTTTTGTTCTCCTTCGGGGCTGGCGGCGGCCATTTTGGGTTCCGACCAGTGGGTGTTAGAGATTATTCGTCAGGGTTACGCGCTGGAGTTGGCGCGTCCTGTGCAGGATTCCTTTGTCATGTCTCCCTGCCGGGGACAAGAGAAAACCTTGGCGATTCACAGTACATTACGGCGGCTCCTACAATTAAGGGCGGTCGTGGAGGTGCCGGAGGCAGAGTACGGCGTGGGGCGTTACTCCATTTATTTCGTGGTGCCAAAGAAGGGCGGAGCGTTGCGGCCCATTTTGGATCTGAAAGGCGTAAATTGTTGCCTTCGGGTGCCGCATTTCCGGATGGAAGCCTTGTGGTCGGACATTGTGGCGGTGCGGTAAGGAGAGTATCTGACATCTCTCGACCTCACGGAAGTATACTTACACATTCACATCCGGTCAACTCATCAGAAGTGTGCTTTCTCTTGGGGGCACTATCAGTTCCAGGCGTTGCCCTTCGGTCTGGCAATGGCGCCGCAAACTTTCACCAAGATCATAGTGGTGGTAGCGGCGGTGTTACGCAGAGAAGGAATCCTGGTGCATCCATACCTCGACGATTGGTTAATTCGGGCCAAGTCGGAGGCAGAGAGCAGGGTAACAAGCAGGATGGTAGAGTTTCTGCAAAGTCTTGGTTGGGTGGTCAATCCAGCCAAAAGCCGGTTGGAGCCGTCTCAGAACCTCAAGTATCTGGGGGTGCGGTTCGACACGAAGAGAGGACAGGTGTTTTTGCCAGAAAGAGAGCCCGAGTTCTCAGGCGTGTGCTTCGCAAGTTCAGGGCCACTCCGGCGCCGTCGGCATGGACTTATCTTCGCATGCTGGGGACAATGGCGGTGACTCTGGAAGCGGTGCCTTGGGCCAAAGTGCATATGCGGCCTCTGCAGAGGTCACTCCTTCGCCGGTGGTCGCATCAGGAGGATTCTTTGAGCAAACAGCTTCCGTGCCCGTTCAAGGTCAGGCAGTCTCTGCAGTGGTGGTTGCTTCCGAAGTCGTTAGCGGCCGGAATGCCGCTGGAGCAGCCGGCTTCCATTGTTAATGGATGCCAGCCTCGGAGACTGGGGAGCCCACTGCGAAAGCCGGTTCGCGCGGGGTTTTGGTCGCCTCTGGAGAGCTCATGGGTTGATCAATCGTCTGGAGCTCCGAGCAGTCTTCCGGGCACTGCAGGCTTCGAGGCTTCGGTAGTGGGTCAGTCAGTCCGAATGCAGCCATGGAGGAAGAGGCAGACTTGTTATTCGCTTGGGTAGAAAGTCGGTTGACAGCAATTTCGGCGGCGCACATCGCAGGAAAGGACAATGTGATGGCAGACTTTCTCAGCAGGGTCCTGGTAGATGCAGGAGAGTAGGAGCTGCACCCGGACATTTTTGCACAGATAGTGGGCCGCTGGGGGAGGCCAATAATGGATCTAATGGCGACCTTCCAGCCAGCGAAGGCCAATTGTTTCTTCAGCAGAAGGAGGGAAAGAATGTCGGAAGGCACAGATGTGTTGCTGCATCAGTGGCTGTCCACAGGTCTTCTGTATGTCTTTCCTCCATGGGTGCTAATCGGCTAGGTGGTTCAGCGCATCAGAGCTCATCCAGGAAGGGTGCTCCTGGTGGAACCAGACTGGCCAAGGCGTCCATGGTACGCGGACCTAGTGCGTCTTCGACGGCGATCCTTGGCGGTTACCTGTGAGGGCGGATCTGTTGAGGCAAGGGCCTCTCTTCATGCCTCAAGTGGATCGGTTCTCGCTTACGGTATGGCCATTGAAAGGGTCAAGTTAAAGAAAAAAGGTTATTCGGCGTCTGTCATCGCAATGATGCTTAGAGCAAGGAAACAGTCCACGTCGCTGGCGTATGTTCGTATTTGGCATATATTTGAGGATTGGTGTTCGAGGCAGCAGATCCGGGAGGCTATGGTCTCCATTCCCTCGATAGTAAGCTTTCTGCAGGATAGTTTTGAGAAAGGTCTGGCAGCCAGTTCTCTGCACGTACAATTGGCAGCTCTTTCCTGTTATCGAGGGAAGGTTCAGGGCGTTGCGCTCAGCGCCTATGCGGACGTATTACGTTTTCTCAAAGCGATTTCGAGATTACAACAGTCGCGTAGCGTGATGATTCCGTCTTGGGATCTCAATTTGGTGTTAGCAGCATTAACCAAACCGCCCTTTGAGCCGTTGCATCGGGCTTCGGTGAAGGACTTGACATTAAAAACGGTATTTCTAGTGGCGATCTGTTCAGCGAGATGCAAGTCAAATGCAAGGCTTTAATAAGGCAGGCATGGGGAGAATTTGAGAAGAAGCTTGCTGTGGAAGCAAAAACGCGAAGTAAAGACCTTTTCAAGTACATTCGTAGCAAAAAACCTGTGAGTCAGTTGGTCCATTAGATGATAAAGGGGTTAAAGGAGCACTAAGAGGCAACAAGGCGATAGCGGAGAGATTGAATGAATTCTTTGCTTCAGTCTTTACTGAGGAAGATGTAGGGATGTTACACATGACTGAAGTGGTATTTTAAGGTGCGGAAGAATTGAAGGAAATATCGATACATTGGGAAGATGTATTACAACTATTAAACTGAAGAGTAGCAAATCACCTGGGCCGGATGGTATACATCCAAGGGTGTTGAAAGAACTGAAATATGAGATAGCAGACCTGCTATTAGTAATCTGTGAACTATCATTAAAATCATCTCTAATACCTGAAGAATGGAGGATCGCCAATGTAACACCAATTTTTAAAAAGGGTTCCAGGGGTGATCCGGAAAACTACAGACCGGTGAGCCTGACGTCAGTACCGGGAAAAATGGTAGAAACCATCATAAAGAATAAAATTACTCAGCATGTAGATAGTCATGACCTAATGGGAGACAGCCAACATGGCTTTAGACAAGGAAGATCTTGTCTTACTAATCTGTTATGTTTTTTTGAAGGAGTGAATAATCAGGTGGACAAAGGTGAGTCTGTTGATATTGTGTATCTGGACTTTCAGAAAGCCTTTGACAAGGTCCCTCATGAGAGACTTTTGACAAAACTAAAGAGTCATGGGATAGGAGACAGTGTACTATTGTGGATCAGGAACTGGTTAAAAGATAGAAAGCAGAGGGTAGGGCTAAATGGCCAATTTTCCCAATGGAGAAAGGTGAATAGTGGTGTACCCCAGGGATCTGTGCTGGGTCTGCTGCTTTTTGATATATTCATAAATGACCTGGAAAGTGGAATAACGAGTGAGGTTATCAAATTTGCAGATAACACAAAACTATTTAAAGTTGTTAAAACCCAAGAGGATTGTGGAAAATTGCAAGAGGATCTTGATAAATTGGAAGACTGGGCATCAAAATGGCAGATGAAATTTAATGTGGACAAGTGCAAGGTTATGCACCTAGGGAAGAACAACCCAAACTATGGTTACACGATGCAAGGTTCCACATTAGGAACCACCACCCAGGAAAAGATTTAGGCGTCATTGTGGATACCATGTTAAAACCCTCGGCCCAGTGTGCAGCAGCGGCCAAGAGAGCAAATAGAATGCTAGGTATGATAAGGAAAGGAATGGAAAATAAAACAAAAGATATTATAATGCTTCTATATCGTTCCATGGTGAGACCACACCTTGAATATTGTGTGCAATTCTGGTCGCCGTATCTTAAAAAGGATATAGCGATTTTAGAAAAGGTTCAGAGAAGAGCCACCAAAATGGTAAAGGGGATGGAAGGATACTCCTATGAAGAAAGGCTAAAAAGGTTAGGGCTCTTTAACCTGGAAAAGAGACGGCTGAGGGGAGATATGATAGAAGTCTATAAATTAATGAATGGAGTGGAACGGGTAAACGTAGATCGATTGTTTACCTTATCAGAATATAGAAAGACTAGGGGACATGCTATGAAGCTACAGGGTAAACTATTTAAGACTAATAAAAGAAAATATTTTTTCACTCAACGTGTAATCATACTCTGGAATTTGTTACCGGAGGATGTAGTAAAGGCTGTTAGTGTAGCTGGGTTTAAAAAAGGTTTGGACAAGTTCCTGGAGGAAAGGTTCATAAACCATTATTAAGAAGGGACCCAGGATATCAATGCTTGAACCAATACAAGCATTGTGGAACCTGTGTCCCTTGGGGAAACTGCTAGGTACATATGACCTAGATTGGCCACTGTTGGAAACAGAATACTGGGCTTGATGGACCTTGGTCTGACTCAGTATGGCATATCTTATGTTCTTATCTCGGAGTTGCAGGCGTTGTCTTCTAGAGAACTGTTCTTGTCCTTTTCTAGAGAAAAGGTGGTGGTGCGTCCAGTTCCGTCTTTTTTGCCGAAAGTGGTTTCTCCCTTTCACCTAAATCAGACAGTCACTTTGTCTGTTCTGGGCTCTTTTGAGGGTAAAGATCGACAGTGCAGTTTATGTCGATTGGATGTAAAGAGGGTGTTGCGGCAGTCTTTGAAGGTTTCCAAACCAATTCGCAAGTCGGACCGGTTGTTTGTGTTATTCTGAGGAGTTCGCAAGGGAGAAGCGGCAGCAAAGGCTTCCATTGCCAGATGGATTCGAGAGGCTATTGCTTCCGCCTATCTTCTTCAAGGTTGGTCGGTACTGGCAGGGTTGCGAGCGCATTCCACCAGAGCGCAAGTGTCTTCATGGGCGGAGCACAGTTTAGTTCCGCCAGGGGAAATTTGTAGGGCAGCTACTTGGTCGTCTCTGCATACCTTCAGCAAGCACTACCGTCTTGATGTGGCAGCTGCGAATAATGCCTGTTTTGGGTCAGCGGTATTACGTGCAGGCTGGAAGGGCCCATCCCATTGATTACTGCTCTGGTACATCCCAGAGGTAGAGGACTGAACTGGAGGAACGATAAGGAAATGATAATTACAGTTATCTGGTAATTGTAGTTCCTTGAGTGACGACAGTTCATTCCTCAATCCCACCCGGGGTTCTTTCTTGGATGGTATCGGCTCAGTAGTGCGAAGAAAAAGATTACAGGTAGGTCTGTCTTTGACCTTGTTTATTTTCACTCTTCCTTCTACCTACTTGTATGTTTAGCAGGGAAGGGTGTAAAAAAGGTTTGCCTTAATAGTCACAGTGATGGTTCAGTTTAGGTTGCAGATGTTATTAAAGCTACTTATTTGTTGCTCTTTTGAGTCTGCTTTGTTAATAGTTCACACTGGGGCTGATGGGAGTATCCAGCAGGCTATATCCAGTGATGTCAGGATTCTGACATGCCAGTCTCAAAGCTACAGGAGGAGGTTGACAACCCAGAGGTAGAGGACTGAACTGTCGTCACTCAAGGAACTACAATTACCAGGTAAGTGTAATTATCATTTCTTCCCCGGTGATTTCCACATTATTGAAGGCCCGTAGATGGTGGGCCTCTCTTTTGTATGACTGGGTCTGGCAGATATTTAAGGTCTGGCAGATATTTAAGGAGAAGAGCTGTCAACGTCAGTGCCAGATGTCCTAGCTTTTCTACAGGCAGGGCTGGAAAAGGAACTGGCCTGTAGTTCCCTCTGGGTACAGGTGGCAGCAATTACCTGTTATCACAGTGGGTCCAAGGAGTTTCCTTGGGAGCCCATCCAGATGTAGTCAGTTTCCTTAGGGCTGTTAGGCAGGGACAGATGGTAGTTCCCTCTTGGGACCTTAACCTAGTATGTCGGTTCTGGTGGCGGAGCCTTTTGAATCACTGGGGGCATGTACGTTAAAGGATTTGACAATGAAGACCGATTTTCTGGTGGCTGTCTATTTCGCAAGGAGAATTTTGGAGTTAAAAACACTGTCATGCCAGGAACCTTTCCTCTCTATCTCCAGCTTTTACTTTTGTCCCAGCTTGTTAAACCTCCAACCTCAGAACTCCTTTGGCACAGCTTGCCTTGGAAGAACTTCTGGCTCCATGAGCCTTTCTCCCTCTTGCAGCCTGAAGGGTTCTTAACCTCTCCCTCTGAGCCACACCCTCCCAGTCCTGAACTCTGGGCTGCAGACTCTCCTAAAGGGGACTGTTGATAATCCTTTTGGAGAGGGACAGGTAACATTCTATGTACTCCACTGCACACCCTCCCCCTCAGCTCAACTATGCCCTGTTGAGCACCTGCCTCACCTGGGATCCCCATCCGGGAAAGGAAGTCCGTGCTCATGGGAATCCAACCAGTTCTATGATGGACCTGAAACTGATAAGAGTTGGAGACTCAAAAACCACCACATAACACGGCCGTTGGACTCATGTTGAGTCACCCACTTGAGGGGAGGGGGTCTGTTATTAGATGAAATAAATGACTGCTTCTTAGAGAAGCTGGTTCACGAACCGACCAGAGGGTAAGCCATTTTGGACCTAGTCCTTAGTGGAACACCAGGTCTGGTGCAAGAGATAAGAGAGTTAGGGCCACTTGTCAATAATGATCATAGCATGATCGTGTTTGATTTAATTAATGGGGAGGGATGGTAAGGAAATCCACAGTACTACCTTTGAACTTTCGAAAGGGAGACTATGATAAAATGAGAAAAATTAGTTAAGAAAAAACTAAAAGGAGCAGTTGTAAATGTTAAAGATTTACATCAAGCTTGGATATTGTTTAAAAATACTATCTTAGAAGCCCAGATCAGATATATTCCACGCTTTAAGAAAAGTGGAAGTCCACAAAACTATCAACATGGTTTAAAGGTGAGGTCAGAAAGGCTGTTATTGCCAAAAAATGGAAAAAAGAGCCAATAGACAAAAACTGGAAACAGCACACAAGCACTGACAAGTCAGATGCAAGGCATTGATAAGACAGGCAAAGAGAATTTGAGATTAAGCTTGCTGTGGAAGCAAAAAAGCGTAATAAAGACTTTTTCAAGTACATACACAGCAAAAAAACTGAGAGAGAGTCAGTTGGACCATTAAATGATAGAGGAGTAAAAGGGGCACTAAGAAGGGACAAGGCCATAGTGGAGAGACTGAACAAATTCTTTGTTTTGGTCTTTACTGAGAAAGATGTAGGGATGTTACACATGACTGAAGTGGTATTTAAAGGTGATTCTGCGGAAGAAATTAAAGAAATGTCGATACACCGGGAAGATGTATTACAACTATTTGATAAACTGAAGAGTAGCAAATCACCTGGACTGGATGGTATACATCCAAGGGTGTTGAAAGAACTGAAATATGACATTGCAGACCTGCTATCAGTAATCTGTAAACTATCATTAAAATCATCTGTAATACCTGAAGATTGGAGGATCGCCAATGTAACTACAATTTTTAAAAAGGTTTCCAGGGGTGATCCAGGAAACTACAGACCGGTGAGCCTGATGTCAGTATGGGAAAAATGTTAGAAACCATTATAAAGAACAAAATTACTCATCATGTAGATAGTCATGGCTTAATAGGAGACAGCCAACATGGCTTTAGACAAGGAAGATCTTGTCTTACTAATCTGTTATGTTTTTTTGAAGGTATGAATAAACAGGTAGACAAAGGTGAGTCGGTTGATATAGTGCATCTGGACTTTCAGAAAGCCTTTGACAAGGTCCCTCATCAGACCTTTGGCACAACTAAAAAGTCAGAGGGTAGGGCTAAATGTCCAGTTTTCCCAATGGAGAAAGGTGAATAGTGGAGTACCCTATGAATCTGTGCTGGGTCTGCTGCTTTTTGACATATTCATAGATGACCTGGAAAAGGGAATAATGAGTGAGGTTATCAAAATTTGCAGATGACACAAAACTAAAGTTGTTAAAACCCATGAGGATTGTGGAAAATAGCAAGAAGATCTTGTAAATTGGAAGACTGGGCATCCAAATGGCAGATGAAATTTCATGTGTACAAGTGCAAAGTTATGCACCTAGGAAAGAACAACCCAAACTATGGTTACACGATGCAAGGCTCCACATTAGGAACCACCGCCCAGGAAAAATTTTAGGCATCATTGTGGATAACATCTTAAAACCCTCTGCCCAGTGTGCAGCAGCGGCCAAGAGAGCAAATAGAATGCTTTGTATCTTAAGGAAAGAAATGGAAAATAAAAAAATAGGATATTATAATGCCTCTGTATCGTTCCATGGTGAGACCGCACCTTGAATATTGTGTGCAATTCTGGTCGCCATATCTTAAAAAGGATATAGCGTTATTAGAAAAGGAAAGAGAAGAGGCACCAAAATGGTAAAGGGGATGGAAGGATACCCCTAAGAAGAGAGGCTAAAAAGGTTAGGGCTCTTCAACCTGGAAAAGAGACGGCTGAGGGGAGATTTTAGAGGTCTATAAATTAATGAATGGAGTGGAACGGGTAAATGTAGATCGATTGTTTATGTCATTAGAATATATAAAGACTAGGGGGCATGCAATGAAGCTACAGGGTAACCTATTTAAGACTGTGATAAGGAAGCTTATCATAGCTCAGGTAGGAGCTATAGAAAAGATGATGTGACTCTGAACAAGCAACCTGTCAGTTCTGGTAGAAGCAAGAAAACAGAATTTTCACATAAAAGACTACCAGTCCCAGAATGCACCAGGTTTCCAGCAGCCAGGAGAGAGGCTGAAGTGAGGAAATGTGTGTGCAATCAAGAGAGCTATGAGGTAATCCCTAAGCACTCATCTAAAAGGGCAGGGCCTGATTCAACACAGCTGCGCTGTGTTAGGGAGCAGCACACATTAGGACAGAATAAGAATAGAGCTTATTCTTCAGATAACAGCTTCAGGAAAGGGGACAGCAAAAGCTACAAGAACAGCTTCAAGGAGAGTTTGAAGAACAGCTTCAGCAAAAGCCAAGCAGATAGAGAGAGAAGGAAACTCTCTGGAAGGAAGAGAAGAAAGGCCATTGGAAGGTCTGGGAGATTCCAAGGCAGTACTCATACTGGGAGGTATTCCAAAAGCCAGCAGAGTCCATTGGACTGGATTCAGCCAGAGGAATGGAGTGGCAGAGATAGGAATCACCAGTGGCTACCTGGAAGAGAGAAGACTGCATGTGGAAGGGACTTTCAGACCAAGGCCAGAAGGTATGTGAGAGAAGATCCAGTGTCCAGGGATCAAGATTGGAAGGCTGGACATCAGAATTGGATTACATATTGGCCAGGCTATACAGAGAGGAATAATGATAGCAGGAGAGGCTCAGGTATGAACACTGATCCAGACCCTATCTATAATAGAGAATGGCAGCAAGGGAATAAGCATTCTCATGATAGTGCCTTAATGAAAGACTCATCTGTGCCAATGTATGATATTGACCCTATGATTGTTGATGCAGGGGGAAATACAGCAGATGAAACTATTTACATGGACTGTTCTTTATCTAAATGCTATTGCTAGTTTTCTATGAGCAAACACATCAGCCATCACAAAGAAACCTAACTTTGTTCTTTATTTCCACTGCAAACAGCTCTTAAAGCAGGATTTGGGCTCACACAGTAGCAGCCAGCCAGCTAAAGGCTTTCAGCTGGTCCATTGATAGTAATTAGGGCTGCACCTGATTGTGTGTGTGAGCAAGGGAGAATCACTGCTGAGATCGGCGTGGAAAATAAGCAGAAGTTAACCTAACCAGCAAAGTTTATTCTTTACTTTGTGCCTTTGTATTTGGTAATTATTTGCTAAGAAAACATTAGCTAATTGCCTGACAAGCTGAAGGTTGTTTTCTGGTTTACTTTGTGACTTTTTGTTATCCATCTTTAAACACTGCAAGCAAGTAACCTCATTTATAGTGCTATCAAGCATACATGTGCTGGGTGAATTAAACCCCATCAATAAAAGAAGTATTTTATTGATCTTACCACTTGGTTTCACAACTCAAATTATTGTCATCAGCTGTGTTTGGGTGTGAATGAACTACAATACCCACAATACCTTGCAAGAATCATATGAATATATGCATCGTCAAGATTGTGTAAGTTCTCACCCTAGGCAGCCGTCTGACAAGACTAATAAGAGAAAATATTGTAATCAAACTCTGGAATCTGTTACCAGAGGATGTCGTAAAAGCTGTTAGTGTAGCCGGGTTTAAAAAAAAGGTTTGGACAACTTCCTGGAGGAAAGGTACATAAACCATTATTAAAAGGGACCCAGGATATCACTACTTGACCCAGTACAAGCACTGTGTATCCTGTGTCTTTTTGGGGAAACTGCTAGGTATTTATGACCTAGACTTTCCACTGTTGGAAACAGGATACTGAAAAAGATGGTAAAGAAGCAACTCCAAGGGGAGGAGAGAGAGTTGTGAGGATTGATTCCTGCTGTCCCCGGAGAAAGCACAGTTATTTACCTGTAACAGGTGATCTCTGGGAACAGCAGGAATAAGTCTTCACATATGGGTATCGTCGGTACCGATGGAGCCTGTGCAGGAACGCTCCCCAGCGTCCAAAAGGAAAGCTTTTGGGAGCATCCCACAGCGCCTGCACGCTGCCTTCCCGCCTTTCCCAATCGTCTCTCTCCAGTTCGAGTTTTAAAGCTGAGACAAAGAGAGAGAGAGAGGAAAGGAAAGATAGATAGAGATACAACTCCTAGGGGAGGTGGGAGGGTTGTGAAGACTAATTCCTGCTGTTCCCAGAGATCACCTGTTACAGGTAAGTAACTGTGCTATCTCCAAGAACAAGCAGGAATGAGTCTTCACATATGGGGACTCCCCAGCTAGGGATGTCTGGGAGATCACCCAGATTGTGAGTCCCTGGAAGGGCTCCATCTCCCCCTATGAATCTCAGGCATCCAGTCAGGGATGGAGGGCAGGAGTTGATTAGGTATGGAACAGGTGTTTGAGAACAGCCTGACCAAACAAGGCATCCCGGCGGGAATCCTTGTCCAAGCAATAATGGGCTGTGAAGGTATGAACCGAGGCCCAGGTGGCTGCTCGACAGATTTGGTCGATGGACAGAGAGTTTAGATGAGCCATAGAGGCTGCCATGGCCCTCACATTGTGAGCTGTGACATGGCCTTCCAGAGAAAGGTTCTTACTCTGGTAGGTGAAGGAAATACACTGAGCAATCCAATTGGAAAGAGTTCTCTTAGAGACTGGAAGTCCTAAATGGGAAGGATCAAAAGCAACAAAAAGTTGAGAGGACTTTCTATGTTGCTGTGTTCTTTGTAAATAGAAGCAAGTGCTCTTTTGAAATCGGGGGTATGAATACTCCTCTCTGCACTTGATGCATGAGGCCCTGGAAAGAAGACAGGTAAATATACCTCCTGGTTCAGATGAAAAGGTGAGACCACTTTAGGCATAAAGTGTGGATTAGTTCTGAGAACTACCTTGTCATGATGGAACCTTGTATAAGGAGGATTAGCCACTAGAGCTTGTAACTCACTGATACGGCAAGCTGAGGTGACTGCAATGAGAAAAATAACCTTCCAGGAAAGGAATTTCAAGGAGGTAGTGGCTAAGGGTTCAAAGGGTGGCTTCATAAGCTGGCCAAGAACCAGATTTAAGTCCCATGCCACTGGAGGTGGTCTAATGGGAGGTTTAGTTAAAAGAAGGCCTCTCATGAACCTTGCCATAAGAGGATGAGAGGAAATAGGTTGTCCATTAAGAGGCTTTGGGATGCTGCAATAGCACTCAAATGGACTCTGATTGAATTTGTTTTAAGGCCTGCATGGGAAAAAATGCAGCAAATAGTCTAGTAACGAATTCAAAGGTATTGCAGAAGGGTTAAGACCATTTTCTACACACCAAATGGAAAACCTTTTCCATTTAAAAGCATAAGAGCGTCTAGTGGAAGGCTTTCTGGAAGCATGAAGGATATCCTTCACTTGCTGAGAAAGGTGTAAATCTTGAAGGTCTAGGCCCTCAGCAACCAGGCCTTGAGATGAAGAGACTGAGGATTTGGATGCCACAGGGTTCCTTCCTCTTGGGAGAGGAGATCTGGAGCAGACCCCAGGTCCAGGGAGGGAGCTTGAGAGAGATGCAGAAGTAGAGGGTACCACACTTGGCGTGGCCAATGTGGTGCTATGAGGATCATAGATCCCTTGTCTCTCTGAAGCTTGAACAGAGTCTTGGGGATGAGGGGAATAGGTGGAAAGGCATAGAGGAAGTCTTGCCCCCAGTGAAGGAGGAAGTCATCCCTGGCCTAAACTCCCTGACACGGAATCCTGGAACAAAACCGGGGAAGTTTGGCATTCCACGGACTTGCAAACAGGTCTATGTCTGGGCTACCCCAAATCCTGAAAATCCTGGCTATCTGGTCCCCATGGAGGAACCATTCGTGTGGAAGCAGAACTCGACTGAGTCTGTCTGCCCAAGAGTTTTGAACCCCTGGAAGATACACTGCCATGAGATGGATTTGATGCTCTCTGGCGAAGGCCCACAATCTCAGAGCTTCGTTGCAAAGCGACAGAGAGCCAGTCCCCCCTGCTTGTTCACATAGAACATGGCTACCTGATTGTCCGTGTGGATGAGGACTGCCCTGTAGCTGAGCAGGGTGTGAAATACTCTGAGAGCCAAGAAGATTGCTCTGAGCTCTAAGAGGTTGATATGGAGAGATGTCTCCTGTGGAGACCAGATGCCCTGAGTGGAGAGATCTTGAAGGTGAGCTCCTCAACCCTTTGGAGAGGCATCTGTTGTAAGGGTTACTTGGGGTAGCACTTGTTGAAAGGGGGACCCCAACAACAGATTTTGAGTGGATTTCCACCAGTGGAGTGACCAAAAGAGGCGACTGGAGGTTGCTATTTTGTCTGACAGGCAACCTGATGCCTGGGACAATTGGGTGGATAGAGTCCACTGAGCTGCCCTCATGTGAAGGCGAGCATAAGGAACCACATGCACTGTGGATGCCATGTGGCCTAAGAGTTGTAGCATCTCTCGAGCAGTTAAATGGGATTTTAACTGAATCTGGGAGGCTAACTGCACCAAGCGTAGGCAACGGGCCTGGGGAAGATAGGCTCTTGCAGTTGTAGTATCCAGTAAGGCCCCTATGAACTCTAGAGACTGAGTAGGGGTGAGATGGGATTTGGGAATATTGATCACCAGTCCCAGATACTGAAGACGACGCTTTGTGCAGGCCAGAGAGGTCTGGGCCTCTGACTGGGATGGAGCTCGGATGAGCCAGTCGTCCAGATATGGGAATACGAATATCCCCAGAGTGCGTAAAAATGCAGCTACCACTGCCATGCATTTTGTGAACACTCTTGGAGCAGAGGCCAGACCGAAAGGAAGCACTCTGTATTGGTAGTGCTTTCCTTGGTGAAGGAACCGAAGGAACCTTCTGTGTGTTGGATGGATGAGGACATGGGTGTACGCATCCTTGAGGTCTAGAGAACAAAGCCAGTCCTGACTCTGGAGGTATGGAAGGAGAGTACCTAGAGAAATCATCTTGAATTTCTCTTTGTATAGAAACTTGTTCAACTCTCTGAGATCTAGGATGGGTCTGTAGCCTCCTGTTTTCTTTGGGATGAGAAAATAGGGGGAGTAGAACCCTGAACCCTGTTGAAGAAGGGGTACTTCTTCTATTGCCCCTTGGGCAAGAAGGGTAGCAATCTCTTGACCCAGAAGGTCGAGAAGAGAAGTTGGAGAGCTGAACTGTTTCACCATGGTGTAAGGAGGAAGGTTCAAGAAATGTAGTTTGTATCCCTCCCTTATAATGGAGAGGGTCCAGTGCTCTGCTGTGATTTGTTCCAATCTGGGAGCAAAGTGAGCTAACCTTCCTGGGATGGTGAGAGGCTCTGGATGTTCTAGAGCCAGAAAAGCTAAGTTCTCTAGTGGAAAGTCAAAGGCCCTGAGGAGGCTGAGGCTGTTGGGCCGTAGCAGTCCTCGCAGCCTGAGGCTTGGCCTGTTTTGGTTGTTGCTGCCTCTTAGTAGCAAAACGACCTTGAGAAGAGGCCTGACCATAACCAGAAGAAAATTTCCCTTTTTTTGGGAAAGATCCTTTCTTGAATAACCTCTTTTTGAAAGGAGTAGTAGTAGACTTTGAGAGTCTATCTAAAGCAGAATTTTCAGCATCCATCTGGGTGGCTTTTGCTTGCCAATCTTTGCCAAACAGATTTTCCCCTGTACAGGGAAGGTTGCCCAGACCATCCTGTACCCAGGATTCCAAATCAGAGGCTTGTAACCAAACTACTCTGCGTGCGCCTATGGCAATAGCCAAAGCTCTACTGGCACCCTCAAAGGAGTCAAAGGCTGCACGGTTGGAAAACTTGGATACATCCTGAGCATGTTTAAGCCAGGTAATATATTCTTCTCTTATCATCTGACATAAAAGGAGATAAGGTGTGTAGATGATCTGTAACCTCTTTTAGAAACATCCCCATATAGAGACTATAGGAGTTGATTCTGGCTACAAGCATACTGGCCTGGAAGATTTTCCTACCAAAAGCATTTAAAGTTCTGCATTCTCTTCCTGGAGGAGCAGAGGAGTGTCTTTTTGTACTCTTGATTTTTTTCATAGCAGACTCTACCACAATAGAGTGGTGAGGAAGCTGAGTCTTATGAAATCCAGGACAAGGAGGAACACGATACATAGTGTCCAACCTGCGAGAAAAAGGAGAGGTGGTAAGAGGAGTTTCCCATATATCTAACATGTGGTCATAAAGAATCTCATGTATTGGTAAAATGGCTGCCTCTTTAGGAGCCTTAGGATATTGAATAATATCCAATTTTTGGGCTCTGGGCTCAGTTTCAGAGGCTACTGCAATGGACAGGCTTCTGGCCACCTCCCTGATGAAGTCCTGGAAAGACAAGTCCTCATGAGGAGACATTCTCCTTTGTGGAGAAGAGGGTTCCTGAGGACGGATCTCCAATGCTTCGATGGAAACCTCTGATGCATCAGATTCTTCAGAGGAATCGAAGTATTGACTGTCTGGATGCTCTCGCAGAGCCCGATAAGAGTACCGAGGGGTATCAGCATCGGGAGTCATTGGTACCGAATCGGTACTAACAGGCATCACTGGATACCGTATCGCTGCTTTCGATGCTGATGCCGATGCAAGCGGTACTAGTATCGGAACCGGAGCTGGATCCGGAACAGGAATCGGTATCGACAACAGAGGTTGTTGTTGTACCGAGAGCGTCGCAGCTTGTATGAAGGCCGTAATAGCCCGCTGCATGGTGTCATGATGCGGGCACTAATAAAGTTGGTTTTAAGAAAAGAAATCCTGTTTTAGAAGAACTAGATGTGCAGTTACCTCCAGGCACAGCTAGAGGGAGCAGGAACAGACATACTGGTCTTAATGAACCTAAGCTCACTGATGATCTGCAGCTGAAAGGGAACCAGGAAGTCAGCAGTAACGGTTCACTTTATAAGCCAGAGCAGAATGCTTCTGGGGAGGAGTGGCATAAGCAGTGGCATAAGGAGTGGACACAGCAGGAGCTGAGGAAGGAGGAGAAAGAGGAAGAAGGAACTAGAGCTGGACTAGAAGGAGAAACAGCAGAGAAGCCTGGAGGCTATCAAGGACATAAGCCTGATTGCTGTGGAAGAAGCCAAGCTGGAAGCTGGAGGAGAAACAGACCTCACAAGGTGGGAAGTCAGAAAGCCCAAACTGGACCTGTTGTGCAAGGGGAGTTTGGTGGAAGTTGCTCCAAGGTGAGAGGCTCTGCCACGCCTAGTTCCTATACTCTGCCTGTTTGTAACATAGAGAGAAGAAAGCTAAGAACCAGAGAGGGAGGTTCTGACAGAAGCTTATCTCTAGAGGATCATTGCCCAGTTTCACCTATTCAGAGGGAAAAGCATTTTTATAAGCAACGGAAGTTTTTACTCAGTGAGCCCAGGTATGAGGCATTGAAGATTAACTGTAATGATTGTACTGCTAAAAGCTATGCTAAAAGAAGGATTCCTCCTAAGGGAAACAAGAGTGCAGACTGGTTCACTAAACTACCGCCAGCCTTAAGAGTCCCTGGTTATGTGAAGCCAAACTCCCAAGCTGGAGATTACCATGCTGAAATAGACAGGGACAGTGGAAGCCCTTTGAATCAGTATAGGGGAGAGGAATTGATGGAAGTGGATTCTCCCAGCAGTATTCCCTCACCTTTGCCTGAGGAAATGGAATGTGATTGGTGCACTGCCTATGCTCCAAAGTGTGTATGCTCCACAGAAGAATAAATGAAGTATAATTTGAGGTTTATTGTACTGAATATTACTTTGAAGAAAACCTGCTTTAAACTGTGAAGTAACAGTTAACTAACCAGTGAATATTGGTACCTTTTAAAACAAAGGACTGTTTCTGTTATCTAAAATATCTCTTAGTTGAACCTTGCTTTAAACGGGGAATAAAAGCCTTTATTACCCTACACTCGGACTCTTTGTTCTTTAACAGCGCTACCTAGTGGCGTATAATCTTTGTGTCACCGGCAACCGAGTGACAATGGTCAGAATATTCTGATCCATCGACGCCACCAATGTCTGGATGTCGGTACCGGGAACCGCCGGTACCCCAGAACATTGTAACAGGTGATCGGTCGAAGCCGTGCCATCGATGTCAACCTGTGACCCCATAGATAATGCTTTGGAAGCCGGAGCCTCCCACCGGGGTAATTTTGCCGGTGTGGATTCCTCAATAATAAGTTCGGGTACATCTCGATACTTAGAGGGAGATGTACCCTTTGAGGATCGACCGGACTTAAGTTTTGTTACCTGAGATCCAATGCTTCAGCACTGACACGTACCTACAACACTGACAGTCACAGCAAAACAATCAGTGCTGTAGGGTACGTGTCAGTGCTGAAGCATTATTAATCACATTCCTGGTTACATATTCTCATACGCTCCACGTATTGAATTAATACAGTGTCCCCTTGATGAAGGCATCTGCCGAAACGCGTCGGGGTTTTGGTTTTTCAATAAAGCGCAAGTGACCTCTTTCTGCTCGCCCTTGTTTGTTCGTTTGGACTCTCTGCGAGTCAGTGCTCTTTTTTGTGTTCCATGATCAGGACCTAAACATTTTAGACACCAGTCATGGGTGTCTGTGACAGAAATAGTGCCACAGCACTTTGTGCACTTTTTAAACCCGGAGGCGGGCTTTTCCATGAGGAAAAAGACTGTAGGCCTAGGGCCACAGAAGAAAATGCACTGAAGCAGAAAGAAAATATATATATATTTTTTTTTTATAAAGAAAGAATAGAGACCGGTGGTACCGGTTCTCGAGAAGGCAGACACGGGACTAAAGAAAATAAGAAATAAGAAATTCTTCAGTGGTGACAGGAAACACGACCTGCTGGCTCCGCGGAAAAGAAGAGAGAGACGGTTGGGAAAGGCGGGAAGGCAGCGCGCAGGCGCTGTGGGATGCTCCCAAAAGCTTTCCTTTTGGACGCTGGGGAGCGTTCCCGCGCAGGCTCCGTCGGTACCGACGATACCCATATGTGAAGACTCATTCCTGCTTGTTACTGGAGATCATCTGTTACAGGTGAGTAACTACACTTTCTCCGGGAACAAGCAGGAAGTCATTCCTCACATATGGGACTCCCTAGCTACAGGCTACCACAAGCCCACAGGGAAAAATCCATGGTCGCCCTCAAGGGGTGCCATGAGCTGCAGCAATTGAGCCCATAGAGACAGACAGCAGTAGGACCCGTGTGTCCGATGGAACAATGCTCTGGTAACCTGAACACAGAAGGGTCGGAGGGTAGGAGTTGCCTAGACCCTGAAAAGTTTATGCAGCACAGCCTGGCTAAAGTCGCTGTCCCTTTGGGACTCCTTTTCCAGGCAGTAATGAGCTGCAAAGGTGCAGACTGAAGACCAGGTGGCAACCTGGCAGATGTCCAGCATCAGGACGGAGTGCAGATTTGCCACAGAGGCCGCCATGGTCCTGACACAGTGCACTGTGACCCGGCCATCCAACGTGAGCCCAGCTTGCTCATAGACAAGGGCAATACAGTCTGCCACCCAGGTAGACAATGTCCTTTTGGTCACCGCTTCCCCCAGTTGATTTGGGGTCATAGGAAACAAAAGGCTGAGCAGCTTTCCGGTGGCCCTGGGTATGCTGAATGTAGAAAGACAGGGCCCTCTTACAGTCTAAGGTGTGAAGGACCGTCTCTGCCCTGCTGGAATGAGGCCTTGGGAATAAGGTGGGCAGCACCACCTCCTGATGGAGGTGGAAAGTAGATTCCACCTTCAGAAGGAATTTGGGGTGCGGGCGTAGCACAACCCTTTTCTTATAGAACCTAGTATACAGCACCTCTGCCACCAGGGCTTAGAGCTCGCTGACCCTGCGAGCAGAGGGGAGCACCACCAGGAACATGACTTTCCACGAGAGGTATCTCAGGTGGCAGGTAGCCAGACACTCAAATGGTGGGGCAAGTGAGCTGCACCAGCACTATATTGAGATCCCATTCCGTCATCGAAGGGCAAACGGGGGGGGGGGGGGGGGGGGGTTTGGACCTCAGAAGTTCTCTCAAGAAGTGAGTCACCAGAGGCTGGACCGAGAGGGACTTGCCTTCAACTGGATGATGATGTGCCGCCAGGGCACTGAGGTGCACCCTAACAGAGTGAGTTTTATTTAAGCCCAGATTGCAAGAGATGGAGAAGATACTGCAGCACCAGCTGCACCAGGCAGGGGAACGGGTTCACTTATTTTTATTTTATTTATTTATTTAGACAGTTTTGTATATAGCCTTATCCTTCAATCAAAGCGGTCACAACACAATTGGGGGATACATTTAACACGCGGGGATATGAGACACATACACTAATACTTACAGGGAACATGGGCAATGGAGGGTTAAGTGGCTTGCCCAAGACCACAAGGAGCATCTGTGGGACTAGAAACCCCAGTTCTTTCGGCCCAAGGTTGCTGTCCTCTAGTGGGATTTGAACCCCCGACCTTCCGGCCTGAAGTACCTTGCCCCAACCACTAGGCAACTCCAGCCCTCCAAAGTCTTCACCATGGGCTTTGAGGACCCTTAGAGGGCTTGGGGTTTGGAAAGGCATCCCTGCCTGCAGGTGATGAGGATTTTGCTACCAAGTCATAGATTCTGCAATCTGGTGAGTCACCGAGACTGTCCTGGAAACAGCCTGTAGCCTGTGTCCACTGGTCTCGAAGGCACCACTGAGTGGCCCTCATGTGCAGACGGGCATCTGGGATGACATGGATCATAGATGCCAAGTACCTGAATAAGCACAGCAGGAGTCACGCTGACACCAAGGGACAGTGTTGTACTTCTGTGGCCAGTGCCTTGAGATGGTCGGCTCGGTCCAAGGGAAGGAAGGCCTTTCGCCTGAAGAGTGTCCAGCCTTGCTCCTATGAACTCCTGATGTTGTGTTGGGAGGAGATTGGATTTGGGGTAGTTCTTTAGCATTGTCCAAAAGCTCACCAAGGACGACACGCAACAAAGTACCCACCATTTTGACCCACAAAAATATGCTGATTATATGAAGTCAAAAACCACCAACCAAACATGCTCTATTACGCCACAGAAATACGATCATAAGATAAAAAAGCAACATCAAATATGGGAGAACTTCAGCATACCAACAAAGCAGCAAATAGAAGACATTATATCTGGACTCAACACAACAACCTCACCGTCAGACCTATGCCCAGTGGTGTGGATCAAAGCTACAAAAAGCCAGCTCTCTCATCACATTCAAAAGATTGTCAAAGATTCACTCCAACAAGGACACATGCTGCAACCCCTAAAGCACACAATGATAGGACCAATACTCAAAAGTAACAACCTGAGCCCCTCCGAACCAAAATCATATCACCCCATCTCCAGCCTACCAATCCTTGCAAAAATCATGAAAAAGGCAGTGCAAAAGCAACTTCAGGACCATACTGACATAAATGCCCCACTGGATATACATCAGCATGGCTTTAAGCCCCAACACGGCATGGAAACACTACTCACCTCCTTTTTTGACAATCTCCTAAGAGGCACGGTTAACAAAATAACGGCTTCTTGCTAGTGTTCATGGACATATCGGCGGCCTTCGACACAGTGTCCCACACTAAGCTACTGCAACGCTTACAAAGGATAGGACTATGCAAGAATACCCTGAAGTGGTTTACATCATACTTGGAAGGGCGAATGCAACAAGTCAAATGTAACCAAAAGAAATCACTGCAGTTCCCCGTCATACAGGGAATACCACAAGGTTCAGCACTATCATCAATGCTCTTCAACATCTACATCCAGCCCATATGCATCATCAAGCACCACAAACTCCACTACCACATCTACGCAGACATCATGGTGTACGCTCCAATAAACCTACTAGCACTAAACACCACAACATTAACCAAATGCCTTGAAGACATGAATGATTGGCTCACAGCCAACAACCTAAAGGTCAACTACGATAAGACTGAGGCAATGTTCGTCACCAGAAACCCCACTTTCATACCCCCACAAGCTATCAGCATCCTAGACAAACACATAGTAGTCAAAGAAGAAAAAGTACCTGGGCATCACATTGGACAGAGCTCTGACCTTGAAATCCCACATCACCAAAACCGCAAACAAGGCCTATCAACGTTTGAGGATCATCAGACAAATCAAACCAATACGCCGTCAAGACCACTTCCGCACAGTGTGCCAAGCACTCATCACACCACTGCTTGACTACGGAAACTCACTATATCAAAGGCCTCCCTCAGCAAACACTACACCCACTATAAATGGTGCAAAATACCACAGCACGCATCATTACAGACACACCAAGAACTGAGCACATCACCCCTGTCCTACAACTACACTGGCTCCCAATGGTGGCAAGAGCTAAATATAAAACAATCATGATCATCTTCAAAATTATTCACCATCTCTCAGCAGACGTATTCCAATACGTTATAACAAGGGATATCAGCAATAGCCCAAGAAGAACCAACAACATCATAATCGGCACACCTGTAGGCTATCGCAAAACCAAACAACTTCAAAAAGGGCACCATCACTACTGGCATCCACACTATGGAACTCCCTCCCAACGAGCCTGAGGGAATTAAATGACCTTACAGATTTCCACAAAATCCTCAAAACATTCTTATTTATAGAAACATATGAGCATTCAGGCAACATCCCCTACCTAAACAGATACACTACTTCCCCGGTCAACTAAGCACGCACTCATCCTACCCATACACACAAGCCTATCATACTAAGTTATTAAACACTCTCCCATTAAATGTTAACCCTCAATTGTACTACCTAAATACTGTTAAGTGTACTGTCCAAATGTTTATACGTAACCTAATGTTAAATGTAACCCTCCAATTGTGACATGACGTGACCACCTTGATTGAAGGATAAGGTAGCATACAAATCTGTCTAAATAAATAAAATCCCAGATATTGGAGGCCCTGGATGGTGTGTGCCATAGCTTGCTGCACCTCTGTGGCTGTACCTCCTTTTATGAGCCAGTTGTCTAGGTAGAGGAAGACAAACACCCCCTGAAGACGGAGATAGGCAACCACTACTGCCAGGTATTTGGTGAAGGCCCTGAAGGTGGAGGCCAGGCCGAAGGGTAGTATCCTTTACTGGTAGTGGCTGCCCCCCACCATGAAGCAAAGGTACTACCTGTGGCTGGGATGGATGAGGATGTAAGTATAGGCGTCCTTCAGATCCAAGGAGCATAGTCAGTCTCCCTGTTGCAATGTTCCAAGGGAGAGCATCTTGAACTTCTCCCTCACCAGGAACCTATTCAGGTTGTGAAGGTCCAGGTTGGGCCTTAAGCCCCTTGTTCTTTTTGGTATGAGGAAATTGCAAGTTCCTTCAATAGGAGGTCCCGGTGAAGGGGTGACCTGGAGGGCTCACCTGGGAAGGAAGGAGGAGGTGTCTGAACCAGTTGGAAGAGAGCCCTACTTGACCACCTGTAGAGCCTAGGAATCAGTGGTGATGGCTTTGGGCATAGTGGATCAGACATCCCCTTTGGGCTGCTGACCTCCTTGGGGTACAGAGGCTATCCCCAAAGAGTTAAAAGCTCCCCCCCTGGTTGGGCTGGGGCTTGGGAGCCTTCTGCTTATGAGGGCCTTGCCCATGTCCATTGGCCTGCTAACCCTGCTGGGGAGGCCTGAAAATGTGGATAGATTTTGTAAGCAGCCCCTTTCCTTGGGTAAAAGGGGATGGGCGGCGGTCTTTTTAAAGAGCCTGGTCCTCATCATGAACTTGGTCTCCAACTCAGCAGCCTTTTCGGTCCTGGGTTTGCCAAAGAGGTTATCTCCTTTCCTTATGATTCCTAGCATTCTATTTGCTTTTTTGGCTGCCGCTGCACACTGGGTGGAGGGTTTCAACATTTTATCTACGATGACGCCTAAATCTTTTTCCTGGGTGGTGGTTCCTAATGTGGAACCTTGCATCATGTAACTGTAGTTTGGGTTGTTCTTCCCTAAGTGCATAACTCTGCACGTGTCCATATTAAATCTCATCTGCCATTTGTACATCCAGTCTCCTAATTTATCATGGTCCTCTTGCAATTTTTTTACAATTCCCTTGTGTTTTGATAACTTTGAATAAATTTTGTGTCACCTCCAAATTTGATCACCTCACTTGTTATTCCCATTTCCAGATCATTTTAAAATATGTTCAAAAGCAGCCGGCCCTGCACAGATCCCTGGGGTACTCCACTATTCACCTTTCTCTGCTGAGAAAATTGGCCATTTAGCCCTACCCTGCCTGTGCATTTATGCCACAGAGGTATTTAAATGTCTATCATATTTTCCCTCTGTCCCCATATGCTTTATGATGGCCACTGACCATTTTAGTAGCTGCCCTCTGGACTAACTCCATCCTGTTTATACCTTGCTGAAAGTGCGATCTCCAGAACAGCACACAGTACTCCAAATGAGGACTCATACAGAGGCACTATCACCTCCTCCTTCCTGCTAGCCATTCCTCTCCCTATGCAACTAAGCATCCTTCTGGCTTTTGCCACCACCTTAAGATCATCAGATACAATTATCCCCAGGTTTCAATTTTCTTTTGTGCAGAGAAGTACTTCATCCCCAAACTCGACTGCTCCTCTGGACTTCTTCAGCCCAAATGTATGACACCACCTTTGTTTGAAAATCAAATCTTAGATGCCTTATTCTAGCATATTCTTCAAACTTTGCTAGATCCCTCTTTATGTTAGATGCATCTTCCTGGGTTTTTACTCTATTGCAGCTTTTGGTATCATCCGTAAGGAGGCAAACCCTATCAGACAACCCTTCTGCATTATCACTTACAAAAATTGAAAGTGAATTGGACCAAGCATCAGTCCCTGTGGCACGCCACTAATAACGCCCTTATCCTCAGAGTGAACTCCATTTACCAGTAACCTCTGCTCCCACTCAACCAGTTTTTTAACAGAGTTGGTCCATTTTAGAGCCCATCCTAAGGGTACTTGGTTTATAAGTCATTATATTTAATCATATCAAGGGCTTTGCTGAAATTTAAGTATACTACAACTAGCACGCTCCCTCACACTTTCAGCTCACCCAGTCAAATGAATCAGCTTCATCTGACAAGAGTAAGTTACCTCTAATAAAACCATACTGCCTCAGATCTTGCAATCCACTGAATTCAGAAACTGCACTTTCCTCTGTTTCAGCAGTATTTCCATTAATTTATTCTCCAAGGAGGTCAGACTAACCCGACTGTATGTCTCGTTCTTCTCAACCTCCTCCTGCTTTTCTGGAGAGGGCCGGCATCTAACCTCCTCCTGTCCTCCGGGACCACTCCTGACTCTAAAAAAGCACTGAAAAGTTCAGACAATCAAGCCAGCAAAACATCCATAAGTTCCTTCAATCCCCTACCTCATCTAGCACCATCACTCTGCCTACTTTTAATTTAGCTAGCTTCTCACACAGTCTTCTGAAAATTGTTCAAGGTCTGCCTCACTTCTATTCCTATTCGTGTGTTTTCTGCAGTCCCAGCACTTCATGTATCAACAGAACTATTTGTTAAGCAATTACATTTTATCTTCATTAGCTTCTACATATTCCTGCCCTTCACCCTTGACTCTGAAAATACCACTTTTGCCCTTCCTCCTATCACTACCATATTTTAAAAAAGCCTTAGCACCCCATTTTAATGTACTGGCTATTTTTAATTCCATTTGCAGCTTTTCTTTCTCGACTACATTTCTAGCTAGTCTTAGCGTTTCCAGATATTGATGCTTGTCTTCCTCTTTCTGCAATCTTTCGAAAACCATAGTGGCCTTCTTTTTCTCTTACTTTTATTTATTTTCCTTACAAAAAAGGTTGTTTGCCCTTAAAATCTCTCCTTTCAGTTTTGCCCACTGCTTTTCTACTTGCCCCAGATGTTTCCATCCAGCTATTGACTCCTTGGGGAGTCCCCCTCCATCTTGACAAAGTTAGTTTTCCTGAAGTCTAGGATCCTCACTTTAAATAATTCAACCCCACTCGTGTCTTAATACTGAACCATATTATTCGATGATCACCCACTATAACTAACCAGGCAGTAATCCTCACAACATCCATCCCATCGATTCCCTCCACAATCTCACCCACCATCCCTTTCAATTACAAGTCTTAAGGTACCGCTAGGAACAGAACCCACCTTAGAATATTTCGTTATGGAGAGTATCTTCCTTTTCCTTAGCTGCCATAAATCATCATCTACCAGATGTTTCCAGGTTCATCAGCCTCATTTTCTAATTTAAGAGGAGGGCGAATCCCTGCTCAAGGGTGTCTGGTATTGCTCTGCAATCCCCCGCCCAACGCAAAAAGCACTGCAGGATGCAAACCAGGACATTTCAGGATACAACCAAACTATGTGTAACACAGTACCCCCCAAAGTGAAATGAAAAATGGAACCCAAGATAAGTAGAGGCTTCTTAGTAAAATAATAATTTACATTTAAATACCAATTCAACATATCTTACCACAGCCTAATGGCAGATCTTTCTGGAAAAAGACAAAAGCCTTTCACAATCCATGTTCATCAGCAGCCACATGACTGCCCCTGATCCATCCACCAGGATTCCTTGTGTCTGCTCTTTTTCTCCTGTGATCCTACAGAGTTTGGAAGAAAATTTTCATATCTTTTTAATCAGTTTTTCCACTAAAATCACCCTAAATTGCCCCAGTTAAGTCTTTCAGCAGGAACAAAAGCAAAATTAAAGCTTCCTCAATGTTAAGAAACAGTCCACTGTACAACCATACCGAGAGGCCCCTCAGTCTTTTTTTCAAGAGGAAAGTTCTTCATTTGACTTCACCTCATCTTCTTCTTCCTGTTATCCATAAGCAGGCTGGTGACTTAAAGTTCTGCCCCAAGTGCAAACGGACAATATCCATAAATGACTATCAGAGTTTGCTACTAATATTTGGGACAAGGCCATGAAACATGCCAAATGTTGGTATCTGCTCAAAAACGTTACCCAGGGTGCTTCAGGCCAGGAAGAAGAGGCTTGGAGCTTTTCTTCTTCATCAGCTACAGCCCACCTGTTTGAAGCTAGACTAAAAGACAAGATCCAAGGACCAAGGCCTTCAAACTCTGTCTCTTTGGTCCAAAGACAGACCCAGGAGTTGACAGAAATCTCACTCTCTTCATCTGAGTGAAGACCAGCGCTATTACAGATAAAGCAAAATTGTTTATCACCCACGGACAGCGGGATAAAAAGCAGAAGGATGGGAAGCATCTTGTCTAAAGTGACACACGGCTTAGCTCGGAAGGGGAGACTGGATACAAAGTCAGGTCCCAGGCATTTTCCCGACTGACAATTCTCACTCTCCTCAGCTACATCTTCTAGACGCTAAGGGCCTGTTACAGAAAAACACTATGGACCACATAAGGTTAACATTATGGTTATATTCAGAGGTACTGGACGATGCTGTTCCTATACCTAAAAGTCAGGCTGCTTTAACCTATGCATGTAGGCTGGCTGAATGTTGCTGTCCACTGACAAAATTTATATATAAAATTATGCAGATAAATGGGACAAATTTAAAAAAAAACCACAAAACAAAAAAACACTTATTTACAACTTTGTATGTTAAAAATCTCTAATATTGTTTTCTTTCTATGGTAAAACCATCCAAAACATCTGCAGGATCCAAATAAATATTTGCGTTCTCTATATAGTCACACTGTGAAGATTTACTGAAAGGTAACCAAACATGGGAAAAGGATGTGGGCTTAGAGATCTGTGTACAGATTTGGAAATGGGCCCAAATGTGTCTAAAATAAATAAATATAAACAAATGTAATTCTCTAGATGCTACCACCCAGGACAGTGCTACAAATCATGCTATAGATGCTGACATTTTACTTCCCAGTTAATGTCCTTTCCTTGAGTCCTGCTAGACCAGTCAAGACAAGTGGATTGTGTTGCTCTACCAGCAGATTGGTGGAAACAAAGAACCAATGGAAAGCCCAGGTTTCACAGACATCACTCCCATACTTCTATTGCCTCTGTCATCAGAAGTCCCTTCAGTATTTGTCCCAAAGAATATGGGAAAAACATGGCAAGCCTCATGCAACTTCAACTGTGGGCAACAATGAGTGATCAATAGTAGAGAACTATGTACAGGAAAGCATAAAACATAAGGCTGACAGTAGAGGATTAACCTGCAGAGCCAAGTATAAAAATCGGAGCCGGGCCCCCAGCAGAACAGAGCAATATAGTTCCAGGGGTGGGCCCTGGACCGATCTAGCAGGGCTAAAGGAAAGGACATTAATTGGCAAGTAAAATATTACCTTCCATATTATCCTGCTAGACTAGTCTAGACAAGTGGGATGTACCAAAACTACAACTCCACTGGGCAGGAAGACAACAGCAGATCGCAAAACCCTTGAGCCAAAGGCCCTGTCCGCCCATGTGTGGACATCCAAGCAGTAATGCTTGACAAAAGTTGAAAACGATGTCCATGTTGCTGCCCGACAAATACCCACAGGGTTTACCGAGCTCCGTTCTGCCCATGAGGATGCCTGGGCTGGGATAGAATGGGTGTGCAAACCCTCTGAAATCAGCTGGTTCCGTAACAGATACACTGAGGCAAAGGCCTCCTTAATCCAGCGTCCTAAAGTCAACTTAGGTGCTGCCTCATCCTTGCACGGGCCAGCAAATAACAAAAATATGGTCGAACTTCTTAGAGAACCCATATACGCGGCATGTATTGGCTGTATGGGATAGAGTACGAAGGGCAGAAGGAGGAAAAGGGGCATCGAGTTTTTCTTAATGCAAAGACTGTTATACGGGTGATTTTAACCAGGAAGGGAGGGGGGTATATAAACAATGGGAAAGGAAAGGCCTGAGGTGGTTCTACCAATTTATGGATGGGGGGAGGGGGAATGGGTCTCGTTTGAGGATTTACAAGAGGAATACCAGCTAGGGACGGGGGAGGCACTGCATTATTGTCAAGTGATACACTATTTGAAAGGAAAGCTGGGGAAGGAGAGGCTAGAGCGAGAATGTACCGAGTTGGAAGTGATTTGGTATGGGAAAAAAGCGGTCCAGAGGGCTAATCACGGTACTGTATAGAGCACTGCGAGGGGGGCAAAGGGAGGAGAAAATGGGTTATATGCAGGCATGGGAAAGGGAGATGGGTAGGAGTTTGGAGGTCAGCCAATGGAAGACCATCCTGGAGCAGGGACATCATCTGCCGATCTCGATAGCTGTTTGGGAAAATTGGCACAAGGTGTTAATGTGGTGGTACTTCACACCGGTGCGATTGAATAAAATGTACCCGACAGCATCAAAGAGTTGCTGGAGGAAGTGTGGCGAGGATGGTACAATGTACCATATATGGTGGGAGTGCCCACATATTCGGATTTTCTGGGAAGAGATTCAGGGTTGGATACGACGGGTGGTGGCTGAGGAGTTTAAGAGGGACCCGAAAATCTTTTTGTTCGGGTGGTGGAGGGAGGGAGGCCCGAAGGAGAATAGGAAACAAATTTTAGCTTGTCTCAGTGCGGCAAGATGTGAAATACTCGTAGCCTTTCGGTGGAAACAGGAGCCGCCGCCACAGGTGGTGCACTGTGAAGATAGGTTGAGGCAAGGCACATTTACCTAATGGAGAAATTAACAGCAATATGAAAACAAAAAAGGTCCAAGTTTGATAAAGTTTGGCGAAAGTGTTGGTGTACTTACAAGGGGGGGATATAGGGGGCGAAGAGTAGCAAGGATAGGCCTAATCTGTAGGAAAGTTGGTTAAGAAATGTTGAGAAAGATATGAATATGGAATGTGGTTGATGTGCAGTGAATTAATTGACCTGAATATGCATGAGGGGTGTCCGATATTAAAGGTACAGGTGGCAATTATATCGGCTCCGCATGCGCAATAGTGCTGTCATATGTAGGACTACTTGTACTCGTAGTAGGAGAATCTGTAGCGTTATTTTGTTAAACACTCAAATTACGAGTAGTGTTCGGGAAGCAAATAAACCTGGCGTGTGTAATCGCAGAGTATTCGAAGCTTGAGGTGCGTGGAGTTATCAGATTTTTGCAAGCCGAAGGAGTTAATCAGAGCGAAATTAATCACAGATTAGAGGGCGTGTATGGCCCGAACATTTTAAGCCTAAAAGAAGTCAGCGTCTGGTGTAACAAGTTTAAAGATGGCCGAACGGAATTGAATGATGATCCGGAAAAAAAAAAAAAGAGGCAGACCAAGGACGTCACACATGGATGACAACTGCGCAATTGTCGAACGTCTGATTAGGGAGGATCGTCTCAAAGTTTGTGAAATTGCTGAAATGACTGGCATTCCTAAGAGTTCTGTTCATGAAATCATATGCAATCTCAGCTTCTGGGGAAACGCTTTGCGGATCAGGAGGAATAGCAAGACATCGTTATGGACTACTTCAAGCATCTTGACACGCAACTGTACCGTGAAGGGATGTTCAAACTAGTGTCACGCTGGGATAAATGTCTCAATATTTACGGCAATTATGTGGAGAAGTAAACAAAAGTATGTAGTTTTTGGTGGAATATATTGAATAATTTCTTTAAATACAAATGTTAGTGTAATTTTGGCCTGTACCTTTAATATCGGAAACCCCACGTATATCTGAAACTGTTTCAGGGGTGGGGGGATAATGAGGAATATTGTTAAGTTTTGACAATATAGCACAGTTACTTACCTGTAACAGGTGATCTCTGGGAACAGCAGGAATAAGTCTTTACATATGGGTACTGTCGTGACCCCCTGCCTAGGCCAAGGGCTGGTAGGCAAAAGGGCTGCCTTATTTGCCTTTAAGCAATGTCCCAAGACTTGGTTTCCAGCAATGGATGCTGGGACTTGTAGTTTCTATCACTCTTCAGACAAAGTAGTTTGACCACACGGGGTGTTCAAGGCAAACAAAGATATTTATTCTGGGTTTCCCCCTCGCATCAAATTCATAGTGCAACACAAGACAAGGATTCTTTCTCCAAAGTAAAGGATATCAGGAACAAATTAGGCTGAAACATCAAACTCAGAAGTATTCTTTACACAGCAGCTGTTCTCAGGCTCCTCCTAGATAAACGCCCTTCACAGCTACGGCTGGTTATTACATCAGGTAAACTTAAAGTTTTCAGCAACAGTTCTTTCCCTTTCAACACACAGGCTATGCAAACTTCTTCTCACTGCATGAGCCTAGCACATGTTCAAGCTGTTTGTTTTACAAAACGAGCAATCCATTTCAATTACGTCATTATCAAGAGGTGTCTCATAAACATCTATTTGCATGTCTTCACAAGGTTCAATTGGGTTGCTTCCTGGGAGCCTTTATCACAGGGTTTAAACTTAATATTGTGCAGAAGCTTCTGAAGTTTTCCTAAAAACTGTTTTCTGGTCAGCACCCACATTACTTAGGGAATGAGCCTTTCTCTCTTGCAACAGCTTTTCCACAGCCTCTAGTGCTGTCTCATTGGACTTACTTGAATTCCTTTTACTTCTGCTTGGAGTTGCTTTCGCTGCGTTTCTGCCAGCACTCTGTTCAGTGCTTAACCTCAGCTCCCTGACAACGTCCTCAGCACAGCCCCCTGCTAGGAACTGAAGCAAACGTACCTTCCCAACGTATATTGCTTCCCTTGCTATTGGAGCTGTTTCCCCACCTGGAGTCAAACCTTTCCAGTTTCTCCTCTCTGGGGTGCTTTGGCACAAGCTTCAGCTTTGGTTCCAGTGCTCTCTGAGAATAAGAATCAGCAGTGTCCACTTCTCCTTCTCTCTCCATGTCTCTGGTAAGCTCAGAGACTGTACCTGTGTCTCTGCCGGGCTCCTCCCTACAAAACTCTGAAGCAGCTTTAAAATGGTGCTTCTCTCCAGCCACACCCTCCTTGCTGCACATGTGAGATTTGTTAGGGCTCAAACTAGCTCTTACGTCACTGCTAGGGCAGGGCTTAGCTCTAGCTACTGCATGCTGCGGTAGCTTGTGGTTTCTATGGGAACCTTGTTTACCTCTGCTTTTAAAGGTGTATTCCTCACTTTTCTCCCATTCCCTTTGATCCACACAGCTCTGCTTATCATAGTACGTCGGTACAGACGGAGCCTGCGCGGGAACGCTCCCCAGCGTCCAAAAAGAAAGCCTTTGGGAGCATCCCACACGCATGCGCGCTGCCTTCCCGCCCATTCACTTCCCTCTCATCAGTTGGGTTTGTAGCTGAGACCGAAGGAGGGAAGTAGACAAATTAGAGAGAGAGAGAGAGCAACTCCTAGGGGAGGTGGGTGGGTTGTGAAGATTTATTCCTGCTGTTCCCAGAGATCACCTGTTACAGGTAAGTAACTGTGCTATCTCCAGGAACAAGCAGGAATGAATCTTCACATATGGGGACTCCCAAGCTAGAGATGCCTAAAGGAGGTCCCAGCATACTGCAAATCTAATAGATGGGCCATGCTATTTCCCAGAACCTCAGGCATCCAAGGGATTGAGGGTAGGAGTTGAATTAAAAAGGATGTGCTGTGGAACAGCTTGACTAAACAAGGTGTCTAGAGGGGAGTCCTTGTGTAGATTATAAATGTTAGTAAATATTGAATTCCAATTTTCTAATGTGGACCTTATTCAAAAGTATTGCGAAAGTATTTGTTGAGGCTAATATGGGTCTGGTGCTAAGAGCCAGTACATTAGCCTCAAAGAAATTACCTCTCTATGAAGTAGAGGAAAATAAATGTTGCAATACAGGCAGAGGTCAGAAGCCTTAATGGCTAGAACTAATCCCAGAAGAAACTGGGGGAGTTTAATGAGGTTGGACCTTGGAGGAGAAGCTAAAGCGTCTGTAGGCCAAAGTTTGAAGCTCTTTGTCCTTGGAGCAGAATAAGGCTCTAGGAAAGAGAGGAGATAAATCTGACTGGTTTGCAGGAAAAGGATGGGTCTTTAAGACCCCTCTATCCAAATGAAAGAAACATTTGTAGTAGGTGGTGTAGCCTCCAATTTCTTGAAGATCAGTAATGTCTTCCCGAAGTGATGTCACTTAGGATAATGACTTTACATGGAGAGCTTCAGATGTAACGTAACCGGAAAGGTTACAGTAAAAGAAGGTAGTTTCTAATTGCCATAGAAATTGGTTGTCCATTTAAAACCCTATGGTATGCTGAAACAGCATTAATATGGACAGTAACAAATCTTTCAGAGTGAGATTATTATATATATATATATATATATATATAGATATAGATAGAGAGAGAGAGAGAGATTCACTTAATAACAAGAAGGGGTAAGACCTGCTTGAGAATATAGATTGAGAACCCCCTTACTGGTTACACGTGGAAGAACTATGAAGGTGGTTACATGGAAACCAGTGGAATGTTCCTAGTCAGAAGGAGAGGTCTAGATTTCTTTAAAAATTCTAGCCTTTGAATAACCAGAAATGGAGACCTACGTGAAGGGGTGCAGAGGAGATCCTTATTCTTAAGACAAGAAGTCTGAATCCTTCTATAACTTCAGTGTGGAGAAGACGACGCAATATAAGGGGATACCATGTTTGCCCCTCTATGAGGGCACTAAGAGTATCATGCGTTCTTTGTTCAGCATAAGCTTCAATGAAGTATTGGGAATTAGAAGGAATGCACTAGACAAGGACCGACTGCAGTGAAAAGGAATGCATCCCTGTTGCAAGAGCTCCACTGGAGATGTGGAACAACCCAGGGAATTGAGCAATTCTTTATGCTTTCACATGGTCTAAGCCCTGGTTCCTTTTCCTTAAACAGAAATTTTAAGGAAGACGGTAAGAGTAGGAAAAAACCAGTCATGACTGGGCAAAGCCTTTTTAACCATCTGGAAATTACATTCTAGGAATGGCTCTGACGCTCTCTGGCAAAGGCCCATAGTTGCAGAGCTTTTTTGTATAATTGCAGAGAGCATGTTGTAGGTTGCTTAGGTGCGATCTGGCTGTTTAATTGCCAGTGTGCCACCTAATCTATTCTGTTGGAGCCAAAAAGAATTGAAGATGGCTAAGAATAGCAGACAGGCCGGTTGCCTGCAATGATAAATTGTCCAAGTGGGTTTTGGAATCTCTATTGGAACTATTTGTTATTAAGGCAGCAAAAAAAGTTAGGTCCTATAGATTGGAAAAGGACCGACAGACATAATTAGGAGTGGTAAAACTCAATTGTCTGATAAGCTGTCTTAAAAGAAATATTTGAGAAGACTGCAAAGGGGAAGAAAGCTCTGTATGGAAACCACTTACTGGAGTAGGTACTGAAGAAAATCCTATGGGCTTAAAAAGTAAGCCCTCCAGTTGAATAGCATCACTCTTAGACTGAATGTCTGGACTAAGAGGGATAGAAAGTAATACAGAGTTGAGAAGACTTACAATTTGGTAAGTCCCTGAAAAAGGTAACGCCCCTTTGCAGTCAAATCTATGAGATATCCTCATACAGGAAAACTGTCAAGGTGAAGGGCATAGCCTACCTTGTTGTTAGTTGTTACTCCTCTTTTTCCTTCAAAAAGGAGAGGAGAAACCTGTTACCTGTAGGGCATGATTATCCTCAATAGCTCTAAGAACTAAAAGAATGGATTTCTCTTGTGGCAAGAGATTCATGCCTAGAGTCGAGGATTGAGTCAGTGTATCACTGATCTCTCAGTAAGGATGAGATGAACTGTAGATGCTTCTGTTGATAAGAAGTAGGTTAGTGGTTCTAAACCTCAAACAGGAAAAAGAGATTTAATGAATAAAATATCAGAAACCCTGCGACTGCTGGGTTTGCTGAGCCCGTTGAGGTTTTGATTTTCTTAGCCTGGTTTGATGTTGCCCTTCTTTGGAAACATCTGCATGATAGGGGAAAAAAATTTTATCCATCTTCTACCCAGGGGGATAAAGTTTTTTAGGAGATTTTTTACTAGCTGGAATAGAGGAACGTTTTGACAATCCTCTGAAAGCAACAATATCAGTGTTTAACTGATTAGCTTGGAATAAAGCATCCTTGTTAAAGAGATTTTCACCAGTACAAGGAGTGTTTCCCAGCTTTTCTTGTACCCATCTGTCAAAGTCTGAAGCTTGGAGCCAGGCCGTACATCGTGCCCCTATGGCTATAGCAGACGTTCTGCTAATAGACTCAAAACAGTCCAGGGAAGCACGATTAAGGAACTTAGAGACATTTTGAGCATGACTGACTAATAAGAAATAGTCTGCTCTTTTATGTTCTTGAAGCAAAGGGTTCAAAAGTTTTAAATTCTTTGTGACCTCTTCAAGAGATAATCCCATATAGAAAATATAAGCATAGATGCCTGGAAGCATCGATGTCCAAAGGCATCTAAAATCCTAGACTCACGACCAGGCGGATAAGAGGAGTGCTTCTTTGCACTCTTAATACGCCTCATTGCTGATTCTACAACAATAGAATGATGAGGAAGTTGAGTCTTTTGAAAACCTGGAGAAGGTGGCACCTTGTACACAGTGTCAAGTGTTTTAGAAGTTGGGGATAACGTTAAAGGAGTTTCCCACATTTTTAATAGTAGATCCTGTAAGATCTGATGCACAGGAAGCAAGATCACATCCTTTGGAATCCAGGGGAATTGCAGAGTCTCTGAATCCCCTGGTATAGATTCTTTACCAGGTATAGAAATGGCAAGTAACTTTGCCATATCAAGCAAAAAAGCTTGAAAATAAATCTCTGAGGAGGACCCTCTGAAATGAGGGGTAAAGGCTGAAATTGTTGAAAATTCAGCCTTGGCACTGATGGATTCATCCCAGTCATCGGGATTAGAAAACTTGAAAGGATGAAGCATCGGATTTTCTTTAAAGAGATGTCTTCGGTACCGCCCGAGGTCAGTACCGAGATGAGTCGGTACCAAATCCTCCATACTAGAGAGCGATTCCAGGCTCGGCATGGAAGGGAGCGAGTCTGTCGAAGAAAACATCTACGGTACCAACACCGGTGACGATGTCAATACCGGTACCGAAGCCGATACCGATACTCGAGGAACGGTCTGCAGCAACTCTAGCGGTACCGAAGTAGCTGAGAGCGCTAGACTACGTTCATCAGTGAGGAGTGTTTCATCCATCACCATAGCCGATGCTGGGGTGTCGGTACCGCTCGAAGCGGCCACGACCACTGAGCATGGCCCAGGTATGTCCATGGAGGTAAGAACCTCAGGAACAACCTGAAGCCCCGTTAATGCTTTGGAGCCCGAAGACTCCCTCCAGGGCTTTATTGCCAAAATGTCCTCGAGGGCAACGCCAGAGGCATCTCGATGCTTAGAAGGAGATCTACCACTCGAGGACTGGCTAGTTACCTGATCCTGTGAAAAAGAAGATATTCTGGCTGGTGACATCGAGTCCGATGTGAACCGGATATCGAGTTATGCTCGATCCTGAAGACTTCTTCTGTTTGAGCTCCAGCAGGAGAGACACTCCAGTGGGCAATGGTCAGGACCTAAACATTTTAGACACCAAGTATGAGTGTCTAAAAATATATTTGTACCGCCACACTGAGCATTTCTTAAGGATAGTGGCTGGCTTTTCCATAATGGAAGGATAGAGGCCTGGTGGCCTAGAAACCGTCAGGCACTAAAAAGGAACAATTCCTAGAGAAAAGAAGAAATTTTTAGTAAAAAGAAAGAAAAGCACCGGCGGTACCGGTGGCGTCGAGGGAAGGCAGACGCAACCACAAAAAAACAAGAATAAAAAGAAGAATTTTCTGTGGTGACAGGAATACGTCCTGCCGGCTCCGTGGAAAACTGATGAGAGGGAAGTGAATGGGTGGGAAGGCAGCGCGCATGCGTGTGGGATGCTCCCAAAGGCTTTCTTTTTGGACGCTGGGGAGCGTTCCCGCACAGGCTCTGTCGGTACCGACGTACCCATATGTGAAGACTCATTCCTGCTTGTTCCTGGAGATACTAAAGATAGAAAAGAAATGTACATCAGTTGTTGAATGTGTGTTGTGTAAATGTAAGGGTGTTTATGTATGTTATCAGATGATCAAAAGAAAGTAAAATAAAAAACTTTAAATATGAAAAAAAAATATGGTCAAACTTATGAAAGGAATTTGTAACTTCCAAGTACCAGAAAAGCACTCTCCGGACAACCACAAGATGAAGATACTTATCCTTCCCCTGATACTATTCCTTAGAGGAGGAGGGCAGGCATACCACTTGGTTCACATGAAAGGGAGAAAGCACCTTAGGCAAGAAGGTAATTGCCTCCGTGAAAAAAACATAAGGATCTTAGCAAAACAGAGCCTGAAGCTCAGAAATTCGCCTTGTGGAAGAAATCACGACCAAGACCACCATCTTTAGCATCAAATCCTTTAAAAGTAGCATGCTTCATCGGCTGAAAGGGCACCACCATCAGGGCCCTGAGCACCAGACGCAGATCCCAGGAAGGGATTACAGACCAGAGGGGAGGATGCAGATGCCGAACCCCCTGGAGAAAGTATGAGATGTCTGGGTGCAAGGCTAGAGACTTACCAGCCACCAGACCTCGGATCAGGCCAAAGCTGCTACCTGAACATTCAGGAAGCTAAGGGAAAGGCTCTTTCCCAGGCCATCTTGTAGAAAGGCCAACAGAGATGGCAGCTTGGCCGCCTCAGGAGCCAACTGCCGAGCGCTACACCTTTGCTCAAAAGAAAGAAGCACCAGATCCACAAGTATGCGGGCTCCAAGCAGAATGGAGACCACCACTGGAGAGTAACCCTTATGGGCTAGCCATCTCCTTTCAAGAGCTAAGCCATAAACGAGAAGGGAGCCGGGTCCTCCAGGACAATCAGCCCTGCTGCAACAGGCCTAGAGACACAGGCAACCAAAGAGGAGGCACCTGCAGGTGCCGAATCAGGTCTTCAAACCATGCTCTCCTCTGCCAATCTGGCACCACCAGAACTATCCTGCCCTGGTGGCATTCTATACACCAAGTCACACACCTCACCCTGGGCCAGAGGAAATACATACAACCGGTTCTGACTTGGCTAAGGCTGGTTCAGGGTGTAGATGCCCTCTGACCCTGTCTTCATGTGACAACTGAAAAAGCGTCAAACTTCGACACTGGAGTGGGTCACCATCAGATCCATTTAGGGGCAAACCTAGCAGCACAAAATTAACCAAAACACCTCCTGACCCAACTTCCACTCTCCAGGATCGAGAGAGTGCCGGCTGAGGAAATCTGCTTCCACATTGTCCACCTAGGCAATGTGCTGAGCAGACAAGGCTAGGAGGTTCTTCACCACCCAGGCAAACATGACAGTCATCTCCAGAGCTACCCTGGCACTCCTCATGCCGTGCTGCCAACTGACATAAGCCACCGCCGTGGCATTGTCTGAAAATGCTCCAACCGCTCAGCTCTCAATCAGAGGCCGGAAAACACAGAAGAGCCAACCTGATGGCCCTCGCCTCAAGACGGTTGATGGACCATACTGCTTCCCTGTGGTTCCAATGGCCCTAGGCCATACGGTCTTGGCAACGGGATCCCAAGCTTGAGAGACTGGTAACTCATCTGAAGGATCCAGGATAAATCATCCAATTGCATGCCCTTCCTCAGATGATAGGGCTGCTGCCACCACTGCAGGCTGGACACTATCAAAGGGAGTGGAAGCCTGCACGCAAACTCCTCAGAACTCAGGGACCACTGAGACAAGGACTGCTGGAGCAGTTGCATGTGAGCATGCGCCCATGGCACCATCTCTATGGTCGCTGTCATCAATCCAAGGAGCTGAAGAGAATCCCAGACTCTGGGGAGCCTGCTGCATGGCAACATGCAGATACTTTTTAGCAAAAATCATTGAAAAAGCAGCCCTCATCCAACTGCAAGAACACCTTGAAGACAACGATATACTGGACAAACAGCAATACGGATTCAGAAAAAATCATGGGGTCGAAACCCTGCTTTTAGCCCTGTTTAACAACCTCCTCAAGGGGCTGGAAGACAGGAGGAAAATGTTTATCCTCATTTTTATCGACATATCCGCTGCATTTGACACTGTCCATCACTTAACCCTCCTGAACAAGCTGGAATCAATTGGAATTATAGGAACCGCCTTGAAATGGTTCTCCTCCTATATAACGGGCAGAAAGCCACAGGTCCAGTTCAACGGAGAGAAAGCTGAACCGTTCATCCAAACACAAGGCATTCCTCAAGGTTCGGCACTCTCGGCGCTACTTTTTAACATTTACATGCAACCACTCAGTGAAATATTCAGGAAATATGGCATAAACTACCACATATACGCAGACGATATCATGCTGTACACCCAACTAGAGCCCACCAACCCGAACTACGACCAGCTTCAAACCTGCATGGGAGAGATGTCGGGATGGCTACAACAAAATAACATGTCGATCAATCATAAGAAGACCGAAGTAATGTTTATATCAAATACCTTGGGTTTCGAACCACCTCCAACAATCACATTGTGCAACAATACATACAATACTAAGAAAGAAATAAAATATCTGGGAGTCACAATTGATAACAAACTGAAAATGGAAAAACACCTCAACAACACCAACAAAGCCATCTTCCACAAGCTTAAAGTGCTACGACCCCTGCGGAACATACTAGATCCGTGCGATTTCCGATCAGTTGCTCAGGCTCTCATCATGCCCCACCTGGACTACTGCAACGCCATCTTGCAGGGGCTACCAAGGAAAACAACCAACATACTACAGATGGCCCAACACGTAGCAGCAAGGATCATCATGAGAACTCGCGTCACCGAACATATCACACCTGTATTGATGGAACTACACTGGCTTCCAGTCGTTGCAAGGATTCAATACAAAACATTGGTAACTACATTCAAGTTAATTCACAACCTGGCCCCCTCATTCCTCTCCACCCTGATCTCCATGCAACCTGCAACCAGAAGCAGGAGAACCATGAACTCTGACACACTAAGAGTTCCAAACAGCTTTAGACACGTAAAGGTCAGTACTAGTCGCAGAGCGTTCTCCTTATCTGCCCCCACGTTATGGAACCAGCTCCCACACGAGCTGAGAGAAATTAAAGACATAAGCAATTTCAGAAAACAACTGAAGACGCACCTGTTCAATTGTCATTATACCAGATGAAAATCCAAAAGGACAAAAGAAATTGAATTGCAGTATGTACAAATGTAAATATATGGTGGTTAGTGCCTGTGTAAATGTATGATAATAGCTAAGGTCTTTATATGGACCCGCATATGTGTGCTGTGTATCCCCCCCCCTGCTCTCTCTATCTAATCCCCAAATAATTCTGTCTGTAATTTATGACAAATCCCGTAATTGTAATCAAACCGCTTCTGATCGCTGGAAGGAGCGGTATATAAGTCCTTACTAAATAAATAAAATAAAATAAACTTTTGCTGATCCGCCCAGTTCGGGATATGAAAATATGCCTCAGCCAGATCCAGAGAAGCCAAGAACTCCATGGGGCACTGCTTGAATCATGGAGTGCAAGGTTTTCCTTCTGGAAGTGCAGGATGTGCAAGTGCTTGTCAACCTCCTTGAGGTCCAGAATGGACTGGAAGGAACCATCCTTTTGAGCACCACAAAATAGCTGAGTATCAGCCTTGGCTCCACTCAACCAGCGAGAAAGGCATCATCGCCATTAGGTGTAGCAACTTGTTCAAGGCGATTCATACAGCAGCACTTTCGATTGCAGACCCACAAAGGGAGATAATTAAGACATCCGTGATTGGCTCTTTTCATTCCAGTAAATAGCCGAACTGAATGGTGTCTAGCACCCAGTGATCCTTAGCAACTCAGGGCCCATTTCTGAAAGAAAAGGCAGAGTGTCTCCAACTGGGGGAACCAGGGAATGAGCCCCCAAAACCTTCACTGCATAGCTCGGGAGGGTCCTCCTCTGGAAGGGACTGTCCCTGGGCTCACACACTCCAAGAAAGAACCGAGAACGAGCCTGAAGCCCAGAAGCCGAGGGGAAGAAAGGTTTTCCAGGTCAGTAGCGACAAGAGTCTTGAGACCCCCAAAAATGCGGCCAGCGCTCCTTTGGTGGATGGGCAGAGGCTGAAGAGAAGGGGCACCAGCCCACTTCACAGGCTCCTTGAATCAGTCTTCCACAAGATGGTAGATTTTGTCTCGCTAGGTCCATCACCAGCTTCTCCAAATTGGCTCCAAACAGAAGCTTCCCCTTAAAAACAAGTTGGGCCAATTTGGTCTTTTGAAGATGTGTCTGCTGCCCATTACTGGAGCCAAATCGAACACAGCACAGTTACTTACCTATAACAGGTGATCTCTGGGAACAGCAGGAATAAGTCTTCACATATGGGTACGTTGGTGCCGACAGAGCCAGCGCGGGAACGCTCCCCAGCGTCCCAAAAAGGAAAGCTTTTGGGAGCATCCCACAGCACCTGCGCGCTGCCTTCCTGCCTTTCCTAACCGCCTCTCTCCAGTTCGAGTTTTAAAGCTGAGACAAAGAGAGAGAGAGGAAAGGAAAGATAGAGAGATACAACTCCTAGGGGAGGTGGGTGGGTTGTGAAGACTTATTCCTGCTGTTCCCAGAGATCACCTGTTACAGGTAAGTAACTGTGCTATCTCCAGGAACAAGCAGGAATGAGTCTTCACATATGGGGACTCCCCAGCTAGAGATGCCTGGGAGATCCCCAAGGTTGTGAGACCCTGAGAAGGGCTCTACCTCCTCCCATGGATCTCAGGCATCCAACCAGGGATGGAGGGTAGGAGTTGATTAAGCATGGAACAGGTGTATGAGAACAGCCTGACCAAACAAGGCATCCCGGCGGGAGTCCTTGTCCAAACAGTAATGGGCTGTGAAGGTATGAATCGAGGCCCAGGTGGCCGCTCGACAGATCTGGTCGATGGACACAGAATTTAGATGAGCTATAGAGGTGGCCATGGACCTCACATTATGGGCTGTGACATGACTCTCCAGAGAAAGGTTCTTACTCTGGTAGGTGAAAGAAATACACTGAGCAATCCAATTGGACAGTGTCCTCTTAGAGACTGGAAGTCCCAAATGAGAGGGATCAAAAGCAACAAAGAGTTGAGAAGACTTTCTATGCTGCTGTGTCCTTTGTAAGTAAAAAGCAAGAGCTCTCTTACATTCCAGGGTATGAAGATTCCTCCCTGCACTTGATGCATGAGGACCTGGAGAAAAGACAGGTAAATACACCTCTTGATTAAGATGAAAAGGTGAGACCACTTTAGGCATAAAGTGTGGATTGGTCCTAAGGACTACCTTATCATGATGGAACCTTGTATAAGGTGGATTAGCCACTAAGGCCTGCAGTTCACTGATGCGGCAAGCTGAGATGACTGCAATAAGAAAGATAACCTTCCAGGAAAGAAATTTCAAGGAGGTAGTGGCTAAGGGTTCAAAGGGTGGCTTCATGAGCTGACCAAGAACCAGATTTAAGTCCCATGCCACTGGAGGTGGTCTAATGGGAGGTTTAGTTAAAAGAAGGCCTCTCATGAATCTTGCAATAAGAGGATGAGAGGAGACAGGTTGTCTATTGAGAGGCTTGAGGGATGCTGCAATAGCACTCAAATGGACCCTTACTGAATTTGTTTTGAGGCCTGCATGGGAAAGATGCAGGAGATACTCTAGTAAAGAATTCAAAGGTATTGCTAGAGGGTTAATACCCTTCTCAGCACAGCAAATGGTAAACCTTTTCCCTGTTTCCCTGTTCCCTGTAAAATAGTTATCTCCAAGTTATAATACCCTGTTCAATGTAATTTCAGTTTGTTCAATGTAAAACCGCACTGATGCAGAATAGCGCGGTATATAAGAGAATGTAAATAAAATAAATAAATAAATAAATTTAAAAGCATAGGAACGTCTAGTAGAAGGCTTTCTGGAAGCATGAAGGATATCCCTTACTTGCTGAGAAAGATGCCAATCTTGAAGGTCTAAGCCTTCAGCAACCAAGCCCTGAGATGGAGAGATTGGGGGTTTGGGTGCCACAACGTTCCCCCCTCCTGAGACAGGAGATCTGGAGCAGACCCCAAGTCCAGGGAGGGAGCTTGAGAGAGATGCAGAAGTAGAGGGTACCACACTTGGCGTGGCCAACTTGGAGCTATGAGGATCATAGTCCCTCGATCTCTCTGAAGCTTGAACAGGGTCTTGGGAATTAGGGGAATGGGTGGAAAGGCATACAGGAAGTCTTGACCCCAATGAAGGAGGAAGGCATCCCTGGCCTGAACTCCCTGACACGGAATTCTGGAACAGAATTGGGGAAGTTTGGCATTCCATGGACTTGCAAAGAGGTCTATGTCCGGGGTTCCCCAAATTCGAAAGATTCTGACTATCTGGTCCATATGAAGGGACCATTCGTGTGGAAGCAGAACTCGACTGAGTCTGTCTGCCCAAGAGTTTTGAACTCCTGGAAGGTATACTGCCAGAAGATGAATTTGATGCTCTCTGGCGAAGGCCCACAATCTCAGAGCTTCGTTGCAAAGCGACAGAGAGCCAGTCCCTCCTTGCTTGTTCACATAGAACATGGCTACTTGGTTGTCCGTGTGAATGAGGACTGTCTTGTAGCTAAGCAGGGTATGGAAGACTCTGAGAGCTAAGAAGATTGCTCTGAGCTCTAAGATGTTGATATGTAGGGAGGTCTCCTGTGGAGACCAAATGCCCTGGGTGGAGAGGTCTTGAAGATGAGCTCCCCAACCCTTTGGAGAGGCATCTGTTGTAAGGATTGCTTGGGGTAACAATTGTTGGAAGGGGGACCCCAGCAACAGATTTTGAGTGGACTTCCACTAGTGGAGAGACCAAAAGAGGCGCCTGGAGGTTGCTATTTTGTCTGACAGACCCCCCTGATGCTTGGGTCCACTGGGTGGACAAAGTCCATTGAGCTGCCCTCATGTGAAGGCGAGCATAAGGGACCACATGCACAGTGGATGCCATGTGGCCTAGCAGTTGTAACATCTCTCGAGCAGTTAGATGGGTTTTTAACTGAATCTGAGGGGCTAACTGCACTAAGCGTAGGCAACGGGCCTGGGGAAGATAGGCCCTTGCAGTTGTGGTATCCAGCAAGGCCCCTATGAACTCTAGAGACTGAGTAGGGGTGAGTTGGGACTTTGGAATGTTTATCACCAGTCCCAGATACTGCAGAACACGCATTGTGCAGGCTAGGGAAGTCTGGGCCTCTGATTGGGATGAAGCTCGGATGAGCCAGTCGTCCAGATATGGGAATACGAATATTCCCAGAGTGCGTAGAAATGCAGCTATTACTGCCATGCATTTTGTGAACACTCTTGGAGCAGAGGCCAGACCAAAAGGAAGCACCCTGTATTCATAGTGCTTTCCCAGATAAAGGAACCGAAGGAACCTTCTGTATGCTGGATGGATGAGTATATGGGTATACGCATCCTTGAGATCTAGAGAACAAAGCCAATCCTGACTCTGAAGGAATGGAAGGAGAGTACCTAGAGAAATCATCTTGAATTTCTCCTTGCATAGGAATTTGTTCAATTCTCTGAGATCTAATATGGGTCTGTAGCCCCCTGTTTTCTTTGGAATTAGAAAGTAGGGGGAGTAGAACCCTGAGCCCTGTTGAAGAGGTACTTCTTCTATTGCCCCTTGGGCAAGAAGGGTAGAAATCTCCTGACCCAGAAGGTCGAGAAGAGATGTTGGAGAATTGAACTGTCTCACCATGGTGTAAGGAGGAAGGTTTGAGAAATGAAGTTTGTACCCCTCCCTTATGATGGAAAGGGTCCACTGCTCTGCTGTGATTTGCTCCCATCTGGGAGCAAAGTGAGCTAACCTTCCTGGAATGGTGAGAGGCTCTGGGTCTTTTAGAGCCAGAAAGGCTAAGTTCTCTAGCTGCAAGTCAAAGGCCCTGAGGAGGCTGAGGCTGTTGGGCTACAGTAGTCCTTGCAGCCTTAGGCTTGGCCTGTTTAGGTTGTTGACGCTTTGCAGCAAAACGACCTGCAGAAGATGTCTGTTGACCATAAACAGGATAATATCTTCCCTTCTTGGGAAAATATGCCTTTTTGAACAACCTCTTCTGGACAGGATTAGAGGTAGACTTTGAAAGCCTATCCAAAGCAGAATTTTCTGCATCCATTTGAGTGGCCTTTGCTTGCCAATCTTTGCCAAACAGGTTTTCACCTGTACAAGGAAGATTTCCTAATCCATCTTGGACCCAGGGTTCCAAATCAGAAGCTTGTAACCAAGCAATTCTGCGTGCACCTATGGCAATGGCCGAGGCTCTGCTGGCCCCATCAAAAGAGTCAAAGGCTGCACGGTTAGAAAATCTGGAAACATCCTGGGCATGCTTAAGCCAGGTAAGAAAGTCTTCCCTTTTATCTTCTGGAAGAAAAAGGAGGAAAGTTTGCAGATGATCTGTAACTTCCTTCAGAAACATCCCCATATAGAGACTATACGAGTTGATTCTGGCAACAAGCATACTGGCCTGGAAAATTTTCCTGCCAAAAGCATCTAAGGTTCTACATTCTCTTCCTGGAGAAGCAGATGAGTGCCTCTTTGCACTCTAACTTTTTCATAGCAGACTCCACCACAATAGAATGGTGAGGAAGCTGAGTTTTATGAAATCCAGGACAAGGAGGGACACGATACATGGTATCCAACCTACGAGAATGAGAAGAGATGGTGAGAGGAGTCTCCCATATGCCTATCATGTGGTCATAAAGGATCTTATGAACTGGCAAAGTGGCTGCTTCTTTAGGAGCCTTAGGATATTGCAAAATATCCAATTTTTTGGCTCTAGGCTCTGTCTCAGGGGCTACTGAGATAGAAAGCCCCTTGGCCACTTCCCTTATGAAATCTTGAAAAGACAAGTCTTCTGGAGGGGACATTCTTCTTTTTGGAGAAGAAGGCTCCTGAGGAAGAAGTACCGATGCTTCGACAGAGGCCTCCGATGCATCAGAATCTTCGGAGGAATCGAAGTATCGCTTGTCTGGATGCTCCTGTAAAGCCCGATACGCATACCGGGTGGTATCGACATCGGGAGTCATCGGTACCGGATCGGTACCGATAGGCATCATCGGACAGGGTACCGCTGCAGTCGACACCGAAGCCGATGTCAATGCAACCGGTACCGGCACCGGAACCGATATCGGAGCCGGTGTCGGAGCCAGTACCGACAACGAAGCTTGTTGCGGTACCAGCGGCGTCGCAACTTGTATGAATGCCGTTATGGCACGCTGCATGGTCAGAACATTCTGATCCATCGACGCCATGAATGTCTGGAGGTCGGTACCGGCGGATTCCACCAGTACCCCAGAACATTGCAACAGGTGATCGGTCAAGGCTGTGCCATCGATGTCAACCTGTGACCCCATAGGAGGAGCTTTGGAAGCCGGAGCTTCCCGCCGGGGTACTTTTGCCGGTGCAGGATCCTTGAGGGCAAGCCCGGAGGCATCTCGATGCTTAGAGGGAGATCTACCCTTCGAGGACCGGCTGGACTTATGTTTGGTTACCTGAGATCCATAGGAGGAAGAAGCAGCCCTGGAAGACGTCGATGCCACCGAAGCTGCATCAGAGGGAAACAGTGTACTGAGCTTGGCTGCTCGGTTCTGTAAACCTCTTTTAGACATCATGGAGCAGGACGGACAATCCGTGATGGAATGGTCAGGACCCAAACACTTAAGACACCAGTCATGGGTGGTGTTAACAGAGATGGTACCGCTGCACTTAGTGCATTTTTTAAACCCGGAGGCGGGCTTTTCCATGAGGAATTTTCTGTTAGGCCTAAGGCCCAACGAAGAAAAAATACACTGATCTTTTTTTTTTTTTTTTTAAGAAAAAGAAAGAAAAGACCGGCGGTACCGGTCCAACGTCGAAGGCAGACGCGCGACCAAAGAAATAAAATAAAATAAAGAACTTCTTCAGCGGTGACAGGAACACGACCTGCTGGGCTCCGCGGAAAAGAAGAACTGGAGAGAGGCGGTTAGGAAAGACGGGAAAGGCAGCGTGCAGGCGCTGTGGGATGCTCCCAAAAGCTTTCCTTTTTGGGATGCTGGGGAGCATTCCCACGCAGGCTCCGTTGGTACCGACGTACCCATATGTGAAGACTCATTCCTGCTTGTTCCTGGAGAATGACACTATCATCAAGGCACCATCCATGGCCGCCAAAACATACCATGTCATAAATGGCATCAGAAAGGAAGGCCATAGCAGACTTCAAAACAGGGGTAGTATCATTCGGTGGGAGAGACTGAACCCACTGCAGAATAGCCGCCACCATGGTGAAACTGGCTCCTCAACCACAAATTCACCATACGGTCCAGAAAATTCTTTAAGGCCGATCTGTCTTACACGGGAATGGTGGTCTGTCTGATAACCGCCATGACCTGTACATCCACCTTGGGAATGCCAAACTACTCAACACACTTCTGCTCCAGGAGAACGGAGATCTTCTTACACACCCTTAACAAGGGCAGGGAGTCTGGAGAGTCTCACTCCAACCGGATCATATCCTTGATCATATCTGGAAATGGGAAGACAATAGTGATTTTTGCACCCCTTGAAATCGCATGTATACCTTCGGCTCCTGCTCTGTGCCAGAAGCATCTTTCAAGTTCAAGGTGGATGAGACCCTGACAATCAATGCTGATAGCGCCTCTATCTGGATCACACCAGCCTTCTCACAATCTTCTGAATGCGAGAGCACTTCTACATCCACATCATTCCAGTACTAAGCCATCTGAATCCAAGTCATAGTCAAAATCTCAACAGCTCCCAGCTGTTCCATTTCCACGGCACGCCCCATACCAGGGATGCTTAGTCAAAGGCAATCTAACAGGGCTTCCACTCTCCACCTGTCCCACATGAGACTGCACCCAGATGTCGCAAGGTCTTAATTTCCACATCAGAAGGACCAGGCCTACTGCAAAAAAGAGAGAATTCCGGGGAGGACAATCCAATCCGGAAGTTCTCCTCTTGGAAATGAGCCTCCAAGATCAGGGGGCACAGTCACCACAAATCCTCTAGACGACGATAAGCGGCTCACAAGATGGTCACCGGATCCTCTGGCCAGCTGGATATCCTTACCCATAGGGCCTTCCATAACCTCCTGCCCTGAGGCAAGCAAGGCCAGGCTAACTGCATGCCCCCTTCCGGGAGAGGGGAAACAGGTCTTCCAGGGATGACTCAGAAGCTGACATACAAGAAGAGCAATGTTTTGAATCCAGAGATGAGGCACCTCGCTTGCCACAGGTCCAAACAACGTTTCCTAGAGAAAGAAGAGAGAGAGAGTTAAGGCAAGTATCACAACAGCGCATGCTAAGGTTGCGGCGGCCCGAAGGAGCACGTTAACTATGCTTTTACTGCACACGCGTTGACTGCACTTTAATTGAAGCGCATGTTAACTGTGCTTGTACTGCAATGCATGTTACAGGTGCTAGGGTAGGAACGTGCGTAGAAGCTGCTTGGGCGGAACATGCGTACAGAACTGCATGACCACCGGCACACAAAAGGAGAAAATGCTAACACATGCAGGAAACAATGGGAAATCCCCACACTGCGCCAACGGCCGTCAGCATTCTACCTCGAATTGCATCCTACACAGATGGAAACGGCAGCCCCCAGCAGAGACAATGATGAGGTCAAGCTTTGGTATTCACCTCCCCTGTGAGCCCCAGGGCAGAGGATCCATGCCAGGCTCAGCTCTACTCCCCTGATACTGTTTCACTGGCTTTGGCAGCACTGCGTTTAAGGTAGCTGGCAGAGCCCTCTGAGAACCTTCTGCAATCTTCGGGAGCAAGCAGGGGGGGGGGGAAAGAGGAGGGAGGGAGGGGGCGATGAGGTTGTGCGAGGCTGCTGCACTCTTCTAGATCCTTCTAAATTTTGTGGTTGCTCAACAGGCTATCATGATAAAGAGTGTGGAGCTGAACCAATTTTCCCTCCTATGGCTACTGAAAAGACCGCAGTCTAGTGGAGCCTCCCATGTCATGCTTAAGTGAGAGTGTCACCCTCAAGTGGTCGCTCATGAGCGTTTAATCAATCTTTTCCTCTCGATCTTCAGAGAGGAGAAAATCTGTCCACCATCTGCTGGAGAGATAGAAATACTGAAGGGACCTTTGGTGACTGAGACCAATAGAGGCATGGGAGTGACATCGCTGAAACCTGGGCTTTTCATTGGTTCATTGTCTCCACCAATCTGCTGGTAAGGGAACACAACCCACTTGTCTGGACTGATCCAGCAGGACGATATGGAATGTATTATACCCCCGATAGACTGAAGATGAAGAGACTTACCTCCATCACACTGCTGCTGGCAAAAATTCAGGGGAAAAAGGGATCCTTCTTCTATAGATGATAGACTTGTCCCACTGTTCAGATTTACTGATTAGAAATAATCTCTTGGTTAGAAAGTAGTACAGATATCTAGAATGTTTTATCCACTTGTGACACCACTCTGTCATGAGACTGAGAATAAAAGACAAGTGAGCAGGTAAAAAGTGAGTAGGACACAGTTATGACAGTGAAAGGCTGAATATTTTAATCAGTTCCTACTAAAAAAAAAAAACACAACATTCTTAAGGAAGGAAAATGATTTTAACACATGTAGAAAGCAACCCATTCTAAAGAGCCTCAGTGCAGCGTCACTCTACTGGCTGCTGTTCGATCTCCTCTCCAATTCAATAACTGCATACCTGGCTGAGCTTCTCTGCAGCTCCAAAATTTCAGCCGTTTTACAGTTATAAGGAGACCTTGGTATGACAAACCTTGCCTCAGATAAAGCCGAGCCTAAAAGGAAAGCAAGGCTCTTTCCTGCTGTCTATATTTATTTCAGGACACAAATTTGAAATAAGGATGCAGACTTTTACCTTCAGAGAATCTCTGGTAGTCAGTGTTTTCCTCCTGACTGCAGCAATCTCGCCCCCCTTCCTGACGTGGCATGATCCTTTTGCCTGTATCACATGGCAGTGCCCTAGAAGTACCATGGCTTGGGGCTGGTTCTCTATCCCCAGGTATTATCCTAATCGCCACTGTACACAGACTGGAGGATAAAAGTATAAATTACTACCACCAACTGTTCCAAAGATATGCAGCAAAGTTTTTTTACCAGAACCTGATATTATAAGGCAGGCATGGGAATTTCCTTGAAATGGACAACTGAAGAACTAAATAGTTTATTAACATACCAAGTCCTACCTTCTTGAGGACTGGTGGTCTTCAGTGATTACTCATTTCTACCAAAGATTAACAAAGCAAAGCATGATCACATTATTTTATAACACTGAAAAAAGTAGGACACACCCGGAAAATACTGAATGAACTAATGATTTTATATAATCTGTCTTGAAAGAAATTAATTCTACATTAAAGAAATTAAATTCAAATGTACTGAGATTGTTCTGTTCTATGTAAACCGCGCTGATGATAAATAGCGCGGTATATAAGAGACTTTAAATAAATAAAATAAATAAATTATAGAAAGAATTAAGATGATACCTTTCTATGCTACCAATTTAAAAACATGGGCTTCCACAAAAATATAAAGCCAGACTAAAATCAGACCAAAGTCCATCGAGAATGCGATCCTGTCTAAAACAGCAGTTCCCCAAAAGTAGATCTATTTTTCACAGCCCACTTAAAGGGATGAGCATTGGTTCTCCCATGTCTACCTCGCTAAAAATGTTTTATAGAGATGTTCTTCCTGAAATTTGTCCAAACTTCTTTTGAATCCTGCTATATTAGTCACTTTGAGCACATCCTCTAGCAACAGATTCCACAATTTTATTACGCATTGAATGAAAGAGAACTCGCTTGGATTTGTCTTCAATCTTCATCACGTTTTGATCACATGAAGGAGTCTAAATTCCTGAAAGCTTGGGAAGGAACGTATTAAGTCTACTGAATAAAAAAGTATAATATTTCTGAGCATGCAAGTGGACTATAAACGACAACCACACATGACTTTATACATAAATAAAGCAAAATATCGGACATCTGATAACACCGGCTCCAGCAGTCACTGGAAAAAAATATGCAATATGACATAAGTTATCCAGCTGGACTAATTTCAAAGAAACACACAGATGATTTTGTGGCAGAAATACTAACCTAGGTTTGCTTTTAAAGTCCTGAACGCAGACTGCATGAATACTGTTAATTCAACAGCAACGTTGTGTGCAGAAAAGGCAGACGTCTCATGTCCGTTAAAAGGTGATACCTGTAACATATACAGAGCTGGGTGAGATATACCATTGTACATAATTCACATCCAGCTGGTCCCACTCTAAGTGCTTTCAGATTCCCATTCAGCGAGAGGTCAAGCAGCATGCAAGGACAAATGAAAGTTTAAGTCTGGTCCGATGGTACCGACACAATGGGGCTTTCTATTATACCTATGTCGGCACTCCTTGTTCTGACCATATGAACGCTCCTCGAGCAGCACTGCGGCAATTGATGGCAACTTGTTAAAATTCACTGCAGCACTGAGCGGAGGAGAATGATCAGCAGCGATTCCTTTATTATTTTAGAAGCTCAAAATAAAGATCCAACAAAAAAATGTTTTCTAGCCACATATTATATTAATATGTTCTCTAAGGTGAAAGATGACCAAAGGTTCCTATGAATTTAGCCTTTCATTCTATAATATAACAGGCAAAGACAGATGATGACCTCCAAATGGACCGTCCAGTATGTCTATTTATTCCAACAGCTCTCTCTACAAGGGAACCCAGAGAAAGGTGGCAAACAGAATGTCCGCATGGAAGACCGTATTCCCTTCCGACCCTTGATACGATGACCAACAAGTCCCTTTTATGAGCATGTTTTTCTATGCTCTACCTACATCAGCAGACTGCAATCTCCATCTCTTTGGATGTGCAATGCAGTCAATGCCAACTCCTAACTAGTCTGCACAGTCTTTCATTGCTTTGTATGTTTGCCCTCCGTGATAGAACACACGCTGGGTTTTGGCCCTTAAAATGATTATTTAGTTCCTTGTGTCTCTGTGGCTATGCTGGTCTCCTAAAGTTAGGGTCAGCTATAGGTTATTACCTTTTACACTGCGTATTTAATTTAATTTAATTAGCAAGTTTTTATATACCGCACCTTCCATTGATCAGTTGCGGTTTACATGGAACAACAGTGAACAGGCAAAGCTGCTTTTACAGATAACATTGTGAAACTACAAAGAAATTCAATTTTACAATTAACAGTTTGTTAACTATATACAAAGAACCAGATATTAACTATGTACAGGTATGTATGCAAGGAGAAATACTGCCTTCTCCCTGAAGTGACCTCCACAGGCTCTCCAGGTACTATCAAAACAGACTATCTTACCAGGTAGCACCAGCCACAAACTGAATCTTCCTTTCTTCCACTATTTTGGTACTTCGCTCCATTTCTGTTACTGCATACACAAAATTGCTCAGCTGTGCTTTCCGAAGGCAACTCAATTTGTTGCACCGATATTCCTTTTCAAAGTGCATGACTAAGTACATTCATTGTGCAACCGCGTACAAGAGGTGCATGTGATTGCATGACTGAGGGCACATGGGCCCATTAACTCACTGCTGCCCCACAGATGGCACATGCAGTGTTATGCAGAAAACCCATTTGGACTCATCTGAACTTGGCACTTGTGTACTGGCGAATTTCCACCATCAACTTGCACCATGATAACAGATGGCAATGTGTAGGCAGTACGTACGTTTTGTGTGGATGACGGTGGCTCGGTTCCCAGTCATAGGCTGCCTGTCCCAGGTTTACCCACCTCTGGATGTGGAAGCCAGTTATCACTAGCCCACGTCTGACCTCCAACATCCCCTGCTAATCTGGTGCTTAGAATACTGGTGTGCTGAGACACCTCCTCTGTTTCCTGCAATGCCCTCAATAGCATAATACTTCAAAGAGCTCTGCCAGTTCTGCTCAATGTACTTTATATATCTCCAATCCTTTGCGACAGCGTCTTCTTTCCTTTTTAAGATAATGACAGTGAAGCCATACAATTGGTTCCTTCCTGAAAGTGCACACATTTAATAAAGATGTCTAGTTATGTTGAAAGACCATGTACCAACATGGCACTCCTTAAAATGCCATGTGCATCACATATCAGACAGATCTAGTCCAATCTAATCACCATCTCTTATTCCTATTTTCCCTCTCGCACCTGCAAAGAATCAATAGCAGAGTGTCCTGCACTCTCATCTTCCATCTATATATTTAACAGAATTCTATGCTGTTAGGTTATTCCCCATTTTTCTCTTAACCTAGCCATTTCCTCCTATTTCTTTACATTTCCAGCTAAATCACAACCAGGACACATCACGAGTACAAGGATTTTTCCCCCATTTTGTTACATCTCCCCAATTTATTTTAGTACAGACACTGCAGTGACATCCTCAGCCAGGGGCCATGTACTAGGGCTCTTTTCAGAGCCCTTGTAAACATAAACCTATAATCCGGCCACTAAGCGTCATTGTTAGCAATGGTGAAGCTACCATGCCCTCCCCGAGGGGTTTGTGCACTGCGTCCACATCATCCCCAGCCGACCTATGGGGCAGAAATGTTTAGCTAGGCATCAATCCCAGGTTCCTTTACATGGCACTGCGTAGCTCTGCCACAGGGCCATCCAGCCAGCCCTATCCCTTTTTCTTTGGTAAAACTCTCGCCTCGATCAGAGCAGGATATAAAATAGCAAAAACACAATTATTGCTCTGCTAGTTAAACCATTATAGTGCTCATAACTAAGGGAATGAATTTGGCTTTAGAAAGAGCCTTTTTACAAGTTATATCTTCAGGAACATCCTAGGCATAAAAAGCAGATAAAAGCATCAAAGTCTCAAGGTGAAGGAAGCAGCAATCTGGTTTTGAATCAGTAAACTGCATAGTAACAAAGAAATACAAAAAGCACAGAGGTAGGTTAAATACAGAACATGGTCACGGAAAATGGTGTCAGCAATGGGATACAGCCTGGATTGCCATGCTTTGTGCTTTAATCCAACAGAATTATACATCACATAGCAATAGGATGAACAATGGCGTATAGTGACAACGGAGCACAAAAGGGTGTGCCTAAAATGAGACTGACACCGCAGCTGTGCTGTAAGGCAAAAAGCAAAGAGCCAATGTCTGTCAATGCACACCTACGAGTGTGTTATGCATTTAGAAATGTCTTGGGAACCAACAAGAACAAAGCATTTTGGGGCAAATATTTAGCAGCGGTGGCTAGGTGCTTTTAAAGAGCCTACCCACTGTCGCTTTATCTAAAACCCAACATTCAGCGCTGGAACTTATGCGCTGTCTGGCACTGAAAATCCAGTTTCGCTGGACAGCACCAGCACTATCCAATCAGTGGATGCACCTTTAACCGTTAGCAGCTGAAGATTGCCACTGAACCGATAGAGGGGGCAATTCTGGTCGATCTGCCCACAGACGGCCCTGGTTTTAAGCAGACGTCTTTTCTGCAGTCTGTGCAGTGTTCAGCGGCACTATTCTGATAGTGCTGCTGAACACGGTTACTGTGTTTTAGCCGGCTAGCAGGGCTGCTAACAGACTAAAATGCTTTGAATATTCCCCCTTTACTTTTATAAAACAAATAATACATTTTACTTTGTCTTTTATATTACAAAGTCAGCTATCTGAGCTCAAACTGCAGTAGAACGTGAGCACATTATGATGTCATTAGGCGTTTTCAAAGCTGCCCTCTCATTGGTGAATCACTGCATCTCACTATGCTGTCACAAGATGTCGGCAAGTAAGATAATGCCTGATCTTGCCTGGATATTTTCTACCCGATATGATTATATGACTAGCTGCAAATCCAATGGAGGATATTTCGGATACAGTGCGCTCAGCACATTTTTTTCCTCAGGACGAGCTAAGCACTCTTCCCCCCTTCCCCAGCCCAAAGCCAGCATTCTTCCCGTTTCCTCATAAAGCTGTTGGCATCCTCTTTTTATGGCTCGCCCATCCTGCCATTTCACTGCTACATTGTAAACCACACAGCACCCCCTTGAGAGCACCAGTGCAACAGCGCTAATGGACAAATAGCATGATGGTAGCGTTTCAAACGCATTAAATATAGATTGGGTTCTCTCCCTGCTGACCTCCCCCCTTCCACAAGTGTGAAAGATCCAAGGGTGTGGCATCACCGTGCGATGCAAGCCATGGCGAGAAGTGCAGAAAAGGGAAGATTGGCCAAAACTATGGCAAATTGATCATGCCAAAAAGTAAACACATATGCTTCTAATGAGGAAATCCATGAAGAACTCACGTTTGCTTTAGATTTATCTCCAAATGATTCTACCACGTTCAGAAACTCTCTTCTCTAGCTTCTGCTTTCGGCGTTTTGATTCCCATTGCCATGTTGCACCCTTCCATCTGTACATCAGCGAAGGAGTCGTGCTTTCTTGCTGCGTATGCGAAGCTGGAAGCAGGAGTGGGCAGAGTTAAAAGATCCGGGCAGGATCTATAACAAGGGCAGCAGTTTTCAGAGAGCAGAGATGGCGGCAAAAAGGAGAGGAAGAGAAGGCTAGAAAAATTCTACCTGGAAACAGATTCACCTTTCCAACAGTCTGATCATGAATGGCTGACCGTGAGAATCTGTGGTCCTACACAAGCAGAAGCAGAAAATCCAAAATTCTTAGCCCATCAAAACACACAACGATGGCAGTAATGAGCACAGAACCTGCCAGCATTCTCACGCTGTGCTCTCAGAGGTTACAGGAGAGGGTTAAGGCATTTATTACACTGTTTATTTTTTTCAGCGGTATTACAACTCTAGCTTTTTCATAGATAGAATGAAGAGGCAAGATTCGTCCTTAGCTCTTAGCTTAACAAGCAAATAAACCTATCTTAAGAGGTCACTTGCTGAACACAAAACCCTTACAAACAAATGCCAGATCCTAGCTCCTGTTAAGATAAAGAAAGACTACGTTTGCTCCAGGTTACTTACCACACACATATGTTCCGTTGCCATTCGGCGGCCGGGTATCTCGGTGCAAGGTACACAGCATTCTCTCTGCAGAAGAAAAAACATGGCCGTTCCCTCTGCCTGGGTTTTTTATGCTTTATAACGCAGGGACCCGCCCTGCCCAAACGCAATTACTTTAGCCCTGGTTATCCACCACTCACAGCTGCGCCAATGAGGAAAAAGGTTAAAATGTCAGAAAGAAACACCTGCTATAGACAAAACCATCCCCTAAGCCTCAGGATGGGGTAGCCAAAAACAAAACCCAATTTATGCTGGATTGGAATAGTCAAAGTTGCCTGCTGAGCTGGTTCGTTTCCTTGTCTTCTGCTCTACCATTACCCCCACAGTTCACCAAATGCCGATTACTGTCATGGCAACCTTCTTGACAATGCAACATTTCTTTCTAAAAAGTTGTACAACTGCTACATTTTGGACACCATATACCATAAGACATGAAAGAATGCCTGCTGTCGTCATAGACGGTATATTCCTAACTTTTATCCAGAGCAACACAAGGGTAAACCACAGAAACTGCTAAACCCTGAGCTTGATGGATCAACTCTACAACAGCGTGCATTTATTGGGAAGGATGGATTATGGGGTGCAATGCTGCCATAGCTTGACAAATATAACATGCAGCCGACCATATCAGATCTTCACATACGCACCACCTTCTGTCGCCTGCTTGCCCGTGTTCCCTTTCTTCCCCTCCTAATTTTTGCTGCTGGTGTATCTGCTCCACCCTTGGCCAATCACAGATGGCAAACGCGCCATAGGCTTCAGGGTGATTGCGCAATACCGTAGGACCTACACAAACCCATGAGATTTTTGCAAGAGGAGAGAGAATGATACAAGGCAAAATGGGAGGGTTGTGTGCGTCTATGAAAAGGGAGTGGCAGAGGAATTTAAGCTTGGCCAGGCCATGCTTCACCCATCCCTTCCTTCTCCTCTTATGCTGCTCAGGCTACACCCCCCTTTCCTTCCCTTGCAATCCCATTCCCTTCTAAAGTGAACGGTAGCCCCTTGCACCCCAAAAATGAAGAATAAGGTATCATCCATTCTATCCCACGCTGTCCCGTCTTGCAGAGGAATGTCACAGTTACACAGAACTCTGGTGACAGAAATGAGAAAAGATCTTCAGTGGAAGCTGCACTGGACACGTCTTTGCTAGACAATGGTGCCCCCCCCCCCTTCTGCCAGTTTTCATAATGTGCTGCTCTTCCTACTGAGGGCAGCAGCATCAAGGGGTAAAAGCGCAAGATTCTAACTGTAGTACAGCTCCAGACTTTGTCTGGTGCAGGGACACCGTAAAAGACATGAAGAATGTAATAATGAAACACAGAAATAACTGCTTACAGAGCAGGAGGCCCGCAATGGCTAGTGGATACTTTATTTGATTTTACTGTGCAGGCAAGGAAGGCTTTGCCTTTAAGTATTATAAATTGTTTTGCAGACTGACCCAAAAAGCAGCAGATTGTTTCAGCATAGACACTCCACATAAGTGGTTAAAAAACCAGCATCTGTGATCTTTATTTGCTCATAAGGACTCCTGAACCCTATCAGCAAGAGAAATGAAGATTTAGACAATTTGATACCCAGTCCTCAACCAATGTGAAATAGGTATTCACCTGCCATCATCCTTTCCACCAATAGCATTAAGTCTTTAAGCCTAGAGCCCTCCCCTGGCCAATCAGGTACAAGCTCAGCCACTTAGTTAATGATGCAGCAGTATAGGGAAGAGTATCACATGTGAGCTGGAAGGCAGCCAACATGGAGACACGGAGAGAGAGCAAGGTAAACAACTTTCCAAAGCCAGAACAGTGACATTTACTCCCCAAACACCAGCTTCTTTCCTCTCCTCTTCCATAATCCCTTCCCACTGCTCCACAGCTTCTACACAGCCCTGGACCTGTCTTCCTCGGCACCGTCAACAAGATGACATGCCTTACAGACTAACACTGCGTCACCATTTCCACCTTCTCAACTACGCAGTGACAAGCCTCCAAGCTTCAACATGGCAAGTGCCTGTTAACCCCTCCATAAAGAGAAACATCCCAGACCCAGTCTAAGGGAAAACAGTGGAAGGTTGTCAGGGAGAAAAAAAGAAGAAAAAAAAAAAAGGAAAAGAGACACAACTCTCGGCAAGTTGTCATTACCCTCGACAAAAGAACATCACTAACAAGCAGTCTTCATTAGAACCTGCCTTACTGTCTCTTGCTCTTCCCATTGGCAAAGGAGAAGCGTGGAAGGACAGTGAGCCTCAGCCAAGCTAAAATCAGTGCATTCTGACCCATGCAACCAACAGTGATCTGAGAGAGAGCAAAAGCAGAGGAGACCATTACAGCCTCCCGGATCGGAGTAAGCATGCAGTAGACAGACAGATATACATACATACGTCTATACACAAACACACACATTTCATGTGACGAACCTCTGGCGTCTCAGCTTGCTGCCCAGTTACTGCTACGGTGCCTTCGCTCTGCGTGTGTCCGCTGCACAGCGGCATGGAATAGAACCTTCCAGAATATTCTCCCATTAACCCTTCCAGCGGACTCCCCACCCCCTGCGGGACCAAGCGCGTTGCGTCTCCAGCAGCCTTAACATGAAAAGGTTATAAAAATAAAAAAGGTAAAGGGAAAACTGAATTCCTATTGCTCTCAAAAGCCAGAATGTGATTCAGTAGTAGAAGCCCAGTTCCCGATTAGTTCTCTTGATTCATCTGTCACTATCTCTCTCTCTCTTCTTGCTGCAGCAGGGCTGTTTCTCATAGACCTTATCCACACAACATGTTCAAGCTCTCTCTCTCTCGGCTCTGTGACGCAGCTCAAAATTCTCTAGCCTGCTCCTGGTGTCTCAACTGTGGAACTGCAGCTTCTCCAAAGGGCTGAACCAACATAGGAGACAAGGTCTCTCAAGCAAAGACGAACTCAATACTGAAGAATCTGCACCTTGAATTCTCTGCTACCAGAGTAAGGCACGCACTGGCATCATACCACCCTCCTCCTACACCGCTGTTTGCCTCTCAGTTTTCCTTAGCTTTCCAGTGTGTCTCTTCAATGCATAACAAAACATGGTTTTGTAGTAGCCCCCCCCCCCACACCCCCATCTTCAAACCAGCTGTAATCTTCACAGGTAGTTTTGTGCCCACGAACACAAATATGCAAATTTTTAAAGAAAATCTGCTTACAGACAGATACCCGGTTACAAAAATACCTGCAGACCTGGCATCTACATTTTCTATGTATGCAGGAATAGGGTAAACAGTACGGATGCAGCTTTGAAAATTCCAGCCCATACACTTCATGTAGCCAAAAAGAATGTCGGCTGTGAACTTTATTGTGCATTTTAGCTATTCTTAGGCAGCAGTTTTCAGACAGAGTTAATTCGCCCATGTAAATGCCTTTCGAAACTGTCTTCAGTAAGTCCCATCAACCTGCAGTAGGCCAGTTTCTAACAGTCTTGCAACAGCGTGAATAAGGGGCACAGCAGGGGAAGAGAGGACCTCTTCCCCTCCCAAAACTCCATGTCTCATCTTTGCCCATCCACAATACCCAATCAGATCAAGACAGCTTTGAAACGGAGGATTAAAATACATTTATTAAATAAAAATGGATGTATCAAAGCATAAAAAACAGTGAAATATATCAAATCCAGTGTGCATTCTGCTCTGCATTTCTTGATATGTGGGAAAAGGTTAAAATAAAAAATTATGGTCATTAAGGACCAGTATTTGATGAATGGAATTCATTGCGTTGTTTAATACTGTCTATGCGGTAACTCTATTGGGATTTTTATTCCTATGGAAAACAGCAACAGCTGCAGCTCAGGGTATAAGAATGGGAGTGGAACTTATTAGGAGATGTAATATGTTCAGAGACAGTGGCAGGACACAAAGAGAACTGCTATATTACATTTACACTACATTTCTATACCACCTTCTCTGGACACAGTCCAAACCCAAAGCAAGATACAAGATAAAAAATACAGCAAATAGAACTGAAGTTTTACTTTCAATCCCAGCACTGAAAACACCTTCAGAGGAGGGCTTTAAACTAGATTCACTGGGGATGGGTGAAGAAAGCCCCCAGGTAAGTGAAACATTAAATCTCTATAGAAATGGGTAAAAGGGGCAACATCTGGAAAGCGGTGTGTATAAATGTTTGTAGCATGGGAAATAAGACCCCACATGTCAAGGCTTTAATGGAAGAGGCTGACTTGGATTTACTGGCAATTACGGAGACATGGTTCACAGAAAACCATGACTGGGATGTAACTATACCAGGCTATACTTTATTCAGGAAGGACAGGATAGGAAGAAGAGGAGGAGTGGCACTGTATGTAAAAAATAATATTAAAGCTTTGCAAGTCCAGAGCTTAAAAGGGAGAGAGGAGGCCCTGTGGATTATTTATATTCTCTTATATACCGTGCTATTCTGCATCAGTGCGGTTTACATTGAACAAACTGAAATTACATTGAACAGGGCATTATAACTTGGAGATAACTATTTTACAGGGAACATGGGCTATGGAGGGTTAAGTGGCTTGCCCAAGACCACAAGGAGCACCTGTGGGACTAGAAACCCCAGTCCTTCCGGCCCAAGGTTGCTGTCCTCTAGTGGGATTTGAACCCCCGTCCTTCCGGCCTGAAGTACCTTGCCCCCAACCACTAGGCCACTCCTCCACTCCACTATTAAACTAGAAAGAGGGAAAGAAAAATCTATTTGCATTGGTGTGATATACAGATCACCCTCACAGGGAGAAGAAGTGAACAGAGATTTATAAGACATACACAATATTGCCATGAAAGGGAAGTGCTACCGATAGGTGATTTCAATATGCTGGATGTTGACTGGCACATTCCTGCTGCAGTGTCATCTAGAAGTAAGAAGATCCTGGATTCTCTAAAGGGAGAACTATTCAGGCAATTGGTAACAGACCCCACATGTGAAGGGGCCATACTGGTCTTATTTACCAATGGGGAAAGTGTTTCTGATGTCATATTGGGAGATCATCTCGCATCCAGTGATCACCAGACGGAGTGGTTCAGTGTTAGGACTAGGGCTGATAAAATCCATTCAAAAGCAAGGGTCTTAAACTTTAGGAAACTAACTTTGCCAAAGAGTCTTTACTTCAAAGAGTCTTTAGTGGGATGGGAATAGCCGGGGGATGTAGAAAAACAGTGGGCAAAACTGAAAGGAGATATTTTAAGGGCAACAAACCTTTTTGTCAGAAAGGTAGGTAAATGTAAAAGGAAAAAGGAGGCCGCTATAGTTCTCAAAAGAAGTAGCTGAAAAGGTGAAGAAAAAGAGAGGCCTTCATGAAATACAAGAGATCACTGATTACTTTCCAAATACCCTCACAACATGTTCCGGCACCACATAGTGAAGCCACTAGACCCTCAGCCACACCACGCCCCAGACCTCTTGCTATAGAAGAGTTCTCCAAAAAAGTTCTCCCGACCCTACATCAGAAATCTACCAACCTTGAAGAAGCAATCACCATCTGGAACAACACATTGAAAGAATTCGCCCACCCAACATCCTCCATTAACTCAGAAACCCACAACAGATGTAAAAGTAGAAGACTGCATGCTCCATGGTTCTCAGCAGAACTCCGTGCCTCCCTCATCGAACTCAGGAAGCACGAGAGGAAGTGGAGATGCTCCCGATCCCAGACCCACAAATTAGCCTACCTTGGACTCCTGAAGTCTCACCGTGAGAAGATCTATCTCAGAATGAGTGAATACCATGCCCAGCTCCTTCAACGCTCAATCAATAAACCGAGAGACCTATTCAACCTAGCGAAATCCCTAATCAAGGAACCCTCCCCCATCCAACTGGCCCCAATTCCCCCCCAGTCATATGCCGACTTCCTCCAATCCAAATCACTTACAGCAAGTAATCAGCCAGCATCAATAGCGTCCCCCCCCTTACCAAACTCCCACCTCACAAACATCACTCACACATTTTACCCCTCCTGATGAGAAGAATATCCAAGACCTCATTGCCAGCTTCAACACCTCAACAGCCCCAAACGACCCCTGCCCAGCACACTGGATCCGGACCCTCCAAGTTGAACTCAGCCCAATTCTACTAAACATCATCCGTCTATCTTTTGCTACCGGCTCATTCTCCTCTTTACTCAAACAAACTTCAATAAGACCCCTCCTAAAGAATAGCAGACTCGACCCATCAAAGACAGAATCTTACCGACCCATCTCGAGCATTCCTCTACTCGCTAAAATAATCGAGAAGGTCGTCTACAGACAAATCCAACAACATATAGACATAGCAGCCCCCCTCGACCCCTGCCAGCACGGTTTTAAAGAATCGCATGGAATAGAAACACTGCTCACCACCCTCACCAACATCCTTAATAGAGGAATTGACAACGCTGAAAATGGTTTCGCCCTCATCTTCCTGGATATCTCAGCTGCCTTCGATTCCGTCAATCACAACCAGCTACTTACCCGCCTCCTGGAAAAAGGCATTCACGGCCTTGCCTGGGAGTGGTGTAAATCTTACCTATCGGATCGCTGGCAACAAGTCCGGGTTGGTTCTGAAACTTCGACACCATTCCACCAGCAACAAGGTGTCCCGCAAGGTTCCTCCTTATCGGCACTGCTGTTCAATATCTATATGCAGCCGATATGCAACATCATCCGATCCTTCAATATTTCTGCCCTAATCTACACCGATGATGTTTTGCTATTTACCCCGTTCAAAGTCAAACACCCAGAATTCACCAACCTTGTCAACTGCTTCAACGAAATTACAGACTGGCTAACTACCCAAAACCTCCACATTAAATTTCAAGAAAACAGAGGTACTCTTCATATCAAGGAACAAAAACTTCTCTCCTCCCCCCATCCTAAGAGTAAGAGATGCGGAGCTTCCAAGCCCTAATGCCATACGCTACCTCGGCATTACTCTTGACCAGCATCTCGATTTCAAGGAACACATAAAAAGCATCACCAGGTCCATCTATAACAAAATTAGAACACTGAGACATCTCAAACCTATGCTACCTGCTGACGACTTCCGAACCATCTTCCAGGCCCTCATACTACCTCATTTAGATTATGCAAACTTAATCTTGTACGGCCTACCAAAGAACACTCTCAATCCTCTCCAACAAGCCATGAATGCCGCCGCACGTGTCCTCTGTGGTCTAGCCAGATCAGACCACATCACACCAATACTCAAGGATCTCCATTGGTTACCGATATACTCCAGGCTAACATATAAGATTCTGCTAATAACATTCAAGATTATCAACATCGCCCCCAATTCTCTCAAGGAACTTATCACACCTACTCCAAAAACTAGAACCAGAAGGACAACAACAGACAACACTTTGACTATTCCCAAAGACTCCATAAAGTGCTCACAAATAACCAGGAGAAGAACCTTTGCCCACTACGCACCAAAATGTTGGAACGACCTCCCCCCAGAAATCAGAGCGATCCGAGACCTTCTACAATTACGGAAAGCAATAAACCACCACCTCTTTCTGCTCCATTTTGCCCAAGCTGCCACCCCGACTCCAAGAAACCATCCCCCTTCCCCTACTAGTGCCCCCTACACAACATAACACTCAAGCCGCCAAGCACTCTCTTGTCAGCCCTGAAGCATCTTATGTACTTTCAGATCAAGTATCAACTATTATGCCATATCTTTATGTATATGGTTTCATGTATTCCTCAATGCAATGTGTGCCTTTGAGTCAGGCCTGACTCCTGGCGACCCAGAAGCTCCTGGGTTTTCTTGGCAGTGTCACCAGAAGTAGATTGCCAGGCCTTTCTTCCAAGGCAATGGAGGGTTAAGTGACTTGCCCAAGGCCACAAGGAGTGCTAGTGGGAATCGAACCCTGGTTGCTTGGTTACCAAGCCAGTGTTCTAGCCACTAGGCTACTCCACAGTTTCCCATGTTCTCCAAGTTTTATTCCCTGTTATAATGTAAATTCAATCAGTCTTCTCTGATCTGAATACTCTTTGTTAAATGTAAACCGCACTGATAACAAATAGTGCGGTATATAAGAATTGTTAAATAAAATAAATAAATAAAATCACAATATTTGAAGGTGAAAGAAGCCGATCTACAATCAAAACCTACAATACGGTACCTTGGTGTTACACTGGATCAAAACCTCAACATGAAAGCTCATATAGTGGACTGTTGTAGTTGTTATGGAAGGACAGACTAGATAGGCCATGTGGTCTTTTTCTGTCGTCATATTTCTATGTTTCTATGTTTCTATATAACTCTGTAAGAGCTATTTACTACAAGATCCGTTCACTCAGACATCTACGCCCCTTGCTTGAACCAGAGGATTTCCGTACTATCTACCAGGCTCTGATCATGCCCCATTTTGACTATGCTAATGTCATTTTACTAGGACTCCCCCAATCCATTTTGAATCCCCTTCAGCTCGCAATGAATAGCGCAGCGAGGGTTCTACATGCAGCTTCTAGGAGAGAACATGTGACGCCCCTTCTGAAGCAGTTACACTGGCTTCCTATACACGCCAGGATCATCTTCAAGACAATTTTACTGACTTTCAAGGCGGTAAATAGTCTCTCCTCCTCCTCTCTGACCTCATCAAATCCATAACCCCGAATAGATCAAGAAGATCCACAGCAATAAATATGCTAAGGTTTCCTCAAGAATTAACAAGCTGCACCACAACAACAGCAAATAGGGCTTTCAGTCTCTGTGCACCAAGACTCTGGAACACCTTACCAACAAACATCAGAGCGATCACTAACCTTATCCAGTTTAGAAAGGCCCTCAAACACTACCTTTTCCTCAAATACTTCCCAGAGAACGCTGAATCACAACCCCTCCTCAATAGTTACAGCAACACCAAAACACCTAGCGAGCCTTGAGAACACATTTATCAAGGTGTCCTTGACCATTGGAATGCACGTTTTATGTATCTCTATGACTCTAAGATGTAAATAGTTACCCTGGTTATCCACGTTTTGCTGCCCTATTATTTGTAATATTTCCTTGTTATCCAAGTTCGCTGTCCAGTTTATTGTAAACTCAGACACATATTTTCCTGTCTGATTTTTTCTGTTCTATGTAAACCGCGCTGATACCGAATAGTGCAGTATATAAGAAATTTTAAATAAATAAATAAATAATAAAAATCACAGAGAGAGGAAGACAAGCATCAATATTTGGAAAAACTTAAGAGAAGCTAGCAAACTAGTCAGGAAAGTGAAGATACAACATAAGAACATAAGATATCCCATACTGGGTCAGACCAAGGTCCATCAAGCCCAGTATCCTGTTTCCAACAGTGGCCAATCTAGGTCATATGTACCTAGCAGTGTCCCCAATGCTTGTACTGGGGTCAAACATTGATATCCTGGGTCCCTTCTTAATAACGATTTATGGACCTTTCCTCCAGGAACTTGTCCAAACCTTTTTTTAAACCCAGCAACACTAACAGCCTTTACTACATCCTCTGGTAACAAATTCCAGAGTTTGATTACACGTTGAGTGAAAAAATATCTTCTTTTATTAGTCTTGAATAGTTTACCCTGTAGCTTCATTGCATGCCCCCTAGTCTTTCTATATTCTGATAACGTAAAACAATCAATCTACGTTTACCCAATCCACTCCGGTCATTAATTTACAGACTTCTATCATATCTCCCCTCAGCCGTCTCTTTTCCAGGTTAAAGAGCCCTAACCTTTTTAGCCCTTCTTCATATCCTTTTTAAGATACGGCGACCAGAATTGCACACAATATTCAAGGTGCGGTCTCACCATGGAACGATATGGAGGCATTATAATATCTTTTGTTTTATTTTCCATTCCTTTCCTTATGATACCTAGCATTCTATTTGCTCTCTTGGCCGCCGCTGCACACTGGGCCGAGGGCTTTAACATGTTATCCACAATAACGCCTAAATCTTTTTCCTGGGTGGTGGTTCCTAATGTGGAACCTTGCATTGTGTAACCATAGTTTGGGTTGTTCTTCCCTAGGTGCATAACTTTGCATTTGTCCACATTAAATTTCATCTGCCATTTTGATGCCCAGTCTTCCAATTTATCAAGATCCTCTTGCAATTTTCCACAATCCTCTTGGGTTTTAACAACTTTAAATAGTTTTGTGTCATTTGCAAATTTGATAACCGCACTAGTTATTCCCTTTTCCAGGTCATTTATGAATATGTCAAAAAGCAGCGGACCCAGCACAGATCCCTGGGGTACTCCACTATTCACCTTTCTCCATTGGGAAAATTGGCCATTTAGCCCTATGCTCTGCTTTCTATCTTTTAACCAGTTCCTGATCCACAATAGTACACTGCCTCCTATCCCATGATTCTTTAGTTTTTCCAAATGTCTCTGATGAGGGACCTTGTCAAAAGCTTTCTGAAAGTCCAGATACACAATATCAACAGACTCACCTTTGTCCACCTGTTTATTCACACCTTCAAAAAAAATAACAGATTAGTAAGACAAGATCTTCCTTGTCTAAAGCCATGTTGGCTGTCTCCCATTAGGCCATGACTATCTACATGCTGAGTAATTTTGTTCTTTATGATGGTTTCTAACATTTTTCCCGGTACTGACGTCAGGCTCACCGGTCTGTAGTTTACCGGATCACCCCTGGAACCCTTTTTAAAAATTGGCATTACATTGGCCATCCTCCAATCTTCAGGTATTACGGATGATTTTAATGAAAATTCACAGATTACTAATAGCAGGTCTGCAATCTCATTTTTCAGTTCTTTCAACACCCTTGGATGTATACTATCCGGCCCAGGTGATTTGCTACTCTTCAGTTTATCTAACAGTTGTAATACATCTTCCCGATGTATCAATATTTCCTTCAATTCTTCCGCACCTTTAAATACCACTTCAGTCATGGGTAACATCCCTACATCTTCCTCAGTAAAGACCGAAGCAAAGAATTCATTCAGTCTCTCCGCTATCGCCTTGTCGCCTCTTAGTGCCCCTTTAACCCCTCTATCATCTAATGGACAACTGACTCACAGGTTTTTTGCTACGAATGTACTTGAAAAAGTCTTTATTTCGCATTTTTGCTTCCACAGCAAGCTTCTTCTCAAATTCTCCCTTTGCCTTCCTTACCAATGCCTTGCATTTGACTTGCCAGTGCTTGTGCTGTTTCCAGGTTTCGTCGTTTGGCTCTTTTTTCCATTTCCTGAAAGATGCTTTTTTTGGCAACAGCAGCCTCTCTGACCTCACCTTTTAACCATGTTGGCAGTTTTTTGGACTTCCTTCCACTTTTCTTAAAGCGTGGAATACAGCTGGTCTGGGCTTCCAAGATAATATTTTTCAACAACACCCAAGCTTGATGTAAGTCTTTAACCTTTGCAACTGCTCCTTTTAGTTTTTTTCTTAACTATTTTCCTCATTTTATCATAGTCTCCCTTTCGAAAGTTAAAAGGTAGTACTGTGGATTTCCTTACTATCCCTCCTCCACTAATTAAATCAAATGCAATCATGCTATGATCACTATTGCTAAGTGGCCCCAACACCCTTATTTCCTGCACTAGATCTGGTGTTCCACTAAGGACTAGGTCTAATATGGCTTCCCCTCTGGTCAGTTGATGAACCAGCTGCTCCAAGAAGCAGTCATTTATTTCATCTAGGAACTTTATCTCCCTAGCATGTCCTGCCGTGGACACTGACACTACAAAAAGCAGAAATAGCTAATACGATAAAATGGGGGGATAAGACCTTTTTCAGATATGTTAGTGAGGAGGAAGGGTAAAAGTGGTATTGTGAGATTCAAAGGTGAATGGGAAGAATAATTAGAAGCTAATGAGGATAAAGTGACATGTATTTATTTATGTGATCTTATATACCGCTTTATCCAGAATCAAATGGTTTAAATAGAACCAACAAAAATTTACATTTAACAATGAACAGAGAACATGTGCATCAACAAGTGGATATACCGATAACCCAATCCCAGATAACTATTTACAGGTAATGAACATGTACATCGGGTTAGGTATATACAGGGAAGGTTTTTTGTTTTAGAAAAGGGAATAATGTAATATTGATTATATACATAATGAGTTCTTAATTATAACAAATATTTCTGTTCTGTGTTCACAGATGAAGGGCCAGGAGTAGGATCTCAAAAAACACCCACAAATAGGAACAGAAGTGACAGGGATCTTGAACAATTTTCATAAGACTGTGTTTGTGAGGAACTATTAAAACTAAAAGTAAACAAAGCAATAGGACTGGATGAGATATATCAGAGAATACTAAAGGAACTTGGGGACATTCTAGCAGCTCCACCAACTGATCTTTTCAATGCTTCTTTGGATTCAGGAGTGGTCCCGGCGGACTGGAGAGGCACATATGGTCCCTTTACACAAAAGCAGAAGTAAGGATGAGACTGAAAACTATAGGACAGTCTAACCTCTGTGGTAAGTAAATTATTGGAAACACTGCTAAAAGAGACAATAGTGAGGTGTATGAAGTTCAATGGATTGCAGGATCCGAGGCAGCATGGATTCACCAGAAGCACGTCTTCTCAGACAAATATGATTTCTTTGACTTTGTGACCAGGGATTTGCACTGAGAACCCTAGATGTGATGTAATTGGATTTCAGTAAAGCCTTTGACGCTGTTTCGCATAGGCGACTTACAAACAGAGCGATGGACACTAAAGTTACTGCTTGGGTTAGAAATTGGTTGAGTGGAAGGCGACAAAGGTTACAAGTATATGGACCTGCAGGGATCTGTCCTTGGTCTGATTCTTTTTTAATGTTTTTGTTAGTGATACTGCAGAAGGACTGTCGGGTAAAGTTTACCTGTTTGTGGAAGATACCAGATCTTCAATAGAGTAAATATCCAGGAAGGAGTAGATGACATGAGGAGGGATCTAGCCAAGCTTGAATGATGGTCAAGAATTTGTCAGCTGAGATTTAATGCCATAAATGCAGGGTCATGCATTTATTTATTTATTTATTTATTTGTATGCTTTTCTATACAGCCCCTTCCAGAGATCAGGGGCGGTTTACAAAGAACGAGATAAAACCATTGAACATTGAATTACATAGAACATTTTGGCACAACAATAACTATGATACATGGAAACATGTTTAACTATTTACAGATAACCATTTACAGCAGTCATTATTATCTACAGAGAAAGAATTGAAACCAGACATTGATGGCTGATTATCATATAGTGAGACAATGTATCATAGATGTTAATGGATACATGCAAAGGTGAATGATTCATTGAATTAGGTAGGATAAACTTGTGTCAATTGTGTCGTGTATTCTTGTGATACGTGTTCAAGTGAGGATTGAAAGTTGATGTAGTGTTGGGCGAAAAGATATGTTTTAAGCTCTTTCCTGAAAGAAATAAGGTCTTTAATTTCTCTCAGGTAGAGTGGTAGCTTGTTCCATTGACTGGGGCATAGTAAGAGAAGGCAGTATTGGTTGTCACCTGCTTCAGTTTTCTCACAGAGGTGGGGATTAGAAGCATGTTGAGGTTTTCTCTTCTTCTTCTGTTTTCTATGGGGGTATGAATTAATGTTGAAAGATGTGAGGGGGCTACGTCATTAATGAGCTTAAAAACGGTGACTAAGGTTTTATATTGAATCCTACTGGCTATGGGTAGCCAGTGAAGAGCATAAAGAATTGGGGAGATGTGGTCAGAAAGTTTAGCTTTAAAGATGATCCTAGCCGTGACATTTTGAGCTCTTTGTAGGATGTGTAGGTTCTTCTTAGATGCACCTTGGAGTAATCCGTTACAGAAATCTAAATGTGGCATTATAAGAGCCTGGACAACTGTTCTGAAATCACTTATGTCAATGAGGGGTCCAAGTTGCTGGATAGTTCTTAGTTTAAAGAATATAGTTTTAGCAGTCTGTTTTATGTGATGTGACATACTAAGAGTTTTGTCTAAAGTAACTCCTAAATATTTTACTTCAGATTTGACTGGGAGGGTAATGTCCATCATGTTGACAACAGATGGGGGGGTGAAGTTGGGGTTTCTGCATACAAAAAGAGCTTCAGTCCTTTTGAAATTTAGATCCATTTGAATTGAGCGGAGCCACTGTTCAGCTTCGGATAGACAAGATTTTGTCATAATTAGGGTTATCTATGTCACAGGGGGCAAACAACATGATGCCGTCTGCGTAGATGAAATAATTTATGCTGTGGCGTTTGAAAATTGTACAAATAGGTTGTAGATAGAGATTGAAAAGTAAGGCAGAGAGAGAAGAACCTTGTGGGATACCTCGTTCTTGTGGGAAAGGAAGAGAAGGGGAATGATCTATCTGAACATATTGGAAACGGTTTGATATGTAGGATTGAAACCAGTGAAATGTTTTTCCCTTTAAGCCTAACTGTGATAGTCTGGATAAGAGGGTGCTGTGATTCACGCTGTCAAAGGCAGAGGAAATATCAAGGAAAATAAGCAAGGAAGTCTGCTTAACATTATCAATGCCTTGGATCAGTGAATCAAAAAGGGATATAAGGGCGGAAACCGTGCTGATGTTCATCTAGTGGGAAATTGGTATCTATATGGTCTTGTAATTGTGTTTGGACTACCTTCTCAATGATTTTAGCTAGAAACAGAATACTGGCAATGGGGCAATATGAAGAGGGGTCATTGCTGTTAAGAGATTTGTTTTTTATTAGAGGGGGAATAGCTGTAAATTTGAGGTCATCTGGCATGAAGCCCTGTAGAAGAGATTGGTTTACTAGATTCAATATGTAAGGGGCGAGTTCAGATTTAGCTGCTTTAATCCATGACACTGGACAAGGATCAAGTAACGAGGTGGTGGTATTGAGGTTTGATATGGTCTCAAGAAGTTGTTTATTCGAAATTAAGAGAAATGAGCTCCATTCAATGATGTTATTTGTTGTAGTAGATGCCAAGATAGAACTAGGACGGGTACTCTTTTTGAGTTTGCTGGCAAAGTGATTTGCCAGGAGTTGGGGGTCAATTAGTGTTTTGTTCAAGGTGTGTTCAGGAACTTTAGAAAGGGATTTAATAATCTCGAAAAGTTCCCCTGGCCTGTTGATGGCTTTTGATAAGGTTTTTGTGTGATGTAATCTTTTCGTAGTGTTTATAGCTTCTTTATAGGATTTGAGGTTTGCAAACTATTGTACCCTAAGTTCTGAGCTTTTTGTTTTATGCCATTTAGCTTCTAGTTTCCTGAGGTTTTTCTTTAGGATACTAAGCTCAGAGGTGTACCATTTCTCCGATGACTTTCTTCTTAATCTTTTATTTGTGGGTGAAGGTTTAGCTTCTGCCCCTACAACAGAGTTCCAGATTGATACGAGTACATTAAGATTGTTTGTGTCAGAGTCTAACTTGGTAGAGACTGATTCCAAGAAGTCTTCCTTGTTAAACTTGCGGAATCTATGTTCTATGTGTTTGGTATTGAAATGTGTTGTGTTAGGGAGTTGGAAAGGGAGAGAGAAATGTATCATGAAATGATCGGACCAGGGTACCTGCGTTGTGGTAGGTGGATTTAATTGAGGTAAATGTGTGTAATGTAATGGAAGGAATATTAAATCAAGGGTGTTACCTTTGCAATGAGTAGGGAGAGTAATTATCTGTTTAAATCCCATGTCATCCATTGCTTCAAGGAAGGATAGTTCATGACACTTTGGCAGTGAGGCGAGATTAAGATCTCCTAGGATAACAGAAGGTTTCCTCAAGGAGGATTTACACACAACCTCAAGAATAGTGTCTAAGCTTTGTATATCAAGTGTGGGGGGGTCTGTATATAAGGCAGATGGACATGGTGTGACTTTCTATTCTGAGGATATCTATTCCATCATGTTTATCAAGTAAAACAGATGAAAGGTTGAGGTTAGTTTTAGCTATTATTAGAACTCCTCCACCTCTTTTTCGGTCCCTATTACAGCTTAGTATAGTATAACCCTGTACTTTCAGTTGGTTAAGAAGAACTGAATCAGATTAATTTAGCCAGGTTTCAGTTATACAAAGAAGATGAGGTTTCTCATCAGCAATGAGGTCAATCATAATTGGGATTTTATTTCTAATCGACCTAGCATTGATGAGTATACATTTTAATTGTGATGTCTGGGTAGTGTCCTTCTTAGGGTTATCCATTGGTATTAGGTTTAAATGGATTAACCTTTGAACCTTGGAATGCTGATGGGTGCGTGATCTACCCATGTAGGGATGTCTGTTATCATATTTTTGGATGGTATGTCTGGGTCTGTATGGGATGATGTGAATGTGTGTAGGTTTAGGAATATTTATATCTGGGGATAGAGAGTGAATGGGGGGAGTGTGAGAGAGTAAGAAACCTAGAGAAAACATCAGTATATTTAAGGTGAGTGCTAACAATCTTTTAAGTTCCATTATTGGTTAAACAAGGGTAGATATGTGACTAGCAAGTGAATGGCAAAGTAGTTATTGTGTTGTGACCACTTTGATTGAAGGATAAGGTGGTATACAAAAGTGTCTAAATAAATTGATATAAATATATTATACTATATACTTTATAGCAGTAGTACAGTATACTATGATATATATAGCGCTGTATATAAGAGAATATAAATAAATAGAAATATATAGATAGATAGATAGATAGATATAGATATATATAGATAGATAGATATAGATAGCTAGATATATGGATATATAGATATATAGATATTGTGACACAGTGGATAATACAGAGCCCATGGAGGTTAGTGAAAATGAGAAACTTACCTCAGATTTGGCTGAACAGGAAAGCTCAGTGCATGGAGAAAAAGCTGGGCAGCAAATGCCTCCAGCACAAGTAAAGCCAAAAGGTATTTTCCCTCTAATAGTTGTGACGCAGGGAGAAACAGAAGGGCTCATCAGGAGCACCTGTGCCCAAAGTCCTACGTAACAGGCAGAGAAGGGAAGCACATAAATTCCTGGTTAGAACCAGGAAGAGGCAGTTCAGGAAGGAGTTCCAGGAGTTCAGGAGGAAGTTCTGCAGGAGGGAGTTCTGCAGGAGGCAGTTCTGAACGAGGCAGTCTGGGAGGAGGAAGTCCTGGAGAGGGCAGACCGGGAGAAGGCAGCCACTCAGGAGGACTGAGCAAACAGCCCATGAGCAGAGGTCAGGCTGAAAGAAGTTTGCCGGTAGAAGGAAATTCTAAACGTGGCTTCAGAGCAAGGAACAGCTGGAGAGGTAACCAGGAACTTGCTAGCTCGGAGGGAGGCTGGAGAGCCCGAGAGAAAGTCCTCAACAACCCAGAAGAAAAAGCCAGAACAAGGTAGAAAGGTGGGAGCCTTGTTTTTCCAAAGAAGGGGTTAAAAGCTCTATATGTTTTTAAAGGACGTGGCCCTGAACATAACCATAAAGCTGAAAAATATCCAGTATTCTCACTAGGTGGGAAGGGACAGAAAACCCATCAAGAAGCCATTCGTATACAGCGTAGTTACTCACCTGTAACAGGTGTTCTCCAGGAGCAGCAGGAATCAGTCCTCACTTATGGGTGACGTCGGCGCCGACGGAGCCCTCGCGGAGCAATTTTCCCCAGCTTTCAAAGAAAGCCTTTGGGAATTGCAGCGCGCATGCGCGGTCGTCTTCCCGCCCGAAGGTGCCATCTTAGCCAGTCAGATGACATAGCTAAAAAAGACAGCATAAAAATTTGCAAAAAGAACATAAGCAGACGATTGCAACTCCAAGGGGAGGAGGGAGGGTAGTGAGGACTGATTCCTGCTGCTCCTGGAGAACACCTGTTACAGGTGAGTAACTACGCTTTCTCCAGGACCAAGCAGGAAGTCAGTCCTCACTTATGGGACTCCCAAGCTCAAGGCTACCGGAGACCCTAAGCACAAAATGAGCTCCCTCTAGCTCAGCAGCACAGAAGGAAAGAATCTTCGCTGAATTATCACCCACCGGTAGCCCACATCCGGGATGGAGGGTAGGAGTTGCTCAGACCTCAAAGAGATTACGGAGGACTGCCTGTCCGAAAGCACTGTCCCTACGGGACTCCCTCTCGAGACAGTAATGGACCGCAAAAGTCTGGCTCGAAGACCAAGTAGCGGCCCGGCAGATGTCTGCCAGCGGAACAGAGCGGAGGTAAGCCACTGATGTGGCCTTTGCCCGAACACAATGAGCCGTGACTCGACTTTCTAAGGAGAGTCCGGCTGCCCCATAAGCCCAAGAGATACAGTCCGCAACCCAGATGGACAGAGTACGCTTGGAGACCGGGAGCCCCAATTTATTGGGGTCAAAAGACACAAAAAGCTGAGCAGCTTTACGGTGCTCCCGCGTACGGTCAAGGTAGAAGTTCAATGCCCTTCTACAGTCCAGGGTATGGAGGACCGTCTCAGCTCGGCTGGAGTGTGGTCTGGGAAAGAAGGTTGGAAGTACCACCTCCTGATTCATGTGAAAAGGGGAGACCACTTTAGGCAGAAACTTAGGGTGAGTCCGTAGGACTACCCTATTCTTGTAGAACCGAGTGTAGGGGGGATCAGACACGAGGGCCTGCAATTCACTCACGCGCCTAGCGGAAGTGAGGGCTATCAAGAACAGCGTTTTCCAAGACAGAAAACGGAGGGAACAGGTAGCCATAGGTTCAAAAGGCGGACAGGTGATCCGCTGTAAAACCACATTCAGGTCCCAGTCAGGTGCTGGCGGGCGCAGAGGTGGTTTAAGTAGGAGACCTCGGAGAAACCTCGCTACGAGAGGGTCGTTGGAGAGAGGTCTGCCGTCCACCGGCACATGATGTGCTGAAAGAGCACTGAGGTGAACTTTGACGGAGTTGGACTTAAGTCCCAGATTAGAGAGGTGTAGCAAGTACTGTAAGATCACCGACACCGGGCAGGAGAAGGGATCCTGAGACTGTTGGGAACACCAGATTGCAAAGCGACGCCATTTAAGGGCGTAGCATTTGCGGGTAGAAGGCCGTCGCGAAGCCAAGACGACCTCCTCCACCTCCGCCGGCAAGAGAAGAGGAGCAAGGACTACCCTCTCAGCAGCCAGGCCATGAGGTTGAGAGACCTGAGGTTGGGGTGCAGTAGGGACCCCTGATCCTGAGTGAGGAGATCCGGTTGTACCCCCAGAGGGAATGGATCCTCCACCGCCAGTTGCAGCAGGAGCGGAAACCACGGCTGCCTGGGCCAGCGAGGGGCCACCAGGATCATGAAGGCTTTGTCTCGGAGAACCTTGAAAAGAGTCCGAGAGACTAACGGGATGGGAGGGAAAGCGTACAGAAGGCTCCCCGACCATGAGATCAGAAAGGCGTCCGCCGCAACCCGAAGGGGGTGTGGCTGACGAGAGCAGAAGCGAGGAAGCTGCCGGTTGTGAGGACTGGCAAAGAGATCCACCACGGGGAGACCCCACCTGAGGAAGAGCTTCTGAACGATCAAGGGATCCAGACGCCACTCGTGCGGCTGGAGGACCCTGCTGAGTTTGTCTGCCAGGCAATTTTCTTGGCCCGGGAGATAAACTGCCTTGAGGAGAATGCCGTGACTGACGGCCCAAGAGCAGAGCTTCTGTGCCTCCCGGCAGAGGAGGAAGGAGCCCGTGCCCCCCTGCTTGTTCACGTAGAACATGGCAACTTGATTGTCCGTCTGGACAAGGACGGACTGTTGGGAGGTCAGGTGGGAGAAGGCCTTGAGAGCTAGGTGGATCGCCCTGAGCTCCAGGAAGTTGATCTGCTGAGCAGACTCCCACTTGGTCCAGAGGCCCTGAGTACGTGCCTCTTGGCAATGTGCTCCCCAGCCCAGGAGGGATGCATCGGTGGTCAGCACCCGGGTCGGCTGAGGTGACTGGAAAGGCATTCCTAATATCAGGTTTGTCTGCCGGAGCCACCACCGGATGGACGAGACCAGCGGCTCGGAGGCGCGCACTAGGTCTGCTAGGCCGCCTGTGGCTTGTCGCCACTGCCGGCGGAGACACCATTGAGCAGGCCGCATATTCAGGCGGGCATTGGGGGTCACATGGACGGTTGAAGCCATATGGCCGAGCAGTCTCAGGAAGCGCCTGGCGGAGACCAGGGGCTGGCTGCGAAAGCGGTCGGCTAGGTCCATGAGCCGCTGAGCCCTGTCGAGCGGTAGGTACGCTCGCGCCTGAGGAGTGTGCAGTCTTGCGCCGATGAACTCGAGATCCTGTGAGGGGAGCAAAGTGGACTTTGCGAAGTTTATGACAAAGCCCAAGTGCTGCAGCAGAGTCACCGTGCGGTACGTGGCGTTGGTGACCTCCTGAGCGGACGCTGCTCTGATGAGCCAGTCGTCGAGGTACGGAAAAACATAGAGGCCGTGAAGCCGGAGATGGGCCGCCACGACCGCGAGACATTTTGTGAAGACTCGCGGTGCGGAGGACAGGCCGAAGGGCAGTACCCTGTACTGGTAATGATTTCCTGCCACCACAAACCTTAGGTATTGGCGGTGGCTGGGGTGGATGAGGATGTGCGTGTAGGCATCCTTTAGATCCAAGGAGCATAGCCAATCTCCCTGCTGGAGGTAGGGCAGAAGGATTCCAAGGGTAAGCATTTTGAACTTCTCCCGCACAAGGAACTTGTTGAGGTTGCGCAAGTCCAGGATGGGTCTGAGGCCTCCTGTTCTCTTTGGTATCAGGAAATACCTTGAATAGAAGCCTTGACCTCTCAGGTGGTGTGGCACCGGTTCCACCGCCTGTTCCTGCAGAAGACCTGCTAACTCCTGAAGGAGCAACTCCCTGTGCAGAGGGGGGCGCGGAGGCTCTCCCGGAAAATAGGAGGGAGGGATCTGGTGGAAGTGGAGGAGGTAGCCCTCTCGCACGACCTGAAGCACCCAGGCATCTGTGGTGATGCTGGACCACCTGTGGGCGAAGTGAACCAGCCGGCCTCCGGTGCTGGGGGGGACCAGCGGGGGGGGAGAGGCTATGCTGAGCGAGTCAAAAACCCCCACCCTGCTGAGCAGGGGCTGGTGGTGCAGGCTTGGGGGCTTGCTGCCTACGGGACCCGTTACCCCGTCCCTTGGCCTGCTGGCCCTGTTGGGGAGCTGCAGGGGCCTGATAATGGGGGTATTGTTTGTAGGCAGCTGCCTTCCTCGGGTAAAAGGACTTTTTTCCCGAGCCCTTCTTTTTCTGGGAAGGGGCGGAGGTCTTCCTAGAAAGCCTGGTCCTGGTGAGAGTCTCAGTCTCAATTTGTGCAGCCTTTTCCGCCATGGGCTTGCCAAAGAGGTTTTCGCCTCGGCAGGGGACATCGACCAACTTGTCCTGTACCCAGGGTTCAAGGTCGGACGACTGAAGCCAAGCCTGTCGGCGGGCACCGATGCCGGCCTGCGGCTACTCGAGCCGAGGCTTCAAAGCCATCATAGGCTGCTCGGGACATGAACTTCGAGCATTCCCGAATACCCGTGGACAAGGCCAGGAACCTCCGCAAAGGCTCCTCGGAGAGACCAGCGGAGAATCCGGCTAGCTCTTTAGCCAGATCCCTGAGATACATGCCCATGTATAGCTGGTAAGTCTGGACACGACAGGCGAGCATAGAGCCCTGGAAGCACTTCTTGCCAAGGCCATCCAGGTTACGGGCCTCCCTTCCAGGAGGCACCGAGGAGTGCATCTTCTGGCTCTTAAGACGATGCATGGCCGATTCCACTACCATGGAATGGTGTGGCAACTGCGCCTTTTGAAAGCCAGGGCTCTTGCGGACTCGATAGATAGAATCGACCCGCTTGCTCAGGACCGGCGAGGAGGCCGGACTCTCCCACATGCGGAAGAGTAGTCGTTCCAGCATAGGAGGAACCGGCACAGTAAAGTGTTCCCACGCGGGAGAGTCATACTGGAGGGCGTCGAGCTCCTCGGCACGAGGCTCCTCCTCGGGATCCGCAGGGAAGGCCAAAGCCTTGGCCATATCCCTAACGAAGTCCGAGAACCGGGCATCCTCCGGGGGGGACTGCTTCCGAGGCTCGGACTCCGGAGAGTCCGATGGGACACACCGAGTCCGGAAAGAATCAGGTGACTCTTCCTCCTCAGACTCCCAGACCGACTCCGACGAGGACTCGGTGGGGTCGGCCCGGGCAGGGAGCGGCGCCAGCCGCCCCGACGCCGAGGGAGTCGGCGTCGGCGACCTCGGTCCCGAACGGGAGGCCGAGGGCGACCTCGACCGAGGATCGACTCGAGTTCTCATCGACTCGAGGATCGGCTCGGTCTCCGGGGTCGACTTGGACGTCGACGTCCCGGCGGTCGGGGCAGCGACGCCAGCGAAGCCAGCGAGCAGTGCCCGCTGCTGGTCCATGAAGGCAGACAGTCTGCTCTCCAAGGCCGTCAGCCTGAGTCCGAGCTCAGGTGACCCAGCAGCCCCCGACTCGGGCCCCGACGGCGTCGGGCCCGACGTCGGCTGTCGCGGAGGCGAGTCCAGAAGGACTACAGGACTTACCCGGGCAGGCATCTCCGACTCCAGGCGAGGTCGCTTCGGGAGGTGTTCCTTCTCCAAGGACCCGGGGCGGCTGTCGGGGCTATGCGACCTGGCCCTCGCGGAGCCAGGAGCGTCCACCGACGCCGCCCTCGCGGCGGGTTTTTCCTTCCGACGATGGTCCCCGGAGGGAGAACCCCGGTCGGAGGAGCTCCGGCGACGGTCCGAGCTGGAGCCCTTTGACACGGAGGCCTCCGACGAGGTCCGGGTACGGCTGGGGTCAGCGAAGATTCGTTCGCGCTGATGCCGCCGACTTCTCAACGCCTTCGAGGACAGTTTGCTGCAGGGCCCACAGATCAGTTCCTCATGATCCGGGCCCAAGCAGCGGAGGCAAAAGTCGTGTGTGTCGGTTAGTGACATATTTCGGTCACACCGACCACACCGCTTAAAGCCACTGGCAGCCATCGGGGGAAAAAGGGCCCCTGCGAGGTCAAAGGACCGGGCTGCCAGGGAAAAACGAAAACGAAAGCTGACTAAGTCAGAAAAACCGAAAAAACGTTAGAGGACTCGAGACCGGCGTCGCGAGTCCGGGCGGGAAAACGATCGGCGTCGAACCGAAAGAAAAAAGTATAAAATAAGAGGAAAATCAACTTTTTCGCGGGGACAAGACGGGGACGTCTGCAGGGCTCCGCGGAAAAAAAAGAAGACTGGCTAAGATGGCACCTTCGGGCGGGAAGACGACCGCGCATGCGCGCTGCAATTCCCAAAGGCTTTCTTTGAAAGCTGGGGAAAATTGCTCCGCGAGGGCTCCGTCGGCGCCGACGTCACCCATAAGTGAGGAGTGACTTCCTGCTTGGTCCTGGAGAACAGGCAGTTATAGCCCTGGGCTTAAAGAATACTTGGTAGGAAAAGGTATTCGTGTGCCAACGGAAAGTGTGTCAGAAGCCAGCGCATGTAATGAGTGTGACTCTGGTAGTATCGGGAATGAACCTGAAGTAATGCAATGGGAAAATAACAGTGATTCTTCAGACCCAATTCCCATGGACTGTACGCTATGTTTTTCGGATGACATCATTTCTTTGTGTTAACCTTGAAGAAAATAACCTTGTGACATTAACAAAGGGATTAGAAGATATATTTTTCTCTATAACCGTTTTTGTTTGATGCTGTGTGTTGTGTTGGCATTCCTGAGAATATCTGTTTCGGGAAAGGGAATAAAGCCCTGATTTATTTACTTTACCACTCGACTGAGAGTCTCTCTTTTAATAGCAAAGCAGATTTAAACTTAAAACCCTAGGCAGCCGCCTAAATAGGGTTCACCGGGGCTCTATCACACGGGCCCCATCACTATATATAGATATAGATATATATAGAGAGAGATATAGATATAGAGATATAGATATAGATATATATATAAATAAAATATACATATAAAGAGTAGTTACTCACCTGTAACAGGTGTTCTCCAGGAGCAGCAGGAATCAGTCCTCATGTATGGGTGACGTCGGCGCCGACGGAGCCCTCGCGGAGCAATTTTCCCCAGCTTTCGCAGAAAGCCTTTGGGAATTGCAGCGCGCATGCGCGGTCCCCTTCCCGCCCAGGGATGCAATCTTGCTCAGTCTGATGACATAGCGGAAAGACAACAAAAAATTTGCAAGATATGCAATAAGAATGACTGCAACTCCAAGGGGAGGAGGGAGGGTAGTGAGGACTGATTCCTGCTGCTCCTGGAGAACACCTGTTACAGGTGAGTAACTACTCTTTCTCCAGGACCAAGCAGGAAGTCAGTCCTCACTTATGGGACTCCCAAGCTTAAGGCTACCGGAGACCTCAAGCCTAAAGAGCTTCCTGAAGCTCAGCAGTACAGAAGGAAGGAATCTTCTCTGAATACGCATCCGACCGGTAGCCAACACCGGGGCCGGAGGGAAGGAGTTGCCTAAACCTCAAAGAGATGGTGGAGGACTGCCTGACCGAAAGCACTGTCCCTGCGGGACTCCCTTTCCAGGCAGTAGTGAGCTGCAAAAGTCTGACCTGAAGACCAAGTAGCGGCCCGGCAGATGTCTGCCAACAGAACAGAGCGGAGGTGAGCCACGGATGCGGCCTTCGCCCTGACCCGATGAGCCGTGACGCGACTTTCCAAGGAGAGGCCGGCTGCCCCGTAAGTCCAGGCGATACAGTCGGCCACCCAGATGGACAGAGTACGCTTAGAGACAGGCACCCCCAACCGATTGGGATCAAAAGACACGAAAAGCTGAACCGATTTTCTATGCTCCCGCATACGGTCAAGGTAAAAGGACAAGGCTCTTCTACAATCCAGGGTGTGCAGGACAGTCTCAGCTCGGCTGGCATGCGGCCTGGGGAAGAAGGTCGGAAGAACCACCTCTTGATTGATGTGAAAGTGGGAGACCACCTTTGGAAGGAACTTAGGGTGGGTCCGCAGGACCACCCTATTCCAGTAGAACCTAGTGTACGGAGGCTCCGACACTAGGGCCTGCAGCTCACTTACGCGCCTCGCGGAAGTGAGGGCTACCAAGAAGAGAGTTTTCCAGGAGAGGAAACGAAGAGGGCAGGTAGCCATGGGTTCAAAAGGCGGGCAGGTAAGCCTTTGCAGAACCACGTTGAGGTCCCAGTCAGGAGCTGGAGGGTGCAACGGAGGTTTAAGCAGAAGGAGGCCTCTGAGGAAACGCGCCACCAAGGGGTGCGAAGAGAGAGGCTGGCCTTCAACCGGTGAATGATGTGCAGAGAGAGCACTGAGGTGGACTCTGACAGAATTGGATTTGAGACCTAGATCGGAGAGGTGAAGCAAATATTGCAGTACCACCGATACTAGACAGGCGAAGGGGTCCTCAGATCGCTGAGAACACCAGACCGAGAAGCGACGCCATTTGAGGGCGTAAGACTTCCGGGTGGAAGGTCGCCGAGATGCTAGGACGACGGCTTCCACCTCCGGGGGTAGCAGCAGTGGGGCTAGGACTACCCTTTCAGCAGCCAGGCCATCAGGTGCAGGGCCCTGAGGTTGGGGTGCAGAAGAGTACCCTGATCCTGGGTCAGGAGATCGGGCTGAAAACCCCAGGGGAAGAGGGGTGTCCACCGCTAGCTGTAGAAGCAGAGGGAACCACGGTTGTCTCGGCCACCGGGGCACTACCAGGATCACGGAGGCCCTGTCCTGGACAACTTTGAACAAGGTCCGGGACACCAGTGGTGTGGGAGGAAAGGCATACAGCAGACCCGTGGACCACGGGATGAGGAAAGCATCCGGCGCCACTCGAAGAGGGTGAGGGTGCCGGGAGCAGAATCTGGGGAGCTGCCTGTTCAGGGGACTGACAAAGAGATCCACAGTGGGAGAGCCCCACCGGCGGAAGATCTGCTGGGCCACCGCGGGGTTCAACTTCCATTCGTGCGGCAGCAGAATCCGGCTCAGTTTGTCTGCCAGGCAATTGACCTGCCCTGGCAGGTAAACCGCTTTGAGGAGGATGTCGTGATCGACAGCCCAAGAGCACAGCCTCCGGGCTTTCTGACATAGGAGGGAGCCCATGCCCCCTTGTTTGTTCACATAGAACATGGCAACCTGATTGTCAGTCTGCACCAGTACGGACTGACCGAACGTCAGGTGAGAGAAGGCCCGCAGAGCTAGGCGGATCGCCCGTAGCTCTAGAAAGTTTATCTGCTGGGCGGCCTCCCAAGTGTCCAAAGGCCTTGAGTGCATGTCCCCCGACAATGCGCCTCCCAGCCCAGGAGGGAGGCATCTGTCGTGAGCACCCGGGACGGTGGGGGCGACTGAAAGGACATGCCGAGCACTAGGTTGGGCAGGTGAAGCCACCATTGCAGGGAGGAGATCAGACGGTCGGAAATCTGTATCAGGTCCGACAGTCTCCCTGTGGACTGATGCCACTGAGTGCGAAGGCTCCACTGAGCAGGTCTCATATGTAGACGGGCATTCGGAGTGACATGGACCGTGGAGGCCATGTGTCCGAGCAGTTGCAGGAACTGTCTGGCAGGAGCCGGCGACTCGCTGTTGAACCTGCTGGCTAGAGCCATAAGCCTGTTGGCCCGTTCCAGAGGCAAGAAGGCACGAGCCTGCCGAGTTTCCAGCCGTGCCCCTATGAACTCAAGGTCCTGAGAGGGAAGCAAAGCAGACTTCTCGAAGTTTATGACGAAGCCCAAGTGCTGAAGCAGAGCCACCGTATGCTGGGTGGCCTGGGCGACCTCTGGAGCAGACGATGCTCGGATGAGCCAGTCGTCCAGGTATGGGAAGACGAAGAGGCCTTGAAGCCTTAGGAAGGCTGCCACCACTGCCAGGCACTTCGTGAACACCCTGGGAGCGGAGGATAGGCCAAAGGGCAGTACTCGGTACTGATAATGGTTCCCTGCCACCACAAACCTTAGGTATTGTCGGTGGTCCGGGTGAATAAGGATGTGGGTATAAGCATCCTTTAGATCCAAGGAGCATAGCCAATCTCCCTGCTGGAGGTAGGGCAGTAGGGTTCCAAGGGTAAGCATATTGAACTTTTCCCGCTGCAGGAACTTGTTGAGGTTGCGTAAGTCCAGAATGGGTCTGAGGCCTCCTGCTCTTTGGCACCAGGAAGTACCTTGAGTAGAAACCGTGACCGCACAGATGCTGGGGCACTGGCTCCACCGCCTGTTCCTGAAGCAGACTTTGCAGCTCCTGAAGGAGTACGTCCTTGTGCAGCGGGGGTCTGGGAGGCTCCCCCGGGAAGTAGGGGGGGGGCACCTAGTGAAAATGTAGGAGGTAGCCCTTTTGAACCACCCGCAACACCCAGGCATCGGATGTTACGGCTGACCACCTGTGAGCAAAGTGGGTCAGCCGGCCCCCCCGTGCTGAGCGAGGGCCCCTGGGGGGGAGAGGCTATGCTGGCATAGTCAAAAAACCCCACCCTGCTGGGCCGGGGCCTGCGTGGTGGGCTTGGGGGCTTTCTGCCTCCGGGATCCGTTACCCTGCCCCTTAGGCTGCTGCCCCTGATGAGGGGTTATCGAGGCCTGATAGTGTGGGTGGTGCTGCTTATAAGCGAACACCTTCCTCGGGTAAAAGGGCTTTTTTCCCCGAGCCCTTCTTCCTCTGAGAAGGAGCAGAGGTTTTTCTGGAAAGGCGAGTCCTGGTGAGAGTCTCTGACTCGAGCTCTGCCGCCTTGTCGGCCATGGACTTGCCGAAGAGGTTTTCCCCTCTGCAAGGGACATCAACCAACTTGTCCTGCACCCACGGCTCAAGGTCGGAGGACTGAAGCCAAGCTTGGCGGCGAGCCCCGATGCCGGCTCCGGCTACTCGAGCCGATGCTTCAAAGCCATCATAGGCTGCTCGAGAAATGAACTTCGAACACTCTCGAATCCCTGTGGACAGGGCTTGGAACCGCTGCAAGGGTTCCTCGGAGAGACCGGTGGAAAAACCCACCATTTCTTTCGCCAGGTCGCGGAGATACATACCCATATACAACTGATATGTCTGGACCCGACAAGCAAGCATAGAGCCCTGGAAGCACTTCCTACCGAGGGCATCCAGATTCCGGGCCTCCTTACCCGGAGGCACTGAGGAGTGCATCTTTTGACTTTTAAGTCGATGCATGGCCGATTCCACCACCATGGAGTGGTGCGGTAGTTGCGCCTTCTGGAACCCGGGGCTCTTGCGGACTCGATACATGGAATCGACCCGCTTGCTCAACACCGGCGTCGAGGCCGGGCTTTCCCACATGCGGAAGAGAAGCCGCTCCAGCATCGGGGGAACCGGTACAGTAAAGGCCTCCCTAGGGGGGGGAGTCATATTGAAGGGCCTCGAGCTTTTCGGCTCGGGGTTCCTCCGGATCCGCGGGAAAAGCCAAGGCCTTGGCCATATCCCTCACGAAATCGGAGAACCGGGTATCCTCCGGGGAGGACCGCCTCCGAGGCTCCGACTCGGGCGAGTCGGAGGGGACGCACCGGGTCTGAAAGGAACCGGGTGACTCGTCCTCCTCCGTGTCCCAGCCCGACTCCTCCGAGTAGTCGTCAAGCGGCTCCGTGCGCGCGGGGCCTGGGGACCTCCTCCCCGACGCCGAGGCCGGCATCGAGGACCTCGGTCCCGAACGGGAAGCCGAGGGAGACCTAGGTCGAGGATCGACTCGAGCTCGTATGGACTCGAAGATCGACTCGGCCTCCGGCGTCGACTTGGGCATCGACATCCCGGTGGTCGGGGCAGATGCACTGGCGAGGCCGGTGATCAATGCCCGCTGCTGGTCCATGAAGGCAGAGATACTGCGCTCCAAGGTCGACAGTCTGAGACCAAGCTCAGAAGACACAGCATCCGCCAACTCGGGCCCCGACGGTGTCGGGCCCGACGTCGGTTCATCCGTGGGGGAGTCCAGGAGGACTATAATCACTCACGTGTCCAGGAGTCTCCACTTCGAGACGAGGAAGCTTCGAAGGCCTCTCCCCCTCCGAGGGCCCGGGGAGTCGGGCAGGGCTGAGCGACCTGGCCCTCGAGGAACCAGGATTGCCGTCCAGCTCCACCCTCGCGGGCCTCTTCTCCTGCCGGTGTTCCCAGCCGGGGGAGCCCCGTTCAGAAGAACTCCGACGATGGTCTGAGCCGGAGCCACGAGACGTCGAGGCCTCTGACGAGGTCCGCGTGGAGTCAGAGAAGATACGATCCCTTTGCGACTGCCGACTCCTCAGGGCCTTCGAGGACATCCTGCTGCACGGGCCGCAACTCATAGGGTCATGCTCGGCCCCCAGGCAGCGGAGGCAGCAGTCATGCGTGTCAGTAAGAGACATGAGTCTGACACAACGATCACACTTTTTAAACCCGCTGGCAGCCATCAGGGGAAAAAGGACCCCTGCAAGGTCAAAAGACCGCACTGCCAGGGAAGAAGGAAAAAGTGGCGGGAACGCCAGTTGGAATAAAAAAAAAAAAAAAACGTGAACGGGCTCAAAAGCCCGGCGGGAAGAGGACACACGAACCGAGAAAATACAAACAGTTCCATATACTATTGCACCACCTTTGTATATAGTTAACTATGATATCTCTTGTCAGATAACACACCTTTGTATATAGTTTCCCCTATTTCCCAAGTTTATATCTCCTGTTAAATGTAATTGACCAGACATATGTAAATTGTCGGATGTTTTTTGTTCAATGTAAACCGCGCTGATGTCTAATAGTGCGGTATATAAGAATTGTTAATAAATAAATAAATAAATAAATAAAAAACATTTACGAGAAATCAAACTAAAGAAATCAACTTTTTCAGCGGCGGTAACAAACTACATCTGTAGGGCTCCGCGGAAAAAAGAAGACTGAGCAAGATGGCATCCCTGGGCGGGAAGGGGACCGCGCATGCGCGCTGCAATTCCCAAAGGCTTTCTGCGAAAGCTGGGGAAAATTGCTCCGCGAGGGCTCCGTCGGCGCCAACGTCACCCATAAGTGAGGACTGACTTCCTGCTTGGTCCTGGAGAAATATATATGTAATAAAATCAGTAAGCAATACTATTGACAGTTAATAGATGTTATGCGGAAGGAGAGTCAGGGGATGAAACGCTGAGGAGCTTGCCTGGAGCTTCGTCGCGCTGTTGTTCGGGGGGGGGGGGGGTTTCTTTAAGAGAAGCTGTACACTGTGGGAGCTTGAGTTGATTTTCTGTTGTGCACATGTGGTTCTCAATCTCACGTCGCTTCCAACGAGTCTTGCTAATGAATTGTGGTGTTTAAGAGTTAGTGGAAACGTGGACCACTGCCTAAGGGCCACGCCAAAGGGCCCTCTGGCGAGGCCCTCAGGTGCAGGCCCCGACAGGCACGGGCCCTGCCTGGAGGCAGGTTGCTTTTAACGATGCTGCTTTTAACGATGATGCTCATTTGGGCTGCAAAAATCCAAGGGAGCAGTACAATGTAAGGAGCAAAGTACTTTTGTCCACGAAAGAAAAGCAGGACCTGGGCGTGATAGTGTCTGATGATCTTAAAGCAGTTAAACAGATAGAAAAGGCGACAGCGAAAACCAAAAGGATGCTTGGGTGCACAAGCAAAGGAATGGCCAGCAGGAAGAAAGGAGGCGATAGTGCCTCTGTCTAGGTCCCTGGTGCAAATCTCATTTGGGGTAGTGTGTGAATTTCTGGAGACCACACTTTCAAAAGGATATAAACAGGATTGAGTTGGTGCAGAGGGTGGCTACTAAAATAGTTAGTAGTCCTCGTTATAAAGCATATGAGGACAAACTTAAAGATCTTAATATACACACACACATACATATACACATTCGAGGAAAGGCGGGATAGAGGAGATATGATAGAGATGTTTGAATACCTCCGTCGCATAAATGCACAAGAGGAGAGCCTCTCTGATTGAAAGCAAACTCTGCCATGTGGAGACAGAATGAGGGCGAAAGGGGATAGACTCGGGAGTAATATGTGGAAATACTTCTTTCCGGAAAGAGTGGTAGATGCATGGAATAGTGTTTCAGCAGAGGTGGTAGAGTTGAGGACAATATCTGAATTCAAGAAAGCATGGGACAAACACAGAGGCTCTCTAAAGGGAAAAAGGAGACTGTTGTAGTGGTTGATATGGAAGGACAGACCAGATAGGCCATGTGGTCTTTTTCTGCCGTCATGTTTCTATGAGTTTGGGCTGGAACTGCTAATATGTTCTCTGGGCTTAACCTCTCATTTTAAAAGCTGTTTTCATATCTATTATGCACAAATTCTTCCACAACTATGACCCCCCCCCCCCCAAAGTGATATCCACAGCAAATACATTCTATGAAAATACCAGCAAACTCTGATTTATAAATAAACCACACAAATCCATGCAAATGAAGGTTTCAGTTTTACTGGGGGCCAGAGGAAGGCCACGTGGCCACTGAAGAACGAACAGTGTTGAAAAGTAAATAAGCAAAAATACCACCTATCAGTGGAATGAGACAAGGCCACAAGTGAAGGCAGTTTGACTGACTAGATTTGCAGCAAAGGGGGCATGAGAGAGAAGGGAGCAGACGACAGTTCTCTGGAACAATCAAAAGTCCTGTCTGTACCATCCAAGAGCAGGTCATCAGGGGGGTGCCAACGAGTACAGAGGGACGTACCAAGCGGTTACTTCAATCATCTCTCATTGGAGGAGATACTTAACATGGCTGCCTCATGGGTTAGGGACACTATAGTAGATCACTAGCCGACTTGAGATGCATCGCCTTAGATGACACCAGTCAAACAAACTAGACATTTTTAAAATTGGTATACTGTATATATCTGAAGGATCAATGCATCTCTATGGTGACAGGAACATCGTAAAATGATGTCACAGCAGAGTTCAAAAGAGTTTAGCACAGAAATGTTGCAATAGTTCAGAGAACAAAGTTATTAAAGCTTGCACAACTAAAAGAAAGAAAAAAGGTTATGTAAGGTACAAGGACTTCATAAAAAGCAGCAAAAACATTTTTGTGTGTTTTTGTCTAAGACTTGTGAGCTCTTACAAGGGCAGCTGTCCTATATTAAATATATTGGTATAGAGGGCTTAGGCAATTCATAAGTTTAAAAATTTTACTGCAGTTTTTGGGTTACTACTATGAAATGCCACTAAACCCTTCTCTTGAAAGTAGGCACAGTTCATTTATAACCGAACCCATTGTTCTGGCAGCTGTTTAAATGATGAACAATGGTTAAAAGATACCCGCCTTTCAATCTTAAAGACGTAGGGGTTGACAATCAGCACTTTTAAAGATCTTGGCCGTCGCCATTGAAACTAAAACATCTAGTGCCCATTGCTGAATATCCGGTTTCGCTGGCGATCACAGATGCTATCCAGTCAACAATAATATTTAGCCGCTAACCAGATAGTTGCCACAATTGCTCCCACTCTGCCCACAGACTGCCCCGGATTTAACAAGGTGTCTTTCCTGCAGTCTGCAGGGGTTTTCAGCAGTACTATCCAAACAGCGTCACTGAATATTGGGATTGACGGCGTTTAGCCGGTTAGCAGACCCTGTAAGCATGAGGATATATATCTAGTGTATCAAATACCAGGGCACAACTGTAAACGTTGTAACCTCGACTCTCTACGCCCCGTCTAAGAGGCACCTTTCAGCCAGGTAAGTGATGGGCAATTTTCAAAAAAGTCCTTTTATCTCATTCTGTTATTTGCTTGGGTGAAATTTTTTTTTTTTAATTTCCCACCCCATTACTAACATTCTACTAGCTCTAATCCTTGCTAAGTCAAACCTTCACTAGACATGTCCTGATTCCATTATTATGGGAGTTCCAAGTTTACAAAATTCTCTAGCATCCTTCTCCAGCGAAATGTATATGGATAAAGTCAAAGAGGCCTCTAAAAGGTATCACCACAGGGTAACATAATGGATAATGAGAGAGAAAAACCAGACCAATCTAGTCCATCCACTCTGTCCAGTTATATATCCCAGTTGCCACCTGTAAAAAAATTAACCACTCATAGGATACTGCTCCTTATCTAGGATTGTTTACCAACTTCTTCATTGGCTCTCAATCACCTCAATGGACAGACAAATTCCCATATATAATCCAACATTCACACAGACCTTCCTCTTAATATTTTACGACAAGTTTAGCAAAAGTCTAAACTGGTAAAGCTGTTGCTTAAATGTCCGACTGCCTAGGTTCTGTAGCTTCCGTCACTACCAACCTGGGGAGTTCCAACCCAGTCTTGAAGGACTACAAAAAAAAGGGACTGCTACTTCTGTAAAAATATCTGCAATTGTTAAGTATTTACTTCTGGGAATTTTTCAAATCTTGGGGAAAAAGGAATTCTTTAGATTAAAGCTTATTAATCTGTATAAATTAGAATCCAGTTTATTTGTTAAATCAGTCAGGGCCTGGTATCAGCAAAGAGCTTTTAGGTAAAATTAAAAACTCAGGTACCTTTCAGTTTAAGTTTAAGATCCAGCAGAGAGCTTTCTGGTTAAAATTAAAGCCCATCAGAAAGCCACTAGTTTAAATTTAATACTTAGTCAGGGCCTAGTATCAGCAAATAGCTTTAATTTAAATCAAATCAGAGTATAACAGCATAAAAGGAAAAATAGGGTCCGTATTCTTTGAGCAATAAATGGTTTCTAGAGACCTTTACAAAGAGGTCTTCTAGATAGGGAGCAAGAGACCTGTGAAATTGTTTTAAATAGCTGTTTAAGCCAAGGGACACGTCAAAGGGGCATTTTGAAAGACTCCCTCTATCAAAGCAAGAGCTGTGTGAATCATCCAGGAAATTGGTCACAAATTACCTTAGAAGCACAGGACAGGGTACTGTGTAGCAGCCAGCAAGTCTTCTTTCCCTCCCTCCCTGACTCCCACCCACCCCTGGGATAATCGTAGCTTTATAGGTTGCTTAAACCTCTTAAAGGGAAGGAGGTACCCACATTCATTCTCAGGTGCAGCTGTTTATCCTCATCAGGCATACATTAAGGACCTGAGATTAATCTTGAGGTGAACAAAGTCCATTAAACATATTAGTTACAGTTTTAGTAGTGTAAGTATCCCCAGCAAACCTAAGTAAACAACTTAAACACCTAAACACAACCTTAAAACTAAGATGCAGACAGCAGTCCAGCGGCGAGATGGGGGCTTTCCAGTCTTTTGCACTGAGTGTCATATGTATGATTTTCTCCCAGTTGGTGAGGGGTCTTACGTGTGCACTAGGTGCAAGGAGCTCTTTGCTCTCAGGGAACAAGTCCGATCTCTGGAAGCTAGAGTAGCGGAGGACGTAAGGAAGACAGAGGTACACAGACGAGACCAACAGGGATGTAGTACTGAAGTCCCACCTCCGATTTGGCAACATCCCTTTTGCCATGGAGGAGAGAGGTCACATTACAGGAGAGCATCACCCTGGTGAGGCAGGAAGTGATCCTGTATCTAGGACCTGTCCTCCAGGTGATGTAAAACCCTCTCACAAAGAGGAGATTTCTCCAGTGCCATGTGCCCACGAGGGAAGGGTTAGGACACCGTTATAGTTGGTGTTTCGATCATTAGGCATATAGATAGTTGGGTGGCTGGTAGACGTGAGGATCGCCTGGTAACCTACCTGCCTGCCTAGTGCAAAGGTAGCAGACCTCACGCGCCACTTAGGCAAGGTTCTTAGATAGTGTTGGGGAGGAGCCTGCTGTCTTGGTACATGTTGGTTCCAATGACATTGGAAAGAGTGGTAGGGAGGTTCTGGAGGCCAAATTTAGGCTTTTAGGTAGGAAGTTGAAATCCAGAACTACAAGGTTAGCATTCTCCAAAATGCTTCCCATTCCACGCGCAAGACCCAAAAGGCAGGCAGAGCTCGAGAGTCTCAATGCTCGGATGAGACAATGGTGCAAGGAAGGTGGTTTTGGATTTGTTAGGAAAGAGTGGTTACTCACCTGTAACAGGTGTTCTCCAGGAGCAGCAGGAATCAGTCCTCACTTATGGGTGACGTCGGTGCCGACGGAGCCCTCGCGGAGCAATTTCCCCAGCTTTCGAAGAAAGCCTTTGGGATTGCAGCGCGCATGCGCGGTCCTCTTCCCGCCCAAGGATGCCATCTTGCTCAGTCGAATGACATAGCGGAAGACAGCAACCATAAGAATGACTGCAACTCCAGGGGAGGAAGGAGGGGAGGAAGGAGGGTAGTGAGGACTGATTCCTGCTGCTCCTGGAGAACACCTGTTACAGGTGAGTAACCACTCTTTCTCCAGGACCAAGCAGGAAGTCAGTCCTCACTTATGGGACTCCCTAGCTTAAGGCTACCGGAGACCTCAAGCTGGAAAAAGAGAGCGCCCTTCAGCTCAACCGCACAGAAGGAAGGAATCTTCTCTGAATATGAATCCGGCCGGTAGCCAACATCGGGGCCAGCGGGTAGGAGTTGCGTAAACCTCAAAGAGATTGTGGAGGACTGCCTGTCCGAAAGCACTATCCCTGCGGGACTCCCTCTCCAGGCAGTAATGAGCCGCAAAAGTCTGGCTAGAAGACCAAGTAGCGGCCCGGCAGATGTCTGCCAACGGAACAGAGCGGAGGTGTGCGACAGACGCCGCCTACGCCCTGACACGGTGCGCCGTGCCTCGACTCTCCACAGAGAGGCCGGCTGCCCCATACACCCAGGCGATGCAGTCAGCTACCCAGATGGACAGAGTACGCTTCGATACAGATAACCCCAACCGATTGGGGTCAAAGGAAACGAAAAGCTGGGCAGCTTTCCTATGCTCACGCGTACGGTCAAGGTAGAAGGACAAGGCTCTTCGACAGTCCAGGGTATGCAGAACAGTCTCAGCTCTGCTGGTATGTGGCCTGGGAAAGAAGGTCGGAAGAACCACCTCTTGATTGATGTGGAAAGAGGAAACCACCTTAGGAAGAAACTTAGGGTGAGTCCGTAAGACAACCCTATTCCTGTAGAACCTAGTGTAAGGGGGCTCCGACACTAGGGCCTGTAGTTCACTAACGCGCCTAGCGGAGGTGAGGGCTACCAAGAAGAGAGCTTTCCATGAGAGGAAGCGGAGGGGGCAGGTAGCCATGGGTTCAAAAGGCGGGCAAGTAAGCCTTTGTAAAACCACATTGAGGTCCCAGTCAGGAGCCGGAGGGCGCAACAGGGGCTTAAGCAGAAGCAGGCCCCTGAGGAAACGCGCCACCAAGGGATGCGAGGAAAGGGGCTGGCCCTCCACCGGCGAATGATGTGCAGAGAGAGCACTGAGGTGGTCTCTGACAGAGTTGGACTTGAGGCTTAGATCGGAGAGGTGCAGCAAGTATTGCAGTACCACCGACACTAGACAGGCGAATGGGTCCTCAGAACGCTGAGAACACCAGACGGAGAAGCGACGCCATTTGAGTGCGTTAGACTTCCGGGTAGAAGGTTGCCGAGACGCCAGGACGACAGCTTCCACCTCCGGGGGGAGCGAGAGCGGGGCCAGGACTACCCTCTCAGCAGCCAGGCCATCAGGTGAAGAGCCCGAAGGTTGGGGTGCAGGAGAGTACCCTGATCTTGGGTCAGAAGATCGGGCTGAAACCCCAGAGGGAGAGGGGTGTCCACCGCTAACTGCAGGAGCAGAGGAAACCAGGGTTGCCTCGGCCATCGGGGCGCTATCAGGATCACGTAGGCCCCGTCACGGGCAACCTTGAAGAGCGTCCGGGACACCAGCGGCGTGGGAGGAAAGGCATACAGTAGGCCTGTGGACCACGAAATGAGGAAAGCATCCGGGGCCACTCTGAGGGGATGCGGATGCCGAGAGCAGAACCGGGGGAGCTGCTGGTTCAGGGGACTGGCAAAGAGATCCACGGTGGGGGAGCCCCACCGGCGGAAGATTTGCTGGGCAACGCCGGGGTTCAACCTCCACTCGTGGGGCTGCAAGACCCGACTCAGCCTGTCGGCCAGGCAATTCTCCTGCCCGGGCAGGTAAACAGCCTTGAGGAGGATGTTGTGGTCGACTGCCCAGGAGCACAGTCGCCTGGCCTCCTAACAGAGCAGGAGGGAGCCCGTGCCCCCGTTTGTTCACGTAGAACATGGCCACCTGATTGTCCGTCTGCACCAGTACGGACTGGCGAGAGGTGAGGTGAGAGAAGGTCTGCAGAGCTAGGCGGATCGCCCGCAGCTCCAGGAAGTTGATTTGTTGAGCCGCCTCCCAAGGAGTCCAAAGGCCTTGAGTGCGCGCTCCCTGGCAATGTGCTCCCCATCCCAAGAGAGAGGCATCGGTCGTCAGCACCTGGGAAGGTGCGGGAGACTGAAAGGGCATACCCCGTACCAGGTTGGGCAGGTGGAACCACCACTGCAGAGAGGAGACCAGGCGGTCGGAGATCTGTAGAAGGTCCGCCAGACCTCCTGTGGCCTGATGCCATTGAGTGCGGAGACACCACTGGACAGGCCTCATATGCAGTCGGGCGTTCGGCGTGACATGGACCGTAGAGGCCATATGACCGAGCAGCTGCAGGAACCTCCGGGCCGGAACCGGAGACGCACTGTGGAACCTGCTGGCCAAAGCCATGAGCCTGTCGGCTTGCTCCCGAGGCAAGAAGGCACGAGCTCGCAGAGTGTCGAGCCGAGCTCGAGATCCTGAGAGGGGCGCAACGTGGACTTCCCGACGTTTATGACAAAGCCCAAGTGCTGAAGCAGAGCCACCGTATGCTGCATGGCCTGAGCGATCTCTGGGGCCGACTGCGCCCGGACGAGCCAGTCGTCCAGATAAGGAAAAACGAATAGGCCCTGAAGCCTCAGGAAGGCCGCGACCACCGCCAGGCATTTTGTGAACACCCTGGGGGCGGAGCACAAGCCGAAGGGCAGCATGCGGTACTGATAGTGTTTCCCGGCCACTACAAATCTGAGATATTGTCGGTGGTCCGGATGAATCAGGATGTGAGTATAGGCATCCTTTAGATCCAAGGAGCATAGCCAATCTCCCTGCTGGAGGTAGGGCAGCAAGATTCCAAGGGTAAGCATCCTGAACTTTTCCCGCTGCAGGAACATGTTGAGGTTGCGCAAGTCCAGAATGGGTCTGAGGCCTCCCGTCCTCTTTGGGACCAGGAAGTATCTGGAGTAGAACCCCTGACCCCACTGAGGCTGGGGCACTGGTTCCACAGCCTGCTCCTCCAGTAGACCCTGCAGCTCCTGAAGGAGTAAGTCTCTGTGCAGAGGGGGCCTCGGAGGCTCCCCCGGGAAGTAGGGGGGAGGCACCTGGTGAAAATGCAAGAGGTAGCCCCTTTGAACCACCTGCAGCACCCAGGAATCAGATGTTATGGCTGACCACCTGTGAGCAAAGTGGATCAGCCTGCCCCCCGTGCTGAGCGACGGGCGCGGAGGGGGGAGAGGCTATGCTGGCATAGTCAAAAACCCCCACCCTGCGTGGCAGGGGGCTGTGTAGCGGGCTTGGGGGCCCGCGCCGGTACTTGGTATTGAAGGTGGGATTGCTTATAGGCAAGCACCTTCCTCGGGTAAAAAGGCTTCTTCCCCGGACCCTTCCTCTTCTGCGGGGGAGCGGAGGTCTTTCGGGACAGTCGAGTCCGAGTGAGAGTCTCGGACTCGAGTTCCGCAGCCTTATCGGACATGGGCTTGCCGAAAAGGTTGTCACCTCGGCAGGGGACATCGACTAACTTGTCCTGTACCCATGGCTCGAGGTCGGATGACTGGAGCCAGGCCTGTCGGCGGGCACCGATGCCGGCTCCAGCTACTCGGGCCAATGCCTCGAAGCCGTCGTAGGCCGCCCGAGAAAGGAACTTCGAGCACTCTCGAATACTATCGGACAAGGCCAGGAACCTCTGCAAAGGTTCGTCGGAGAGACCAGCCGAGAACCCGGCGAGCTCTTTCGCCAGGTCTCAGAGGAACATGCCCATATACAGCTGGTATGTCTGGACTCTGCAGGCAAGCATGGAACCCTGGAAGCACTTCCTACCGAGGGCATCCAGGTTACGGGCCTCCTTACTCGGGGGCATCGAGGAGTGCATCTTTTGACTCTTAAGCCGATGCATTGCCGATTCCACAACCATGGAGTGGTGTGGCAGTTGCGCCTTCTGGAACCCGGGGCTCTTGCGGACTCGATAAATCGAATCGATCCGCTTGCTTAACACCGGTGTCGAGGCCGGGCTTTCCCACATGCGGAAGGAGCAGCCGCTCCAGCATCGGAGGGACCGGCACAGTAAAGGCCTCCTTCGGGGGAGAGTCGTACTGGAGTGCCTCGAGCTCTTCCACGCGAGGCTCCTCCTCGGGATCCGCGGGGAAAGCCAAAGCCTTGGCCATATCCCGCACAAAATCAGAGAAGCGCGTATCCTCCAGAGGGGGATCGCCTTCGAGGCTCCGACTCGGGCGAGTCGGAGGGGACGCACCGGGTCTTAAAAGAGCCGGGCGACTCGTCCCCTTCCGTGTCCCAGTCCGACGCCTCCATGGAGGAATCGAGGGGCTCCGTGCGGGCGAGGGTTCATCCCGACGCCGACGACCTCGGTCCCGAACGGGAGGCCGAGGGAGACCTCGACCGAGGATCGACTCGAGCATGCATCGACTCGAGGATCGACTCGGCCGCCGGGGCCGACTTGGGCGTCGACGTCCCGGTGGTCTGGGCAGATGCACTGGCGATGCCGGTCATCCAAACCCACTGCTGGTCCAAGAAGACAGATACTGCGCTCCAAGGATGTCAATCTGAGGTCAAGCCCAGAAGACCTGGCAGCCACCGACTCGGGCCCCGATGGCGTCGGGCCCGATGACGGTTCCGTAGGGGAGTCCAGGAGGACAATAGTACTCACGTGCGGCTCCACCTCGAGTCGAGGAAGTTTAGAAGGTCTCTTCGCCTCCGAGGACTCGGGGCGGCTGGCGGGACTATGCGACCCGGCCCGCGAGGGACCAGGTGCATCCTCCGACGACGCCCGCGCGAGTTTCCTCTGCCAACGATGCTCCCGGCCAGGGGACCCCCGCTCAGAGGAACTCCGACGGTGCTCGTGGCCGGAGTCACGAGACGAAGCCTCCGACGAGGTCCGGGCCGGACCGGACTCGTGGTCAGAGAAGATTCGGTCCTTTTGCGATTGCCGACTCCTCAGCGACTTGGAGGACATCTTGCCACACGGACCACAGCTCCCAGAGTCATGGTTGGATCCGAGGCAACGGAGGCAGAAATTATGCGTGTCTGTAAGAGACATTAATTTAGAACAATGATCACATTTTTTGAACCCGCTGGCAGCCATCGGGGGAAAAAGGGCCCCCGTGAGGTCGAAAGACCGAGCCGCTAGGGGTGGAAAATAAGTGGCGGGAACGCCAGTTAAAAATTGAAAACAAAAAAAAAAGAAATGTGAACGGACTCGATAAGGAAAAATCGAGGCCGGACAGGAAAAGGACACGCGAACCGAGAAAACAACAAAGAATTAATCAACTTTTTCAGCGGTGGTAACAAACTACGTCTGTAGGGCTCCGCGGAAAAAAGACGACTGAGCAAGATGGCATCCTTGGGCGGGAAGAGGACCGCGCATGCGCGCTGCAATCCCAAAGGCTTTCTTCGAAAGCTGGGGAAATTGCTCCGCGAGGGCTCCGTCGGCACCGACGTCACCCATAAGTGAGGACTGACTTCCTGCTTGGTCCTGGAGAATTGGGGAACATTCTGGGGAAAGAAGAGGCTTTTCTGAAGGGATGGGCTCCACCTTAAACAGGATGCAACCAGGCTGGCATTAACCTGCTGGCATTAACCTTTAAAAAGGAGAAAGAGCAGCTTTAAAACTAGATAATAGGGGAAAACTGACAGTTGCCTAAGAGAGCATGTTTCGGAACAATGTATCGTTAAAAGGATACTAGCAAAAGACTGAAGTTAAGGTATATCGACAGAGATTCCAATAAAGGCAAAAGTAACCCAAATGCTCTTGAGTACAGTGCAAACAGAGCGTAAAGATTCCAAATTACCCCTACCTACCGATAAGCAGATTAATATGAATAAAATATAGCCTCTAAAATGCTTGTATGCAAATGCAGGAAGTCTAAAAAGTAAGAAGGGAGAGTTAGAATATACAGCACTAAATGAGAGGTTAGATATGATTGGTATGGCAAGAGATATGGTGAAAGAGGACAACCAGTGGGACACCGATACCTGGGTAAAAACTATATTGCAATGATAGAGCAGATCAAACTGGTGGAGGAGAGGCTGCACTCTGTTAGGGCATGAAATCACAAAGGATTAAAGTTCTGCAGGAAACAAAATTCACTGCAGAATCTCTATGGATTTAAATTCCATGTAAAAAGGGGAAGGGGAAAGCGATGGCAGTGAGGGTGTACTATCGACTACCAGGCCAGAATGAACAAATGGATGACGAAATGCTTAAAGAAATCAGGGAAGCTAACAAAATTTACAGCACAGTAATAATGGGCGATTTCAATTACCCCGGCATCGACTCAGTCAGTGTCACGGAAAGACATGCTAGGGAGAGAAAGTTTCTAGATGAAATAAATAATTGCTTCTTGGAGCAATTGGTTCATGAAACAACGAGAGGGGAAGCCATTTTGGACCTAGTCTTTAGTGGAACACAAGATCTGGTACAAGAGATAAGGGTCTTGCGGCCACTTGGCAATAGTGATCATAACATGATCACGTTTGATTTAATAAATGGAGGAAGAATGGCAAGGAAATCCACAGAACTACCTTTATATTTTCAAAAGGGAGACTATGATAAAATGAGGAAAATAGTTAAGAAAAAACTAAAAGGAACAGTTGCAAAGGTTAAAGATTTTCATCAAGCTTGGGTGTTTAAAAATACTATCTTGGAAGCCCAGACCAGCTGTATTCCATACTTTAAAAAAAGTGGAAGGAAGTCCAAAAAACTGCCAGCATGGTTTAAAGGTGAGGTCGGAGGCTGTTGTGCCAAAAAAGCATCTTTCAGGAAATGGTAAAAGGAGCCAAATGATGAACACTGGAAACATAAGCACTGGCAAGTTAGATGCAAGGCATTGATAAGGCAGGCAAAGAGAAAATTTGAGAAGAAGCTTGCTGTGGAAGCAAAAATGGGTAATAAAGACTTTTTCAAGTACATTTGTAGCAAAAAAAACAGAGAGAGTCATTTGGACCATTAGACGATAAAGGGGTAAAAGAGGCACTAAGAGAGGACATAGTGGAAAGACTGAATGAATTCTTTGCTTCAATCTTTACTGAGGAAGATGAAGGGATGTTACTCATGACTGATATGGTATTTAACCCTGGAATTACCAAGATTTTTTGCACACACTGAATACCGTTGGGGTCATAAATGACCCCACGACGAATTTGAATTGTTAAACATGAAAAATTTTAACTAAACAGACAAAATATTATTCTGAATTAATTATTTATTATATGAAGGTTAAATGTTTTGAAATTTAATGCTTTATCATAAAATTACATGAAGAAGAGTTGCCATGAAAGCAGTTTTTGCATGCACTTGATGAACACAGTAAAGTACTACAGTCATTTGCATGAGACACATTTTTGTGGTATATGTGTGTAAAATTTGATCTGCCGTATCTACTCCACCTTTACTAGAATTATAGTCCAAGATCATGCGTGGTTTTTTTGTCTGGACGTGTCTTATCTACTTCTTCTTGATCATGCAAACTGCTTAGAAGAACAACCACTTTTCCTTTCTTCGGGCAATAGGAAACCAGAGTGGCGTCATCACGAAAGGCAAACAGTGAAGTGAATACCTCTCGGCCCTTTGCTGTTACAAATTCTGGAGGTAATTCTTTCCTGTTCTTTCGAATTGTCCCCAAAAGCGTCATTTGTTTTTCTAGCAATTTCCGTGACAGGGATAAACCGCAGCAGAAATTGTCAACAGTAACATTTCTGCCTGATCGCGTCAATCCTTCAGTGAGTTGCAGCACAACCCTTTCACCCTGATTCTGTTCCCTGTTTTGTCCGAGTTCCCTTCCTGTATATACTTGAAGACGCAGAACATATGACGTTGCACTGTCACACAACATCCATAGCTTTATGCCATATTTCCCAGGTTTGCTGGGAATATATTGTCTAAACGGAACACGGCCACGAAATGTAAGCAGTTGCTCATCCACGGTAACATTTTCACCAGGAACAAAGGCGTCACTTAGAGTTGCTTCCCAGGTATCAAAAATGTGTCTGATTGGAGCAAGCTTATCCACGCCTCGCTGTTCATGTCTGTTGGTTGCATCATCAAATCTGAGAGCACAAGAAATTTGCTGAAAACGGTTACGGGCCATATTTTTGCCGAAAACAGAATGACCATCTTCAAGGTTCCACAACTGAACTATGGATTCATTTCGTGACTTGTACACACCACCTGAGAGGATCAGAAGTCGAAGAAAACATTCAGATTCTCCGTCTGTCAAACCTTCCCAGGTGTCGTCATAAATGTGTCTTCCTTCTTTGCTCGTCCACATCATGATTTCATTCAATAAGTTCTTCCTCATGAACAAGTGGAATGCTGAGAGAGGGCCATCAACATTTCCTACAGCATACCTTGTAGGACCTTGTTGTACGGGCATGGCATTAGCTCTGGCGTATCTTCCAGCAGCTTGCTTTATAGGTTTCCTGTTCCATGATGTGGCATCCTTAGATACATAGGCTTCAATGGCAACATTTGTGCTTATAGTTGATGACCTCTTAGCTCCTTTACGACCACAACTAAGATTCCTCACAGATGATACTGACACTGAGGACTCCTGCCTTCTTCCCCGTCCAGCACAGCCTCGACCTTTGCCTCGACCTGTAACTTGACTCTTTGCTGCAGACGATGTTACCGGCTCAACATCAGCCTCACATTCATTTGGCGACCAACTGCTGTCGCCATCTGAATCATGACTGTCATCATCAGATTTATCGCCCGAACTTAGTTGATACGCTTCTTCGCTTTCTGAATATGCTGCATCATAAGACGACTCAGAGCCGTCACTGCCAGCATCTCGTTGCAATATTTCTCTTACTTGGGCAGCTGAATACTTTCATTTTGACATCATAAACAATAACCTAAAATAAACAAAGATAAAGTTGAATAAAATGCAAAGCAGTTTTACTATAGCTGTACAATAATCGTGATGAACGAGCTGAAAGCCTTTAAATTTCATCGGAAATAATGAGAGAACGTATGATATCAATTACAGAAAATGTGTAATTTTCATAAAATAAGAGTACAAAAAATAAATGATACATAATTAATGATACCTTTGTCAGATCAAAAAATTCACAAAACTGAAAATTGTAACACGATCCAAACCGGACGTAAGCAACTAGGGTCAAAAATGACCCCACTGGTACTCTGTGCTGCAATTCATCACTAGCGTCACTTAGTGGATGAAAATTATTCCTCTTATGGCACAATATAATGAGAATATTGACATGTGAAAAGTCATAAAAAGATTGCATTCCTGAACAACTAGTTTCTGAGATACACGTTGTGAAACTTGCAATGGGGTCACTTTTGACCCCATCGGTACTCCCAGGGTTAAAGGTGATGCCACAGAAGAACTGAAAGAAATATTGATACACCGGGAAGATATATTACAACTATTTGATAAACTGAAGAGTAGCAAATCACTTGGACCGCATAGTATACATCCAAGGGTGTTGAAAGAATTGAAATATGAGATTACAGACCTACTATTAGGAATCTGAACTATCATAAAAATCATCTGTTATACCTGAAGATTGGAGGATGGCCAATGTAACGCCAATTTTTAAAAAGGATTCCAGGGGTGATCTGGGAAACTACAGACCAGTGAGCTTGACGTCAGTACCAGGAAAAATGGCAGAAACCATTATTTAAGAGGGAGGAGTGGCCTAGTGGTTGGGGAAAGTTACATCAGGCAAGGGGTTCAAATCCCACTAGAGGACAGCAACCTTGGGCCGGAAGGACTAGGGTTTCTAGTCCCACAGGTGCTCCTTGTGGTCTTGGGCAAGCCACTTAACCCCCCATAGCCCATGTTCCCTGTAAGTATTAGTGTATGTGTCTCATATCCCCTTGTGTTAAATGTATCCCCCAATTGTGTTGTGACCACTTTGATTGAAGGATAAGGTGGTATGCAAAAATGTCAAAATAAATAAATAAAGAACAAAATTACTGAACATGTAGATAGTTATGGCTTAATAGGAGACAGCCAACCTGGCTTTAGCTAAGGAAGCTCTTGTCTTACTAATCTGTTATGCTTTTTTGAAGGCAGGCAAAGGTGAGTCAGTTGATACAGTGTATCTGGATTTTTAGAAAGCCTTTGACAAGGTCCCTCATGAGAGACTCGTGGCAAAACTAAAAGTCATGGGATAGGAGGCAGTGTACTATTGTGGATCAGGAACTGGTTAAAAGATAGAAAGCAGAGGGTAGGGCTAAATGGCCAATTTTCCCAATGGAAAAAAATGAATAGTGGAGTACCCCAGGGATCTGTGCTGGGTCCGCTGCTTTTTAACATATTTGTAAATGACCTGGAAATGGGAATGACGAATGAGGTAATCAAATTTGCAAATGTTACAAAATTATTCATTCAAACTTGCTATAACCCAAGAGGATTGTGAAAAATTGCAAGAGGACCTTGATAAACTGGAAGACTGGGCATCCAAATGGCATATGAAATTTAATGTGGACAAGTGCAAAGTTATGCATCTAGGAAAAAACAACCCAAATTATGGTTATATGATGCAGGGTTTCACATTAGGAACCATCACCAAGGAAAAACATTTACGTGCCATCGTGAATAACATGTTGAATCCCTCCACCCGGTGTGCAGCAGTGGCCAAGAGAGCAAATAGAATGCTAGATATCATAAGGAAAGGATGGAGAATAAAACTAAGGCTATTATAATGCCTCTGTATCTTTCCATGGTGCGACCGCATCTTGAATATTGTGTGCAATTCTAGTCCCTGTATCTTAAAAAGAATATAATAAGTAATAAGTTTTGTAAATAAGTTTACCCCTGTTATCCAAGTTTGTCCCCTGTTATATGTAAACTCATACATGTTAACTGTACTGAGCATTTTGTTCCATGTAAACCGCGCTGATGCTGAATAGTGCGGTATATATGAGACTGTAAATAAATAAATAAATAATAAATAATGTTATTAGAAAAGGTACAGAGAAGAGGCACCAAAATGGTAAAGGGGATGGAAGGCTATCCCTATGAAGAGAGGCTAACAAGGTTAGGGCTCTTCAACTTGGAAAAGAGACGGCCGAGGGGAGATACGATAGAGGTTTATAAATTAAATGAATGGAGTGGAACGGGTAAACTATATCAATTGTTTATGCCATCAAAATATAGAAAGACTAGGAAACATGCAATGAAGCTGCAGTGTAACCTATTTAAAGACTAATAAGAGAATTTTTTTTTCACTCAACGTGTAATCAAACTCTGGAATTTGTTAGCGGAGGATGTTATAAAGGCTTTAGTGTAGCTGGGTTTAAAAAAGGCTTGGACAAATGTCTGGAGGAAAGGTCCATAAACCATTATTAAAGGGGATCCAGGAAATGTTTATGTTTATGTTTATTAGTTTTGATAAAATCGCCTTTCTACAAAAATCAAAGCGATGTACAGTATAAAAACAAATTGTCTAAAAAGAGGCCGAAGCCTGGAAAGGAAAAGAAATACAATATCCGTTTAAAAGAGTACAATTTCTGTTTAAAAGAGTAGACAGGAGAGACATGGAGGGGGTAGGGAAGAGACAACAAGGGGAGGTTAGGGACAGGGAAAGGAAATTACACAAAAGGAGAGGGCACAACGAAAGCCAGGGAGAAAAGGTGTGTCCTCGCCTCCCTGCAGCATCAGCTCCAAAAGCGGCGGCTTTCAGAGCCGCGAAGAGAGAGTTTCTCTCTCGCGGTTCTGAAGAGCAGCGAGAGAGTCTTCAGAACCGCGAGAGAGAAACTCTCTCTCTCTTCGCGGCTCTGAAAGCCGCCGCTTTTGGAGCTGATGCTGCAGGGAGGAGAGGACTCTGCCAGGCAGAGGGGCTCGCGGGACGCTTAATACTGCGGCGGCGGCAAGTTTGGATTTTTTTTTTTTTTTACACGCCGGTAAGTGCTTCGCGGGCCACACAAGATGCTCTCGCGGGCCGCATGCGGCCCGCGGGCTTGAGACCCCTGAAATAGAGGCATGCCTGGCCTATCTCCATGTTACCAGTGTGGGTATCACACTGCCCCCACACTTACCCCTCATTGAAGTGACAGTAAATGCACCCATGCTAAACACTACATCAACAAACCTTGCACGCAAGTAACACAAGGACTACCCGCAATGTGGATGTTCCACCCAAGAACTGGCCATTCTCCGCCCTAAACCACCCTGCTCAGGTAGAATGGGATTTTTTTTAGAATTGCCGTGTTGTCGATGCATGGTACTTTCTACCATGATGTATTTGGCACATGCTGAACCCCACACTACCCTGTGGCACAGTTTGATAAACATGTCTCTTAGAGTCTAGCTAGATGGGTTCAACTAGCTCCTGAAACTCAATCTGCGAACAGGTTGTTCATCTGCAGGCTTTGATACCTTTAAGTGGATTTACATATGAGAAGGGTCTTCTGTTATCTAAAGTTGACTTAGTTTAGTTTTATTCATGTGGATTGTTCACTTTTTGCACTGCACATCAAAGCAATTTAAATGGGTCACAAACATACAAACGTAGAAAGAGGTGGGGGGAACGAAAAGGCAAAAAATGGAAAGCTACAGCAGGTTACAATAAGAAGAGTCTGAGAACAAACGGGAAGGGTTAGGTAGAAGGCACTGTCAATCCACTCAGAACCTCCTGAAACTGGGCACAAGATCAGAGGCTTGTTCAGAATCTTTAAGGCTGATTTGAAAGTAGAACATGTCTGGATTGGCTGAAGATAGCAAGGCAAAGACTTCGAGACAAGGAGCCATACAACAGAAGGCTAACCTATGGCAGATGATGGGATCATTAGAAGACAGCGTTGAGAAGATCTCAAATTACGAGTGGAAGTAAAATAGATAAGGAGATCTGCAAGGTATTTAGAAAAATCTTTAATTAGAGCCCTAAAGAGAAACTGAAGCCAGTGATAATCTTTTCAAAGAGGTAACACGGTCAGATTTCTTAGTAGAAATAAAGTTTTGCTGCACAATTTTGAATAAGTTGAAGACATCTTATGTTTGTAGTTGAAACATTACAGTAATCAAGCCTGTTAACAGAGCATTTGCAAGTACATCTACAGCTTTCTTTTCCAGAAAACGATTTAAGGTGTGAATTTGGCACATAAAAAATGAACAATGATTTTTACCACGGCAGAGATATGATACATAGAAGAAAGGTTTGGGTCAAAAATGACACCAAGAATTTCAAAGGAAGGGCAGGGTGTGCGGTTTCCTGGGTATCCATAGACCTTCAGACTGGTTAGGATTTAAATTTCAGTCTGTGGTCCTGTGGCCAGCCATGTAGCGAGTCTCGAGACATTCAGTGAGATGACTACGGTCAGAAGGAGCAGTATCTGTGAAGTAACTAGATGACATCTGCATAAATACAACAACCTATAGCAAAACCTTGGTAAGACAATCATGAGCCATAGCTCTGTAATGTCCAGATCATGGATTCTAGCTGCAAGGAGCAATGGCCTACACTGAACATGGACAACGTATCCAGAGAAACAACAACAACTTCTTTCTGCTATATCCAAGACGGTTGCAATTTCACTGCTCACAGCTACAAGAGCTCATTCTGTGCTGTGTCACACCTGTAGCCAGAATGGTGTGAATAAAGGGTATATGAAATTAGAGAGCTGAAAGAGGACTTCATTTTCTAGTAAGTTAGATGCAAAGGACAGATTAAGTATAAAAGTCTGTACTGCTCAGTCGTACAGATCCAGATTTGTTCCTTTAAGTAGAGAAAGTATTCTAGAAATCTGGTAACGTTCCCGTACATCACTCTCTGGATAATTCTTATGCTGCTCATCGATAGAAAGTATCAGAGCATGCAAAGAATCCAGTCTGCTCAGAAACTAGAACGTACAGGAACACAACATAGTAGACAAACATCAGTCTCTACCTACACTGCCAAGAATATATACCAGGCCTCGAGTGTGACCATCTGCAAGTCTTATGTTGCCTTCCTCCTTGCATACAACATCCCACTTAGTTCCCATGTGCACCTCATCTTTTCATATCTAATGACGTGCTCTAATAATTTAAATATCTGAATTAAATATGCAAGTAAATAAGCTTTGTACAGTGGAAATTTTAAATGAAACACTACTGCATTTACTTTTCATATATGCCAGACGTCAGGACTAAAATATGCACACTGAGCAAAGACAGACTGGAAAAGGATCATCCCATTATATTTTCAAGCGTGTGGATGACGCCTAAAGAGTATGTCACATGAAAGGACAAGATCTTTGTTAACATTACACTGGAAAACAAGTGCTATGCCAGTATTTAACAAAAAACAAAAATTCATGACACTCGGTGAAGGTCTTTTAATATTACCGAGTCTTGTTCTGTTCCCAACAGACCTTGTGAGGCTTGGATCTCTGACTCAGTAAGGGCTATGTGAAAGAAACATAGAAACATGACGGCAGAAAAAGACCACATGGCCTATCTAGTCTGCCCTTCCATATCAACTACAATAGTCCCCTTTTTCCCTTTAGAGTTACTCTGTGATTGTCCCATGCTTTTTTGAATTTAGATACTGTCCTTGTTTCTACCACCTGCAATGGGAGACTATTCCACGCATCTACCCCTCTTTCCGTAAAGAAATATTTCTGCATATTACTACTGAATCGATCCCCTTTCACCCTCATCCCATGTCCCCTTGTAGAAGAATTTACTTTCAATCAAAGAGGCTGTCCTCTTAGGCATTATTGTCACAGAGGTATTTAAATGTCTCCATCATATCTATCCCAACTTTCCTCTAACGTATACATATTAAGATCCTTAAGTTTGTCCTCATATGCTTTATAATGAAGACCACTAACTATTTCAGTAGCCACCCTCTGCACTGACTCCATCCTATGTATATCCTTTTGAAGGTGCGATCTCCAGAATTTCACACAATACTCCAAATGAGGTCGCACCAGAGACTTATGCAGAGGCATTATTACCTCCTTTCTTCTGCTGGCCATTCCTCGCCCTATGCATCCAAGCATCCTTCTGGCTTTCGTTGTTGCCTTTCCTACCTGTTTAGCTACATTAAGATTGTCAGACACAAATCATACCCAGGTCTCGCTCTTCTTTTGTGGACAGAACTTTACTCCCTACACTGTACCGCCCCCTTGGATTTTTGCAGTACAAATGTATGACCCTGCATTTTTTAGCATAACATTTCAGCTGCTAAATTCTAGACCATTCTTTAAGTTTAGCTAGATCTCTCCTGATGTTTTCTACTCCTTCCTAGGTGACTTCTCTATTGCAGATTTTGGTTATCATTCACAAACAGGCAAACCTTACCCGAAAGCCCTTTTGCAGTATCACTAACAAAGATGTTAAAAAGAATCGGATCAGACAGATCCCTGCGGTACACCACTGGTAACCTCCTTCTCCTCAGAGTGAGCTCCATTTACATGTACCCTTTGTTGCCTCCCACTCAACCAATTTCTAACCCAAGCAGTAACTTTAGGGTCCAGTTTGTCAAAGGCTTTACTGAAATCTAAGTACACCATATCTAGGGCTCTCCCTCGGTACAACTCCCTGGTCACCCAGTCAAAGAAATCAGATTTGTCTGACAAGACCTGTGTCTGGTGAATCCATGCTGCCTTGGATCCTGCTGTCCATTGGACTCCAGAAACCTAACTATTTTCTCTTTCAGCAGAGTTTCTAATAATTTACTCACTACAGAGGTTAGACTAATAGGCCTGTAGTTTTCAACCACATCCTGGATTCTGCTTTTGTGTAAAGGCACCACATACGCCTCTCTCCAGTCCTCTGGGACACTCCTGACCCTAAAGAAGCATTGAAAAGGTCAGTCAGTGGAGCCACTAGAACATCCCCAAGTTCCTTCAAAATTCTTGGATGTATCCTATCTGGTCCCATCGCTTTATCTACTTTTAAATTTAGCTAATTCCTCATACACAGTACTCTGAAAATCATTCAAGCTCCTCATCACTTCTGTTCCTACTTATGGCTGTTTTCTGAGGTCCTGCTCCTGGCCCTTCATCTGTGAACACAGAACAGAAATATTTGTTAAGCAATTCTGCTTTATCCTCATCAGCTTCTACATATTCCCCCCCCTTCACCCTTGAGTCTGACAATACCACTTTTGCCCTTCCTCCTCTCACTAACGTATCTGAAAACTGTCTTATCCCCACATTTTATTGTTTTGGCTATTTCTTCTCCTTTTTGTACCTTTGCTTTCCTGACTACTTTGTTAGCTTCTCTAAGTTTTTCCAAATATAGATGCCCGTCTTCCTCTCTGGGATACCTTGTATTTCATGAAGGCCTCCCTCTTTTTCTTTACCTTTTCAGCTACTTCTTTTGGGAACCATAGCAGCCTTCTTTTCCTTTTACATTTATTTACCTTTCTAACAAAAAGGTTTGTTGCCCTTAAAATATCCCGTCAGTTTTGCCTTCTGTTTTTCGACATCCCCAGCTGTTCCCATCCCACTAACGACTCCGAGGTATTGTTCCATCTTGGCAAAGTTAGTTTCCTAAAGTTTAAGACTCTTGACTTTGAATGGATTTTATCAGCCCTAGTCCTAACACTGAACCATACCGTCTAGTGATCACTGGATGTGAGATGATCTCCCACAACAACATCAGAAACACTTTCCCCATTGATAAGCACCAAGTCCAGTATGACCCCTTCACGTGTGGGTTCTGTTACCAGTTGTCTGATATATCAAAGTCAACCCACCACAGCTCCTCAACATTCCAGCAGAACTATGTAGCGTTAACATACAACAGAGGAGATGCACAGCCACTATGAACCAGCGAGAACAGAGGCCAGAAAAGGAAAGGAACTACAATATGGGACAGGAAAGCACAGTTACTAACCTGTAACAGGTGATCTCTGGGAACAGTAGGAATTAGTCCTCACATATGGGTACGTCGGTACCGACGGAGCCTGCGCGGGAAAGCTCCCCAGCTTCCCAGAAAGAAAGCCTTTGGGGCCTCCCACCACGCATGTGCGCTGCCTTCCCGCCTTCCTGACCAACTCTCCTCAGTTCGAGTTTAAAGCTGAGACAATAGAGAGAGGAAAGGAAAGAGAGAGAAAGAGACAACTCCTAGGGGAGGTGGGTGGGTTGTGAGGACTAATTCCTGCTGTTCCCAGAGATCACCTGCTACAGGTAAGTAATTGTGCTATCTCCAGGAACAAGCAGGAATGAGTCCTCACATATGGGGACTCCCTAGCTAAGATGCCTGGGAGATCCCCCTCATGTAAGGGTATGAGACCCTGAAGGGTTTCTCGTCTTCCTATGGATCTCAGGCATCCATTCAGGGAAGGTGGGCAGTTGTTTAAGAATGGAACAGGTGTTTGAGGACAGCCTGACCAAATAAGGCATCCTGGTGGGAGTCCTTGTCCAAGCAGTAATGGGCTGTAAAGGTATGAACCGAGGCCCAGGTGGCTGATCGACAGATCTGATCGATGGATACAGAATGAAGATGAGCCATAGAGGTGGCCATGGCTCTCACATTGTGAGCAGTGACATGGCCCTCCAGAGAAAGGTTCTTACTCTGGTAAGCAAAAGAGATACACTGAGCAATCCAATTGGACAGCGTTCTTTTAGTGACTGGAAGTCCCAAATGGGAAGGATCAAAAGCAACAAAAAGCTGGGAAGACTTTCTATGTTGCTGTGTCCTGTGGAGGTAAAAGGCGAGAGCTCTTTTACAATCCAGAGTATGAAGGGCCCTCTCTGCATTAGATGCATGAGGAGCTGGAAAAAAGATAGGTAAAAATACCTCTTGATTAAGATGAAAAGGGGAGACCACTTTAGGCATAAAGTGGGGATTGGTCCTAAGGACCACCTTATCATGATGGAACCTTGTATAAGGTGGATTAGCCACTAGGGCCTGCAGTTCACTGATACGGCGAGCCGAGGTGACTGCAATAAGGAAAATAACCTTCCAGGAAAGAAATTTCAAGGAGGTTGAGGCTAAGGGTTCAAAGGGTGGCTTCATAAGCTGACCAAGAACCAAGTTTAAGTCCCATGCCACCGGAGGAGGTCTAATGGGAGGTTTAGTTAAAGTTAGGCCTCTCATGAATCTTGCAATAAGAGGATGAGAGGAAATAGGTTGTCCATTGATGGCACTCAAATGGACTCGTACTGAATTCGTCTTGAGGCCTGCATTGGAGAGATGCAGGAGATATTCTAATAGAGAATTCACAGGTAGTGCGAGAGGGTCAAGACTCTTTTGAGCACACCAAATGGAAAATCTTTTCCATTTGAAAGCGTAAGAACGCCTAGTGGAAGGTTTCCTGGAGGCATGGAGGATATCCTTCACTTGTTGAGAAAGATTGAAGGCTTGAAGGTCTAGGCCTTCAGTAACCAAGCTCTGAGGTGAAGGGACTTGGGGTTTGGGTGCCACAAAGTTCCCTCTTCCTGGAACAGAAGGTCTGGAGCAGCTCCCAAGTCCAGGGAGGGGGCTTGGGAGAGCTGCAGAAGTAGAGGATACCACACTTGGTGTAGCCAGCGTGGAGCGATGAGGATCATATATCCTTGATCCCTCTGGAGTTTGAACAGAGTCTTGGGAATCAAGGGAATGGGTGGAAAGGCATACAGGAAGGCCTGACCCCAGTGAAGGAGGAAGGCATCCTTTGCCAGAGCCTCTTGACACGGAATTCTGGAACAGAAGTGGGGAAGTTTGGCATTCCACGGACTTGCAAAGAGGTCTATGTCCGGGGTCCCCCATTCCTGGAAGATTCGGAGTACCTGATCCTTGTGCAGGGTCCATTCGTGTGGGAGCAAGACTCGACTGAGTCTGTCTGCCCAAGAGTTTTGAACTCCTGGAAGGTATACTGCCAGAAGATGGATTTGATGCTCTCTGGCGAAGGCCCACAATTTTAGAGCTTCGTTGCAAAGCGACAGAGAGCCAGTCCCTCCTTGTTTGTTTATGTAAAACATGGCTACTTGATTGTCTGTGTGAACAAGGACTGTCATGTTGTTGAGGAGGGTATGAAAAACTTTGAGAGCAAGGAAAATTGCTTGGAGTTCCAAAAGATTGATATGAAGGGTGGCCTCCTGTGGAGACCAAATGCCCTGAGTGGAGAGGTCTTGAAGATGAGCTCCCCAACCTGTTTGGGAGGCATCTGTTGTGAGGGTTGACTGGGGCAACCGTGGCTGGAAGGGAGCCCCCAACAACAGATTTTGGGTGGATATCCACCAATGGAGAGACCAAAAGAGACGTTTGGAGGTTGCTATTTGGTCTGAGAGAGCTCCCGATGCTTGCGTCCACTGGGTGGACAAAGTCCATTGAGCTGCTCTCATGTGTAGGCGAGCATAAGGTACCACATGCACTGTGGAGGCCATGTGGCCCAGTAGCTGTAGCATCTCCCTGGCTGTCAGGTGGGTTCTGGACTGAGCCTGGGAGGCGAGGTGCACTAGACGCTGGCAACGGGCCTGAGGAAGGTAGGCCCTTGCAGTGGTGGTATCTAACCAGGCCCCTATGAATTCCAGGGACTGAGTAGGGGTGAGCTGAGACTTTGGGAGGTTGATCACAAGTCCCAGATAGTGCAGAATGCGTCTGGTGCGGTCCAGGGAAGTCTGGGCTTCGGACTGAGATGGAGCTCGGATGAGCCGGTCGTCCAGGTATGGAAAGACAAAGATTCCCAGGGCACGTAGAAAGGCAGCCACTATTGCCATGCATTTGGTGAACACCCTGGGAGCAGAGGCTAGACCGAAGGGAAGTACTCTGTACTGGTAATGTTTTCCCTGGAACAGAAACCGTAGGAATTTTCTGTGGGAGGGATGGATGAGTATATGTGTGTACGCATCCTTGAGATCTAGAGAACAAAGCCAATCTTGACTCTGCAGGTATGGAAGGAGAGTTCCTAGAGAAAGCATCTTGAATTTCTCTTTGTAGAGGAATTTGTTCAATTCTCTGAGATCTAAAATGGGTCTGTACCCCCCTGTTTTCTTTGGAATGAGAAAATAAGGGGAGTAAAACCCTGACCCCTGTTGAAGAGGCACTTCTTCTATAGCCCTTTGGCCGAGAAGGGTGGTGATCTCCTGACCCAAAAGGTGTAGGAGAGATGTAGGAGAATTGAGACGACTCACCATGGTATGAGGAGGAAGGCTGGAGAAGTGCAGTTTGTAGCCCTCTCTGATGATAGAGAGGGTCCACTGCTCTGATGTTATTTGCTCCCATCTGGGAGCAAAATGAGTTAACCTTCCTGGGATGGTGAGAGGCTCTGGTTGTTGCAGCCAGAAAGGTTAAGTTCTCTAGAATCAAGTCATAAACCCTGAGGAGGTTGGGACTGCTGGACTGTAGCAGCCCCTGCAGGTTTTGCCCTGGCCTGTTTAGATTGCTGACGCTTAGGAGCAAAGCGGGCTGTAGAAGATTGTTGGCCAGTATTTGTAGAAAATCTGGCCTTCTTGAAGAAAGGCTTTTTAAAAGCCTTTTTCTTGGCAGGGGTAGAGGTAGACTTAGAAAGTCTATCCAAAGCAGCATTCTCTGCGTCCATTTGAGTGGCTTTGATTTGCCACTCTTTCCCAAACAGATTCTCACCTGTACAGGGCAAATTTCCCAAGCCATCCTGGACCCAGGGTTCTAGGTCAGAAGCCTGAAGCCAAGCAATTCTGAGAGCAGCTATAGCAATGCCTGAGGCTCTGCTAGCACCTTCAAAGGAGTCAAAAGCTGCCCTGTTGGAAAACTTTGAAACATCTTGGGTATGTCTCAGCAAAAGAAGGTACTGATCCTTTTTATCCTCTGGGATAAAGGGGAGAAAATTGCGCCACTGTAGTGCAAGCTCCTTCAGAAACATGCCCATGTATAGACTGTATGAATTGATTCTGGCAATCAGCATACTAGCTTGGAAGATTTTCCTGCCAAAAGCATCCAAAGTCCTACATTCTCTTCCTGGGGGAGTAGAAGAGTGTCTTTTGGTACTCTTTATCCTTTTCATAGCTGACTGCACCACAATAGAGTGGTGAGGGAGCTGAGTTTTTTGAAAACCAGGAGAAGTGGGGACACGATACATGGTGTCCAAACGATGAGAATGTGGAGAGAGGGTGAGAGGAGTCTCCCATAAGTCCATCATGTGTTCACGAAGAATTTCATGAATGGGCAAGGTGACTGCCTCCTTAGGAACCTTAGAGTACCCCAAAATATCTAATTTTTTTGCTCTAGGTTCTTTTTCAGTGGTTACTGAAATGGAGAGTCCTTTAGCTACTTCAAGAATGAAATCTTGAAAGGACAAATCCTCTGGAGGAGACATTCTCCTCTTTGGAGAAGAGGGCTCCTCAGGAAGAGTAAGAGATGCTTCAGCAGAGTCATCTGAGGAGTCTGAATCATCAGAAGACTCGAAGTATCATTTGTTGGCTTCCAGGGATCGATACGCGTATCGACCGATATCGACATCGGGCGTACCCGGAACCGGATCGGTATTGGGAAAGGCTCCGGAACCGGGAACCGGAACCGGTATCCTGGTCGATGTGGATGCCATGGGTACCGGTATCGGTTGTGGTACCGGTACCAGTGGGCATCGCAGCCTTAATGAAAGCCATTATGGCCTGCTGCATGGTCTGAACAGTATGATCCATGGATGCCACGACTGTCTGGATATCGGTACCGGAAGAATGGGCCGGTACCCCAGAGCAGTCCAACAGGTGATCGGTCGAGGCCGTGCTATCGATGTCAACCTGTAACCCCATAGGAGGAGCTTTGGAAGCCGGAGCGTCCCGCCGGGGTTGTTTGGCTGGGGCAGGGTCCTCAGGATCAAGCCCAGAGGCATCTCGATACTTAGAGGGAGATTTGCCCTTTGAAGACCTGCCGGAAGAATGTTTGGTTACCTGAGATCCATCAGGAGAGGAAGACCTGGATGATGTTGATGCTGGAGTATCAGAAAACAGCATATGAAACTAGCCACGTTTGGACATCAGAGAACAGGATGGGCAGTCCGGAATGGAGTGGTCAGGCCCCAAACATTTAAGACACCATTCATGGGTGTCTAATTGAAATAGTACCGCTGCACTTGGTGCATTTTTTAAAACCAGTAGCTGGTTTCTCCATGAGGAGAATTTTGTCAAGGCCTAAAGGCCTAAGAGGAAAATACACCAAGTGGGGAAAAAATATATATATTTTTTTTTTTTTTAAAGAAAAGTAAAGAAAAAGACCGGCAGTACCGGTCCGGAGTCGGGGAAGGCAGACACGCGGCCAAAGAAACAAATTAAAATAAGAACTTCTTCAGCGGTGACAGGAATACGACCTGCTGGCTCCGCGGAAAAAGAAGAACTGAGGAGAGTTGGTCAGGAAGGCGGGAAGGCAGCACGCATGCGCGGTGGGAGGCCCCAAAGGCTTTCTTTCTGGGAAGCTGGGGAACTTTCCCGCGCAGGCTCCGTCGGTACCGACGTACCCATATGTGAGGACTCATTCCTGCTTGTTCCTGGAGATAGCATAGATAGTCAGGCAGACAGAACAGGGAGAAGAAACAGCCTAAGAAACAGTCACATACTAGGAGCTGGAAGGTCAAAGGCAGAGAAGAGATGGGTTTTGAGGAGTGATTTAAATTTGCTGTAATTCTTTTCTAATCTGAGGGGGGGCAGGTCCAAGGAAAAAGAAAGCTGAGTGACATGTGGACTGCAGATGAGCACGGGCTGGAGAGGGGAGGTGAAGACGGTTTATGTGGGCTGAGCATAATTGACGGGTGGGGGTGTGGAACCGGAGAAGATCTGCAAGTATTGTGGGGGTCTGGGTGTAGCTAACCTGATGGACAAGGGTGAGAATCTTGTAGTCAAGTGTATACGATGTTCCAGAGGGAGCCAGTGGAGCTGAAGGAGAAGAGGGGTGATGTGCTCACGGTGGGAGGAATGACTGATGAGACGGGCTGCTGTGTTTTGCACGAACTGTATTCTATGGAATTGGGTGCGAGGGATGTCAGTAAGAACAGAGTTGCAGAAATCTAGACGGGACATGACTAAAGATAACAGGAGTGTGGTTAGTGCCTGGGGGGGGAGGAGTGGGTGAGAAAAGGACGGATAGCTCTGATTTGGCGGAGATGGTAAAAAGATTTCTTCACGAGGTGGGAGATAGTCTTTGAAAGAGAGATCTGAGTTGAAGAGAACCCCTAGATAACAGGGGTTCTCTAAAATGAAGATAAAGGGACTTGGGTCAATCAGCTGGATTTCAACAACTGATGCAAACGACTGTGTATCCAGCTATCTGCAGCTGCTATCACTGGCACCACTTTGGAGGATTCGTGAATTCTCCATCATTCAGTTACAAAGCAGCCGCTCGTTAATGTATAAAAATACAAGTAAAAACAAAATTTATAGTTGGTGTATGAATATAATCACAATCAGAAACAAACTTCCAACCAAATTTGTTCAAACTAACAAAGGGTTAATGGGTGACAAAATACAGGAGGAAGAGACCTCAAATATAAAACCTATAAAATTTGTTTTCGATTGTGAAAATACAAGTAAATAATGTCAGGAGGGAATAGATAGTATGTGAAAAATGCAGTTGAGGAACCACAGGAATCTGCCTTCAAACAAGTCAAAACGTGACAAATATAAAACGGCACCTTGTCTGGACACGGTGAGAACAGAACAATTTTGCAAAATCGGTGCCACATGGTTCTATTATTCTAGGAAGCTTATAGAAAGTCGATGGCAAATGAAACAGGGGCACAGCTGTGTCTACAAAAGCGGTCTGGTATCTGGGCTCTACTTAAATGCCCTTCCAGGTGCCACCATGGGCAGTTTTCCCTGTTACATCCCCTCCAGCTGGAACCTGCTGATGACACTCCAGAGCTAAAGACAGAAGTTTCTAGGTAGAGCTACATTCTCCATCCATACTGACCTGATTTAAAAGAAAAGTAACAGAACCCCCATTTTAAAGTTTCTCTGCAATTTTCAAGCGCCAGTGCACCTACGTTCCATCTGTTTTGTACTTCTGTTAATAAAATAGGACAGTCCAGGTCTGGCCACACTGAATGACTAAAATTTACAACCATGTTCTTCAAACTCCCATGCCATAACCGCTGTTTTTAATGGGTCAGGTACCATGAGATTAATAGAGCACGGCACAAAATAATGCTCACATACTATATTGGCACTGTGGAAAATTGTGGAAAAGGTAACATCCACTTCATACATCTCTTTGATTTTGCACAGTGTCCTCAACTACTCCAGGTCCCAGGTGCATCAAATCATCATGAAACCTGCGAGCCCAGTGGCTCAACATGAAGAGCCGTGCCCTGGGGCCAACTGGGCTTGGATACACCACAGACAGGCCATGCTGGAATCGGAAGAGAGATAGGAGGGTGAAATTAGGCCTTACCTGCTAATTGGCTTTCTCCGAGTACCTCCAGTCCAGTCCGATCCGGTCCAAACCTCTAGGTAGTCAGCCCCCACCAGCAGCTTGGAGACCTAGCATGTCATCTTTCATCTTTTGAAGACATCAGTGTACTTAGGCAGCTGGCACCACCTACCAGCCCCAGTAACCTATTGATAAAGCTGACTTACAGGAGCAACAAATAAGAAGTTAAACGTTGGACCCAAGGATACATTATCCTAAAACAAACCAGAACCAGGCCCCCCGAACCTACCAAGGACCCTCCATCACAAGGAAGAAGCAGCTTACCTATTGATTCTCTAATCGCCCGCCAGAAGAGAGTCCTGTCAGCCCCCATGCTTCTGCAAAACAGGAAAAGTAAAAACTGTTTCCTAACCAATTATTCTCATTCACACTTTTTCTTTTTTTTCTTTTTTTTTTTTAAACAAAAAGGATTGCAGCTCTGCAAGGAAGGCTCCCGAGCCTCTAGCACCTCTGCCTCCTTCCAGGAAATTCATAGGACTACCCACACAATGATAACCTTCTTCAGGCTCGGGGGTCGCTACATTGCCTAGGATACTGAATCAGGGAGGATGCCAGGACTAGACTGCAGGTGCTCAAGGAAAGGCAATTAGCAAGTAAGGCCTAATTTCACCTTCCTTATTGTCTCTCCAGTCCAGTCCTGATCTCTGGGATATATCATAGTAATACCAACTACGGGAGGGACCCGCAAGCCCTGCCTGAATGACTGGCGCACCGAACCTCGTGTCCCCTGCCGCTTGCACAACCACAGTATTGCTTCACAAATGTATGAATAGAAGACCATGTGGCCGCCCTACAAATAACTCCCGGTGGGACTAAACCAGCCTTTGCTCACGATGCGGCCTACACCCTGATAGAATAGGCTCACAACCCTGTTGGCACCATGCTACAGAGGAACAGATAAGCTGATAAGATAGCCTTCTTAATCCACCTAGAAATGAAGGCCTTAGATCAGTGGTTCTCAACCTTTTTTGTACCGTGACCCCTTTTACCATTGGTCAACTTGTGATGACCCCCAATGATAAAATCAAATGCGTCTCTCTTCCTTTACTGTTAACGCATTGTCACTGTAATCATTTGTTGAATTATTAATATATTATAGGCCTTTGCATTATGTTTTTATTTATAAAATTTACTTATTTAAATCACAATAATTAATCCCAACAAGTAACAATATTTGATTTCAAAATTATGATTTTGTAATCAAATCACTAATATGAAATAAAATTATTTTTTCTACCTTTGTTGTCTGACCAATTTATTCTCTGATCACGCTGGTCCCGATCTGAGGCTTCTGCTTTCCTGTCTTCTCTTAGTTCTCTTTCTGTGGTCTATGGTCCATCTGCCATTTCTTATCTCTTCTTTCGTTTTCTTCACTTCTTTCCATCAGCCTATTTCCAGTCCCAGTAACCCTCCCCAGTATCAGCCCCTTTCCAGTCCTCACTCCCAGTACCTTCCAATGTCAACTTGCATTCCCATGACTGCCACTGGTGACCAGTCCCTTCTAGTACAAATACCATGGCAGCACCTTCCAGTTCCATTCTCCCATCCCCTCGTATCAGCCCATTTGTAGCCTTAGCCCCCAGTTTTCTTCCAGGGCCAGCAGCTCTATCCTCCCCTCCCCACAATCAGCCCATTCCCAGTCGAAGCCCCCCAATCAGCTCACTTCCAGTGCTAGCCTCCCCTAATCAGCCCAATACCAATCCTACCCCCCCATCAGCTCATTACCAGTCCTAGCCTCCCCTAATCAGCCCATTTCTAATCCTAATCTCCCCCATCAGCTCATTTCCAATGCTAGCTCCCATCAGTCCATTACCAGTCCTACCCCCCTATCAGCCCATTACCAGTCCCAACCCCCCTTATCAGTCCATTCCCAGTCCTAGCCTTCCCTAATCAACCCATTACCAGTCCTAGCCCCCCATCTGCCCATTATAATCCTAACCTGCACTATCTCTCCCCCCTCTGTCCAGCATTTATCCCGTCTGTCCAGTATGTCCCCGTCTCTCCCCTCTGTCCATGTCAGCCCCCCTCCCTCCCTCCATCAATCCATGTTAGCACCCCCCTGTCCATGTCAGCCCCCCTCCCTCCCTCCCTCCCTCCATCCATCTCTCCCTCCCTCAATGTCAGCCCCCCTCTGTCCATGTTAGCCCTCCCTCCCTCCATCCATCCCTCCATGTCAGGCCCCCTCCCTCCCTTCCTCCATCCATCCATGTCAGCACCCCTCCCTCCCCTAGGTCAGCCCCGTTGCAGGTTCCCTGCCCCCTCCACCCCTCTCCCTATCTGCCTGCTACTGCCCTGTTCTTCTGCAGCCACGGCTCCCTGTCTCTTAGGGAACTGCGGCTGAGCCTGTGAAACAATTGTGGAGCCTTCCTGTCTCTCGATGGGCTCCGTGCAGCACTGTCCCGCCTCCAAAGGAAGTGGTAAACAACTTCCTTTGGAGGCGGGACAATGCTGCATGGAGCCCGTCGAGAGACTGGAAGGCTCTGCAACGGTTTCCTAAGAGACAGGGAGCCACGGCTGCATTAGAAGGGAAGCGATGAGTTTGCCGCTGCCGAGAAGTGGACTCGACAGCGGCAGCAACTTGTGCGCTTTTTTTTTTTTTAAACGGCGGAGGCAACTCCTGCGGCGATCCCCGTGAGGGTTGCGACCCACAGGTTGAGAACCACTGCCTTAGATGCTGCCTCCCCTCTACATAGTCCTCCAAACAAGACAATCTGACTTTCTGAATGTCGCTTTTATTTTCAAATAATGGTGTAATGCTTGCCGCACATCCAGAAGGTGTAATTGTGGAACTGAGGCCCCTTCAGACACCCCCGAGAGCACTGGGAGGGTGACCGGTTGGATTAAATGAAACACCGAGAGCACTTTCAGTAAAAACGAGGGCACCAGATGAAAGACCACCTTTTCCTTTGACATGGAGAGAAAAGGCTCCCGACACAACAGCACTTGAAGCTCAGAGATTCTCCTGGCACAGCAGATGGCAACCAGGAACACCGTCTTAAGTGTCAGGTCCTTCAAAATGCAGGACCCCAGAGGCTCAAAAGGCTCTTCTGCCAGCACGGATAACACCAAATTGAGGTCCCAAGGAAGAAACACTGCCCGCAATGGTGGATGGACCTGCTTCACCACCCTGAGAAAACTTACTGCCTCGGGGTGAGCCCAAAGTGCATCCCTTGGATCCTGCCGCAGTAACAAGTAATCGCTGCTACCTGCACTCGTAAGGAACCAAGATAGCCCCTTTTCAAGGCCAGACTGCAGGAAGGCTAGCACTTCAAGCATCGACACTGACAAAGGTCAGTACTGCCTCTCCGCATACCAGGCCTCAAAAATGCACCGCACTCTGATATATGACAATGAAATGGACTTCTTACGGGTCTTCAACAAGGTCGAAATCACTGGCATCAAGTAGCCAAGCCTCTTCAACCTCACCCTTTCAAGAGCCATGCCGTAAGCGAAAATCGATCCACTTGAGGCATCCGCAGCAATCCCTAGACCAACAGGTCGGTTCGGACCGGCAGAATGAGAATGACTCTCCCCCGGTGCGCTTTGATTCTCTGCATCACATGCCCAATGAGTGCCCAGGGGGAAAGACAGTAGTCCCTCTGTTGGCCAGCACAGCATTACAGCATCCAGGCCTTCTGACATTCTCTCCCTTCTCCTGCTGAAGAATTGGTTTGCCTTGGCCGACACAAAGGTTGCCATGAGATCCATGATCGGTGTGCCCCACTTTCAAGTTATCTGGAAGACGACTGTGCTGTTGAGCGTCCACTCCCTGGTGTCCAGGTGAAAACGACTCAGGTAGTCCGTGGTAACATTCATGGTACTGGCGACATGTGCTGCCGAGATCGCTTGCAGATTGAGCAGAGACCAATACAACAATGCACTGGCCTCTTTCCAGGAGCATGCTTTCCATGCCCCCATGCCGATTGATGTAGGCTACTGTGGTGGCATTGTCTGAGAAGACCCAAACCGCCTTTTCCTGAAGAAAGGGATGAAACTTCTGCAAAGCGAGGAAGAACGCCCTCATCTCCAGTCAGTTGACAGACCAGCCACTCTCCTCCGATGTCCACTGACCCTGAGCAATGCGGCCCTCGCAATGCGCTTCCCAGTCAGAGAGACTGGTGTATGTTGTGAGCGGTACCCAGTATGGAGACTCTAGGGGCATCCCTGCTGATAGCTTCTCTGGGTGTAGCTACCCTGTGGGTCACCTGTAGACAGGGTAACTTTTCGGTCAGAGAATGCTGTTGTGGAGACCATCTGCATAGCAGCACCCTCTGCAGGGGTCGCATGTGGGCGTGTGACAAGGGACCAGCTCAATTGTCACCGCCATGGTCCCTAACACCTGAAGATAATGCCAAGCCATCAGTGACTGCATTCAGAGGAACAGTCACACCACCCGTTGCAATGCTGGCACTCTCTGCCCCGGCAGAAAAACCCTGCTGCTGTGTGTGTCGAAGTGGACTCCTAAATACTCCAGCTCTTGTGACGGAACCAGCCGACTCTTTTCAAAGTTGATGACCCAGCCAAGACTTTTCAGAAACTAAACGACTCTCGCTGTGGCTTGCTCAGTCTCCTGCCAGGACTTTGCCCAAATGAGCCAATTATCTAGGTAAGGATGAGCTAATATTCCCTCTTGGCGGAGTGCTGCTGCTACCACGACCATTATCTTGGTGAAGGTATATGGGATGGTCGCCAGGCCGAAGGGCAATGCTTGGAACTGGAAGTGCCCCATGGGTACTGCAAAGCTGAGAAATTGATGATGCTCCGGATGGATAGGAATGTGCAAATAGGTCTCTATGGAGGTAAAGGGAGGTGAGAAACTCCCCTTCTCGAATGGCCATGATGACAGATTAGAGTGTCTCCATGTGGAACCGGGGCACTCCGAGATAGTGGTCGACTTACTTGAGGTTGAGAATGGATCGAAAAGTTCCCTCCTTTTTGGGCATGATGAAATAAACGGAGGATCGACCTCCTCCGCACTGGTCCTGGGGTACATGCACCATGGCTCCCAACTGTATCAGCTGCCCAAGAGTGTCCTGCACCGCCTTTGCCTTGCCCTGAGCTCTGCATGGGGACTGTATGAAAGAGGGAGCTAGTGGTCTGATGACTCTAGTCTGTAGCCCTCCCTTATAACCTCCAGGTCAGATGTGATCTGGAACTAGGCAGGGTAGAAGTGGCGCAGCCGATTTCCCCCAGACTCCACCTCCTCCTGAGCCCACCTCGCTTCACTGTGGCTTTTTCAGGGCAGAAAAAGAGGCGGTGGAGTGGTAACCTCGTCCCACTTCTCAAAACCCCAGAAAGGCCTGTCCGTGAGAGGGAAAATGCCTCCTCTGGTACAGTGCAAAACGTACAGCGTGGAAATGCCTAAAATCCCTTGCCAGCACCAAGACACATCCCTGCCTCTGCTTATCCTCTGGAAGGCACCCCGTCTTTAGACTCCCCCTTCATCAACTTATCCAGCGCCTCACTAAGCAAGAGCTTACCTTCGAAAGGTAGCTTACTTAACAGTGACTTAGAGGAAATATCTGCCAACCAATTACACAACCAAAATTTAGTGGCGTGCCACAACCACCATGGCCATATTCTTAGAGAGACCTCTGATGACATTGTAGAATGTATCCGCCAGATAAGCAGCCCCCGATTCCAGCTTTACTGCAGCTGCTGCAGACTCCGCGGACTCCTCTGCCAGCTCCAGAATGCCCTGCACCCATCGCAGGCAAGCTCTGGCTACAAACGTGCCTCAAACGAATGCCTGTAATGACAGGGCATTAATATCAAAAGCCTGCTTCAACAAAATAGTCAACTTTCTATCTTGAACATCCCTGAGCATGTTACAACCCCCAATGGAAATTGTATTTTTCTTGGTCACCGCCTACACTGTGGCATCTACTTTTGGGGAACGCAAAAGCTCCTGCGCCTTTTTCCAGCAGCGGGTAAAGGTGGGCCATGGTCCTAGTTATTATAAGACTGGTCTCTGGGAGATCCCACTCATTCTGGATCATCTGCTTAATCACCCGAAGGGGGGGAAAAATCTTCTGCGATTAACGGATGGCTTGAAACAGCACATCTTCCAGTGCATCCTCTTCCGTCTGCCCATCTGCTGGCATATTAAGTGTTTTAAGTGACTGGGTTATAAGGGTCACCAGTTCCTCATGGTGGAAGATGCGGACCCCTCTTCCCCCCCCCCCCCCCGATCCCTCTCCTCCAAGTGTTCCTGTGATGTTTAAGGACTGGGAGAGCCTTGCTGTCTGCCTCAAATGCTGTAACAAAGGTGGTGCAGAGCCGGCTCCTCCCACCAGCCGGGATGGTACTGCTACCTCCAAGGAGGGTGAAGTATGTCCCCCCTTGGGCTACAAGGAATCCTCGAAGCCCCCCCACCCCGAGGACCCTGCTCACCCAGACTTGTTTGTACTGTCTTCCTGCAAATTTTTTTCAGCCATCTGGACCTTTGCCTCACAGCCGTGACATATTGCAGAGGCTGAGACCATGCCCCATCACGCCCCACAGGCCAAACATGTGGCCCTTGCTGGCATGGTAAGGCTTGGGGTAAGGAAGGCCCCAGAGCCCCTTTTTCCACTCCTGCCTAATATCGGACAAGGGAGGTTTGTCTTATTTTTATTTATTTTTTCTCAACAGAAACAGCCGATGGCAAGCAGAATGAGTCTCAAAAATAAAAAACCGCGGAAGAGCAGCCCCAGTGTCCAAGCAGGCCTTCCCTCCCCTCTCTCTTGCCCCATGTTGAAGTTTTTTCTCCCCCCCCCCCCCAATTTCTGCTGCCTAGAAAATGGTGCAGCTTCCCACTTTCTTGCAAAATGCCACAGTAAACCACGCGGTCCGCAACATCTAGCCTAAGTTGTGAAAACTTAAAGAGAAGACTGCTGCAGGACTGCAAATGCCCCCAAAGAGTTTTCTTTCGCCGCCCGCTGTACATGCGGTTCCTCCCTCCCTCTCTCAGCCCTACTTACTGGCTTCAGCGCTGAACCATATTGAGAGCAGCACAATGACTGACCTTGTCTCCTCAAGCGCCTCCTCACCCGCTGTTGGTTCAGAAGCCACGGCAGCTGCCACAGAGGCACTAATGAGCTGCCGCCTTCTTCTGAGAGAGGGCCCCTGCCCTTAACAGATCCCCCTCCTCCCAATAAGGTTTACTGATTCAGGAGCAGTCCCTTCCCTTCCACAAAGGACAGGGGCTCCTTTAGATTCCAATGCTCAATGAAATAAACAAAGTAAAATGACACAAAAGGAATAAAAGAATAACATGCCCCTTAGTTGTCCCTACAGTGAGTCCAGAACCCTGAGATCACCCACTCCAGCTGCTTGGAGACTCAGATTACTGGGGCTGGTAGGTGGTGCCAGCTGCTTAAGTACATTGATGTCATCAAAAGATGGCATGCTCAGTCTCCAAGCCGCTGGTGGGGGTTGACTACGCAGAGGTCGGGACTGGACTGGAGGGACAATACTGCTGCGGCAGGCCCTCCCTGTCATTAAAAACAGTACCAAGGGATCATTTCAGACACATTCCAGCCTTCGGGGTTGGTGAGGGTTTCTGATGCTGCCTGAGCATGACCCCTGTGATAGAGGGGAAAACAGGGGGGGGGGGGGAGGGAATTATTATAGGTCCAGCAAAGGGCTCATGCATGCCAAGAACATCAGTAAAAAGAGCTTTCTAGAGAAAAAATGATCAGGCAGAAGGTTAGGTACATCATGTAACATTAGGAGAGAGATTATCTTCCCTGTAGCCACTCACAGTGAACTTTCAATCCAAGCCTCACTGCTTAGCTGCAGGTACCTACATGCCAGTGTGTTGGGATGAACAGAAACCGTGTGCTGCTAGATCTTTAATCCTTACATAACAAGACAGGGCCAACTTTACCTCTGCGTCACCCCCATAACTGCAATGTTAACCCTTATTTACTCTGCCTAAATGCATTTATAAGAATGACTTTTTTTCAACATTTTTTAAAATTTAGCAACTCGTCTGTACAGGAATCACAGCCACAAAGAATTACATGACACATTTGGTTTCTCTAGTAAGCACCAACATATATAACATAGTACACATGATAATACTCACATGAACTGAATCCTAGAATACACAAGGTCACAAAATATCCAGATTCCACTGCCTGCTGAGTGTGTCATAAATATGTTCAATATTTTCTGCCCCGCCACAGGTTTCTATCCACAATAAAGAACAAATTTCAAGGATGCATTTGAATTGTTTTCCAACTAAATTTATGGAAAAAAAAATCACCCCGAAACTGTAATGGGGTCATAAACATAGAATAGCGAGTGCTCTAGCAGTCTCAGGGGTACATGGTGATGGAAGGGCTGACCTCCCACTACTCAAGATTAAGAAAAAGTCTTCTCCCCCTGAATGCTACCAGTTACCTGATGTTTCAAATTACTCCATACCTAGGTGGGCAGGCCATAGGCGCCTGTGTGTCTTTATAAAATACTAGCACAATTCCTGCAGAAATCATGCCCTAAAATTTCTGACATTGAAGCCACAGACATTCACGCCCACAAGCAGTTTGTATGTAAAGTGCACATTAATGCCGCGACTTCACCTTCCACCCAGATTCCTCCCCTGAAAACATCTACAGCCAGGTCATAAAACTACATGCATTCTTGTCATCGTGCCTGAGGTCATATAAGAGGCCTTTTATGTGCATATATTTGCATATATGCTCAAAAAAGGCTTTATGGCTGAACTGGGGAGCCAATAAGGAGACTGAAAAGTGAACCAATGATACAAGAGCTCCATCTCTTTTTGCCTTCAGCAGACAAACAAGTTTGTTACAAATGAGATTCACGAGATCTGACATTTTGCTTCATGGAAGCCGAACAGGTTAACTGGGCAAATGACTTGAACACCGTTTGCGCGTACACCAAGATGCTCATGCAGATGCAAAGGGGGCAATTTAATAATGACCTTTTCAAGTGCAAAGCGTGTTTTTCACAAAGAAAATGGCTCCTATAATACTGGCACAGGAGTATACGGGTCGACAAAGCTCTGTGTACCAGAAGATTGCATTCCCGGAGATACAAAACAGATGCAACATCCGCAGGCACTTCTGTACCAACAGTGTTTGATGGCTTGAACTTTTTATGAGAACTGTGGATACTGACCTGACAGTTTTAAAACTGCTCCCAATTAGATAGAACTCTCTTTGAAAATTGTCCTAACTAAATCCCATTCCCCACTGTGACTAAGCCAGGCAGCTGAGTATTACAAGGCTTCTAGATTTAGCCAAGAGAAAACGGAGTGTTCCTGGGGATGGGAGATGTTCCGAGAAGGCGAAGCACATACAGGGTGTTAATTTTTAAATAGCCACATGTGTGTTTCCTGCATGCTCACTGTCCACAGGATACCAACTTGCCTAATTTTAAAAAGTTACCCAGGGAAGCTTCTCAATGACAGCGACAGAAGTCCAAATTAAGGGCCTGTGGAGTGGAAGGGGTCCACTTCAGATCAGGGCACAGCTTCCAGTGGGCCCCCTTCTGTCTTGCACCATAGGGGTTGGCTGGCTGAAATTACGCCACTGCTGATGGATCTTCCACCTATGACCGCCTGAAAACTGGTCCCAATAAAGAAACTGAAAACAAGGCATAATATAAATGCATAAAGACTGGAATCTCAAGCATGATCCATGGTACTTCCTCCATGCAAAAAATGAGTTCAGCTGAGGGTCGTTGTCAAGGTCAGAACACAAAGATCATAGAGCAAAGAGGATGCAAGCAGATACACAGACTGGATAGACACTGTGGATTTGTATCTCTTCCAAATCAAAGGTACTGGCACACTTTAGTTTGTCTTAATAATTTCAGCTACACTGTGCTAAAAATAGAGAGTGAGGGGGTGCAGCGTGGAAGCCGAGGTGCACCGACAGCACAGTTGGAGTCAAAGACAGAGAACCAAAATAGCACGTCTCTCTATCCTCAGCATTTCTTCCAGCAGATGAATCACTGGGAAACAGCAGTGAAGACACAGAGAAAATCTCTGCTCGGGCAGGTGTTCGGCACAAGTGGGTTGCAAGAGTGGTCTCCGTAACTTGCCCAAGGAACCGCAGCAGTCCTGTTCTCTCTCACCGAAATTTAAACCTGCCAGAAAACCTGCACTTACATTCTGCTTTCAAAAGATCTTATTAACAGCGAACTTTCACCTGTGAAAACGTCCATCCTTAACCTATTCTCCATGGACCTCTCTGACATATGACATGCTGGGAAAAGCTCTCCTACTGGCATGGAAAGCAGCAAACGGAATTTCAGCCTCCAAATGGTTGCACCAGAGGTCATATCCAGCGCGGCTCTCTGGCGGATTTTTTCATGCCATTAAAATAAAACACTTGGAAGATTTACAGGGATAATAAGCTAAACAGCATCTAGATAAGATGCATTTTGGGCAGTTCAGACTCCCTTTGGTAGCCTGTCTGCATGCACATGCAAGCCTTTCGCTCACCAACGGCCACTAATGCTAAAATTAAAATCCGTAAATGGAAGCCAACTCTTGTCAAAGGCTGGGACACAGATGAGATGGATGATGATAAAAAAAACCAAACAAAATGTTTCTATCATATGAATGGCTCATGCATCTTTTGGCATCAGATGATGGTAACTATGCACCTTTGGAGCACAGCTATGAATAACTCACAATAATATAGATGGAAACATGCATTTCTATCAAGATAAAACTCAATCTCAGCAGCTATATATAGAATGCACTTAGATCGTGCAACGTGTCTGACACTGGCAGGGGGGGGGGGGGAGGAGGGCAACTAAAGATCCATGGGGCCATGGGGTCTAACTGCACCCCATCAGAGCTACTAACAGAGGTCCAAGTGGTCAGGCCTATGGGTGCTGAGCATTAGCCACAATGTGGAACCACTAATTTCTCCTCTGGTGAATTTCACAGAGCAGCAGCTAGTTCTTCATAATGTTCCCCCACAGCGTTTCATGCAAAGATTCTCCAGCCTATTTTGCCAGAAATTCATTGTTTAAAGATGTGGAAGAGAATGCCGCACACGCCTTTTAAGTGGAAGTTAAGTTTGGAATGAATTAAGATAAATACACAGAATATCTTTTTCTTTTTTTTTTTTTTTACAGTTCTAACTTTGCTCAGATATATCCTTAAAGACCGGGCAAGGCTGACCTGGAGGCCCCAAAATATGAACCTCATGACTATCTTGCTCCCATCTGCAGAAAGCTTATGTCCACTAGAGGAAAGTGCCCGTCACTTTAGACCAACTAAAACAACAAAAGCAGCTCCCTGCACACTTTCAGGCCGATGCAGAAAGCGGGCGCTGAAGTCACGTGCTATCAGCTTTTTACGCCTGTTTGCAGCGCACCAATAACACAGCTATGAAGAAAGGGGCTCATATGCAAATGAGCCATGCATTAAATTATGCACAAAATGGCGGCATTAAATTGGGAGAACAAGCCAAAACAGGTGCACAAGAAATCAGCGTTGGTTTGGCATGCTCTCCCAGAAAAATGGGTGCCGCATGGTTAATTTGTATATCTGGCCGGACAGGATTTTGATAGCACTGGGGGAGATAGCGGCATTGGGAAAAGCCTCCCGATGCCATCAAAATCCTGTCGGAGCCGGTGCTCGACAGAAAGTCACGTCCTGGTGGTCAAGCGACCCCAGCACCCCCTCCCAGTATCTTGCAATGTGCTCTGGCTCTAGGTCCACCATCTTGGAAAATGGCAGCACCTGGCCCTGCATGGTGCATCCTGGGATGCGCGGGCCAGGCACCACTATTTTCCAAGATGGCGAAGAGAGCAGGAGAGCATAGGCAACGCTCTTGCTTTGAAAGATACCGGGAGGGGGTTCTGGGGCCGCTAGACGCACCAGGTTAGTTTTGTTTTAAGTGGAATGGGGGATAGGAAGTTCTGGGACTGCTAGACCACCAGGGAGTGACTTTGTCGGGGCACTGGCTCCCCAACAGTATTTTGATGGCATCGGGGGCTTTTCTTGATGCTGCAATTGCACCTGATGCCATCAAAATCCTGTTGGGGGCACGTGCTAGAGGTTTAAGCCACCTCAGACCCAGGTAGAGAGATTGGCGCTAAAGCTGGTTGCAAAATCCTCTAAGCCTGTCTCTGCATCGGGCGCAGCAATCATTTGCATACCAGATTGTTATGTGCAGCTCATTTCTCTGCAATTTAAATACTAGTGGCGTTAATTGGGCACTAGTTTTTCCATCGCCATTTATGTGTGCGTCCGTCTCTTTTCTGCATTTGACATTAGCTTAAGTGTGCTTAAACGTGCAGTTTTCGGTGCTTAAAGGCCTAGTTTTCTGCATCAGCCTGTTTGTGAGAATTCTCTTAGGTTTAAACTGAGATACCCTACAAGTGGGCTAGCTTCTAGGACTGGAGCTGGGCCACATCTTTAGTAGTGTAGAACAGAATAACTGAGCCAACTGCGTCGCTATCTGCCATCATCTGCTACATTAATATATTAGCTACCGAAGCTTAGAAAGCCAAGGCACAAAGTTTTAGATGGCCCAACTGCATGCAGAGTTTGGCTGGAGGTCAACATTGGGCTGGTTTACCCAGAGTTGAAAACCACCACTGGAAAATGTGCTGCTGGTTAACCCACAGTTGAACTATTCCCATCTGATAGCATAAAAATCTTTCTGATCTGCTGCTTCTCTGATGAAGGCAGACTTTTTAGTCACAAGAAATGATTCAGATTTCTGAGGATTATGCCGCTGGAGATCATGGATCTAGAGGAGCAGCTTCCTGGAGGCACGCCTAACCAGTCAGGTTTTCAGGAGGACAACAATGAATCTGCATAAGATAGATTTCCATATATTCAATATGCTCCTCCTGCAAACTGAGAAGCACTGGCCTAGAGGATAAGAGCAGCAGGGAGGCCAGAGTTTGAATCTTGCTTTTCCCATTCTCATTCTTTGTGACCTTGGGCAAGTCACTTTGCCCTTTATTATTTTGGGTACAGCTTTCATTTTAAGTTCATTTAGACTGGGAAATAACTTGAAGGTGAAATTAGGCCTTACCTGCTAAATGGCTTTCCTTGAGTACCTCCAGTCCAGTCCCGACCTCTCGGTTGTCAGCCTTCACCAGCAGCTTGGAGAATGAGCGTGCCAACTTTGATGACATCAACATACATAGGCAACTGGCGCCACCTAGCAGTCCCAGTAACCCACTGACAAAGCAGACTCTCGGGAGCAACAATTAAGAATTTAATACACGATAAAGTCCTATAATGGAAACTCAAGACCCCCCCCCCCCCCAAAGATGAAGTAGCTTACCTATCACTGCCCAGAGAGCACACATGTCCACAAGACCTGTGGTCACAACATCTTCTCCAAGCATTGCCTGTGAAAAGGATCTCATCATCCCTCTCTTCCTCTTTCTTTTATTCGTTTGCCTCCTGAGAGGACAACAAAAGGAGAAGAATGCGGCTCCCCCAAAGGGCTCCCACATCCCGAAGGCTGACGCCCCCCAAACCACCAACATAAAAATGAACTTCATCAGGCCCTGGATCACCATTGTCACTTACAGTTGATGAATTAGGGAGTGTCCAGGACTGGACTGAAGGTACTCAAGGAGCACCAATCAGTAGGTATGGCCTAATTTCATCTTCCTCATCATCCCTCTAGTCCAGTCCCGACCTCTGGGATGTACCATAGCAGTACTAACCACGGGAGGGATCTGAGAGCCTGGCCTGAAATTGCTGCCGAACTGAACTTCAAGTCAGTCACCTACACCTCCAGACGATATTATTTCACAAAAGGTATGTAGAGATGACCAAGTGGCCCCCTGCAGATATCTACCAGCAGAACCAGGCTAGCCTCCGCTCATGACATGGCCTGAGCCTGGGTCAAACGAGCTCTCAGCACCACGAGCACCACTCTCCACTGCAGAAGATAAACGGAATGGCTTCTTTGACCCATCTAAAGATAGAGGCCTTAGAAGCAGCCTCATCCTTACGCGGTTCCCCCAAACAAGACAAATGGGCAAATCTGATTTTTGAAACTGTGCTGTCCTCTTCAAATAATGCCACAATGCCCGGGGCATGTCAAGGTGGTGCAGGAATGGGTCTGTAGCCATTGCGCCCCCTTCCAAGAAAACTGGGAGGGTGACCAGTTGGTTTAGGTGAAAGGCTGAGAGCACCTTAAGCAGATACAGGGTATCTGTCTCAGCACTACCTTTTCCTTCGAGATGGAGAGAAAAGGCTCTTGACATGACAGAGCCTGAAGCTCAGAAATCCACCGGGCGAAGCAGATAGCCACCAGGAACACAGTTTTCAGCATCAAATCCTTCAGTGTGCATGAACCCAGCGGCTCGAGAGGTGCTTCCGCCAGCACAGTTAACACTAGATGGAAGTCCCAAGGAGGAACAACAGACTGTATCGGGGGGCAAACCTGCTTCACTGCTTTAAGAAAATGGACGACATCTGGGTGGGTCCCCAAAGTCATCCCTTGGACCCTACTGTGGTAACAGGTTATTGCTGCCACCTACACCTGCAAAGAACTACAGGCCAGGCCCTTCTCAAGCTCTGCCAGCAGGAAAGCCAGCACATCTGGCACAGTTGCCGACGGTGGCAACGATTCTCCATACCCCAAGCCTCGAATATTCTCCACACCCTGACATAGGTCAGAGAGGTGGAACACTTTCAGGCCTTAAACAATATTGAAATCACAGGAGTCAAATAGTCTCGTTTCTTCAACTGTGCCCTTTCAAGAGCCAGGCCATAAACGAGAATCAATCCACTTGGGAAAGCAGATCAGGTTGAGAGGACAGCCACTATAGGTGGTCCACAGTCAGCCAGACTAATTCCGTATACCACAGCCTCCGCCGCCAATCGGGAGCAATCAATTACCAGTCCCCTGTGTGCCTCGATTCGTTGAAACACGGTACGATGTGCACCCATGGGGGAAAGGAATTAAATTCCAGCCCCTACACCAATATCTGCCCCATACACCACACACGCTGTAAATATACATTTGTATAAAGTTTGATGCGTTTGCTTTAATACCTGCAAAGTTTTTGCTTTAATACCTACAAGATGTTTTTGCTTTAATACCTACAAAGTTTATATTTATTGTTCAATGTAAATAGTTGATTTCTATTGTTCTATGTAAGATGTATACAAATTGTGTACAAGACTGTTAATCTGTTATATGTAAACCGCCCTTGATCTCTGGAAGGGGCAGTATAAAAGAAATAGTTAAATAAATAAATAAAATAAATAAATAAAGACGTAGAAGCAGCCAGTCCGTGGTCCAGTGCTGCACCAGGACGTCCAACCCTTCAGACATGCTCTCTTTTCTGCTGAAGAATTGGGCTGCCTTGACAGAAGCGAAGGTTGCCACTAGATCCATGATCGGCGGCCCCCACCGCAGCACCACCTGTACAAACACTGCCTCTCTGAGGGGCCATTCCCCGGGGTCCAGGCAAAAACTAAGGTAGTCGGCTGTTACATTCTCGATCCCCACTACATGCGCCACCGAGAGTGCCTGAAGATTGGTCTTCTGGACTGGGTGGAGAACAATCTTGCTTTCCTACCATACACTGCTTGTGCCCCCCTGCCAATTGATGTAGACCATCATGGTGGCACTGTCTGAGAATACCCGGTACCACCTTCCCATGCAGGAAAGGGTGAAACTCCAGCAGTGCCAGGAATACTGCTCTCATCTCCAGGTAGTTGATGGACCAGCTGTTCTCCTCTGGAGTCCACCGACCTTGCGCTTTCCAGTCCTCACATTGAGCTCCCCAGCCCGAGAGACTGGCATCAGTTGTCAACGGGATCCAGGTCGGGAACTCCAGTAGCATCCTGGCTAAGAATTTCTCTGGCCATAGCCACCACCAGAGAGCAACCCAAATGATTCTTGGACAGGGCAATGGCTGTGAAAGAGAATGGAGTTGAAGAGACCATCTCTGTAACAGTGCCCTGTGCAACGAATGCATGTGGACCGGGCCCACAGCTCCAGCTCGATGGTCGCCAACATGGAACCTAAGACCTGAAGATAGTGCCACACTGTTGGGACTTGCATTCTGAGAACTCCACTTCTGAGGAGTGGAGGAGTGGCCTAGTGGTTGGGGCAAGGTACTTCAGGCCGGAAGGTCGGGGGTTTCTAGTCCCACAGATGCTCCTTGTGGTCTTGGGCAAGCCACTTAACCCTCCATAGCCCATGTTCCCTGTAAAATAGTTATCACCAAGTTAAAATGCCCTGTTCAATGTAATTTCAGTTTGTTCAATGTAAACCGCACTGATGCAGAATAGCGCGGTATATAAGAGAATGTAAATAAACAAACTGCTGCACTTGCTTCTGCAGGGCATTCATCCTCTCCAGCAGCAGGGACACCCTGCCCTTCTCCATCTCGAACTGGGCCCCACGATACACCAGGTCTTGCAACGGTACCAGAGGACTCTTGGCAAAACTCATGACCCAGTCAAGACTCTTCAGGAATTCAATGACTCACTGTGGCTCGCTTGCTCTTCTCCTTGGATTCTGCCTGGATGAGCCAATGTCCAGGTAAGGATGGACCAGAATCCCCTCCTCATGCAGTACTGCTGCAACCATGACCATAACCTTGGTGAATGCCTGGAACTGGAAGTGTTCCATGGACATTGTGAAGCGGAGAAACTGATGATGCTCAGGACGAATCAGAATGTGCAAGTAGGCTTCAGTAAGATCGAGAGAGAGGTCAGGAACTCTCCTTCCTGGATGGCCAAGATGACAGACCATGAGGAACGGGGGCACTCGGACATCAATTCACATGTCTGAGATCCAGGATGGGCTGAAAAGAACCTTCCTTTTTTGAAACCCCGAAATAAATGGAGTATTGATCACAGCCACACTGTTCTTGTGGGACCTGCACAACGGCCCTCAACTCCTGAAGCCGCCTAAGTATGTCTTGCACTGCCTTGACTTTGCTGGGCACCTTGCAGGGAGACTTGGCTATTGAAGAGGAGAAGGAATTAGGACCCTCATCCTGTTCCCTGAAAACTTCAAAAGATCTGTTCCTGAAAAGGAAAACGCCCCCTCTGGTAAGGATCAAAACGCACCATACAGTAGCGCCGGAAATCCCGTGACTGTCCCCTTGCTGGGGTTGACGAACACATCCAGCTTTTGTTTATCCTCGGGGAGCGACCGCCCTTAGACTCCCCCAAGTCCTTCATCAACTTGTCCAACTTAAATTTGGAAAAAAGACAAATAATTAAATCCAAATTTAAGTGAATGATATAGGGAAGGGGGCGACGGACAGCGTCATCTTCCACTGGTGGCCTCTGCATGTAAAAGACTTTCAGTGGGCTCTCACAGAATCTGGGGAACACAGGGTCAAAGGAAACATGACTTGTTGGTAGATGCATGTAAACGTACCAGCTGTAGTAGTATAAACCCACTACTGTGAAAGAATTCAAGTATGATTGTTCTTATTGCTCCTCACTGTATCTTTCCCAAAGATGGGAGCTGCAGGCTTGCAAATAATCTGATCTTAACTCACTCAAGAGCAGAAGTGAGGGGAGAGGTGGAAAGAAGAAGGTAAGAGACAGATAAAGAGCTCATGACCTGGTGACACCACAGCGACAAGGTATCACACCTGGAACCAGCAAAATGAAACTCTCCAGGAAAAAAGTGGGTCATAGTCTGTAGATTGGTGATGGTCTGTTAGCTTCCAGCAAGATCATGGAAACTAGGGAGCAGAAAATGATCCGATTAGTCTTGCTTGCCATTTAGATTATGACATGGGATGGAATGGAGATGATGCTGGGTGTTGCATTCACTATAGAAACTTGTATGCTTATCTAGCCAGGAGGGTGGTAAACCACAGAAGATGATAAGAACTGACTTGGATAAGTGGGAATATTCTACAAGGGGACACATTTCTGCTGCTGGCAACTGGATTATCTCTTTTACAACATAAACTCTAACAACTGGACAGAATAGATGGAAATAAATAAAGATCAACGTAGCCCATTTTACAAATTTAGTAACACAAGGGTAGATATTTATAAACCTTAGCTGGATGGCCAACAGAAGGTCAGCTGACCACAATATTCAGAAGCACTAGCCGGTTAGTGCAGGTGTGGTCTGTGGGCTAAGAGAAGAACTATTCGCAGACGTCCCGGCTGAATATCAGGTTAACCGGATAAAATGCCATCACCGCACAGTCGATATTCAATGGCCACTCCCATAATAGCTATTACCGTACTTACAAGGCTCTGCCAAGAAATTTGGAAGACAACATGGCCAACTGACTGGAAAAGATCTGTGTTTATACCAATACTAAAGAAAGGTGATCCAACTGACTGGAAATTATCACACAATCGCTCTGATCCCACATGCCAGCAAGATTCTACTGAAGATTATTCAGAGACTACAACCATACCTGGAACAAGAACTACCTGAAGTGCAAGCAGGGTTCAGGAAAGGGCGAGGAACGAGAAACATCATCGTGGATGTGAGATGGATCCTTGAAAAGACTAAAGAATACCAAAAGGATATCTATTTGTGCTTTATCGACTATAGCAAGGCTTTTGACTGCGTAAACCATGAGAAACTCTGGGCCACATTAAGAAGCATGGGGATTACCAGAACACCTGATCGTTCTCTTGCACTCTCTGTACCTTGATCAAGAAGCAACAGTTCGAACGGAACAAGGAGAAACAGAATGGTTTAAAATAGGCAAAGGTGTAAGACAAGGCTGCATGCTTTCCCACTACCTGTTTAATTTATATGCAGAACAAATCAGAGAAGCAGGATTGTATGAAGACAGAGGTGTGAAGATTGGTAGAGAACTCATCAACAACCTTCGCTATTCTGATGAGTTACTGGCTGAAAGTGGATGATCTGAAACATTTGCTTCTCACAATCAAAGAACAGTCTTAAAATGGGCCTGCACCTTAATGTAAAGACGACAAAGATCATGACAACTGGCAAAATCAACAAGTTCATCGTTGAAGGAGAAGAAATTGAAATCATGTACAAATTTAACCTACTTGGATCAACTATCAATAAAAAAGCAACAAGCAGACAAGAAATCCGACAACGCATTGCTCTTGGCAGAATGGCTATGAAAGACCAAGACAAGATTCTCAACAGCAGAGATGCCTTTCTTCATACAAAGATTTGACTTGTTCAAGCCATGGTATTTTCAATAACATCATATGAATGTGAAAGCTGGACAGTGAGAACGATAGACAGGAAGAAAATTGATGCCTTTGAATTATGGTGCTGGCGGCGAATACTGCGTATACCATGGACTGCCCCAAGAACAAACCAGTCAGTACTAGAGGACATCAAACCTAAGCTTTCTTTAGAAGCTCAGATGACAAGACTTTGACTTTCATACTTTGGACACATCATGCGAAGAGAGAGATCATTAGAGAAAGACATCATGTTTGGCAAGATAGAAGGTCAACGCAAAAGAGGAAGGCCAGCACTGAGATGGATCGATACAATAGCAGCTACGGGTACCAATCTGTCAACAATGAGACGCCTTACTGAAGACTGAACACAATTTAGGACAACTATCCAGAGGGTCGTCATGAGTCAACACTGACTCGACGGCACTTAACAATAGGTAATAGCAGATAAAGACCAAAATAGCCCATTCAGTCAGCCCAGTAAGGTGGTTATAGCTGTAACTGTGCAGATTACCCCCATACATTCCTTAAAGCACAATGTTATTTCACTGTTGTGAGTGCCCATGCTTGGTTTCCATGTCCTTGCCATTAAAACATCCTCTACGTTCATGCTACGCCTTTTTAAATTCCATCCCCATATTTGATTCCATTGCCTACTCTGGGAAGCTATTTCAAGCATTCGCCATCTTTTCCATGATAAAATATTTTCTGTTGCAGCAGCTACCATTATTTGGTAATACTATGCATTTCACAATGAGCATTAAGACGTTAACAGAGGTATGCAGTAGGGATCAGTCCTTGGTCCAGTTGTTTCTAACATTTTTGTAAGCAATATTGCAGAAGAGTTGTCAGATAAGGTTTGCCTCATTGCAGATGATACCAAAATCTGCAATACACATCCAGGAATGTGCAGATAACATGAAGAGAGTTCTAGCAAAACTTAAAAAATTGTTGAGAATTAGGCAGCTGAGATTTAATGCTAAAGAATGCAGGGTCATGCATTTGGGCTACAAAATCCAATGGGAGTGGTACAGTACAAGGGAGTAAAGTATTTCTATTCACAAAAGAAGAGCGAGACCTAGGGATGATTGTTTCTGATGATCTTAAGGTGGTTAAATGGGTAAAAGAGGCGATGGCAAAAGTCAGAAGGATGCTTGGTTGCATAGGGAGAGGAATGGCCAGCAGGAAGAAGGAGGTGATAGTGCCTCTGTATAAGTCGTTGGTGAGACTTCATTTGGAGTAATTTCTGTAGTTTTGGAGATCACATCTTCAAAAGGATATTAACAGGATGGCGTTAGTGCAGAGGGTAGCCACTAAAATGATCAGTGGTCTTCGTCTGAAAGCATATGGGGACAGATTCGAAAATCTCAATATGTATACTTTGGAAGAGCAGTGGGAGAGGGCAGATATGCCATGGAAGTATTTAAATGTCTCTTTCATAAATGCACAGGAGTAGAGCTTCTTCCAACTGAAACTCTGGAACGAGGTGGCATAGAATGAAGGTGAAAAAACGCATTAAGGAGCAATCTAAGGAAATATTTCTATATGGAAAGGGTGGGGGATGCATGGAGTCAGCAGAGACGAGGACTGTATCCCAAATCAGGAAAGCACAGAGAGTCTCTGAGGGAGAGGAAGGGATGTAGAGCTTAGAAGTTGGTATGGATGGGCAGACTGGAGAGGGAGTACAGTCTTTATTACTAGCATATCCTCTGTTTCTACGTAATAGCTAACAAGAGGTTAAATGAGTCAGGAGCAGTATGTACAGATGGAAGTTAAATATCAGTAAAGGATTAAATCTGATAACTTAATATGAGTCTTTGACTTCACACAGAACCCAAGTGATATATGGTGCTGTACCTCTTCTCCAAAGGACACATCCCAGAGCAAGTTGTCTTATTTAGCCCAAAGTTGTCTTCCTTCTGTTTGCCTCGGGCTTCCTGTCCTGTCGAAAACAAAGCAAAGGCACAAAAATGACAGAGCTTAAAGCCTACCCAGAAAAATATGCCATACGTATGCACCACCCTATTCCATTTCCAAGCCCTTTAACATTAAACCAAAAACATTTGACAGGTCAAAGGGTAACAAAACACATAAGATAATCAGTACTTAGCTATTTTTTTTCACTCAGTGACCTTGCATGTTGCCCCAATGAGATGGAAAAGTGGGCGGGAGAAGAGCCAAATGTGTTAACTGGGCTTCAGCAAGGCTTTTTAATTTTCAGGTTCTAACCTGATTTAAGTATATGCTTCTACAAAGGAGAAGCCTTGCTCATTAATCATTTTAAACAGCCTAAGCTTTACCTGTGTGTGAGTGAAATCTCTGTTTGGATGCTTGGAATCTACTCTTTGTCCTTCAGAGTTCCAAACCTGTTCATGTCACACAAAAGAATACACTTAGTACTATTTTCAAAAGTGGACTATTCTTCTGCAGGGATTCACTACAAATAACAAAGCAAACCCCAAGAATTCTAAATGACACTGGGACACAGCCTTGACGTGATTCCCTTGAGGAGATCTACCGCAAACAATAGGGAGTTAACACAATAGTACTGCTACCACTTATCACTGCAGTACATACATAGCACTGTACAAAATTACCTGATTCCATAATAATCCTTCACCACCGAGTACAGGCCAAATCCAATAGACCAGGAATGTCCAACTTCGAACAGGTCATGATCTACTTTTTCCGGCCAAAAGTGCCGGTGATCTATCACCTTGAAAATTAAGTTTCAAATTAAATTTTAACCCAATAAAGTTGGAGGATTCCCCCCCCCTTTTAATGAACCTTCTGTCATTTACTTGGATGTGATCAGCTGTTAAGCAAATTAAGCAAAAACAAAAACAGAGAGATGAAGATTCACTAAGAACTGCGAGGGGAAATGGAAAGTACATTTTTTCTTAAAGTTTATTGAGTAATAACTTTCTTTAACTTTTATTGAGTAATTTGTGTTAAATTTAGGTTGAGTATTGATCCAGGCTGATCTTGCACAATCTTTAATATTTCGCTCTTGCTCATTAGTGAGATGTCTGAGCCTGTATTTCATCCACCAGCTTTTTGAAGTTGGGTGAATACTGCGTGAGGGTCAGTCTCAGGGAACACTGGAGATGTTTATCTGTCATGTTGGAACGTTGTGTATTCTGTCATTTTCAGATGGAAAAACGCAGAGATTCACACAAATAAGTTGAACCAAAACAGGAGTGTACAGCTTCACTGCATCTTCTCAAGATGGGAAATTTGTCTCTAGGCATTAGCTTCCAAAATGATTCTTGATCAGCACGGGTCTTGAGAAAAATGACATTTTTAAGGGTTAATATTTCGTTTTCAAGAGATAGCTTGTTCAATGAGTAATTTTTACTGATAGCAACTGCAGTTTCTTTAATGTTCACATCTACTTTGAATGGGTATGACAAGTACTCCACTAACTGTTCCAATTTTTTGGAAGTCACAGAATCTATTTTCGAATTCCTGGATAACAGAACAGATTTGTGTCACATACTTCTCGTTCTGAAAAACAAAACTTGGATATTGTCCCAGACGGTCCTGCGTATTAGGAAAATGATCAAAAGTGTTGTTTGCAAGGTCAGTCATCATTAGCTCAAATTTGCTCTTGTAGGATGAAACTGTACTCATCATCTCGCCAATGCATTTGTTTTTACCTTGTAGTTCAAGGTTCATTCACTTAGTTCGCCTGTAAAGTCAGCGAGAAACGACAGATCACATAACCACTCCTCATCTTCCAACTCTGCTTGGTCATCTCCCCTCTCCTTCAAAAAACTTCTTATTTCATTCAGCAAATCACAAAATCTTTGCAGAAATTTGTGCCTACTTAGCCACCTTACATCTGTGTGCAAAATGATTTCCACTGCTCCTTCATCAAGAGTAAGATTGAAAAGCCATCTTTGAAGTGATCTTCCACAAACTGAATTTACAATTTTGAAAGTGATGTCCATGACAGACTTTGTATTGAGTCTCTTGCTTGCCAAAACTTGCTGGTGAATGATGCAGTGGTAAGAAAGGAAAACTGGGAAGTCGTCATGCTGTCTACAGAGGGCTATGAAACCGTTAACCTCACCTGTCATTGCTCTTGCTCCATCAGTAGTGATGGAACAAGTCTATGCAATGGAAGAATACACTTTGTCACAAAAGAATGGAAAGAACTGAATATTTCCTGACCGCTAGTTCTCCCTTTTAAAGAAATCATTCCAAGTAGTTCTTCTTTAACACTGAAGTCTTCAAAAACCATCCAGATAAAGACTAGTAACAGGGCTATGTCTCTTATGTCTGTAGATTCATCCAGTTGGAGAAAGCAACACAATTTGAAACATCCTCCAACAATTGTTCAGTTGTGTCTCCACACGTCTTTTCTATTCGCCGCATGACGATGTTTCTTGACAATTGTACATCTTGAATAGCAGCTATGATCTCTTTCTTATTTTTAAATCCTTCAAAAAAATTGTCAGCTGCTTCAAGAAAACAATATTTTACAAATTCCCCTTCAGTGAAAGGCCTGCATTTCTTTGCGATCAGGTTGCTGACCTTGAAGGATGCTATGGTTGCATTGACCGAATGTGACCTTGGCTTCGCCATAAACTGTTGCCGAGTAGCCAATTTTGATTTAAGTTCTTTGAGCTTCAGTTTATGAATTTCATTTTTGGGTGCAAAATCAGCATCAAACTTATTGCTATGCAGAGCCTTATAAGGACGTTCCAGATTACCCTTTTTTGGGCAAGGATACTGGGGCGTTACAAATTAACCACCACCACTTGTCTTTCACCATGATGAAGTAGTAGTCCATTTCCCATTCATCATGAAAGTGGTAGGTTTTGCTCTTCTTTGGAACACTCATCTTCGTTACACTGGGGTGGCTGGATGTAAGAAGGCCAAATCTGCTAAGTTAGTATAAACACTAGCTGAATCTGGTCCAAAACTGTCACTGTCCCAAAGTATTAAAGATCAACAGGAACGAAGTCCTCTGGATGATGTGCAATACAAGGACTGGAGATGCCAAAACCACACATGCAGTTCTAAAAGTAAAAATAAGAATTCATCATACTGGCACCAATAATCAAATACCACCAATCATCAAAAAAACTCAAACACCTGTCCAGCAAACCAGATAAAATCAAATACTGCCATACAAGTTGAAATATCACCACACACGATTTAATAAATTCTGCACATAGTGTAGAATCAATGCAAAAGCAAGGCAAAATAAAATTGCAGAGGCAAGCAAATGTCACAGTGGTTTGAACCAATTCGAAGGCAAGGCATAGGCAAGTTAGAACAAAATTGGAAAAGCCCGCCAAAATCACCAAATTCTTGACACTTTGTTGTGTCTGCCAGAAAACGTTTAATGAAAGCGAACTATAAAGCGACCAACGACCAGCACACGACACAACTAATATGGTAAGTGTATTCAGGTAAAGCCCGGGCGAATGGATATCGCCCGGTGTATAACACACTTCTAAGGGTGTTGGGGCGGGGGCAGGAATGGGTGATTCTGAGAGGCTGGAGACCAGGTATGATGCCGGGCCTGTGCCGTCTCATCGCAGGGCGCGGAAGGCGGCCCCCTGGGGTACCCACAAACTACTGGCACAAAAAACAAGCGCCCCCAATACACCCGCAGGCAAATTCCCGCAGGCAGGGAAAAAACACAGGCAAAGGATCAGCAGCGGCGGCGGCAAGCCCTCGATAGACGACCTGCCGGCACGAGCTCTCTCCTAGCGACGGGGCAAGCTGCTGGAAAGATGGAGTCAAGTGGGGCTGGCGATCTACCTCTGACCCCTCCGCGATCTACCTGTTGGACATGCCTACAATAGACTTACAACTGTAAAAATCCATTGGCTTGGATAGAAACTGTAGCTTCCAGTAATATACTGGAAGTGCTTGGCTTTCTTGTTTGAAGGCCATTTTACCTAGGAATGTAGAAAGGGGAAAAAAAGTTTTTGCGAATCAAGTCCTAAATGATTTGACTTTGTAGGCTAGTAACATGATTTCCCAGCACACTTTCCCTATGTTATCTAAAACTAGTCAGACTCTTTTCCACTCACCCAAAATATGATTTGCTCAGTGTCCCAATTTATGCCCATAAGCAGCTAGACAGTTTCTAATCTGGTTTTATATGGGCACCTTCCCATCCACATCCAAAAGAGAATTAATTTTGGGCAAACTACAAGCCATCCGCTAAATGTATTTCTAAAACACCTTCACTGAAGCACGACCTTTAATATCTTCCCTTAACCCTATAAATAGAAAAACAAATGCCTGGATATGAAGCAGAAGGCTTCTAAATACCGACAGTTCAGCAGAGTCAAGAAAGGGGCCTTTTGTACACTGGCAAAACAATGGGCATTCACCAGCTTCCTGGAAGTTGGTGAATCATTTATAAGGAGTCTATACACAAACATAATGGAGGGGGGAAAAAGTCATGCAACTCAAACTGTCACTCCTTGTTAGAGACGTACTTGTGTTGTACCAGCAGGCTGGAGCATGGCAAAAACAGCAGCATGTTGTCTCGATCTCTGCTGTCCATAATTAGAATTGTAGCAGTTTCTGCTTTATCAGTTGTCTTGTGACCAGAGACTGAGACATACTGCTGTGGTAAGCTTTGTTTCTGCTGTACTGGAAGCCAGTATTGTCTCCAATTGTGAATGACAAATAAGGGAAGATTAGACGCCAACACCAGCTTCTTGTTCACAAGGTCAACAGTGGATCATTAAAGGACAGACCATTCCTGTCTTTGATGATGCAAGGACCCACTTAATTGATTTATGACAATCTTCCAACAAAGTTCTCAGTCAACACTAGGAAGGTAAAACCTAGGAGCATGTGAATGAATTTGGTTGGCTGCCCTGCTGGAAGGACAATAAAAGTAACCTCAACTAGACATGAATGAAATGGAGCAGAGCCATGCAACTCATAACAAGAGCCAGTTATGCCTCCTTAACATTTCTGAGAGCGCATGTTGGTTCTGCCACCTGGAACATGTCTACAAGCACTGGTTATTTTGTAAGATTCATTGGCCTAGTCCAGAGTGTGTGTAATGAATCCATTAGGGAATGTCCTATATGACATACCAGCATTCATACAGCGGCCTCAACCAGCGTGCTGTGCAAGTCCCTTTTTACATTGAAAGTGGGTAGCTCAGTAATGGGAGATATGACTTGCACAAAGTTACAAGAGTCAGTGGGAGAAACAAGATTTGAACTCTGATCTCCTGGTTTACAGCCACCTGTTTCTCTCTTATTAAGAGGTGCACTTCCATAGAACGGAGGACTTCCCCTCAGACACAGATGAGCAAGCAGCACAAAACAGTAAGGTACCTTAGAGATGAACCAACTTGCGTTGACAGAAGGTTTCAAGGTATCATACCACTGCGGGAAAACGATGCTACAGACAACTAATTATCTAGTTGCTAAAAGCACTGCTCTTTCAACGCCTTATGTTTGGTTGCTTAAAGTTGCAGTAGTGACACAGAAAAAAGATCAATGGGCATGTTACCCAACGTATTTCTCAAGATGTGCTCATCTTAAAAGACAGTAAGCAAAACTGTAACTTCTTGAACTTTTGACAACTGCAAAATGGATTGTCTAATGCATGACCAAATCCACCATCTAGTCAAGGCATCCTTAAGCTTCTTAAGGATTAAAAGTTGCTAATTTGGGCAGCGATTCAGGTGACAAAATTAGGCCACAGCGAATCATACTCAATTATGACAAAAATACTATGACTGAAACATTCTATCCCAACCAAAATTACTTTCCTTTTTATGACGGGGAAAAAAAAACCAAAATAAGATGCCCGACATACAAGTTAAAATCAGTTTGTATAAGAAGCTCATATCTGTGAAGCTGCCTCAGTGAACATATTGAGCCCAGAACAGTTTTCATAATTTCTAAATTGAAGGGATCACGTGAAATCATGGAAACAGAAATGTTTTTCCTTGATGAAGGCAGGATTCTAACGGATTCAATGGTCTTGTAGAAGAGATCCCTGTGATCTAAAAAAATAAACCACATGATACTTTATTAAGACTCCCTGTGATAGATACGGACCGAGTGATTTCCATGGAAAGAAAAAAAAAAAAAAGCCACACGACATCACAAAGCAAGGTCCTGCTTCGAGTCCTTGGCTTCACGGTGACTTTTAATGGCTTAATTTACTAACCTTTTTACTCACCGACAAAAACAAAATGGGAGAAAAGACTTAAATAAAGCCGCAAAATTTTTAAAATATACCACTGAAACTAGTGAAGATGCTGTACATTTCCTGCAGCCCCAAGAACCAATCTGTCTGCAATATTTTATTTATTTATTTGTGCTTGTTTACCGCTTTTAGTGAATCAAAGCAGTATACAGATAACTTCAATGAATGAACATTACATAAAACAGGATTACAAATAACCATTTAACAGGAGTGGAAGGGGATAGGGGAGTAATAACTTGAATCTGAAACCAATTTAAATAAAAACTATGTACAGAGAAATAAGTCTATAATTATAGTATCAATGAGTGGAGGTCATCTTGTAAAATGGAGTTTTACAGCCTAGCTCCTTATTCATATGCAGAACTATTAGCAAAAATCTTTACTACCCCTAAATTTAATCTTGTTATAGTTTCTCCAACCCCTCAACTTACTCTGTGTTGTTGTTAAGTGCTGTTGAGCTATTGTCGACTCACAGCAACCCTGTGGATAGTTGCTCTAAACTGTGTCTGATCTTCAATCAGGTGGCTAATTTTTGGCAGAGTGGCATCTATAGCTGCTGAGATTCTATGGATCCACTGCATAGCTAGTCTTCCTCTTTGGTGTCGATCTTCAACAGTGCCAAGCATGATGTCTTTCTCTAATGATCTTTCTTTCTGATATGTCCAAAGTATGAAAATCAAAGTCTTGCCATTGAGCCTCCAGGCGAAGCTTAGATTTGATTTCCTCCAGTACTGAGTGAATTGTCTTTGGGTAGTCCCCGGTACATGTGGCATTCTTCACCAATACAACAATTCAAAGGCATTGATTTTGTCCTCTCTTTCTTTTTCACTGTACAAATCTCACATTCATGTGACGTTATTGAAAATACCACGGCTTGGATAAGTTAAATCTTTGTAGGCAGAGATACATCTCTGTACTTGGGTCCTTCATAGCTGTTCTGCCAACAACAAATCATCAGATTTCTTGACTGCTTGTTTCATTATTGATTATGGATCCAAGCAGGTTGAAGTTGTGTACTATTTTTATTTCTTCTCCATTAAAGGTGAAATTACTGATTTTGCTAGTTGTCAGGATTTTTGCCTTCTTCTTGTTAAAGTTCAAGCCCATTTTAAGACTATATTCCTCGATTTTGACAAGCAGACTTTTCAGATCGTCTTCACTTTCAGCCAGTAACATAATATCGCCAGCATTATGAAGGTTTTTGAAGAGTCTTCCACTAATTGTCACATCTCAGTTTTCTTATAGAGTCCAGCATCTCTGATGATTTTTTTTTTTAGTGCCATCAAGTTAGTGCTGATTCCTGGTGACACAGCTGCCTCTGAGATTTCTTGGTAATGTATCACCAAAAGCAGATTGCTGGCCTTTTCTTCTGAAGCAATTAAGGGTAAAGTGACTTGCCCAAGGTCACAAGGAGTGCCTGTGGGAATCAAACCCTTGATCTTCTGGGTAATAGGTATGGAGAAAGTATGCAGCCTTGTCATACACTTTGGCAGACTTTTAACCATTCTGTTTCTCCTTGTTCCATTGGGACTGCTGCTTCTTGGCCAATGTAAAGGTTGTGCATGAGAACTATCAGGTGTTCTGATATGCCCATGCTTCTTAATATGGCCCACAGTTTTTCATGAGGTATACAATCAAAATTCTTGCTGTAATCAATGAAATACATGTAGATATCCTTTTGATATTCTTTGGCTTTTTCAAGGATCCATCTCACGTCTGCAGTGATGTCTCTAGTTCCTTGTCCTTTCCAGAACCCTGCTTGTACCATAGTAACATAGTATATGATGGCAGGTAAAGACCAGTATGGTCCATCTAGTCTGCCCAGCAAGGTGGCAAGAGTAGGTGCACTTGCCGCTCCGAACAGGTCACCCCTCCCCATGCCTTCGCTTAGGGGTGTACCCACCGCTCTGTGTAGGACACTCTTATTTGTTCAGATATAAGAGATAGTTATGCTTATTTTGATTTTATCCTGTTGCTATAAAAGGGATCCACTGTGTCTGTCCCATGTCATTTTGAATTCTGTCACCGTGTTTGCCCCCACCACTTCCTTCGGGAGGGCATTCCAAGCATCTACTATCCCTTTAGTGTAAAAAGTATTTCCTGACATTGCCTTTCAAATTACCCCCTTGCAGCTTCATGTTATTCCCTCTAGTTTGACAGCTTCCCCGTCTTTGGAAGAGGTTTATTTTTTCATTAATACTCTTAATTATTTAAAGGTCTGAATCATATCTCCTCTGTCCCTCCTCTCCTCTAGAGTGTACATATTTAGGTCTTTAAGTCTTCTGATGCGGACTTCAAATCATTTTGGTCGCCTTCCTCTGAACTGCTTCCATCCTTTTTATATCCTTTGTGAGATACGGTCTCCAAAACTGAACACAATATTCCAAGTGAGGCCTCACGAGCGACCTGTAGAGTGGCATTACTACCTCTTCCTTTCTGCTGGTAATTCCTCTCTGTATGCAACCCAGCATCCTTCCGGCTTTTGCCACCACCTTGTCACACTGTTTCGCCACCTTGAGATCGTCATAAATAATCACACCGAGGTCCTTCTCCTGGTCCGTGCACACCAGTCTCTCTCCCCCTATCACATACAATTAGTTAGGATTTCTGCATCCCAAGTGCATGACACTGCACTTCTTCACATTTAATATTAACTACCAAGCATTAGACCGTTCTTCCAGCTTTTGTAGATCTCTCCTCATGTTCCCCACTCCCTCAAGGGAATCCACGCCGTTGCAAATTTTGGTGTCATCTGGAAAAAGACAGACTTTTCCATTCAGCCCTTTGGTAGTTTCCATGCCAGATATGATTGTAGTCTCCACTGAATGATCTTGAGTAGAATTTTGCTGGTGTGCGGGATCAGAGCAATTGTACAATAATTTCCACAGTCAGCTATCGATCATCTTTCTTCAGTACTGGTATGAACACACATCTTTTCCAGTCAGTTGGCCTTGATGTTGTCTTCCAAATTTCCTGGCAGAGCCTTGTAAATATGGCAACAGCTGCATCAGATTGCTGTAATACTTCAATGGGAATACCATCAATACCCAGTACTTTGTTTTTTGATAATGCTTTCAGTGCCGTTTTGACTTCTTTCATCACCAATGGTTCCCACAGTGGATGAGTTCACAGAAACATAGCCATTTCCCCTTCTCTCGTCGCTTTCACTGTAGTGTATGCAGAGTATGCCAAGCAATGGCAGTCACCAGTCAGCATGTAGCATGTGACCTGTGAGCCAGTGAACATTCACTGGTCCTTGCCCCTTCTTGGATAAGCTTCCTGTTGGACTGGAAACCCATGCTAAGTACTGCTACTACTATTAATCATTTCTATAGGGCTACAAGGCATACTCAGTGCTGAACAGATACATGTAAGAGATGGTTCCTGCTCATCACGGATTACAATCTAATCAAGACAGACAGTGCATTAGATGAGAAGCAGGGTACAAATAGGGAAAGGGAAGGAGAACAAGGGACCAGGATCCAAAGACAGTCTTAGAGGAGAGCCTTCAGCCTGGATTTGAAAAGGGGGAGAGATGAAATCTGATGTACAGATTCAGGTAGTTTATTCCAGGCATAAGGTGCAGCAAGGTGAAAGGATCGGAGTTGGCAGTGGAGGAAAAGGGCATAGAGAGACGTAAGCCAGAGAAGAGCGGATTTCACGAGGAGGGGTGTAGGGAGAGAGGAGAGAAACTGGGGTGTGTAAGCACACACTACACTCTGACACAAGAGACCCTGTGAAGTTGCCACTACTGCCTCCTGCTTGAGATGAGCGGAAGGAGTCTGGAAACCTGCTGGTTTGTTTTCATCATCATCTAGGGGAACATTAATTTTAAGTTGTTAAAATTGGGTCATATGGGATAAACGTTTGAAAGACACTGTCATAAGGTAAAGGTGGAAATGGCTGTCTATCAATTTATAAGAACATAAGAAATGCCATACTTGGTCAAACCAATGGTCCATTGAGCCCAGTATCCTTTTTCCAACAGTGGCCAATCCATGTCACAAGTACCTGTTAGGTCCCAAAACTTGATATTTATGGTATAATGACTTGGTTTATTCTTTCCACCTTTCCTTTATCTTCTCAGCATCATTCAACATGGATCTTTGAGGGTTTCTAGAACTCCAATTTGAGGTTGGAATCTTTTCTTTAACTCTCATAACTTTAGGAAAGCCGATCTTGTTCTTCTAGCATTTTTGGATTCTACTTCCTTGCTTAATTATCTCCTCTTGCTGCACGTTAAGTTCCATGACTACCTCTCTCTCTCTCCTCTGGCATTTCTGAACCATTTTCAGGGTTTCTTTGGTCATTCTTTTTGGCCACTTTTGCTTTTTCACCTTTTGTAGAGATGACGTGATTATCAATTTGATGGATAAGTACAAGCTGACACTGACAGAACATGCAAAGAGGATATTCTGATAGTCATGGGTGAAATGCAAGTTGGGAAGAAAAAGGCAAAATAGTTGGAAAATATGGGCTTGGCAGCAGAAATGAAGCCTGGAGAAAGCCTGATAGAATTCTGCAAGACGAATGATCTATTAATCTCAAATACCTTCAGTGACTATACATATGGACTTCACTCAATGGATTGTACAAAAAAAGTCAAAGAAAAAGCTCAGTAGCATCAACAAAGACAAAATCTGAACTGACTGCGGTACAGATCACCAGCTACTCTACTGGAAAGCCTTTGACTAGACCACTCATAAGATACTTTTAAAGATATTAAAAATATATGGGATAGAAGGCTGTTGTGGAATGGAAACTGGTTAAAAGACAGAACAGAGAATTGGGCTAAATGGACAATTTTCTCAGAAAAGGTGAAAGGTGAATAATGGAGTACCCCATGTATCTGTCCTGAGCTCACTGCCTTTTAACATATTTATAAACGACTTGGAAATGGGGACAACGAGGTAATCGAATTTGCAGATATAACTACTAGGAATAAATTTGTGTTATCACAAGAGGATTGAGAAAAACGCAACTGGGAGACTGGGCATCCAAATGGCTGATGACGTTTAGTGCAGACAGGTTATGCATGTAAGGAAAACCCCCCCCCACAAAACTATAATTACACAATGCAGGGTTCTACATCACCACCCAGGAAAAGGATCTAGGAGTCATCGTGGATAATATGTTGAAATCCTCTGCCCAGTGTGCAGAAATTGCCAAGAAAGCTACAGAATGTTAGGATCATAAGGAAGGGAATGTAGAATACAACAAAGTATATCGTAACACCTCTGTATTGTTCTATGGTGCAACCATACCTTGAGAATTATGTACAGTTCTGGTCACAGTACCAGAAAAATAGATGAAGGGGAATTAGGCAACATACAGAGATGAGCAACCATAATGATAAAGGGGATAGCGTAGTTGCTTACCTCTAACAGGGGTTTTCCGTAGACAGCAGGGGTAGTTGCACTCATTTTTTTTCTCATTGAGTGAAGTCTCCCCAGACTGAGCCTGGAGCGGATCTCCCACAGCTCAGAGAAGTTTTGTTGCTTCACCGAGCATGCGTGCCTGCTTGTGCTGAGAGAAAATCAGTTTGTACAAGACAAAAAAAAAAAGAACGGATACAAAAATTCGGAAAGGAGAAGTGCCCCCGAGGTGACACAAAGAGATGACTGTAGTCTATGTGTTGAAGTCGACTGCTGCGGTTTCTGTTTGATGGTGGAGGTTTTTTTGTGAGGAAGGCGGGTAGAAACGTGTGTCTATATACCCCTACTGTCTACGTTGAGCCCTTGTTACAGATAAGCCAACTATGCTTTCTCCAGAGACAAGCAGGGGAATGTAGTCACACATTGGCGAGTCCAGAGCTAGGAGCTGCCCCATCATGTAGCTCTGGATGCATGAATCAGCTGAATAAACCTGGCGGCCCAATACTGAGTTAGGGAGGAAGAGGAAAATCATGTAGCAAAAATTCTGGAGTTCAGCCTGGTCAAAGGCAGAGTTCCTCGTGTAGTGCTTAGTGAAGGTGTGGATGGATGACCAGGTGGTTGCCTTGCAGATGTCCTGGGTGGAGACAGAATCCAGACTGGCAATGGAGGTGGTGGCCTTGAGCTTGCGAGGGGCAACATGCCCCGGAGAAGGGAGAGCTGCTTGCTCATTACAGAAGCCAATACAGTCCACAATCCAGGAGGAAATGGTCAGCTTCACTGCCGACTGTCCAGAGTTGTTGGGGTTGAAAGTCAGGAACAATCGAGACGACTTGCAAAGGGGCTCGGTATGATGCAGATAGTAGAGACAAGCCCTTCTGCAGTCTAAGAGGTGCAATTTCTCTTCTGGAGAGCCAATAGGGATATTCAGAAAGAAGGCAGGGAGCACTATTGTCTGATTGATCTGAAGTCAGATAACACCTTTGGGAGAAATTTAGGATGTGTCTGGAGAATGACCTTGTCATGGAAAAATTGCATATAGGGGGAATAATGCAAAAGAGAAGTGATAGCGGCGAGGAAGACGGTTTTCCAGGTGAGATTTATTTATTTATTTGTGTGTTTTTTCTATACTGCCCCTTCCAGAGATCAGGGGCGGTTTACAGAGAACATGGTAAACATGTTTGAGTGAAGAGGACAGGAGAGCTCAAACGGCAGTTGCATCAACTGAGACAGAACAACTTTAAGGTCCCAGAACAGCGTAGGTGGTCAAATTGGTGTTCATGAGACTACTCTGTGAAGCAGCAATAGCTGAAAGTTGAAAACATACTCAATTTGTCTGTAGGCCCAAATGGGACAGGTGAAGGAGATGAGATAAAAACTGGCTCACAGAGCAGTGAACTGAATCATGTCTACTGGATGCAGCCCAGTGGACAATGCGAGCCCACTTCTGCTGATATGAGCACTGCTTAGAGGGTCTTCGAGGCAGTGAGAACAGAGATGACATCCTGTGAAGGTGAAGAAATCACCCTTGTTGCCCTGAAGCTATCTTGCCGTGAGGGATAAGGACTGAAGGTTGGGATGTAGCAGGCATCCCTGATGTTGAGTCAGGAGGCCTGGCTGAGTCCCTCGAGGTATAGGAGGAGCCTGCAGCAGCACCAGCAGATGATGGAACCAAAATGGCGGGGCCATCAAGGTGCTAATCAGAATGACCGATGCTTTGTCTTGCTTGATCTTGAGCAAGGCCCGCGTGATTAGCGAGAATGGAGGAAAGGCATACAGAAGACTGTGGGACCAGTCCAGTACAAAGGCATCAGGTGCTCGCCTTTGGAGGCAGGGCCAGATGGAGCAGGACAGGACATTTGGCATTGACTGCAGAGGTTAATAGGTCCACCTCTGGTGTGCCCCAATGAGCAAATGCATTTTGAAGGATGGCGGATTGAAGGACTATTTGTGTGGGTCCAGCTGGCAGCTCAACTTGTTGGTTGTGAGTTCCCAGAAGATCGGCTGCACGCAGTGTGGCATCTATGGAAAGGGCAAAAGTCCAGAGCCTTGTGGCCTTGCAGCAGAGACCGAGCAAGCCTGTACCGCCCTGCTTGTTGATGTATAACATGGAAACTTGGTTGTCTGTACGTACCAGGATAATCCTGTAATGCACCCAATCGGCGAAAAACCTGAAGGCATAGTAAACTGATTGGTGTTCGAGCACACATATGCAAAGTCTGTTTCTGGGGAGAACATACACTCTGAATAGACAGAGAAGATAGGCCTCCCAGCCGCATGTGGACACGGTGGTAATGACGATGTGATGCAGTGGAGCATAGAAGGGGCACCCCACTTGAAGACTGGCTGAGGTTGCCCACCACCTGAGGTTATCGAGGAAGACTGCTCACTGTGGCTCTACGAGGGAAATCCTGGCCTGCAGGGGGTGGGAGCGCTGACACCAGTTCAGTCTGAGATGCCACTGCAAGAGGGCACAAGTGCAGCTGTGCAAGTGGTACTACATGTACAGATGCCGCCATGCATCCCAAGAGATGTAGAAGCAGGTGTGCCAGTGAAGTTTAGCATGTGGCTAGGGTGCTGCTGAGTAACTGCGAGGCCTGAACCCTCTGAACAGGAAGGTAGGCCTTGGCTTGTAGAATGTCTAGATACGCTCCAATGAAATCCAGGCTTTGTTGAAGGATGGGCTGGGACTTCTCTGCATTGAGGACAAAGTCAAGGGTCTGTAAAGTGGTGGCAGTGTCCTGCACAACTAGAGCTGCAGTGGTCCTGAGACGTGCCCGAGATCACCGCTCCCATTACCCTCCCCTCCTAACCACCAAAATCACTAAGCACCAAAGTCACTCCCCCTCACCTCCCTACTTCCCAACTCAAAATACCCCTTTACCCTCCCCCTCAGATACCATCCTGGTATCCCTCTCTACGCTAAAAGTTGTTTATTATGTTAAGTTATAAAGGTTTGTTTACTATGTCAAGTTACTTGTTCTTAAAATTCCCTGTACATACTTTCAATTGTTCTATGCAAACGTTCTTTTACTGTTCCATGTAAACCGTTTTGCCTAGTAGAAAAACAGTATATAAAACCAGCTAAATAAATAAATAAATAAAATGAATCAGCTAATTGCCTAGGTAAGGGTAACATAGTGGCCCTGGCAGTGAAGGTGGGCTGCTACAACCGCGAGACACTTGGTGAAAATGCAAGGGGCAGAGGAGAGCCTGAAAGGAAGTATTTTGTACTGATAGTGATAGTCGAGGAAGGTGAAGCAAAGAAACTTCCGGTGGAGAGGGTGGATAGGGATATGGGTGTAGGCATCCGGGGACTGAGCAAGGGAAGACTGCACTCAGAGAATGCATTTTGAACTTTTCCTGCTTGATAAAGAGATCAAGATGACAGATGTCGAGGATTGGTCGACTGACGGATTTCTTGGGAAATCAAGAACAAGCGGGAGTAAAACCCCTGACCCCTCTTGGGAAGCGAGGCAAACTCAATAGCTCCTCCTCGACAATGCTATCTCCATTGCTAGTTAGGGCACATGCTGATCCGGGGAACAGTTGGTCGGGACCAGGGACCAGAGACCAAGGTGGTGGTGATATGTCAAAGTGAAGCTTGTACCCCCAACTGGACAATGGAGAGAACTCAATGGTCCATGGTGATGGACTGCCAAGCCTCTGAGAAGTGGTGGATGAGTCCACCCACCAACAGATGGTCAAAAACCAGGGGAGGGTCTGTGGGAGCACCTAGGATTTCCTCTCTTGTGGGTGACCCCGCTGGAGGTATGCTTGATAAGGCTGGGCCTGAGCCCAAGTGGGGGGGCTGCCACAAGTAGGGATAGTAGTGCTACCATGGATAAAACTGCTGAAAGTAATTGTAACTGTAAGGATGGCAGACAGGGGTGACGGGAGGTGGAAGCTGCCTCCGCCGGCTGAGCTGAGAGTTCTCGGATGGTGGCAGAATAGTCTCTGAAATCAGAGAACACTTCTTGAACCTTGGAGCCAAAAAAGCTGTTGCCCTGGCAGGGAGTGTCTGCCAAGCAGTCGTGAAGGTCTTCACGGAGACCAGAGAGGCAAAGCCATGCAGTGCGTCTGGCTGAAATAGCCATTGCCGCAAACTGGGCCACGGAGTCGAGGGCATTGTGTGCTGCATGAATAATATGGTAAAGGGTTTTGTGTAAGTCTGCAGCCAAAGAAGCTGGATCCGCTAAGGAAGGACCATCCAGCTGCAGAAGGTCATGAAGGTAGTATAGCATATGAAGCTGATGAGCCACTATGCGCATAGCAAGAGTACTACTGTGGAAAGATTTACGCCCCACAGCGTCGAGGATGTGCTGCTTTTTCCCTGGAGGAGCTTGGGATGGCAGCTTAGTGCTCTTAGACTTTTTAAGCACTGCCTCAGACACAACTGACTGATGGGGAAGCTGAGCATGAAGGAAGCCCAGAGCGGGCAGGACCCTGTACTTGAAGTCAATGCAGCGAGACGCAGCACTGCCTGAGGATGGGGTCTTCCAGACAGAAGATAGCAGGTCCTGAGGATCTGAGGCACAGGGAGTGCCAGGACCTCCTTGGGAGTACTGCAAGTTTTTAAAATGGAGTGAAAATCCCACTTGTTGGTAGGGGACTGTGTGGGAGAGTTTCTGGAGAAACTGTGGATAGGAAATACCCTCAGGGAGATTATCCTGGAGTCCTGGGATAATCAGAAGAGGGTCCTCCACGTAGGACTCGCATAAGGATAGGATGGGAGGAAACAAGTGTCCTCATCGAGGGGCGCAGGTGTGCGCCAGTCAATGCGAGGAGGCAAACCTGGGACCTCATGTGTGGGGGTAACTGGGGATCTGAGGAAACGTTAGGCTGCACATCAAACCTCTGAGGGGAGGCATGCAGGAGTGCGACATTGATCTGAAAAAAACTTCTAGAAACGGGAGAAGAGGGAAAACTGAAGAGCCTCCCAAGTGGGGGGAGGACTGTGAGGCATGGAGGACAGGGGTTTACTCACTGAATGATGCTTACCTGATTGCGCCTGAGGGAGCCAGTGCTTATGTTTAGCTTTAGCCTTTTGGCCCGACGAAGGCATGTCCCCAGAAGAACCGAGGAGGAAGCCTACGCATGTGGGGTCAGCTCAAGAGGGGAGGGGTGCCACCCGACGGCAGGAGGTAATAATACCTGTGCTGCGGCTGCTTTTGAAGACATCCCTCAAGCCTGTGCTTGACCCAACAGGAGAAGGGAGCATGACGTGAGAGATGGCCCCACAGAGGTAGTAGACAATGAGCAAGGCCTGGCTCTAAAACAGTGAGAAAACAGCTCCTGTCGTTTCCTGACTAAAACAAGGCTTTTTTGTTTTTTTAAGTCAGCCATCAAAGTCATCAGCTCAAAAAGCACTTTGCTACGGTAAAGTGAAGGCAGACCACTTTATCACCCGCCCGACAAAACTTCTGACAGCCAAAGAGAGGTGCAGGCAGAAACGTTTTTATCTTTTCTCCTGCCCGACGGCTTGAAATGTTTTTACTTATTTGTGTTTATATACCGCTAATTAACGAGTCTAAGCGGTTTACAAATAATAACTTGGCCAAGATGGCTTACATGGAAAATAAATAACTCAGTGAGGTCCACAGAACAAGTTCATATGTAACAGTGAAAACTTAGTAGAAACATAGAACTATATACGTTAAACTGTCATTGGCATATAAAATAAATAAAGACATTCAATGGGTGTGTGACTGCTCTTATGTGGGGTGGGGATGAGGGTGGGGGTTGACTAGGGGAGGGTGGCAGGGGGGAGGACTGTGGGAGGGAGGAGGGGGTTGGAATGGGATGGCTAAGTTGGCGGTACATTGATTATGTATTCTCACTGCTAAAATGTTCAAAGAACAAATGAGTTTTTAGAATTTTCTTGAAATCAGTGTGATCATTCGTGGTGCGGAGATGGTCTAGTAATGCATTCCACAATGCTGGGGTGAAGAGTGAGATGGCCCTTTTGGATGTTGGAGTTTATTTTATTTATTTAGACAGTTTTGTATACCACCTTATCCTTCAATCAAAGTGGTCACAACACAATTGGGGGATACATTTAACATGAGGGGATATGAGACACATACACTAATACTTACAGGGAACATGGGCAATGGAGGGTTAAGTGGCTTGCCCAAGACCACAAGGAGCACCTGTGGGACTAGAAACCCCAGTCCTTCCAGCCCAAGGTTGCTGTCCTCTAGTGGGATTTGAACCCCTGACCTTCCAGCCTGAGGTAACTTGCCCCAACTACTAGGCCACTCCTGTCATAGTTGGTTGTCATTCTTAAAGATAGTACGTGGAGTGCGTTGATAGAGTTTGTTCTTCTGGATCTGTTATTAGGGGTCTTCTGTATTATATTGCTTGTAGGAAGAGTCCATGGAATAGTCTGAAGATCGTGTGGACGGCCTTGTGTTTAATTCATTGATTGATGGGCAGCCAGTGCAGTTGTTTGAATACTGGGGTTATATGTAAAACCACACGGCTAAAAGAAAACAATAGTGGAGACAACCCAGTGAGAGAACCAAACGAGGGAACTGCTAAAACACAGCGAAAAAAGGGTAAAAATGCTGGCAAAAGTAAAGAGAGGAAGACCTGTGTAGGCTTCTGCGCGATATAGAGAAAAAACCCCTGATTCTCTCAGTATAAGCAGGCGGGAAGCAGATATGCGTGCTCAGTAAAGCAACAAAGCTTCTCTGAACTGCGGGAGATCCACTCAAAGCTGTCTGGAGGACTTCACCCAATAAGAAAAAAAATTAAAAAACTGAGTGTGACTGTTTATTACTATTATGTTTATTATTACATTTTGGCTCAGGCCAAAGCATCAGAGCGGTTTACAATACAATATTAATGTTATGGAAAATATGAAAAGAACACCATTTATAAAATAGGACATATGCATTAAATGCTGAGTTACAGGAGGGAGTGGTTTGGTTTCCAAGATGGCGACAGGGATTGTTTGAGCTGGGATGCCTAAGAGAAAGGGCAAGCATCGTGCTCTTCCCGCAGAGCTGTCTGCAAAACCCTCTCCTGTTGTGGTGACCGGTCCGATGGATCGCTATGTCCAGCTTACCGAACAGCAGATTGGGGAGATTAGAGGGGGCATGGAGGCTCCGGCTCAGGAACTTTCGGTTTCTTCCGCCCCGGATGTGACTCTCTCCCCGGATGGTAGGTCCCCGCCTTCACCGCCGAGGCAGCCAGGAGCTATGCCTGCGAGCGCAACCGTTCCCCCTTCAGTTGGCGTCGGAGGAACGGTGGGCGAGCGGGGCTCTGAGGCAGTGGTTCCTGGAGTGCAGCTGAGTTCATCTGCAGCCTTGAGTAATCCGGCGGCTGCTTCAGCTATGCGAGGAGTTCTTGTTGGTATAGGAGCCGGCGAGTCTGTGGCAGAAGTTACTCCTCAGTCTTTGTCATCTGATCCTGAGACGCCGCGGATTTTGGTTCTTAATCGTCCTGCAGTAGTGTCCTTGGAGAGCATTTGGGAGGCTATTTCTGGTCTGGCGACTATGGTGAGTCAACAATTAATCTTGACTGGAACGCGGGTCTCTAACCTGGAAAATTTGTCTGAGAAATTTTCTGTTGAAGTGACTGAGCTAAAAACTCAAGTCTCTATCAATACTCAATTGATTTCGCAAACATCTGAAGTGACTGAGTCTTTAATTAAAGATAATAAAGCAATGAAGTTTAAACTTGAAACATTGGAGAATGCTGCTAGATCTTCGAATCTTCGTCTCTTTAATTTTCCTATTTTACCTTTGGTTTCTCCGGTTGACCTTTTTAAAAGGTATTTGCAAGAATCCCTGAAGGTAACACCAGAGTTAATTCCTCCAACAACGAAAGTGTATTTTCTACCTGCTGGTCGGAAATCAGAAGAAAAAGCAGCTGGTCTTCCAGAGATGAGTTTATTAGATGTTTCAGCGTTACTTCAAACGCCTAAAGATGAAGAACTTGAGGTTTCTACGCTTATTGTCTCATTGGCCTTATTACCTGATAGAGACTGGCTATTACGGCTTTATTTCAAATTTCGTAATAATCTGTTTTTGGGGAAGAAAATAGGAATGTTTCCTGATGTTTCTAGAGAAACACAGCGCAGGCGTAAATCTTTCCTAATTCTGCGTCCTGGGGTCATTCGTTTGGGTGCTACATTTGTTCTTCGTTATCCCTGCAAATGTGTAGTTGTTTTTCAGTCCCATAAATATGTTTTTTTTCAGCCTGAGGACCTATCTTCTTTCATCAGTTCTCGTATTGTAACATCTTCTCCTATCCAACTGACCCCCATTATGTAGAGTTTCTGTTTGGTTCCCTGTGTAACCTCATGGATTTCTTTATTCATTTTCTTTAATTGTTATCAAGGGATTTCCTGGCCCTTTAATAACTGTTGAGCTTCTCCCTCATTCTGGGGACTGACAATAGCATTGGTTGCCTTTTTCTTTGATGTTAGTGCTTATTAATTTGTTTCTTCCAATGTTTATTACTGTACAAGTGTACGCTTGATTCATTGTTAAAATGCATAAATATAAAATTTAAAAAAAAAAAAAAAAAATAGGACATATATCCCCTGCTTGTCTCCAAAGAAAGGAGGAAACCTCTAGGAGGAAAGGCTTAAAAATTTGGGATTGTTCAGCTTAAAGAGATGGCTGAGGGAAGATACGACAGAAGTATATAAAACAATAAGTGAAGAATGAAGGAATGTGAATTGGTTGTTACTCCTTCAAGAAGCAGAAAGACCAGGAAACAAAATGAAGCTACAGAGTAGAACATTTAAGACTAATAAGAGAATATATATTTTCACTCAACGCATAATCAAACTCTGAATTTGTTGCCGGAGGATGTAGTAAAAGCAGTTATCATAGCTGGGCTTAAAAAAGGTTTGGACAAGTTCCTAGTGGAGAAGTCCATAAATCATTATTAAAAGAGGACCCGGGAAATCCACTGCTTATCCTGGGACAAGCAGTATGGAACCTGTGCACCTTTTTGGGAACCTGCCAGGTTCTCCAGGGCCATGTGCCATGAGGGAAGGGTTAGGACAGCCGTTATAGTTGGTGATTCGATCATTAGGCATGTAGATAGCTGGGTGGCTGGTGGACGTGAGGATCGCCTGGTAACATGCCTGCCTGGTGCGAAGGTAGAGGACCTCACGTGCCACCTAGATAAGGTCTTAGACAGTGCTGGGGAGGAGTCTGCTGTCTTGGTACATGTTGGTACCAATGACATAGGAAAATGTGGTAGGGAGGTTCTGGAGACTAAATTTAGGCTTTTAGGTAGGAAGTTGTAATCCAGAACTTCCAGGGTAGCATTCTCCGAAATGCTTCCCGTTCCATGCGCAGGACCCAAAAGGCAGGCAGAGCTACGGAGTCTCAAAGCGTGGATGAGACAATGGTGCAGAGATGAGGGTTTTGGATTTGTTAGGAACTGGGGAACATTCTGGGGAAAGGAGGGGCTCTTCCGAAGGGATGGGCTTCACCTTAACCGGGATGGAACCAGGCTGCTGGCATTAACCTTTAAAAAGGAGATACAGCAGCTTTTAAACAAGATATTAGGGGAAAGCCGACAGTCGCCCAAGAGCGGATAGTTCGGAAGAATGTATCCTTGAAGGATACTACCAAAAGCAGAGAGGTTCCAAAAAAAGAGTAAAGTAGCCCAAATGCCCTCAAGTATGGAGCAGACAGAGCTTAAAGATCCCAAATTACCCATGTCTACCAATAGCCAAATTAATATGAATAAAATACATTCTCTAAAATGCTTGTATGCAAATGCTAGAATTCTAAAAAATAAGATGGGAGAGTTAGAATATATAGCACTAAATGAAAGCTTAGATATGATTGGAATATCAGAGACATGATGGAAGGAGGACAACCAGTGGGACACTGTGATACCTGGGTACAAACTATATCGTAATGATAGAGCGTAACCCCTCCACCAATTTGATCAGCTCTATGTTAGAGAGGGCATTGAGTCAGAAAGGATTAAAGTTTTGCAGGAAACAAAATTTACAGTAGAATCTCTATGGATTGAAATTCCATGTAAAAAGGGGAGGGCGATGGCAGTGGGGGTGTACTAGCGACTGCCTGGCCAGAATGAACAAATGGATGATGAAATGCTCAAAGAAATCAAGGAAGCTAACAAACGTTACAGCGCAGTAATAATAATGGGTGATTTCAATTACCCCGGTATCGAATGGGTCAGTGTCACAGCAGGACATGCTAGTGAGATAAAGTTCCTAGATGAAATAAATGACTGCTTCTTGGAGCAGCTGGTTCATGAACCAACCAGAGGGGAAGCCATATTAAGACCTAGTCCTTAGTGGAAGACCAGGTCTAGTGCAAAAGATAAGGTTGCTGCCGCCACTTGGCAATAGTGATCATAGCATGATCGCCTTTGATTTAATTAGTGGAGGAGGGATAGTAAGGAAATTCACAGTACTACCTTTTAACTTTTGAAAGGGAGACTATGATAAAATGAGGAAAATAGTTAAGAAAAAACTAAAAGGAGCAGTTGCAAAGGTTAAAGACTTACATCCTGGAGGAAAGGTCCATAAACCATTATTAAGAAGTGACCGAAGATATCAATGCTTGACCCAGTACAAGCACTGCAGAACTTGTGTCTCTTGGGGAAACTGCTAGGTACATATGACCTAGATTGGCCACTGTTGGAAACAGAATACTGGGCTTGATGGACCTTGGTCTGACCCAGTATGGCATATCTTATGTTCTTATATCAAGCTTGGGTGTTGTTGAAAAATACTATCTTGAAAGCCCAGACCAGCTGTATTCCACGCTTTAAGAAAAGTTGAAGGAAGTCCAAAAACCTGCCAGCATGGTTTAAAAGGTGAGGTCAGAGAGGCCGTTGCCAAAAAAGCATCTTTCAGGAAATGGAAAAAAGAGCCAAACGACGAAATCTGGAAACAGCACAAGCACTGGCAAGTCAAATGCAAGGCATTGATAAGGCAGGCAAAGGGAGAATTTAAGAAGAAGCTTGCTGCGGAAGCAAAAACGAGAAATAAAGACTTTTTCAAGTACATTCGTAGCAAAAAACCTGTGAGTCAGTCCATTAGATGATAGAGGAGTTAAAGGGGCGCTAAGAGGCGACAAGGCGATAGTAGAGAGAATGAATGAATTCTTTGCTTCGGTCTTAGGAACCACCACCCAGGAAAAAGATTTAGGCGTCATTGTGGATACCATGTTAAAACCCTCGGCCCAGTGTGCAGCGGCGGCCAAGAGAGCAAATAGATTGCTAGGTATGATAAGGAAAGGAATGGAAAATAAAACAAAGGATATTATAATGCCTCTATATCGTTCCATGGTGAGACCGCACCTTGAATACTGTGTGCAATTCTGGTCGCCGTATCTTAAAAAAGATATAGCGATTTTAGAAAAGGTTCAGAGAAGAGCCACCAAAATGGTAAAGGGGATGGAAGGATACTCCTATGAAGAAAGGCTAAAAAGGTTGGGGCTCTTTAGCCTGGAAAAGAGACGACTGAGGGGAGATATGATAGAAGTCTATAAATTAATGAACGGAGTGGAACGGGTAAACGTAGATCGATTGTTTACCTTATCAGAATATAGAAAGACTAGGGGACATGCAATGAAGCTACAGGGTAAATTATTTAAGACTAATAAAAGAAAATATTTTTTCACTCAACGTGTAATCAAACTCTGGAATTTGTTACCGGAGGATGTAGTAAAGGCTGTTAGTGTAGCTGGGTTTAAAAAAGGTTTGGACAAGTTGCTGGAGGAAAGGTCCATAAACCATTATTAAGAAGGGACCCAGGATATCAATGCTTGAACCAATATAAGCATTGTGGAACCTGTGTCCCTTGGGGAAACTGCTAGGTACGTATGACCTAGATTGGCCACTGTTGGAAACAGAATACTGGGCTTGATGGACCTTGGTCTGACCCAGTATGGCATATCTTATGTTCTTATGTCTTTACTGAGGAAGATGTAGAGATGTTACCCATGACTGAAGTGGTATTTAAAGGTGCGGAAGAATTGAAAGAAATATCAATACATCGGGAAGATGTATTACAACTATTAGATAAACTGAAGAGTAGCAAATCACCTGGGCCAGATGGTATACATCCAAGGGTGTTGATAGAACTGAAATATGAGATTGCAGACCTGTGTCATGAAGTGCAGCGCTCAGAGCCCATGGAGACAGGGGATTCTGAACAAAACGGAGCTAACTTTGACAGCTCAGAGATACACAGGGCCAAAGGTTGCCATAGGAACTATACACAAGCTATTTCACGTGGTGTAGGGGGAACTCCCAGACCCAAAGCTAGCTCGTGGCTCATCAGGGAATGAGGGGCAGCTGACAAGGGACGGAGCCAAAACGAACACCACAAGCTACACACTTAAAAATCATTTACCTGAGGGTAGTGAGGAGAGACGTGCTGGCAGGGAGAGAAGTCCCGATAGGAGGAGAACTCCAAGCAAGGAGAGAAGCTTGAGAGGCAGGAGAGAAGGATCTCCATGCTGGTTAAAACCTATTGCTGACCAAAGGAGACTACCAGGGAGGTGCAGAGCTGAGAAACCCAGGAAGGGCTGCTTGGAAGAGCAGTGCACAGCTGACCCGTGCATCCGAGAACTTTGCTACAAAGGAAGCAGAGGTAGTAGCTCTGAGGCTAGGCTAAGGCAAGACCAGTCACCCAGCACAAGGTACCAAGCAGGAGAAAATTATTATCCTGAAGATAATTTGGTGCCAAGGAGAAAGCTCAAACAGACACGGAGTGAAAAGCCTTCCCACGAGCAGAGCTGTGCTCGAGGGAGGAACGTTGAAGGGAAACTGCTGGAAGGTAACCTTATTCTTCCTAATAGGAGAAGTATAGAGTGTAGCAAACAGCCTTGCACTTACCAAGAATTATGTGCCGCCTCTGAGAGAGACTGTAGTGATTACGGTAATTACCCATTCACCTCTAGGCTGGTGGGGGAAGGTAACTCCCAGAGCTATAGAGAGGAACTCAGCAGTCAGAACGGAAGTTTCACTCACTGGGAAACTGGCCCCGGTATAGAAGATATGCAATGTGATCCGTATGAGGAATATAATGATGATATTTACATGGACTGTACATACACTTTATCTGATAGCATAGTTTCTCTATGCTGAAGAGCTGTAGGAGCTAATTCATAAAGAAAAGACCGGAAGAGTTTTGTGAAGGAAACTGTTTTCTTTTTCCATTTTGCCTCCATTGTTAAAGCTGAAGATAAGCATATCCTTTGTTCAAATGTTTCTTTAATTTTGATACCAGACGTATGGTCTTTTGTGTTGCCTTATTTCATTGTGTGGAAATCCAACCCTGGGAAGGGAATAAATCCTGTTTAAAACCTTATCACTCCGACTGCAACTACTTTCTTTTTGCTAAAGTTGTGGAACTACAAATCCCAGAGGGCATTGCCAAGCCTCTCTACTATACTCCACAGCTGTTGAAGAACTTACCCTGCAAATCCACCCATGCCTATGGCCTCTGGGAGGTGAGCGGGCGACACCTGCTATTAGTAATCTGTGAACTATCATTAAAATCATCTCTAATACCTGAGGATTGGAGGATCGCCAATGTAACACCAATTTTTAAAATGGGTTTAAGAGGTGATCCGGGAAACTACAGACTGGTGAGCCTGACGTCAGTACCGGGAAAAATGGTGGAAACCATCATAAAGAACAAAAATATTCAGCATGTAGATAGTCATGGTCTAATGGGAGACAGCCAACATGGCTTTAGACAAGGAAGATCTTGTCTTACTAATCGGTTATGTTTTTTTGAAGGTGTGAACAAACAGGTGGACAAAGGTGAGTCGGTTGATATAGTGTATCTGGACTTTCAGAAAGCCTTTGACAAGGTCCCTCATGAGAGACTTTTGGCAAAACTAAAGAGTCATGGGATAGGAGGCAGTGTACTATTGTGGATCAGGAACTGGTTAAAAGATAGAAAGCAGAGGGTAGGGCTAAATGGCCAATTTTCCCAATGGAGAAAGGTGAATAGTGGTGTACCCCAGGGATCTGTGCTGGGTCCGCTGCTTTTTGACATATTCATAAATGACCTGGAAAGTGGAACAACGAGTGAGGTTATCAAATTTGCAGATGACAAAACTATTTAAAGTTGTTAAAACCCAAGAGGATTGTGGAAATTGCAAGAGGATCTTGATAAATTGGAAGACTGGGCATCAAAATGGCAGATGAAATTTAATGTGGACAAGTGCAAAGTTATGCACCTATGGAAGAACAACCCAAACTATGGTTACACGATGCAAGGTTCCACATTAGGAACCACCACCCAGCAAAAAGATTTAGGCGTCATTGTGGATACCATGTTAAAACCCTCGGCCCAGTGTGCAGCGGCGGCCAAGAGAGCAAATAGAATGCTATATATCATAGGGAAAGGAATGGAAAATAAAACAAAAAGATATTATAATGCCTCTATATCGTTCCATGGTGTGACCGCACCTTGAATATTGTGTGCAATTCTGGTCGCCGTATCTTAAAAAGGATATAGCGATTTTAGAAAAGGTTCAGAGAAGAGCCACCAAAATGGTAAAGGGGATGGAAGAATACTCCTATGAAGAAAGGCTAAAAAGGTTAGGGCTCTTTAACCTGGAAAAGAGATGGCTGAGGGGAGATATGATAGAAGTCTATAAATTAATGAATGGAGTGGAACGGGTAAACGTAGATCGATTGTTTACATTATCAGAATATAGAAAGATTAGGGACCATGCAATGAAGCTACAGGGTAAACTATTTAAAACTAATAAAAAACAAAATATTTTTTCACTCAACGTGCAATCAAACTCTGGAATTTGTTACCTGAGGATGTAGTAAAGGCTGTTAGTGTAGCTGGGTTTAAAAAAGGTTTGGACAAGTTCCTGGAGGAAAGGCCCATAAATCATTATTAAGAAGGGACCCAAGATATCAATGCTTGACCCAGTACAAGCATTGTGGAACTTGTGTCTCTTTTGGGTAAATTGCTAGGTATGTATGACCTAGATTGGCCACTGTTGGAAACAGGATACTGGGCTTGATGGACCTTGGTCTGACCGAGTATGGCATAGCTTATGTTCTTATGTTCTTACTTATGACCTTGATTGGCCACTGCTGGAAACAGGATACTGGACTTGATGAACCTTGGTTTGACCCAGTATGGCATTTCTTATTTTCTTAACAATGGAGCCAATCTTCAGTAGGACATCTCAGGCAAAAACTGAAATGTCTAAACAAGACATTTCAATTTATACCAATTTTCAGCAATACTAAGCATTTGCTCTGCAGCACTGAAAATAGGCACCCAGGTGTGCACTAAAGTGTGTGCACAGTTTAAATGTCTGGCCACTGGGGTCACGTGGGACAATGAGCCGGTGAGGGCACGTTCCGATCGGCTCCAGGAACTCTGCAAGTAAAACCCTGCTTTGCGCCAACAGCTGCCCCCTAAAACGCTTAGGCAACCCGCAGAGGGGTAGTGGAACCCCTCCCCAATGAAACAGGAGTGCTTGGGAACTCAGGGTGAGCGCGACACGAATGTCCACCAAGGCGGTGAGGAGGGAGAAGGCGTGTGGCCCGGAGGGTAAGATGGCGGATGGTGCGCTGGCGAGCCCGCAAGCTGAGTGTATGGAAATAATGATAACAGAAGTTTCGGCGGCAGCTGTAAAGGCACTTGAGGTATGATTCTGCACACTTTCTGAACAACTTGCTCAAGCTGGGCAAGTGGTAAAAGAATTCACGAACCGCATGCATCAAGTAGAACAAAAAGTCTCAGACCTCGAAGACAGTCAACAGTCTCAGGCTGCCAAGCTAAAGTCGCTAGAAGATTTGTTTAACCAACAAAGAGAAAAGCTTGACGACTTGGAAAATCAAGGGAGGCGGAAAAATCTGTGATTTGTGGGCACAGGGGAATCAGTAGCTGATAATGAGTTGTGAGGATTCCTGGAATCTTTGATAGCAACACATCTGCCCACAGATAACCAAATTAGGCCCCATAAAAACAGAGCGGGTACATCGCCTTGGAGCTCGCCACGGATCAAATCGGCAACCTAGAGTGGTGACTGAGCGCTTCTATGAGCTCAGGAAGCTATACTTCGAGCTGTTCGGGCCCAGACTGTACGCTCCGGTGTGGAGGAGCGGGCAAGAAAGTTGTTAGTATTTCAGGACTATTCCATCAGGGTGAGCCAGAAAAGAAGAGCATATTCAACAGTATGTGGACAGCTGGTGCAGCGGGGTATCAGATTTTCTCTACTATACCCAGCATGATTGCGGATTGAGTATCGGGGGCAGACCAGCTATTTAGAGACGCCGGAAGAAGCAGCAACCTTTTTGGGAAACCTGAGGCCCTGAACTACTGCACTAGATGGAGAGTAATTGCTAGTGGATCATTTGATAATTATATGTGGCTGGTTAGCTGGAGCTTTGCCCCAGGTCAGGTTAAATGCTTGAGTTGAAATCTCTGGACAAAGCATAGGACAATAGGACCCAGGGTTTGTCTGACCTGGAATTAAAGTCATGATTTTAGAACAGCCTGCAGAAGGACAGGCATGGAATAAGATTCAAAAGCTGTCTGGAATATTGCCTTCCATCAGGCAAATATTGTAGACATTCTGGGAAAGTGGATGGAGCTATAATGGGTCTTGATCAGGTGACATGGATTGTACTCTGACTGCTTGCCTCCGGATCTGAAGAATTGGGGAACCTGAATATGGTCACTTAAAAGGTTTGCTCAGACTATACTTTATTCTTCACCGAAACGGCAGAGCATGCTTATGTGGGTTCTACCCGTAGGCACTTGTCTAATACCGCCCACGGGAGAAACACAAACAGTGGAAAATGCACTGCCTTTTTTTTTCTTTTCCTCTCCCCAGCTTTCTTTTCTTCTTCCCCCTGCTGCAGAGGTACGTATGAAGCAGGGCTTTGCTGAATGGAGAGTGTATGAAGTTGTGGGGGGAGGGGGGGTAAGGGTGGGAAAGGCCCCAAAGATTATAAGGAGAGAGGGTAGCTTCCAGTTTAGCTCTGGCCCCGCAGAAGATCCAGGCTTGAGCTAAAGCAGTCTGGAATGATGCGGGCTTAATGAGTTTAACCATGGGAGCTTAGTAGGCTATGTTTTCTTTGTCTTCTTTAGGAACGAGAGGATGGTAGATAGATTTAGGGGGTAAAGGTGGGTGGTAGAAGGGATGAATGGAGCGACACTCAGACGGGGGGGGGGGAGAAAGAGGACACAAGACAACAAAAAGAGAGCATTGATAAAGAATGATTAAGTGGGGAGGGATGGAACGAATTGGTTAGATAGAAGCAGGGGGGGGGGGCAGTATGGTAGGGAAGGAACTGGGTTACTGACAAAAGGATGTGAGGCAGAGAATCCCAGATGCCATCGTGATCTCAAGGAGAGGCCATCAAGGAGGCTAATGGGGATGGAGGAAGATGAGAGGGGTGGGAAGAGGGAAGGGTAATGGGGGGGGCCCCAAATGGGATTGCGAGAGGGGATCAGATGCTGCGCTGAAGGGATCAAACTACAACAAAGGAAACATTTGATAAGGAAGGTGGTGTGCTCTGGGCTGGGGGGGGGGGGACACCACTGGGATATTGGTCATTGGGATGCTGCAAAGAATAGAAACAAATGAGCACTGATTGGGGAGCTAAAAGTAGTGACATGGAATGTGTGTGGTATTGGGTCCCCAGTTAAATGCTGTAAGCTTTTAAAAAGACTACGAGATTGCTGGGTGGACATTGTGCTGTTGCAGAAGACGCACCAGTCGTCTGAAGAACATGCTAAGCTGTGTAGAGGGTGGATGGAGGAGGTATATGGGACTCCTGTGTGGGACAGGAAAGGAGGCCTACAGATACTGGTTCGGAAAGGGTTAGGGCTTAAAGTGAATGGAACAACGATTGACTCGGATGGCAGATATGTATTTCTTCAAGGGGAAATTTCAAGCCACTGAGTGGTTACACGCTCAATATATGGGCCCCAATACCTACAACGCTTCTTTTTTTTTCAGGGATTGGGTTGATGTATTGCTAAGGCGGAAGGCAGCTACTTATTACTGGGGGGAGACTTCAATTGAACTCTAGACAACACCTTAGATCGTTCCGCGAGGGGTGTATCGCAGTATGAGAGATTGGGTAGGCGCCTTCGGGGAATATGTGAGGGATATGATTTGTTTGACATCTGGCGCATGCTGCATCCAACTGAACGAGATTATACCCATCTATTGAGAGCACATGGCACTTGGTTGAGATTGGACTATTTTCTTGTCTCCTCCAGATTTCTCTACCAAATCCAATGTGTGGATATAAGACCTATTGTAATCTTCGATCACGCAATAGAAACCCTCACTCGATCTAGATGTTTCAGAGAGTAGACCTCTCTTGCGTTGTCCTTTAGAAGTAATGGGGGACACTATTTCCTGGTCTTTCTTCAAGCTAAGTGGGAAGAATATGCCTATTTCAATGCCCAACACGTTGATAACTCAGTCTTGTTCTGGGAGGCAGGGAAGGCAGTCATATGAGGGAACATAATTAGATATGTTCAGATAAGGCGCAAGAGATTGAATAGTCAGATAATCCAACTTGAGAGGGCTCTAAAACAGGCTTGATGGCGATTCATAGCTAGGGCCTCTATGGACACTAAGAAGGAGATGCTGAGCATACAACAGGAATTAAACTCTCTGCTTCATTCAAGGGCTCAGAAGTCAATGCTCTTTTATCAATATTGTCTACCATTTTGGTTATAAAACCGGTAAGCTCATCTCATCTCTTATTAAGGCTAAGAGGGATTCACTGAGGGATGCCACTGGCCGCCTACAGTCTATGCCGGAAGGGGTTGAGCGGGTCTTTAGGGAATTTTATCAGATCTTATATCATGCAGACACCCCTCAGGGGAAAGGTGTACTGGACTATCTTCGCAAAATTAGTCTGCCGAAATTAAATCAGAAACAAGTAATAGCACTGAACACTCCCATTGAACCGAGAGAGGTCTAATGCATCATAAAAGGGTTAAGTAATGGTAGGGCACCCAGGCCAGATGGGCTCAGAGGGGAATTTTATAAACTCCTCCAAGATAAGGTAGCATTTTCCTTGGCTGGCTACTATAATAATCTTGTGAAGAAAAGACAGTTCCCGTATGAACCTAACAAGGCCCTTATCACGGTTATAGCCAAACCAAGGAGAAATCAGACTCTGGCGGGTTCTTATCACCCCATATCATTACTCAATATTGACAAGGTCCTGGCCAAGATCATGGCAGACCACCTAGACAATTTTCTTCCGACTTTAATTCACGATAGTCAGGCGAGTTTTGTCAAAGGACGCAGTGTGGCAAAAGATCTCTGGCATATACTGGCATCTATGTATATAAGTGGCTGGGGAAAAGAACCATCATTGTTAATTTGTTTCAACACAGAAAAACGTGTTTGATCGAGTTAGTTGGACTTTCATGTTTCAGGTACTGGAAATGTTGGGGATTAATGGCTACTTTCTACATGTAATCCGCTTGTTATATACGGACCCTTGTGGAGCTATATTGATTACTGGCAATTGCACTCAAGTATTTCCATTGACGAGGTACACGGCAGGGATCCCCACTCTCACCTTTACTTCTTGTACTAACTTTAGAGCCCCTATTAAGCATGATCTGCACGAGCCCTGATATAGTCGGGGTCAAAATGGGGAGGGAAGAGGAGTTCAGGGTGGCAGTGTTTGCAGATGACATACTGGTCCACTTGACCGATCCGTTGTGGGGACTCTGTCCTTTTGAACCTATTTGAAGAATACGGCTGCTGTTCGGGGCTGAAACGTAATCCCTTACCTTGAACCATGATCTTTCCTGGACCCTTTCTGCTAAAATGGACAGATAAGCAATTTAAATATCTGGGAGTCCAGCTGACGGCAAGTCTATCCAACTTATATGCAGACAACATTGCGGTGCTACTGGAAAACTCCAAGCAAAAAGTACAAAGGTAGAGAGATCTTCCTATATCACTGGGAGGTCGAATAGCGTTATATAAAATGGTAGTGTTTACAAAGCGGCTATACATTTTACAAACGTTACCGATAGTAGTTAAAAGTCGCAATCTGAAACTATTGGAGCAGCAGCTTGGATGGGCAGGCAACCTAGGCTTAAACTGAAGGTGTTGCAGAACCTGTGGGAGCGAGGAGGAATGGGGCTTCTGGACTTGGCCCAGTATAATATTGAGGCCTGTTGGCTGTGGGACAAGTCAGATTATACGTCTCTGACTTTTGAACAGAGCTTGGTGGCTCCATATCACTTGCGATATATCTTACATGCACCCACTTTGCAAAATACCCGCCTGAGGTGAAAACGAACATACTCTTCCTCCCTGTGAGGCAGGCCCAGCAGTATTTCACAAAATTGTTGTGACAGTCGCCTGTCTCGTCACCATATCTGCCACTTTGAGGTAACAAGAGCTTTCGGCCCGGGATGGACATAGCTAGGTATGTGGAATGGGAAGAGAAAGGAATAGTTAACAGAGCAGCTCCTCTCGCCTGAGGTGGTGATGGCAGCAATATGCACTACGGAAGAAAGACATATTCCCGTATTTGCAGGTACAAAGTTATGTTCGTACACTTTCAATAAGAACATTACAAGGCAGTTTTTGTTCTAAGATAGAAGAATTGTTATTGGGAGGAGAACAGATGGCTATCCTGGGAATATTGCCAGAAGTGGTAGAAACAAAGCTGGCGGAGCAGTGGAGTCATGATTTGAAGCTAAGAATCGGTGAACGTGAGCCAATAGTGGCTATAGCGGAGGTGGGGTCTCTTACCACTCAGGTGACCTTGAGGGACTTGCAATGTAAGTTGATACGACGCGCATACTTTGCCCCTAGGAGAGCATGGCGGGCTTGAGTGGGGGCTTGGACGCTTGTCCTAGATGTACCGAGGCAGCAGAGACTTTAGGCCATATGTTTTGGCATTGTTCGGTAGGTAAAAATTTCTGGTTGCGGGTGACGCAAGTTTATACACCGGGTTTTTCCCCACAGTGAATCAACTGCCATCCGAGTCTATTAGCTTAGACTTATGGTCCCCGGAACAGCATCCGAGGGGTACAACTCGAACCTGGATTCACTTACCACTGTTAATTGCTCGGAAAGTAATTCTTCAGACCTGGCTGGCCCCATGAGGCCCAATATACTGGCAATGGCGAGAGGGTCTGAATGGCACTCTCTTGCTAAAGTGCAAAAGAGTGCGGAGCAATGCCGAAAGGTGGGATCACCTTTTAGATATTTTGACTCCTGCGACTTGCAGTAGAGTGCTTAATCAGTGTGGCTGAAGAACAGAATTAGGATTAGTAGGTTCTGCGCAGCACCTGGGGGAGGGGAGTAGTTTTTATGTTGAGACTTATGTATTGAGGATGTGTGAACATGAAGGGAGGAGGTTGCAGCTGATGCACATGTACGCTCTTTGGCAGTGTCTAAGGGCGCTTCTGACGGAGAGGATCAAAGACACAGCATTTTTTGAAATAGTCCATCCTATGCCAGGAGGGGGTGGGGTAGGGACAAAAAAATGTAAAAACATTAAAGAACAAGCAAAATGTAAAATGTAAGAATATATAAGCAGATGTGGTTACATTGTCCGAATAGTTTCTATGGTGATGTATCAGAGTAACAATATCTTTGGAATATGGAACTTGTGTTTTTGTCAATAAAAAAAAAAAAAGTCTGGACCCTGAAAATAGGTACCTATATGTTTAGATTATACATTTGCCTACGCGCTCCAGATTAGGCTTAGTATTGCGGTGCCTAAACCCAATGCACAGTCTAGGCCAGTGGTTCTCAAACCTGTCTTGGGGGCTCCCCTGCCAGTTGGGTTCTCAGCATATCCATTATGAATATTCATGGAAAGATTTACATACACTGCCTCCACTGCATACAAATCTACTTCCTGCATATTCACTGTGGATATCCAGAAACGCAACTGGCTAGCGAGCCCCAGAACAGGTTTGGGAACCACCGGTCTAGGTATCTAGGGCCCAACAATCAGCGCTTAGATGCATTTACACAGTTTACAGAGCTGTAAGCCGTGTAAATGCTCCTAAGCGGGATATTTAGTAGCGTTAATATGGTTAGTGCTGCTGAATACTCCCGAGTAACGCCACTATATGCCCAGATACTAACCACTTAGCATCAGAGTGTTACCCGGGGATAACCACGTAGTGACAATATTCAGCCGCTGCCCGGTTATCCCTCATCGGCAAAAATTAGGCGCAGAAAAAGCTGTCGTAACATTTGCCACCAGAGCTAACCAGGCAGCGGCTGAATGTCATTGCTGTGCAGTTAACTTCAGTGCCGTGTGCAGCGACTCTGCTATTCAATGCCGGTGGCCAGATATGGCCCCAGATTGAATATCCAGGGTTAAAGTTTGGCAGCGATGAATATCGGGCCCTAAACTACATGTTTCAGCAACTCTGTCTCCTGACTGCCCCTAATGCAAACGCCCCATCAAACACACAGCATTAAGCGTAGAACAAGATATTCAAATCCCGCTCTGCAAGTAAAGCAGTTCATGATACTCATCAGCAAGCACTTAGATATTCAGCAGAGCACCAAATGTCTAGGAGACTGGGCAAGTCACTTAACCCTTCAATCCTTCAGGCGCTAACGTATGGATTGATATTCCAAAGCACTTATTTGTATAACTGTGGACAATAAAAGTACTATCCATGAATTTTCAGCAGAACTATCGAAAAAGAGCTGGGGTGGGGCAAGGGGAGAGCATGATCACTTTTCCTAACTCTCTGAAGAGTCGGCGATATTCAGCCATTATCCATAGAGTTATATGGTTTAATGCAGGGCTGTCCTCAAACTGCTGGCCTAAAACAGGAATGCTATTCAGCCGCAGCCTCTCACTGCTCTCCACATATATTCAGTATCACCGACTCTTCACGAATAAGTTAAACACCGAGGCCAGCATTTTAAAAAATGCTGAATGCGACACTTGCACAATGATGTGTCAGATTGAAAGTCCACTGGAAAGAGCTACCAACGAAAAGCATGTGCAAACTAAATAAATATACAACCTCAGCAAGACAGGATAAGAAAAAAAAAAGAAAGAGTGGAAACCATCAAATGAATAGCAAGGTGTGTGTATGTGTCTACAACAACAGAAGAACTGAAGGATAAGAAGAGATACGTGTTTAACAGCGATCTGAAGAGAGTTTGCATCAGGATCCTGGTAACACCATTGTCTGAAGGGAGCCACAGGCTTGATAAAGAAGAATTTCCAAGCACATCTTGACGAAATACCCACATGTTACATCTTACAAACTCCAGATGGAGGCTCTTTGGCACAAAGCAAGTACTACGCTGAGCATTAGTAGTAAGTCTGAGAGACTGAGATCATACTCCACATACCCTGGCTTAGAAGTGAGGTTCACGACTGTCATGGTATGTGCAAAACTAGCCCATTTGGAGAGACTGTCCCGAGGAAAACCAACTTTCAATAACCAGTTGTGACATCAGCAGTTGTGCAGCCGTTTGGAAGGGAAAGTCTGTTAGCTGGTCTAGGCTTTAGGAAATTGCTTTCTGCTCAACTGTCAAAAAAAACCCCGAATCCCCCTTAGCAAATATGACTACACTGAGCAGTATCCCATCCATAACAGGGAGGTCTGAATAGCGGCAGATCTGTGAATGTGCTACCTAAAGAATCATGCGACATAACTCTAGCAAAGTTAGCACATATGACCCATGACAACCTTGCTGTCAATAAGTATCATTGTGTCTGCGCTGGATAAAAATAAGAAATTACTTAAAGAAATCCATTATCCATTTTATCCACTGGCAAACCTATCATGTTTGCTACATACCATACAAAGAAAATATTCAGTTTCTGCTGACTGCGCAAACTCCCTCCACTATCTGGCATCCTGCAAAATAACACAAAGCCCCGCAAGAAAGCCCACTCAGCACCTAGGTAGTGAACCTGCCATACGGTAACAAAAGTGGCAGGACTCAAAACAGCAAGAGACTGGGGATGTACATTCATCTCACCTTCAGTTTATCTCCCACTGCCACTGTGGCTCTTCAATCTCTGTCACCCAAGCAACGAGCTTCAGAAGCTCCTCATAGGTGGGGCTCTTCTCCTTTCTCAGAACTGACACCAAATGACCCTTCTCCTCACTCTCTAGGCTCCAGTCATACTCCCCAGACTGCAACCCTATTTCTGGAGTAGGAGATGGATCTGTTCCTCCCCTGCTTTAGTGAAGCTTCTGGGTCCAGAGAGCTTCTTAGCTTCAGTCAGGAGAGCTCTGTCCACCTTAGGGCTCCCTGACCCATTAGCATATAAGCCTTGTATATCATGACACAAACTCAACCGCAAACATCCCCAATATGGGTCTCTCCCCTGCTTCAGTCTTCTGAAGGTCTGACTTCCCCATAGAAGGGCCTTGCTTCTTCTGTCCATGCCCCCCCCCCCGAGAGGTTACCCTTCTTGCCATGGTCATGGGCAACACTTCTGGTGTCTCAGCTGGTCTGTTCCTGAAGTCCCTTCCTTCCTGTTCTGGTGGCAAGTTTACTCCTTCCTCAGATCCTGCATCTCTCACTCTGCAGGGGAAAAAAACAACAACAACTGAAGGCTGTCTTCTCACCCCATATCCTGCACACTGACACCCATGTTCCATTTCTGCTCCGTGGAGTTCCCTATCCACTAGCAGCATCCCAGTCTGCCACTACAACAGGACCAGCCTCAAGGGGTTCCTTGCTTTTTCTCAAGTTGGGTTGGCAGCAGTCGTAAGTCACTTCAGTGACTGTGTCTCTCTGGGTGAGGGGTCCTATAGGAAGCAGCACCTGCCCCCTATATACACAGGTCTTCAAGGCCTTGCCTCCAGCGAGTTCGGTAGCTGCTCTGCCTTCCTCTGCTACAGAGTGAATACCAGGGAGCACTTTATAAGCCATCTCTACCTGCTGGCAGAAGGGTCAGACCAATGGTATGGACTAGTCTGGCAACGGCGAAAAGGAAATAAAATATGCACACAATGAATTTGTATGTAATGAGTCACCAATTCAGGCAAATCTTTTGCATGCATATTCATTATGAATAACAAAAAAACCCACACTGGTTAAGTGTGTCTCCAGGGCAGGAATGAAAACCATTGCCCTGGGGTAGGTAATGGTTAAGCTCACCTGTAGAATCTTGTGACAGGCTATTATCAAGACAAGAACTTTTCACTAAATGTAAGAGAAAGAACGAAAAAAAAAAGAAATTGTTGTAAAAAAGTGTCACAATCCCTGGCAGAAAAAAAAAGGAAGGTGCAAAGAAAAGATGCAGCGGCAGCCCCCCTCAGTGGGTGTGGAAGGCAGCCTGTATTCTTAGAGTGAGAGGGCAAAAGATCTGTGTGCTGTCAGCATCCAAAAGCATCTTCTCACCATTTCCGGTTTCCTTGGAAACCAGAGGATGAAGTTGTGTCGTAAAGCAAGGATAGGCACACAAAGCATCCGTTTATTTCTTTCAGAACGGAGGCTGCTTTAAATTGCTCCCTGCACAGCTCGAAAGTGATGTGGGGTGGAGACTGGAGCATAAGCTACTTCACACCCTCCGGTCCACCCCGTGTATGTCCTCTAAACTGGTGCACGGACTCTAGGGCTGCAGGGCGTGCATGCCAGTAGCAGGCTGGAGCACACGGGCCTGCAAGCGATGGCCACGCTTCATAGGCAGCCTCTCTCAGAATGGGCTCCGAGACATCCGTGACTGTTCCAGAACTGCCTTTGCACCGTCATTCAAGGCCTGCAAATTTCCCTTTACTTGGCCGGGCAATGGGGGCACCTGATCTCCTCGTGCTTCCCATACCGTTACCCCTAGATGCATTGCAGGTCTAAAGCTACGGTGCCGTCTGTCTTCTTGACTAGACTGTAAACTCCGATGAGCAGGGACCGTCTTTGTCTGTGAAGCGCTGCGCACGTCTTGTAGCGCTATACAAATATTCAGTAATAGTTGGCCAAACCACGACTAGCTAAAGAGAACTGTGTATTTAATATTACCCACCCCCCGGGCTTACTAACATCCCCACATCCCCCCACCCCGACGCCCACCTCCTGATGCTGCAATAGCATAGCGACCGGGCTCTGTTGTCCTCCTCAGCTCTAGCACATCGGCGAAGTGCATGGAAATTCAGCTGCAAACCCCGCAGTACTTGCTGCCTTCGTCTCACTGGCAGCGCGCTCCTTACCTGCTCCCACGGCTCTCATTGGCGCCTGCAACACCACCTCTGCATTGCGATTCGCTGCTCCCGAGCGAAAAATAACTAATTTATTAAATAATAAGCGCGCACGGGGCGATCGACTTCACTCCTTCCGCCTCGGCCCCTACCCGGTGCTTCCAAGCCCGTCAGAGCTGAGAAAGGGGAGGAACGCGCACAGGAGGCCACGCAACGCGCACACTGCTTTCCCGGGAAAGGGACAAGCGGCGCGCACACAGCCTGCACCAGCTACTCTGCGCCCTGAGCCCCGCCCTTCCCCTCTCACGCGGCCTCTCCCTCGTGGCGCGCAGCAGCCCGACTCCAACTCGGATCCGCCTCCCCCCCACCTCGCAGACCCTTCGGCGCTGATTGGTCTCTGTCCCCTGTCAATCACGAACCTAGGCGGCGCTTCGGGCACGTGCTGCCGACGCGTGTTTACAAACACGGGACTGCCGTCACGTGCCGGAGCGGCGCCCCCTCTCCCTCCCACGAGCGCCCGCGGACTGCGCGCACGTGCAATCTCCTCCCCCCGTCGCCGCGTGCCCGGTTCTGTACGCGGCGCTGCTCTGGGGGAGGGGCGCCGTGAGGTGCCGTTCTGAGCGTGCGCAGGTTCTTCATTCCCGGGCACCTGCTGCTCGCGCGACTTGTGCCGGCAGGTGGAGCTCGAAGGTGCAGGACCGCAGCCTATGACCGAGAAATTCCGATGAAATGTCTCTGCTGCAAAACCTTCTTCTGTCGTGCAGCCGCTGCTGCCCCCAGGGGGCTGATCGCTGGGTTGCAAAAGCCCCACGTGAAACGAGCCAGTTAGCCTTGGTAGCGTGAGCGTGGATATGTTTGGGGGATGGTGCCACAGGCTGCTGCTGGGGTCGACCTTCGGACCCTTGGCATCAGCCTGGCCTCCTCCTCCGGGGTCCTTCCCGGTAAGGCTGACACCAACCCGGAGAAATTGGTCGGATATTGGTCGGTTGCTATGCAGTGTTTTATGGTCATTCACATGCTTCCCGGTTCAAGTCTACGATTTGCTCTGTTTCTGCTTTGGTCACAGTTTGATTTGGGCTGTCACTGTCCCTTCGGATTTTCAAGATAACGTTTAAGACTCCCTAGTTCTGCATGTTGCTAAAGGACCAGATTTGGTACCCATAGGCAAGACCAGATGCAGATTTCAGAGCGGGAAAGGAAGGGGATATCAGAGGTCCTAAAAAGATTGGAGAGGCAGAAGAGGAGCAGAGGAAGTCACAGTGTGTTCTTCTCTTCCACTGCCAATTCCAGATTGCGTTTGTTCTTCAGTGCTGCACCCTATACTTGGAACAGACTACCTGAATCCATAGGTCAAGCTCCATCTCTGGTCTTACTGAAATCCAGGCTAAAACCCACCTCTTTGAAGCTGCTTTGGGATCGTGACCTCCTGTTTACCATCCATATCGCCTTAGTTTAGTCCACTGATTGTTGTATTTGTCTGTCAGTCTGTTATGCATAGATTGTAAGCTCTATAGAGCAGACACTGTGTCTGACATGTTTGTATTCAGCACTGTGTATGCCTTGTAGCACTAAAGAGTAGCACTAGTACCACAGTGATGCACCTTTGAAGCAGCACATGCACATTGTTTAAGTGCCATCGGGGTGACTATGGATAGTTGCCTATATTGCATATAGTCCTAAAGTAAGTGGGAGCACGCTCTTCATTGGCCTGGGTATTTAGTACCTAGACAGCTGCCTGTGTTTAAATCTGGGCCTGCTAGTGATATCACTCCAGTTCAACACTATATTTTTAAAACAGACATCAACTGAACGGCACTTAACAACAACCACCACCACAACCTGTACCAGCAGTGGAAAGTAGGGTGATCTGATTGGCTGATCACCACTGCCTCCCTGTGCCCTCTCTCCTCTTGTTGGCACATGGCTGCACAGCATCACAGTGCCCTGCCTCGTTTCCTGGAGATGGCCATTAAGACTTGATATATCATGTGGCTCTGCCGCTGGAAAGAACCATGATGAATGTGTCAGCTGGAGCCTCCCTCACTCTTCAGGGTGGAGACCAGACAGATTAGTGCTGGCTGCTTTTTATTTTTTATTTTTTGGATAGTTTAACATCCTGGAATGCTGGAATCATTTTCCATGTAATATGTTCAAGATGTAACCACACTTTTCACTGGTATCTTTGGCACTGTCCATGTTGTTAAAGTTGGAAGAGCTCAGTTCTTTGTCCATTACCTAAACACTGTGAAGGGATCCCCAGAAATGTGTCTGCACCCCCCGTTTATAGAGGCCTTTCTACTAAGTTGCAGTAGGCTTTTGCTGCTAATGTGACGTGTTAGTGAAAATAGCGCCATTTTAGCTGCAGAAACCCAGCTGTATATGTTGGAGGTGTGCATTGCATTTCCCCAGCGGATAGCGCGAGGAAAAGACAGAGATTGCCCTGTGGTGGCACTGTGGATGCAACTGGCACCACCCATTGAGGCGGCGTTAGTTGCACCTGCAGTGTCTGCAAAACCAACTGCTACCGCAACGTGCTGATGCTTGCGGTAATCACTTGTTGCAGACACATCCACACCCTGCCCACTCAAGCGTCTGATGCGCAGTCTGCAGATAGTGCAGTGATTTTCTGTGCTATCTGCAGTTGCCCTATGTTGGCTATTAAGGCAGTGTGCTGTTCCCGCACTTTTGGCGCATTAATAGCGAACTCCCCTTAGTAAACAGACCCTCCATAGTGTTTTATGGATGGTACATGAGAGAGACAGGGGTGACCCATTATACTGTAACCCTACTTTGAATGTAAGTTTGGGATGATTACAGGAGTATTCTTTAATGGATACAGCATAGTTTTCCCCAGAGTAACGGTTTTTTTTGGTATCTTCCCCCCCCCCCCCCACTTTCTCATGTAAATTATTTTGCATTGTCTTCATTGGCAAGCAAAATATACCAGAGTCATCTCATGATGAACCCCTCAAGGCTGTCTGTTCTGATAGATTACAGCTTTCCATAAGTCACTTGTCAAATTCATTTTGCAATACTGGCTTAGCAGGTGGTTCTGAAGTTAATTGCTTTGGCGGTACCTGCTTTATGGAACCGTTTGCCAGTCTCATTATGTGCATGTTTGAATGCGTTGTCTTTTTTTTGGCCATTGAAGAGCCATATGTTTCGTCAAGCTTTTGGTGCTTTTGTTTAATGTTATTTTAAGTTGTGTTATATGTTTTCTGTACCGCTTTGAACTTTTGTGATTGGGTGGTTTGTAAATATTGTAAATAAATAAATAATAAGATAACTTGGTTCTTTAGTTCTTATGTTTCCCCTATACTAGAGAGCTGAACGTATATGCAGAAGCCTGGTTGTGACAGTGATCGGGTGGGTAGTGGTACACATTATTCCTGTGGATGCATAAACGTGGTCTCTCTCCACAGAGTTATGACATGCACTTCCTCAGTGGTAGGAATAAACTTTTAGCATCCATAAGTTATTGCTCCTGAGGTTTGGGCTTACAATTGTGATGTGTGCTCCCTCACTGACCAGGCTTCCAGGAGGGATTTACTACTTCTGGCAATAGTCTGTAGTAGACTTTTGACCCTCTCTGAAATCCACACAGAGTCACACAGAAGAGCCATTTTAAATTTCTACTTGTTTTGTATGTTTTATTTGTACACACCCTGAGCTGGCATTTTGACTGATGGGATCAAGTGCTTTGAAATTATGATGGATCTGAATCCTTCGAGCATGCATTAGGCAGCCTGTTCATGTTATTGATGATGTTATTGCTGGTGAAGGAATCATCCAGGCCTTTGAATTCCTTGACAGGGGCCACTCAGATGGAAGAGGAATAGTCCACCTCCACTGGCTTGCAGGCCTAGATAGATGGGATTAGATGTCAGGCTAGAGTTGACGGCCTCTTTAAATCCGGAGCAATCTTTGGGCCTAAAGTAAGAAGCCATCACTTTATGGCAAAAAGCTGCAAAGCTTTGGTGGTTATCTGACACTAAATGTAATTGTGCCTTTTGTTATAACAGATACAGCATTGGACAGATGGAAGAAATTAATAATGGGATACATGTGAAGCTTGGAGGTAAGACTATCTGACTCTTTCTCTTCGTCTCTCTGGGCCAGTCCAGGAACCATAGGGTTGTCAACCTTCTCCAGCAGCTGAGGACTGAATTCTCAAAGTCTTGCTGACAGCCACTCCTGCTCCCTCTGGTGTCAGAGACTCAGTCTTTCAGTCCTCAGCAGCTGGAAAGGACATAGAGCTGACACGCTCCTGGAATGAAGAAGAGGAAAAGGGATTAGATTTTTTTTTTTTTACTTTTAAACTAGAGAACAAGCCTGGAGGGTGCCCTAGCTGGGTGCTTTTTCCAGACTGGATCTGTCCTTTAAAGATTGGGAAAAAAAAAGGTGAAATGGAGCTCGGCTGCGGGACAAGTGCAGTAGAGGCAGAGCCTGCCTTGACGCTGGGAGCCCCAGAGTGCCGTCTCTCCCTGCTGCGGTCTGACAGCCTGCTAGCAGCGGGAAGAGTTCTGAAAGTGGTTGCAGTGCAGGTATGTCTGGTACAAGCAGGACAGAACCGCGTACATGCATTTTTTCTTAGTGGGAAGCGAATTACAGGCAGGACTCGCTGTTGGCTTTGGCTTGGCGTCAGCGGTTTTATTTTATAGCGCATACTGCCTGTCTCGGCAGCGTGCGCGCAGTGTGGCAGTTGCAGAGGTCTGTCCGACACGGGTCTTTGCGTTTTTTGCTGCAGACGGGGCAGTCGAGTTCAGTGTTTGTTCAAAAGCACCATGGAAGACAGGGCTGCCACGTCGGATCAGTTAGATGGCCATTTTAGTGCGGGGGGAATGGCGGCCATGTTAGAGAAGGCTTCCGTTCCGGCCGCAGCTCAAGAACAAAAAGGAAAAAGAAAGAGTAAATCTAAAAAGCCTGTACCTGCGGGGATAACTCCTCAGCCACCCTTGCAGGGGGGTTTAGAGGCAATTTTTTCAGCAGATTTTATTTTGTTTTTACACAAGGCTCATTGCCTAAAGTTGGAGCAAGGTCAGAGCAAGATTTCGGCTTCCTTCCCCTCTGGAGGACCCGGAGGAGAGAGCTCTGTTATGGATCCAGGTGAGGGTTCCTCCAAGTCTGTCTTGGGGGTTGGGGCAAGCACCGATGACTTCGGTCAGCTCATCTCAGAGCTTAGGAGTGCTGAGGAGGGAGAAGTTCTCTCAGACTCGGGCCTGGATCCGTGGGCTGGAGATCTGGAGGATGGTGAAATTGCTCCAGGGGAAGACCTTAATGTTTTTAGGGTTTTTAGGAAAGAGGAGCTTGGAGCGCTTATTGTCCATTCGCTAGCGGCATTAGATATTACCTTACCAGCGGTTCAAGAAGAGCTGCTGGATGACCCTCTACTCCAGGGTTTTAAGGCGGAGCAACAGTGTTTTCCAGTTCACAGGGTAATCGGGCAGATGGTGGATTCTGAATGGGAATGTCCAGAGGCTACTCTGCGCGGAGCTCGTGCTATTGGCCGTCTGTACCCAGTACCTCAGGAGGAGAAGGAGTTGCTACGCATGCCAAAGGTGGATGCATTGGTGGTAGCGGTCACTAAGAAGACAACTATCCCGGTAGAGGGCGGAGCAGCTCTCAAGGATCTGCAGGATAGGAAGTTGGAAGCTCTGCTCAAGCAGGCTTTTGACTCCAGTGCTCTTTCCCTGCAGGCGTCCATCTGTGGGGTTTATGTGGCTAGGGCCTCCATTTGTTGGCTTCAAGCGGAACCTCTCCCGGGAGGGCAGGATCCTCCTGCTCCGGAGGGGGCGAAGTTAGAGTTGGCGGCAGCCTATCTCGCCGATGCCTCTTATGATCTTGTGCGGATTTCGGCAAAGTCCATGGCATCGGTGATTGCCGCCAGGAGGTTTCTCTGGCTGAGGAACTGGGTGGCAGATGCATCGTCTAAGACTCGTCTTAGTAAGCTTCCGTATAAGGGCAAGCTGCTTTTTGGGGAAGCTCTGGAAAAAATTGTAAAGGATCTGGGAGATTCCAAGGGGGGTTCGCTCCCAGAGGACCGCCCGAAGGGGCCAAAGCCTGGAGCTCGGCAAAGAGGGCATAGTAGAGAATTCCGCCGGTTTAGAGGATCTCGGTTCACCCCCTATGAAAGAGGTCGTTTTATGGCAAGGGGGCAGTCCTTTCGAGGAGCTAGGGGGTTCGGTCGGGGTTATTTCGGAACCCAGCAGAACTCAGTTAAGAAGCCCCAATGAAACGCGGTTGGTCCAGGCGGAGGTTCCTGTGGGGGGACACTTGCAGAGCTTCCTCTCTGTTTGGACCACCATTACTACAGACCAGTGGGTCTTGGAGATTGTCCGAGAAGGTTACGCGCTGGAGTTCAATCGTCTGTTTCTGGAAGCCTTCGTGGTATCTCCATGTGGATATGCTTCAAAGAGAAAGGCGGTATCCGATACTCTCCAGCGCTTGCTGCGGCTCCAAGCGGTAGTCCCGGTACCCCTCGACCAGTGCGGATTAGGTCGATACTCGATTTATTTTGTGGTGCCCAAAAAGGAAGGGTCTTTTCATCCTATTTTGGATCTCAAACAAGTGAATTGCTGCTTGAGGGTACCGCATTTCTGCATGGAGAGACTTAGATCTGTTATTCAGTCGATAAAGCCAGGCGAGGTGCTGTCTTCCATAGATTTAACAGAGGCATATTTACACATTCCCATCAGGCCGGAGCATCAGAAGTTTCTGCGCTTTGCAGTGCCTATGGGGCATTTTCAATTCCGAGCATTGCCGTTCGGCCTGGCAACGGCGCTGCGCACGTTCACGAAGGTGATGGTGGTAGTGGCGGCAGCGTTGCACAAAGAAGGCGTCCTGGTGCACCCCTATTTGGACAATTGGTTGATTCGGGCGAGCTCCGTCTCAGAGTCGATGGGGGCGACAGCTCGTGTGGTGGACTTCCTGGAGCATCTGGGTTGGGTGGTGAACCAAGCCAAAAGCCAGTTGCTTCCAGTTCAGCGGCTAGTTTACCTGGGGGCGTTTTTCGTCACAGCCGTAGGGGCAGTGTTTTTACCAGAGGCCAGGGTACAGAAGCTCTTGAGGCAGGTGTCGGCGTTTCTGCGCATGAAGGTTCCGACAGCGTGGCGATATTTGCAACTTCTGGGCTCCATGGCGGCGTCATTGGACCTGGTGCCCTGGGCCAGAGCTCATATGCGTCCCCTACAGCAGGCGTTGCTATCCCGGTGGTCACCCCAGGAGCATCCCCTGAGTCAGAGGTTGGTGTACTCGGAAGCAGTCAGCACCAGCTTGCAATGGTGGTTGGAGCCCGACAATCTTCGGGCGGGAGTGTCGCTGGATCAGCCAGATTGGGTGATCGTCACCACAGATGCCAGTCTCGTCGGCTGGGGAGCACATTGTTTGGATCAAATGGCTCAAGGTGTCTGGCCTGCGGAGGTGACCGACTGATTGATCAGTCGACTGGAGATGAGAGCGGTGCTCCTCGCCCTTCGGGAGTTTGTCGCTCTGGTGGAAGGAAAAGCAGTGCGCGTGTTCTCTGATAATGCAATGACAGTGTCGTATATCAATCGGCAAGGGGGTACAGGCAGTTCCACCTTGTTGGAGGAGAGTCAACTCTTGATGTGATAGGCAGAAGATCATCTCGTGGCGTTTTCGGCGGCGCATGTAGCCGGTCAGGACAATGTGCAGGCCGACTTTCTCAGCCGCAATGTCGTGGATCCAGGAGAGTGGGAATTGAACGCCGCAGTCTTTCACGAAATTACTTTGCGGTGGGGGCAGCCAGTTATGGATTTGATGGCCACTCTCAGCAATGCCAAGGCAAGTCGGTTTTACAGCAGGTGCAGAGAACGCATGTTGGAAGGGCTCGACGGGTTGGCGCAGCCGTGGCCAGTGGTCGAGCTGCTTGATGTGTTTTCACTGTGGCCAATGATTGGATGCGTTCTGTACAGAATAGAGCATCACAACAGACATGTGATCCTCATCGCACCGGACTGGCCAAGGAGGCCTTGGTATGCAGACCTGGTGCGGTTGTTGATGGACCGGCTGTGGAGACTCCCAGACCGGGTCAAGTGCTTGGGTCCGATTCTAATGCCGAACATGGCTTGCTTCTCTCTTACGGCTTGGTTCTTGAAAGGGAAAGGCTAAAGCGTAGTGGGTACTCCGCAGCGGTGGTGTCCACCATGTTGGGTTCCCGGAGAAGATCTACGTCCCTGGCTTATGTTCGAATTTGGCGCATTTTTGAGGAGTGGTGCGACGGCTGTGGCATTTGGCTGTTTGCAGCAACAGTGCCTGATGTCTTGGCGTTCCTGCAGAAGGGTTTGGATAAGGGTTTAGCCCTCAACACCCTGAAGGTGCAGTTGGCGGCCCTAACCTGTTTTCGAGGCAGGGTGAATGGGGGCCTCTTGTCGTGGCATCCAGATGTTATGAGATTCCTGAGGGCAGTTAGAAATCTCAGACCGCCGATGAGACAGGTCGCACTGCCTTGGGATTTAAACTTGGTTTTGGAGGCGCTTACGTGACCTCCCTTTGAACCCGGAGGGTCAGTGCCGCTGAGAGAATTTTCTTGGAAAACCGCCTTTTTGGTGGCCCTCTGTTCGGCTAGGAGAATTTCGGATCTGCAAGCTCTATCATGTAGGGAGCCATATATTCAGTTTTCGGCAGAAAAGGTGATGTTGCGCCCTGTTCCGTCTTTTCTTCCAAAGGTAGTGTCAGGTTTTCACATTAATCAGCCAATTTCACTTCTGACCTTTCGGAACCATGGGAAGACAATCATGGATAAGTCATTGAGGAAGTTGAACATCGGGAAAGTGCTACATCGGTATCTTAGGAGGACGGATGCTTTTCGGAAGATGGACAGGTTGTTCGTGCTATTTGGAGGACCTTGGAAAGGGGAGACAGCTTCCAAGGCCTCGATTGCACGTTGGGTAAGGCACGCTGTAGCGGCAGCGTATCAAGCGAGCGGAAAGATGCCTCCTGTAGGTCTCAGGGCTCATTCGACTCGGGGCCAGGCAGGTTCTTGGGCTGAGTTCGCCCTGGTTCCGCCGGTGGATATTTGCCAGGCGGCTACGTGGTCGTCTCTGCACATGTTTGCGAAGCACTATAGGTTGGATGTTCAAGCAAAGGGCGATGCAAATGTAGGGGCCTCATCTATAGTAGCGGGCCTCGCGGGGCCCTCCTGAGGTTAGGTACTGCTCTGGTACTTCCCTATGGTCCCTGGACTGGCCCGGAGAGACGAAGAGGAAGAAGAAATTAGACCTTACCTGCTAATTGTCTTTCCTTGAGATCTCTCCGGGACAGTCCAGGTCCCACCCAGATCGTGTGCAGGATTCAGGAGAGGCGTTGTGAATCAAGGAAGAATGGAGAATTTGAAGAGGGAAAATCGGTATTAGTGGTGGTATTCCTCCCATATGGCTCGGAGCAGCGCATACTATGGGGCTCCCTGGGGTTGGGGGGGTTCAAGGTTGCAGGCCGTTCTTTTTATCTGTAAAAATTAAAAAAAAAAAGATATATAACATAATAATAATTGTTGGTTTATGGTTAGGAAGTTCAGTTGGAGTGTTTGTTGTTTTTTTCCTGGTGTCTTAGGTTATTAGGCAGACTGCTTTGACAACGGTTGACTGAGTCTCTGACACCAGAGGGAGCTGGAGTGGCTGTCAGCAAGACTTTGAGAATTCAGTCCTCAGCTGCTGGAGAAGATTGACAACCCTATAGTCGCTGGACTGGCCCGGAGAGATCTGAAGGAAAGACAATTAGCAGGTAAGGTCTAATTTCTTCTTTTTTGACATTTCTTTATATTCTAGTAATCCTGAAAATCAGATTAGTTGTGACCCTTGAGGGGGTTGTTGTCCTGCTTGCAGGTTGACCTAGTGGTTGGAGAACATATTTCTTTTCATCATCTTTGATCTAACAAGGAGTTTGTCAATGCGAGGTGGTTTTCATTACGTATTGTGCCAGCTGAATGTTTAAGCGGGTTGTTTGCCCATAATTGTTGCCCTTTTTCACTTGCATTTGGGACGGGGTGGGGAGCACTCTGTGGATTCTGCCACTGTTCTGAACATCTAGACGAGTAAATGTTTTGTTCGCAAACTCCCTACCCACTCTCAATCCATCTGGAGGCAGCCCATGGAACCTCTCTATCCTTCATTACATTTTCCTTATCGTTCCTTCAGTTCAGTCCTCTACCTCTGGGTTGTGCTCCTCCTCCTCCTGCAGCCTGGAGCCTGGGCATGTCAAATTTATGACATCACTGGATGTAGTCTGCTGGTGTCTCCCATCAGCCCCAGTGTGTCCAGTCTCCATGCAGCAGGAGGACGTAGTGAGCCTAGGTACTGGGCTCACTTGAGGAACAGATAAGGAGCAATAGGGTAGCTTAGGGTAGAGTACTCTAAATTTTCATTTTAATTTGGTTGTTTGCCTTTAAGTTTTAGTTTAACACTGTCTCTTTAAAAAAAAAAAAGAAAGAAAGAAAGTAGTAAAGCTTGCCTCCAGTGCCGGTTCCTGTCTGCCTCCTTTCTGCGGGGCTGTGGGCTTAGACGTTCAGATCTCTCCTGGACAGGACGGAGGAGAGCTCTGTGCTTGGAATAAAGGGAGACTCTCCGGCTGCTCTTGACAGCTGTGATGTGCCCTGCAGCAGCGGCACGCTGACGGGAGGCTCGTCCGGCAGTTTTCTGCTCGGCACAGAGGTCAGCAGAACCGCGCGGGCTGGAGCCCCGTCGAAGATCAGTGAGTTTTAATCTGTCTATATTTTATTTCTGTTTCTTCAAGCTCTTCTTCTTTCCGGTGGGCTGAGACCAGGCGATAAAACTGCCGGCTTCTCTGCCTCATGTTTGGTGCCCTTTTTCACTCAGCAGTAGCAGCGGCCATTTTGTTAGCGCGGCCACCGCGTGGCAGGGCTCCGGTGGGGCTCCTACTGTGTAGATCTGCTCCGGTGGGGGATGCTCGATCACCTCGTGGCCGGTGGGCTGCTTCACTTATTTTTAAAAGGGCTTAGGTGCACTTCGGCGTCTTGGGAACCCTCGGGCCCTTTGAGAGGTTGGCTGGGTGATTGGAGGGAGTTCCTGGGAAGTAAGTAATTAAATAATTAAATCAGCAGATAAGTTGAGACCAGAGGGTCAGGACTTTCTCCTATATTTCTAGTTTCTTGTCCTTGCCGTTCCTGTCAAGTAATAATAAAAATAAAAAAAACAAAGGAGTAAGTACAATCCTTCTTTATCTCCCAGGGGGTGAGGAGGCCTACGGATGGCGTCACGACCTCAGTGTGTGGTCTGCGGCACACGCATGGGGACTGTAGCGGATTCTGGAATTTGCAGAGGTTGCGCTACGGTGTCCACTGATGTGGAACAGCAGATGGAGGCTAAGGCTAGCCCTGATCCGCAGCTGCCGACAGTGGCACCTGACGGGGAGGCCCTGGGGGCCTCTACCTCAGGGAGTGGACAGGAGGGCAGCTTTGGGCTGCCGGCGGAGATGCCAGGCCTGGGGGCCGGTACACAACTTGAAGTTTTCTGCCTGGACTTCATACTGCTCATGCATCAGGCGTTCTGCATGAGGCGTCAGGGGAAATTACTGGAGACCTCGTCGCGGGCTGCAACCACGCAGCAGCCTAAGCTGGTCGGAAAGGGTAATATTTCCCCAAGACCCTCAAAGAGGTCTCGGCCTCGTGAGTTATCCTCCTCCGACATGGAGGGAAATGAGATGGACGAGGCTGACCCTGATCTGGAGGCAGAGATGGCCGACTTGGAAGAAGGGGAAATTCCGGAGCCGGAGGCTCAGGCGAAGATCATTCGGGTGTTCCGGAGGGAAGAGCTGACAGCCCTTATTACGGAGTCCCTCCAGACATTGAATTTGGCGGCTGCACAGTCGACGGAGGAGGAAAGTGTGGAAGATCCTATCATCCAAGCGGTGCGGCAAGCGCAAATAGTGTTCCCTGTCCACCGTGTGGTGGACAAGATGATTCAGGATGAATGAGATCAACCGGAGTTAGGACTCAGAGGAATTAGAACTATGAACAGGCTGTATCCCCTAGCAGATAAGGACAAAGAGCGGTTTCGTTCTCCCCACATTGATGCAGCAGTGTCGGCGGTCACCAAGAAGACCACTATCCCGGTAGAGGGAAGCGCGGCATTAAAGGATGCGCAGGATAGGAAGGTGGAAGGTCTGTTGAAGCAGTCCTTTGAGGTGGATGCGTTGTCCTTACAGGCTTCCATTTGTGAAGCTTGGGTGGCAAGAGCATGCCTCAGATGGTCCCAACGTTTGAGACAGTCCCCTCAGTTGGATCAAGAGAGTGGGGCAGAACTGGATAGGTTGAAGTCCGGCACTGCATATCTGGTGAATGTGCATTATGACTTGATTAGAGCGCTAGCTAACAGCATGGCGTTCTTGGTTGCCGTGCATAGATCCCTCTGGTTGAGGAATTGGTCGGCTGATGGCTCGTCTAAATTGCATCTCAGCAAGCTTCCCTTTAAGGGTAAATTGTTGTTTGGGGATGATCTTGACAAGTTGGTCACGGATTTAGGGGAGTCTAAAGGTGGTAGGCTCCCGGAGGATAAGCCTAAGCCAGGAAGGTCCTCGTCGGCCTTTCAGGGGCAGTTTAGGAATTTTAGAAAATTCCGTGCCTCCCGTCTGGGCGGCTTCCAGAGGGGAAGGTTTGCTTCTAGAGCCCAGGGGTTTTGGGGAGCGGGTAGAGGCTTCTCTGCGAAGCCCACCATGGCCTTCCGCAAACCCCAATGAAGGCTTGCGGGTCCAAGTGGAAAGACAACCAATAGGCGGGAGGCTTCGGGGGTTTCTTTCTGCCTGGACCCAATAACGACCGACCAGTGGGTCTTGGAAATAGTTCGAGAGGGCTACGCGCTGGAATTGGCAAGACCGGTCCGGGATTCCTTTGTGATGTCGCCCTGCAGAAGCCCGCAAAAAGCTCTGGCGATCCGCAGTACTCTTGATCGGCTCTTGCTCATGGGGGAGATCGTGCCTGTCCCGGTAACAGATTATGGTATGGGACGATACTCAATTTATTTCATCGTGCCAAAGAAGGATGGTTCTCTGCGCCCTATCTTAGATCTTAAGGGGGTGAATCTGTGTCTGCGCGTACCACATTTCCATATGGAAACTCTGAGGTCGGTGATTGTGGCAGTGCGCAAAGGGGAGTATTTGACCTCCCTGGATCTTACGTAAGCGTATCTACATATCCCAATCAGAGCCGTCCATCAGCAAGTGGCTGCGATTTGCCCTTCCATGGGACATTATCAATTCCAAGCATTGCCCTTTGGGCTTGCGACAGCGCCGCGGATCTTCACCAAGCTGATGGTGGTGGTGGCGGCGGCGCTGCAGAAGGAAGGAGTGCTGGTGCATCCCTATCTCAACAACTGGCTGATTCGGGCGAAGTCGGAGGCCAAAAGCGTCCAGGCTACAGACAAGGTGGTGAAGTTTCTACAGCGGCTTGGCTGGGTGATCAATCCGGCCAAAAGCCGCTTGGTGCCCTCCCAGAATCTCGAGTATCTGGGAGTGCGGTTCAACACGCAGAAAGGTCTCGTGTTTCTTCCGCATCGCCGTGCGCTAGGGCTGCGGCACCTGGTCTGCAAGTTCAGATCTGTCCCGGCACCGTCAGCATGGAAGTACCTTCAGGTGTTAGGCACGATAGCGGTGACATTGGAGGCTGTTCCTTGGGCCAGATTCCATATGCGGTCCCCTCTATCGCTGGTCGCATCAGAACGACTCATTGAGCAAGCGTCTTCCCTGTCCTCTCTGGGTCAGGCAATCCCTACGGTGGTGGCTCCGTCCCAGATCCTGACAGGCAGGGATGCCCCTGGAGCAGCCGGGGTGGCTCCCCCTGCTGATGGATGTGAGTCTCGCGGGATGGAGGGCCCATTGCGAAGACCTCTTTGTGCAAGGCATGTGTTCGCTCCAAGAGAGCGGCTGGTCGATCAACCAACTAGAATTGAGAGCGGTTTTCCTGGCGCTTCAGACCTTCGAAACGGCGGTGACAGGTCGAGCGGTGAGAGTGCTGTCGGACAATTCCGCGACGGTAGCCTACATAAAACGGCAGGGCGGCACAGGTAGTGCGGCCATGGAGGACGAGGCAGAGCTGTTGTTTGCTTGGGTGGAACAACGTCTGCCGGCGATATCGGTGGTGCACATTGCAGGGAAGGACAATGTGACAGCAGATTTCCTCAGCAGGGTGCAAAGTAGATGTTTGGGAATGGGAACTACATCTGGACGTGTTTGCTCTAATAGTCCGCAGATGGGGGCTGCTGATCATGGATCTTATGGCGACCTTTTGTTCCACGAAGGCGAGTCGGTTTTACAGCAGGCGGCGGGAAAGGATGTTGGAAGGTCTCGACGCCCTGATGCAGCCGTGGCCGGCGTACGGTCTTCTCTATGTCTTCCCTCCGTTGGCGCTGATAGGCCGCGTGGTGCAGCGAATCGAAGCTTATCGTGGCAGAGTGCTCTTGGTTGCCCCGGACTGTCCAAGGCAGCCGTAGTATGCCGATCTCGTTCGACTGTTGGACGGAGAGCCGTGGTGGTTGCCTATCTTGGAAGATCTCCTACGCCAAGGTCCGCTCCGCATGCCTCAAGTGAGTCAGTTCTCGCTTACGGTTTGGCCATTGAAAGGCCGCGGCTGAAGAAAAGAGGATACTCTGGATTGGTAATCACGATGCTGCTTCCAGTTAGGAAAAGGTCGACCTCGCTGGCTTATGTTCAGGTCTGGTGTATTTTTAAGGATTGGTATTCAAGGCAGCAATTCCGCGCGGCCACAGCCTCCATACCCATGGTGTTGAGTTTCCTACAAGATGGATTTGATAAAGGTCTAGCAGCCAGTTCTTCGAGAGTGCAGTTGGCGACTCTGGCCTGCTATAGGGGCAAAGTACTAGATAGGCCCTTAGTCACATACGGATGTATTGCGATTCTTGAAAGCGGTGACTAGGCTTAGGCCCTCTTGTCGAATCGTGGTACCTCCGTGGGATCTTAATGTGGTCTTAGGGGCGTTAGTGAAAGAGCCTTTCGAGCCATTGCTTCAAGCTACGGTGAAGGATTTAACTTTAAAAACGGTGTTTTTGGTGGCCATATGTTCGGCGAGGCGAATTTCGGAGCTACAGGCATTGTCTTGTAGAGAACCTTTTCTGCAGTTTTCGAAAGAAAAGGTGGTTTTGCGTCCGGTCCTGTCCTTTTTGCCAAAAGTCGTTTCCCCTTTTCACTTAAACCAGACTGTGTCGCTTCCGGTTCTTGCCTCAAGGGAGGACTTTGCGTCCGATCGCACTTTGCGCCTATTGGATGTCAAACGGGTGCTGCGGCGATATTTGAAAGTTTCCAAACCTTTTCGCAAATCTGACCATCTTTTCGTGTTGTTCGGGGGGCCTCGGAAGGGTGAGGTGGCTGCGAAAGTGTCCATTTCTCGATGGATCATAGAAGCGATTGCCTCAGCATATCTGGTACAAGGGCGTTCGGTTCCGTCAGGGTTGCGGGCACACTCTACCAGAGCGCAGGCTGCCTCTTGGGCGGAACACAGCTTGGTTCCCCCAGGGGACATCTGTAGAGCAGCTTCCTGATCGTCTCTCCATACCTTCAGTAAGCACTATCGCCTAGACGTGCTGGCAGCGAATGATGCCTGTTTCGATTCAGCAGTCTTGCGAGCCGGTTATATGGGTCCCTCCCAATGAACACTGCTCTGTTACATCCCAGAGGTAGAGGACTGAACTGGAGGAATGATAAGGAAATGATAATTGCACTTACCTGGTAATTGTAGTTCTTTGAGTGATGACAGTTCAGTCCTCAATCCCGCCCGGGGTGGTGTCGTTGGCAGTGCAACGTCAGTTGAGGGAACTATGCATTTACAGGTACGTATAAATTTCAAGGAATCCTGTTTGGTAGTTCTGCTCTGCCTATTTCTCTCTTGGTTCTTCGTTCTCTCTTTGTTCTGAAGAAGGCAGGAGGAAACGGTACGGGGCAAGGTTTACTGTTTTGATAATAAGGGGTTAGTAAGGTTGGAGGTTATATGTTAGCTACTTATTTGTTGCTCTGTTGAGTATGCTTTGTCAGTAGTTCACTGGGGCTGATGGGAGACACCAGCAGACTACATCCAGTGATGTCATAAATTTGACATGCCCAGTCTCCAGGCTGCAGGAGGAGGAGGAGCACAACCCAGAGGTAGAGGACTGAACTGTCGTCACTCAAGGAACTACAATATCAGGTAAGTGTAATTATCATTTATTATGTAGCCCGCCTACCCTGTGACTTCTTGGTGGTTCACAAAGATACACGCATGTTTAACTAACGTATACAAACAGGAGTGACATTACAAAGTTAAAATATTAATTCAAAGCAGCATTATAAAGCAATGACTGCAATTGTTTCCAAAAAATAAGAGAGTCTGATTCTTGTCATGGTATTTGAGGAAGATTTTTGTACGTCTTAGGGCTGGTTATTGAGAATACTTGCTAGACTGTTAAAGATTTTACTAATGGAATGCTTCATTTGAACGTAGCACCCGACCAGCTAGGTAGAGCTGCAGGAAAATTGTAAACCCATAGTGTGTGTGTGTGTGTGTGTGTGTGTGTGTGTGTGTGTATATATATGTATATACGAGGGGGTACCCAAAAAAAACAGGAATAACATTGCCGTGGGCGGAGCTTGTGTAGTACGCACTTCTGCCGGTAGGCGTGTATAGTGCAACTCATTGTCAGTTCAGTGCCGTCTGTGTTGTCGACCTGGCTTGTTCTGTTCATCTGCAGTGATTGTTTTTGCTAGCGCTGTTTTGTTCTTGTTTCTTTTTTTATGATGACAAGTTTAAGTGAAATTTTGTTTTCTACTCGGTAAAAATGCTGCTGAAACTGTTTTAATGTTGAAAACAGCTTATCAAGATGACGCTATGGGAAAAAGTCAAGTGTACCAGTGGTTTGCTCGGTTTAAAAATGGCGACATGTCGATTGATGACAAACCTCGTTCTGGGCGTCCATCAACTGCCCGAATCGACGAAAATATTGAAAAAATTAGAGAGCTTGTGCTCACAGACCGTCGACAGACAATTGATCAACTGTCAGAGATTAGTGGGTTATCTTGGAGCTCGGTTCAGCAAATTTTAACGGAAGATTTGGGAATGAAAAGGGTTGCTGCCAAGTTTGTTCCTCTGGTTCTGACTGACAATCAAAAGGAACATCGAGTTGAAACATGTCGTGTTTTGAAACAACAGCTTGAAACTGATCCATATTTTCTGTCAAAGGTCATTACAGGTGATGAGTCATGGTGCTATGGTTATGACCCAGAAACATAGCAACAGTCAAGCCAATGGAAGACGTCATCGTCACCCCGTCCAAAAAAATGTCGTCAAGTCAAATCAAACATCAAAACAATGCTGATTTGCTTTTTTGATGCCAAGGGGGTAGTTCATTCAGAGTTTGTTCCCCCAGGTCAGACCGTCAATCAAACCTTTTATTTGGAAGTTTTAAGAAGATTGCGCAAAAGTGTTCGTCAAAAAAGACCCGATTTGTGGCAGACAGGAGACTGGTTCTTCCACCACGACAACGCACCTGCACACAGCCATCTCTGTTAGACAGTTTTTGGCTAAAAATGGCATGGTTCCGCTGCCCCACGCACCTTACTCGCCTGACCTGGCTCCATGTGACTTTTTCTTATTTCCACGCATGAAAAGGGGCATGAAAGGACACCGATTTGACAACATTGAAGAAGTCAAGAAAAAAAAGAGGGAGGAGCTGTCAGCCGTTTCTAAAGATGACTACAAAAAATGTTTCGAACAGTGGAAGCACCGGTGGGACAAATGTATCAGTTGTAATGGAGAGTATTTTGAAGGGGATAAGGTTGTTTTGTAAAGAATTTGAAATAAATAGCTTTTAAAAAATAATTCCTGTTTTTTTTGGGTACCCCCTCGTATATGAAAAATCAGACAGAGTGTCTTAAATTGGACATGATATTGCATTGGAAGCCAAGATAACGTGGCCAGTGTCGGGGATACGATCATGGTGCAAAGCTCTACTGGTTTAGGCCGACAACTGCCTTTAGGACATTATTATCGTTATACCATGAAGAGTCCCACCATGATTTCAGAATTTAAATTCTCTCGGGAGCAATGTCTCCAAATGAGTTAGTTTGCACATACTATGACAGTAATTAATCTAATTTCTAAGCCAGGGTATGTGGAATGTGATCTGTCTCTCAAATTTACTGCTGAGGGGTGCTGGGGGATTTCTGGGTTTTAGATTTCAAAACTTAAATGGTATGCAACAACCAAGATGAAGTCAATCTGCAACATATGGCAGTGAATAGTTTATTGGAACATTCAATATATTGCTTTTCCCAATAGCAAATCAGTTTACAATCAGCAAAGATTACTACTACTACTTATCATTTGTACTACAAAGTGAATGCAGCATATAAGACACAGTCCCTGACCCACAAGAGCTTACAATCTGCTAAGACAGACAAACAGAACAACGGGATGAGGGAAATGATTAAAACACACATGGACAGGAGAATAAGGGGATCAAGATCCAGAAGTAGCCTCAAAAAGATGAGTTTCTAGCCTGGATTTGAACAGGGCCAGAGATGGAGCCTGATGCACTGACTTAGGTCGTCTGTTCCAGGTACATAGTGAAGGAAAGTGGAATGAATGGAATCTGGAGTTGGCAGTAAAAGAGAAGGACATAGATAAGTGATTTGCTTGATGAGCAGAGTTGCCGAAGAGGGATGTAGAGAGAGAGAGAAGCGAGGAAAGGTAGTGAGGAGCCGCAGAATGGATGCACTTGTAGGACAAAAGGAGAAATTTGAACTGGGTACAGAAATGGATGGGGGGCCAGTGAAGTGACTTGAGAAGAGGTGTTATGTGGACATAATGATGCTGCAGAAGATTATCTGTGTCGCTGAGTTTTGAACAGATTGAAGGAGAGATGAGTCAGAGGTGGAGACCAGTGATCAGCAGGTTGCAGTAGTCTAGATGGGAAGTGATGAGAGAGTGGCTAAGGGTCTTGGTAGTGTGTTCTGAGAGGAAGGGATGAATTTTGCTGATGTTATAGAGAAAACAATGATAGGCTTTAGTTATCTGTTGGATAAGTGTAGAGAAGGAGAGAGAAGAGTCAAAGATTCCTCCAAGGCTGCAAGCCGAGGATGGCAGTGTTATCAACAGAAGTAGAGAGGGGAGGGAGAGGGAAGGTGGGTTTGGGGGGAAAGATAAGATGCCCTGTCTTGGTCAAGTTCAGTTTCAGATGGCAGTGGGACATCAGTATCTTTGTGGCAAGACTTTCTTGCAAGCAGTGATGCATCTAAGGTTTGAATGAGAGATGCAGGTGCATGGAATAGATGCCTATGTTCGGGTCAAGTAGTACATACTGCCTATCGGGCCGTGTTTCTCAGAGTTAGGGAAATCTTGTCAGAACATTTAATTATGGCCACTGATGCAGTTCTCTCAGGCTTGTGGGACATGAATTCCTCTTAATTTATCAGCAAAGGGTGAGGAGAGAGGGACGGAAGGCTCTGTGGATGCAGAAAAGAACAGCAACAACCCCAGAACTTAGGTAGACTGACCAGGTAAAGAGAGAAGTGCTTAAAATTGCTTCAAAGCCCCCCCCCCCCTCACACACACACACACACGAGTACAGAAAAATTCTTTAAAGGGTGAAGAAGGACACTTGAAATTATTTTCTGAATCACTTTTTAGAAGGCACAGTTATTCCAATAATTAAAGCAACTGGGTCAATATTGAAACTTGGGAGTTATAGTAGTAGCATTCCTTTTAAGCACTAGATGTCGCATGTAAAGATTACTCAGATATTCAGCTCCAGTTGATATCTGAATAGCGACACTGAATACCCAGGTATGCTGACGACTGCCTCCACTATACAACTGTGTAGCCCTACATGGTGTATGCAGCACTGTACAGACACATGTAAGAGACCGTCCCTGCTCATCAGAGCTTACAGTCTAGTCAAGACAGACAACACAACTGGGGACTAGTTGGAAAGCAGGAGACTACATGGATCAGGATCCGAAAACAGCCCCGAAAGAGGTAAGTTTTTAGCCTGGATTTGAATAGGGTCAGAGATGGAGCTTGATGCACTGACTCAGATAGATAGTTCATTTCAGGCATAAGGTGCACCAAGATCGAAAGATTGAAGTCTGGAGTTGGCAGTGGAAGAGAAAGACACAGATAGAAGGAATCTGTCAGGGGGTCGGAGTTCCCGAGGAGGGGTGTAGGGTGAGATAAGAGAGGGAAGGTAGTGAGGAGCTGTAGAATGAAGGCACTTATAGGTCAGTGGTAGAACTTTGAATGGGATGCAGAAATTGATAGGGAACCAATGAAGTGACGTGAGAAGAGGGCGATGTGCTATCCTGATAGCAGGCGCTGAAAACCGCTGTTATCCACACAGCTTAGGAGGACTGTTACTGTCTTAGGTTATGCAGATAGTGATCTGGAAAGTGCTTCTGAAAATTGCTGTTACCCGGATATGCTGTGGCACCCTAACTCCACCCCAGACTACTATGGTACCCTCTTGGTAGTGCCAGGGCGGTCTGTGATGAATTTCAGCGGCATCCAGATAATGCCACAAAACTGGTCGGCACCGTTTATCTGGTTAGTAGATAAATGGTTTGGAAGATCAGGCCCAGCGTTCCATAAAGGATGATGGGCGATAGAGCCATTCATAACTGTACATCTTCAGATGAATATTTTAAGGGTGCGTTGCATTTTGTGATTCTTTTCTCATTTTATGTTCATAGAAGATCGTACAGAATGCTCATTTTTAATGAATAAAAACTGGATATATTGGGCTAAACCACCTTGTCACAGGCTTTCACATTTGTATAAAAAATAAAGACCATAAGCTCAATTAGTTGGCCTATTTCTTTTCTTATTGCAGGGCTTCCTAAAACTGTCCCAGTGACCCCGGAACCAGCTGAGTTTCTGGGATATCAGTAATGAATATGCATGAGAGAAATGAAATGTTCATACATTGGCCACCCAGTGTAGTTATAGTCTATCTCGTGTTCAGTGTCTATACCATGCCAACCTGACCAGTTGTGGGGTCACTGTTGCAGGTTTTGGGATTTCCTGCTCTACTTCTTTTTCACCAGAGAGCCTCTAAACTTATCCCAAATCTCCCTGAATTCATATTCTGGTTTTGTGTCCACCATCTTCTCTGGAAGTCTGTTCTGTGCATCCACCACAATGTCCAGGGAGAAATATTTCCTGATGTTACTCCAGTCTGCTCCATTCTGCAGTTTCCTTTCAGTGAAAAACACTACTCGGGACTTGTTAAAATATTTCCATCGTATAAATGTTTCTGTTCTATTGCCTTTTCTCTTTCCTTCCCTTTCTTTGGTATGTACATTTTAGATCCTTACACGTCACCTCAGCAAGCTGCTCGCCACACGTGAGGTAAGGTCATGTAAGGAAAAAAGTTGCATTCGGTTTCCCCATGCCACTGCAGATTTTCAAAGGGATGCTCTGCGGTCATTTAAAAGAATTTTCTCTTTAATGTTTTGATTCTTTTCTCCGTACTTTCCTCATATCTATACACGAACACAATTAATTTCAGATCTGCCTCCCTCTCTTACTTCTGAGTTGTTTCAGTGCTGGGTTAGCCCAGTTAGAAATTTTTGGATGTTGAATTTAGCTCCTTCCTTTTTCAGCGGTAGCTGAAGGTGAGTTACATTCAGGTATGGGTAGGTATTTTCCTGTTACCAGAAGGCTTACATTCTGTTTGTCCGTGAAGCAAGGAAGGTTAGGTGACTTGCCGAGGATCACAAATAACAGCAGTGGGATTCCAACCTGGCTGCCCTAACCATTGAGAAACATAGACACACGGTGCCAGAAGAAGACCTCATGGCCTCTCTAGTCTGCCTTCCATATCAACTACTATAGTCCCTTTGATCCATAACAGATCCTCTGTGTTTGTCCCATGCTTTTTTTGAATTTGGATACTGTCCTCATCTCTACCACTTCCACTGGGAGACTATTCCATGCATCTACCACTCTTTCCATGAAGAAATACCATATTTACTCGAATGTAATGCGCACCTTTTCTGGCTAAAAAGAGGCTCTAAACTCAGGGTGCGCATTACATTTGAGGGCGCCTTGCATTCGGAGGCAAACAGTGCTCTACACTGGCCCGGCCCAATCCAGCCAACCTCCCGATCCAGCCAACCTCCGGCTTTTCTCCCACAGTCCGCAAATGCGATCCCCGATCCCCTGTGCAGCTGCTGCTTCTGCATGTCACAGAGCAGCGGTTGCAATAAAGTTAATTTGAAAAGGAAAAGAAACCTGTGAGAAGCCCTCCGGTCGTCTTAGGAAACTCCTCCTGCAGCACCCGCCCCCTCTGACATCACTTCCTCGGGTGCTGCAGGAGGAGTTTCCTAGGATGACCGGAGGACTTCTCACAGGTTTCTTTTCCTTTTCAAATTAACTTTATTGCAGCTGCTGCTCTGTGAAAAGCAGAAGAAGCTGCTGCACGGGGGCGAAGCAGCACTAAGGGGGGGTGCGCACTACAGTCGTCAGCAAACATTTTTTTTCAATTTCAAGCCTTTCACAATAGGGGTGCACATTAGATTTGATGGCGCATTAGACTCGAGTAAATACGGTATTTCCGCATATTACTCCTGAATCTATCCTCTTTCACCCTCATCCTATGTCCCCTCATAGCAGAGCTTGCCTTCTGTCGAAAAAGGCTCTCCTCCTGTGCATTTATGCCATGGAGGTATTTATCTTTATTTCACTTGCTTGATTGCCCATGTTGGAGCATCAGGGTGGTTTACATTCACTAAATATCTCTATCATATCACCTCTATCCTGCCTTTCCTCTAAGGTGTAGATATTAAGATCCTTAAGTCTGTCCTCATATGCTTTATAATAAAGACCACTAACCATTTTAGTAGCCACCCTCTGCACCGACTCCATCCTGTTTATATCCTTTTGAAGATGCGGTCTCCAGAATTGCACACTATACTCCAAATGAGGTCGCACCAAAGACTTATACAGAGGCACTATCACCTCCTTTTTTCTGCTAGCCATTCCTCTCCGTACGCACCCTAGTAAAATTCTGGCTTTCACGTTGCCTTTTCTACCTATTTATTTATTTACATTCTCTTATATACCGCGCTATTCTGCATCAGTGTGGTTTACATTGAACAAACTGAAATTACATTGAACAGGGCATTATAACTTGGAGATAACTATTTTACAGGGAACATGGGCTATGGAGGGTTAAGTGGCTTGCCCAAGACCACAAGGAGCACCTGTGGGACTAGAAACCCCAGTCCTTCCTGCCCAATGTTGCTGTCCTCTAGTGGGATTTGAACCCCTGACCTTCCGGCCTGAAGTACCTTGCCCCAACCACTAGGCCACTTTAAGATCATCTGAAACAACTATGCCCAGGTCCCACTCTTCTTTCATGGGCAGAAGTACTCCAACCCCTGCTACTCCTACAAATATGTTGCAGGTGAGACTTTTTTGCTCAATTAAGTTAACTTTTTTTGTGATGAGCTTGTGAGAGCTGTACCCTTTCATCAAGTTAGGCAGTGTGTTTGAAAGCCCTTCACAAATGTATTGAGTTAGTTCAGCCACAAAGTCTCAGTTACGCCTTGTCCATGCGCTGTTGGTTTTATTTCTGCCTTAAAAGCAGAACCTTCTGTGTCTCCCTTAATCTCAAACATACAAGTTTAAAAGCAGGGCACATTTCCAGCCAATAATGTTTTCTGTATGCTTTGACGCATTTACCCACAGAGAGACACATATTTCCTGCATGCTGTCAGTTACACAAGCTTTGTTCTTGTTAGTTAATTATGCAAATCTTGACTTTTATCGGACCATTAGAAAGGAATTGCATACACAAATAAGTTCCCCGTTTCTTTAAGGTATAATTTTTGCAATATTTTCACATACATTAGACTTGCGTAGATTATTTACAAACTCCTGCCCCCCAAGTCACCTGGCTTTTCTTCAGGCTGTCTCTTTTTGGTTTTGCTTGGTTCAGCTTTTGCCAAAGGGTCAGCTGGGCCAACTTCCCTGCCTCCATCAAAAAAAAAATAAAAGTACCTGGTGATATCTAAGCATCCTCCCTGTTTATAACCTTTCTGGGGGTTCTTGTCTTCTGATTTGCATTGTAAGATCATCTGCAGTCTTCAGGCTGCCCTCTCATTTCTTCCAAAGGGTTACTGCCTTTTGCTTTCTTGCTTGTTTGCAGGCACCTTTCGGCAGGTCCCCGGGGGCGTTCTTTTTGGAGGATCCATGAGAGCTGCAATTCACAGAACCGGACAGAAAAGATGCCCCTGTACTGTGGGGCCAGTAGTGGCCAGTGTCACTCTTTTATGTGATCAAAAACCAATACAGCCAGCAAGACAAAAGGGCAGTAATATGAAAAAGGCTCCTTATCTTAAACAACAAATTTTCAAACCTATATTAGGGCACATCATGTGCACCGGGATTGGCTATTAACAGGACATCGGTGTTTTGCCGTTTATGACCAATTCATCTCATGTTGCGGTTATTATACGCAAACATTGGCACATGCTGTCTCTCCATCCTTGTTTCCAAAAAGACTTACGTGGGAATGCAACATTAGAGATTGGCTAATACATAGCTCTACGACTGGACATTCTTCCCCTTCTTTAACATCACATTCACCTAATTTGGGTCATTATACTTGTGATCATTGCATGTTTTGTCAAATGGCCATCACTGGCCCTAGTTGGACTAATCCATGTACTCAAGCTTCTTATACTACCAAATGATATACTAATTGTGTGTCCACTTTTGTAGTGTACATCCTGACGTGCCCTTGTCCTCAACTGTATACGGGTGGAACCACACGCTCTATTAAAACTCGATTGGCAGAGCATCTCTCATGGCTGAATTATCATATCATGTCTGCACCTGTTGTGTCTCATTGTGTAGAGAACAACCATTTGTTTGAGCAATTAAAGTGGCGAGTCATTGATCATGTTCCTGTTTCTATTCGTGGAGGTGACAGAGTCCAACGTTTACAAAACACGTGAACAACGCTGGATTTCTTTCTTTGTATACTGTCCATCCAACTGGTTTGAATCAGGAGGTAGATTGGTGGAGTGTGATTTGATTATAAATTAACACTTATTGAGTGACAATAAGTGATACAAGCTTACCCTCCAAGTTTTTGGTGAAGATCCTGTCGTAACGGCCATTGACGTCATACATTTTTTCCGCCATACAAGAATGCTGATAGGGCCCCGTTTTCATTCATGTTTGCCCAGAGGTTCATTGCACCATGTCGGGTGATTTTGCCTGATTCAGAGCTCAGATATTATTAACGGAGCTCGAAACACAGTCTGTGTCACTGCTTAGGATTATTGGTGCTGTTTTTGCTTTCGACTTCTTGAGTTTTATCCACTGCGTCTGACAATATAATTGAATACAAGGCGGACAGCCTTAACAGTGTCAGCTATCAGCTATGTACTGTATATTTTTCATTGTTAATATTGTGGTTCACTGGTTGGTGATTTCACATACTGACGTTGTTTGACGTCTTTCAATAAAATTAAAAAGGAAAACCTTGTTTTATGAGTAGCTTTGGCTCCTCCACACAAGGGTCCCAACACAAAAACATTTTTTGTTTAAGATAAGGGGTCTTTTTTCATATTATTGCCCTTTTGTCTTCCTGGCTGTATTGGTTTCTGATCTATTGGTAAGCTGTTTTTTTCTGGTAGTTTGGTAAACTCTTATGTGTTCGGCACAGTAGGTAGCACTGAAATGCCGCAGGCTGGTATGACATGCTTTAGGTGATGAGTTTGTTGTAAGAATTGTTTCTGTGACTGATCTACCTCTGCAGAAAAGTGGTACTATGATGGACATACCATCTTGGCTGACTGTTGAGGCAGCTGAGTTGAAGCTTGCCTGCAAATACTACTGAATTTTAACAAAAGCTTCCCTCCAAAAATAAAGCTGTTCTGGAATATCCTCCTTCTATTGCATGGTTTTCAGAATAAACAATGGGTTATTATACCCTATCCTATTCCACAGCTGCTCTCCAACATTCTGTAATGAATATGTATGAGGTGGGTGTGCCTGCACAGGTTCTCCAGTGTACATATTCATTATCGTACCCTATCCTATTCCACAGCTGCTCGCCAGTATTCTGGTTCTCATGATACCTGTAATGAATATGTATGAGGTAAGTGTGCCTGCACTGGGTCTCCAGTGTACATATTCATTATCGTACCCTATCCTATTCAACAGCTGCTGTCCAACATTCTGTAATGAATATGTATGAGGTGGGTGTGCCTTCACTGAGTCTCCAGTATACATATTCACAGCTGCTCTCCAACATTCTGTAATGAATATGTATGAGGTGGGTGTGCCTGCACAGGTTCTCCAGTGTACATATTCATTATCATACCCTATCCTATTCCACAGCTGCTCTCCAACATTCCGGTTCTCAGGATGCCTGTAATGAATATATATAAGGTCTCCAGTGTAAATGTCACTGGTCAACATTGAAATCGTTACTGACTTTAAAAGGCCCTAATCTGTAGTATCTTGGTGAGCTGAACACGAATATAACATTAAAAAAAAATTATTGGCTCTCGTTTTGAAGATATTGCATGTAGTTCATTTTTGACGTTTCACCATGTAAATTTATCCAGTAGGACATCAACAACATCCCAAATAGCCTTGAATGATGTAATATTGCATCACTTTGCATAATACCAGCATGCACACATCATCCAGAGTTGATTGCATCATTTTCTGATGCAATGCAATACTACTGCCAGATGGCTGCTGAAGCCATCTGACGTCAGCAGTGTACTATACGCAGTCGGAAAGGTTGAGCATTTAAAATATTTCAGACTGTGTGCGAGACAGTTTAAACTACTGTTACATGTAACTTTTATTAATCATATAATTTTAGCCATTTAGGTACAATACAGAACAGTAATGCCACGAAAGTGCGTTAATACCGTTGACAATTTCTGCTACATTTGTGGGGAAGTGACATTTGCCAACCAGAAGAAAAGTATCACTTCTCAACTGAAGAAGGCATATCATCTTTACTTTGGATGCAAGATTAGTGACCAAGACAAGTCTTGGGCCCCGCATATATGCTGCGCTACATGTACAACACAGCTTTCACAGTGGTTGAATTGCAAAAGACCATCAATGCCGTTTGCAGTCCCCATGGTGTGGAGAGAGCCAAGCAACCACATAAATGACTGTTACTTCTGCTTGGTTCCTCCTCTTTCCAGCGGAATAATGAAGCAAAAGAAGTCTACCCAAACATTCCATCTGCATTGAGACCAGTTCCACATGGTGAGGGACTTCCTATTCCAGAACCTCCATCAGAATATTCTCTTGATTCATCTGATGAGGACAAGGGTGAGCCGACCTATTCTTCTCCTGGTCTGTCAGCATTCAGTGACCCAGATTTTCACTGGGATGCATTATCAACTCCACCCAGAATAACACAGGAAGAACTAAATGACCTGGTTCGTGATTTGGACTTATCCAAGAACAAGGCAGAATTGCCAGGATCAAGACTCCAACAATGGAATCTTCTAGAAGAAGTCAACATTACTTCATATCGAAAGCGCCACCAGCAGTTGGAGCCTTTCTTCAGAAAGGAAAGTAATCTGGTATTCTGTTCCGATATTGAAAAGCCTCATGAATGCCTTAAAAATCACTCATGACCCACAAGACTGGAGACTATTTATAGACTCTTCGAAACTGAGTCTGAAGGCTGTGCTTTTGAACAATGGAAACCATCTTCCATCTATTCCAGTAGCGCATGCCGTCCACATGAAAGAGACATACGATAACTTAAAGCATCTACTGACTTCCATTAACTATAACAAGTACAGCTGGCACCTCTGTGGTGACTGCTGCAGGGATATATAAAATGTGTTTATGTGAGTGGGATAGCCGAGCAAGGGATTGGCACTACTTACGGAACGAATGGAATCGCAGACAAAATGTAACAGTTGGAGAGAAGAATATCCAGCACCCAGCTCTGGTTGAGGCTCACAAAATCCTGCTACCACCCCTTCACATCAAACTAGGTTTGATGAAAAACTTCGTGAACGCCATGGACCGCACTTCGCCAGCTTTCCAATACCTGCATGAAAAATTCCCTCGACTCAGCGAAGCAAAGATTAAAGAGGGAGTTTTTGTGGGTCCTCAGATTTGAGAGCTCTTCAAAGATGACCGGTTCAACAACTTGCTGCAGGGTGATGCGAAACAAGCATGGAATGCTTTTCGCCTAGTGTCAACAAACTTTCTCGGGAGTGTTAGGGCAGAAAACTACAAGGAACTAGTAGAGGACATGTTGATGCAGTATCAGAAACATGGTTGCAATATGTCTGTAAAGATCCATTTCCTTGATTCCCATCTCGATTTCTTTCCTGACAACTGTGGTATGGTTAGTGATGAACAGGGCGAACGTTTTCACTAGGATATCGCAACGATGGAGCAAAGATACCAGGGAAAATGGTCCACTACAATGCTGGCTGACTACTGCTGGACACTCCCCAGAGAAGCTCCCGAACAGCTGTACAAGAGACAGGTGAAAAAATCTAAGAAGTAGTCAATGACTTGGTTTTTTACAGGTATTAACTGAAGGCCTATTATATTTACTATTGACATGCATTTCGTGATGTAAACATTAATTCTTGTAGATTACAAAAAACCTAGAGCCAACTTTGCAATTTTACTGTCATATTCTTGTTCAGCATATAAAAATTGATAAGAAATGACTATTTTTATTTCAGTAACATGACTTTTGTAAATATTTGTTGACCAGTGTATTCATTGTAGCAGTCATGAAAATCTGTCTGGTTAGGTGTGTCTCCATGGAAAGTTTTGTATGGATTTGAAGCATGCCCTTGAAAGCTAGGATGTCTAGCAGCGCATGTTTATAAGCAAACATTCAAGACTGTAATTAAAGGGCATTTTCTTGTGTTTGGTTCTTTCCCCTTGCTAGGAGTGGGAGAGAAGGGGTATTCTTTTGTCAAGAACTGAGAAGCCAATTGACATTGAAAGTAAAAGCTCTCAAACCAGTACATTTTTAATAAAAGGTTGAATGAGCAAAGAGTATTAAAAAAATGGGTTATAATGTCCCTGAAACCAATCCTTTAAGATTTTGCTGTCATGTTACAGTTCCGTGTCTGCCGCATGCTGCCGTGTGGAGTGTCCATTAGTTGCTGCAGTCGCCGTCTGGCCAGTACCATTTTCTTGGGTCCCTCCTTTCAGATTTCGCTTTTCTTGAAGCCGTGACTGGTCATTAGAGGCCACAGATAGTACCGTGTTGTCTTGACTATCATTTTCTGTATAGTATGGGTCTTCACCCTAAACATGTACATAAATAGCAAGGCAGTTAATGAGAAATATTACCTTTAGCTTTTGACCGCATCCTCCCTAATGGTGACGGTTTACGGATGTAGATAGGAGGGAAGTTGCTGTATCTAAATAATTGTCTTTCATCTTTAACCATCTGGGTCATTGACTTTACAAATGGCTTCTGCAGTTACGTACCGTCTTCCGGAATGGTGTTAGAAAGGACATGTAATGTACTTAAAGCAGAGACTGTGCTGGGATACCAGGAGCGTGAGAAACTTTCATGGCATTTGTATCAAATAGCACAGACCTTTCGGAATGGCTCACTAGTCCTTATCTACCTTTATCTGTTATGCAGTCAGAAATGAATGACACATAGCGGGACGTTCTGCAGAATATAGCATGGTGGCCATGTCATGGTTATCTCATGGAGCAGAGCTAAGACTGTGGTGAGGACGCTTTGGTTTGCACTTTTGTATTTGGGCGGGGTGGGGGCACTGTTGCAAGTTGTTTGCAAAGCAGCGTTAGGTATGTAGAGTCCCAGTCTGTGGTCCGGCTGATTCTTCTCTTGGGTGGACAAGGCATTTGAGCCAGAGCTAGGATCTGAACTGGAACCTTTTCTGACCTACTGACCACCAGCATAGAAGTGTTCTGAGAACTCGGTCCCTGACTAGCTCCATACAACAAGTGGATTCCAAGTCCATGCAAAGAGTATGGGAACAGGAGCCATGAAGCGCTACAAACCGATTAGGAAAAAATTCTTTCTTTATTGGTGTAATTGGGTAGCCTCGATTTACAGAACAGCTACATTCATATTTCTATGAAAAAATATATGTACTTTGATTTTTCACTTTGCTGCCCAATTTCATCTAGGTGTCCTTAGAATCCTCTCCCACTAGCCATATTTAAAGCACTGTGTCTATCTCTGCAACTTCTGTGTTGTAGGCAAATGCTTGTACTGTACACATAGGAGTCAGTAGTCAAAATGACTTGCACACCTAACAAGACCAGTGAGTGGGATATTCAGCGGCATTATCTGGATAGTGCCATTGAATATTTCTTCTGATCACGACATTACCCGGATAGTGCCAGGGTAGTCCGTGGGTGGCATTGAGGCAGAGCCATCACTTATCTGGATAGGATTTTTAGCGCCGCTGTTTGACTAACAGTCCTCCTGACTTAGGACAGCTTTGCGCTATGTGGATTGCTATTCCCGATAGTGGCTGAATATCGCCACTACCCAGATAGTGCTGGTTGTTGTTGTTAAGTGCCATAGAGTCTGTCAACTCATGGTGACCCTCTGGATAGTTGTCCTAAACTGTGCTCAATCTTCAGTCAGGCAGCTCATTGTTGATAAAGTGACACCCATAGTTGCTCTTGTATCAATACATCTCATTGCTGGCCTTCCTGTTTTGCGTCGACCTTCTACCTTGCCAAACATGATGTCTTTTTCTAATGATTTCTCTTTTCACATGGTGTCCAAAGTATGAAAGTCAAAGTCTTGTCATCTGAGCTTCTAAAAAAAAAGCTTAAGTTTGATCACCTCTAGTACTAACTGGTTTGTTCATTGCGCAGTCCATGGTATGCACAGTATTCTTCACCAACACCATAATTCAAAGGCATCAATCTTCTTCCTTTCTATTTTTTTCACTGTCCAACTTTCGCATCCTTGTGACGTTATTCAAAGTACTATGCCTTGAACAAGTTGAATTTTTGTATGGAGAGAGACATCTCTGCTCTTGAAAATCTTCTGAAACATTTGCTTCTCAAGATCAAGGAATATAGTTTTAAAATGGGCCTGCACCTTAACGTAAAGAAGACAAAGATCCTGATGATTGGCAAAATGAATACGTTCATCGTTGATGGAAAAGAAATTGAAATAGTTGACAACTTTAACCTACTTGAATCAACAATCAATAAAGAAATGACAAGCAATCAAGAAATCCGATGACGCATTGCTCTTGACAGATTGACTATGAAGAACCTAGATGGTGCTGGTGCTAAATCCAGATATTCAGTGACAGCCAGTATCCAGATACCAACACTGAATATCTGAATTATTTTTTTTAACTTCTGACTGCTACAGACTTGATATTTACCCCATGGATGTTTTTCCCAATTAGCAAGTGAGTCACACGATGAAACAGACTATATTTTTTGTCCCCCATGTGAAAATCTTTGCCCAATCAAAACATGATGAGATGAAGAAGGCAGTTTCCCTTTTCTGTGAAAATACTGCATAGATACAATTTTCTAGTCTGTCCCATTGTCGATCGCTAGGAAGAACTGAATTTCCCCTCCAGTCTTGTATCCCACTAAAGTGTAGATTCTAGTCCCTGTTCATCAGTTACTAGGAAGTTGGGTTCTAAGGGCCCTTCAGTCTCTGACATTTTTATTGTTTAGTTTTAGCTTTTGTTGTTTTGCCAGTCATAGGAACTAACCAGCCTCTGTCTTCCAGGGCTCCAGCTCTGTCTGTTTGATAGGAAGAAGCCAGCCATAATGATAGCTGCCAGTAGCAGTCCACATGTGAGCAGAGCAATCAGGGTCTTTCTAGACCGGTCCTGATGGTTTGAGACGTTCTCCATCTTGTACTGCTGAATGCCCATCTAGAGAGTAAAAAGTGAACATGTAAACAAATACTCTTAAAAATGCAGAAACATGCATGCATACAATTCATGGCATTTCCCTTTGTAATACTTCATTCTTTGCAGGCTATACCTTTGCTTGAAACCATGCAAGGGTTGTCCAAACCTGAAATGGTAGTGCACGAGCTTCAAGATCACACAGGGCCATCACATCAGAAGAAAGGTCACAGGACCCATGTAGTCTCCAAAGCTCTTTGTTCAAGAACATTGTGGTATAATTCTTATCATGCTCTAGTAATTACAACCTGAGAAGAAGGCTCCCATTTTCTGTCGAGCTAGTGTGGCTACTAAAACTCTTCAACAAAGGCGACCACACACCAGAAGTGGGAAAGGGAAAGTGAACTGGATTTGCTTGTGCCCTTTCTCAGGAGTTCAGCGTGAGACTACTCTCCAACATCTGTCCCTGGAAGGTTTACAATCTAAGTTTTGTACCTGTGGTAATAAGTGATTTGCCTAAGACAACAAGGAGCGCCAGAGGGATTTATAAAGTCAGGAGGTATTAAATAACAGCCAAAAATGAAAGATACATTCAAGTTATTGCAACTTGCCTTCAACTACTGGAAAAGGCATGAGCTAAGTACTACTAACTAGATAGATAAATAATTATAAATATTTTATATGTTCATACAATATGTAGACTACAAGAAAGAAGGAGCTTAAAAGAGATAAAAAAAGAGTAATCAGAGAGGTATGAGGTGAAGCAATGTAGGACAGACCCTGAGGTACCAATATCTTAGAGACATGCGAGTAGTATACCGTGATTGACCAATCAAAGGCAAATGAGAAGTCAAGTGAGATCACTAAGGCTGCTCTTCCAAGGTCAGAGCACTGTAAAGCTCACTCAGGAGAGCAACCAGGGTTTTCTCGGTGCAGAGTCCTGGCCAGAAACTTGACTGCAAGGAATGAAGTACTTTTAGTTTTTGTTTACAAAATTGAAGAGGTGAGAGAAGGCAATTTTTCAGTAAGCTTGGAGATAGATGATAATTGGCAGTGACTGTGGGATCTAAACTAGTTTCCAATCGGGCGAATGATAGTTCTTTTCCACTCATCCGGGAAAACACGAAGAGTAAAGCTCTGGTTGATAATTTGCAGGAGTGCATTCTACGTAATAGTAGGATTGCCAACTCCCGTGAAACATTTCTACTGGTCAGGCAGCACAAGGAGGTTTTATCTGACACAACGTTTTGGGGGACTCCGGACTGAGGGAGGATACGGAGCTTTGGATAGCCATCATGAAACTCGGAGCTCCCAGCCCCTATCTCTTTCTCTCCACCACAGGGGCTCTATTGCTGTCACCCTCTCCTGCAACTTCCACGAGTTGCAGCTGTCGTTTCTGTTGCAGAAAACTGGAAGAGATATGTGGTCAGAGACATTCACATACACACACAACCATTTTTACAGGTATTTGGAAATCCTGCTAGCCAGGATGTGGATGGGAATATCAATAACCTGCATATTTAAATACGCAGAAGAAGGTTTGCTAAAATTCTCAAAGGGGGACGTCATCTTATCATCTTAGGGATGAGATATCATCGTCTATCTCTGTGTCTTAACAGCTCTTTTTGCTTGAACTGTTTGCTTCTTTGTTAAGATCTTCAGTCATGCATGCAAAATAGTTCCTGAGCGTAATCTTTGGCATATCAGTGAGGTTCATTTACATACTTCAGCTGATTAACATTTCAGCTGCCTCAGCTCAAAAAACTGCAGAAGTTGAAACATTCTTTGAGAATATATAGTGTTAATATGAAGTCTGACCTTACTGTGGGGAGCATCTATCTACCAGAAAAGCATGGTAGGACCTTCACCGTGGGGAGGGAGGGAGATGAAGGAGCGTGGATGGTGTCTTGGTGTACACCAGGCCTCAAATCATGAGAAAACGTAATGTGTTATAAAATTTTTTATATAATTGTGCATAATGTGTCATTTAAGTTCTGGGCACTCTTGGGCATTGTATGTTCCGTAGCTGATCTTTTGTGTCAGTAAAGCTGGCCTGTGTTCTTAACCCATACCGTGCTAGTTTATAATGCATTCATTGACTTCAAGCCATTTGTTCATCTGACACCAGGTGAAATAATATTCCAGTGATCCTACGCTTTTGCCACACCTTCAGGTCGGTAATACTTCCACACCATGTTACCATATTCTAGGTCAGGGAGGGCAACTCCAGTCTTCAAGGTTTTGGACTGGTCCGATTTTCAGTATAATCCTAATGAATATTAGGGGGTGGTGCCAGAGGACTGGAGAGAGGCACATGTGGTCCCTTTACACAAAAACGGAAGTAAGGATGTGGTTGAAAACTACAGGCCGGTTAGTTTAACCTTGGTGGTGAGTAAATTATTGGAAATGCTGCTGAAAGAGAAAATAGTGAGGTTTCTGGAGTCCAATAGATTACCGGATCCAAGGCAGCATGGATTCACCAGGGGCAGGTCTTGTCAGACAAATCTGATTGATTTCTTTGACTGGGTAGCCAGGGAGTTGACCGAGGGAAAGCCCTAGATGTGGTGTATTTAGATTTCAGTAAAGTCTTTGACACCGTTCCTTATAGGCAACTTATAAACAAGCTGAGCACCCTAGGGATGGATCCTAAAGTTACTGCTTGGGTTAGAAATTGGTTGAGTGGGAGGCGACAAAGGGTACATGTAAATGGAGCTCAGTCTGAGGAGAAGGTGGTTACCAGTGGTGAACCCCAAGGATCTGTCCTTGGTTCGATTCTTTTTAACATCTTTGTTAGTGATATTGTGGAAGGATGGTCAGGTAAGGTTTGCTTGTTTGCAGATGATACCAAAATCTGCAATAGAGTAGACACCCAGAAAGGAGTAGATAGCATGAGGAGGGATCTGGCTAAGTTTGAAGAATGGTCTAGAATTTGGCAGCTGAGAGTTAATGCTAAAAAATGCAGGGTCATGCATTTGGGCTGCAAAACTCCAAGGGAGTGGTACAGTGTAGGGGGTGAAGTACTTCTGTCCACAAAAGAAGAGTGAGTTCTGGGCTTGATTGTGTCTGACGATCTTAAGGTAGAAAAGGCGACGGCGAAAGCTAGAAGTCTTTGGTGCGATCTCATTTGGAGTATTGTGTGCAATTCTGGAGACCGCACCTTCAAAAGGATATAAACAGACTGGAGTCCGTACAGAGAGTGGCTACTAAAATGGTTAGTGGTCTTCATTAGAAAGCATATGAGGACAGACTTAAGGATCTTAATATGTACTCCTTAGAGAAAAGGCGGGACAGAGGTGATATGATTGAGACGTTTAAATACCTCTGTGGCATAAATGCACAGGAGGAGAGCCTCTTTCGATTGAAAGTAAGCTCTGCTATGAGGGGAGATGGGATGAGGGTGATTCAGAAGTGATATACGTAAATATTTCCTCAAGGAAAGAGTGGTAGATGCGTGGCACAGTCTCCCAGTGGAGGTAGTAGAGATGAGGACAGTATCTGAATTCAAAGAAGCATGGGACAAACGCAGAGGATCTCTAAAGGAAAAAAGGGGACTGTTGTAGTGGTTGATATGGAAGGACAGACTAGATAGGCCATGTGGTCTTTTTCTGTTGTCATGTTTCTATGTTTCTAATATATATGTGATGAATGCAGAATGATCTAATGCACATTCATTAGGGATATCCTAAAAGCCTGACTGGTTTGGGGGCTCTGAAGACCGTAGTGGCCACCCCTGGTCTAGGCTAACTGTGCTTTGCAAGTTTTTAGCATTTAGTATGTAGCATTGACAGCCAGTCTTGGTTACCTGGTGAAGGGTGTATGTCTGTCTCTGTATGTTGTCAAATGTCTTTTTGGCATCATCTGTCATTCAAGAAGGAAAAAACAGCATTGTGAGTCGCATTCCATGGTTACAAATGAGCAGAACATCCGTAAAACTGCCGTCTGAAGATATCTGCTTAACGATCATTCTGAATATAACCGAGGAGGCGCATCTGGCTGATTTTAAGTTATTTTTTTTCTGGTCTCTTTCTTTTTTTTTAAAAATAATGTAGCTTCCAAACACAGGCCTCTTTCCAAGTATGGATGCTCTGGGATCGTGTTATGGGAACTTAGATCCAGAAGAAACCTCAGTATTACACGTTCACCCAGAAGATACACTGTGGCCACAAACCTCAGAGCAGATATTTCTTCTCCACTCCCAACGCACTACCAATAGTAAAAGGAACATGTAAATATCAAGTTTAGGCAGGGATTCGGAAATTCCTCTGGTTTGAAACCTATTTGGTTTGCATTCCCGCCTCTCAATAATCTGTTTTGGGGGAAGGGAGGGCGTGGGAGTATGTGGTTTAGTGTTTTTCTTCCCTGGAGGATACACATACGTTCTCCACCCCACTATCCTGCGGCCCCTCTTTCTATCCCCACCAGAATACATCCTCTATCCCCCAACCCAGGTGCAGTCCTTTTCGCTTTGACTCTCCTCTTGCTGTTGCTGACTCCTAGGCCCTGAGGGGGGCCCGAAGATGCCATCTCTTGCCCACCAAGGTCCAGCTTGAGGAGCATTCTCTGGGGCTTCCCCTTAAGGCTGAAGATCTAGTGCTTTCATTCCCCTGGTCGTCTTCTCCCATGTGAGCGGATGACTGGAGTTTCAAAAGCAAGCGGCAGCCTTCATGCATCTGTGTCTCAGATTCTTTCCACATGCCTCAAAGGCTAACTTCTACTTGATCTGCTAAGCCCTTGCTAACATCTCTTTTCTTACCTCTTTAGTTCTGCATAATTTCTGACTGTAAATGTTGTAATCATGAACCACAAGGTCACTTTGGATAAAGGCTTCCTGTTCTTACAGTAATACCGACAGAGGCAGAAGCTACGGTTGAATACAGAATTCAAACACCAAGAGCTGGATTCAGTAAAGTGTGCTAACATTGTGAATGAGTTTTATTTGGAAATAGTCTAGTTGCGTAATGTGGGCCCTGTGGTAGATAACATGCGTTAATGCATGTTAGCATGTGCCAACATGGTAGGCCATGTTAGTAAATCTGCCCCCAAATTTGGCCAGAATTCATACCCACATCATGCTAGTGGACTGGCTTTGATGAAACAAGTTCTCCCCAGAGCTTCCCATCAGTGCATGAGACCTCGGTGCTTTCTCGCATGCATGCACGTGCACACTCGCACACATGCTATACTTCATCTCGGGGAAAAGTGTGACATAGACAAAGAAAATAAAAATAAAAGTGCCTGTATTCAGCCAGCATGGTCACCACATTAATTCTAAGCCCTGGTACAGACGTGCTGAGTGCTGCCCTTTGTATCGGTAGTGCGCTGAGTACACATACACCTGCAGACTGTTCAGTTGAGATATGCTATTCAGCAGGTCTAAACTAAGCATAAATTATCCCAGTAGCCACTGAATAGTACCCTTGTCCACATATCTTAGCCTGCCCTTGCCCTCAAATACATGACTGTTTAATGGTATAAATAGCTTGATGTGGCCTCTATAGTGTCCTATGAATGTCGGCCTGAAAGTCCCCAGCACAGCTGATTTCACCCACCTTTGTTACTCAGAATCAGCAGTAGATGTTTGGGATTCACTTCGGAGGTGGAGAGCTGGAGGTGGCACTGACCACTTTTCAGGAAGGTGCTCTTGGGAGAGTCACAGAGCATCTTCACTAACCTCTTTTGCTTTTCCTCTTCCTCTCTGAAGCTTTCCTGAAAAATCCAAAGTAGAAGAAAAATAAATTCTTGAATAATCACTCTTAACTTGGAAACACTGCAGCTTTCGGTATATAGAGAAAGGAATGGAGTGTGAACCAGAAAATTGCTTTTAATGTGGCTTAAATTACTACTGTTGTTGGTGTGTTACATTCTGGAAGAATAATCATTTTAGTAAAAATGTTTGTCTTTAATTATCATGTTTGGAAATTTTTTAACATTTTTTATGTAGGCAACCTTGTACTTCAAATCTTTTTGCCAGCTAAAGGAAGAATAGGCAGAGGCTCATTTCTGATCAGGTTTGTAAGATTATTTTTGTTGTGCAACCGCAGTGTTGGGAAAGACTGTCCACGAGTGCACCATAATGTGGCCATGTATACAAGCAGTAGCACCATGACTGGCTCCTATATTATCACCGCAGCTCTACCCAGCACCACATTGGGTGAGGTCAGAGAATGGTTTATGTCTCTAAGTGCCTCGTCTTCGGTCTGTGTGACCATGCACGCGCTCTCCATCCTATCATGGCTGAGAGAATTGGGCCTTGTGATTTCTCTCTGTGCCTTGTTATCAGGATGGCCGGATACACATGTGAAGACCCTTTCCAGACCCAACAAGGGCTGCAGTTTGACTGAATTATCTGCTCAGCCAAAAGAGTGCATCTCCGGGCAGACTAGATGGCGTTATGGGCCTTAACAGCTGTGAGTGTGTGTTTGTTCATTTTCAGTACAATAAAAATTAAAATATAACTCTGTGGCATTTTGGGGACCCAGAATATCACACATCAGTGTGTGTATTAAACATATTTTTGAAGTGGTGAAGATTTAATTTATTTGGTGTGGACTCTGTCCATACTTTGAAATCCTTCTGCACCCGCCCTGTTGTTTTGGATGTGTATAAAACAGATTTCACGCACTCTCTGCGCTCGAGTCCTTCCTGTCCATTGTAACGGTGGAAACTCTGAGGTGTCCAAGCTTGGAAGGAAAGGAGAAACAGGAACATTTGTTTACTTTTCAGGCTTTCCATTTTAAAACAAGATGCTTGTGAAGTCCGTGTTGGTGTTCAGGCGCAGAGGAAAACAATGTTATTGTAAAAGGGGGGGGGGGGGGGACTTCCTATCCTGAACATGCTTGAAATAGTTCCAGAGAATTTATTTAATCACTTAACGTAAGGAGTGAGACAAGCGTTTTAAAAGCACAGAAATTGTGGCTACAATGTCAGAAGTGACTTTTAGGGGGTAATTTTGTGAACTTTTTTTCCTGCAGATAAATGGTTGAACTTGTGGAAGATGGTTTTAGAAAATGACTCCAGGAGTTATGTGTGTACACTGTTTGCTTGCACCTAGCAAGTTTATGCAGTCTCACGGGGAGGCGTTTAAGTGGCGCAGCTATATGTAGGTGTAGATATACAGGACTGTATAGTATGTACTCAAAATTGTTGCCAGTTTTGTGAGGATCTTTTGTCTATAACTATAAAATTTGATAAAGAGAACTTCCTCAATCAGACATTACAACAAACCCAGTGAACCTAGACAAAGCTATAACATCCTGGAACAACTCTATATCCAAAGCATCAATCATAACTCACCCCCTAACAGCAACATAAAGAAGAACACCACTTGGTTCAGACCTGAACTTAAGCAACTGAAAATTAACCTACGTAAATGTGAACACAAATGGCGCTACACAAAATCCCCTGATCAACAATCCCAATACATGGCCAAGCTCAAACACTACCGAGAAACCATTACCTCTGCAAAAAAAGATTACTACTACTCCATCTTATCGAAATCCCTGAACCGACCGAGAGAGCTGTTAGATATTGTAAAATCTCTCACCAAACACAGACTCTAATGATGAACTTACTGACCCCAAACTCTAGCAAACCACTACAAAGAAAAACTAAAATGTCAAGCCACACCAATAACAGAACTTAACAATCCATACTTAACACCTAATTCATGCTGGTCAGCTTTTTCCCCTACCTCAAAAAAAACGTTTGGAAATCTCATCTCCAAAACTGATACCACCACCTCATACCTTGACCCCTGTCCAGTAAGCTGGATAAAGGCAACAAAAGCCGAATTAACCCCTTCATTCTCCCAATTGTGAATCTCTCTCTACAACAAGGCTACATCCCTCCTCTCCTAAATTTATTTATTTATTTATTTACGTTCTCTTCTATACCGCGCTATTTAAATTAGTCCGGTTTACATATAACAGAACCATATACAAGGCAGTCGGGCTGCATTGCATTTACAATGAACAGGAACCATAACTTGGGCATAACTGGGGTAACTATCTACAAAGTATATATACACTAGTAACAGTCTGAACCTCCTAACATTTACATGGAGCGGTGCCCTAATACGCCCCATCTGAAAAATAACACACTAGACAAAAATCTTCCCACCTCATACAAACCCATTTCTAGCCTCTCTTTCCTGGCCAAGCTGATTCAAAAGCTAGTACAAGTCCAACTCCAGGACCATATTGATACTTTTGCTCCCCTAGATGAAAACCAATACGGCTTTCGCCCACACCATGGTGTAGAGACCCTCTTCACTGTCTTGATTGACCAGCTCTCATGGGGTATTGACAACACCAAACAAGCTTTTCTCCTCCTCTTCCTAGACATCTCTGCTGCCTTCGACAGCATTAACCACCACATAATGCTCACCAGATTACAACAGATAGATATCAAAGATACAGTTCTTCAATGGTTTACCTCATACCTTTCACACAGAACCCAACAAGTACATCTCAAACTTACGATCAAGAACAAGGTCTCCCACAAGGTTCCGCCCTCTCTGCCCTTCTGTTTAACATCTACCTTCAGCCCATCTGTGCAATTTTCAAAAAATTCCAAGTGACCTACCACATTTATGCGGATGAGATTTTGATATATCTTCCTTGTAATTCACTAACCCGGCAAAAACTGTATCTCAAAAGTGGCAAACTGGCTATCATCCCAAAACCTTAAGATCACTTTTGGCAAAACAGAAGCACTCTACATTGCTAAAAATCAGAACTTTATCCCACCAACACATATTTCGATCCAAGATGCTGACATAGCTGTCAAAAGCGAGGTAAAATATCTTGGAGTTTTGTTAGATAGTTTGCTTAATATGCTATCACATATTAAGCAAACAACAAAAAAAAATCTTCTATAAGCTCAGAATGTTGAAACAGCTCTGTCCACTCCTCTACCCCCACGACTTCAAATCAGTTATCAATGCCATTATCACACCCCACTTCGATTTCTGCAGTAGCACCCTTCAAGGCCTACCTAAACAATCCATAAAACAAATCCATTTAGCCCAGAATGTTGCCACCAGAATAACTTCAGACGTCAAACTAGCAGGACATATATTACACCTATATTATACCATCTTCACTGGCTCCCAATCCAAAGCCGCATACAGTATAAAGTACTCGTAACTACTTTCAAACTTTATTTATTTAACCAGATTTGTATACCACTTTATCCTTCAATCAAAGTGGTCAACAATACAACTAAAGGTTACAATACAATTGAAGGTTTACATGGAACATAAGGGAAGGGAAGACAAGACATACATATAGCATAAGTTAATCAGTTCATCAATCTTTCTCAAATGTCAAAGGAGCAGGGATTCTTATGTAACTTCACCATAAGCTTCCGTGAATAAGAGTGTCTTAAGTGATTTGCGGAAATCCTTGATGTCATTCATATCTCTTAAATCATCCGGAAGGGAATTCCAGAGGGCCGGCACTGAGAGTGATAATGCTCTGTTGGAAGTAGATTGCTTAGCTTTGTGGTGCCCTGTAGGTAAGTGGAGTTTATTAATATTGTTAGATCGTCTAGGCCTATTAGTTGAATCCTTGGTCAATAATCCATGAAGGACATCTGCTAAGAATAGATTAATAATCTTGAATAGTATTATAATTGTCTTAAATCTAACCCATGCGGCTATCGGTAGCCAGTGCAATTGCTGGAGTATGGGTGTGATATGTTCGCATTTGGCTGTGCCTGTAATAACGCATGCTGTGGTGTTCTGCACTAACTGAAGAGGATTTATTTATTTATTTATTTATTTTACAGCTCTTATATACCGCGCTCTTTGTTATCAGTGCAGTTTACATTCAACAATATATTACTCAGACAGTTAAGACCTGACCTAAGTTTACAAATAACAGGGAACATAACATGGATATGAACTGGGGGAAACTATTTACATTTAAACAGATATCGTAATGGTGTTCTATTTACAGTAAAGTACATCTTGCAGCAGTACAGCTCTATATGGTCTGTGTTACATATTCTATAAGAGGCATATTTGGTTAATCGTAATAGGGATTGAGTTGTTGGAGGGAGGAGTTGAGGCGTTGTTAAGTTGCGAGAAGTGCATAAGGAATAGATGGTGCTTGAGGGCTTTTCTGAATTGCATAAGGTCTCTGATTGATCTGATGCTGGGAGGGAGCTTGTTCCAGCATCTGGGGGCATAGGACGCAAATGCTCTATTATGTGGAATCACTAGGGATAACTAGCGTATTTTCGGCTAATGATCTGGATCTATTGTTCGGGGTGTGCGTGAGAAGAGATGAGATTGAGGAGGGCAAAATTTTATTAATGACTTTGAAAGTAATGAGAAGGGCTTTATATGAAATCCTGCAACTTATCGGAAGCCAGTGTAGATCCCTTAGGATCGGTGTTATGTGGTCTCTCCTTGATGCTCCACACAAGATGCGGGCCGCAGCATTCATAGCTAATTGAAGTGGGTTTAGGGTATTCTTGGGGAGGCCATGTAGTATGATATTCGCGTAGTCAAAATGGGGTGTGACTAGTGCTTGGAATATTGTGTGGAAGTCTTCAGTCTCCAACATGGGTCTCAGGTGTCGAAGGGTTTTGATGTTGTAGTAAATGGCCTTTACTGTGCTTCTTACGTGCTCTTTGAAGTCTAGCTGTTGATCAAGTATCAAGGATGTATAGATTTTATGGGCAGACCCTGATATAAAGACTTTCCATAGTCCAATATTGGAATAATAACTGCTTGAAATACAGTGCGAAAGTGGCTATGGCTGAGGATTGGTTGAAGTCTCCTGGCAAGCTTCAATCGTTGGTACGCTTTAGCAGCAGTTTTGTTTATATGTGATTGGAGATTTAAATTTTTATCCAACATGACGCCCAGATATTTCACTTCATCTTTTAGAGATATTGTTCTGTCAAATAAATTGATAGTTAAGGGAGGGTCATTGTTGGTGGTGTTAGAAATGAACATAGCCTCTGTTTTATCAAGGTTAACTTTCATGTTGCTGTTGGTGAGCCACTTAATCATTTCTTCAAGGCACCTGGTCATAGGAGTTGTATCTGGGTTGAGTATATCAATTGGCGCATATACCATAATATCATCAGCATATAGGTGATAATGTATTCCATGACTTTTAATAACATCACATAAAGGCTGGATGTATATATTAAATAAGATAGAGGAGAGTGCTGATCCTTGGGGTATACCTTGAGTGATGGGGAACTTTATTGATTTCCTTTGGTCACATTTAACTTGCTGTGTTGTGTTTGTCAGATAGGATGTGAACTATTTTAATGTGTTATTGTGTAGTCCTTTCTCTTGAAGGCGGTCCAACAATATGGAGTGGGACATCGTATCAAAAGCCACAGAAATGTCCATGAAAACTAGAAGGAATCCACCTTTTGAATTGTCTAGGCCCTTGAGTAGGCATCGCATCATCCCACCTTGATACTCATTTCCAAAGACAATAACATTCAAAACCAACGAGAATGTAACAAAGATAAACTAACTATTCCATCCATAGTAAAGGCTGTTAGTGTAGCTGGGTTTAAAAAAGGTTTGGACAAGTTCCTGGAGGAAAGGTCCATAAACCATTATTAAGAAGGGGCCCAGGATATCAATGCTTGACCCAGTACAAGCATTGCGGAACCTGTGTCTTTTGGTGAAACTGCCAGGTACGTATGACCTAGATTGGCCATTGTTGGAAACAGGATACTGGGCTTGATGGACCTTGGTCTGACCCAGTATGGCATATCTTATGTTCTTATGACTTCAGGAAAACCAAAAAAATGACCAACAATAGAGCTTTCTCCCACTTCACCCCCATCTTATGGAACAATCTCTCAGATAACATAAGATCCATAAATGACCTCTCCACCTTCTGAAAGGAACTCAAGACCCACCTGTTTACTCTATACTTCGGAAACACAAACAACGCAAGCGAAGATACAAATACTGAAGACACCCACCCTGAGATCACCCCTTCCTCTGAGCACATCCTTTCTCTCTCCTAAGAAAAGACATATAAGATGGATTATCCCACGCAAAACAAGAAGAAAAAGCAGATCTACCTATGTATATAGTTACTTTTGTTACTTATTGTTAGACCAATGTAAATAGTTCCCTGTTCGATGTAATTAAATACGTACCGTTCTGTACAGTTCAAAGCTTTGTTTACTGTAAACCATATTTGATCTGCTGGAAAATGCGGTATAGAAATTTATTATAAATAAATAATAAAATAAAATGACCTCGAAATAGCCTTATACTTGGACTTCTTATCTTGGTGACCCGTGTTTATTATTCCCACCTCATGTCGGAAGCCTGCGCTAGTTTAAGCTGAAGAGTGTTTCTCCTCCATCTGTCTCTATTAACTGTTCTCAGCTGCGGTTAAGGAAGGAACAGTCTTCATGTGCTTGCCAGGGTCATTCTGGTTCCACCTTTCGTGTAGATCTGTGGATTCCGTGGAACTTTTGCTAGGCTGGCAGAAGATCTTATTTTAAAGATGATGACATTCATGTTTCTACAATTTACTGTGTAACTTTCCAGATCTGATCATATGCTTTCCTGGCTTCAGAAATAGACAAGATGGTGGGACCCTGCATGGTCTTTGTACCTCGTGTACATCTACCTTTTCTGTATAGCTCATCTGATGGTTTGGTATAAGGTACCCTGATCTACACAGAATGCTGTTTTTTCTTTGGGTCACTACCAAACCACTGATGGTAAAGATGGGGCCTGTTATACTGACTGGTGGTCAGATAGCTGCTCCCAAATAGTGGATAGGCATTGGTAGTGCACATTGTGAGAAATGCAACATTTTCTGTGTGCCATTCTGTCCAGTATGCTGATGGGGAATTTTAAGTTTGTGAACATAGGCCCTTAGGGACTATCCTAAGAGAAGAATGCATGAGGTGCACCAGTAGTCCATCAAACCCAGTATTCGGCCTCTGACATTAAGCAGCTTGGGTCATTCAGAAGTACTTGGAATATCCCTTCCCTGTGGCTCATTCCTAGATGTAGCAGGTGGCAATTGCTATGCCCGCCTGTTCTCCAGGGACTTGTCCAAACCTTTATTTTGAAACCAGCTGTGCTCTGGCAATGAATTCTACAGCTTAACTTTGTGGACTTAAACTTATTTTAAATGTGCCACCAGTTTTATGGAGCGAGAACCAGAGCAAATAAGACACAAAGCACTTTTTCTAGAATGCACGGGACGTTTTCTTCTCCACTGATGTGTTCGTTCTAGTGATGATTTATCAGGAGTTCTGGTTGATGATGGCGGCAGGGGACAGCAGATTCAAATAGTTTGGATGCAAAAAAGGAGAAAGGAGATGGGCTGAATTGGAAGGGCAGGCAGGGTCTGATGAAGGCTTTTTGAGAAGAGGTGTGACCACGGAGTGTTTTGAAGGCAGCAGGAACAATTGCAATGGAAAGTGAGATGTTGAGGATCTGACGGAAAGGACAACAGCAGAGGACATAGAGATTAGTAGAAAAATGAGAATGAGATAGGAGAGATGATATGCAGTTCCTCCTCGGTGACTTCAGAAAACAAAGAAGGGTGACAGGGGCTGAATGAATTTAAGACTGAGGCTGAGGAACAGGAGACTGAGTTTACCTGGTGGAGAACTCGGACTAATCTTGCAAACCTTGTCATCGAAATAGTCTGCCAAAGTCTGGATAGAAAGTGAAGGAGGGGTCGAAGGTGGAGGCCATTTGAGGAGAGAATTGAGCATGGCAAAGAGATGGCGAAGATTGGAGGTAAGAGATTTTGTCAGACAAAAATAGAAGCTTGGTGAGTGCTGTAACAGACTGGAAGGAGGTTAGCAATAATTTGAAATGTATGAAGTCAACGAGGGCATGGGATTTTAGCCAAATGGGCTCAGCAAAGTGGGCACAGGAACATATGTGCTGGGGTTTGAGGTACAATATGCCTCAAGGACATGGAATGGGAGAGTATAGTGTTACAGGAAGAAGTTGCCTCATTGACAGATTCAGATGAGATAGTGGATGAGAAGGGAGATGAGACAACAATGGAGAGAGTCGAAGGGTCAATAGTCTGAAGGTTTCTAAATGTATTGATGGGATTGGACAAGACTGTAGTGGGGTTGTTGTAAGAGTGAAAGCTAACAGATGATGGTCGGGTAGAGGAAGAACCAAAGTGGAGGACTGAGAGTGAGAAGTTGGAGAAAAAGACAAGGTTGAGGCAGTGGTCTTGCTGGGGAGTAGACAGTAGAACACAGCTGGAGGTTGAATGAGGAGGTTAAAGCAAGGAGCTTAGAGGCATAAGAGTCGGAGGGGTCATCAACATGAATGTTAAAATCCACAAGAATGAGAGAAGGGGAAGATAGTTCAAGAAAGAATGAAGGCCAAGAGTTAAAGTCGATGAGAGAGAAGAGATGGACGTCAAAGGGTCGATTAAATGGCAGCTACCCAGAGAGATAATGGAGTAAATAGGCAGATGGTGTGGACTTGAAGGAAGAAAAGAAGGAGTTGATACTGGCAGGAAGGAGAGTGGCCAATGGGGCAAGATATGTAGAAGCAAAGGTAGCTGCAACTGAAGCAAAGTCTTCAGGGAGAAGCAAAGTCTCTACGAAGGCAAGGAGGTGCAGAACTTTAGATACAAAGAGATCCTAAATGTAGGTATGTCTGGAGTAGAATATGCATTCCACAGGGCATGTGAGAAAGGAAGAGAGGAAGGATATAAGATTAGAGCGGTTGCAATTGAATCTGTGCAGGGAATGTGAGTGGTGACCTACACGGAGCAGTGGGTACACCCCTAAAAAAAAGGCATGGGGAAGGGTGACCTGCATGGAGCGGCAGGCGCACCTACTCTTGCCACCTTGTTGGGCAGACTATAGATGGACCATGATGGCCTTTATCTGCCATCATATAGTATGTTACCAGGATTGGGATTAATATCCCCAGATGAGAGAAGGAGTGGGAGAGTCTGCAGAAGTGAAGAGGAGGCATGACCATGACGAAGGTCAAGTGTTCTCAGACAGAGTGGAGATGACCAAATGAGAGGAAGAAGATGTTGAAGCATTCAGGTGGAGAACGGGATAAGAGGATAGCTTTCATGGTGGATGAAATCAAGCAGAGAGAGGAAACATTAATTGCCCAGGGATGGACACTCTCACACACACATACACGCACACAGTCTGTGTTAATCCTGATACAAAATCTTCTGGCTGCCCATATTTGAATTTCCGTTTTTACGAGTTTCAGTAACGTAGAAATTCCCTTTAGCAGTTGTCCATGAATGGGACTTGCCTTTAGACCTTTCTAGTAAATTTTCAAATTCCTGCTTTGAAACTTTTGACCTCCCTAAGCTCTGTCTAAACATTACATGGTGTTCAGATCACAGTCAGAAGGTCATAAATTTAACTAGCCTCGGTCTGCCTATCTTCTTCCCTTCCTCTAAAAAAAAATTAAGCATTTTCCAAGGACAAAAACATTGTTCTGGAAAGTGTAATCTCAGAGAGACAGATATAAAGCAACTTTAGATGATTGCAGGATGCGTCCATGAGAAACTCCAACAGGTTGGAAGAAGGAGGAGGGTTTAACTGGTAAATAGATCCCTCTGGGGGCAGACGGTGGGTATAGAAGAGCCACACAGAGCCCTGCGTCAGAAGGAGAGTGGATTGTTTTCTCTTTGATTCTTGACCATCTCTTGGGCAGGGATGACTGTTAAGATCACTTCTGTTTTTTTGCTTCTACCTATAATAGGGGATCATGTAAAACTCCCCTTAAAATTGATGTTTAGCTCCTAATGGCTGGGGGGGGGGGGGGGGGTTCTTTCATTTCTCTCTCTCTCTCTCACACGCATACACACAGTGCACATTTCCAGAATGTGAGAAATAGCCTCTCCTGCAACTTGGAGCAAGTAGGACAGGTGATAGAAAATCGTCATTTTCCCTTCAGCCACAGTATAAAGGAAGGTTTTAAAAAATGGTGCCCAGTTGCCTTTGTGTTACATAGCATCAATTAAGGGAAGTGGCCTGCTTAGGGGCGCCCATTATTTAGTGTGATCAGCCTGATTGAAGGTGCAGCTAGGGGGGGGGGGGAGCAAAGAAGAAAGACTGTGGAGACTCAATTTAAGGCTCTGGAGAGCCTGCTCACTAGGGAAACCTGTTTTCATGGCTTTTGCCTTGTGGGTTAACCTCATAAGCACCTTTTTTAGCAGTATTCTGGCTCTGTGGGAACACATGTCAGATGCAGACCCACGGCACTCTTGTAATTACTTACGCAAGTTGTGGTTTCATTGAGCTCCAGGCTGATGACTTCTGCGCTCCCACTGAGGCTCTTTACGTTCAGGCATTGCACATGGGCCTGCAGAATGAGCAAAAGGAGAGAAGGGCACTGGTCAGCTGTAACGTAGGATTAGGTTTGTCCAGAATGCACCAAAGAGCTTAGCATGTGAGCACAGGGCAAGCAGCATGTTCAAAGATGCCTGGTGGTGGGATTCAAACCTAGATCTTTCAGTTTCACAGCTTTTTGCTCTATGCCAGTGGTTCCTAAACGGTGGCCTCGGAGCCTGATACAGCCTGAATGTGGCCCTTAGAGTATGTTTATTAGTTTAAACACGCTTTTGTTGTTTATGCATGCCACATACAAAGCCAGAGTGGCCGGTGGGATTTCCAACCTCTTCCCCCCCACCAACTAAGGGTAGTATTGCATGATGATTAAATTCAGCCAACTCCAAGAGAGATTCCCTTCCTTGCCATCGTTTCTGGTGTTTTCAGATGTCCTCTGTGGCCCTTCTCTTAAAGTTTGGGGACCCCTATGCTAATCCCCGTGCTATGAGGGTAGCCTGATGGAAAAACATCTGCATAATGATGGTGCAGTGCATCAAAGGACCCTGCACAGCACCCTTGGGCCTGTAGCTTGTGAGGGGTAGAAAGAGAGCATGGATGTTTGCTTTGAGGGGTCATTTAAATGTATTTGTGTGGCTTATTGCTGTGTATGTTGGTTATGACCCGCCTTGACATTAAGTTCTAAGGTGAGATACAAGCCAGACAAATAAACAAATTAATTAAAGAACCAAAAAAATAAAGCAGGCTGAAAAGTAAACAACAAAAACAAAAAGACTTGCCCATGGAGAACAGAGAGCCAGACATCTGTTATTACCTGTGCAATTGCATCTGGTGTGGATGAGGTCTGAGCTGCTGAGGACTGGTGTGTGAGAGCTGATGGGCCAGTGTGACCCGACGTGAGCCTTGTAGCCTCGGACGTGACATTGACAGTGCTGCTGGGAAGGGCACTGCTTGTAATCTCATCCTTCAGCTGTACTGACGGGCTTGTGCTTGTGGCATTTTGTAGCCAACTAAGGCTGGTTGTTATAGCTGACTTGTCACTGATTTGCGTAGTTTTTTGCATTGCCTCGGTGGTGGCATTGCTGGTTTCTAAAAGGAAGGGTGAGGTGGAAGGAAAAGTGACAGTATGTTAAAAACAAACAAACAAAAGAACGCCCTTTTAAGCAGATGTCAAACTTCAGATTCTTCTACAAAACACTGACAGATTTCAGAGTTAGGGGGCAGCACTGAGAAATTCCCATTCATCGGGTCCCTTTGATTCAGGAGGGAGCATTGGAAATTGTGAAAGGGCAACCTGGTATCTAGTAAGTGCACTGCAAAGAAAGTTTCATCAAGCAAATGCAGACCCTCAGAGGAAAGTATGAGGGCAGCGTACAAACTGTTTCCGCACTGGGTTAAAGACCAGCAATGGCCCCAGGGCTGGTTCAGAGTGTTGGCGCCTCTCCCCCTGGCTGTCAGACTCTATTGTTTAGCTTTGAATGCCCTGCTGTTTGCTGTCCTATGAAACTGCTTAGTTTGCCTGGCCACAGTAGAGACCACACACGTACTTTAAGCGTGGACTTTGCACCACTTTTCAGTGTGTTGAAACTTTCCAAGCAGGGACATTTTTCTCATTAGGCAAGGTGACGCAGCTGCCTCAGGCGGCAAATTGTTTGGGGCAGCAGAAAAATGCCCCCTAATTTTTGGGGCGGCAAAAAAATGCCTTGCGCTGCCTTAAAAAAACACCAGAAGATCGCCAATTCTGCAGCATCTCCTGCATGCTGTTGCCGCTGTCGCATTTCCTGTTTTGGCAGCACAGCAGCAGGCCTGAAGTTGAGACTGAAAAAAAAGCACAGATCGGTGCTTCATTAAGAACATAAGATATGTCATACTGGGTCAGACCAAGGTCCATCAAGCCCAGTATCCTGTTTCCAACAGTGGCCAATCTAGGTCATAAGTACCTAGCAGTTTCCCCAAAAGACACAGGTTCCACAATGCTTGTACTGGGTCAAACAGTGATATCCTGGGTCCCTTTTAAAAATGGTTTATGGACCTTTCCTCCAGGAACTTGTCCAAACCTTTTTTAAACTCAGCTACACTAACAGCTTTTACTACATCCTCTGGTAACAAATTCCAGAGTTTGATTAAATGGTGAGTGAAAAAATATTTCCTCTTAGCCTTAAATAGTTTACCCTGTAGCTTCATTGCATGTCCCCTAGTCTTTCTATATTCTGATAAAGTAAACAATTGATCTACGTTTACCTGTTCCACTCCATTCATTCATTTATTGACCTCTATCATATCTCCCCTCAGCCATCTCTTTTCCAGATTGAAGAGCCCTAACCTTTTTTGCCTCTCCTCATAGGAGTATCTTTCCATCCCCTTTACAATTTTGGTGGCTCTTCTCTGTACCCTTTCTAAACATAGAAACATGATGACAGAAAAAGACCACATGGCCTATCTAATCTGTCCTTCCATATCAACCACCACAACAGCCCCCTTTTTACCTTTAGAGATCCTCTGTGTTTGTCCAATGCTTCTTTGAATTCAGATACTGTCCTCATCTCTACCACCTCCACTGGGAGACTATTCCACAGATTCACCACTCTTTTCATAAAGAAATATTTCTTCATATCACTCCTGAATCTATCTCCTTTCACCCTCATCCCATATCCCCTCGTAGCAGAGCTTGCTTTCAATCGAAAGAGGCTCTCCTCCTGTGCATTTATGCCATGGAGGTATTTAAACGTCTCAATCATATCACCTGTATCCCACCTTTCTTCTAAGGTGTACATATTAAGATCCTTAAGACTGTCCTCATATGCTTTATAATGAAGACCACTCACAGGCTTTTTTGCTACGAATATACTTGAAAAAATCTTTATTACATGTTTTTGCTTCCACAGCAAGCTTCTTCTCAAATTCTCTCTTTGCCTTGCATTTAACTTTCCTGTGCTTGTGCTGTTTCCAGTTTTCGTCATTTGGCTCTTTTTTCCATTTCCTGAAAGATCTGCTCCTGTGTGCCGCCCAATAGGTCCCACCCCCTCTGTCGTGTTAAGGGAAGGTGGAAGAGAGAAATAGAAAGGGGAGAGTTAGTTAAAGACTGGGGAATAAATGGCAGGGGAAGGATAGGGAGATGGACAGTAAGAAGACCGTGTTAAAAGTTGAAAAATGATAGGTAGATGCAGTAAAAAGAGGGAGATTGAGGATTGGATGATAAGAAGGGGATGTTGAAATCTGAGTTGGTAGAAGAAAAATAAATGGAAGAAAGCTGAAAGGAAAAGATCTGTGTCTAAGTTGGAAGGAAGTGAAGAAGATAGGAGAGGTGAGAATAAATAAATAAATAAACTGGCAGATGGACCAGAGACCCTAAAGGGTGAGTTAAGAAAAGATCAAGGAAAACAGAAACCAGATTAGAGCATAAAATGTCCAGACAGACAGCAAAAGTGGAAAATTAATTTTATTTTTAATTTAGTGATTGAAATGTTTCTGTCTTCAGATATTATAGTCCATAAAATAAACACACATACTGACTCGCTGATAGATATGAAGCACACAAGTGTGAACAGATAAAAAATCCTTTTAATAACAGATCCCTACATGACCGTGTTTCGGCGTTGCCTTCTTAAGGGGAAACTTCAAAGAGAACAATATTGCACTAATGAGTGAATCACATTTTATAGGCCCGATATTCAACCTGCAGCAGAAAGCATTTTTAAAGCACCTGACCACCATGGGCAGAAGTGAAACCATAAGAACATAAGATATGCCATACTGGGTCAGACCAAGGTCCATCAAGCCCAGTATCCTGTTTCCAATAGTGGCCAAGACAATCAGCGCTGGAATCTGGATACCCTCCAGCACTAAACAGCTGAATTGCATAAAGTTAGGACAGTACTTGAAATGTCCTGACTTTATATGGGCACTTAGCCGTTAGCGGACTGAAAATCGCTGCTAGCCAGCTGAGTGCTAGGACCACCCTTGCCCTGCCCATGGATCGCCTGGGCACTGTCGAGTGCCATGGAGTTTAGAGGAGATATTCAGCAGCACTGGCCAGTTAGTGCCCTCTGGATCTCTCTGTCAGCGGGCTTTATCTGTTAGCAGGTCCTGTAGCCAGGGCCGGCCCCAAAGTTGCTTCAAGGTGTTGGAGCCATAGGCATACTTAAGCCTTAAGCACCTCCCCTGGCTGTCAAAATCTATTGTTTAGCTTTGAATGCCTTGCTTTTTGCTGCCCCCAAGAAGCTGTCGCACTAGGCAGCTACCTAGTTTGCCTAGTGGTTTGGGCCGGCCCTGCTGCTAACTATATAAACCTCTTTGAGTATTGGGCCGTACATGTTTTATCTTTACACTTTGCACAGTACAGGGCATCTGCACATCTCTTTCTCTGGAGTTGTATTGGATGCAGTGTGTTTTTTTTTTTTTTTAAATTTCAATTCATTTTTGTCTACATAATTTTTTATTTTTAGTCTGTGGCAATGAAATGTATACTTGGTGAGGATCTATCTGTATTCTGAGTGTGTGACCGATGCCAGGTATTCAGTTAGCATGGCGTTTCTATGTAGGGATCTGTAGCAATCTGACTTATTCAATTTCCAGAGAGGTTTGTCCATGTTCTAGAGCCCACTACAATATTTACAGTGCTGCTGTTTTCTGGGTAGGCTCCTTGTGTGACGTTTAGAAGTTGATGCTGTTATAGCGTGATTGATAGATGTTTCTCTATAGGTCCTGAGTGATTCATAGAGTTCTGTATTACTTCATACAATTTGCTCAGTACTGGTGAGGATTTATATTACTGTTACCGAGATGACCAGAATTCAAAATTATTTTTGTATGTTGAGCTTAATGAGGAAATGTCCTCTATGCGAAGTGAGAAATGGGTTTCTTTGGATGTAGACTATGGGCATTGGAGATGTCCCCAGAGATATTTCAGAAGCCGGCTCTGTGGACTTCCCTGGGGCGAGGACATCCAGGTGTGAATGAAGGCATGGAGTAGATGTGTCCAGGGTGTTCCCAGAACTTGTACGTCTTCACCCAATTTCAGAAACACCCCCAATGTCCTGAGCCGTGGCAACAGCAGGTATCGGAAAAGGGCTGGTTTTGTCAGACAGACATTTGGAGGCTGTGGAGGAAGTGGTCTGCTCATGTCTCTTACATTTTCCAGGTTGACAATGAACACTGATGGGGAACAAGGGCTCATGTATTAGTTTGGCTACAGGTTACATAATTAAGCTTCTACAATTTTTGCTGCATTAAAACCAGCATTGCCAAGTTTTTAAAAACATTATATGGCCTAGGAATATAATGCTTTCTTTATTCTTGGGGCAACCACCTAATTGAGTGAGGGGACCCCTGATTCCTAACTGGAGTTCTGAGGAGGCTCCTCTATTTTGGCTGGCAGGTGGCTGGGGGGTTGCCAGCTCATCTCTCACCTCAGGCAGCAGATTGTCTTGAGACGCCCCTGTTTCCTAGTGTACAATGTGCACATAATTATGCGTACCAGCTTCTGCAGGTAGATTTTAGCTGCATACAATGTTTTGAAAATGTAATCTACCTGAGCACTTTCTTCTCCAAACTAATCGCGTTCCTGGAGCGCCTCCTCTTTAATGTAGCTAAAGGTACTCGCAGTGCTTAAGGACATGCAGTCTGTTGGTTGCATTGAGGAAGGGCAGTTTTCAGACAATAAATTAATGCCTCTAAGATGCTTTTTAGTCATATAACTTGCTTCTACAGTGCATGTGGAGGGCCACCTTGTGACAGATTAACTACATGCGAAGGTCACGTAGGCACCAATTTTATAAAGATGCATTGTGACTTTATAACTATAGTGGGTTAAGCCAGCAGAAATAGCAGCTCATTTGAAGCCATGGGCATTGACAGCTGCTTGGGAGCCAGCCTAAATGTTAGTGTGTTAAAATAAATGTGTAAATTGTGATTCCGCCAGTGCTTTGTCGTGAGCACACGTACACTAAAGACAGGTACGTGCCAAATCACTTTGTGTGTACTTTTGTTTCTCTGAGTAGGTCCCAGCAGATGGCTCAGTTCTCACAAGATCATGGCCAAGAGTACATGTCAGACTTTGAAGATCACAAGTTCTGATGTTTTTAATGCATTGTGTGAAGAATATTTTGAGACTTCTGCTGTACAGTGGTTTCAGCCGTTCTGGCTTTTACTTTGCTTTAAGATAGCCACAGTGGAGCATGTGTGAAGCTCAGAATTTCATTTGTGTAAGAAAAACATCGTTGTGCACCTAGCCAAGACTGACGTCAAAAGTAGGAATGGCTGAAATTGCTCTACACTGGGAATTTTTAAAATATTCTCTTCTCCTGCTTCTGCCTTCTGATATTTTTACGCAATGTTCGTCCGAGCAGCCGCTTGTCTTTCTTGCCTCTTCACTTACCTGATGTGTTTGTGATCTGTGATGGGGAGACTGGGGGTGACTGTGAAATCTCAGATTTGATGGTCGTTCTTGGAGGACTTGGCATAGATGTGCTGGAAGATTGTCCTATTATATTGTCTGCAGGAGAGGGAAAAAGAGAAAGGGAGAACAAATATTTTACCTATAAAGCAGTATTCAGTGCCACCTAGTGGAGTGTGGAGGCGTGGGAAAGACGCCCCTTTTCTTTTTGTATTACTTATTAAATTGTATATTTTTTAAGCAACATGAGGATGACATTTTAAAGATCTGGTTAAACCTGCTGCTTCAAGGTTTTTTTCTTTCTCCTCTGTTTCTCTCCCCCCCCCCCTCATCCCCACCCTCAAGAATTTTCAGTGTAGGACGTTGGGGTTAATCTGAAGGACCACTTTCTCAGGAAACAAGTGATGAAAGACTCAGTAATTCAGGAAACAATTTATTTATTTATTTTGAGAAGTGCCATATCTTCCAGTTGCCCACCCTCATGGTGATCAGGGAACTAGGAGGGTGATGTTCTGAGCCCAGAGTCACACACATACAATTTTCCAGTTGTACTCCAACTAGATCCTGGAGGGCTTAAACCCCTTCTACCTTTATTGTGGAAAACAAGCTATCCTTGGGTGCGGGGCCTTCATATTTGTAGTCCAGTGGCCAGAATGTCTAATTGGCATGGAGCCTCCGCACCGTGTTCATCACTGCTTCCTTTTAGCCCCTTTCTGGGTAGAGCTGAAGTTTTTGTTTTGGGAAGATTGGCGTTTATTCCTTTGGCAGGCTCAATGGCCTCTTGGCGAAACTGTCATGAGAACAGATTGAGAACAATAAGGGGAGGGGGTGGAAGTCCAAAGATAACAATTATCTCAAATGGTCAATATTTTCACAAGAAACACATCTACTAATACTGGGAAAGGTGTTTTCCATTAAGTGAATGAATACTTAAATTTGTAAGGTTTAATTTGTGGATGAATTAGGACATGAAAGTTTCAGGTTCCTTGTTCCACAAGGGATTTTGGCTTTTATATTGTAAAATGCCCATTTGGGGAATATTTTTAAAAAAGAAATGGGTTGATATTCAGAGGAAATTGTCCCAAATAACATACAGTAAAGTAGCCAATGGGCGTCCACCAGGCAGTTAACCCTTTTAGATTCCCCCTCTTTTGTTGACGTTACATCATGTTTATAGTAGCTGCCAAGGGCTAACATGAGTAATAATTTGAACAGTTGGATCAGGAGATGACACTATGATAGTGCTAGTCTACTGAGATACCATCAAAGTGAAGGAATCCAGTGTTGCAGGAAGAACCAGCAGACATTCTGCAGAAACCCTCTCTGACTCTCATCAGCTTACCAGCTCTTCCATCTCCTCCTCGTCTTGGTTTTCAGTCACTTTCTTTCCCACCGACTCGTCAGATTTCTCATACGCTATTTCTGGCTTTCATCCTTGCATGACTTTTCCATGTGCTTCATGCTCTTCTTCCCTTTTGTGAGCCATGGGATTCTGGCTTCACTATATATACAGCAGTGACCGTACCTCCTCCAGGTCTAGCAGTCGACCTCCTTGAACTGTCCTGTTGGCAGCACTTAGCTAGCTGGAAGCAATCTATTGTTTTCCCCAGGGACCTTGTGCAAGTCTTTAGTCCTTCGTCGTGTTCAGTTTTACTCATATATGGAGTGTGAATTACACATTTTCTGTTAACTTCACCACCCCTCCTGTACTTTCTACATATACATCTAAACCATGACTATTGCAGCGGGAAGTATCCTAATATTGTGTTCACACTAAACACCAGCCCAGCAGTTAGCATACAATTTTGGGCTGCATTAAGAATGAGTTAGGAAACGATATTTGGTGCATCCCCTTTGGTTCGGAAGCATAGAATGCCTTTTCTCTTTTGCTTCCTTAAACCAAAGAATAATTTTGTCATGCATTGTCTGGAAGTACCAAGCTACTACTTAATGCCTCTTCCTCTCCCCCAGCCCCCTCTAATCAAATAGGCATGGTGTTAACATGTTGCCCTGTTGTTCAGAAGTAAGTTTGTGTTTCTAAGAAGATGGGTGAGTAAGCTGCCTGGGATGGTGCTATAACCCTAAATGAAGGCATATGGGGATAACCCATAGGTGGCACTTTCAGCCCTAATAACTTGCCAGGTAGATCAAATGGGTCACTTCAGTGTCTATTATTGTATTATTATGAAAGAGTCTGCTGGCGTCTGATAGCATAGCCTCCATCAAGAGCAGTTTTTCTGAAGGCTTTCCTAGACCACCTTCCAGCTTGGCTGCCAGTGACCAATGGACCAGAGGAGGGGACCCAACCCGAGGACCATTGAAGTACTGTGGAGCTCTTACCTCTGTCCATATATATTGCAGGTCTGGAGTCCGTTTGGAGATGAGAGCTTAAGGGAGTTGCCATTGGCTTATGCTTTTAATGGTGCTGTCCTCAACGCACTTACTGTTTACTGGTTTTGTCTAATGAGGACGGTTAGAAATATTTCCTTCCTGTTGGTCCCTGTGTCAGAGATAATGCAGTGAGTCAACTCCAGAAGCCTAAGAACGATAATAATAATCTGAACTAGTAACCTTACCATCCAGAAGACTTAAAGCTTTCCTTAGTTTTATGTGATTCGTGGTACTACTCGCAGACTTCCTTGAACAAGCCTGAAATCCATTCTGCAAGGTGATGTTTGTTTAAATTGTGCAGTCCTTAGGAAGGGAGGTGCTGCCTGTCATTGTGTGCTATGGCATTAAGGAAAATAGCACTTAAACCCTATTTGAGCTTCCAGGAGGTTCGCACAAAAGCCTGCGGCCCATGTAGGGCAAACACTACGCCTTCTCTCCCTTCCTGAAGCGTTCTGTGCTGCGCAGTCCTGGGGGATCATTAGGCAGAGCCAGATGGTGATTCACCAGAATCACTTGGATGGAGAGTTCGGAAGCGTAAGAAGATATTAGCCCGTCTGTACAGGCATCTGAAGATCAATTTCTACCTATATCAAACTGAAAATTATACAAAAAGCAAATCCCCTTCAGAAATGGAGACACATGAGGCAAAAATAGCGAAGCCCCTAGATAATGTTTTCTTGCCACATGAAAACCAGGTGTCATGACTTAATTCGTGCAAGGATGAATAATTCCTTTGGAAACTCCTGCCCCCAGCTCTGTGTGTTTAAAGAGTGTTTGGCAAGAAACTTTGCCTCACTGCAATGATATGATGCCTTCAACTTGACCTCCCAAAGCTCAGCTGCTACCCAGCCAAACACCTCTGAATTTTTCCAGATGTGTTTCTAATTCGCAGGCCAAGGTCTTTTTGCCAGTACGTCTGTTAAACATGTTCTGAGTCGGTCTCCTTGCTGTATATACGTTTTATTTTTTGGACTCTCTGTCTGTTGTGTAATCTTAGCCTTCACCTTCCTCTCTTGGGATGTTTAATCACGTGAGGGTGAAATGGCTCAGTGCTTTTCATAGAGATATAGCACTGGTAACCTATACTCATATGGTTATAAACTGAAAATTCAGTATTTTCCCAATTCAGTCCGGAGGCTTCCTCGGAGAAGTCAGAGGAGCACAGAGCACCTTATGTGGAAATGCACCTTTTCACAACCTCTATGACTGCTGACACATTATTGAGTAGTTAAGTACTGCCAGCTAATAATATAATTTTAATTGAAAATTTCATTTTGAAAGATCATTAATACTCTGGCCAGGGAGATCCAGCTCTGTGCCCATTACAGCTGTGGCTGGTCAGCTTCCTGGGTCCGAGCGTGGTACTCAGCAGAAATCCTGTCAGCATTAAGGAAGCGCAAAAAATGCCAGCCCCACTGCTGATGGAGTTGTGTCCTCAGTGTACAGGATGTAGTTTGGACAAGCTCTTGTTTAAACACAAGAGGGACGACCTGCTGGTCCTGCATGGTCCTTGTTAAGGCCTCTTAGAGAACGCTGACCAGGGCAAAAGTACTTTGCCAGTAGGGTAGCTGGAGCAGTAAAGTACCTTATGGGCATAACGTATGTGTGAACATTAATAACTGCTCATTCCTACGTTCAAGGTGCAACACGTGCTGCTATTTTATAATAATGGTGTGCTGTTATAAAAATACAAGGACTGAGGGATAGTCCATGAAGCTTCAGAGTACTAGATTTAAAACAGAGGAGAAAATATTTTTTCTCTGAAGGTATAGTTAGTTTTTGGAACTCATTGCCGGAGGACATGGTAAATGTAGGTAGTGTAAATGAGTTTAAAACATTTTGGACAAATTCCTGGAGGAAAAGTCCATAAAGCGTTATTAAGGTAGCCCAAGAGAAAATCACTGCTTATTCCCGAGGATAAGTCGCATAGAACTGGCTACATTTGGGTTATGTTGGGTACTTGTGACCTGGATTGGCCACTGTTGGAAACAAGATATGGGCTTGATTGATGAACCTTTGATCAGACCTTATGCGACTTCCTGGGACCATTGCTCCTATGACTAGATAGAGTTGTTCTATTAAAATAGGGGAAAATAACTCCTATAGCTGTGAATGAAAGATCAGGATGTCTAGATCCCATCACTGCTTCTGATTTAGTTGGTAGAAAAAGATAAAAACAACAACAATTGGGTGAGAACCTCCCCCCCCCTCCTCCTAAAAAAAGGGCTGAAGCACGGTAGCATTTTTTTCCTTCCTTCTCCTGCCAATGTGCTCTTCCACCTCCTTCATGTTCCTGTCTCTCTCTCTTCCTTCCTACCAGACCCCTCTTCTGCTTTTCTCCACCACCCTTGGTCATGACCCCAGCCCCAGAAATTGCTCAGCTGGTGGCTGAAGGAGGAAAAGTGCAGGTGAACAGAAAGCTGCCTGGCTGTGGACCTTTAAATTATTTCCGGATCCTCTGAAAATGTGACAGGGGTTCTGTCATTTTTCCATTGAAATCTTAAATTGTCCTGCAGTTGAGCAGATTTACGAAGGAGTTTCCACCATTTCATCTGCTGCGTGGGAAAGATTTTTAGTACAGTGGTCTCTGTACACGGGTTTTGATGACGACGACTGTGCTCACGTTGTTTGTGAGGGATATTTCAATAATTACCTGTCCTGTGTTCATGAATGCTTAAGATCTTGTTTCTGTCACTTAGAGTGATGTTTCCAGCACATGACCTCTGATGACATGATGGAGAGAAAGTTTGAATGCTCTGGAGGGAAAAGGGTTTATTTTTGGGTGCTTTCAGGTTAGTCTGTTGCTGTGATAAGCTGCATCTTGGAATTCTGTCCTACGATCATCTCAGTGACCAACAGCTGTGTGGCAGGAACTGAAAGGTGGAGCCTCTCACTTCTGCAAGTATCTGATAAAGACTTTTTTTCCCCACATTTTTAGCCTTTTCTTTTTTCCATGCAGCCTCCTCCGCACTATTTCAGCAAGGCAGGATATGGGCATGAGAGAAATGGTCAGTGTTTCAGAAAGAAGCTCTGGGAGAGCTCGGACTGTGTCACCCAGCGGTTTGCTGCCGTCTAGTATCGCCATACTGGAACCCTGGAAAACCTTTGCCTCTGTCGGGCACTGTGAGGCTGATAGTGACCTTCCTTTGTCAGGGGGGAAAGGGCACTATGCCAGCACTAGAGCTTTGGTGTCATGATTTCCTAAGTGAGAGAGTAAGATAGAGCGGCAGATGGATTTTACTTTTTATTTTTCTGGTTTCCTGTGAGAACCTCCTGCATGGCACTGCCCGTCCTGCAGTAGGTGCACTGGACACTAAGGCAGGAGAAATCCTTCCACAGAACCCTGAAGTTTGTTCTTTGCCTCTAACAGTTGCTCACTTTCTCCGTTGCTGATCTTGGGGTGCCGCCGTATCTCCACGTGTCTAACTCCTGGCTCAGTGCGTGATCTCAGGGAGTGTCGCATTATTGCTGTCTCTACTGCTTGCTCACGAGTGATATTCCCCCTTGAACTCTGTGGATGCTTTTTATTGTATGCTAACATGGAGACCCTAGCACTCTTGTTTTATTATCTTAACAGTCTCCAAATGACTAATTCTAGTCACACACAGCCAAACCCTTATTGAAATTAAAACCATATGTGCACATGAGGTCATTTTAAAAAGTAATTTCCCAAACATATGTGGTCACATACGTGTGTAAACCACCACATATGAAATACCAACCGGTGTAAAGGCATGTACCTTGGCAGTAGGTGCAGCAGGGGGGCAAGTCTGAGCAGAACATAGGCAGAATTTTCATGTACACATTGATAATAAAATAGCTTTGTCTACATGTATACGTGCGTAACGTATACCAGTCACCCAATATACGCTAGTATTTTATAAAGATGCGTAGGCGTCTATCCATGAAGCTCCTCCCCCCCCCCCTTCCCACTTGCAAACAGAATGAAATCAGCTAGCTCTTAGGCACTGCTCTCTAAATGACCATCATGCACAATGATTTTGCATGCTGTCTGTTACTGGGACTGCGCTCTTCTCACACTGCTATGGAAGTGCTTCACAAATTACAGCAAAGATCACGGTACAAAGCAGCACTTTAGAAAGCCTTTCAGCATCCGACAGGGAATGGAAGGGGCTCACCTAAGCTAGATATCGGGGCAGGAGTTTGCATTGATCGTTTGGGGAGGGAAGGGAGATGGATATGGTCCCCCCTCCATCCTACACATGTTGGACGTGTGCAGCTCCCTTGCTGTTGGCTTGCAATGGCATCGGAGGCTACAGACCTTTGGTGTGCAGCTGTCAAGCTTGGCCTGCGAGGGACCTTGGAAAACCTCTCTTGCATATTCGAGGAGTGAAATAGCCCTCCAGAGTGTGGGCTATTCCCATTGGGGCTTATTATTCCTATGAATTTGCATCAGTTGGTGGATTCTCTGCTTCTGATAATATCGGGGCATGGAAGATAGTGGAAGTCATACCAGCACATAAGCACAGGAATTAATTTTTCAAAAAATATTTAGGGTGTTAAACACATTACTCCCCAGGGAGCATGCTGAGGAAGTTTACTTATTACTGGGGAGGCCCGGGCGCTCACAGAGTAGGCGCCTGCAAATATGGGCACCTTTTCTGTTCTGTGGAGCTTGTACTGTGACATGTCCTAGGAAACTCAGACTCTGTTGCAGAGAGATTTCTTCTTGCAGGGGTCTTTGTCTAAGCAAGGACTCACTTTTGGGAAACATTTTCATGTAGCCACAAAGACAAGCAAGGGGATGTTAAGGTTAGCACTTGGGTACCTATCCATGGTCTCGTTAGCTTTCTATTGTATGCATTAAATAGCTTTCCCTTCTTTCTGTGCATATTTAGGGCATAAAGCATGGTATTTGAAAAGTGCAACAGATGCCTTTAAGTTTTTAGAAGCATCCATATTGTGACTAATAAGACCTCACCACAGAAAGCATTACTTTACAAAGCTGCAATCCTAGTATTGTGCATAGATCCCTACAGGCACTTACCGGCTAGACCCAGAATGCAGACCACCGTCCAGACAGTCTGTGCCCTCTTCAGCGTTCTCCCAGTCCTCAGCTGAAGCATCTTTACACTGTAATTGTAAGAGTCGGGTGCCCCACACTGCTGCAACTTTCCCTCTCCAGGCTGCAGTTCCCTCTGAGATCAGCGGAGGGGGGGTCTGCTGTGCGCCTTCTGTGGCTCCAGGCTGCCGTGAGGTGGAGTTTCTCTGCCCCACGTTTGAGCTCATAGCTTAAATAGTCCCTGGTGGGTACTTCCAAAATGCTCTCTCTTTTTAACTCTTTCATGCCACTCCTTCGACTTCTTTCCAGCTGATAATGTAGAACTGACTGCAAGTGAGGCAGGAACGTGATCTTCGAGAATCATTGGCAGACTCCTTTGAATATCATTTACAGATGTGCACATCCCTACTCCTCAAAGGCTGTAGACAGTCCTGGTTTTCAGGCTAGTTGCAGTGGGTATATTTGCATATATATTTGGCCTGAGAATCAGATTAATTTGCATAGCATGGGTACCTAGAAAACTAGACCTGGTTATGGCCCTGAAGGACCAGGTTTTGCACCTCTGGTTTATACTACTCTGGTGGATGTAAACTCAGCAGTCACAGAATGGGGTAGGCACTTATTTTACTATACGTCTCGTGTGATTAACCAGGGTATGGCATACTCAATGATAGGGTCAGTGGCCATTTGATTTTGTAGCTCTCATAGATTTACGCTACCTGTCTGGACTCTTGAAAGGTCATGATATATTTTCAAAGGTTTTACAGCACATGGCTTTCTTAAGGTGACAAGGCTCTGGAGGTCTCCGTTTTCATGTTGATCCTATAAAAGGACTCAGACCAGCAGAAGACAGTTTTCTTCTGGACGAATATGGCTAGAGTGTGCCGTGGGACTGGCATACAACACTTCTCAGCACACTGAATGCCATGTGACCTCGGGCTCTTGTGGCTTCAGTCAGGCCTGGACTTAGACATAGGCAACAGAACACTGCAGGCGATTTACAAGACATGAGAAATTTTTGCCCAATATTGTCTCTCCCTTCTGAAGCAAAACTTTATTGAGCAAGCAGTGCATGTCCAGATGGACAGGTTTGTTGAATTAAAAGTTCTGGATGTGTGGCGCATGGTTTCCGGGCCGGCTATAGTCCAGAAACACTGCTTGTCTTGCTACTCGACTGTTTGCTTGGCAGCTTAGAGAGTGAGCATTCAGCATATTTGTTTCTTTTTATTGACATTTCATCTGCATTTGATTCAGTGCTTTCTATCTATCCTCCTACATCTTTTAGCAGAGATAGGAGCAGTCCTGCAATAGTTCTTCTGATTTCTGACAAAAAGACAACAGGTTTACCTCCTCTGGGGTATTTACTCATGTCATGGAGTTCCACAAGGGTCCACACTCTCTTCAGTTCTGTTTAATCTCTGTTTGATGCCCCTTTGGGCCTTATTGCACCAATTTGGTCTAGAATATAGGCTTTGTGCAGATGATATTCTGATTGTTGAACAATTTTCCATGACATCTGTTTTTTTTTCTTTGAAGGTAGTTCAGAAGCTCCATATGATTGTAGATTGGTGGCAAACAATGGTTTTTACATTTCCTTCAGGAAAACCGAAGCAATAATTAGTTTTTAAGCTGTGACTTATACTGCTCCCTCTTCCTTCACGTTGAACAATCGCGACATCCCCATAATCAGAAAATTCACTAGTTAGGGTTACTCTTGAATTCACATCTCATGTTTTGTGATCAGATTGCTAGTGCAGTTCGTAATGTGTTTTTTAAGCTACGGTTTGTACACGGAGTACAAATATTTCTGGAGGCTTCAGATTTTTGGACAGTAGGTCAGATGTTGGCTCCCCATCTGATACATCTAAGGCTGCCTCAGTGTGTTATCAAGCCATTACAAATCGTTTAAAATTTGGTGGCCCTTGTTTGTTCGCAGTTTGAAACTTCATGATGGCTTTCCCCACCTTATGTGACCCTCACTGGTTATGCGTTGTTTATCGGCTTCAGTTTAAATACTCTGTTTTGTTTTCTTTTATACTTGCCAACAGTATCTGAGCTGCACTTGATGTTACTTTATGCCCCTTCACAAAATTTGCGATCTACCTCTTGGGGGCCCTTTGAGTATTCCCACGGTCTCACAGATCTGTTATGAGGTCAACTGATGCAGTTTTCTCTTGGGGGTCTGAAATTCTGGAATATTCTTCCATCTATTGTACATTCTGTCAAAGACTTTTTGACTTTCTATCTTTTTCAAACCATTTTTTGATGATTGCATTTTCCCTGTTATGTATGTCCTTTGTTCTGTGTATATGTTAATTATGAATGTAATATTGTACACCACTTAGTACTGATAAGCAGTGGGCGAAAATGTGCTAATAAATAAAAGGGCAGTTGTCCAGGGTACCAAATTCTGAAGGCATCAAATGCGCAGGACAAAGGGGAGTCTGCCTCCACTTATTTTAGGACCCATCTGCATGTGCTGCTTCAGAGGGGCACCGTTGTGGCGTTCCTTTGCTCATCTTCTGGCTCTCCAGTTTTTGGGATAAGTCCCCACTCTGCTTGTTTTCTTGGATATGTTGTCTGGTCTTCCCTATGGATGCCAAAATCTTAAATCCGACCCTGGCTACAGTGAAGTCTTCTAGTTCATATAGCACAAGCTGTTTAAATAAATCAAATTTTCTGGCTGAGATTGCCCTGTGGCATCACCCAAGTCCTGCGTTTAGGATCTCCCTGAACATGACTTCCACCAGAACATTGCTGTGAATTTCAGAGGATTTCTGTTGAATGATTTTCTGCAGATTTTTTTTGCTCTAGGTTTAGAGTCGCACCATCTGTCTTTTCTCAGCGGGAGGATGTTAAGTTTCCCTAATTTCGCATTTGAGGGCAGCTTTGCCAGCTAGAGCCTGCTCTATTCTGCATAATATTGAGGTTTAACATTTTTTTTCAAGCTAAGGAAAAAAAAAAGTGAACCAGTGGCAGCGCAGAGGTGTGCTGTGCCGCCCTCTGCTCCGAGGCTCAAGCAGCATTTTTCTGCAGTCTTGACTTCCCACTCTAGATTAAGATACCGATAAGCTTCTTAGAAATACAATTGTGTGTCTGTGTGTGATACATTTCTTTCCCAGAAATGGGTCTTCAGGTGACAGGGTGGCAAGCACAGGACGTGCAGGGCTCTAGGCGTACACACATCCCAGTACTGAGTCAGTAAGGAGAAAGACTTTATTTTCTTTCATATCCTTTCTTTGCCGCTGCCTACCCTCCTGCTATCCCAGCTATACTACTCTGGCTGAAGGGTCTCTGAAGATTTCCTTTGCAATGCGGTGAACCTGCAGCCTCGACTCAAACCTGTTAACTGGTGTAGTTGTTTTGGCTGGGATATTCCTTTTTTCCACCCTCCCCACGAGTTCTGCTGGCCTCTTTTGTGTCCTGCCATGCTTTGGAAGGTCTGTGGAGGTGACTTTAGTGTTTCCAGGGAGGCTTGTCTCTCTCCCGTTGAGAGTCCGATGTTTAGGAACGAGAAGGTGCTATTCTCTCTGCTACCAGTGGTCTGTTCACTGCTCTTCTATTTCTGCTGCTATGATTAGCTAATATCAGTTTTTTGGGTGAAAAGTGGAATTCCTCTGCATGGACCTGTTCGCTACTCTTGTGCTGATAGCAGGAATGCTTCACGATGAAGGCCTTAGACGATGATTCGTCATGGTCTCCCTTTGGACTGTTTTTGAGCTCTTGGTTTCCACATCTCTTTACTGTCTGAAGGGGGCTTTGGTGCTTGTAAGATGTAGTTGGGAAGAAGAGGAGAAGGGCTTGCACTGCCGGGGCTGAACGAATGGGTTTTGATCTAAAGGAATCAAAGACTGGTTTTTATAAGTGTGATCTCCTGTCCAGTACATGGGGTATCAGCAGCATAATGCTTGGTGATAGTCACAAAGCCATTGGCTCCTCCCCCCCTGCCACCTCCCGTAGTGAGGGTTTTGTAAGGCAGACGCTCCCAGACTAAAACTGCTCACAGATTGCTTGAAACTCGCACAGTTTAATTTTATTCAGTTGGTGCTTTCTTTGATTATATGTCTGGAGGCCTGCTCTATTGAAAATGGGGGTGATAGCTACCAAGACATTTTTCTTCAATTTTCCAATTTTTGGTATTTTAAAATCGACACCTCATGCAGTCACTATCTTCTTTCTTCTCTGTCCCCTCCCCCCACCACTTTAGCATGAAGGAAGCATGAAATATTCCCAGGACCAGCGCTAAAGTTGGTTCAAGGTGTTGGTACCCTAGTCAAACATAGAAACATGACGGCAGAAAAAGAGCACATGCCCTTCCATATCAACTACAACAATCCCCTTTTTACCTTTAGAGATCATCTGTGTTTGTCCCATGCTTTTTTTTATTCCGATACTGTCCTCGTGTCTACCTCCTTCACCGGGAGACTAATTCCATGCATCTAGCATTCTTTCCGTAAAGAAATATTTCTGCATATTACTCCTGAGTCTATCCCCTTTCACCCTCATGCTATGTCCCCTCGTAGCACAGCTTGCTTTCTATCGAAAAAGGCTCTCCTCTTGTGCATTTATGTCACAGAGGTATTTAAATGTCTCTGTCATATCGCCCCTATCCCGCCTTCCTCTAAAGTATACATATTAAGATCTATAAGTCTATCCTCATATACTTTATAAGAATGACCACTAACCTTTTTAGTAGCCACCCTCTGCACCAACTCCCACCTGCTTATATCCTTTTGAAGGTGCGGTCTCCAGAATTGCACACTATACTCCAAATGAGGTCGCACCAGAGACTTATACAGAGGCACTATCACCTCCTTTTTCCTGCTGACCATTCCTCTCCCTATACACCCAAGCGTCCTTCTGGCTTTCACTATCGCCTTTTCTATCTGATCAGCTACTTTAAGATCATTAGACATAGTTATGCCCAGGTCCCGCTCTTCTTTTGTGGACAGAAGTACCTCACCCCCTACACTGTATAGCTCCTTTGGATTTTTTGCAGCCTAAATGCATGACCCTGCATTTTTTAGCATTAAATTTCAGCTGCCAAATTCTACATCATTCTTCAAGCTTAACTAGATCCCTCTCCATGTTATCTATTCCTTCCTGGGTATCTACTCTATTGCAGATTTTGGTATCATCTACAAACGAGCAAACCTTACTCAAGTTTCCTTCCACAATATCATTAACAAAGATATTTAACAGTGGTGTATTGCATTGATCTGTCCTTTGTCAGGATCTGTTTACCTCCTCCTCAGAGTGAGCTTCTTTTACTCATACCCTTTGTCGCCTTCCCCTCAACCAATTTCTAACCCAAGCAGTAACTTTAGGGTCCATCCCTAGGTGCTCAGTTTGTTTATAAGTTGCCTGTGCGGAACGGTGTCAAAAGCTTTACTGATATCTAAGTACACCACATCTAGGGCTCTCCCTCGGTCCAACTCCCTGGTCACCCAGTCAAAGAAATCAATCAGATTTATCTGACAAGACCTATCTCTGGTGAATCCATGCTGCCTCAGGATCCTGTAATCCATTGGACTCAGAAACCTCACTATTCTCTCCTTTAGTAGCCTTTCCAATAATTTACTAACCACTGAGGTTAGACTATCTGGCCTGAAGTTCTCAATGTCATCCTTACGTCCGCTTTTGTGTAAAGGGACCACATGTGCATCCCCGCAGTCCTCTAGGACCACTCCCAATTCCATAGAGGCACTGAAATGTCAGACAGTGGAGCTGCTAGAACGTCCCCAAGTTCCCTCAGCACAAACCACCCCTTCCCCCCAGCTGTCAGAATCTATGTTTAGCTTCAAATACTCCGCTCATTGCTGCTTCACCTTTTGCAGCTGTCTGGTGTGGCTAGTGGTTGGGCTGGCCCTGCATATTCCCCTGCTCTGTGATTTTCATCTTGTGCTCTGAGAGCACCTGAGGAGAGAGCTGTGGTTAATGCCGCTGGACCCCCATTGGTAGGCTCCTGGTGATGGTGACGGTGTCCTGTCTGCCCTCTCCACGTCCCTGTTACCTCCACCCCTACTAATAATAAACGCACACTCGCTTGGGCAGCATTTCGGCCTTCTGTCTGATACCTCACTTCCTCACATTCTTCCTACTTCTAACGGATGTGTACGCTGACATCCTGATTTTCATCTGACCTTCACTATGGGTTTTTTTTCAGAAAAGATAAATTTAGACATTGACATCTTAAAAGCAAACAGTAGGATGAGGGTGGGGCAGGGGTGTGGAGGAAGCAGGGTCCTTAGGTCTGTCTGTCTTATCCGTTCCACCACTAGCGTAGAAATCTCAAAGATGACATTAAAAAATAAACTAGCAAATACAAAAACAAAGGCTGGGATAAATGGAGATGGGACAGCACAAGTCTGTTCAGATTCCAGGCTGGTGTTACTGTGATCCATCAGGCTTACGGCGGGGTTTCATTGGCCGTCTGGCCTATTTCTGGCGCTTGATGAGGGGGTTGAATTGCAATCTGTTATTTTCAAATGCTGCTTTTGTCCAGTAATTGTAGTGAAAAGCTTTAACTTACTTGAAAAAGTCTTAAAGTCTTTGGATGCTGACTGCCTTTATCCAACTGAGGATGATTTATTTCTGGGGCAACATAGGAATGAGCAGATCTGGAAAGACATGCAGTTGGACACCGCAGACCAGAAACCTGAAGGTTAAAAGGTTTAGTGACAGAATAGATTGAAGCCTTGATTCTGATGCCAGTATTGGTTTCACTATTGGCATCGGAGAAATGTTACCAATCGGGGTTTCAGTTCCAGGTTTATAATGCGGCACTTTACAGGTCTTCTCTGTTGATTCTGTTATTGTTTTCAAATTCAATATTATTTTATTATTAAATATCTAACCAAATACTGGTAAGATACAGAAGACAGTTGATGGTTCTAACCCAGTCCACCCACCCATCCCCATATCATGTGAAGACACAAATATATCCCTCAGAACTATTTAGATATTATAGCTACTGTGCTCACATGTTCCCTTGAAGATATTCCTAACTGGAGACCACATTTTCATGAATGATGTAACTTTCCCTTTTCTTTCCATCAGTAGTGACACTGACAGACATGCTGAGCAATGAATTGTTCTTAAAATTGTAGCAAACCAATATCTTCCTGTACGTTAGCTCCAAAGAATATAGGCAAGACCAGGATCGAAGAATCAGTTTTATGTGTTAGGAGTTCTTGAAAGTGCAGCAGATCATGAATTTTACCCTACACCTGTTGCCAAAATACTTGAACATTACCACTATAAAACAATGCCCTAATGTCCCAGTTTCAGATAAGCAAGACCAGCACCTGATGGTCAGTTTTATGTGGCTTCAGTGATGCCCATATTACCCGGCGTGCTAAAAGCTATAGTGATTGCAACATTGAGGCTGAGGGAGAACATAAGAGATGCCCTACCGGATCAGACCAAAGGTCCATCAAGCCCAGTATCCTGTTTCCAACAGTGGCCAATCCAGGTCACAAATATCTGGTGGGTTCCCAAAAAGGTACACAAGTTCCACAGTGCTTGTCCTAGGGTTACCAGTGGATTTCCCGGGTCCTCTTTAATAATGGTTTATGGACCTTTCCTCCAGGAACTTCTCCAAACCTTTTTTTAAACCCAGTTACACTAACAGCTTTTAAAAACTACATCCTCTGGTAACAAATTCCAGAGTTTGATTACACATTGAGCAAAAAAATATTTTCTCTTATTAGTCTTAAATGGGTTACAGTAGCTTCATCGTGTGTCCTCTAGTCTTTATACTTTTTGAAGAAGAATACAACCTATCTACGTTTACCCGTTCCACTCCATTCATTAATTTATAGACCTCTATCCTATCTCCCTTCAGTCATCTCTTTTCCAAGTTGAAGAGCCCTAACGTTTTAAGCTTTTCCTCATAGGGGTATCCTTCCATCCCCTTTACCATTTTGGTGGCTCTTCTCTGTACTTTTCTAATTCTTCTAGATACTCTTTAAGATATGGTGACCAGAATTGCATGATACTTAGCATTCTGTAGGGCTTTCTTGGCCACTGCTGCACACTGGGCAGAGTGTTTTAACATATTATCCACAATGATGCCTAAATTCTTGTCCTGGATGGTGGTGGTTCCTAAGGTGGAACCTTGCATCTTGTAACCATAGTTTTGGGTTGTGATTCCCTAAGTGCATAACTTTGCACTTGTCCATATTAAATTTCATCTGCCATTTGGGCTCTCAGTCTTCCAATTTATCAAGATCCTCTTGCAATTTTTCACAATGTGTTATCTGCAAATTTGATCACCTCACTCATTATTCCCATTTCCAGGTCATTTATTATTTTTTTAATGCCATCAAGTCAGTGTTGACTCATAGCTACCTCTGGGTTTTCTTGGCAATGAATCACCGGAAGAAGATTGCCAGCCTTTTCTTCCAAGGCAATGGAGGGTAAAGTGACTTGCCCAAAGTCACAAGGTGTGCCAATGGGAATTGAACCCTTGATCTTCTGGGTACTAGGCAGTTGCTCTAACCACTAGGCAACTCCTCCACTACAGGTCATTTATGACTATGTTAAAAAGCAGTGGGCCGAACACAGATCCCTAGGGTACTCTACTATTCACCTTTCTCCATTGAGAAAATCGTCCATTTAGACCTACTCTTTGTTTTCTATCTTTTAACCATTTCCTGATCCATAATAGTACACTGCCTCCTCTCCCATGACTTTTTAATTTTGTCAAGAGCCTTTCATGAGGGACTCTGTCAAAGGCTTTCTGAAAATCCAAATACACTATATCAACCGTCTCACCTTGGTCTACCTGTTTATTCACAGCTTCAAAATAAATAACAGATTAGTAAAACAAACTAACTAAGAACCTAACTAAGGAACCAGCCCCCGAACAACCAAGCGAGATCCACCCTCAAGAATTTGCGGATTACCTACAATCAAAGCTATGCCAGATCAACAAATCTCCAGCACCCGCTGTCGCACTCGAGCAAACCTGTCCAACACCCATGACCATCTTCTCCACGCCATCCAAGAAACACATCGAAGACACTATCGCTGTGATCAACACTACCACTGCACAAGCTGACCCCTGCCCTGCTTTCTGGATAAAAGAGCTATGGGCTGACCTTAGCCCTTTTATAGCCAGGCTCATGGACCGATCCTTCGCTACAGGTGCGTTCCCCCAATCCCTCAAACACACGTCCATCAGACCGCTGCTAAAAAACAGCAAGCTCAACCCCCAGAAGGTGGAATCATACAGACCGATATTGAGCATACCACTACTAGCCAAAATAATTGAAAAAGAAGCCCAGAGACAAATTCAAGAACACATCGAAAGCGCTGCGCCGCTGGACCCCTGCCAACACGGTTTTAGAGAGTCTCATGGTGTTGAAATGCTCCTCACCACCCTCCTCAGTAACATAACTGTGGGAATTGATAACATCCATCAAGGGTTTGTCCTCATTTTCATGGACATAGCAGCTGCATTTGACTCAGTAAGCCACGAGCTGCTCCTGGGGCGTCTCAAGGAGAAGGGTATCTGTGATACAGTGCTAGAGTGGTGCAAGTCATACCTCTCGGACAGATGGCAGCACGTACGATTAGGGGCTTCAACATCGGAACCATTCCACCAGAAGCAAGGAGTCCCACAAGGATCCTCCCTCTCCGCCCTAATGTTCAACATCTACATGCAGCCCATCTGTAACCTCATTCGGTCCTACAGAGTTAACTGCTTGATATAAGCAGATGATGTACTACTTTACATGCCCTTCTCGACAGAGAACCCTGACCTCAGCCCACTGACAGACTGCTTTAACACAGTATCCGACTGGCTCCAAACTCAAAACCTCAGGATTCAGCACAAGAAAACAGAGGTACTGTTCATCATGAGGAATCAAAACTTCATCATACCGTCCTATCTAAAGGTCAAGGAAGCTGAACTACAGACCAAACCCACGATCCGGTACCTCGGAGTCACCTTAGACCAGCGCCTGGACATGAAGGCGCACATAAGCAGCATAGTGAGAGCAGTATACCATAAGATCTGTACCCTCAGACATCTACACTTCCTGTTGGATCCTGATGACTTCCAGACAATATATCAAGCGCTGATCATACCACATTTTGATTACGCCAATTCAATCCTGCAGGGACTTCCCCAATCCACCTTGAACCCACTACAGCTCATGATGAACACCGCAGCGAGAGTCCTGCATGGTGCGTCCAGGAAAGACCACATCACCCCTGTCCTGAAACATCTCCACTGGCTCCCTATACATGGTAGACTCACATTCAAAACCTTGATGCTTACTTTTAAAGCCATCAATGGGCTCTCCTCCGCGTCACTAACAGAGCTTATCAAGATCACTCCCCCCAACAGGTCCAGAAGATTGGCAGCGGTCAATACACTTGTAGTCCCGAAAGCAATAACCCAATGCACCCAGGCAACAGCAAACAGGGCCTTCAAATTTTGCGCACCAAGATGCTGGAACACCCTACCACCCAACATCAGGGCAATCCCTGACCTAGCGCAGTTTAGAAAGGCATTGAAGCACTACCTCTTCCTCATTTAATACCCGGTAGAGAGTGCTACAATAACCCCACCCACTATCTAGTCCGGTCCGCTCAATTGATTCTTACCCTACAAGACACCCTTCACTACGACTAGCGAGATGACTTCACATGATGCCTAGATGTAAATTGTTACCCCAGGTTATCCAAGTTTTTAGTACCTGTTCCATGTAAGTACAGATCGGCCAATGCAATGTGCAAGTGTATGTTTTATGTAAACCGCACTGATGTTGAATAGCGCGGTATAAAAGAAACTGGAAATAAATAAATAATAAACTTTCCTTCGATAAATCCATGTTGACTTTCTCCCATTAAACCATGATTATCTCTACATGTTCAGTAATATTGTAATGTTTTCTACCATTTTGCCTGATTCTGGCTCATTGGTCTGTAATTTCCTGAATTACCCCTGGAACCCCTCTTTAAAAATTGGTGTTATATTGGCCATTCTCCAGGTACTACAGATGATTTTAATGATAGTTCACAAGTTATTAATAGTAGATCTGCAGTGTCATATTTCAGTTCTTTCAACACCCTCTGAGGGATACAATCCGGTCCAGGTGATTTGCTATTCTTTAGTTTATGGGCAGTTGTCTTCTTACAAATGTACCAGATCTCTGTTGGAACTTATTTGTTTTCAACAAAAAGTGAATGAAAAATAAATGTCGTTGCCTTTTAAACCTTTCCAATTTTTCTTTGTTTAGATTTGGACTTAATGGGGCAGATTTTATAAGGCATCGTGTGAAGGTATACGCCATTAACGTGCGTAAGTCAAATATTGTCAAGGATTTTTGTGTGTGTGAACGGGCACTTAGGCACACACTTTGGTTGTGATTCTGTAAATGTGTGCGTTTAATCTGATTGCATGTACTTTCAGTGTGGAGTTTAGGTGGCGCGCAGATTTAAGCACATAAGTTGTAACTTAAAAAGTGTTCTTGGAAAATCTAGGCAAGGACATTTATACTTGTCATAGGGCAGACATAAGTGCTCTTACTTGGCACACGTTTTTACATCACACCTTCATTTTATATGAAGGTGTGATGTAAAACACTGCAGCACACATAAACACTGCAGCACGCATAATTGCTGGCACAAAACACTGCAGCACGCATAATTGCTGGCACCACAAGACAAGAACACATCACACCCACCCTAAAGAGCTCCACTGGCTGCCTATCAGTGCCTGCATTAGATACAAGACAATCATAAACATTTTCAAAATCAAACATCAATCATCAGCTTTCAGCTTTCAGCCTACACCTACTCATACAACCAGACAACAGCACAAGACCGAGAAGAAGAGGCACATCCAACCGTGTCAACACACCTAAAGATATCAACAGGATATGCAAGAACACCGAAAAACGAACCTTATCAAAGGCGGCACCAACAATCTGGAACGCCCTCCCCGACGAACTGCGTTCAACAACAGACCTTAAGGAGTTCAGGAAACTACTGAAGACAACCCTCTTCATAGAACACTATGGTGGCATTACTTAAACCATGCAACAGACACTTCAATTCCCCCCACGTCACTATAATTGTAATTAAGCAAGGAACTGATACCCATAGCATTGTAAATAGCGCACGCTGTAAATAGCACCACAAGAATCAATGTCCAGACACACTCACACGCATACACTACTCACTGCATGTGCACACTATACACTGTATCTTATTGATTGTTTGCTGTTCAGACCGCCTTGATTGCAGGATAAGGCGGTATAGAAATACGTTTAAATAAATAAATAAATATGGTAAACTACGCACATCCTTCACTTTATTATGAAATAGACCTCAAAGATGCAAGTTCTCATGTGGGTTAAGTTCCATGTTTTTAAAGTCACCCCCAGTATGTGTTAACAGCCAAAGAGAAGGCGCAAAACAGGACTATGTTGATGACTGGGAGTGTTCCGTGAACTACGTGGCAGGCAGCCATGCAGTTGATAGTACTGTGCAGTCAGCAAGGCAGGCTGCAGTTACCTACAGCATCTTGCAGTTCATGCATTTCATGAATTATGGATAAAATACTTTACTGCGATATTCTTTATGCATGTTAATCATATGTTTTTATATAATTATAGGATAATGCAACATTTGAATGTAGTTTTAAGGTGACAAGCCGTTCATATCTTACAATGTCTCAGATTAAATTTGTGGGGGAGAGTTCATTGTGGTGCCTTCTAGGGGAATTCATGGGTATAAGCCAACTGCCTGAGCTTCCTGTAATTTGGAGTGAAGTGATTTGAGATTTGAGTTCCTGTGCTGTACGTGATCTCTCTTCTCCAAGTAGCCCAGCCCAGCCTAGCACAAAATCTCTGCACTGGACCCACAGCTCTGGTTCTGAAGTCTTTACCCCTTCACTGCTCTGGCACTTTTCCGAAAATCAGAGTCTTCCAGGGTCACAAACTGTGCCCAGTTTTGCTTTAAGCAAAGATTGAACAGGAAAATAAAAATACTTAACTTGTTACTCAGTTACTGATTAAATACAAAATGGCAGGTCTGAAAATATTTTAAGATGCCAAATTAGATTGATGGGGAGCAGTGCTGCCCAGCACTCTGCGCTCTAATGCAGTTAACTTGGAAACCTGAAAGGAACAGTGATCTTGAGACCAGGGCCCAAGCCCTTACAAATAGTTATGTCTCAGTCCACTCTTATGTGGGAAGCACTATTCATGCGGCCTCTGTGTCATACGAGAGGCAGCAGAGAGGTGAAAAGGCAGATTATTCCCTGCCCTGCATGTTCCTCTGTGGTCCATGAGGCGATACCATTGACTCAGTAATAAGTAGAGAAGGGTAGGAGGGCACTAAATGGGTAATTTTTAGAAAGCCATCCACAAACCCGAATACTTATCCATAGGTAAATGCTTGGAAGCGGTGAATACATGGCTCAACACAAACAACCTAAACATAAATTACTAAAATACGGAGGCACTCCACATTGCCAGAAACACACCATTTATCCCCCCTACCACTATAAAACTACCACATGGTGACATAACAGTCAAGACTGAAGTCAAATATCTGGGAGTCGCACTCGATCATAACTTCAATCTATAGTTGCAAATAAATAAAACCACTAAGAACGCATATTACAAGATGAAAATAATACGAAAGCTCAAGCCACTACTCAGCCAAAACGACTTCTGGACCATCTTCCAAGCCATCATAACATCAATCCTCAACTACTGCAATCTAATATATCAAGGTAAACTGTTACTTGTGATGAAAACCGCTTTGACTGAAGGATAAAGTGGTATGAAAAACCAGATAAATATATAAATACACATGCAGAAAAAGGCTTACACTCACACACTCTTACACTCTTTGGGTGGAGAGGAGGCACTTTTGCTCCGTCAGGGGCCTGATTTTAAAATAGGGCACGTGTGTGAGAAGTCCAACAATGCACCTATTGTAATCATATGTTATAAAGTCAATATAGGCACCTATGTGCCTTTTATAAAAGACTCCCAGTACCACCTCCAGAAGTTGTAAAGGCCGATGGATGCATTTATATCTCTTTCAGAGTTGGTGTAAATATTTGCATGTACCTGTGTACTTTAGGATATTTGCATCGCATCTCAGCCCTGGCTCTGCTCATACTATCCCCCCTAAAAACGCATGTGTGTGGTGTGGAGTATGTTACCAGCCTGTGTACACGGCTGCACCATTTTGTAACGGGCCTTTTCTGCATGAAACACTGGCTTTATTTGTGGGCAAACCTTTATACGTCCCCTTCAGAGCAGGTACATATTTGCATGCTATAGAAACATTGGCCATGTGGTCTTTTTCTACCATCATGTTTCTATCTAGTCTGCCCTTCCATATCAACTACTACAACAGTCTCCTTTTTTCCTTTAGAGATCCTCTGTGTTTGTCCCATGCATTTTACAATTCAAATACTGTCCTCATCTCTACCACCTCCACTGGGAGACTATTCCATGCATCTACCACTCTGTCGGAAAAGAAATATTTCTGCATATTACTCCTGAGTCTATCCCCTTTCAGCCTCATCCCGCTGCTGGACTGCTGTCTGCATCTTAGTTTTAAGTTTGTGTTTAGATCTAAGTTCTTTACTTACTAAGGGTTGCTATGGATATGTATACTAATAAAACAGTACCTAATACGTTTAATATACCTTGTTCACCTGAAGCTTAATTAATCTCAGGTCCTTAGTGTATGACTGATTTGAGTAATGAGCTTCACCTGAAAGCACCTCCTGTCTTTTAAGATGTGTAAGTACCTATAAAGCTACGATTATCCCAGGGGTGGGTGGGTGTTGGTGAGGGAGGGAGGGAATTAACACTTATTAAAAGAGGGCTGCTACACAGTACCCTGTCTTGTGCTGCTGAGGTAAGCTATATTCTGATTGGATTTAAATTATAGCTCTTTGCTGCTGCTAGGCTAGAACTTCTTATGAAATGTAAACTACAAGCTCTCTGCTGGGTTCCAAATGTAACCAGAAAGCTCTCTTCTGTGTTTTAAATTTAAGCTAAAAGTACTTTGCTGATGCTAGGCCCTGAGTGACTATTAAATTTAAACTACAAGCTCTCTGCTGGGTATGAAATGTAACCAGAAAGTTCTCCTCTGTGTTTTCAATTTAAACTTAAACTGCTGCTACTAGGCCCTGACTGATTTAACAAAAAATAGTGGGTTCACAAATTAATTAGCTTTAATACAAAAACTTCCTTTTAGAAAATTACCAGAAGTATATACTCACAGTTGCAGATCTCTCTCCAGAAGTAACAGTCCCTTCTTCTAGTCCTCCAAAGTATACATATTAAGATCCTTAAGTCCGTCCTCATATGCTTTATAACAAAGACCACTAACCATTTTAGTAGCCACCCCCTACACAGACTTCAACCTGTTTATATCCTTCTGAGGGTGTGGTCTCCAGAATTGCACACAATACTCCAAATGAGGTGGCACCAAAAACTTATATAGAGATACTATCACCTCCTTTTTTCTGCTGGCCATTCCTCTCCCTATGCACCCAGCATCCTTCTAGCTTTCGCCGTTGCCTTTTCTACCTGATTAGCTACCTTAAGATCGTCAGACACAATCATGCCCAGGACCCACTCTTCTTTTGTGGACAAAAGTACTTCACCCCCTACACTATACCACTCCCTTGGAATTTTGCAGCCAAATGCATGACCCTGCATTTTTTAGCATTAACAGCTGCCAAATTCTAGACCAAGCTTAGCTAGATCCCTCCTCATGTTATCTACTCCTTTCTTGGTGTCTACTCTATTGCAGATTTTGGTATCATCTGCAAACAAGCAAACTTTACCCGACCACACTTCCACAATATCACTAACAAAGATGTTAAAAAGAATCAAGCCAAGGACAGATCCTTGGGGTTCACCACTGGTAACCTTCTCCTCAGAGTGAGCTCCATTTACATGTACCCTTTGTCGCCTCCCACACAACCAATTTCTAACCCAAGCAGTAACTTTAGGGTCCATCCCTAGGGTTCTCAGTTTGTTTATAAGTCACCTGTGTGGAACGGTGTCAAAGGCTTTACTGAAATCCACTACATCTAGGGCTCTCCCTCCATCCAACTCCCTGGTCATCCAGTCAAAGAAATCAATCAGATTTGTTTGACAAGACCTGCCTCTGGTGAATCCATTCTGCCCCGGATCCGGTAATCCATTGGACTCCAGAAACCTATGTGGTTCTCTTTCAGCAATGTTTCCAATAGTTTACTCACCACAGAAGTTAAACTAACTGGCCTGTAGTTTTCAACTTCATCCTTACTTTCACTTTTGTGTAAAGGGACCACTTGTGCCTCTCTCCAGTCCTCTGTCACCACTCCCGACTCCAAAGCAGCATTGAAAAGGTCAGTTAGTGGAGCTGCTAGAATGTCCCCAAATTCCCTCAGTATTCGCGGGTGTATCCTATCCAGTCCCATCGTTTTGTCTACTTTTAGTTCAGCTAGTTCCTCACGAACACAGTTTTCTGAAAATCGTTCGAGATCCCTGTTACTTCTGTTCCTATATATGGGTGTTTTCTGAGGTCCTGCTCCTGGCCCTTCATCTGTGAACACAGAACAGAAATATTTATTAAGCAATTCCCTTTTATCCTCATCAGCTTCTATATATTCCTCCCCTTCACTCTTGAGTCTGACAATACCATCTTTGCCCTTTCTCCTCTCACTAATATATCTGAAAAACGTCTTATCCCCCCATTTTATTGCATTGGCTATTTCTTCTTCTTTTTGTATCTTTGCTTTCCTGACTACTTTGCTTGTTTCTCTAAGTTTTTCCAAATATAGATGCCTATCTTCCTCTCTCTGTGATCTCTTGTATTTCATGAAGGCCTCCCTCTTTTTCTTTACCTTTTCAGCTACTTCTTTTGAGAACCATAGCGATCTACTTTTCCTTCTAGCTTTATTTACCTTTCTAATAAAAAGGTTGGTTGCCCTTAACATATCCCCTTTGTTTTGCCCACTGTTTTTCTACATCCCCCAACTAATGACTCCCTGAGATATTGGCCCATCTTGGCAAAGTTAGTTTTCCTAAAGTCTAAGACCCTTACTTTTGAATGGATTTTATCAGTTCTAGTCCTAATACTGAACCACACCATCTGGTGATCACTGATGCGAGATGATCTCCCACTATAACTTCAAAAAGACATTCACCATTGGTAAGCACCAAATCCAGTATGGCCCCTTCACGTGTGGGTCTATTACCAGTTGCCTGAATGATTCTTCCTGTAGGGAATCCAGGATCTCCTTACTTCTTGATGATATTGCAGCAGGGATATGCCAATCAATATCAGGCATATTGAAATCACCTATCAGTAGCACTTCCCCTTTCCTGGCAATGCTGCGTATGTCTTCTTAAAAATCTCTGTCCATTTCTTCTCCCTGTGAGGGAGGTCTCTATATCACAGCAATGCAAATGGATTTCTCTTTCCCTCTTTCTAGTTTAACCCACAGTGCCTCCTCTCTCCCTTTTAAGCCCTGTATTTCCATAGCGTTAATATAATTTTTTACATAAGTGCCACTCCTCCTCCCCTTCTTCTTACCCCGTCCTTTCTGAATAAAGTGTAGCTTGGTATAGTTACATCCCAGTCATGTAAGCATCACTAAATCCAAGTCAGCCTCTTCCACTAAAGCCTCAACATCTGGGACCTTATTTCCCATGCTACAGGCATTTATACACACCTGTTACCAGATGTTGCCCCTTTTACTCATTTCTATAGCGGTTTTTAAGTCTCACTTACTCTGGGGACTTTCTTTACCCATCCCCAATGACTCTAGTTTAAAGTCCTCTTCGGTAGGTTAGCCAGTCTGCTACTGAAGACATGTTGTCCCTTCTTGGACAGATGGAGGCCATCTGTGCTCTGCAGCCCTTGGAACATCATCCCATGGTCCAGGAAACCATGCTGTTGGGGCTGGTTCTGAGTGCACTGTCATGGAGTTTGACTCTTAGAGGTTTATTCGATATCACGGAATTATTGCTTGAATGTCTTGGACGTGGAGCAGTTCCACACTGCTTTTGTTGTATTTCTGTATACCCCTTACACTTCCTGTCTTTTTGTGTTCAAACATTTAAAAGGGAAACGGCAAACAGCTTGCAGTTTAACCCTGGCGAGACTCCCTATGAAATGAAAATGGTGTTTTTGGAGCAAGATTAGTCCCTTCTTTAACTTCTACCACTATCCAGCACACTCGCCCTCTCATTACAGTGTCACAAGTGGAAGCCTTTCACTGCTGTATGGCTGTTATACTGAGGCTTTTAGCTTTATACTCCTAGCGCAGCACCTGTCTGTACTGCTGTATCCTTCTATGTGCAGTATCCTGCCATGGGCATGAAAGATAGCTTACTGCATTTTTCTTTACACACAGAGGAAAGGGAGAGGCTCGGCAGGGGCCCTTTATCTGAGCGTCGGGGGGAGGGGGGGAATCACCAACAAGTACTACTAGTCATTTGTGTAGTCTACAAGGCGTACACAGCACTGTATATATAGATGTACGACAGAGTCCCTGCTCATTAGAGCTTAAAGTCTAATCTAGAGGAAACACATAGCGAAACTGCGGACTAGAGTATGGACAAGAGAGTGAGGAGCATCAGGATCCGAAAGCAGCCTAGACCAGTTCAGACGAGTGGGTTATGTTCCCCAACCAGCAGGTGGAGGCAGACTTGAGCAACTCTCTGGTATTATCACCTGCTCTGCTGATGCAACACTGAAAGAAGCCCTTATAGTCTGCCTCCAGCAGCCTATAAGGTGTGTGGACTGATGTCTCCCCTTTCCCAGTCCACTTGTTTGGAACTTGGGTACACCCCCGTCTCCTCGAGCTGACTGCTCCGAGTCCATCTCTGCTACCAACAGCTTTCTAGTACTTGGTGGACTGGAGAGCAGACAGGTGAACCCCATGGGGCCTCTAAAGCAGGTCCCAGGCCCCCCTTCCCTCTTGCTGTTCTCTATCTGCTACTCTTTTTGTCTGTTTTTTTTTCTTTTCCCCCATTGACTTAAGTGGTTGTATTCAGTTCTCTTTCTGCTTGAAATAAAGCACTTTTAAATTAAAAATTGAAACAAAACCCTTCTCCAGTAGTTGTGTCTCTCAAGTCCGTGGGGGCAGCTGGGCTGCCTGTATTAGGTTTCCCTGGCCAGCCTGACAAGTTTTGAGATTCTCTCTTCAGAATTCCTCTTTCGCCATGACTGCTGCCTTTTTTGTTTTTTTGTGATTATTTTTCACGGTCATTTTTTTCTTTTTTTCACTGACGTGCTCAGCCGCACGGCCCAATGCTGCTTCCAGGTTATGGCTGTGCAAATTCCCCTTCAAAGCCTTTTGGGGAGGACCTGGAGGAAGTGGTGAAAGTTCTTGGAGAGACTCGTCCTTGAAGGCTTTCAGAAGACAGGCCCAGGAATGCTAGAAGTTTCCTTTTGGTAAGGCCCTGCATGGAGCATGTTATTTCTCTTGGACTGCTAGGGGTTTGGGTAGGGCCTATTCATTCTATGGGTCTAAGCCCAAGAAGAGTCAGCCCTAGACTCAGCTGCAGCTCCCTCTGAAGTCTGTAAACCTGCATAAGGAGTGCCATTGAGGCCCTTCTGAGGTACAGCTGGTTAGAGAATGCCTCTAGCTGTTTGTTGTAGTGGACCCATATCATGTCAGACTAATGGGTCCACAAGGCCTTCAGTCAACATTACACATGGTTGTGGAGCCTTCCTGCTTGAGTGAGTGGTAATCGAGGAAACAATACAGCTCTTCTTGCAGTTGCAGGCTACTTAACCCATGTCCTCCACAGAGCAGGGCTATGGGATTTGTTCCATCTGTTTCATGGTGCCCAAAAAGAGAGGTTCCTTTTGGCCTATTCTGGACCTGAAAGCAGTCAATGCCTACCCCTGAGTCCCTCTTTTTGTGCATGGAGACCTAAAGCATTCTGGCTGGCACTGCCGGAGTTCCAATTGTTTCTGGTGGGCAAAGTGGTCTGCATGTTCTCAGGCAATGCCACAGTGGTGGGTATGTTAACAGGTAAGGTGGGCCACACAGTGCCAGAAAGGCTTTTGAGGTAATGGAGCTGTGCCATGGGGCAAAGGAATATCTAATTGCCCTGACCACAGCCCACTTAGTGGGCATAGATCACCTGCAGGCCCACTTCTTCTTGAGGCAGAACTCTGTGGATCCTGATGAGTAGGAGTTAAGCACCCACATGTTCATCATCATAGTGCAGGAGTGAAGTTTTCCAGTATTCGACTGGATGGCCACTCAGAAGAATGCCACAGTGGAGAATGTTTTAGTCACAGGAAGCATCCATGGGCGGTGGACTTGGATGCACTGCTTCAGGAATGGCCCCAGGAAGGGCTTCTGTATGTCTTCCCTCCATTACTGTTGGTGTGCCATCTACCATGCAGAATGTGGTCTCACTTGCGACTGGTGATTCTACTAGCTACAGACTGGCCTCAAAGGCCATTGTACACAGATGTCATGAGCCTTTTGGTGGGGCCCCTCTCTTCAGAATGGCTGGTGCTGAATGCTCTAATAGGACCCCTCTTGAGCCCTTTCATAGGGCCTCTCTTAAGGATTTGACTCTTAAGGTGGTTTTCCTAGGTGCTAGTGCATCTGCCAGCTAGGTGTTAGACCAGCAGACCTTGTCCTGCAGGGAGCCTTTTGTGATCATCTTGGCTGCTTCTTTCTTCTTGCAGACTGTTCCCTTCCCCCAAAGTGCTGTCTCCCTTTTCCTTTTCCAGCCCATCATTCTGCTCTCCTTCACAGAGGACGACATCTGGACAGATCTTCTCTGTGTCTGGTGGGCATGAGGAGGTGGACCACTGCTTAGTTTTCTTCAGCAGTCCATGGAAAGGTCATGTAGCAGCCAAGGCCCCCATTGCTGGATTAAGGAAGTCACTGGTTCAATAGTACTATCCTGTACTATCCTGGTTCTCCTCCTACCTCTCCCATCGCTCATTCAGTGTATGCTCTGGTGGTTCCTCCTCCTCCCCTACATGTAGGTGTACCCCAGGGATCTGTCTTGGGCCCCCTCCTCTTCTCTCTCTATACCCAAGGCCTTGGCGCACTTATCTCCTCCCATGGCTTTCAGTACCATCTCTATGCCGATGACTCCCAGATCTACCTCTCTACACCTGATATTTCTCCGGCAACCCAGTCCAAGATCTCTGCCTTTCTTTCGGACATCGCTGCCTGGATGTCTCATCGCCGATTGAAACTGAACATAGCCAAGACTGAACTCCTTGTCTTTCCACCCAACTCCTTCCCCCCCCCCCCCACTTCCCCCTCTCTCAGTCCATGTGGATGGATCTACTATCCTTCCTGTTCTCTTGGCCCGCAATCTAGGGGTTCTTTGACACCTCTCTCTCCTTCTCTGCTCATATCCAGCTTGTCAATCAGCAAAAATATCCCCAATTTAGTGATAAATATACAATACAATAACAGAATCACCAAATAAACCCCAAAAATATCTTTAAACAAAAACTCAATTTTTGTCGGATATCACCGCAGAAAAGTATAAATTTATGGACAATACTCCCAAGCGGTTCAACCCATTTTAATAACCAGAAAATAATTGTTTTTTTAAAAAGACTTAGCTCAGTCCAATCATGATTTCTAAGTCTTTTTAAAAAAACAATTATTTTCTGGTTATTAAAATGGATTGAACCGCTTGGGAGTATTGTCTATAAATTTATACTTTGCTGCAGTGATATCCGGCATATCCAGCTTGTAGCTAAGACCTGCCGCTTCTTTCTCTACAACATCAGCAAAATCCGCCCCTTCCTCTCTGAACACACTACCAAAACGCTTATCCACTCCTTGATCTCCTCTCGCCTCGATTACTGCAACCTACTCCTCCCTCTTCAATCTATACAAAATCACGCTGCTCAACTAATCTTCTGCCAGCCTCGCCATGCCCACATTACTCGTCTCCTCAAGTCACTTCACTGGCTCCCTGTCCAATTCCACATCCAATTCAAGCTTCTCCTACTGACCTACAAATGCATTCACTCTATGGCCCCTCAATACCTCTTATCTTCCCCTACGTCCCTCTTGTAATTTGCGCTCCGCTAACAAATTACTTCTATCAATGCCTTTAACCCGCACCACGAACTCCCGACTGCGCTCCTTCCACCTTTGCTGCACCATACGCCTGGAACAGCCTTCCTGCGTCTGTGCGCCAGGCATCCTCCCTGGCCCTCTTCAAATCCAGGTTAAAGACCCACCTCTTCACCGTTGCATTCAGATCCTGACTCCATCCTCATCTTACCCTAACCCCCGTCAACGCTTATGACCAAATTACAGACCAAAAACTGTACCACACCGTACCTTGCGCAGAACTGACTAATGCTCTGTACTATTTTCCTTTAACTAGATTGTAAGCTCCGATGAGCATGACTCTGACGGGCAGGGACTGTCTCTTGTATGTTGGCTACCTCTTGTAGGTTAGCTGTGCAGCGCTGAGTGCGTGGCGCTTTACAAGTGCTGAATAGTAGTAGTAGTAGTAGTAGTAGTAATAGACCTTCTGGCCAGTAAGTGTGTGCTGGAGAGAGTCAGGGTTGCCTCCACCAGGGCACAGGCCTCCTTCTGGCTGGAGTCTGCCATGATGTCTCTGCAGGACAGCTGGAGGGCGGCTACCTGGATGCCTCTGAGCACCTTTGTGAAACACTACAGGTTGCATGTAGGAACTGGAGTAGAAGATGCCTTTACAGGGTATTTCTGGCCAGAGTACATCCTGGTTTAACAGGATAAGGAGGAGAAATTTACATACCTGATTTTCTTTCTTTAATCCTGCTGGACCAATCCATGACCTGCCCTGGAAGGCACTTTTTTTGTACAGGTTTGGGAGTCTTGCAGGGAGGGGCTGGTTGAATAGTGGAAGTCTTGCAGACACCTGGTTGAACCTGGGCTCCACAGCTTCTCCTACAAACAGATAAGCTTACAGCTTTGTATCTTTTCCACGGATCCACCACTCTTTCCGTAAAGAAATATTTACGCATATCACTCCTGAATCTAAATAAGCTTAATTTTGATCAATCCTAGGATTATCAGATGGCTCGAGGTCATGGAGAATAGGCTGATCCAGTCCTGGTTTAATTCTGTTGAACACAGTCTTTGCCATTCCACACTGGTCCGCAGTTCCCAAAACTTCCGATGCTGCTTCCACACTGCTCAACCCTCGCATGTTCTTACAGGCTCAGCAGCTTATAAAAATTACTCTTCATTACACACAAACGCAAAATGATCTGAAAAACAACTTCCTTGTTTATGTTAAGATATAATATGTGATTTTTGTTTTTTAATAAACTTCTGCAGTCTGTTTAGGGAGGACTAACTGGAAACTGTCGAGGGGGAAACAGAGGGGAAACAGAGCTTTGGGAAATGAGACCATTTGGTGTAACATCTGGGAGTATTTTGTTATCTTTGTAATTTTTAAATGAAATACAGATTTTAGAAAGCCATGGGTTCCACTTTCTCCTGCATGGTCTGGAAAGTACAATCTTATTCTAGCATTGGATAGAAGAGTGAAGAGCAAGATGGGTCTAGGAAAAAGTGTAAGCGAGACGGGACACATGAATAGAGGCCAGCGGGATTAGGATAGGATGTTTCCATGACCCAGACATGTGGTTCTGCTGTTTCCAGCATTTTTAGTGTCTGATGTGTCTGGGTCACCAGCAGCTCTTAAAACAGTACAATGAGCTTGTTTGGTTGTCTTGGTTCGTGGTTACCTCGTTGATGCCTCAGTGCATGGCCTCAGGTACATCAGAATACACCATCCTTGGTGTCTAGAGGCTCTTTTCTCCTACTATGAGCCCTTCTGCTATTTCCCAAGATGCCAGGTTCCGTGCTGGCCAGCGTTGTCTTGGACAGTTTGATCTTCCCTCCCTCTGTTCCCTAGTCCTAAAACTGAGATTGTTTGCTTGTTATTGTTAGCTAAACTGTTTTGCCATTCTCTGCTTTCCCATTACCCTTTCTTCCCCTCCTCTGCTTCCTCACCCCCTCTCCTCCTACCTCCTTTTGTTTCACCCCAACACATAAAGGATGCTACAGTATTTATACTCCTTCCCAGAGCAGAACAATTTCTTAATTAGGGAGCCCCAAAGCTCTTTAGTTAGGAAGTTGGGAGGTGTTCTGAGAAGAGTTTTAAATAGAGTAGAACTGGGGAAGGGGAAGGTGGGGGTGGGGGGAGGTGACACTGTTCCTACTTTCGGGTTGTTGGGCCAGGTTTCTCCAAGCCTGAGACTGCCGCAGGAAGCGCGTGGTTCCTTTAAGGCCGTCTGGTACAGGGAGATAAGAGGAGCCTCGGAGCCCCTTTCCACCAGCCACTGGTTGTTTGGCCAGTGATCTGTTTCCTCCAGTGGAAAAGGAACAACATGTTTTCCTGTCGGCGACAACAGCCTCTGCCTGTACTCTGCAGTCTGGAAGGAATTCCCACTTTAAGTGCTGCAGCAGAAGCAACCTAACCTGTCACAAGAAGACCAGATCGTTGTATAGCTTGCAGCCTTTCCATTACAGCTTTGCAATTTGTTAATAATGCAGGACTGATTTTGAAAGTGGCTGAGGAGGTCACAGAACCTGCTCACTTTCCAAGGCAACCATCCCGCAGCATATCCTTTTGGAAAAATGAGCAGAGGGTTTCAAAATGAACTCCCCACTTGTATTCCCTTCCCTGCTCTCAGTATTCCCTCCACCCTAACTAGCAAAACGTATGTGTGTTGTGATTCGTGAAGCAACATGCATGCGTTTAGCCACATCGAAGGAAGGCTAACATTCATATGGATAGTGTGGGCGGCCGCATTACTCTCTATGAATATGGCAGCCGAAGCTGCTCTTGTATAAAGCTTACGGAGCTCCACCCATCTTCCTCCACTGTTTGCTTTTCTCTGCACGGTTCAATGCTCGCTTGTAACGAGAGATTTGCTGCGAGGATTCAAGAATAGAAAAGACAAATCAGACAACAGATTATTGGCATCCGGTATCGCCATGTGAGTTGAGCATGCATTCGTACTGATGAAAGTTAAGACCGGGAGGTCCTAATTTCTGTTCATTTATTTGGTGGATTTAGCTCAAGTTACATTGAGGGACTGTGGTTACCTCACTGTTTCCAAAGGGTTCTGACTCCTTCGAAATGCCTGCAAAAGGGCTTTAGGAGCAGTGTAGTGTCTGCCTCTGGCTTGGGGTGGTGGGTGGGGGCCATAATTTAAACAGTAGAATGTGTTACGTAACAGGAGAGACAGGATCTCCACCATTAGGAATTATTAAAAGTAGTGGTATTTTTATTTATTTATAGGATTAAATAAGAAAACATAATAGGAAAGGCATACAAATACTTTATTAAACTGAGAGCTCGTAAGGAAATTATACAATATTTTATATAGCACAAGCCCACATTATTGAGGACAGAGGAATTCAAGAAATAACAAAAAGAAACCTTGACTAATGCAAGTCCCATGTTACTGCCGTTAGATATTCCCCTCCAAGTGCTGCTCGTTTTCAGATCGTAAGAGCAGGTTAGGCACTCGGATCCTGTTCACTCTCCTCCACAACTTTTTTTTGCCTTGTCTTTCTAGGATTTTTGGAACAGCTGCACACTGGAGGAAACTGGTTAATGATTTCCAGCCTGCAATCTTCAGGCCTGTAGCACTGTTTTCTTAATTCCAGGAGAGTATGATGAAAGCATCAGCCAACCAGATGCTTTTCCTGCCTTATAAACGGACCTCTTATTTCTGTAAGAGGTTCACTTGTGCACAAAAGTTCACCATCGGTGCCTAGAAGCGGCAGAAGCCTGTAAATTTTATCAATGATCCTATTTGCCTTTGTTTTTAATCTCTGGATGAGCAGATGTTTTAAAAAAACCTCTTCACGTTTAAAGCTGAACTGTAAATGAGAATGGTATGCAAAATCCAGGAACTGGTTGCACTGTTGTAATGTGGGCCGGCAGTTTCTCAGGTTCTGATGTCTGTGGTGGATATCATATGGAACACATTACTGCTGCCCCTAACATCTCTGATGTGCGTGAGCCGGATTACTAGAGCATGAGGGCCATGCAACCAAACAGTCCTTGAGCTGAGTGAGGCAAAGGTGGGGGAGATGCTGTGGTATACCCGGAAAGCTTCCTGTTTGCACAGGCCTTGCAGAGAGACCCTTGAATGGATGCAGAGAACAGCAAAGAGCTCTGATGTGTTAACCCTGGAATTACCGAGATTTTTTGCACACACGGAATACCGTTGGGATCATAAATGACCCCACGACAAATTTTAATTGTTAACCATGAAAAATTTAAACTAAACAGGCAAAATATTATTTTGAATTAATTATTTATTATATGAAGGTTAAATGTTTTGAGATTTAATGCTTTATCATAAAATTACATGAAGAAGAGTTGCCATGAAAGCAGTTTTTGCATGCACTTGATGAACACAGTAAAGTACTACAGTCATTTGCATGAGACACAGACAATTTCTGAATGTTCTTTGCAAACATTGCGCTTGCAGGAGGTGCAAACTATGTTGCTTTTCTTGTCTTTCTCTGGAACAGCAGTGACTCCTTGCCCTTTTCTTTGGGATCCCGACATTACAAACAGCATCAGTGGCTTCTTCTATGTTGGAAGAAGTCTCACTGCAATTACTCTGAAACAGCTGCTTTCCTAATTCCAAGAGGAATGGACAACATCTGTGCTTTGACTTGGACTGCCATTCTGGATTTAGTGACATCCAAACAATGAAGGCATTCAAAGCACTGATGTCCAACATGTTGTAGAAGATTGTCACTGGCCAGCGTCTTGTCATTCGTTTTGTGGTATACGTGCGCAACATTTGATCTGCCATATCTACTCCACCTTTACTAGAATTATAGTCCAAGATCATGCGTGTTTTTTTGTCTGGACGTGTGTTATCTACTTCTTCTTGATCATGCAAACTGCTCAGAAGAACAACCACTTTTCCTTTCTTCGGGCAATAGGAAACCAGAGTGGTGTCATCGCGAAAGGCAAACAGTGAAGTGAATTCCTCTCGGCCCTTTGCTGTTACAAATTCTGGAGGCAATTATTTTCTGTTCTTTCGAATTGTCCCCAGAAGTGTCATTTGTTTTTCTAGCAATTTACATGATGGGGATAAACTGCAGAAGAAATTGTCAACAGTAACATTTCTGCAAGATCGCGTCAATCCTTCAGTGAGTTGCAGCACAACCCTTTCACCCTGATTCTGTTCCCTGTTTTGTCCGAGTTCCCTTCCTGTATATACTTGAAGACGCAGAACATATGACGTTGCACTGTCACACAACATCCATAGCTTTATGCCATATTTCCCAGGTTTGCTGGGAATATATTGTCTGAACGGAACACGGCCACGAAATGTAAGCAGTTGCTCATCCACGGTAAGATTTTCACCTGGAACAAAGGCGTCACTTAGAGTTGCTTCCCAGATATCAAAAACGTGTCTGATTGGAGCAAGCTTATCCACGCCTCGTTGTTCACGTCTGTTGGTTGCATCATCAAATCTGAGAGCACAAGAAATTTGCTGAAAATGGCTACGGGCCATATTTTTGCCGAAAACAGAACGACCATCTTCAAGGTTCCACAACTGAACTATGGATTCATTTCGTGACTTGTACACGCCTGAGAGGATCAGAAGTCCAAGAAAACATTGAAATTCTCCGTCTGTCAAATCTTTCCAGGTGTCGTCATAAATGTGCCTTCCTTGTTTGCTCGTCCACATCATGATTTCATTCAATAAGTTCTTCCTCATGAACAAGTGGAATGCTGAGAGAGGGCCATCAACATTTCGTACAGCATACCTTGTAGGACCTTGTTGTACGGGCATGACATTAGCTCTGGCGTATCTTCCAGCAGCTTGCTTTATAGGTTTCCTGTTCCATGATGTGGCATCCTTAGATACATAGGCTTCAATGGCAACATTTGTGCTTATAGTTGATGACCTCTTAGCTCCTCTACGACCACAACTAAGATTCCTCACAGATGATATTGACACCGAGGACTCCTGCCTTCTTCCCCGTCCAGCACAGCCTCGACCTTTGCCTCGACCTGTAACTTGACTCTTTGCTGCAGGCGATGTTACCGGCTCAACATCAGTCTCACATTCACTTGGCGACCAACTGCTGTCACCAATAACCTAAAATAAATAAACAAAGATAAAGTTGAATAAAATGCAAAGCAGTTTTACTATAGGTGTACAATAATCGTGATTAATGAGCTGAAAGCCTTTAGATTTCATCGGAAATAATGAGAGAATGTATGATATCAATTACAGAAAATGTGTAATTTTCATAAAATAAGAGTACAAAAAATAAATGATACATAATTAATGATAAATACCTTTTGTCAGATCAAAAAATTCACAAAACTGAAAATTGTATCACGATCCAAACCGGACGTAAGCAACTGGGGTCAAAAATGACCCCATTGGTACTCTGTGCTGCAATTCATCACTAGCGTCACCTAGTGGATGAAAATTATTCCTCTCATGGTGCAATATAAAGAGAATATTGACATGTGAAAAGTCATAAAAAGATTGCATTCTTGAACAACTAGTTTCCGAGATACGCGTTGTGAAACTTGCAGTGGGGTCACTTTTGACCCCATCGGTACTCGCAGGGTTAATCTTGCCAGGAAAATGCCATTTCTTGAGTCCTCACACGCTGGCTTGAAGACCGCTTTCCCTTGAAATCCTTCCAGTTGGGCAGAGAAAGGCATGTGTATGTAGCGTGGATACATAATAAAATTTAGCATACTTTTGAAAGTTGTGAGCATTAACATGATTGAGGCGAGGAAGATTGCCTGAAAAAGGAGTGGATGAGAGCATCACATTGGGGGAGAACGTAGCAACCACGTCTGCTGCTGCCTTGGTATCATATAGACCAACATTTGTCCATTGTGTTCTTACTGAAATTCCGAGCGCCCTGAGAGGCGCACAAAAATTACACCATTTCTGACTAGAAACTAGGAAGGTGGAGAGAGGGAGGAACAGAGGCTACAGAAACGGCTTAAACCTTGTAGATTATGAGACTGTAATTATCAGGAGTCGCCTAATGGTTTGAGCAGTGGACTGAGAATAGAGGAAGCCAGGGTTTGAGTCCCACCGTTGCTTCTTGTGATCTTGGGCAAGTCGCTTAGGACTGGCCTGGTGACTCGGTGGCAGTGCTCTCCACTCATCATGCAACAGTGACAGCTAGTGGCTGGATTTAGGGCCCATGAGTTCCAAAGGCAGCCCTGAGGCCTAATCCCCAGCTCCAGACTATTGCTACAATCATTGAATTCAAGTAAGAGGGGGGAGTTGATAAAATAAAAGGGAGAGAAAAATCACTAGATCTTAATATCGCATGAACCAACTACCAGCATTCAACCACAAACCGAATTCACAAACCATGAACACTACAAGGAATTCACATGAACCAGATACCAGCCTTCTCCAACCTATAAATAACCCCTGCATCCCCCACAACTACTTGCATACAGCCCCTGTTCATAGTTCACAATGTATATAGCTCCCTGCTATCTGTATATAGCCCCTGTTCATAGTTCACAATGTATATAGCTCCCTGCTATCTGTATATAGCCCCTGTTCATAGTTCACGATGTATATAGCTCACCAATTAATCAATCACACTGCTCACCCACACCACACAAGTCAATGTATCCACTGCATGTATTCACCCTCCCACTCTTGATTGTTTGATGTGCTAACCGCTTTGATTTAATGATAAAGCGGTATACTAAATCCTTTTAAATAAATAAAATAAATATGTATATGGGAGAGGGCAGACATGATAGAGATGTTTACCTCCGTGGCAAAAATGCACAGGAGGAGAGCCTTTTTCAACTGATAGAAGGCTCTGCAACGAGGGGACATAGGATGAGGATGAAAGGGAAGCACTCGGGAGTAATATATGGAAATATTTCTTTTCAGAAAGAGTACTGTAGTAGATGCATGGAATTATCTTCCAGTGGAGGTGGTAGACACTATTCCACGCATCTACAGTATCTGAATTCAAGAACTCATGAGACTAACACAGAAGACTTAAGCCTCCATGGCATCAGATACAAATTTAGATAGAGTAAGGAAAATACATTCGGGTACAGTAGGTAACTCGCCTTGAGCTTCTGAGAAAGGCCTGAGCCTCATCCAATAAGACGGAGAGAGGGAGAAATGCACATTAGATCAAGGATAGGCAGTGAAATTAAGAATCTGGATAATAAGTGAGGAAGTGGTTTTCTAGGTGGATTGTGTGCTTGAATTAGCTGGCATTAGAGTGTAAGAAAATATAATTGATTTTTAGCTAGCTAGGTTGCAGCTCAGAACTATCCTAAATGTATTTAGTTGATATTTGGCACTTAAATAAAGATCTGCAGTGTTAGTATTCCGGGGTTATTTTATTTAAATATTTGTATACTTCCATCATACTTCCCATCAAATGGGTTCACATTAGACGCCAAGATCATCCTAAAATCTAAAATTAATAATCTTGGATTTAAACCTCATCACCACTTCCTGTTTTAAATATCATAAGCCTCCTGAAACAACAGTGTGTTAAGCTTCTTTTTAAAAATCGTCACATCTCTTTCAACTCCAATATCAGAGGGCATTATAAGTCACAGTCGCAGGCCTATAATTGGTTACACCTGGTTTCCTGTTGGTGCTCTCTCTGCGCATCTCACAGCACGATTCCCTAGCTGAATGAAAAGACTTCAAGTCAAAACATAATGCAAAGGACATGAACATCTTTGAGCTTTAAACATGAAAAGAAGCATCCTAAATACTGTATACGAGCCTCCATAGGTAGGCAGTACAATTGAATCGGTACTGGTGAAATATTTCTCCTCTGCTTGGAGTTTAATTTCTTTCTTGAAACATTTATATTCTGCTATATCATCCATTCTGGGCAAACATTTGAAACATTTAAATTTACAGTACAAACAAAACACAATTTCCGTAAAACAAACAAAACGTGCAACGGAGCATTTTCATACTATGCCCCGATTCTTTGGAATTCCCTTCCCCCAACGATAAGAGAAATGAAAGATCTTACGGAATTCAGCAAAAGAATAAAAACTCTACTATTCACAGAACACTACGGGTAACTTCACTCAGAATCACTCACCCCGACCCTGTTTCCGTTAACAACGACCATGTAAATTCTTATGATACCAAGCTACTGGACCTCCGATCTCACTTATAATATAAATAGTTCGTTTTGTTGTTTTACTATTATTCATACACATGTTCTGTCCTATTGCACAAAGTTAACCATGTTAGATGCAATGTTCTAGTTATGTTCATTCTAAACCACCTTGACTGCCAGATAAGGCGGTATGAAAGTTTTTGAAATAAATAAATAATAAATAACTTTAATTGAAAAAGACATCAGATACATAAAATTCAAACACATCAACTATTTTGTCCACAATTGTGTCAATGGCGCAACAATGAAACAATGTACTTATTTCCCAAATACCTGAGCAAATAGATACGTTTAAATTGTTTTTTTTTTCTAAAAGACAGCAAATCAACACCTGCAGAACCAATGGGGATGTTATTAGTCTGGCTGCTGCATTTTGAATCATTAGTAAGGCCCACAGCAAGGATATAGGTAAGCCCAAAAACATCACATTACAGTAGTCGATCTTGGTAAATCACAAGAGGAATGTGAAAAATTGCAAGAGGATCTTGAGAAATTGGGAGACCAGGCATCCCAATGGCAGATGAAATTTAATGTGGACAAGTGTAAACTTATGCACTTAGGGAGAACAACTCAAACTATGGTTACCTGATGCAAGATTCCACATTAGGAATCACCACCCAGAAAAAGAATCTAGGTGTTATTGTGGATAATATGTTGAAAACCTCTGCCCAGTGTGCAGCGGTGGCCAAGAAAGCAAACAATGCTACAAATAATAAGGAAAGTAATGGAGAATAAAACCAAGGATGATGACATGCCTCTGTATCGTTCCATGGTGCGACCACACCTTGAATACTGTGTGCAATTCTGGTCGCTATATCTGAAAAAGGTTATAACGGAATTAGAAAAGGTAGAAAATCTCTTCATAGGGGTATCCTTCCATCCCCTTTACAATTTTGGTGGCTCTTCTCTGTACCTTTTCTAATAATGCTATATCCTTTTTAAAATACGGCGACCAAAATTGCACACAATATTCAAGGTGCGGTCACACCATGGAACGATACAGAGGCATTATAATATCCTTTGTTTTATTTTCCATTTCTTTCCTTATGATACCTAGCATTCTATTTGTTCTCTTGGCCGCTGCTGCACACGGTGGAGGGTTTTAAGATGTTATCCAAGATGAAGCCTAAATCTTTTTCCTGGGTGGTGGTTCCTAATGTGAAACCTTGTATCGTGTAACCATAGTTTGGATTGTTGTTTCCTAGGTGAATAACTTTGCACTAGTCCACATTAAATTTTATCTGCCATTTTGATGCCCAGTCTTCCAATTTATCAAGATCCTCTTGCAATTTTCCACAATCCTCATGGGTTTTAACAACTTTAAATAGTTTTGTATCATCTGCAAATTTGATAACCTCACTCGTTATTCCACTTTCCAGGTCATTTATGAATATGTCAAAAAGCAGCAGACCCAGCACAGATCCCTAGGGTATGCCACTATTCACCTTTCTCCATTGGGAAAATTGGCCATTTAGCCCTACCCTCTGCTTTCTATCTTTTAACGAGTTCCTGATCCACAATAGTACACTGCCTCCTATCCCATGACTTTTTAGTTTTGCCAAAAGTCTCTGATGAGGGACCTTGTCAAAGGCTTTCTGAAAGTCCAGATACACTATATCGACTGACTCACCTTTGTCTACCTGTTTATTCACACCTTCACAAAAACATAACAGATTAGTAAGACAAGATCTTCCTTGTCTAAAGCCATGTTGGCTTCTCCCTTTAAGCCATGACTATCTACATGTTCAGTAATTTTGGTCTTTATGATGGTTTCTACCATTTTTCCCAGTTCTGACGTCAGGCTCACAGGTCTGTAGTTTCCTGGATCACCCCAGAACCCTTTTTAAAAATTGGCGTTACAGGACGTCATCGGGACGGATGGTGGGGTAGAAGGAGAGCTCTGCCATCCAAGCCTGTGAAAAGGGGGCTAAATACCCCTATTTGCGTTAATTGCGGGGGGCAAGCTGGAGAATCGATGCCGCTAGACCCGAGGATCGGGCAGAGGTGAAAGGAAGCAGCTTGGCCCCGCATCGGCATTTCCCCGACGGGGGAGCTTCACGAGCGGCCTAGAGCGCTGACCGCGTGGTCGGCCGGGACCGGCAGCAAGAACCGCAGAAGTGCTGTGAGGCTGCAGCAGAGCAGAGTGTGGGGTCCGAGGCCTAGTCAGCTGAGAATCCAGCAATCGGGCGGTGCTACAGAGCTGAGGGCCGGCGAGGGACCTCACATCTCCCGACGGCAGTGGGGCTGGTACGTACAGCACTTCCCTTGCTAGACAGCAGCACAGAGCGGAGGAGCCCAGAGGGCGGTAATAGCCCGTGCAGTGCTGCCCGTAGTGACAGCGGTGGCTGCGGGAGAGGGTCACGCGGAGCTGAGCAGTGTGTGGAGCGGAGGAGAAGGAGGGCAGCGGGGGAAAACCACAATACAGTGGCTTGTGGGCTGAGAAGCCCTGGAGAAGAAGCCTGTGGAGGCGACGACAGAGAACCAGTGGAGTGTGAGGTGAGAGAGTAGCCCTTAAGGAGAACCGCAGAGCAGAGGCCATAGAAGAGCAAGAACTCAGGAGGGGTGGAGGAGGAAGGCTGTGCCAGCGGTACCAAGGACCTGAAGTTATAGGGAGACAGGGAGAGGAGAGGCCCCTGTGCTCCAGAAGAGATAGGGGGGGCAAAGCCCTGCAGCATTTACAGCCACAGTTACCCATACAGCGAAGACATAAAGAACCTACGACTTAGAGCCAAGATGGATAAAAATAAAGCGGGGCGTCAGCGCGCAAGAAGCTGGCGGAATACCGATCTCCCTACGGAGCAGCCAAGAGTAACAAGGAGGGGGCCAAAGAGAATAGTAAGCAGCTGGCAGAGGCCCAAGAGCTGGTGGAAGAGTTGGAACGGAGCTGTAGCCCAGGAGGGATCGTGAAATTGAAAGACTGGCTCACAGAGCTGAAGGATGAGATCAAAGCTGATATCGGTGGGGTGTCGCGGGAGCTCAGAGAGTCCATCCACTCTCTGCGACAAGATATAGGGGAGATCGGAAACCGTATGGAAGAAATGGAGACGCAACTGCAACAGCAGGGGGAAGAACTCGATGTGTTACAAAATGACTGGGCAGACATCAAGCGGATTCAGCTGGAGCAGCAGATGAAGGCGGAGGACCTGGAGGATAGATCCCGCCGATGTAATATACGCGTCCGGGGCCTTCCAGAAGAAGCACGATACCGCAACTGTGAGGACGTGATTGTTAAAATTTTTAGCTCCCTGCTCGAGACAGCGGATCCAGAGGGAGGCACTGAGATCACACCGTCACAAATAGAGAGAGCGCACAGGAGCCTGGGCCCCAAACGAGACAATAAACCAAGAGATATTGTGATATGCCTGGGCTCCTTCAAGATTAAAGAAAGGTTGTTGATGGCAGCCAGGAAGGTGAGACAGTTCCAGTGGGAAGAACACTCCCTGGAGTTTTTTCAGGATCTCTCAGGGGGAACACTGCAGCGTAGACGGGACTTCAAAGAAGTTACAAAGTACTTGCGAAAAGAAGACATAAGATATAAATGGATGTTCCCATTTGGCATGTTGATCACGGCCAGGGGGAGGTCAAAACGAGTGCAAACTACAGAGGAAGCCTGGAGAGCTCTGCAAGACTTGGAGCTGCCGAATATCCCTGAAGGGAATATGACCACAGCTAGACAGGGGGCTAGTACGTCGACGTCCTCTAATCCAGCTCAGAGAGCTCAGCGGTGGCATCGAGTCCCAGCAGAGGGCCGAAGACTGGCACGCAAGCTTGGAGAGAGCCCCGGGACATCAGCGGCTGAGAACGGAGCGGGCTGAAGTAGAAGTTTTAAAGCTTGGTGCTTTGTAGTACTGTTGTGCATATATATTCTGTTGGGTTATTGTAGGAGGGGTGCATTATGTGGGGGGGGGCAAGGGGGCTGTAGCATGAGGGGCGGGAAGGGGGGGCGGGGAGGGCGAAGAGGCAGGGGGATGGGGGGAGTAGGGTAGCGGTTGAGTCGGGGGGGGGATAGAGCAAATGGGGAGATGCGGACTGGTGGGGCGAAGACAGGCAGGCCCGTAGGCAGTCACCTATATGGAAGACAAATCTCTCTTTGGAGAGAGCTGGGGGGGTAGGGTCAAGGAGATTGGGGGGGGGGGGGGGGGAGGGGAGAGGGGGGAGCGGGAGGGGGGGTAAGGGGGGGGAGGGGGGTTGGAACACCTATGGGCTGACAGTGGGGAGTGAGGTCTACCAAGATGGGAGATCTAAAAATTGTATCCTTAAATGTTAAGGGCCTGAATTCGCCTTTTAAACGGCAGAAATTGTATGATGAGCTGGCTCGCCAGAAGGCGGGGATAGGGCTGATTCAGGAAACGCACCTTACCAAAACAACAGAGTACCTGGTCAAGCCTAGGGGATTTGGGGTATGTATTCATGCCTCTAACACAGTTGAAAAGAAGAAAGGGGGGGTGGCTATTCTGATAGCCTCCAGACTGCAGACCCTAGTGCACTCCGTTGTCAGGGATAAGGGAGGGAGATATGTACTGGTGAGGGTGCGGGTGGGGAGTAAGTGGTACTGTATAGTGAACCTATATGCCCCTACGGGATCGCAAGGTAATTTCTGGAAGCAATTGACTGAGGAGGTGGGGAACATGGGGGAGGGTACCCTTATATGTGGGGGAGATTTCAATCTTACCTGGAATCCGGCATGGGATGCAACTGGGGGTCGGGAGGGTAAGCGGGCGGACAGGAAGAGGTATCGAGCTTTTGTGGTGCAGCATGGATTGGTTGACGCTTGGAGGTTACAATACCCTGGGAGGAGACAATTTTCCTATTTCTCGCCCACGCATGGGTCCTACTCCCGGATAGATGCTATCTGGGTCTCCAAAGAAGTAGGGGGTCGGATTACCGAAGCAGCAGTGGAGGCCATCACATGGTCTGATCATGCCCCGGTGACGGTCTCTTTGCGCATGGCGGATGAAGGGAAAGGGCTACAATATTGGAGGTTGAACGAGTCGCTGTTGGATGATGAGAGGGTCCGGGAGGAGGTAGGGCGGGAAACAAGGGAATATTTTATACTCAATGATAACGGGGAGGTGGCATGGGGCGGGGTATGGGATGGCTACAAGGCAGTGATTCGAGGGGTGCTTGTCAAGTGGGGGGCACGGTTAAAGAGGGAGAGAGAGAGCAGGGAAGGGGCATTGAGGCTCCGTTTATTAGAATTGGAAGAGTTGGATGCACAGGGGCGGTCGAGATCTTATCAAGGACAGATACTGGCGGTGCGGGCACAGTTAAATGCGCTGCAGGCAGCACGGATACAGTATCAGATGCAACTCTTACGGCAAGAGGTTTTTGAGGGGGGGGATAAAGCGGGGAAATTTTTGGCGCAGAGGCTTCGACAGAGAAAGTTGCGTTCCCATATCATCCGAGTCCGATCTAAGGGTGGGACCCTGGTCACTAAGGAAGGAGAAATTAGGGAAGCCTTTAGAGAGTTTTACCAGGAGCTATATAAAGCCCGTGACTCGGCAACAGAGGACAGAGTGAGCAGATACCTTGCTTCAGTGCGATTGCCTAAACTGGGGAGGGAGGAGCAAGGGGAAATCAATAGACCGATAAGTGGGGAGGAAGTGCAGCGGGCAATTCGACAATTAAAAATCGGGAAAGCTCCAGGCTTAGACGGGTTAACAGCGCCATTCTATAGACGGTTTGGACATCTCCTGATCGAGCCATTGGTGAAGTTATTTAACTTGCCAAGGGAGGGAGGGAGACTAGCGGGCACGATGGGCTGGGCGGGGATTACGGTTATACATAAGGAGGGGAAAGACCCACAGGATTGTGCATCTTATAGGCCCATTTCTTTGCTTAATCTTGATGCCAAGCTACTCGCAAAGATATTATCAGCCCGATTAAACAAGGTAATTGGAAAATTGATCCACCAGGACCAGGCGGGCTTCATACCAGGTAGACAGGTGGCGGACAATATAAGGAAAATATTGAATATAATTTGGTCAGTTGAGCAGAGCGGGGAAGAGGCCCTGCTCCTGTCGTTGGACGCCGAAAAAGCCTTCGACCAGGTAGCCTGGCCCTTCTTGTTCCAGGTATTGGAGAAGGTTGGACTGGGGAATGATTTCTTGGCCTGGATAAAGGCACTCTATGAGCGGCCGCAAGCATGTGTCCGGGTGAATGGGGCGTACTCAGGGTTTTTCGAGCAGGGGAGGGGTACCCGACAGGGGTGCCCTCTGTCGCCGTTGCTCTTTGCTATTGCGTTAGAGCCGTTTGCACAGAGGGTGCGAGAAAGGGAGGATATCCGGGGACTACTGGTGGGGACGAAGGGCTATAAGATTTCCTTGTTTGCTGATGATATCATTCTAAGCTTGGGTAGTCCCAGAGTGAGCATTCCAATAGTGATGTGGGAATTGGAGGAATACGGTAAGCTGTCGGGTTTTTCAATCAACTGGGCTAAATCGGAGATTTTAAATCTGGCGGTCTCGGGAGCAGGACAAGCAAGGTTGGCCAAGCAATACCCTTTTAAATGGGCGCCGGAAAGTATAAGGTACTTAGGAGTACGACTAGGTAACAAAACGGCAGCACTATATAATCTGAATTACGGGAAGGTACTTGGGCAGATGGAGAGTTGGTTGGGGGGTTGGGGAAAGGGGTTTATATCTTGGTTTGGGAGGATAGCGACAGTTAAAATGATGCTGGTGCCACGCCTGCTGTTCTTATTCCAGACACTCCCCATAGCGGTACCGCGGAACCATTTGAAACGGGCGCAAGGGATGGTAAATAGATTCATATGGAAGCAGCGAAGACCGAGAGTGGCGATGAGCATACTGCAGAGAGCAAAAGAAGAGGGGGGGCTGGGAGTTCCCAACTTGGGGAAATACTATGAGGCAGCCCAATTGAAAACCGTATATGAGTGGCAACGAAATGAGGGGAAGCAATGGGTGCAGATGGAGCGGGAGCAGATGGGGGGGGCGGACATGGAGAGGGTGATTTGGCGGGGAGGAGCGGGCGAAGCCTCTAACATTCTAAACCCCATGATAGTACATAGTCTGAAAGTGTGGAAACGGTACAAACAACAACTGGTGGCAGGAAAAGGGTATACACAGGGCATGGGATTAGAGGCATGTTTTGAGAAGGGGCAGGGGCCGGACGCGCGGACCTTTCAAAGGTGGGCAAGGGGGGGGTTGACGCAAGTATCCCAGCTCTTACATAACCAGGGGATGTATGGGTTTGAGGGTATAAAGGATCTCTATGGGTTGACAGAGAATGATCACTATGCCTATTTGCAACTCTGTCATTGCCTTCGGCAGACCAGGGTGTGGAAGGACTTGTGGGGGCGACGTAGTTGGTTTGAGGTTTTATGTACAGGGCATATGGGGCAAAAGGGGGTGTTATCCCGAATATATAGGGGTCTGATGGAGCCCGGGGAGGGTAAACTGCCCTATATGCTGAAATGGGAGGCCGATTTGGGGATGGAGTGGAATGAAGAGGCGTGGACCAAGGTGCTCCGGACTGTAGCGCATGTCTCTATCTCTGCATCCCTTAAGGAAAACGCATATAAAGTGCTGTCCCGATGGTACTGGACGCCAGTACGTCGTGTGAAAGCTAAACTTGGACAGGATGACCAATGCTGGCGAGGGTGCGGGGAGAGGGGGGACTGGATGCATATGTGGTGGAGGTGTGTCCATATGCGAGCTTACTGGACGAGGGTTTTAGAAGTAATACATGCGATGACGGGACACAAAATGCCACAAAAGCCCGAAATATGTCTGTTACATCTCCTAGAAGAAGAGATACCCAGGAGGGAGGCGGGGGTATTACACCATTGTCTAGTAGCGGCCCGTTGCGAAATAGCCCGGCACTGGGGGGGACAGAGTGCCCCGCAGGTGGCTGGTTTCATCCGCAGAGTGAGTGAAGTGGGGCTGATGCACCGGCTGACAGTGCAGTGCCGGGGGGTGGGGAGAGAAGTGGGGTACATTGGCAGAAGGTATGGAAATGGGTGGAGGAATGGCAAGAGGAGGGGGGAGTAGGGGGAGGATTATGGAGGGGGGCAGGTGGGGGTGCTGGGACTGGTGGGGGGAATAGTGGGCATAGGTAGGGTTCGAAGATGCAGAAATGGATCTAAGTGTTTGCATACGGGGGGAGGGAGGGGGGTAGGGAGGGGAGAGGGGGGTAGGGAGGGAAGGAGGGGGGATTTCGCACAGGGGAGTTGCCTGTGGTTTGTTGAATTATAGGCGGGGGGATTAAAGCAGGGGAACATCACATCTGCTGTTTTATTTTATGTTATTTAGCGTTGGTGAATTGATCACTGTTTGAGTTATGTTAGTGCTTTCCTTGTCTAAGAGCAATTTACTTCGGTTCCTCTGTCTTATAATAGAGACGAAGGGGGTGGGATGGGGTGATAACTTGCTGTATTAAACATGCTTTATATTGGTGTGTTATTCACTAATAAAAATTTTAAATGGAAAAAAAAAAAAAAAATTGGCGTTACATTGGCCATCCTCCAATCTTCAGGTATTACAGATGATTTTAATGATAGTTCACAGATTACTAATAGCAGGTCTGCAATCTCATATTTCAGTTCTTTCAACACCTTTGGATGTATACAATCTGGTCCAGGTGATTTGCTACTCTTCAGTTTATCAAATAGTTGTAATACATCTTCCCGATGTATCGATACTACAGAAGAATTGAAAGAAATATCACCTTTAAATACCACTTCAGTCATGGGTAACATCCCTACATCTTCATCAGTAAATACCAAAGCAAAGAATTTATTCAGTCTCTCCGCTAAGGCCTTCTCCCCTCTTAGTGCCCCTTTTACCTCATCTATCATCTAATGTTCCAGCTGACTCTCTCACAGATTTTTTGCTACAAATTTACTTGAAAAAATCTTTATTATGCATTTTTGCTTCCACAACAAGCTTCTTCTCAAATTCTCTCTTTGCCTGCCTTATCAATGCCTTGCATTTAACTTGCCAGTGCTGGTGCTGTTTCCAGTTTTCATTATTTGGCTCTTTTTTTCCATTTCCTGAAAGATGCTTTTTTGGCAACAACAGCCTCTCTGACCTCACCTTTAAACCATGCTGGCAGTTTTTTGGACTTACTTCCACTTTTCTTAAAGCGTGGAATAGAGCTGATCTGGGCTTAAACACCTAAGCTTGATGTAAGTCTTTAACCATTGCAACTGCTCCTTTTAGTTTTTTCTTAATTATTTTCCTCATTTTATCATAGTCTTCCTTTCGAAAGTTAAAAGGTAGTGCTGTGGGGATTTTCTTATCATCCCTTCTCCATTAAATAAATCAAACACGATCATGCTATGATCACTATTGCCAAGTGGCCCCAACACCCTTATCTCTTGCACCAGATCTGGTGTTGCACTAAGAACTAGGTCCAAAATGGCTTCCCCTCTGGTCGGTTCATGAACCCAGCTGCTCCAAGAAGCAGTCATTTATTTCATCTAGAAATTTTATTTCCCTAGCATGTCCTGCCATGACACTGACCCAGTCAATAAAAGGGTAATTTAAATCACCTATTATTATTACTGTGCTGTAACTTTTGTTAACTTCCCTGATTTCTTTGAGCATTTCATCATTTATTTGTTCATTCTGGCCAGGCGGTCGATTGTACACCCCCACTGCCATCGCCTTCCCCTTTTTACATGGAATTTCAATCCATAGAGATTCTACAGAAAATTTTGTTTCCTGCAGAACTTTAATCCTTTGTGACTCAATGCCCTCTCTAACATAGAGCGCAACCTCTCCACCAATTTTATCAGCACTATCATTACGATATAGCTTGTACCCAGGTATCACAGTGTCCCACTGGTTGTCCTCCTTCCACCATGTCTCTGAGACACAAATCATATCTAACCTCTCATTTAGTATTATATATTCTAACTCTCCCATCTTATTTTTTAGACTTCTAGCATTTGCATACAAGCATTTTAGAGACTGTATTTTATTCATATTAATCTGGCTATCAGTTGGCAGGTATAATTTTGAAATTTTAAGCTTTGTCTGCTCCGTACTCAAGGGCATTTGGGCTACTTTTGTCTTTATTGGAACCTCTCTTCTGATATGCCCTAACTTCATTCTTTTGGTAGTATCTTTCAAGGATACATTGTTCCGAGCCATGCGCTCTTGGGTGACTGTCGGCTCTCTCCTGTTATCTAGTTTAAAAGCTGCTCTATCTCCTTTTTAAAGGTTAATGCCAGCAGCCTGGTTCCATCTCGGTTAAGGAGAAGCCCATCCCTTCGGAAGAGCCCCTCCATTCCCCAGAATGTTCCCCAGTTCCTAACAAATCCCAAACCCTCATCCTTGCACCATTGTCTCATCCTCACATTGCGAATGTGGAGCTCTGCCTGCCTTTTGGGTCCTGCGCGTGGAACAGGAAGCATTTCGGAGAACACTACCCTGGGCATTCTAGATTTCAACTTCTTGCCTAAATTTAGCCTCCAGAACCTCCCTACCACATTTTCCTATGTCACTGGTACCGACATGTACCAAGACAGCAGACTCCTCCCCAGCACTATCTAAGACCTTGTCTAGGTGGCGCGTGAGGTTCGCTATCTTCGCACCAGGCAGGCATGTTACCAGGCAATCCTCACATCCACCAGCCACCCACCTATCTACATGCCTAATGGTCGAATCACCAAGTATAATGGCTGTCCTAACCCTTCCCTCATAGGCACATGGCCCTGGAGAAACTTCCTCGGTGCGAGAGGGTTTTACATCACATGGAGGACAGGTCCTTGACAGGTCCTAGGTACAGGATCACCTCCTGCCACACCAGGGTGATGCTCTCCTGTCACGTGACCTCTTTCCTCCATGGCAACAGGGATACTGCCAGACTGGAGGTGAGACTTTAGGACTATATCCCTGTAGGTCTCATCTGTGTAACTCTCTGTCTTCCTTATGTCTCCCAAGTCTGCTACTCTAGCTTCCAGAGATCGGACTCGTTTCCTGATATCAAAGAGCTCCTTGCACCTAGTGCACACACAAGATCCCTCACTAACTGGGAGAAAATCATATATGTGACACTCGATGCAAAAAACTGGAAAACCCCCGTCTTGCTCCTGGACTGCTGTCTGCATTTTAGTTTTAAGGTTGTGTTTAGATATTTAAATTCTTTACTTAGTAAGGGTTGCTGGGGATACTTATAGTAATAGAATTATACCTAATACGTTTAATATACTTTGTTCACCTGAAGCTTAATTCATCTCAGGTCCTTAATGTATGCCTGATGAGGATAAACAGCTGCACCTGAGAGTGAACATGGCACCTCCTTTTCTTTAAGAGGTTTAAGCACCTAAAAAGCTATGATTATCTCAGGGCTGGTTGGATGTCGGGGAGGGAAAGAAGACTTATTAAAAGCTGGCTACTACACAGTACCCTGTCCTGTGCTTCTAAGGTAATCTGTGACCGATTTACAGGGAGAGTCCCACAGCCCTTGCTTTGTTAGAGGGAGTCTTGGGGTCTAAATTTAACCAGAAATCTCTCTGCTGTGTTTTAAATTTAAACTGAAAGCTCTTTGCTGCTACTAGGCCCTGACTGATTTAACAAATACACTGGGTTTACAGATTAATCAGCTTTAAACTAAAGAATTCCTTTTTCCCCAAGATTTAGAAAAATTACCAGAAGTAAATAATTACAATTTCAGATCTCTCTCCAGAAGTAGCAGCCCTCTTTTGTAGTCTTTCAGGTCATATAATATTATATAAATTAAATAAGATCATGGGCAATACCAACCCTTGTGGGATTCTGCATAACCTGGCAAACCATTCCATTCGGTCATTACAGCATCTCATTTGCTTTCTAAGTTCTTCCTCTGGCACCAGGGCTGTCCCCCAGGACCCGTCCGTCCACTTGGCGAGCTAGACAGCCGGGTGGGTGGCTATTCTGATCTCCATCTGACGCAAACTACCATCAGAATTGAAGGATATGGTGTGCTGTGAGCAATAAAGCCGCTATTTTTAAAATACTGCTGTCGCTGCAGCCCACCTCCAACCCCCCCCCCCCCCAAGACTGAATCGGCAGCAGCAGGGGCGGCAGTGCAGTGCGTCTTGGCTTGGTAGGGGCAGCTTGGCGCAGCCGGGGTTTTAGCCTGGGGGGGGGGGGACAGAAACCCAAGGGCTAGCCCTGCTGTCCCCTCCTTCAGCAGCCAAGTTCCAGCTTCCTCGGATAGCTAGATTTGAATACCCTGGGGTGGGGGGTGGAAAGGGCTGGGGGAGTTTTCACCCCTGCAGATCTAGTCAGCTAAGTCTTCAGTAGTTCTCTGAAAATTTACCCCTTTAATAGATAGTAACATATATATAATGGCAAATGAAGACCAGTATGGTCCATCTAGTCTGCACAGTAAGGTGGCTAGAATAGGTGTACCCACTTCTACGTGCAGGTCACCCCCCTCTATGCCTTTGTTTAGGAGTGCCCCACTGTTCCGTACAGGTAACCCTCCTCTATGCCTCTGTTAGGAGTGCCCCGCTGCTCCATACAGGTAACCCCCCTCTATGCCTTTGTTTAGGAGTGCCCCGCTGCTCCATACAGGTAGCCCTCCTCTATGCCTTTGTTTAGGAGTGCCCCGCTGCTCCATACAGGTAACCCTCCTCTATGCCTTTGTTTAGGGGTGCCCCACTGCTGCGTACAGGTCACCCCCCTCTATGCCTTTGTTTAGGGGTGCCTCGCTGCTCCGTACAGGTCACCCCCCTCTATGCCTTTGTTTAGGAGTGCCCCGCTGCTCCGTACAGGTCACCCCCCTCTATGCCTTTGTTAAGGGGTGCCCCACTGCTCTGTACAGGTCACCCCCCTCTATGCCTTTGTTTAGGGGTGCCTCACTACTCCGTATAGGTCACCCCTCTCTATGCCTTTGTTTAGGAGTCCCCCACTGCTCCATACTGGTTACCCACCTCTATGCCTTTGTTTAGGGATGCCTCACTGCTCCGTATAGGTCACCCCCTCTATCCTTTGTTTAGGGGTGCCCCACTGCTCCGTACAGGTCACCCCCCTCTATGCCTTTGTTTAGGGGTGCCTCACTGCTCCGTATAGGTCACCCCTCTCTATGCCTTTGTTTAGGAGTCCCCCACTGCTCCATACTGGTTACCCCCCTCTATGCCTTTGCTTAGGGATGCCTCACTGCTCCGTATAGGTCACCCCCTCTATCCTTTGTTTAGGGGTGCCTCACTGCTCCGTACAGGTCACCACCCTCTATGCCTTTGTTTAGGGGTGCCCCACTGCTCCATACAGGTCACCCTCCTCTATGCCTTTGTTTAGGGGTGCCCCACTGCTCCATACAGGTCACCCCCCTCTATGCCTTTGTTTAGGGGTGCCTCACTGCTCCATACAGGTCACCCCCCTCTATGCCTTTGTTTAGGGGTGCCTCACTGCTGCGTACAGGTCACCCCTCTCTATGCCTTTGTTTAGGGGTGCCTCACTGCTCTGTACAGGTTACCCTCCTCTAGGCCTTTGTTTAGGGGTGCCTCACTGCTCTGTACAGGTCACCCCCCTCTATGCCTTTGTTTAGGGGTGCCTCACTGCTGCGTACAGGTCACCCCCTCTATGCCTTTGTTTAGGGGTGCCTCACTGCTCCATACAGGTCACCCCCCTCTATGCCTTTGTTTAGGGGTGCCTCACTGCTGCGTACAGGTCACCCCTCTCTATGCCTTTGTTTAGGGGTGCCTCACTGCTCCATACAGGTCACCCCCCTCTATGCCTTTGTTTAGGGGTGCCCCACTGCTGCGTACAGGTCACCCCTCTCTATGCCTTTGTTTAGGGGTGCCTCACTGCTCCGTACAGGTCACCCCCCTCTATGCCTTTGTTTAGGGTTGCCTCACTGCTCTGTACAGGTCACCCCCCTCTATGCCTTTGTTTAGGGGTGCCTCACTGCTCCATACAGGTCACCCCCCTCTATGCCTTTGTTTAGGGGTGCCTCACTGCTCCGTACAGGTCACCCCCCTCTATGCCTTTGTTTAGGGGTGCCCCACTGCTCCGTACAGGTCACCCCTCTCTATGCCTTTGTTTAGGGGTGCCTCACTGCTCCGTACAGGTCACCCCTCTCTATGCCTTTGTTTAGGGGTGCCTCACTGCTCCGTACAGGTGACCCCCCTCTATGCCTTTGTTTAGGGGTGCCCCACTGCTCCGTACAGGTCACCCCCTCTATGCCTTTGTTTAGGAGAGCCTCACTGCTCCATACAGGTTACCCCTCTCTATGCCTTTGTTTAGGGGTGCCTCACTGCTCCGTACAGGTCACCCCCCTCTATGCCTTTGTTTAGGGGTGCCTCACTGCTCCATACAGGTCACCCCCCTCTATGCCTTTGTTTAGGGGTGCCCCACTGCTCCGTACAGGTTACCCCCCTCTATGCCTTTGTTTAGGGTTGCCCTACTGCTCCGTACAGGTCACCCCCCTCTATGCCTTTGTTTAGGGGTGCCTCACTGCTCCATACAGGTCACCCCCCTCTATGCCTTTGTTTAGGGGTGCCCCACTGCTCCGTACAGGTTACCCCCCTCTATGCCTTTGTTTAGGGTTGCCCTACTGCTCCGTACAGGTCACCCCTCTCTATGCCTTTGTTTAGGGGTGCCTCACTGCTGCGTACAGGTCACCCCCCTCTATTCCTTTGTTTAGGGGTGCCCCACTGCTCCGTACAGGTCACCCCCCTCTATGCCTTTGTTTAGGGGTGCCCCACTGCTCCGTACAGGTCACCCCTCTCTATGCCTTTGTTTAGGGGTGCCCCACTGCTCCGTACAGGTAACCCTCCTCTGTGCCTTTGTTTAGGGGTGCCCCACTGCTCTGTACAGGTCACCCCCCTCTATGCCTTTGTTTAGGGGTGCCCCACTGCTCCATACAGGTAACCCTCCTCTATGCCTTTGTTTAGGGGTGCCCCACTGCTCCGTACAGGTTACCCCTCTCTATGCCTTTGTTTAGGAGAGCCTCACTGCTCCATACAGGTTACCCCCCTCTATGCCTTTGTTTAAGGGTGCCTCACTGCTCCGTACAGGTCACCCCCCTCTATGCCTTTGTTTAGGAGAGCCTCACTGCTCCATACAGGTTACCCCCCTCTATGCCTTTGTTTAGGAGAGCCTCACTGCTCCGTACAGGTTACCCCTCTCTATGCCTTTGTTTAGGAGAGCCTCACTGCTCCATACAGGTTACCCCCCTCTATGCCTTTGTTTAGGGGTGCCTCACTGCTCCGTACAGGTCACCCCCCTCTATGCCTTTGTTTAGGAGAGTCTCACTGCTCCGTACAGGTTACCCCTCTCTATGCCTTTGTTTAGGAGTGCCTCACTGCTCCATACAGGTTACCCCCCTCTATGCCTTTGTTTAGGGGTGCCTCACTGCTCCATACAGGTTACCCCCCTCTATGCCTTTGTTTAGGGGTGCCTCACTGCTCCGTACAGGTCACCCCCCTCTATGCCTTTGTTTAGGAGAGCCTCACTGCTCCGTACAGGTTACCCCCCTCTATGCCTTTGTTTAGGGGTGCCCCACTGCTCCGTACAGGTCACCCCTCTCTATGCCTTTGTTTAGGAGTGCCCCGCTGCTCCATGCAAGTCATCCCTATTTGTGAGATATAAGAGATAATTAAGTTTATTTGGATTTTCTCCTCTTGCTATAAAGGGATCCACTGTGTCTGTCCCAAGCCACTTTGAATTCCATCACTGTATTTGCTCCCTCCACCTCCATCGGGAGGACATTCCAAGCATCCACTACCCTTTTAGTGAAAAAGTATTTCCTAACGTTGCTTTTAAGTTTACCTCCTTCCAGTTTCTTTTTATGCTTTCTAGTTTTACAGCTTCCCATTGTTTGAAAATTTATGCCTGGTTTTCTTAGCTGGTGATAGTCTGTGCCAGATAAATCACTCTGGTGTTTTCTCTTTTTTTGACAGCCTCACACCTGTTCTGTAATTATGAAAACGCAGTTTGAGATGGTGGCTAAGTGGTTCAGGGTTTCCCTCTAGTGGTCATGTGGTGTTTTGCAATCACCACTTTTTATAGTGCGTAGCAAACGTTTTAAGGTGTTTTTTTTTAATCGTTTCACTTGTCAGTTTCCAAAGTGAGGGAATGATTAGAATTTTAAACATATCTTCAAAATATTTATATTGATACATGTCCAAAAGTTGTTGCAAGGGAGGTGCCATAGGCAGCTCTCATTCTTGCGACTACCACTGCTGCATTTTTCTGGGACCAACGACGGAGAGGCCAAGGCAATAAAAGGGACAAGAACTGCAGCACAGAGAGAAGCCTCTGAAGGTGCTGCCGGTCCTGCTTTGATGCAAACAGGAAGGGGACAGGACCGGCAGCATGCAGGACTTCAGAAGCTTCTCTTCCATTTTACTGCCATTACTGATGCCTCTCCCGGAGATAATGGTGGGGGCAGGAGATCAAAGGCAGCATTTTCAAGGGCACGTTCTGCCCCCCTCCAAAGTTGCTGCTCTAAGCAACTGTCTAGTTCCCTTAATGGTAGCACAGGCTGTCCTTTCCTCCTGAGTACCCAAAAAGACCAAATTACTGAAGCATGGCAAGGTTTTGCAATTAAAGTATGTTAATATCAATTTTGAATGCATAGTGGAGGTACTGTAAGTTTACAAACCTTTTTTTCTGCAGGTAAAGCACCCCCTTGTAGAACTAGGTCATGCCCAAAAGTTCATGTGATGCAAATGAGCTCAGGGGAGGAGTTTGGTCTGCATTGTAACTTAGGCACATATTTTGTGCAATAACGTTTCCACCTGATAAATGTCAACACCCACATCTAAGCACTATTTCTGCTGAATTTGTGCAGGTATTTTAGGCACCTATGGTTGTGGTTAACATTATTGGCACCCTTGCATTTTAGGTATGTTGTGTGCAATATCTTGAGAAATAATTAGAAATATTCCAACTGTCATCATAATATTTTAATAGTATGTTCAAAAGTATACAACAAAAAAGAAGATGTCTGTGCAACTTAGACATAGTAATTTCTGAGAGTAAAACAAAATATGACCTAGACAGGATTAATGGCATCCTTCCCTAATATTTGGTTGCACAACCCTTGACAGTGATGTCAGCCTCCAAAACGTTTCTTGTAGCTATCTATAAGTTTTTCATACATCTGTCTACTGGTAGTTTCTCCTACTCTTCAACTGCGATTTGTTCCAACTCATGAATATTTCCAGGATTTCTTTTTACTAATGGCATATTTCAGCTCTTTCCAAAGGTTCTCGATTGGACTGAGATTAGGACTCATTGCTGGCCAGTTTAAAACTGTCCATTTGTTCCTTTTTAACCATTCTTTGGTACTTTTGGGTCATTATCCTGCTGGAGGACCCATGACGTTCGACCCAGACCTAGCTTTTTGACACTAGGTAGTATATTTCGCTCCAAAATACCTTGGTAATCTTCTGACTTCATGATTCCTTTAATACGTTCCAGGCCTCCAGTTCCTGAGGCAGCAAAACAGCTCCACAACATTAGGGAACCTCCACCATATTTAACTGTAGGAAGGGTGTTTTTTCCTTATAAGCTTCATTTCTTCACCTGTAAATGTTTCATTGGTCGGCATTGCCAAAGAGCTAAAGTTTGTTTCTTCTGTCCACAGAACATTTTCCCAGAAGGATTGTGTTTTCTCACGGTGGGTTTGGGCAAAGATCAGGCATGCTCTTTCATTTATTTATTTATTTAACAATTTTTCTACACCGCCTTATCTTAAAATCAAGGCGGTTTACAATAAAACTTCAATTTACAGAGAACTTGCGAGAGAAACAAAACTTTATCCCATTACAGATTAACTTTCTTAGGAAACATAGGGAAGGGGCGAACTGGGAGTGCTAATGTATAACTTATGTACAATGTGACGTATATGTAATTGGTCACGAGGGGGAGCTTCAGATTCGAGTAACGCTGTGGAGTTAAAGGTTTTCATTGAAGTGCTTGATGAAAAGAAGGGTCTTGAGCTGTTTCCGAGAGTCCTTTACGTCTATGGTTGTTAGTTTTTCTGGGAGAGTGTTCCAGATAAAGAGAGCGGCAAGTGAGAGGGCCCTCTTAGCAGTGTTTTTTTTTTGGCTTTTGTGAACAGGTTGGGTGTAGGAATGGTATTGATGATGCTGCTTCTCTCAGGTTGTTAGATTTGATACAGATGAGATCCTGCAGACGTCTGGCTGTTAAGTTGGTTTTGATCTTGAAGATGGTAAGGACAGATTTTTATTTGACCCGTGATCAATGTTCCCTCTAATTTTCTGTAGGCTGTGTGCGCATAAAATATCAGCTGTGTGCAGCTTTTGAAGGAAGATTAAATTTTTGTGCGCCACATAACGACACTCGGAGTTCTATACTTTAAAATTTGACTACACGTCAGAATACAGTATGTACACCACATTGATTTTAATCAAATTAAATGAAAATAGACGATTACTAAATGAAGCGGGAAATTTCTAGTAATTACAATCATAACTTTTACATTTTAAGATGTCTGTGTTGTTTTCTATCAGAATCAGAGCTGTAATTTTTGTGCGCTCTGTTGTAAAGTATGTGCGCTTGCTCGGCGAGGGGTGTGCGCGCGCACACGCGCACAGCTTAGAGGGAACAGTGCCCGTGATGTAATTGGCAACCAGTGCAGTTGGTGCAGGAGGGGAGTTATATGCTCCCATTGAGATGATCCCATGATGGTTTGGGCGGCAGTGTTTTGGACTAGTTGCAGAAGTCAGGTAGTTTGTTTGGGCAACCTTTGGAAGAGGGCATTACAGTAGTCCAGTGATGGCGTTATGATGGACTGACATACTGTGCAGAAGTGTTCTTGACTAAGGAGAAGTTTTAATCTTCTGATCATTGCAGTCTTGTGGAAGGCAGTCCTGGAGGTCTTGTTGATATGAGCTTGTAGGTTGAGATGCTTGTCAATAATGATACCCAGATATCGGACTTCATCCTTTATTGTATTTTGAAAATTGGCAATTTTGATTGAGGCGGAGGGGGGGGGGGGTTGTGTGAAATCAGTGTTCCTTGATTATTGTGATGATTATTGCCTCAGTCTTCTTGATGTTGATGTTGATGTTTTTGTTGGTAAGCCAGGTTATCATTTCATGGAGGCACGTTGACATTGTGGTGAAGTCTAGAGTGCCTAACTGGATTGGGGTGTAGACCATAATATCTGCATATATGGCATATTGTATATTGTGCTTCTTGAATATGTTGCAAACTGATTGTACATAAATGTTAAATAGGAGAGCAGAGAGCGAAGACCCTTGAGGAATTTCTTGGTCGGTGTGGAAAGCAGTTAAGGTGAGAGGACCAGATTTGACTATCTGTTGTCTGTCCCCAAGGTATGACTGGAACCACTTGAGGGTAATGTTTTGGATCCCCATTGATGCTAGTCACTCCAGAAGGATGTTGTGGGAAACTGTCAAAGGCAGATGAGATGTCGATGAAGATTAACAGAAAGCCTCTTCTTATGTTGTCAATACCTTTGAGCAGGTTATCAAATAGATGGATGAGTAGTGTCTCTACGCTATGATCTGGGCGAAAACCGTGTTGGTGTGGATCTAGAGGGGCGTGTAGGTCCTGGAGCTGTCTCTGAACAATCTTCTCAATTATTTTGGAGAGGAATGGGAGTGTCTTTGAGCAGTGAGGTTCTCCTTGGCTTTTGCCCATGAAGTCCTTTGTTTATTGCACGGTGTATGCTGCAGGTTTAAATCATCACTCCAGATTGCTCCAGGTCAGCCTTAAGCTCTCTGGATGTTGTTCATGGTGTTTTTCCAACAGTTCACACTAACCTTCGAAGACTTCTTGGATTAATTCTCCTCTTCCCACCACATTCTGGGAGGTTCTTGACAGTTCCATGAGCCGAAAACATCTTAATAACATTGCGAACTGTAGGCATAGGAATCCCACAGTCTTTGAAGATGGCCTTGTACCCCTTTGAAGTTGATGTTTGGTGATAATGGCTTTTCTGACAATCTTGGGCAGCTCTCTTGCCTTCACCATTGTGAAAATGGAAGAGGGAGTGAATGTGGCCATTTTAAACATTAGAGCCATCTTTCATTGGTTGATTCAAGTCATGTAAGTATTGACAATTGATCACAGGTGCGCCTAATTTTACTGGAATGGGAATATGGTTCTTCCATTCATACTGATTTGATTTGTTTATAAGAGTGCTAATAATCATGTCCTGGCAATGTCACCATTTTTATACTGTTTTCTATAATTTCCTTTTTTAATTGGCCTTATTTTACTTGATTCTTTTGTGTGTCAAATATGTGTGCATATATAGTCCAAAGCCATTTCATTGGCCATTTTCTTTAGGAGATATTGGACATTAAGGGGTTGAACTGCAAGAGTGCCAATATTGTTGACCACAACTGTATGTGCCTTTATAAACTAACTAAAACTGGGTGTCTTCTCCACCTTCAAACCTAGGCGCCCTGTTTTAAAATGACGCTTATTGAGTGCAAAACCTCAGTGGTAATGTTGAGGGAAGGGCTGGGATTTGGGGGAAGTCAGCTATGACATCAATGCTAAGACAAAGAATGTACCTATGAGGCTGTAGTTAAGTGTTCTCTGTTATCTGCCAGTCTTGCAGCTAACGCGCAATAACTCCAGTGAACACTCCCTGCTCCCTTCCCTACATTATCCTAAAATTCTGTGCTAGGTGTTTAACCTGGGATTTAAAGCACTTTAGCGGTTTGACCGGCACATTACTTGTTTTTTAAACATGTGTTAAAACTTTTGTTATATACCAAAGGCAGCTTAGTAAATAAGCCCCATAGAGAAATTAAGTGATTAGACAACAGGAACGCAGTGAGTGGATCATTTTAGTGAGATTTGAGCTTGAATTTCTAAGATTCAGAGCGCACTTGGGTTCAATTTTGAAAACCTGTTTAGTAGTAGAGAAAACTGTTAACTTGACCTGGTTGTTAAATAAATATAATTGAAACATTTTTTTTTATAGACTTTATCTATAAGGTATCACCTTGGACCAACAGCTTGACATGAAAACACACATAAGAAACACAGTGAAAACAATATACCACAAAATACAAACATTACGGCATCTACGACCATTACTTGACCTCAGCAACTTTCGAACAATCTACCAAGCCCTAGTAATCCCACACTTCGATTAATCTAACGCAGTCCTACATGGACTTCTGCAGGCAATGCTAAGCCCGCTCCAGCTTGCGATGAACACAGCCGCAAGAGTTCTAATCAGGGTATCAAGGACGGACCACATCACTCCAATACTGAAGAAACTCCACTGGTTACCTATACAGGCCAGACTTCATTGCAAGATCTTAGTCCTTACCTTCAAAGCCTTAAACAATCAGCCCCCCTCATCCATCAGCAAGATGATTCACCTCATTCCCCCTAACAGAACCAGAAGATCCACAATGGCGAACACCCTGGTGATCCCAAAAGTAATGACAAAATGCTCAAAGGCAACGTCCAACAGGGCCTTCATGATCTACGCACCCAGAGCTTGGAATGCCCTCCCCACAGACATGCGAGTCATCAATAACCTGACCCAATTCAGGAAGGCACTGAAGCATCATCTGTTCATAAGATACTACCCTGAAACCAGCGGTGGAAACCAGGCAGTGAGCAATCATACCAGTCACCTAGAGCACCCTAATAAACAGACCCAACAAGAAAAAGGATAGCTAGCCCAAATGGTCCAACCCGAATAGACTAGAGCCAGAAAATATAGGCATCAGTGCATAAACTGTAGATAGTTACCCTAGTTATATCCAAGTTCTAGTCCCTGTTTCACTGTAAATACAATGCGGTCCGACTGCATGGTATAAGGTTATGTTGAATGTACACCGCACTGATAAGAATAGCGCGGTATAGAAGAGAAGTTAAATAAATAAATAAAATAAATAAATCTAAAAGTCAAATTGGTTTACATTTATTTATTTATTACCATTTCTTTTATACCGCGCTCTTTTCCATCAGTGCGGTTTACAGATAACAAAATGACTCAGTGACAGCTATGGAACATTAACAGCATTGCATAGTAAGTTCAATGCTTTAACAGAATATAAATTCAACAGGGAGTATAGAATTTGTGGAACATTTTACTTTTATCCAAATTTTCAGCCAGACCTAACTGGCTGGATTTGTGGCTGAAACATTCCCGTCAGATGAGATTTGCTGAGCTAGATGTGATCCGACTGTTTTTTTCCTCCCAGAGCTGATGGGGATCAGTATAATCAGTAATGCTGGAAATCGGTGCAAAGCTGCCAGAGTTGGGCGTTTAATTGGTTAAATTAACAGGTGGGGGTGGGGGAGAAGGGATATTTTTAATTTAACCGGGTAGGGTTACCCACATAATTTTCAAACATAGCCAGTTAAACTTTTTGAAAATTCATACCTGTGTTGTAGCTTCCCACATAACGCGGACCAAGAGTTTAAAGAAAACCAGGACGTTGACATTCAGTTCTTTCCAGGCATTTTCTAATTACTGTAAGGTCCATGATCGGGCATTGTAACCTGCCAAACAGCAGAATTTTTATTGAGCTACATTTGGATGCATCTTCAGCAAATGTTTGAAGCCAGGTATGATAGTTAAACATTAAATTATAACAGCAACATAAAACACAGACCTACAATTAAACTAACCTGCCTCCTTTATTCATTTAATTTGTCCAAACTATCTATTTAGCCACATTCGAGTTCTCTCTACAACAAAAAGTGTGCACTTGGGGGGGGGGGGGGGGAGTAGTGGAAGGAATGACGGGGCTGGCTTTAAATTACATAATAGGAATGCGCAGGCTCCAGACATCAAATGCGGCTTCTTCTTTGGCTTGGGGGGGACGACAAACAAGTTCAATTCCAGTCTGATGATGTCATCCAGCCATGATAGCAGCAGCTGTCTGACCCCCATGAGAGGAGGATTTTTGGGAGGTTTCCTTATAACTGGAAATGCCAGTGTCTCCATTAGGGATGTTCTGTTGGTGTTTTTCCCGTTACAGTGGATGTGCATGTGAAACAAAGCAGTATCGGGCTCCCACAAGGAGAACCAGACACACAAGCGATGCTCCAGTTAATCATTGTTTCGGCTTTCATTAATACTCCCCATATGATATGCAGCTTATGGGGTCACCTAGACACGTCTACTGTGCTTATTCAGTAATCAGCCAGAGGCATCGAGGACATCATCGCAACCATCAATGCCACCACTGCTCCAAATAACCCATGTCCAGCTCACTGGATAAGATCTCTGCGCAAAGAACTCAGTCCGATGCTAGCCAGGATCATGGAGCGATCCTTCTCCACAGGAATGTTCCCAGCATGCCTCAAGCAGACGTCGATCCGACCCCTTCTGAAGAACAACAAACTAGACCCCCAGAAGGTGGAGTCCTATCGACCAATCTCAAGCATCCCGCTTCTAGCCAAGATTATTGAGAAGGTAGTTCAATGGCAAATCCAAGAACACATAGACTCCACTTGCCCCCCTCGATCCATGCCAACATGGCTTCAGGGAATCGCATGGAATCGAAACACTTCTTGCCACGCTTCTCAACACATTAATCACAGGGATTAACAATAACAGACAAGGATATGCCCTGATTTTCTTGGACATCTCCGCGGCCTTCGACTCTGTCCACCATAAGCAGCTCCTGATATGTCTCCAGGAAAAAGGAATCCAGGGCTCAGCCTGGAGCTGGTGCAAATCATACCTAACAGATAGATGGCAGCAGGTACGCACAGGCTCTATGACCTCCAAGTCTTTCCAACAAAAACATGGAGTTCCCCAGGGTTCTTTGCTATCTGCCCTATTATTCAATATATATATGCAGCCCATATGTGCCATCATCCGCTCCTTCAATATCTCCTGCCTGATTTATGCAGATGATGTACTACTCTTCACCCTCTTCACCGTTGATCAACCAGACTTCTCCTCACTGGTAAAATGCTTTGGTGCCATCACTGACTGGCTTAACTTACAGAGTCTCAAAATAAATTTCAGCAAGACAGAAGTGCTGTTCATCACAAGAAATCAAACCTTCATCCCTCCGGCAACATTAAAGACAAGAGATGCCGAGCTCCCGAGCCGCCCCACCATCCGCTACCTAGGAGTCACACTTGCCAGCATCTCGAACTCAAAGCCCACATAAGCAACACTGTCAAGAAAGTCTACCATAAGATGAGGACAATTCGATATCTGCAACCCTTACTGCAACCAGAGGACTTCCGGACAATTTTCCAGGCGCTAGTAACCCCCCCACTTTGACTATGCCAATGTGATCCTTCATGGGCTCCCTAAGAACACACTATACCCCCTACAGTTAGCAGTGAACGCCGCTGCCCAATTCCTACACGGGGCCTCTAGAAGAGAGCACATCACTCCAATCCTAAAGGACCTCCACTGGCTACCAATCTACTGCCGACTCATCTACAAAGTTGCTCTCTTAACTTTCAAAGCCATTAACAAAAAAACTTCCGGCTCCTTGACAAACCTTATCCACCCCACACCCACCTCCAGAGCAAGAAGGTCCTTCGCCACCAACACACTAATAACCCCCAGTGAAGTAACAAGATGCACTCAGACAACAAAAAACAGAGCGTTCATGTACTATGCACCTACCTGCTGGAACGAGCTCCCAGTGTCCATCCGCATGATCACCGACCTTGCACAATTCAGAAAAGCACTAAAGCACCACCGTTTTCTCCTACACTATGCCCAGGCTAACAACACATCCCAACCTGACTCTACCTTACGACCCAACTTACACCCCTGTACATAGCTGCAAGGACAACCATGTTACCATAGCCGCGCAGTGACTTCCTGCCCACACTGTATATAGCCTGTATTTACCTCCCCATGGTTATTAACCCAAGTTGTATTTCCTGTTCAATGTAAGTGCGAAGCAGGCTCTTCCTGCTCTGCACAAAATGTTATCTGTAAACCGCACAGATTTTAAAAAGCGCGGTATATAAAAGCATTAAATAAATAAATAAATAGTCCAGCCCTGGGTATCGATAGTTTAGTATATTGCTTGATATCCCGCCTTCACGGGCTATTTATAGGCTATCAAAGCAGTTTACGTTGTTAAAATCACAGTATAAAAGCATCAAAGTACAATTTACAGCACTTCAAATAAAGAAAAACATTAGTATAAAAATATCCAAACTGTGTACAAAATAGTTGTTAGCATAGAAGAGAGAGGCCGAGAATTAGAAAGCTTAGATGGCAAGCTATAAATAACTTTTGTATGTGTAGTAACGTGCAGGGATGTGTTTAAGTGCTGAGTTAGAGGAAGCGTCATTTTGAACCTGTTAGCCCCCATCCCCACAACAAATTTAATTCCGTGTTTGAAAGCATGAGCGAGGACCAGCCGATTACATCTTCTGACACTTCAGAAGAGGCAGAGCCAGAAATAATAGAGATGTTACCATTACTGGGAAGTGGAAGGCAGCCCCCCAGACGTAATTTATGTTAAGTGCAGCGACAAAACTTTCTTCAGGTATATTCGGGAAAGGAAGAAGATCAGAGGTGGAATTGCAGGGCTCAGAAGTGCTGGGAACGGACTCGTGGAAAATGACATTGATAAAGCAAAATTGCTAAACAAATACTTCTGCTCTGTTTTTACTAAAGAAAATCCTGGAGAAGGACCACTTGTGACTCCCAAATATAAAAATGGGAATGAGGTAGATACCACACCATTCGGAGAGGATGAAGTGTTAGGACAACTTACAAAACTGAAAGTGGACAAGGCCATGGGACCGGATGGGATACATCCCAGGATACTGAAAGAGCTCAGAGAGGTTTTTGCAGGGCCATTAAAGGATGTTTTCAACAGATCCTTGGAAACAGGAGAGGTTCCTCAGGACTGCAGAATGGCTGACGTCGTACCTCTACACAAAAGTGGTGACAGGGAAGAAGTGTCAAACTACAGGCCCGTGAGCCTTACCTCTATGGCAGGAAAGGTAATGGAGACGCTCCTGAAAGAGCGAATAGTGAACTTCAAAACCAGAGGGTTAGAGGATCCGAGGCAACATGGTTTTACTGAGGAGCGATCTTGCCAGACAAATCTCATTGAGTTCTTTGACTGGGTGACCAGAGAACTGGATCAAGGACACCCGATGGATGTCATCTACCTGGATTTCAGCAAAGCCTTTGATACTGTCCCTCTTAGGAGGCTTATCAATAAACTCAGTAGTTTGAGGATGGGTTCCAAGGTGGTAAACTGGATCAGAAATTGGTTGACTGACAGACGACAGAAGGTGATGGTAAATGGAGCTCACTTGGATGAAAGGAAGGTGATTAGCGGGGTGCCGCAGGGTTCAGTCCTGTGCCCGGCACTGTTCAATGTATTTGTGAGTGATATTGCTGAAGGACTGAATGGAAAAGTCTGTCTTTTTGCAGATGACATGAAAATTTGCAACAGAGTGGACTCCCCTGAGGGAGTGCTGAACATGAGGAGGGATCTGCAAAAGCTGGAGGAATGGTCTGATGCTTGGCAATTAAGATTTAATGTGAAGAAGTGCAGTGTCATGCACTTGGGTAGCAGAAATCCAAAGGAAATATACACGATAGGGGGCGAGAGGTTGGTGTGCACGGAGCAGGAGAAAGACCTCGGTGTGATTATTTCTGTAGATCTCAAGGTAGCAAAACAGTGCGACAAGGCAGTGGCAAAAGCCAGGAGAATGTTGGGCTGCATACAAAGAGGAATCACCAGCAGAAAGGAAGAGGTACTTATGCCACTGTACAAGTCACTGGTGAGGCCTCACTTGGAATACTGTGTTCAGTTTTGGCGACCGTATCTTGCAAAGGATGTAAAAAGAATGGAAACTGTTCAGAGGAAGGTGACCAATATGATTTGGAGCCTGCGTCAGAAGCCTTATGAGGAGAGACTTGAAGACCTAAATATGTACACTTTGGAGGAGAGGAGGGACAGGGGAGATATGATTCAGACCTTTAAATACTTAAAGAGAAATAATGAACAAACAAACCTCTTCCAAAGACGGGGAAGCTGCAAAACTAGAGGGCATAACATGCAGCTACAAGGTGGTAAATTGAAAGGCAATGTCAGGAAATACTTTTTCACTGAAAGGGTGGTGGATGCTTGGAATGCCCTCCCGATGGAAGTGGTGGGGTCAAACACAGTGACAGAATTCAAAATGGCATGGGACAGACACAGTGGATCCCTTTACAGCAACAAGATTAAATCTAAATAAACTGAACCATCTAATTTCTCAACAAATAGGGAGTGTCCTACATGGAGCAATGGGGGGAGGAGCGGTGGGTTCACCCCTAAACAAACAAAGAAACAAAGACATGGGGAGGGGTGCACCTACTCCTGCCATATTGCTGGGCAGACTAGATGGACCATACTGGTCTTTATCTGTCGTCATTTACTATGTTACTATGTAAAATGAACCCGGCCTCGACAAGAATGTAAATCATTTTTCAGCAGACAGGAGACGTGTGCAGATTTAATAAAACCATTGCAGTTTAACAGGCTTCTGATGTTCATACCGTTACTTTGTGTCTGTACAGCGGGGTTATAAATATACTGTATGCCTCGAGGGAATTTAAAGTAAAAATATGTTTTATAAGTGGAAGTTCAAAGTTTGGAGTCACAATCCGACTATACTAAGTGGGGTAAATGTGTCAAAATGTTGAGGTGAACTGTCCATTCTTATAGTGGGGGGAAAGGGTCAAGGCTGTCTTGTGGTTCAGGGTATCAGAATTGAAATTGGTATTTTAAGCTGCATGATTAAGATTAGTTTATATTACATTTTTTTCCATTTTGACCATATTTGGGTAGATAGTAAAAACAAAACAAAATTGACAGAGAACCTGGGGATATGTTCATACCTGTGACAGATGTTCTCAGGTATGATATTTAAGACTACAGATGTGTACAAGCAAGCTAGTTTTGCTTCTTATCTTTCATATGTTGTGACTTCATTAGCCATGGCTTTTACCCCTAACTTTCAACCCCTTCCCTACCATTGCCCCTCCCATTCTTGGAGGGACTTCATTTCAAGCAGGGGAATTCAGTGACTTTTGCTACAAATTCTCTGCCTGAAAGCTTTTTAAAAAGAGGGCTGTTTTGGTTAGATGACATTTTTTGATGCTTGAAATTACCCGTTTATTTTTTTGTAGCTTGTTGCAGTAGGTGCTGTTCTGTTTTCAGTGAGGTTTTCTATTTTGCTGCTGGCTTTTTCCCCCACTTTGCTGTAGCCTCCAAGCTCAAAGAAGAGCAAAGCTAACAAATATTCTTTGCAGCTACTGCTCGCTGCTGAGGTGTTGGATTTCTTCCTTCCCATCCCAAGGTTTGCATTTTGGTATATAAGACTAGATCCCACAATTAAAGGACTAGCTTAGATGTTTTATTTTTGAGCAAGATATTTTAGGGAGCTAAAGATATAGGCCAATTTTAGGTTCTTTAGGGAAATAATTCTGTATAGTAGCATAATTCAGTGGCCGTTAGTAATATCTTAATAACACACTCCAGATAAATAAACACATTTTGTAGTCTGAAGAGATGAGGTACACTTAGTGCAAACCCCAATAATAGGTGAGCAAACAAGTAGAGCTACACAGAAGGAATCTAAACAAAGCTATTCGCTTTTACATAACAAAAGCTAGTTTTGTTTTATTGTATACTGGCAGGACAGCTGAGAAGAGAGGAGAGACTTTGGTAGGTGGTTTTTCGCATTATTTTCCAACAGGTACCAAAGTTCTGACAGCAGACATATGGCTGGGAAACATTGTGCTGCCAAATCTGTTGCCTCTGTTACTACTTCTATAGCCATCCAGACAGCTGTCTAGATCCAAGGCATGGAAGTGATTCAGTGTGCAAGGTGCCTGCAGGTTGAATCCCTGGGGGTGGGGGTTGAGAAAGTGGCAAGGTGAAGAAGCATCTGTGACAATTACAGGTACATTGGTGAAATGCTTAAAGTTTCCAGCAGAGGGGAAGATGACACTGTACAAAAAGTTGACAGCTGGGCACAGATCACCAAGGCCTGCAGATCTGAAACCCTGAGTCCTTGAGTTTTAGGAAAGGTGAACTGGTATGCAGCCCTGGAAGTGGAAGTGGCGACAACATTCCAGGAACAGGAGGTATTGTAGCTCCAAAACTAGGAAGCGAAGGATAGTGGTTATTTAGTTTATTTATTTATTTATGTCTCTTATATACCGCGCTATTATAATCAGTGCGGTTTACAGTTGAACAAAACATACAGCAATGCAGCAGGTCACATTGAGTTTACATTGAACAGGGGTAGTAAACTTGGAAGAACCGGGAGAACTATATACAAATTATGGACATTCTTAGGACATATAAGGATCGTAAACAGATGCCTAAGCTCCTGGGTCAGGGAGAGAAGGTAGGGGACAGGTGATTAACCGTTCTCTAAGGGAGGCTGATCAATGGGGCGGGCTAGGTAGGAGGGTAAGGTGATGGCTGTGTGCTTTCCAGAATTATTATCAGGGTAATGTAGCAGGAACAAGTGGTGTTTGAGAGCTTTTCTGAATAACGGTAGATTGGAGATAGCTCGGATTTCTGCTGGGAGGGCGTTCCAGGCCATAGGTGCGAAAATGGAGAAGGCTCTACTGGCTGTTGTCTTTGTACATTTTATCACTGACTTAGGGACTTCAAGGGTATTCATCAATGTAGATCTCCTGATTCTGTTGGCTGGAGTGCTGTGGAGAAGTTTACTGATGGGCATGGGTGGCTGGTTCTTGAGGGCTTTGAATGTCAGGACAAGAGTCTTGTAGTGGATTCTGGCCTGCAGGGGTAGCCAGTGTAGGTTCTTCAGGACTGGTGTTATATGGTCTGACCTTGATAGACCTACCAGAACCCTCGCAGCAGAGTTCATGGCAAGTCGGAGTGGGCTTAAAGTCGACTGTGGAAGTCCCTGGAGGATGATGTTAGCGAAGTCGAGATGGGGAATAACTAGAGCTTGGAAGATTGATCGGTATTCAGGGAAGTCTAGTAGTGGTCGGAGATGACGTAGTGATTTGATCTTGTGATAAATCGCTTTTGTAGTGTTTTTGATATGTGCTGACAAGTCCCTGGAGGATGATGTTAGCGAAGTTGAGATGGGGAATAACTAGAGCTTGGAAGATTGATCGGTATTCAGGGAAGTCCAGTAGTGGTCGGAGATGACGTAGTGATCTGATCTTGTGATAAATCGCTTTTGTGGTGTTTTTGATATGTGCTGACATGTCTAGCCTCTGGTCAAGGGTAATACCTAGATAGCAAATTGTGGGTTTTGCCTTAAGTTCTGTGTTGTTGACTTGTAGTGAGGGAGGTGGCGTGAACTTCTGGTTTCTCGTGACGAATAGAACATCCGTTTTGCTGTGGTTAATTCGTAGATTTTGAGAGAGGAGCCAGTTTGCCACTGCTTCAAAGCATCTTAATATTGGAGAGAAGTCAGGTTGATCAATCTTGAAGGGTGTGTAAATGAGGATGTCGTCTGCATAGGCTAGGCATTGGACATTGAAGGATCAAATTAATGCACAGATGGGCTGCATGTAGATGTTAAACATCAATGCAGATAGGGATGAGCCTTGAGGTATGCCTTGTTTCAGTGGGAATGGCTCTGAGGTCGTGGATCCTGCTCTGACTTGTTGCCATCTATTGCACAGATAAGATTTACACCAGGCTAGCGCTGAGCCTAGTATTCCTTTTTCTTTGAGGCGAAGTAAGAGTGTCTAGTGGTTCACCGAATCAAAAGTGGCTGCTATGTCCAAGAAGATGAGGACATATCCTTGTGGATGTTGTCAAGACCAGTGACTAGATTGTTAAAGAGGGTTGTAAGCACTGTTCCCTCTAAGCTGTGCGCTTGTGCGCGCGCACACACCTCGCCGAGCGAGCGCACATACTTTACAACAGAGCGCACAAAAATTACGGCTCTGATTCTGCTAGCAAACAACACAGACGTCTTAAAATTTAAAAGTTATGATTGTAATTACTAGAAATTTCCCGCTTCATTTAGTATTCATCTATTTTCATTTAATTTGATTAAAATCAATGTGGTGTACATACTGTATTCTGACGTGTAGTCAAATTTTAAAGTATATAACTCCGAGTGTCGTTATGTGGCGCACAAAAATTTAACCTTCCTTCAAAAGCTGCACACAGCTGATATTTTATGCGCACACAGCCTACAGAAAATTAGAGGGAACATTGGTTGTAAGGATGGTATCAACACCATGTGCTTCTCTAAAGCCATGCTGGGATGGGTCCAGAGGTGCTTCAATGTCGACATAGTGTTGAATTTGTCGCTGGACTACCTTCTCAAAGATTTTGGCAAGTAGAGGGATGCTCGAAATTGGTCTGAAGGACTCAACTTTAGATGGATCAAGTTTACTATTTTTTAACAGAGGACGGATGGATGTATATTTTAGGCTTTGGGGGAAGGACCCTGTTGATAGGGATTGGTTCAGGATTCTGCATATTGTTGGACTGAGGTCATGGCGCAACTCTTTAATCCAGCTTGCAGGGCAAGGATCGTTAGGAGCAGTAGTGAGGTTAATAGAGGAAATAATATCTACAATCTCTTCATTGGATACCTCAGAGAATTTCAGCAGAGAGGTGAAGAAGGATGTGATGGTTGCAACCATATTGGTCTGGATCGACTTTGATTGTAGGAAATTGGCATAGTCTTGTGGCTGGGGCGTGGGTGATTGGGCTAGAGCTGGATCGCCTGTCAAGGTCTTGACAATAGTGAATAGGTCATGTGGTTTGTTCAAAGATCGCTTTAGTAATTCAGAATGGTACTGTTTTCTTTTTTCCATGGTTTTCTCCCGGTGTAACTGTAGTTGAGTGGAGTATGCCCCGAGTGCCTCGGAGGTCCGGGTGTGTCGCCACTGTCTCTCGAGCTTGCGTAGGTGGAGAAGCAAAGCTCGCAGGTCCTGGGAGTACCATGGTGCGTGTTCACGTTTCGCTGGGTTCTTGTTGGTAGCTGGGAGACAGGCAGCAGCTCTGATGGCATCATCCCAGTTGGATACCAATTCGTCTGGGTCAAGGGATTCATTAGAGAGGAGAGGTAGGATCTTCTCGAGGGCCTTCTCCTTAACAAGGGGCCAAAAGCGTGTTGTCATAATTCTAGGGGGGGGGGGGCACTTGCTTTATTGTTGAAGTTGCTGGGGTAGTTGGTGGGTATGTGGAATAGGAGTAGGTTATGGTCAGACCAGGGTACAGGTGTTATGGAGAGCAGCAGGCTCTGGGATGAGTTGACAGAAGTTTGAGGGCCGAAGATCAGGTCCAGTTTACCACCCTTGTTATGCGTGGGGGAGTCGATGAGTTGCTTATAGCCCAGCTCATTCATTGCATCAAGGAAGGCTGATGAATGTGTATCTAGTAAGGAGGGTAGGTTGAAGTCTCCCATCAATTCAGGGAGCGTGGATTACTGGAGTTACAGGCTAGATCAATTATGATGAAAGGTCATCTGGTGATGATGTTGGTGCTCGGTACAGTAGGTTAATTGAGCAGTGTTCGTTCGATATGGAGATTATGTCCAGATAGGTTGAGCTATTGGTGTTGTTTAGAGCAAATTGGAGTTCGGATCTGGCAAGGATGAGCGTGCCTCCTCCCCTCTGGTGGGTCCTATGGCAGGCATAGGTCGAGTAACCAGGTGGTGATTGGTGACTCCCTTCTGAGGGGTACAGAGGTATCCGCCTGCCAGCCAGACATGTCCCGGGAGGTGTGCTGTCTGACCGGTGCCAAGATCAGAGACATTATATAAGGTTTGCTGAGACTTCTCCATCCTACTGACTACACTAGCCGATTCTATTCATCCATGCTGGTGTGAATGATACGTCCTCTGTTCCCATCTAAGCATATCAAAAGTGACGCGGCTCTACGAGAGACAGTAAAGCACTTAAGTGTGCAGGTGGTGGTCTCCTCAATGCTCCCTGTCGAGGGTCCTTGGCTGAGAGGCTCGCATCCTGGAGATGAATGCCCGGCTGCATGAATAGTGTCAAGAACATTTTGGCTTCCTGGACCATGGCATGATTTTCCAAGGGCTGCTGAGCAGAGATGGTGCCCACCTGTTGAACAAGGTTTTCCACAACAGATTGGCTAATCTGCAGAGGAGGGTTTTAAGCCAGCATCATTGGGGATGGCTTTGAATCCCCTCCCCCCACCCATAGTTTTTATGTTTATGATGCATGTTTTGTATGTAAGTTCTGCCCAATTTATTATTTCCTATGTGTATAGTAAAAGACCTAGAGCGCTTGTATTGGGAAGGCTTTCTGTGAATCAGAGGGAACAAAGATCACTCCTAAACCTGCTCGGAAGTTGGTTTATCTTCTGGCCTCTATTGCCAGACCATTTCAGTGTTCCCTTCCTCTTTGAGTCATACTAGGTCAGTCCTGAATTGAACACCCAGGTCCCCCTCTAAATATTAGCATCAAGCTTTCTAACAACCCCCCACGGCTACCAAAGTGGCATCTGGCTTCCCCGTGATCACTGGAGTTTGCATTTGTTAGCCATGGCCACTCCATGTAGATTAGCCCGGGTCACTTGCATAGCTGCTGTTTGGGTCACGGAAGCCTGAGGAAGGGATTGATTCAGCAGTAATATGAGGAAGAAATAGGACATAAAAGCTTGGTCGGAGCAAAGCTCTGTCTGTTCTTCCTGAGAACAAGTGGCAAATCAGGAGTCGGCAGCCCTTGGTACTGATGCCTCCGAGCTGGCATGGTGTAGAATTTTCAAAACCCCAAAATAGTGCAGCAAGATCCCAAAGCCAAAAAGGGGAGGATGGGATCAGAGCCATCCCTGCTAATGAGTGACAGTGGTTTTCGCAATGGCCCTGCATTTAAGACCCTACCTACTTATACAAATGAGGGCCTGCGTTGCATCTCTGCACATAGCACCTCAAGCCGCATCCAGGCGGGATGCCTGCTGTAGGTAAGATCACAGATCGGAGATTCCTTTTCTCACAGCATTTAAGAAAGGCTGGGGCTCCTGCTTCCCATTGCTGAAGCAGTGCATTGGCGGGGGAGTCCCCCCTTCAACATTCCAGATTAATTTGCTGCCTTACCGTATGCTTGTTGCCCGACTAAGCCACGTGATAGCAGAATCAGACGCGGCATCACGTAGAAGCGCAAGTGGCCATATGTTGATAATGTGTTCCATTGTCGGGATGTCCAGATTACTAATAGAGCTATAGCTTGTGTTTTGGGCACCAGGCCAATAATGTTTCCAGCTCTTGTGACAGATGCGTGCAGTAACCTTTCAAGGTTAGGTAGCGAAAACTGAAACAGTACTAAGGTTTAGGAAGGCGTCAGATAAGCACAAATGATCCTCATTACTGAGGGAGTGAGAGTTAAATCCTTAAAGTCACGGAGGATTCCCCGTCATGGAGAGTGAGGGGTAAAGTCTGAAATGGTCACAGTGGTAGGCAGTGAAGGGTAAAGCTTGGGACAAGCACCGAGGATCCTCCATGATGGTGGAGTGATAGGTAGAGCCTGGGCAGTGAGCACAGGGGAAACAGCGAGTAAGCCTGGAGATCAAGCTGAATCGACTGCATTGCAGCAAAAAGAGAAAATGGGTCCACTAGAGGGGCCTGGCGAGCTATGCTCATCATCATCATCCGTCTCTCTCTCTCTCTCTCTCTGCTTTTTTTCTGATGATTAAAAGCAAAATTAAAAATGGGGACAGTAGCAGCTAGACAAAACCATCACCATGGTCTAAAGTGGGGTATAGTTATCAATAGAATGAAAAGGATCACTTCTATCTTATAATTGTTTAAAAATCCTGCCCCAGATGCTGGCCAGCCCAAAGATAGTTATAATTAAGCAGCTTGTGGTCGCTTGAGCTCCTGATTTCAGACGGATGGTAGCAGCCAACCCAGCGCCTCCCTGGAGAGAATGAGGTACAGAAAAACTCAGCCATTATTTTTAGTGCTGTTCTGACCTCTAGTGGTGGTTCTTAGCCTTGCATGCTCAGTCCAAACTTCCACATTCGATTTTAAATGGGTTAGTTTTCTTTTTTGTTTCTAATAAATAGGAATCCTTCCTCTGTCACCCTGGTAGGTTAATGAAATGATTATAGAGTTATTCTCTCATGGGTTTGGGTATTTTTTCTTGATTAGATTCACTCATCCCTCTGTTAATGTGAAAGTGAAAATAAGGAACATGAGGGTGTCTGCTGAGAGATGATTACCTAATGTATATAACTCGAACAGTGAGCATTATTTGGAAGGGTGGGGGTGGGGGAGGGGTGGCTAGAAATAATGCAAATTTATATAGATAATATATGAAAAAAATAAGTTTCATGGGCACGTTGCCCAATATTTAGACAGGAGTCTGATAATTTGCATATTGCTCCAGGTCCTTTCTCCGCTGTTACTACTTTATAGCAGAACATCTCTGTCTCTGCAGCAGTTTAGGATTTCTGGGAGAACTGAAAGTGCATTGTTCTATTAAAATATATAAATAGACATTCTACTATATTTATTTTTGCAGAGACCTGGAAGATCATATCACGAGTTCATTCCTGTTTAGCTTTCCTGCTGCTGAAAGGGTGATGCCATACATAGCGTGGTCTGAGTTATATTAATTACTTGTCTTTAATATGATTTATCCAGGAAAGTGCTTAGGAGGAACTCATAAGATTGAAAGCAGCAGCTGGATTCCACAAGCCTGCGGTGCACATCCCAGAGCAACAGTCATGAGTGTGCGGCAAGACCCAGTACGCAGCTGCAGCCAAGAAAGCAAATAGAATGCTAGGAATCATAAGGAAAGGAATGGAGAATAAAACAAAGGATGACATCATAATGCCTCTGTATTGTTCCATGGTGCAACTGTATCTCGAATATTGTGTGCAATTCTGTTCACCATATCTTAAAAAGGATACAGCAGAATTAGAAAAGGTACAAAGAGCCATCAAAATGGTAAAGGGGATGGAAGGATACCCCTATGAGGAGAGGCTTAAAAGGTTAGGGCTCTTCTGCTTGAAAAAGAGACGGCTGAGGAGAGATAAGATAGAGGTCTATAAATTAATGAATGGAGTGGAGTGGAACGGGTAAACACAGATCAGTTATTTATGCCATCAAAAAGTAGAAAGATTAGGGGACAGCTACAATGTAACCCATTTAAAACTAATAAGAGAAAATATTTTTTTTACTCAACGGGTAATCAAATTCTGGAATTCGTTACCGGAAGATGTAGTAAAAGCTGTTAGTGTAGCTGGGTTTAAAAAAGGTGTGGACACGTTCCTGGAGGAAAGGTCCATAAACCACTATTAAAAAGGACACGGAAAATCCACTGCTTACCCCTGGGTCAAGCAATGTTGAACCTGTGTACCTCTGAGAATCTGCCAGGTACTTGTGACCTTTATTGGCCACTGTTGGAAACAGGATACTGAGTTTGATGGACCTTGGTCTGACCTAGTATGGTATTTCTTATGTTCTTATTTTCATGATAGGACCACAGAAGAAGGTAAGAAAGTTGCTGTGGAGGGACTGCTGTAATTTGAGTGGGTTGGTCTGTGGGATCATCGGGGTCTTTTTTTAACTTGTCAGAAATAAACTCCATGTTGATTTACAAAGTAACCAGTAACACTTTGCAGGACTTCTGAAGGCAAGGTATTGATGTAGATGGCTGAATAGCCCAAAGCCCAGTGGGATGGTTAGTTCAGGAAACATAGAAACATGACGGCAGAAAAAAAACCATACATCCTATCCAGACTCCCCTTCCATATCGAATACTATAGTCCCCTTTTTTCCTTTAGAGATTCTCTGTGTTTGTTCCATGCTTTTTTTGAATTCAGATACTATCCTCATCTCTACCACCTGCACTGTGAGTCTATTCCATGCATCTACCACTCTTTCTGTAAGGAAATATTTCCACATATTATTCCTGAGTCTATCCCCTTTCACCCTCATCCTATGTCCCTCGTAGTAGAGCTTGCTTTCAATCGAAAGAGACTCTCCTCCTGTACATTTATACCACGGAGGTATTTAAAGGTCTCTATCATATTGCCTCTATCCCGCCTTTTTTCTAATGAATACATATTAAGATCTTTGTTTGTCCACATATGGTTTATAACAAAGACTACCGACTATTTTGGTAGACACCCTCTGCATTGACTCCATCCTGTTTATATCCTTTTGAAGGTGCGGTCTCCAGAATTGCACACAATACTCCAAATGAGGTCGCACCAAAGACTTATACAGAGGCACTATCACTAGCCCTGTACCTAGCCCTGTGCGAGTGGTGCAGCTGCACAGGGTGCAGAAGGATTAGGGGTGTATGTCAGATTGCCGGATCCCACCCGCCCCCCTGCGTTGCCCTGCCTCTGCCACCACTTTTTTGTTTTCTCGGAGGTGGCGGCAGCAGTATGAGGCAAACCCACATTTGTAGGCAGGTCGGGTCCCTCCTTCCCTTCTCTGATGAAGGTCGCGTCAGAGGAGGGAGGGACCAGGCCAGCCATTCAAATGCGAGTCTTTGCAACTGAGCGTTTGGATTTTTGCAGCCCAAATGCCTGACCCTGCATTTTTTAGCATTACATATCAGCTGCCAAATTCTTGACCATTCTTCAAGCTTAGCTAAATCCCTTTTTATGTTATCTACTCCTTCCTGGGTGTCTGTGGATGATACTGAAATCTTCAATAAAGAGGCAAACCTTACCGACAGCCGTTCCACAATATCACTAACAAAGTGTTAAAAAGAATTGGACCAGGGACAGATCCCTGGGGCACACCACTGGTAACTTCCTTCTCCTCAGAGTGAGCTCCATTTACCTGTACCCTTTGTTGCCTCCCACTCAACCAACTTCTAACCCAGTCAGTCACTTTAGGATCCATCCCCTAGGGTGCTCAGTTTGTTTGTAAGTCGCCTGTGTGGAAGATGTCAAAGGCTTTACTGAAATCTAAATACACCACATCTATGGCTCTCCCTCGGTCCAACTCCCTGGTCTCCCAGTCAAAGAAATCAATCAGATTTGTCTGACAAGACCTGCCTATAGTAAACCCATGCTGCCTCGGATCCTACAATCCATTGGGCTCCAGAAATCTCACTATCCTCTATTTTAGCAGCGTTTCAAATAGATAACTCACCACAGAGGTTATACTAACCGGCCTGTAGTTCTCAACCTCATCCTTACTTCAGCTTTTGTATAAAGAGACCACATGTGCCTTTCTCCAGTTCATTGTGACCACTCCCAACTCTAAAGAAACATTGAAAAGGTCAGTCAGTGGAGCTCCTAGAACTTCCCCAAGTTCCGTCGATAGTCTCAGATATATTTAGCTAGTTCCTCACAAAGACAGTTTTCTGAAAGTCATTCAAGATCCCCTTCCCTTCTGTTCCTATTTGTGGGTGTTTTTGAGGTCCTGCTCCTGGCCCTTCATCTGTGAAAACAGAACAACAATATTTGTTAAGCAATTCAGTTTTACCCTCATCAACTTGTACATATTCCTCCCCTTCGCCCTTGAGTCTGACAATACTACTTTTGCACTTCCTCTTTTCACTAAAATATCTGAAAATAGCTTATCCCCACATTTTATTGCATTGGCTATTTCTTCTTCTTTTTGTATCATTTCTTTCTTGACTACTTTCCTAGCCTCTATAAGTTTTTCCAAATATCGATGCTTGTCTTCCTCTCTCTGTGATCTCTTGTATTTTATGAAGGCCACCCTTTATTTTTCACCTTTTCAGCTACCTGTTTTCCTTTTACATTTATTTACCTTTCTAACATAAAGGTAACAAATATCCCCTTTCAGTATTGCCCATTGCTTTTCTGCATCCCCAGCTGTCCCCATCCCGCTAACGACTCTTTGAGGTATTATCCTATCTCGGCAAAGTTAGTTTTCCTACAGTCTAAGACCCTCGCTTTTGAATGGATTTTATCAGTCCTAGTCCTAATACTGAACCACACCATCTGGTGATCATTGGATGCAAGATGATCGCCCACTATGATATCAGAAACACTTTCTGGTTGGTAAGTACCAAGTCTAGTATGGCCCCTTCACCTGTGGGTTCTGTTACCAGTTGCTGGAATAATTCTCCCTGTAGAGAATCCAGGATCTCCTTACTTCTAGATGACATCGTATCAGGGATGTGCCAATTAACATCTGGCATATTGAAATCACCTGTTATCCTCATCTGACCTGTTAATAACCATATACACACAGGGGTCACTCAACACTGTATTTTAAATTGATTTCTTTTTTTACTGAAGTTCTGCCAAGGATTAATTTTTATATATTCAGCTGTCGTTGTCTTGGGTTCAGTCTGCACTGATCTAATGAAGGGGTCAGAGTTACAAATAACTGTCATGAATCTTGAGGCCATAGGAAGTGTACTCGGGCATCATTTGTTTACTTGTGTGTGTTTTCCAAGGTGCCCAGGGATCTGTGGACGCTACTTGTTAAGTACAAACCACAGACCTATTTGAATACTTGAAGCCTCTGTAGCGGTAAGAAAATCAAAGTGAATAAAGGATTGTAGATCTCTCACGTTTGCTGTGCCAAACAGCATGTCTTTGGAGTGTAGCTTTCCTGAGAACAATAAAATGAGAAAACCATTAATCTGTAAATAGAATATGTGAATTAAGCAGAGGACTGGTATTTCAGTAGCTCATTACTAAAATGTGGTATTTGAGTGATATGCATAAGCGAGGTGCATTACTTTTTATAAATTATGCTGGATGAAAAATTATCTAAAGATATAATAGCTGGCCTTTTTTCTTTTATTACAGTTCCATGTCTGGCAGAAAGCTCTTCTCAGAGAATGGGAATAACCTTTTCTGTTCAAATGCAAACCTCCCCTCCCTTTTACCCCTCTTACAAACAAGTTGAAAAATATTTACAAGTGGTTGAATGGGCTGCAGGCCACTCCATACTGCGCACACCTGGGAGAAATATCATTTTCTGTGCTGGGCTGGCTTGTCATGCAGGGAAATGAATGGAGCAGAGACAGGTGAATAACAACAAGTCTAGTACATTTAAGACCCATCAGAAATATTTTTCACAACACATAATTAAGCCTTGAAATTCATTGCCCAAGGATTTGTAAAAACTGTTAGTGTAGCTGGTCTTAAACAAGATTTGGAAAAGTTCCTGGAGGAAATGTCCACAAACCATTATTGCAGTGGACTGGGGAAATCTTTTGCTTACCCGGAATAAGCAGCGTGGAATCTATCTTTGGGGGACCTGCCAGGTACGTCTGGCTTGCAGTGGCCACTATTGGAAACAGGCTTGATGGACCATTGGCCTTACACAGTATGGCAAATCTTACGTTCTTAGGCCATGAATATGGGCAAACTTGCTAATATATATTGATGACATACTTTTGATCTGGGAGGGACCGGTGGATTCTTTAATTTCTTTTTATGAGTGGCTGAATGGGTTGGATTCTCATATACAGCTTACCCTTAATTATCATATGGATGAGACGGTGTTTTTAGATGTGAGGGTGGATGGGGGACATCTGTGTATGGCTGTTGCAGGGGTTACCTTTCTCGCAGTTTATTCGATATCTTAGGAACTGTTCTGCCTCTGATGACTTTAAAGCTAAGGCTAGGTTGTTGAAAGCCGATTTTGTGGCCAGGGGTTATCTAGATAAGATTATAGATCGTGCATATAGATGGGCTTTGTTTAATGATAGGACATGGCTTTTGTCTCCCCAGGATAAGTTATGAGTGAAAGGCGATGAATATGTTAATTTTATTTCTTGGTTTTCCCATTTAAGCTCAGAAATTCAGCGTATACTTTCTAAGCATGCTAATGTTTTGCAATCAGTCCCAGGACTGAAAGCTAAACATCATCATTGTGTATGGCAGAGAAATCAGAATCTGAAGGAGTAATTGAGTACATCGTGCTTGCATCCCCCAATGTCCCCAAGTAAGAAATCGGTGGGTCACATAAGATGTGGGAATTGTTCTTTATGTGTGGTATCTTGGGAGACAGAAAGTTTTTCTTATGGGGGCAAGGTTTGAGATGCAACACATTATGTGGGTCTGATTTTGTAGTGTATGGGATATTCTGTCCTTGTGGTTTCTTATATATTGGGAAAACCATCCGTTCTTTTAGGATACATTTGGGAGAACATAAGAGTAGGTTGCATTAAAAACGTCACAAGGCTCCAATGGTTGAGCATTGTTTGGATAAAGAACAAGTTTTTAATGATTTGTGCTATTTTTGTATTGAGTGGGTGATGATGGGACGAGGGGTGCTAACATGAGAACAATATCTTGTTCTTCAGGAGCAGCATTGGATTATTTTGCTTCAGACTGTGATTCCTGGTGGTTTAAATTCGCAAATTGATTGGGGAGCCTGTTGTTAGAGTTGGCTAAAGGGTTATCAGTTTCCCTTGCAGTGGATTGGTTGGAAAAGAAGGGAGCGGAGTTACTGTATATATAGAGGTCTCTGCGCCTGTGTAGTGTTTTTTGGAGGGATTTACGAATGATCATGGTTGCACCGTGAGATATTGGTAGCAACATTTTGGTAAGTCTTGTTCAAATGATGGTAGAAGGATTGTTTTTGTGGTGGTGGTTCTATGGAATTGTAGTGCTTTTATAAGAAGTTTTGTGTTGTGTTTTTGTTAGTGATCAATAAGATTGATATTCCCCTGAGGCAGCTGAAAGTGAAATGCTGATGGGACATCCTAGTGGGCAATGGGGTTTTTCCAGATGGAGAGCGGCACTTCATAGTTATGTATTGGAATGAAATGGAAATGTTATAATGAGTTCTAACTAAGTTATGTTCATTGTGTTTTGTGACCGTTCATTCCGCTGATGGCTAATGAAAGGAGTTTTTAGGCAGGTCATTGATGTATTTTCTGGGGTGATAACTTGGCCATTTTTATTAGGGCCTGATTGTTCACCTTTGAGTTCTGAGACCTGCTTTTCTCCTTTGCTGTTTTTTTCCCTAAAGTATTACACTACAAATGTGCTTATTGTGTGGAGCTATTTGAATGTTTATATGAAGTATCATTAGTAGCTCTGAAAGTGACCTTATTATAGTTATATTTTTGGACAAGCCACATGCCTTAGAACTTTGAAATGATCTGATTCCAGAACTTTGGGCCATAACAGCAACTGGGAAAATCAGGTCCACAGATTATTTCTGTCTCTGATAGTATGGTCTTTTACACACAGGGGGGCAATAGCTTTTCAGAAGTATGGTTATGCATTTTTACAGAATTGTTCTGGGAGGGGGTGGTGTATGATCTTTATTTTTTAGTGTAATTATCAAACTCTCATGAGGAGAGAGCCCAGAGGCTTTAAAATTTAGAAGCGTGCCAGGGTGAAGGTTTACCTAAGGTCTTAATACCTTTGCAGCAGCCTTGCACGTACGTGACTGCATTACCCTTTCTATAATCTGGGTTTGCAGCACTCAGTCTGAAGACAGCTAGACCATTATACTTTTAACTTTCAGCAGAGGGATAACTGTGATCATTTGGGGGTGAGGGGAGATGGTAGGTCTCCTGGCTAAATCTACTCCGTCCTCATCCTTCTCGACCTCTCTGCTACTTTTGATAATGTTGACCACAAACTTCTCCTCGATACCCTCTCCTCGCTTGGTTTTAAGGGCTCCGTACTATCCTGGTTCTCCTCCTACCCCTCCCATAGCTCCTTCAGTGTATGCTCTGGTGGCTCCTCCTCCTCTCCTATCCCGCTCCCAGTTGGTGTACCCCAGGGATCCGTCCTGGGTCCGCTCCTTTTCTCTCTCTATACCCAATCTCTTGGTGTGCTTATCTCCTCCCATGGCCAATGACTCCCAAATCTACCTCTCTATGCCCAAAATCTCTCCAGCAATCCAGACCAAGATCTCTGCCTGCCTCTCTGATATTGCTGCCTGGATGTCTCACCGCCACTTGAAATTGAACATAGCCAAGACTGAACTCCTTGTCTTCCCTCTTCCCCCCAAAATCTCCCCTCCTCTCCCTCCTTTCTCAGTCTCCGTGGATGGCACTACGATCCTTCCTGTTCCCTCGGCTCGCAATTTGGGGGTTATCTTTGACTCCTTTCTCTCCTTCCCCATGCATATCCAGCTTGTAGCTAAGACATGCCATTTCTTTCTCTACAACATTAGCAAAATCCGTCCCTTCCTTTCTGAACACTCTACTAAAATGCTTGTCCACTCCTTAATCTCCTCTTGCCTTGACTACTGCAACCTGCTCCTTGCTGGTCTCACTGTGCGCCAATCTTTCCTCTTCAATATATTCAAAATTCTGCTGCTCGACTGGTCTTTCGCCAGCCTCGCTATGCCCACATTACTCCTCTTCTCAGATCACTTCACTGGCTCCCTATCCATTTCCGCATCCAGTTCAAACTTCTCCTCATGACCTATAAATGCATTCACTCTACGGCCCCTCAATACCTCTCATCTCTTATCTCTCCCTACAACCCCTCTCGGGAACTTCACTCGTCTAATAAACTACTCCTATCTAGCCCTCCACTCATATCCCTAACTCCAGACTTCGATCCTTTCACCTTGCTGCACCTTATACCTAAAACAATCTACCTGTGTCTATACGCCAGGCACCCTCCCTAGCCCTCTTCAAATCCAGGTTGAAGACCCACCTCTTCACTGTCGCTTTCAGATCCTGACTTCTGTCCTTTGCCCTGCCCCGACTTCCATCTTTTATCTAGACTAAACTATAAATGCCATATTTTATTTAGATTTGTTTTGTTTTACCCTGAATAGACTATTACTTTGTGTTTTGTCTCGATTGTAAGCTCTAACGAGCAGGGACTGTCTCTTGCATTATATCTGTGCAGCGCTGCGTGTGACTAGTAGCACTATATAAATGCTCAATAGTAGTAGTAATAGTAGTAGTAATTTAGATATTTTCTTCCTACCCTCCCAGAAATCCATGTCGCCAAAGCAATAAGGTACCCCGGAATTGAGTCTATGGAAGGTCTGGGGTGGCTGAAGGTGTGAGATGAATATATCCAGTATTGGTCTGTTACAGATTCACAGCAGAATACTGACCACATTGTTTTATGCAGCCAAGAGAGCAGATAGAAAATTACAAAGGACTGTATGGGGTCCAAGATTCTGCTGTGCTAGGCCCTAATTCAATGAGAACACAGTAGAAACACGTTCTGGCTGGTGGGCGTTTCTTCATAGTAATTAGCAACAGCATAAAGAGCGCAGTTTACTTGAAAAACAATTATGGCCATTCTGTTTAGACTAGAACCAGTCATGGTCTGAAGATAGGGAACTGCAGCCTTCTGTAAGGACTGTAGCACATTCCCTTTATGCTCCTTCCTGTTAGGTGCAGCCCAATATTTTTTTTTTTTTTTTACTCCTTTCTTCTGCATTCCCTAGAGAGTTTCCTATTTGTTCACTGACTGGCTGCCTCTGTAAGCAGAGTTGGGTCTCTCTTGCATCCACTTGTAATCTCTTATTTTATATTTTAGGAACTAGACTGGGGGTCCTCAAAGGCCCTTGTGTGATGTCGCTCATCCGGGATGGGCAAGGGTCTGTCAAATCTGTAAATAATTCCACCCCCCTGCCCTGCTTGGTCTCTCTGAACTGAGTAAAAGCTATTCTAAAGTGATGGGAGTGTAGCAAGCACCAGAAGCCCTCATTGATACTTTGTAACATTCTGTGATACAAAGGAACAGTGAAACTCTCTATCTAGTGCAGGGGTCTGCAACCTTTAAGACATAAAGAGCCACTTGGACCCGTTTCCGAAGGAAAAAAAAAAACTGGGAGCCGCAAAACCATTGCGACATTTAAAACAAATCTAACACTGCATATATTGTTTCTTACCTTAATGCTATATACGACCCCCTACTTTTCCTGTTAAAATATAGGTGTTTGGCCTATACTCGCCGTATAAGACTACCCCTCTTCCTTCGCACACCAAAAAAAATACGCCAGAAAATATCACAACAACAAGTAACAATATTTGATTTCAAAATTATGATGATTTTGTAGTCAAATCACTAATATGAAATAAAATTATTTTTTCTACCTTTGTTGTCTGACCAATTTATTCTTTGATCATGCTGGTCCCGATCTGAGGCTTCTGCTTTCCTGTCTTCTCTTAGCTCTCTTTCTGTGGTCTATGGTCCATCTGCCATTTCTTATCTCTTCTTTCGTTTTCTTCACTTCTTTCCATCAGCCTATTTCCAGTCCCAGTAACCCTCCCCAATATCAGCCCCTTTCCAGTCCTCACTCCCAGTACCTTCCAATGTCAACTTGCATTCCCATGATTGCCACTGGTGTCCATTTCCTTCCAATCCCCCTCCTTCCCCACTGACCAGTCCCTTCTAGTACAAATACCATGGCAGCCTTAGCCCCCAGTTATCTTCCAGGGCCAGCAGCTCTATCCTCCCCTCCCCACAATCAGCCCATGCCCATTCAAAGCCCCCCAATCAGCTCGCTTCCAGTGCTAATCCCCCTCAACCCCATTACCAGTGCTAGCCTCCCCTAATCAGCCCAATACCAGTCCTACCCCCCATCAGCTCATTACCAGTCCTAGTCTCCCCTAATCAGCTCATTTCCAGTGCTAGTCCCCTCAACCCCATTACCAGTGCTCCATCCCTCCATGTCAGCCCCCTCCATGTCAGCCCCCCTCCCTCCATCCATGTCAGCCTCCTCCATCCCTCCATGTCAGCCCCCTCCATCCCTCCATGTCAGCCCCCCTCCCTCCATCCATATCAGCTCCCTCCCTCCATGTCAGCCCCTCCTCCCTCCCTCCATCCATGTCAGCCCCACTCCCTCCATGTCAGCCCTCCTCCCCTCATGTCATCCCCAACTGCTCCCTCCCTCCATGTCAGCCCCCCTCCCTCCATCCATCCATATCAGCTCCCTCCCTCCATGTCAGCCCCCTCCATCCCTCCATGTCAGCCCCCTTCCCTCCATCCATATCAGCTCCCTCCCTCCATGTCAGCCCTCTCCATCCCTCCATGTCAGCCCCCCTCCCTCCATCCATATCAGCTCCCTCCCTCCATGTCAGCCCCCTCCATCCCTCCATGTCAGCCCCCCTCCCTCCATCCATATCAGCTCCCTCCCTCCATGTCAGCCCCTCCTCCCTCCCTCCCTCCATGTCAGCCCCATCAGCACCCTCCCTCCATGTCAGCCCCCTCCCTCCATCCATCCATCCATATCAGCTCCCTCCCTCCATGTCAGCCCCCTCCATCCCTCCATGTCAGCCCCCCTCCCTCCATCCATATCAGCTCCCTCCCTCCATGTCAGCCCCTCCTCCCTCCATCCATCCATATCAGCCCCTCCTCCCTCCATCCATCCATCCATATCAGCTCCCTCCCTCCATGTCAGCCCCCTCCATCCCTCCATGTCAGCCCCCCTCCCTCCATCCATATCTGCTCCCTCCCTCCATGTCAGCTCCCCTCCCTTCTTCTGCAGCCGCGGCTCCCTGCCTCTTACGGAACCGCGGCTGTGCTTTTAAAATCATCTCGGAGCCCTTCCTGTCTTGACGGGCTCCGTGCAGCATTGTCCCGCCTCCAAACTTCCTTTAGAGGCGGGACAATGCTGCACGGAGCCCGTCAAGACAGGAAGGGCTCCGAGATGATTTTAAAAGCACAGCCGTGGTTCCCTAAGAGGCAGGGAGCCGCGGCTGCAGAAGAAGGGAGGGAGCTTACAAAACTATTGCCTGTCACCGGGCGGGCAGTGTGCTCCGGAGCCGCGGCAAAGGTGAGAAAGAGCCGCATGCGGCTCCGGAGCCGCGGGTTGCCGACCCCTGATCTAGTGCATTGTGTTCTTCCCTGGTGTCGCTGTACAGTGGGTGACAGCTTCTTAAAGTTAAATGCACAAGAAAACGGAGCCACTCATTTTTCAGTGGATTAGGAGCCATGGAGGGGTTGACTGACGCTTGCCAGGGGCTAATGGTGCCCTTGTTATACTGCCAGAGACCCAGCGATGTAATTAAAGCCAGGCCTCTGCGGAGAAGCCTAGACCCCTGGAGCTAGTCTTTGACAGATAGGGTGCTGCAGCACTGAAGATGAATGTGCTTAAGATCTGAGATGAAAGCTCAGCACTTTTTGCACTCTGTGACTGAGCCTGGAATCTGTTTTTGGGGGGCTTGAGAATAACGTTAACCAGCAAACAGGGTATGGCACCAGCAGTGAGGAAATGCAGGCTGGTAACTTACTTCTGTATGTACTCAGACACACATCATATTTCTCCCTTTTTTTACAACAATAGAGGAGTTAGCCTCATGATTAAAGCAGCGGCCTGGTGACCAAGAGACCAGGGTTCAATTCCCATTGGCACTCCTTGTGGTCTGGCCTTGGACAAGTCACTGTATTCTCCATTGAAAGGCCTGGCAATCTACTTATGGTCACAGCTTGCCAAGAAAACCCAGGGGCTCAATGGCAAGCATTGCATTGCTTGTCCCATTCCAGTCTGTTGCAGCAAATCTTGCAAAAGGCTAAGTAAACATTCTGGTTAATATGCATATGGTTCCTAGTGACAGTTTTTTTTGGGGGGGGGGGGGATCTAAGGGGCGTTTCACAATGGCCTGCCACCTTTTCCCCTCTCCCACTCTTATAATTTTGTCATTCAATTCACAGCCATAGATGGGTGCAATCTTGAAACAAGACGTAGTGATTTGGTTGTGCCAAATACACATTAGAGTCCAATAATGACATTGTTGCTCATTTTCAGTCTGCAGCGGCGGCCAAGAGAGCAAATAGAATGCTAGGAATCATAAGGAAAGGAATGGAGAATAAAACAAAAGATATTATAATGCCTCTGTATCGTTCCATGGTGAGACCGCACCTTGAATACTGTGTGCAATTCTGGTCACCATATCTTAAAAAGGATATAGTGCTATTAGAAAAGGTACAGAGAAGAGCCACCAAAATGGTAAAGGGGATGGAAGGGTACTCCCCTATGAAGAGAGGCTAAAAATGTTAGGGCTCTTCAACCTGGAAAAGAGACAGCTGAGGGGAGATATGATAGAGGTCTATAAATTAATGAATGGAGTGGAACAAGTAAACGTAGATCGATTGGTTACGCCATCAAAATGTAGAAAGACTAGGGGACATGCAATGAAGCTACAGGGTAATCTATTTAAGACTAATAAGAGAAAATATTTTTTCACTCAACGTGTAATCAAACTCTGGAATTTGTTATCGGAGGATGTAGTAAAAGCTATTAGTGTAGCTGGGTTTAAAAAAGGTTTGGACAAGTTCCTGGAGGAAAGGTCCATAAACCACTATTAAAAGAGACCCGGGATATCGCTGCTTGACCCAATACAAGCATTGTAGAACCTGTGTCTTTTGGGGAAACTGCTAGGTACTTATGACCTAGATTGGCCACTGTTGGAAACAGGATACTGGGCTTGATAAGACCTTGGTCTGACCCAGTATGGCATAGCTTATGTTGTTATGTTAAGGATTCATTCCCCTCTTCCCTTCCCAAGAAAGTGAAGCTGCCATTGGTCTGTTTAATGCTGACCTCTGCCCATGATGCTCCATACCCCCTCACCTCCTGGCTCCTGACTGGAGATGGGGCTGATGGTCTAGAGCAGTTACTGGCAAACCTGTCATGAGGAAATCAGCAGGCATTCATGTTTCTGGCATATCCACGATGACTATGCTTGAGAGATTTGAATTTACAGCCTCCATTCTATGCAGATTTAGCTCATGCATATTCCTCCTGGATGCCCTGAAAGCCAATTGGCTGGTGGGTCCCCCTGTACAGGTTTGGGAGTCGCTGGGCAGTCCCGTTTCTGTGATGTGAGGTGGGTCTAGATGCACTGCCAGGCAGTGGACCACATCAGCTGTGTGCCAGAGCGAATAAATAGAATTGATTTGAGCACATCCAGATGTTTAAGAGGCAGGACTACACAGCAGGAGGGAAATAATGGTTGGGGTAAAATGAGAAAGCTTGCCAAGGAAAGCGCAAGAGAGTGGGGGATCTGTCGGCTGCAGAGGAGGTGGACACAGCATGACGAGGGTCTTCCACCTATGTGATTTATTTATTTATTTTTAGTTTCTTATATACTGCACTATTTAGTATCAGCGCGGTTTACATGGAACAACGAACCATAATGAATAAACGTTAGGTTTTACAGAGAACAGGGTAATACAACTTGGATAACTTAGGGGAAACATGCACATCAATTATTTACATATGTAACAGTAAGCTTTGCATAATGGATTATGAACCTACGGGAAGTTATTAAGAATAGGGACTAATATACAAAGGTTTCTAGAGGAAGAGGTGTGGCTATGGTGGAGTATGGTTGATCTGGTAATGTTGAATAAATAAGTAGTGTTTTAGTGCCTTCCTGAATTGTGTGAATTGTGTGATGTGAGACAGGCTCTCAGTCCAGTTCCAGGGTCCCATATGCTGGTGAATTCTGCTGTGCCACCATTTCACTGACTTGTGAGCAAGACACTGAGACAGGGATCCCGAAAGCAGTGACCATGCAACAGTGTGTTTGGGCAGCAGTGACTTTTCTGGCTCTCACGTTGTTTTGCAGCCACTTGCATTTGCTTCTCTGGACTCCCTCTTGCTTCTGTTCATTGTTTAACTGGCTAAAAACACAAAAATAAATGGAGATGGTATCTTCAGAGTCCAACCATTCATAGAGGAGAAGGTAAAGGACTGCTGGAAATGAAAACATTTTCCTTCCTGTGAGAGTTTCGGGGAACGGAACCAGTGTGTGCGCTTCAGCGGACCCTCTGAGCACATCCACACACACAGGGAAACATACATGTGCATGTGTTAATGGAGATGTATGTTGATGTCCATACTCATGCACGAGTAAATAGTTTGCACGTCTGCTGTCTGTCACTATGACCTAGTCTCTTACCTGCAGGTGACATGCGTCATCCATAGCTCTTCTCATGCCGTCTCTCACAGAGATGGACACGGAAGGGGAGACATGTCTGCTATCCCTGAAGACAGTGCTGCCGACGGGCTGCGCTTTTCCTACCACAATACTACGATGGAGGTTGAGGCTTGCGTTTCTTTGGCATGACAGGAGGATGAGGTGAGACGGCACTCACGGATGTCCACAGTGCAGGTCACCACTGCTACGTGGCAGGCAGACCGGCACAATGTGCAGAGTGAGCCATCTGGAGTTATTTCTGCATCCTACAAAACTACATGAAAGTCCGTAAACCCTGGTAGAGTGTTCAGTGACTGGATTTTGTAGGGCTGCTGTCCAATTCTTTGGCTCGTTTGCTCCTCAGTATTGTAGTCAAGAATTGGATTACCGCCTTGCTAAACAGAGCATTGGAACTATTCTTCCTTAATTAGCTGAGTTTCAGTATATTAGAGGTGTGGGGTAATGAATACAGCAGTTAACATTTGCCTGCAGGGATGCCCCCTCCCTTTTAAACACACTTTACTATAATTTGCAGGTAATCAGAGCCTCTGCCCCAAACAAGGTTTTGGGAAGTGCCAAGTCTAATCAGGTAGATGGCCCAGGGCTTGTAAAAGAAGATAAACTAATGACCTCCGTGGGCTAATCTATATGGTGAGAGTCGAGCTGAGGGGAAACAAGCTGATAAAGTCACAGTAATGAAGCTGGGGAAGTCTAGCGTGTCTTGCTGTCCATTAATATTGTGCTCTGATTTCACAGGCGCTATTGTCACTTTGCTTGGAGTGTGATAAATTGTCCCAGTGTGGCTGCTTATACTGCATCATAAAGCTGCCTATGTAGAGCCTGGCCTGCAAGAAATGCTATGTGTGCTCTGTTCCTACAAGAGAGAGAGCCGGGTGCGCTCACAAGGGAACCCCCAGGTACTGGGTTCAGGCCCCCTCAAGGAGCATACATGTAGGAGATGGAAGAGTGTCCCTATGCACACATGCACACATTTGTCTCGCACATGGACAAAGCCTGAACAAATGTCCAGCTGCTCGGGAGCAAAAGCAGACAGGTGTGTTTCTTTCAGACCTCGAAGCTTGGCTCTCAGGCACCCAGTGTACATTTTATCCTCTATGTGCTCCTGCTTCCTGTATTTTTTTTTTCAGGCCCTAGTCTGATATCAGCGTAAATGAGCGGCATCTGGCTTTGCTTGTGCTGTTGCTGGCTAAATGCAGAAACCCTGTGCTAGAGTCCAACAGCAAAGCTCTAGTACAGGATTGCCTCATGCAAATTTAACGCAGACGTTTTGCTCAGTGATGGTGCAATCAGATGAGCGTGCACAAAAAATCTGCACCAAACAGAGACAAGCCAGGTGCGTGTGCACAAGAGTCTGTGTTGTTGTTGTTAAGTGCCGTCGAGTCGGAGTCGACTCATGGCGACCCTCTGGATAGCTATCCTAAATTGTGTTCGGTCTTCAGTCAGGCGGCTCATTGTTGACAGACTGGTACCTGTAGCTGCTGTTATTGTATCGATCCATCTCATTGCTGGCCTTCCTCTTTTGCATTGACCTTCTATCTTGCCAAGCATGATGTCTTTCTCTAATGATCTCTCTCTTCGCATGATGTGTCCAAAGTATGAAAGTTGAAGTCTTGTCATCTGAGCTTCTAAAGAAAGCTTAGGTTTGATCTCCTCTAGTACTGACTGGTTTGTTCTTTGGGCAGTCCATGGTATACATAGTATTCGCCGCCAGCACCATAATTCAAAGGCCTCAATTTTCTTCCTGTCTGTCTTTTTCACTGTCCAGCTTTCACATCCATATGATGTTATTGAAAATACCATGGCTTGAACAAGTCGAATCTTTGTATGGAAAGAGACATCTCTGCTCTTGAGAATCTTATCTAGGTCTTTCATAGCCATTCTGTCAAGAGCAATGCGTCGTTTGATTTCTTGACTGCTTGTTGCTTCTTTATTGATAGTTGATCCAAGTAGGTTAAAGTTGTTCACAATTTCTTTTTTTTAAATGATTTATTTATGGAGAATTTTACAATATAGTACAGTAAAATTCATAACAGAGGAAAAAAGAAATACATCCAAAGTAACAAATAAAGAAGAATACTAATACAAATTTACAACCCACATCACTGGGGAGACATGTCTGAAAAATCAATAAGAAAATAAAATACTAAGGATAAACAAGGCTAAACAGGACTCTGAAAGAGTCTGTAGCCAACATATATAGCCAGGTGAGAACCCTCCCCCTCCGAGCTTACTCGCTGCCCTTGAGTTTCTCCCTTTCCAAAATCCATTTTTCAAGTTCAGAGGATGACAAGAAGATAAATTTATCATAGTTAGAAGTAATGCAACATTTACAGGGGTATTTTAAAAAGAAAGTAGCCCCTAAGCCCAAAACTCTAGGTTTCAATACAAGAAACAGTTTTCTACGTGACTGCGTAGAGTAAGAAACATCAGGAAATATCTGTATCCTTTCACCACAGAACTTCACCTCTTTCCTCCTGAAATATGCTTTTAAAATATCAACCTTTTCCTCCTCAGAGGAAAAGATCACCAATAAAGTGGCCCGTGAGGTGATAGTATCTTGGGACTCTTCTAAAAAAGCCGTCAAATTAAAGTTCTCGGAAGTAGAGGGAGGAGAGGCCTCTTCCTGTTCCACGGAGCGACGAGGTATATTCTTAACAGATAAATAATAGCCTTTAACAATCACACAAGTATCAGCCCGTGGAAAAAGAAGAGCTTCCTTCAAGTACTTCCAAAGCAAAATTAAAGGGGATAACAATGAACAGATGGGAAAATTTAATAGACGCAAATTTTTTAGCGCGGGAAACATTTTCCAGATGCTCAAGTTTTTGGTGTAAAATTAGACTGTCCTTAGCGTGAGCTGCCGAAAAATCAGAGGCAGACACCGCTCGGGACTCCAATTTTGCAACCGCGGAGCTCAAGGCTCCAACTTGAGAATCCAGAGAATGAAATTGTTCTACCGCATCCCGTGTAAATTCACACAACATAGAAACAGTCCCAGCAAGAGTCTTTTCTGTACGAGTAACCACTTGCCAAACATCTGAAAGGGTAATCCCGGAAGTTGGAGGTACAGTGGGGGGATCAGAAGGAGGGTTCCACGAGACCACCTTCGGAACCACACCACTTCGAGAGGACACAACATTAGAGGAGAGTTCACCGGACAACTCCAAGAAGCCCGGGGGCAGCGGAGGGGTTCGCTCAACAGAGCTTAAACTCACTCCCTCACTAGAGGGGTCAAGAGACACAGTACCTGAGATGACAGCTCGGGGTGTGTAACCAAATGTTTCTCGATGGCACCAACTTGGGAAGCCTCAGCTGAAGGCTTTTTCTTCCGCTTTCCACCCGGCATTTTTGGCACTCCTAATCCGGTTGGGCTCCTTATGTGCTCCTAAGGGGCTCACAAGGGGCGTAGCAATACCCCTTGGGAGACACCCCTTAGGAGACGTGCCAACGGCTAGCGCTGTAGCGAAGAACTTATATAAGGGCCGAGGGAGATGACGTCAGCTGGGCTGCCTGCTCCAATCGCCAGGCTCCAAACCGGCACCTCTCAGCCCCAAAGGGAAACCAGGTTGCAAGATAGACGCTCCCGAGGAGAATGCAGCAGAGGGATCTTATATCGGGCCCCGAAAGTGATGTCAGCTGGGCTGCCCGCTCCAATCGCCAGCCTCCAAACCGGCACCTCTCAGCCCCGAAGGGAAACCAGGCTGCAAGATAGATGCTCCCGAGGAGAATGCAGCAGAGGGATCTTATACCGGGCCCCGAAAGTGATGTCAGCTGGGCTGCCTGCTCCAATTGCCAGCCTCCAAACCGGCACCTCTCAGCCCCGAAGGGAAACCAGGCTGCAAGATAGACACTCCCCAGTTGTTCACAATTTCAATTTCTTCTCCTTCAACGATGAACCTGTTGATTATGCCAGTTGTCATGATCTTTGTCTTCTTTACATTAAGGTGCAGGCCCATTTTGAGACTATGTTCTTTGATTGTGAGAAGCAAATGTTTCAGATCATCTTCACTTTCAGCCAGTAATGTAGTATCATCAGCATAGCGAAGGTTGTTGATGAGTCTTCCACCAATCTTCACACCTCTGTTGTCTTCATACAATCCTGCTTCTCTGCATATAAATTAAACAGGTAGGGGGAAAGTATGCAGCCTTGTCTTACACCTTTGCTTATTTTAAACCATTCTGTTTCTCCTTGTTCCATTCGAACTGTTGCTTCTTGATCAATGTACAGATTGCGCAAGAGAACGATCAGGTGTTCTGGTATACCCATGCTTCTTAATGTGGCCCAGAGTTTCTCATGGTTTACACAGTCAAAAGCCTTGCTATAGTCGATAAAGCACAAATAGATATCCTTTTGGTATTCTTTAGTCTTTTCAAGGATCCATCTCACATCCGCAATGATGTCTCTCGTTCCTCGCCCTTTCCTGAACCCTGCTTGCACTTCAGGTAGTTCTTGTTCCACTTATGGTTGTAGTCTCTTTTGAATAATCTTCAGTAGAATCTTGCTGGCATGTGGGATCAGAGCAATTGTTCGATAATTTCCACAGTCAGTTGGATCACCTTTCTTTAGTATTGGTACAAACGCAGATCTTTTCCAGTCAGTTGACCATGATGTTGTCTTCCATATTTCTTGGCAGAGCCTTGTAAGTATGGTAACAGCTGCATCAGATTGCTGCAATACTTCTATAGGAATGCTATCAATGCCTGGTGCTTTGTTCTTTGATAAGGCTTTCAATGCTGCTTCAACTTCTTCTTTCATCACCAATGGTTCCCGATCATAAGGTACAGGTTGAAACGGCTGTTGGTCCACTTGATCTTTATCATATAAATACTCTGTATATTCCTTCCACCTTTTCTTGATCTTCTCAGCATCATTCAACATAGAACCTTGAGCATCTTGTAACATTCCAATTCGAGGCTGGAACTTTTTCTTTAACTCTCGTATCTTTAGGAAAGCCGATCTTGTTCTTCCTCTAATAGTTTCTGCTTCTATTTCCTTGCAAGTGTCATTGTAGTACTTTTCCTTGTCCTGTCTTGCTGCACATTGGAAATCTCTGTTGAGTTTTGTTATTGTCTTTCTTTCTCCTCTGGCTTTAGCTTCTCTGCGTTTCTGGGCAATTTTCAGAGTTTCTTCCTTCATCCATTTTGGCCGTTTTTGCTTTTTCACCTTTTGTAGAGACTTCTCGCTTTCTTCCAACACAACCTTCTTTATGTCATTCCATAACTCTTCCGGAGCTCTGTCATTTGTATCTAAAGCAGCAAATCGATTTTGCAGGCAGTCTTTAAATTCCAGTGGTATTCTCAAGGTCATATTTTGCTGCATTCATGAGTGGTTTACTCTTTTTCAACTTTAGCTTGAGTTTGCATACTAGTAGTTGATGATCTGTACCACAGTCAACTCCAGGTTTTGTCTTTGTTGATGTTATAGAACTTTTCCATCGTTGACTTCCACAGATGTAGTCAGTTTGATTTTTATACAATCCATTGGGTGAAGTCCATGTGTACAGTCGCCGCTTGTGTTGCTGGAAGAAGGTGTTTGAGATGAATAGATCATTGGTCTTGCAGAATTCTATCAGTCTTTCTCCAACTTCATTTCTGTTGCCAAGTCCATATTTTCCAACTACTTTTCCTTCTTCTTTGTTGCCAACTTTTGCGTTCCAGTCACCCATGACTATCAGGATATCCTGTTTGCTTGTTCTGTCAATATCAGCTTGTACTTGTTCATAGAACTCTTCAATTTCATTCTCTTCTGCAGCTGTTGTTGGGGCATATACTTGAATTATAGTTGTGTTGATAGGCAATCCTCGTAGACGAATAGAGATTAAGCATTCGCTGACTGCATTGTATTTCATTACAGTTCTTGCAAGTTTCTTCTTTATTATAAATGCAACACCATTTCTTCTTTGTCTTTCATTTCCAGCATAGTAGACCATGTGATCATCTGATGCAAAGTGCCCGATGCCAGTCCATTTCAGTTCGCTGACACCCAACAGATCAAGTTGTACACGTTCCATTTCATTCTTGACCACCTCCAACTTCCCTTGGTTCATGCTTCGTACGTTCCATGTTCCAATGTGTAAGACATCTTTACAGCTTCTGACTCTCATTTCATGCGCAGCTACATCAGCAGTCAGACTTCCCGAGGGCTTTGATCCAACCACATCATAAATGCTGGCTTTACTCTGAAAAGTCTTCAGCTCTTCCCCAGTTGAGTGCCTTCCGACCTGGGGGTCTCATCTTCCAGCACCATAGCACAATTTGTTTTGTTGTAACTATCCATTGGGTTTTCATGGCAAGATACAGAAGTAGATTGCCGGGCCTTTCTTCCGCGCAGTTTAAGTTTGGTGTTGTTGCCGTTGTCACAAAAATGTGATCCTCCTCCGTCAACACTGTCCCATTCTGCTGCTGCCCAGATGGGTGGTTTGTCTTGGTCTGGCACCTCAGCTGAGACCTGTCCATCTTGGGAGACCCTGCCAGTAGTTAAACTACTGATAGTTTAGCTCTCAGCATCACTGATGCACGCAAGCCCTCACAGCACGACAAGCTGCAAACCAAGTGAGAGTCTGTGTTAGGAGCACCTATATCTTGTGCACAAAAAACAAAACAAAGCAGTCTGGCAATCATGCCCATGTGCTGGCATATACAGCAGTTCTAGTCTGCGCAGAAGTTCTGCTGAGAATAATATGAGTGTTCGTAAATACCAGTATTTTATTTTACACAGAAATTCTGCACAGAATATTGCTGTTTATGCACCAGATAGCATTCCAGTGCATGCACATAACATTATTCCAACGCACTTCCCCTCCCCCTGCATTACGTTTCACCACTCCCTTCAGCAAAGCCAGAAAAAGAGCTGCAGACGCTGAATGCTCAAGAAAGAGGCTTGCTCACTAGCACTGACCACGGACTACGAGCTAACCCTTAACGTCTCCTCAGACCTTGCATTTAAATCCCAGCAGCAAGCTCAGCCTTCTGGTCTCTGCATAGCTACTTACATTTAAATAGATTTAGCACAGTCATTTGTGCATTGATTATACTCATGTTAAATCTCTTCCTACTTCTTTGTCCACACTAGCTCAGAAAATTCTGCGCAAATACTGCGCTTTCGCCTCTGCTAACATCAGTGTACTTTGCTGCATCGAGCCCTAAGTGCTGTACAATGTTTGACCGAAAAGAGCAGGTATCTGGAAACGCTGTTTGAGACCTGAGGCCAGGGGCAGCCAAAGGGGGGTGTGGGGCCATGTGCGGAGACTCATTGTAGGGCCTCATTTGCATAAATATTTGCACAATGTTAATGTGCGCTAACCTTTAGTAAACGTGCTTCTTAATGAGTGTCTGGATAAAGAAATACTGCCAGATTTCTACATTGCTATACTCCGTGCCAAACGCCAGGCACATTAGGAAGTACTACAAACACTGCCCATTTAGATCCCATACCTTACCTTACAACTATACACCCATAGAAATCAACCACAATAAATCCAAAAAACCTCTTGATTTCCCCTACTTATTCAGTCTACAGGAACTAAAATGAATCCCCAAAAATACCTCCGTAAATAGTGCCCACTTAAGGAATGACCTCTTAGAAACACTTATTCTAAATATGTTTTTTGTCGGATCGCTCACCTTGAAAAGAAACCTTTCTTCTCTCGGAGTGAGCCCTCCATTTTAATCATTTTTCAGTGACCATGGCCCGGTCTTTAACCCGACTAAACGACACTTGTTGCTGTCAGTACCAATGTCCTCATGAAGTATTTGAATCTCAAATTTATATTTTAGGACACAAACAGTGATATCTTTAAAATCTCAGTCCCTCTCTCTATTATTAATCAAAATACAGGGAGCTGAGTATTTTTCTCCCTGTATTTTGATTAATAACAGAGAGAGGGACTGAGATTTTAAAGATATCATTTAGAATAAGTGTTTCTAAGAGGTCGTTCCTTAAGTGGGCACTATTTACGGAGGTATTTTTGGGGATTCATTTTAGTTCCTGTAGACTAAGTAGGGGAAATCAAGAGGTTTTTTGCATTTAGATCCCATAACAAACCCGCCGGATCGTAACAGCACTACAAGGACTCACAAAGCACCAAACCCTACCTACCAAAGCCAACACTGTAAATATTAAACCAATAGATCTCCAAGAATACCAATACATCTCCTACTGGGGAAAGAGAGCAAGTAGCAATGTCAAATAGAAACTACATAAATAGAATACCTCAGCTCGGTTTCACCATCGGAACATAGACCATCACCAAACAAAGAACAAGGGATCACGATTTAGAAATAGGAAGACAATAATTAAACTGGGAACCCCAAAAGCCAAACTTGGAATGTACAACAACACTGGAGAAATAAAACTATAAATTAATTTCCTCTTGTACCAAACAAAATGCAAAGACATTAGCAATGCACATTTCCCAGAGCTGACATATTCCAGTTAATAAATTCAAATTAAAAAAGTATTTTTCTACCTTTTTGTTTGGCCATTTTATTTTTCAGTTGCAATTGCTCCAGTCACTTTCTTCTGGCTTCTTCTTGCTTCTGTTAACTCTCCATTGTCTGTTCTCCATTTGTCCTTTCTTCTCTCTTGTTTTTTTTCCATTCTTTTTTTAAAATCCACTCAAATTTCACCTTTCCATCCTCAATCCCCACTAACTCTCTCAATACCGGGACAATCATAGATTTTTCTTCCCTCCCACACAAAATATATTTTCCCCTCTCCATCCTCACTCCCCAGTCCCATCCCCTTCTAGTCCTCCCCAAAAATCAGTTCCCTTCTAGTTCCAGCCCCATCCAGCATCCGCTCCCTTCATTCTCCCAACCCTCACATCAGCCCATTTCCAGTCCTATCCTAGCCCCCCATCAGCCCATTTCCAGTCCTATCCTAGTCCCCCCTCCCCAAAGAGCCCTGCACCTGTCTAACCATCTTCCGAGGGAGCTGGGGAGGCCTGAAGCCCCGGCTCACCTCTGCACAGCCGCCAGAATGAAGAAAGGCATGTTCACTCCAGAAGCTGTATTCTCTTGAAGCCTGCTGTTGCAGGAGGTTAAAGGGCATTTCGTTTATCTCCAGGAACAAGCAGAAATGTAATCTTCACATATGGAATGCAGTCTTCACATATGGGTATCGTCGGTACTGATGGAGCCTGCACGGGAACTCTCCCCAGCGTCCAATAGGAAAGCTTTTGGGAGCATCCCACAGCGCCTGCATGCTGACTTCCACCTTTCCCAACTGTCCCTCTCCAGTTCTTCATTTTCTGTGGAGCCGACAGGTCGCACATCCTGTCACCGCAGAAAAAAATCCCTTCTATTCTTTTTTGTGGTCGTGTCTGCCTTCCCTCGACGCTACAACGGTACCGCCAGTTCGTATTCTTTTTTTTGTTTAAAACAAAACCAAAACTTTTTTCTGGAGTCTTTCCAGTAATTTTCTCTCAGGTGCCATGCGCCATTTTGGGCACTAGGCCCAACTTTTCCTTCAGAATGGAAAAACCCGCTTCGGGTTTTAAAAGGTTTTCTAAGTGTGGCAGTACCATCTCCATCATCGACACCCATGAGTGATGCCTCAAATGTTTAGGTCCTGACCACTCTATTTCAGAGTGTGTTGCCTGTGGGATGATGTCAAAAAGGGGCCAGCATAACTGAGCTGCTAAGCTTAGCACCCTTTTTCCCTATGATGCAGCCTCCATGGCATCGACATCGTCCAGGGCTTTGCCTTCCTCCCATGGATCTCAGGTAACTAAACATAAATCTAGTCGGTCCTCAAAGGGTAGATCTCCTTCTAGACAGCGAGATGCCTCTGGTGTTGCCCTTGAGGGACTTCCACCGGCAAAATTGCCCCGGCGGGAGGCTTCGGCCTCCAAAGCACTAACAGGGCTCCAGGATGTTCTCGAGGCTTCAACCTTGGCAGAACTACTGATGCCATGCTCTGGGGTACCGGCTGATTCATCCGGTACTGATACCCAAGCATCGGCAGCGTCGATAGGCCAGAGATTCTTGGCTATTGAACGCAGTCTGGCGGCTCTTCTCATGGCCTCGATGCCCTTGAAACCACTTCAGACAATTCAACCGGTACCGGCACCGACTGCATCGACATCGGCAGGTATTCTACTGGGACCAAGTCATGCGTATCCATCCGGTATCGACAGGTCAGTACCGGACCACTCCGATGCCGACTTCAATTGATACCGGTACCGTGCCTAGCATGATCACCCGGATCGGAGATACTTCGAATCCTCAGATGAGTCTGAAGACTCTGAAAGCTCTGCCGATACCAGAGTACTTCTTCCTGAGGATTCTTCTTCTCCTCAGCGTAGAATGTCTCCACCAGAGGATATGTCCTTTCAGGATTTTATCCGAGATGTGGCTCTAGGACTTTCCATCACAGTGGCTCCTGAAAAGAGCCTAGGGCAAAGGAATTAGAAATCCTGCAATACCCTAAAGCTCCCAAGGAGGCAGCTACCTTACCTATTCATGAGATCTTGCATGATCTTATGTTAAGGATGTGGGAAACACCTCTAACCACATCTCCTCACTCTCGAAGACTCAACACCATGTATCGAGTTCCTCCTTGTCCTGGGTTTCAGAAGACTCAATTACCACACCATTCCATGGTGGTGGAGTCAGCAATGAGAAGGATAAAGAGTGCAAAAAGGCATGCATCTAATCTTCCAGGACGTGAGTGTAAGACTCTTGATGCCTTTGAATGTCGAACCTTCCAGGCCCCCATGCTGTCTGCTAGGATCAGTTCCTATATCTTATACATGGGAATGTTCCTTAAGGAGGTCACAAGAGATTTAGAGATGAGCCCTCTCCTTCCTGATGATAAGAGGCAAGATTACCTCTCCCTTGTCAAACATGCTCAGGATGTTTCCAAGTTTTTGAATCGTGCAGCCTTTGACTGCTTTGAATGCATAAGCAGAACCTCCGCCATTGCCATAGGTGCACGTAGGATTGCCTGGCTCCAGGCATCTGATTTGGAAATTTGGGTACAGGATAAACTAGGGAATATTCCTTGCACAGGAGAGAATCTCTTTGGCAAGAATTGACAGGAAAAAGCTAATGAGATAGATGCTGACAATATCACTTTGGATAGATTGTCTAAATCTACAGCTGATCCTGCGAGGAAAAAATCCTCTAAGAAACCATTCTTCAGTAAGAAGAAGTTTTATCCGTCCTATACCCAACAGGGGCACCGTTTAGGTCAGTCTGCCCAAAAGGGACAGCAGCAACAACCTAGGCAAAGAAAGACAAAAGCAGCTAAGCCTCAACCAGCTCAGCAGACTCAGCCTCCACAGGGGCTTTGACTCCTATCTAGAGAACTTTGCCTTCCTGGCCCTGAACGGCCCAGAACCCTCCACCATACCAGGAAGGTTATGTCATTTTGCCCCCAGATGGGGTCAGATAACAGCAGAAAATTGGACTCTGTCTGTTGTAAGAGAGGGGTACAAGCTTCATTTCCTCAGCATGCCCCCTCCTACAGTGGTAAGACAGTTCAATTCTCAGACCTCTCTCAACGACCAGTTAGGTCAAGAGGTCACTGTGCTTCTTGCTCAAGGGGCAATAGAATAGGTACCCATTCCCCAACGGGGTACAGGGTTTTACTCCCCCTATTTCCTTATTCCAAAGAAAACAGGAGGACACAAACCCATTTTAGACCTCAGAGAATTGAACAAATTCCTGTGCAAAGAGAAGTTCAAAACGATTTATTTATTTATTGACATTTTTTATATACCGCACTATTCGTTATCAGCGCGGTTTACATGGAACAAGAAACCTCAGACAAGTTACATTTATCTGGTCATTACAGTTAACAGGAAAATCAACTTGGATAACAGGAGCAACTATTTACAAAACAACTATTTACTATTTATTTAGATTTCTCTGCTGCCATACCTTCAGAGTCAGGATTGGCTTTGTTCTCTACATCTCAAGGATGCGTACACTCATGTTCTCATCCATCCAACTCATCGAAAGTTCCTTCGCTTTCTGTTTCAAGGGAAGCATTACCAATACAGAGTTCTTCCTTTTGGCCTGGCCTCTGCACCAAGGGTGTTCATAAAATGCATGGCTGTGGTGGCAGCATTTCTCCGCACCCTGGGAATATTCGTCTTCCCCTACTTAGAAGACTGGCTCATTCGAGCCCCTTCAGAGCCAGAGGCCAGGGTTGCTCTCTCTCGCACAATGCACATCCTTCAGTATTTGGGACTTGTCATAAACTTCCCAAAATCCAACCTTGCTCCCACTCAGTCCCTGGAGTTCTGCTGGATACCAGACAGACAAGGGCCTTCCTTCCACAGCCCCGCTGCCTTCGCATTGTGCAGTTAGTTTCCCAAGCAGTGCTAAAACCTCACCTCACTGCTCAGGAAATGTTACAGTTGCTAGGCCACATGGCATCTACCGTGCATGTGGTTCCTTATGCTCGCCTCGATATGAGGGCAGCCCAGTGGACTTTATCCACTCAGTGGACTCAGGCGTCAGGTTACTTGTCAGACAAAATAGCAAAGTCAGATCGCCCTATTTTGTCCTTCCATTGGTGGCAGTCACCCTCAAACCTTTTGGTGGGGTCTCCTTTTCAGCAACCCCCGCCCCAAGCCACTCTAACAACAGATGCCCCATAGGTGGGTTGGGGAGCCCCCCTGCAAGGCCTCTCTACCCAGGGTACCTGGACTCCACAGGAGGCCTATCTACACATGAATCTTCTGGAACTCAGAGCAATCTTCCTTGCTCTTCGCGTATTCCACACCCAGCTCAGCTACAAGACAGTCCTAGTTCAAATGGACAATCAAGTAGCCATGTTCTATGTGAACAAGCAGGGTGGAACAGGCTCTGTCACTATGCAACGAAGCTTTGCGACTATGGGCCCTCGCCAGAGAGCATCAGATTCATCTCCTGACAGTGTATCTTCCAGGCATTCAAAACTCTTGAGCAGACAGACTCAGTCGAATTCTGCTTCCACACGAATGGTCTCTCCATGCCGACCAGGTGGCCAAAACTTTTCAAATTTGGGGAACCCCGGACATAGACCTCTTTGCAAGTCTGCTGAATGCCAAACTTCCCCAGTTCTGTTCCAGAATTCTGGCTCAGGGTTGTCAGGCCAGGGATGCTTTCCTCCTCCATTGGGGCCAGGACTCCCTGTATGTCTTTCCACACATTCTCCTAATTCCCAAAACCCGGTTCAAGCTTCAGAGAGACAGAGGTCATATGATTCTTATAGCTCCACATTGGCGACTGCAAATGTGGTACCCTCTGCTCCTACATCTCTCTCAAGCTCCGCCTCTGGAGTTAGGATCTGCTCCAAATCTCCTTTCTCAGGAGGACAGGATGCTGTGGCATCCCAATCCCCAGTCTCTGCATTTCAGGGCCTGGTTGCTGAAAGCCTAGAACTTCATGGTCTTAACCTTTCTCAGCAGGTAAAGGATATCCTTTATGCTTCCAGGAAGCCTTCCACAAGACGCTCTTATGCATTCAAGTGGAAAAGGTTTACCATATGGTGCTCGCAGAAGGGTCTTAACCCTTTTGCGATACCTCTGGTATCATTACTTGAGTATTTCCTTCATTTATCTAATGCGGGGCTTAAGACCAATTCAGTGAGAGTTCATTTGGGTGCTATTGCAGCTTCTTTCAAGCCTCTAAATGGACAACCTATTTCCTCTCATCCTCTCATAGCGAGATTTATGAGAGGCCTTCTTTTAACTAAGCCTCGCATTAAGCCACCATCGGTGGCATGGGACTTAAATCTGGTTCTTGGGCAGCTCATGAAGCCGCCTTTTGAACCATTAGCCACTACCTCTTTGAAATTCCTTTCCTGGAAGGTTATCTTTCTTATTGCAATCACATCCGAACGTCGCATCAGTGAATTGCAAGCATTGGTGGCTGATCCTCATTATACAAGGTTCCATCATGATAAGGTAGTCCTCAGAACTAATCCACACTTTATGCCAAAGGTGGTTTTGCCTTTCCATTTAAACCAAGTGGTTTACCTTCCTGTATTCTTTCCGAGGCCTCATGCCTCCAGTGCAGAAAGGAACCTTCATATCTTGGACTGTAAAAGAGCTTTGGCCTTTTACTTGCAAAGGACACAGCAACATAGAAAGTCCTCTCAACTCTTTGTTGCATTTGATCCTAGTCATTTGGGACTTCCAGTCTCCAAAAGAACCAGCTGGATTGCACAGTGTATTTCTTTTGCCTATGAGAGTAAGAACCTTCTTCTTGAAGGCCATGTCACAGCTCACAATGTGAGAGCCATGGCAGCCTCTATGGCTCATCTTCACTCTGTGTCTATCGACAACATCTGTCGAGCAGCTACTTGGGCTTCGGTTCATACCTTCACAGCCCATTACTGCTTGGACAAGGACTCCCGCTGGGATGCCTTGTTTGGTCAGGCTGTTCTCCAACACCTGTTCCATACTTAATCAACTCCTACCCACCATCCCTGGTAGGATGCCAGAGATCCATGGGGGGAAGTGGAGCCCTTTCACAAGGGCACACAACTTCTGGGGCCTTCGCCCTGGCATCTGCAGCTAGGGAGTCCCCATATGTGAAGACTACATTCCTGCTTGTTCCTGGAGATAGCATAGTTACTCACCTGTAACAGGTGATCTCCGGTAACAGCAGGAATTTAGTCTTCACAACCCACCCACCTCCGCTAGGAATTGTATCTCTCTCTCTCTCTCTCTTTCCCTCTCTCTTTGTCTCAGCTTTAAACTCAACTGGAGAGGGACAGTTGGGAAAGGCGGTAAGGCAGCACGCAGATGCTGTGGGATGCCCCCAAAAGCTTTCCTATTGGACGCTGGGGAGCGTTTCCGCGCAGGCTCCATCGGTACCGACGATACCCATATGTGAAGACTAAATTCCTGCTGTTCCCGGAGATCACCTGTTACAGATGAGTAACTATGCTTTCCCGGCACTCAGCTCGCTTCACGAGAACACAGCTGCCAGAGTGAACAAGCCGCTTTTCACTCCGGCAGCTGTGCAGAGGTGAGTCGGGGCTTCTGGCCTCCACAGCTTCCTCTGAAGCCGGCCCTGCAAACCGACCATGTGCAGAATGAAGTTGGCGCAGGGCCCCGTGAAGCGTGGGGCCCTGTGGGCACCTCATTCTCACACAATGGATGGGCCAGCCCTGCCTAAGGCCTAATCATTGCTATATTTTAATCCTGGAGTTATGGCATCCATTTTCTCTAATTAGACTAATGGTCTGAATGGCAATAAACAGATAATTTCACATGAAAAGTTTTAGAAATTGCTCATCGTGGGACCTCAGATGGAGTTTTGGCCTTGAGGTGGGTAACTTCAGCTAACACTTCATCCATTTGCAGATTCAGTTCATTGCAGTGTATTCATTTCATGTGCTCTCTTTCCCAGCATACCAAAGCGCTTTGCAATGGAATAAAAACATACAGAACAGAAAAGGCAAAAATAAAACAATAGACACGGGGAACAAAACATAATTACATATAAAGCATCTGCATATTATCTTTGAAACATATAGAATGACCCGTAGCAAAAGCCTTTGCAAAGACAGCAGTTAATAAAATTCAGATCAACAGAAGATGAGGCACACAGATGAGTCATGTATGATATCTACTCTTCACTAAAACCAGAGAGATATCATCTCATGCCCCGAAGACTGAATCAAGACCGATAGTCATGCAAAACATCATGTGCTGTCCTCAAAGGCCTGCTTAAAGAGTTGCGTTTCTAAATAAGAAAATGGAAAATGATAAATACGGGCAGCCTGGACTGGAGGACGAACCAAAGTCTTTTGATGAGAGCACCGTGTGGACATATGATACTTTTTAAATCTGAGCAGGAACATCATATGACTCAAATTGGGAAGTTCGGTTCTTGACTACAACAGCCCTGTGAGATCATCAGCACTGTATTTATATATATATAAATTTACGATCTGAGAAAAAAGGCTGTTAAACAGGTCTACACAGGCAAGAATGACAAGAAGACGTTTCCTCGGAGTATCGCTCTTCATAATTAAAAATGAGTCTGGAAGGAAAGGCAGGTGACAGCTATCCTTCAGAACCTGGCAGGGCTGACTGCACAAACCGCCATTGCTTTGCCGTCTCTTTTCTGCCTGCGATAGGATTTTATTTAGTGCAAACCGTAACTAGATACATTTTTCACTGGCTCTTTTCCCAGCTGCATTACTTTATTTTCCTGCTTTGTACACCGCAGCCTACAAAATAGTCTTTCCTACTCCCCCCACACCATCTCCTTTCAGTGACGATTGTAATTATTTGGGAATTTACAGATTAATCCATCACCGAGTCCTCCAGAACGAATTGTATGTCAGATTTACAAAGCCTCATAATAAAGTAGGTACTATTGCAGAGTTGTAGATTTCTCTCCCCTCCCTGGAGCCCCGGCTTAATGCTTTTGAATAGCTGGCAGGTTATCCATTTACTCGCAGGCTAATCTTCGGTTGCACAGAATGTGGAAAAAGAGTAAGGTTTTCTCTTCACAACCGATAAAATTAATGTGCTATCTGTAAATCGGAAGTACTTTTGGATGTGTGCAGAAGGGGGCGCTGTGAATGGCAGGCAGACACACAACAGGAGCAAGAGGTTCTCTGAGATCTTTCTTTTCTCATGTACAGATTCAGGAATTTTGTGCCAAACCACCTCTAAAAATAGAAACTAGAAGAGTGAGCAATTACTACTTTGAATGCAGAGGAGACCTTCTGCCCCATCTTCAGAGGTGAAGCCGTTCTCTGTACCAGCATTTGGAGTATATGTGGTTTTCTCTGACGTGCATTTTCCTGTGTGGTGATGGAAGGAAATGAACAGCTGCAGGGAAAATGTTCTGCTATTTCGTATCTCAGGGCTGTTACTTTATGCCCATTCAGTAATCGAATGCTTGGAATTTTAAAACGGTCTTAGATTTTCGGTGGTGAGTGGCATGGAGTGCGGTCCAATGTTTTTATCTTGAATTTACCATCTTGTTTTGGGGGTGGTAGACCATAGGCCTGAAGGATGCCATCCTAGAGGAGGAGAGAGCTCGTGCACCCATTCATGAGTATATTGAGAGCCCAACCTACCCACCAGGGATTTGTTTGGATTTAGATTTAATGACTCTCATTTTCCCAATCCCTATCACTGAGATCTGGTTGTGGGAAGGCAAAGATCGCTTGCTTAACCGCTGCCTCCCCCCCAGTTTCTCTGCTCTCTCCACCTCATGGCTTGGTCAAAGCAGTGGAGGAGTAGCTGTCCTCTACCGCTCCACCCTGAGATCCATTCCCCCGCACTTCTCCAGTTAGACGACACCTCCCTCCTCTCTACTTTCTTCTATTCTCCCCTTCATCTCTTCATCCTCACTTGTGGGACTCCTTGATGTTAACTCTCTCTGAGCTCTTCCTTTTGAATCCCCATCTGGTAGTCCTCAGGGACTTCAATATGCATCTTGACTGCCCCTCCAGATCCCGCGATAAGGCCTTTCTCGTCCCCCTCCATGACCTCTTTCCTCCAACACGTCCGTTGTCCCACCCATACTGCTGGTCACACCCTCTACTTGATTCTCACTCTCGCAGATTCACTTTTCATCCCTACCTCTCTTTCCACCATCCCATTTTCCTGGTCTGGCCACTAATATGCTCCGTTTTCATTGGAGCTCTGCTCTGCCCCCTCCATTCAAACTGGTAACCCCTCCACTTTGGCTGTCACATCACATCACGCACTCTACCCTCGAGCATTTCCCTCCCTCTTCCCTGCTAACTTCACCTCTTTTTCATCTGGCATTCAAGCCTAAACTTGGATAGTGTCCTTACCATTGTCCTTTACCAGCTCGCCCCTCTTTGCCCAACTCCTCCTCCTCATCCATTCAGCAGTCATCCCTGGTATCATCCTGGCTTCTGTCTCCACCGTTTGTATCTTCATTGTCGCGCTGAGCGCTTCTGGCAGAAGAACCCCTCTCCTGCGTCCCCCCTTCACTTTTGTCAAGGTCGCCGCCACTGTCTCTACCTGATTTGCACTGCCAAGCATTCCTATTATTCAAGCCATATCTCCTCTTCTTCGAATTCTTCTCACTAGCAGTACTCCATTCTCTCGGCCCCCCATACCTCTTCTGCCATTGCTACCCCTTCAACCTCTCCTGATCCAGCTCAGCTTGCCACTTTCTTCTCAGACAAAATCCAGTTCCTCCATTCTACTTTTCCCACTTGTCCTCCTCCCCTCTCTCCCCCATCCCATCTTACCCTCCATCCTCCCCCATGCCATCTCTCTTACATACCTGGTCCTCTTTCCGCCCTGTTTCCATAACCTAATTATCCAAAACCCTTTCATCATCCCACAAGATCACATGTCCCTCAGATGCCATTCCATCTCACTGGCTGCCTGTATCCTCCCTGGCTCTTCTTCCTCTCATGCTCTCTATGTTCAACACCAGCCTCTCCTCTGGCTCCTTTCCATCTTCATGGAAACACACTCTTATCCGTCCTATCCTGAAGAAATCTACTCTGGATCCCTCAGTCCCAGAAAACTGGCGCCCTGTCTCAAATCTTCCTACCTCCAGGAACAAGCAGGAATGTAGTCTTCACATGTGGGTATCGTTGGTACCGACAGAGCCTGCGTGGGAACACTCCCCAGCATCCAATAGGAAAGCTTTTGGGAGCATTTACAACTCTCCCTCTTCAGTTCTTCATTTTCCACAGAGCCGACAGGGCGCCTACCTGTCACCGCAGAAAGTTTATTCTTATGCTTTTGTTTTTTTGTGGTCGCGTCTACCTTCATTCGACACCTACCGGTACCGCCGGCTCTCTTTTCTTCTTATTAAAAAAACCCCCAACCCAAAAACCTAGCTTTCTAAAAGAATTTTCTTCAGGGGCCTTTCCCCTCTCGGTGCTAGGCGCCATTTTGGGCACTAGGCCTTATTTTCTTCAAACATGGAGAAATCAGCTAGTTCTAAATGTGGTGGTACCATATCCGTCACTGACACCCATGAATGGTGTCTTAAGTGTTTAGGTCCTGACCATTCTCCATCGGAGTGTCTCTCCTGCAGAAAGATGACCAAGAGGGGCCTGCAGAATAGAGCTGCAAAACCCGGTACCCTTTTTGCCGCAGATACGATGTCAGTTGCATCGACGTCTTCCAGGGCTTTATCTTCCTCCCATGGATCTCAGGTAACTAAACCTAAGTCTTCTAAGACTAGCTGGTCCTCAAAGGGTAGATCTCCTTTCAGGTATCGAGATGCCACTGGCGTGGCCCTCGAGGAAAGTTCACCAGCAAAACAACCCCGGTGGGAGGCCTCGGTCTCCAAAGCATTAACGGGGCTCCAGAATGTTCCAGAGGCTTCCACCTCTGCAGAACTACTGGTGCCATGTTCTGGGGTCGTAGCCGCTTCCACCGGTACTGACACCCAAGCATCAGCAGGAGCGATGGATCAGAGAATCCTCACTATCGAACGCAGTCTAGCAGCCCTCTTAGCAACTTCTGTACTGCTAAGACCGCTACTGACGGTTCCACAGGTATCGGTACCGACATCGGTACCAGTACCGAGTGCCTCGGCCGGTATGCTTGCCCCATGCTGAGCCTTGAGTCTATCTCAAGTATCGACAGACCGGTACCAAGACAACCCAATACTGACTTTGAGCGGTACTGGTAAGAGAACAGGAGGAGGAGCGTGACTCTTGCAGACACAGGAAGGAACAAACGAAGCAAGAGAGGCAGATGGGTTTGGAACAGACTGCTTTAATGATGAGGGTCCCTCATCATTAAAGCAGTCTGTTCCAAACCCATCTGCCTCTCTTGCTTCGTTTGTTCCTTCCTTTGAGCGGTACTGGTACCATGCGTTGCAGGGACACCCAGCGCAGAGATACTTTGAATCCTCTGATTCTGATGACTCTGCCGGTACCAGAGCAATCCTTCCGGAGGATCCATCTCCTTCTCCCCAACGCAGAATGTCTCCTCCAGAAGACACGTCTTTCCAGGATTTCATACGTGATATAGCTCAAGGTCTCTCAATCACGGTGACTCTGGAGAAGGAACCCAGAGCAGAAGAATTAAAAATTCTTCAATACCCTGACTCCTAAAGAGGCAGCTACCCTGCCCATTCATAGGATCTTGCATGACCTTATGCTAAGAATGTGGGAAACTCCTTTAATGGTGTCTCCACACTCTCAATGACTCGATACCATGTACCGAGTTCCAAGCTGTCCTGGTTTTCAAAAGACTCAGCTACCACACCATTCAATGGTAGTGGAATCGGCGATGTGTATTATTTATTTATTTATTACAATTTCTTATATACCGCGCTATTTAGCATCAGTGCGGTTTACATTATAACATTAACGACCATAACAACAAGCTGTCAGGTTTACATCGAACAGGAGTATAAACTTGGAAAACAGGGCTAACTATATACATAATCTATTTACATTGGAAGGATAGATAAAAGTCAGATAATGCATGTAGGTCTTTTCTAACTAAATTGGGTCAATTCCTGGAGGGTATGTCTAGGATCAATTGCTGTCAGGTAAGTGTTGGAGGAACAAGTGGGTTTTGAGGGCCTTCCTGAACTGATATAGGCTGGCTATGGCCCTAATGTCAGGGGGTAGAGCATTCCAGCATTTGGGTACGTAACAGCTGAAAGTCCTGTTTGTGGTTGACAAGTTGTACTTTGTCGAAGCCTTTGGTATTGCAAGCAAGTTTACAGCTGTTGATCTTCTGGATCTGTTGGGAGGGACAAAGTGGATAAGATGAGTGAGTGAGGAGGCTGAAATACCTTTGATTGCTTTGAAAGCTAATAGAAGGGTTTTGAAGGTGATTCTCCCATTGATTGGTAGCCAGTGCAGCTGTTTGAGAATGGGGGTCACGTGGTCGTATCTGGATGCTCCGTAGAGGATCCTAGCTGCGGTGTTCATGGCCAACTGTAAGGGGGTTAATGTGGATTGGGGGAGACCTTGTAAGATGGCATTTGCAAAATCAAAGTGCGGCAGTATCAGCGCTTGATATATGGTTCGGAAGTCATCTGGGTCCAATAGGGAGCGTAGGTGCTTGAGAGAGCGTATTTTGAAGTAGACGGCTTTGACTATGTTGCTTATGTGGCTTTTCATGTTAAGATGTTGATCCAAAGTAACTCCCAAATATTTTATTGCATCTTTGGTTTGCAAATCAGCTTCATTGACACTGACATGGGATGGGGGGTTAAAGTAGGTGTCTCTGGTGATGAATAGCACTTCCGTTTTTTTAGGTTGGATGCGAAGGTTCTGTGTTTGGAGCCAAGTTGAAACTGCGTTGAAGCAGTCTGTGAGGGGGGTCAGGTCCATGTGAGTTGTGGAGAAGGGCATGTATAATAGGATATCGTCTGCATATATCAAACAATTCACGTTGAATGATCTTATGATATTGCAGATGGGCTGCATGTAGATATTGAAAAGTAATGAGGATAACGATGAGCCCTGGGGTACTCCTTGCTTTTGATGGAAATGTGTTGACTCCTCTGATCCTGATTTCACATATTGCCATCTGTCGTCAAGGTAAGATTTGCACCAGTCTAGTGCACTGTTGCAGACTCCCTTCTCCTTCAGTCTTCCGAGGAGAATTTCGTGACTCACGGAGTCGAACGCCGCGGCAATGTCTAGAAATATGAGCACAAAACCTTGACGGATGTTGTCAATTCCAGTGATGATTTCATTGAAAAGACCAGTGAGTAGTGTCTCTACCCCATGATATTCTCTGAATCCGTGTTGGCAGCTATCTAAGGGGGAAGCAGCATCGATGTGATCTTGAATTTGCCGTTGTGCTTCTTTCTCAATTATTTTGGCCAAGAGGGGGATACTGGCTATTGGTCGGTAAGAGTCAGTTCTTTGTGGATCAAGCTTGGGGTTCTTCAATAGTGGTCTAATGGAAGTCTGCTTAAGTGAAGTGGGGAAATATGATGTAGTGAAGGATAGTTTCATTATTTTTGCGATGACCGGGCTGAACACATCACGTAGCTCCTTGATCCAAAAAGCTGGACATGGGTCAGTTTGTGCGGTGGAGGTGTTGAGAGATGCTATGGTGTCCTCGATGCATTTAGTGGATGGTGTAGAAAATATGTTAAGTGGTGATAGGCCCGTTGGTTCTTGATATGGTGCTGCTACCACCTTATTGGTTTGCACGATCTTGGATTGTAGATAATCCGCAAATTCCTGCGGGTGAATTTCGCTGTGCTGTATCGGGGAAGGTTCTTTTGAGAGGGATTTTACTAAAACTCATTCTTCCAATCCTCCAGGCCATGAATCGAGGACACTCGATGCCTTTGGTCATCGATGCTTCCAATCCTCTATGCTGTCAGCCAGGATCAGCTCCTACATTCTCTATATGGGAATGTTTTTCAAGGAGGTTGCAGAGACTTGGAGCTCATGAGCCCTCTTTTCCCTGAGGAAAAAAGGGGGGATTCCTTACTCTGGTCAAACATGCCCAGGATGTCTCTAAGTTTATGAACCGTGCAACCTTTGATTGCTTTGAATGCATTAGCAGAACCTCTGCTCTTTCCATTGGTGCACGTCATATTGCCTGGCTTCAGGCATCAGACTTAGAACAATGGGTGCAAGATAAACTGGGGAATATTCCTTGCAAAGGAGACAATCTCTTTGGCAAGGATTGGCAAGACAAGGCCAGTCAGATTGAATCTGAAAATACTACCATGAACAGACTATCAAAGTCTGCAGCCAACCCAGCAAAGAAAAAGTCAGTCAAGAAACCCTTTTTCAACAAGAAAAATAAATTTTACCCATCTTACACCCATCAGGGACACTGTCCAGTTTATGTTCCCCAAAAGGGGCAGCAACAGACCAGACAGCAGAGGAAGCCACAAGTTCCAAGAGCTCAAACGGCTCAACAGACTCAGCCTCCTCAGCGGCTTTGACTCCTTCCTAGAGAACTTAGTCTTTCTGCCCCTGAAAGGTCCAGAACCCCTTACTATCCTGGGCAGGTTATGCCATTTTGCTAGAAGATGGGAACTCTGTCCATTGTTCGAGAGGGGTACAGACTTCATTTTCACAGCATGCCCCCTCCTGCAATCATAAGACAGTTCAATTCTCAGGTCCCTGTCACCAATCTCTTGGGTCAGGAGGTCGCATCACTTCTTGCTCAGGGAGCAATAGAAGAGGTACCCATACCCCAACAGGGTACGGGTTCTATTCCCCCTACTTTCTCATACCAAAGAAAAGAGGGGGACACAGGCCTATACTGGACCTCAGAGAATTAAACAAGTATCTGTTCCGGGAAAAATTCAAAATGATCTCACTCGGAACACTCCTGCCATACCTTCAGAGTCAGGACTGGCTATGTTCTCTAGATCTAAAGATGCATATACCCATATTCTCATCCATGCAGATCACAGGAAATTCCTTCGATTCCTTTTCCAGGGAAGACACTTCCAATACAGAGTTCTTCCCTTCGGTCTGGCTTCTGCCCCAAGAGTCTTCACAAAAGGCATAGCAGTAATAGCAGCATTCCTGAGAACTCTAGGAATATTTGTCTTCCTCTACTTAGACGACTGGCTCATCCGAGCATCAACAGCTCCAGAAGCCAGCTTCACTCTTTCTTGCACTGTGCGAATCCTTCGGTATTTGAGACTGGTCATAAACCTCCCAAAATCTCACCTCACCCCTTCTCAATCTCTAGAATTCATAGGTGCTCGTCTAGACACGAGGCAGTCAAGGGCTTTTCTGTCACAGCCACGTTGTCTTCGTATATACAACTGGCCTCCCAAGCAGCTATGAAAGTTTTCCTGACTGCTTGGGAGATGCTTCAGCTCTGGGGCATATGGCATCCACTGTCCATGTGGTTCCCTATGCTCGCCTTCACATGCAAGCAGCCCAGTGGACCCTATCCTCTCAGTGGACATAGGCCTTGGGTCAGCTAACAGATAAAATCAGAAACTCCACACGGCTCATTTCGTCCCTGCAATGGTGGCAATCACTGGAAAACCTTCTCATAGGCTCTCCTTTCCAGCAGCTTCTATGCCAAACCACCATAACAACAGATGCATCCAAGTTGGGTTGGGGGGCTCACTTGCACCATCTCTCAACTCAGGGTCTCTGGACCCCACAGGAGGCTTATCTTCACATAAACCTCCTAGAACTCAGAGCCATTTTCCATGCTATCTGAGTTTTTCAGACCCATCTCAGCTACAAGACAGTTCTGGTCCAGACCGACAATCAAGTAGCCATGTTCTATGTGAACAAGCAGGGCGGGACAGGCTCTCTGTCGTTATGCAAAGAAGCTTTGCGACTGTGGGCCCTCGCCAGAGAGCTTCAAATCCACCTTCTAGTGGTATTTTTATTTTTTTAACAGTATTTCTATACTGTTTTATCTGGTATATCTTCCAGGCATTCAAAATCTTTGGGCAGACAAACTCAGTCGAATACTGCTGCCACATGAATGGTCTCTGCACTCAGACCAGCTTGCTCAAGTGTTTTGAATCTGGGGAATGCCAGATATAGACCTCTTTGCATGTCCACAGAATGCCAGACTTCCCCGATTCTGTTCCAGAATTCCGGCTCAAAACTGTCAGGCAAGGGATGCTTTCCTCCTCCACTGGGGTCGGGACTTCCTCTATGCTTTCCCACCCATTCCCCTCATTCCCAAAACTTTGTTCAAGCTTCAGAGAGACAGAAGTCATATACTCATAGCTCCACATTGGCCACAGTAGACATGGTATCCTTTACGTCTGCGTCTTTCTCAAACCACACCTCTGGAGTTGGGATGTGTTCCAGATCTTCTTTCCCAGGAGAACGGTACGCTATTGCACCCGAATCCCCAGTCCCTGCACCTCAGGGCCTGGTTACTGAAAGCCTAGGATTCCCGGATATCAACCTGTCTCAACAGGTAAAGGATATCCTTGTGGCTTCCAGGAAACCTTCCACAAGACATTCCTACATCTTTAAGTGGAAGAGATTCTCTGCATGGTGTTCTCAAAGGGGACTTAACCGCCATACAGTGCCTGTGGAATCATTTCTGGAGTATCTCCTCCATTTATCAGATTCTGGTCTTAATACCAATTCAGTAAGGGTCCATCTTAGTGCCATTGCTGCTTTTCGTGAACCTCTGGATGGACAACCTATTTCCTCTCATCCACTCGCAGCAAGATTTATGAGAGGTTTACTCTTAACAAAACCTCCCATTAAACCACCGCTGGTGGCATGGGATCTGAATTTTGTTCTTGGGCAGCTCATGAAACCGCCCTTTGAGCCATTAGCCACTACAGCTCTAAAGTTTCTTTCCTGGAAGGTCATCTTCCTAGTTGCCCTCACTTCTGCAAGACGCATCAGTGAGTTACAGGCTTTAGTGGCGGATCCTCCTTATACAAGATTTCACCATGATAAGGTAATTCTTAGGACTCATCCTCACTTTATGCCAAAGGTGGTTTCACCTTTTCATTTATATACCAAGAGGTTTACCTTCCTGTATTCTTCCCTAGGCCTCATGCCTCTAATGCAGAAAGGAATCTTCATACTTTAAATTATAAAAGAGCCTTGGCTTTTTACCTTCAAAGAACTAAGCAACATAGAAAATCTTCTCAGCTTTTTGTTGCTTTTGATTCTAGTCATTTGGGACTTCCAGTTTCCAAAAGAACTCTCTCTAGGTGGATTGCAAATTGCATATCCTTTGCATATGAGAGTAAGGGACTTTCTCTCGAAGGCCATGTCACAGCTCACAATGTGAGAGCAATGGCAGCCTCTATGGCTATTCTTCGTTCTGTGTCCATTGACGACATCTATAGAGCAGCCACTTGGGCTTCGGTACACACCTTTACAGCCCACTATTGCTTAGACAAGGACTGCCATCGGGATGCCTTGTTTGGCCAGGCTGTTCTCCAGCATCTTTTTCAGACTTAGTGCAACTCCTACCCACCGTCCCGGGTTTCGATGCCAGAGATCCATGGGAGGAAGCATGATCCATCTCTCCTGGGGTTCGCAGCTTGCTGGGGTCTTCCCCCTGGCATCTGTCAGCTGGGGAGTCCCCATATGTGAAGACTACATTCCTGCTTGTTCCTGGAGATAGTGTAGTTACTCACCTGTAACAGGTGATCTCCGGGAACAGCAGGAATTAAGTCTTCACAACCCAACCACCTCGCCTAGGAGTTGTATCTCTCTATCTATCTATCTATCTCTTGTCTACTTCTCTTCTTTGGTCTCAGCTATAAACTCAACTGAAGAGGGAGAGTTGGAAAGGTGGGAAGGCAACACGCAGGCACTGTGGGATGCTCCCAAAAGCTTTCCTATTGGACACTGGGGAGCGTTCCCGCGCAGGCTCCATCAGTACTGACGATACCCATATGTGAAGACTTAATTCCTGCTGTTCCCGGAGATCACCTGTTACAGGTGAGTAACTATGCTTTCTTGTCCAAGCTCCTTGGAAATACTGGTCTTCACATGACTTTCCTCACACCTTGATACAACACATACTCTTCATCCCCGTCAATCTGGCTTTTGTCTGGGACATAGCACAAAAGCTGTTTTCTTTTATTGCTCAATGAATTGCACGTTTCTCATGACTGTGGTGATAGTTCCTTGTCTGTCTCTTTGGTTCTGTCTTTGACTTAGTTGATCATGCCACCCTTCTTACCTGGCTGCATGACATTGATGTCCACAGGCTGGTCCTTCAGTGGCTTCATTCTTTTCTATCCTCCAGGTCTTTCTCTGTTCTTTCTGGCACCTCTTCATCCCCCGTCTCTCTCCTCCCTTGTGGTGTCCCCCATGGTTCAGTTTTGGCTCCCCTCCTTTGTAATGTCTTCCTGGCCCCCCTGACATATCAATTTAGCATCTCGGTAGATTATTATGCCAATGACATTATTTTACTATATCACACCAGCCCCTCTGCTCCCAATCCGATCCCGTTCAACTCCTGTCTCATCTAGATCAGCTCCTGGATGTGTTCAGGTTTCGTGTATCTTAACTCCACCAAACAGCCATAAGGTTTTCTCTCAGTGGCCCTTGTCCCGCACTTGCCCCCCTGCTCTGACATGCCCATTCTGTTGGTCTCCTCCCTTCACTACTTGGGCATTATATTGGGCTCCTCTTTGTCATTTTGGGAGCACCTCTCCACGCTTTTTCAATGCTCTTTTCACTCTCTATGCAGTCTAGTCTTTTCCCTCCTTAACCACATTCCTGCTCTCTTTGGTCACAGCACGCATTGACTACTGCAATGTCACCCTCCCTGGACTCCCTCAATATCAGTTACACCGTCTGTAACTAACTTCTTCAGAACACCCCAGCTTGTATTCTTAACCATGCTTCACGTACGGACCATATTACCTCCCTGCTCATACATCTCCACTGGCTTCCTAACAAATTCCGGATTCAATCTAAAATACTCACTCTGGCCCACAAAGTCATCCACACTGTCACCCTCTGATATCTGTCTGATCTCATTCACCTCCACGCTCTCCTCCCCCCCCCCCTGCATTCTTTGTTCTGTTCATACCAATCGCTTACACCTTCCCTCCGCCTCTCAAACACACCTGGAAACTACTCGTAACTCTGTTTTTCTTTCTTGGCCCCGCCCTCTGGAATTCCCTTCCATCTACTCTCCATCTGGAACCCTCCTACCCTCAGTTTAAATCTCTATTAAATACCTATCTGTTCCTTTGACCTCCCTCCTGAGGTATAAGCCAGGTTCCCCTCTCCACAACTTTCTCCTTTCTCTCCCCTCCCGTCTCCTCGCCCCCTCTGCCCACCTCTCTTCTGTGTGATTGTGTGCATCTTTCCTATCAGTGATTGGTGTTCCTTTCCTCGTGTATTTTCTGCAACAATATGTATATTGTAAAGTGCCCTGATGCTTCGGTTTGGTGCGGTATATTAAGTGTGCCAATAAAGATAGGTGGGTTGCATTTTCAGGTATAGTTGGTAGCTCCCTGCCCAAGAGGCCTTACAATCTACCTTGTACCTGAGGCAGTGGAGGGCGTAAGGTTACAAGGCACATTGTGGAAGGAGCAGGATTTTTCACTCCTCCATACCATAATACTGCGCAGTCCTGTGACTCACCCAGGCTGCTGCTTAATGCAAGACGTCCGTATGCTTTCACTGGAGCTGCCCGGTGGATGACTCAAAATCATCCGTTTTCATCAAAGAAGTCATATTGACGTCAAACAGCACGAAGAGCATAGAAATTCCTATTCTAGTGCATTTTGCCATTTGTTTGCACTGATGCTTCTGTCAGCTTTGATTTGTTTAAATGATATTTTATTTATTGGGTTTGTATAACATTACTGTTAGACTCCTGCAGTATGTTTGCTGTGACCCATGCGTTTACATGTATGAGTGTGAAAGAATAGACAGATGTGCCTGTTTCTGGAGGAAGTCTGACCAGGCTGTTACCCAGCGGAGCCCACTGCTTGAATCATGGAGAAGAGCGGGATGACGGTCTTGCGTGCTTTCTCCAGACTCCCAGAAATTCTCCATTTACCTAGTGTATAGTCAGCAAGCTGCTTGGGTTTTGATGCGGGTGGGGGTGAAAGGGGGCAAACTGCAGTTTCAAAGATCAGGGCAAATGAAAATAATGGATCCCCTGCTCAATCCTTGTTGTTTCTTTAAACTATTAAAACCTGCAACACAGCAGCTACAATTAAAGCCGAAAGCCTGCCTGCTGTGCATTGCCTGCCTTTCTGAGTTTTATTGCCACCTCAATGGTGAATTGTCATCACCCCCCTTTTTTTGTTTTTTTCCCTGTCACCTAGCAGACAGGGCAAGTGTGAAATATTAATTGTCTCATTTGAGACTCCATCATATCTGTCGGGAAACATAAGACCAGCATTCGCTGGAAGCAATCAGTTTCTGAACCTAATGTGGAGTCTTTTAGCACCAGGCAGGAAGGGGAGGCGATAGGGAAGCAGGCTATTGTCTGCCTTAACCTGTTCGGCCTGCAAGCAATTGCAAGCGAGTCAGAGAAGGTACCTTTGTGTTTTTTTTTCCTTGATGTGCAGAGCCCTTTAACAATGGAACAGGTGCCATGAGCAGGAAGGAGACCTTCAGGAGTTCCTGCCAGCCTTCTCGTCTGGTCCCTTTTCACTCACACTGTCCGGCTCTGTCTGTTAGGGCAGACAAGGATTCACTGACAAACTGTCCAGCAGCAGGGCAACACCGATATTGCTCTTGGATCAGCTCAGGTTTTCTAAACCTGCCAAGCACAAACAGCTTATTGAGTAGCTGTTGGAAACTAGGATTGTAGATGACATTTTTCAGCCAGTGCGATGACCAGCTTAAGTTAAACACATTTCTCAGTCCATACTGTATATTCGGTGCCATTGTCCATAGAGGGAATTATTTATTTATTTATTTATTTTACATTCTCTTATATACCGCGCTATTCTGCATCAGTGCGGTTTACATTGAACAAACTGAAATTACATTGAACAGGGCATTATAACTTGGAGATAACTATTTTACAGGGAACATGGGCTATGGAGGGTTAAGTGGCTTGCCCAAGACCACAAGGAGCACCTGTGGGACTAGAAACCCCAGTCCTTCCAGCCCAAGGTTGCTGTCCTCTAGTGGGATTTGAACCGCCGACCTTCCAGCCTGAAGTACCTTGCCCCAACCACTAGGCCACTCCTCCACTCCTATGGCTATGGGTAGGGTGTGCTGATGGTGCCAGCACACTCCATTTAGTTTAGGCCCTGCTGTTGGGCAGGCCTAAACTAAACTCATAACTTGCTCAGAGGGAGACCTTGTAAAAATGCTGCCATTTCTCACCTTTCGGCCAGCTATCCATAAAAGGATTTTCTGTCCTAAAGCTACCTTTACTCCAGTTGATTTTTGAAAGAAAGGAAGATGTTTCTGCTCTTCTCCCCATCCCCTAAGGTGGTAATCTTATGCAAGTGGCGTTTTCTTGTTTTTTTATAAATGCTCGCCACTTTCAGGATATTCAGCCATGGTATCCAGAGAATGACTGACTACCACTGACGATCTGCAGAGAGCAGCAAGGTACCGGCACTTTCTGGATTGCAGTGACAGCACCTAGGATAGCTTGGTGGTTGTCCTAAGATATCGGATACATATCAGGATAGCAGTGCTAAAACTTACCACAATCCTTATGACTAGAGAGTGTGCCCCAGCTTTTCCCCACACCACTCAGCACTATTCAGATAATGCCAAGGCAGTCTGTGGAGAGATTCATGCGGCAGTATCTTGCTAAGGCGTGAGCTAAATGCTAATTAATAAATAATAGCTACATAGTAAACCATTTGAACAGATTGGACAAGCCTCTTTAGTATGCCCTGCAGAAAAAAAGGCTTCTGATCACTCTGTGACCACAAGTACATCTATAAAAGAATTCTTTGTAGGCTAAAAGGTTGACTTGCTGAAACCTCAGGGACTGAAAAAAGTATAAGGCTCTCTCCATTAGGGAGTTAACCAGATTCTGCTGTGGGGTTGCTAGAAGCCAGTGTTCAAGGTGTGGATAGACCAGAAGGCCTTGCTTGAGTAAGTGAATGGTCACGACTACAACAAACTTGAAGACCCTTGGAGCAGAGGAAGGTACAAAGGGTATTGATTTTGGTTGTTCTGTAGGGTAAAATAGAAGCGCTGCCTTCATTTGGAATGAATTGGGAGATGTGTACAAATACCCTTCAATTCCAGCAAACACTCGCCCAGTTCCCTTTTCTTAAGTAGGGAAGGATGGTGGGAAGGGTGTCCATTATGAAGTTTTCATGGAGAAGAAAAAGATTGAGGTTCCTGAGGTCCAAGATGGGATACAATACCTCCCAGTCTTTGGGATGAAAAAGTATCTGGTGCAGAGTGCTTAATTCCTCTCTGGCGATAGAACAGGTTATCTTGCGTTACTCGGTACCAGAAGATGGACAGACGCTCTGCATATGAGACTGTGGCAGGTGAGATCAGCTCAGAAGTCTCTTGGGTGGAATCTAGAGGGTGGAATGTCTGGATGAGATGATGCTGAGCACTCAGGAATCAGTTGGGATCTTGTCTTGTTCTTGTAGAAACATTTGTACCCAACCCACTACAGGTAGGATGGGTTGTTGGTTGGAGGAAGAAATGACAGTGTTTGGATGGTTCAGTCAAGAAAGATGAAGGCTGCACAGAAGCAGCCTTTTCCAGTTGTCATCTTCCTCTCTGGCAGGGCCTAGAGTAAGACTGGCATTAGACCTGTTAGCTTGTTTGACCAATGAAAGGAAGCTTTTGCAAGGAAGAACAAATATTTTTGAAAAAATGAAGTGTTATGGCAGTCAACCAGGCAACCTCAATGCCTTGCACAAAAAATGTGCTGATTTCTGTTTGTTTAATTTTAGTAATGCACGCGCATTTTCCCACAGCTCTTGCGTTGATGTCTACTCTTTTGCAGTTGATGTAGGTTATCGCTCTGTCCCCTGTGCCACCCCCAAAGAGTCTAAATGTTGCTGTTTTCTTTTTTGGTCTCTCTGCTATCTAATTTATATCTCAAAGGCAGTCTGACGCTTCTGGATGATTAATATCTACTGTATCCAGATGTCAAGATTGCAGTAAACAAATGTATTGCCATAGAAGCACTGACAGAAGACATCTTGGGGATTTATGGTCTCTTTTATCCTCCTCCTTGCATGTGGTGCTGGTGACAGGTCTCTTGTGTCTTTGAGGAATGTTACCTTGCTTTTCATACTTGCTCTGTGTTTGAATGGCAGAACATTTTTTTTGCAGGAAGTGTCGTCCTCCCTGAACACATATTGCAACCCCTGGTGGTGGTTCAGGGGGAGACTGAGGGTTGCACTTCCTCCAGCTAGCCTGCCCGGTAGTGGGGGGTGGATGACGGAGAAACACTGTTTATGAATGTACATGTGAATTTAGCTTATGACTTTTCATTGGTATCAGCAGGTGAATTATATTCAGCTAAAAGTGGTCTTTCCCTGCCCTAGGAGGGCTTAATAATCTAAGGGCTAGATTTACTAACATGCAGTAAGGCATTAACATGTGCTAATTGAATTGAATTTATATTAATCAGTGTGCCTCATTAGTAAATAAGCCCCGCTGAAGATAATACAATTTAATATAAGCTCCATTAACATGCATTAATGTCAATAACATCTATTAATGCACGTTAGTAAATTTAACCCTAAGTAAGTACCCAAAATGGTTTGTCCATGGTCATGAGGCGCATCAATAGGATTTGAACCCTGGGCTTGCCTAGTTCTTGGTCTCCTGCCTTAGTCACTAGGCTCCTTTCTTTGACAGTTCATACTGCATGAATGTTTTGGAGCACAGATAATTGAGTGTATTTATACAGAACTTGTGCACATGGATTTCTTTCCATGAAAGACTTGACAGAAATCTCTTGAGGCATGGGCGTGTGTGTGTGTGTGTGTGTGTGTGTGTACTGAGAGAGATCGTCTCAAACCAGTTAGAGCATTTGCATTCCACAGAATGAACGTTGAGTTAGAGAAGAGCGGCAGTCATCAGGGAGCCCGGCAGAGACTTGACAGCCTATCGGCGACTCAGTCGCACGATCATCTCTGTGGATACTCCCAAGCTGTCAGCACATCTCTTTGTGATGCTTGCCAAAAAGCCAGATGCCACAACTGGAACAGCTGTCAGCCTTATGTACCTGCCACATGAGTCACTGATAACCTGGGGGCTTTATTGTATGCATGGCACGGTTTTGCCAGCATTGGAAGGGGCATTGGCACTACTACTACTGATCATTTGAATATCTTTGCCCAAGTTAATCTTCCACCATTCTAACCATTGATGTGCATAGTGTGTTACAGAATATCTTCCAACTTTTTCACCTCATGGGTGATGATTTGGCTGCTGTCCCTCTTCTCATCATTTTGCCTCTGTAGACTTCAGGAACATTAACCCTAATAACATCAGACTTTGTTAGTCACTGCTGTGAACTTGAGCGTTTTTGTGCGAGCGGTAAACTGAAAGGATTGCGATCTTTAGGTATGGTGCTTAGTATGGGAGGCTACCTGCAGTGTTAATGCTGGAGAGACCTTGGGAGTTGATAGCCATACAACAGGCAGTATGAGCAGAGTTGCTCTGGCTCTCTGCCAGTAGGGTGAATCTCGGAAATTCGGGCAAGATGATTTTACTTTGTTTTCATGGGGTACAAAAGCAACCACGATATTGCTGCCTTTGTCGTGTCAAAAACCACTTTGGAAGCAATTCCAAGAAATGTCTCCTTTGAGGATGAAGAGAGGACAATCTTACACCGTGCTGGTCATATGAGCGCTCTCTTCCAGGCCTATAAACCAGGGGGCTCTCTTGACAAAGCTTTGGGGATGAGGGAGTGAGAGAGGGAACATCTGTAAAATGTATTTCTTAGCTGTAGAGTGGACATGCTACACATACAGGGGAATTTACATATAATAGTGTTGGAGGGTCGCCTTGCAGAGGTGTACAGGAGGGAGGCAAATGAGTTGTAAATAGTTGTGTCTTATAGCAAATGTGCTCCCCTTCTGCTCTTGGGATGCAGACAAAAATCGCTCCTCTCTGCTCTCATTATTCTCCTACCTCCATCATGGCTTTGCTTGGCAGGTGTAAAATATTAATTGCCTCGCTGGGGACTAGCGCGCTTACTGTCGCGTCGAACCAGAATATTATTCTCTTCTGTAAATATAATTACTGGGGGTCTGCTTTATAATCGCCTCCTTGCCTGTCTGTTAATTAGAAGCAGCTCTTTGTTGTATGCCGGGATATTTTGGTTTAATTATAAAAGAGAAAAGGACAAATTTGTCACGTTCTTTTGTTTTCGTTCCGCCATGTCTCCTGGTGACAGCGTTGTGGAGAAGTGATGGACGGTGCTGCCGACAGCACCAGATGCTTGGGGAAAAAGAAAGAAGGAAATATAAAACAAGAAAGGAGAGAAAGGGGTATTCGTTATTTTAATTTCAAATTGGGAGCTTGTTCAGAAAGACTCTTTAGAGCACTACGTCAGAGCAAGATGCCTGTGCCATTGGAAATGTAGGGATTGAAGCCTTCTCCTCCAGAGATTATAATTCTGAGAGCGTGCCAAGTTCAGGATGCAAAGAATATGGAAAGAGTTTGTGCAGCTTCGGCAAATTATTATTATTGTAATGCATGATCAAGGATTCTCCTACTCTAGCTTTCAATTTAAAAATATCTGTCTCTCTCTCTCTCTATATATATATATATGAAACACATGGTGGAGCAAATATGGGAGCTGCTTTTGTTTGAATTGTTTTTTTGGAAAACAAGGAAAGCCTCTCCCCCAGTGGATTGAGACTGGCAAGAGACCTTTGCTGCATTAATGCTTGTAGGCGCGCACACACACATACACCCCGTTTTTTCTCTGCACGCACAGAATTGTGATCTGGAAACCAAATGGCATTGGGTTATTATCTAAAAATGTATTATGTGTGAATAACTCTGTGTAAAAGATGTCGCCAAGTGAACAGGAAGTTTCAGTGAGGGAGAGTAGGAGTCCGGTTTAGAGGCTGGCAGATGGAGCGTCAAATACTTCACAGAAATGAGCAGACACTGTCTTTTGTTCCCATTGCTAATTAATAATGAGGTGCTAATAGACCCCAGTTGGGGATCCTGAAGCACAGAAGGTTTCCCTCCTTCCCGCTTTGCTGAAAGTTGACAGTTTAACAGCTCTGGAAAGCCAAGTCCCTTTTTCCTATATTTGTGGATTTGGATTGAGGTTGTAGATTTACATACTCGCCTTTCTAGATCTGAGCTTCAGGATGTCTTGCAGAGAGCATACAATTTAGATAATTTTACCTGAAGAAATAGAGGATAAAGGACTTACCAAAGGTCACAAGGAGCATTACTGGGAGATGCAGGGTTTGAACTCTGATTTTCGGCCTATTACTCTAACTACCAGGTTTGTTCTCTAATCAGACGGGGCAAGTGTAAACCTTTCCTGTGCTCTTCTGTCAAACTGCCTCGGTCCCACTCGGGAGGGAACACATCTAAGGCCCGTGGGGAAGATCAGCCAGTTCAGATGCTTTTAGTTCTGCAAGAGTATATGCATGGAAAATGAAATATGTGTGAGGCCACCACGTTGATTCATATAGGCCACCACAGGTAGTAACTTCAGACTAATGAAATTGGTAACCTCTCCTCTCTCTTGTGCCTTGTGGAATGCACACTCCTTCTCTAATAAGCTTGCCTTTATTCATGATCTCTTTATCTCGGATGCTTTCCATCTTCTTGCTGTAACTGAGACCTGGCTCCTCCTACAGGACTCGGCTTCAGTCACTAGCCTCTGTCATGGCAGCTACCAGTTCTCCCATATACCTCATCCCACTGGCCGTGGTGGTAGTGTTAGGTTTCTACTCTCTCATTCCTGCCAATTTCAACCCCTCCTTCTGCTTCAGTCTCACTCCTTTCCTTCCTTTTGAAGTCCTCTCCATCCGCCTTTTTACTCCACTATCTCTCCAGATAGCCGTTATTTATCAACCCCCTGACAAGTCCATCTGTACCTTTCTCAGTGACTTTGACCCATGGCTTTCTTTCTTTCTGGATTCATCTTCCCCCTCCCTTATTCTTGGAGATTTTAACATTCATGTTGATAACCCTCTGACTCTCATACTTTTAAAGCTCCTTTCCTTTATCTCCTCATTCAATCTCCAGCTTTGCTATATTGCGCCCACTCACCAGCACAGCCACTGCCTCAACCTTGTCTTCTCTAATTGCTTACCCACAAACCTCTGTACCTCAGTTCTTCCCTTATCTGACCATCACCTGCTAAGTTTCACTCTTCATTACTCCCCACCTCAACCTCGCACACTCTCCTCCAATCTCTTTAGAAATCTTCATGCTATCAACCCGACTCTTTCCACTATTGTCTCATCACATCTTTTCTCCACTATGTCATCTGAGTCTGTTGATGAGGCAGTAGCTTCCTATAACTCTGCACTTTCATGTGCTCTGGATGCTCTTGCTCACCCCATGCCATGTCCTAAGAGGCATACTGCACCTCAGGCTCTGGATGTCTTCAACTACCCTCTATCTACATTCCTGTGCCGGCTCAGCTGAAAGCATTTGGCTCAAATCCTGCAGCCTTGTGGACTTCCTACACTTCAAATTCATGCTTGCCTCTTTCCAGTCAGCCATAGCACTTGCCAAACAAGTCTATTATCTCCTCCTGAACTAACTCTTTTGCCTCTGACCCTCACCGTCTCTTTACAACTCTCAACTCTCTCCTCAAGGTGACTCCGCCTTCGATCCCTCCTTTCCTTTCTGCCCAAATTTTGATCAACTATTTCCATGACAAAGTCCACAAGATTACACTCCAATTCCCCATGAGGTCAACTCCATCCCTTCTTCACTCCCAACTCTTCCCCTCAACCTCTGCCACCCTTTCTTCCTTTTCTAAGATCTCCGAGTTGGAAACCACTCATTTTCTCTTCTCCTCCAAACTCACTACCTGTTCCTCTGATCCTATTCCCACCCATCTCCTAAGCTCCATCTCCTCCACTGTTATCCCTTCCATCATTCATATTCTCAACCTCTCGCTCTCCACTGCAACTGGTCCTGCAGCCTTCAAGCATGCTGTGGTCACACCTCTCCTCAAGAAACCCTCAATAGACCCTACCTATCCTTCTAATTATTGACCCATCTCCCTCCTCCCTCCTCCTCCTCATTTCTAAACTACTTGAGCATGCAGTTCACCGCCATTGCCTTGACTTTCTCTCCTCCCAAGCACTTCTGGATCCACTGTAATCTGACTTTCATCCTTTATATTCTACTAAAACGGTTCTTGTCAAAGTCTCCAGTGACCTGTTCTGGCAAAATCCAAGGGCCTTTACTCGATCCTCATACTTCTTGACCTTTCTGCAGCTTTTGACACTGTTGACCGCCACCTTCTCTTCAATACCTTGTCCTCACTTAGTTTTAAGGGATCTGTGCTATCCTGGTTCTCTTCTTATCTTTCCCATATAACGTTCAGTGTTTATGCTGGTGGATCCTCCTGCACTGCTATCCTGCTCTCAGTTGGTGTACTCCAAGGGTCTTTCTTGGGTCCGCTCCTTTTCTCTCTCTATACCCAGTCTCTTGGTGCGCTCATCTCCTCCCATGGCTTTCAGTAGCATCTTTACACTTATGACTCTCTGATCTACCTCTCTGCACCTGAAATCTCTCAGGTAATCCAGGCCCAGGTCTCTGCCTGGATGTCTCACCACCATTTGAAATTGAACATAGCAAAAACCAAACTTCTTATTTTTCCCCATAAACCCACTTCCCCCTCCTCCTTTCTCAGTCTCTGTGGATAACATTCTATTACTCTGTTTCCTCAGCCCACAACCTTGGGGTCATCTTTGACTCCTACCTCTCGTTCTCCACACGCATACAACAGACAGCTAAAGCCTGTTGCTTCTTTCTCTATAACATCAGCAAAATTCGCCCCTTATTATCTGAACACACTACTAAGACAAATATGCACTCTTTAGTCATCTCCCATTTAGACTATTGCAGCCTCCTCCTTGCTGGTCTCCCTGTGAATCATCTTTCTCCCTTTCAATTTTTTGAAAATGCAGCTGCGCGACTAATCTTCCGCTAGCCTCGATATGCTCATACAACCGCTCTTCTCATGTCACTTCATTGGCTCCCTATCTGTCTCCTATCCAATTCAAATTCCTCCTATTGATCTATAAGTGCACTTATTCTGCTGCTCCTTACACCCCTCCTCATGAACTGGCAGATCACTTCTATCTCTATTTTGCCTTCTCTTCAGACTTCGATCCTTTCATCTTGCTGCACCTTATGCCTGGAACAAATTACCTGAGTCTGTACAGCAGTCTTCATTTTGGGCCCTTTTCATATCCAAGCTGAAAACTCACATCTTTGAAGCCGCTTTTGGATCCTGATCTGCCTAGTCCCTTATGTGTTTACTTACCATTCCCCTAGATGTATCCTTGTCCTTAGCTGTTGTGCTGTGTGTCTTGACTAGATTGTAAGCGCTGATGAGCAGGAACCGTCTCTTACATGTTTTTGCACAGCACTGCACATACTTTGTAGCACTATACAAATGATCAGTAGTAGTAGTAGTAGTAGTAGAAAATGTGGAGCTAAGTGAGTCCTGTGTCATTCAAGGTCATTGCTGGCATTTCGCTGAAGTTGGAACCTCCTGGCTTGGCTTTGCGGCTCTCGCATCAAGAGGAGCTGCTTCAGATTGCACATCAGAGGCTCGGCACCAGACATAGATCAGTGGATAGCGAACATCATGTGACTCTCGTGGAAGGCAAAGAACTCCCCATTCACACTGTGGCTTTGTTACGTTGCAACACATTTAGAGCACCGTACAAGAAGAGGACATCATCCGAATTTACCCCTTGCAAGCATGAGTTTGATGTTTTTGTTGTCTCTGCTTGTTGACTGCAGAAGATAATGAGCTTCATGAGCTATCACTGGCCCCTTTATCGGATATTCACTTGGCAGCAACGGCCCGTCCTAGCAGCTTTCTGGTCAAATGTCTTCGAGCAGCCCTTAAAAATGGTTTTTTTTTGTGTCTAGTGGTGGTGGTAAAAATTCTCTGCACTTTCATTTGCAAAGGGTTCATTGGAAATTAATAATTACGTATTTTATTTGTCCTGTGTTTTATTTTAGTTTCTCTATGGTGTTCTAAAGATGTTGTGACATAACAGAACCATGGTGTGAAAGAGGAGTTCTTTGCCTTCCTCCAGAGTCATGTTATGTTCACCATCCACTGCCTTATGTCATGGTGCTGAGCCTTTCATATGCGATCTCAAGCACCTCCTCTTGATGTGAACCTGACGTCTGTGCCGGGCAAAATGGTAAAAAACATTATTAAAGAATAAAATTACTGAACATGTACATAGTCATGGTTTAATGGGAGAAAGCAAACACTGATTTAGGCAAGGAAAGTCTTGTCTAACTAATCTGTTATATTGTTTTGAAGGTGTGAATAAACAGGTAGACAAAGGTGCGCTGGTTGATATAACGTATCGGGATTATCAGAAAGCCTTTGACAAGGTCCCTCGTGAAAGACTCTTGGCAAAATTAAAAAATGATGGGATTGGAGGCAGTGTAGTATTGTGAAACATGAATTGGTTAAAGTATAGAAAGCAGCGTGTAGAGCTAAATGGCCAGTTTTCTCAGTGGAGAAAGGTGAATAGTGGAGTACCCCAGGGATCTGTGCTGGGTCTGCTGCTTTTTAATATATTCATAAATGACCTGGAAATTTGAATAATGAGTGAGATGGTCAAATTTGCAGATGACACAAAATTAATCAAAATTGTTGGAAAAAATAAAGAGGATTGTGAAGAATTGCAAGAGGACCTTGATAAACTGGAAGACTGGACGTCCAAATGGCAGATGAAATTTTATGTGGACAAGTGCAAAGTTGTGCACCTAGGAAAGAACAACCCAAACTATGGTTACATGAAGCATGGTACCACCTTAGAAACCACCATCCAGGAAAAAGATTTAGGCATCATCATGGATAATACGTTGAAACCCTCTGCCAAGTGTGTAATGGCGGCCAAGAAAGCAAATAGAATGCTAAGAATCATAAGCAAAGGAATGGAGAATAAAACCAAGGATATTATAATGCCTCTGTATCGTTCCATGGTGCAACCACACCTTGAATATTTTGTGCAACTCTGGTCGCCATAACAGAACTAGAAAAGGTACAGAGAAGAGCAACAGAAATGGCAAAGGGGATGGAAGGTTACCCCTGTGAGGAGAGGCTTAAAATGTTTAGGGCTCTTCAACTTGGAAAAGGGATGACTTAGGTGGGGAGGGGGGGGGGGGAGATATGATAGAGGTCTATAAATTAATGAATGGAGTAGAATGGGTAAATATAGATTGGTTGTTTTATGCCATCAAAAAGTAGAAAGACTAGAGAACATGCAATGAAGCTACACTGTAACCCATTAAAGACTAATAAGAGAAAATATTTTTTTACTCAGTGCATAATCAAACTCTGGAATTCATTACTGGAAGATGTAGTAAAAGTTGTTAGTGTGACTGGGTTTAAAAAGGCTTGTACAAGTTCCTGGAGGAAAGGCCCATAAACCATTATTAAAGAGGACCTGGGAAATCCACTGCTTACCCCTGAAAGAGCCTTGTGGAACTTGTGTGCCTTTCTGGGAACCTGCCAGGTACTTGTGACCTGGATTGGCCACTTTTGGAAACGGGATACTGGGTTTGATGGACCTTGGTCTGACCCAGTATTACATTTCTTATGTTCTTATGTTTTATGTAATGATAATGTATAATTGCATTTTGTTTTATTATGTACAGTATGTGTTTTGTAAACACCCAGGTAATTTTTGCAGTATATAAAAGTTTTATATAAATAAGTTAGAGCCTTGGATAGTTAAAAAGCTCATAAGCAGCACTGCAGATAGGGGTCACTGATTCATTCACACTCACGGTTACTGGTAACGATTAATGTGTTCTTTCACACCGAGCAGGGACTGTGCAAGGCCTCAAGGAAACAGTTTGCATGGTCAACAGAGGCACCCTCTGCAGATCCTAAAGAGTTAATGACTTAAAAGGTTTTTCAAAATATTTTATTTAATAGGTGTGGGTAGATATTTTTTATTTTTCGTAAAGATGGGAATAGAGAACATTGTTTCATCTCTGCTTGTTAGCTCTGTGATTCTTTTTCTTTATGGAACTGCTTGGCATGAACTTCCTTCGTGATGGATATTATGTTTTCCTTTCGCCTTAGAAAACTCTTAATTCTTCTGTTTTGTTGGGAGGGAAGGTGAAGGACTTCTGATGCAAATTATCTCTTCAAAGTAGGTTTCAGTTTCTTGTCCAGCTTCCAGGTCTACTTTCTAAAGTAGAAATGATTTTTTTAAGCTTGCAGTAGATTAGGTTCAAACATGGTCATAGTTCTGATGACTGTTCTCAAGCAAGGGCAAATGATGCTGCCCTTGGGTATAACTCAGACTGTAAGATCTCTGGGGATAGGGGAATAACCTACTAAACTTGAATGTAACCCTCCTTAAGCTACCAATGAAAAAAGCATGAACCGAGTCTACAGAAATACAAAACGTGATGGTGAGAAACCCTTGCATGCCAAGTAGAGTGCTCTATTCTATGTATGTTTTTTTGAGTATTTGAGAATAGCGATATGAAGGAGCGGGCAGGCACATACCACTGCATAAGTGTCTTCATGGAACTATTTTAATGGTTCTTTGGTATGATTTTTAGGAGTTGCCAAGTCCGGTTTAAATGATACCCACTCATATATGGTGCATTATTACCAAGGTAGTACTGTAGTAAATCGGTGGCATGCTGATGTCTTTTAAGTATATGTGTTACCTGTTATTGTTTCCATATCGTTCTGCTGGTACAATGTTTATTTTGGTTTTCTTATATTTGTGTGTGTATTGGATTACATTGGATGGAGGGGTATATTCTTTCCATAAAACGTTCTTTAAACTAAATAAATTAGCCTGGAGAAAGAGGAAACGAGGAGCCGTGTCACTGTGTGAAGACGGTGTGCAGGATACACCTCTGTTTTGTGCACTTCCTGAAGAACCTCTTTTGTATTATTATTCAGTGATCTAGAATTTTTTTTACAATGTCACAATAGTAGAGCCAATTTGCATGACTTTATCTCATGAATATTTATTATAGATATCCTGGAAGGTGACTAGATTGGGAAAGACCAGGCTACTGTCTTTGTTGCTACCACAAAAAGAGTGTCTGATGTGTGTAATGTGGCGAGGGAAACCAGCATCCTAACAGGCAAACTGTGAACAGAGTTCCATTCGTCTTGCTGGTAACGTCTAAATCAGGATATACTCAGGAGCAGAAAACCTTAATCTGGGATGGGACTACTTGTCAGAGCTAGTAAGTAGCGGAAAGCCAATGAACAATTACCCATTGCCTCGTTCTAATATTTAGAAAAGTGGCCATATCATTTATGATGATCTGTGCTAAAGTTTTCCATGTCAACAAAAGGATAGGGCTGACTCAGTCATGAAGGGCTGATCAGTTGAAAACTAGGTGGTATTCTTGGTGGCAATATGTCCACTCTGGAAAGGGAGAACTTCAGTGATAATGAAAATACCCTTATCATCATTAACACCTGTATTAAGTAGGGAAAGCTTGTTATAATCTCTCTCTCGACTGTAAGTGTTCTATAGATGTATTGGAAGAAACCCCAAGACTTGTGGACCCTGTTTGTGGTACTTTCATATAATACCAGAGTTCATTATGGTTTGCTCTGTTGAAACTGATCATTGTGTGACAGGTACTTTGGCAAAATGGTCTTGTTGTTGTCTCTAAGGGAAAAAAGGGGACTGTTGTAGTGGTTGCTATGGAAGGACAGACTAGATAGGCTATGTAGTCTTTTTCTGTCATCATGTTTCTGTGTTTCTATGTTTAAATGCCATCGAGTCGGTTTCGACTCATGGCGACCCTCTGGATAGTTGTCCTAAATTGTGTTTGGTCTTCAGTCAGGCGGCTCATTGTTGACAGAGTGGCACCCATAGCTGCTGTTATTGTATCGATCCATCTCATTGCTGGCCTTCCTCTTTTGCGTTGACCTTCTATCTTGCCAAGCATGATGTCTTTCTCTAATGATCTCTCTCGTAGCATGATGTGTCCAAAGTATGAAAGATAAAGTCTTGTCATCTGAGCTTCTAAAGAAAGCTTAAGTTTGATCTCCTCTAGTACTGACTGGTTTGTTCTTCGAGCAGTCCATGGTATACGCAGTATTCGCTGCCAGCACCATAATTCAAAGGCATCAATTTTCTTCCTTTCTATCTTTTTCACTGTCCAACTTTCACATCCATATGATGTTATTGAAAATACCATGGCTTGAACGAGTTGAATTTTTGTATGGAGAGAGACATCTCTGCTCTTGAGAATCTTGTCTAGGTCCTTCATAGCCATTCTGCCAAGAGCAATGTGTTGTTGGATTTCTTGTTGCTTCTTAATTGATAGTTGATCCAAGTAAGTTAAAGTTGTTTACGATTTCAATTTCTTCTCCATGTATAAAATGGTCTTCTCCAGTATAAAATCATTATAGTCAGAATATTGGGTCACTAACAGGATTCATCTGGATGATTCTACTAAGCTTGCATAACCATATAGCTGCTACCTTACTCTTGGCTTTAAGTCCTTTGACATTTCTCTCATCACAGATTGGCTGAAAATCTCTTGAGTGCAAAATGTTTGATTACCTTAACTTGGTTAAGTTTGGGTGAACATACTTGAGATAGACAGACAGGATTGTAGGCTCCTCCCAAGCTGCAGTATCTACCTTGGTGGGAAAGGTTCTACCTTGGTGGGAAAGGTTAAAAGGACAAGTTATTGAGCTGTAAGCATGTACAGCACCAAAGCCGAAACTTAACTTACAGGGAGGGGGTTAATATGAGAGAAGGAGAGGGGGGACACTGGCTATTGGAGACCAGAGCTGGTTGACAAATTGTTCTTCCACCCCGCTTTAGTGAAAGGGACCATCCTTCTAAGGTGGGGCCATTTGACTTTGCGATTGTATTGAATTCTCTTACCTAGGCTCCAGCATTACACATTAATCTTGGCATTACGAGCAGGCACCTTTACCACATTTTTCCATTGATTTATCTTTTACTGAATCATCCCATTTACTTTCCTTTGTTTCATAAATTTTGCCGACTGACTCTGAAAGGTTTGTGACATGAGATCCTAACCCCACAGCAGCAGCTTCAGAGAAACTGTGGCTTTAAAAATCAATTTCTCTCTCTCTCTCATCTTCATTTCTCACCCCGAGCCTGCTCTTTTTATCATCCTTGGAAATGTACCGCACACATTTTACATCCTGACGATAAAAAAAAAAAAGAAAATGGTTTAAAATGATTTCAGCCGTAGATCATTGTGAAGGAAGGACTGTATTTTGTTTTGGATAAGTGACGTGGGAGTAGAAAAATTACTGTGTAATGAGGTTAAAAGCAGAAAAATGATTTTATCCTGATGGCAGAGCATAAAGTTTATCACTTTTGAGTGCTGTGGAGTTTTCTGCCCAGGTCAGTGAATCATAAATCTTCATAAGCTCTTTCCTGCACTGTAAGGCTGGGATGGCTTCCTCCCTGGTAGTGCCCGTGCCAAATTGCCAGTATACTGTCTGTGCAGGGGCAGGGACCTTCTTGGTATATCACCAGTTGACCTAAGTATTTGAACATTTCTGGAACAGCTTCATCCATACCAAAGGCTTTGACATTCTACTTTCGCCCTTTGGAAATTAGGTTACACTAAAGGCAGACCTGGATTTTTGATTATCTCTTTTCAAGCACAAGATCTTATGGTGGTGATCTCCACTATATTTTTTCAGCAGAGGCCACTTCGGCAAAATTATTCAATGTGAGAGCCAAGATAACTGCTGGAGAAAGTAGATGGCACACCGGTCAATGTGGGGAGGAGAGATGCCTTCCAAAGGACCCAGCCAGCCTGGAGGGTTCCTCTTCTGCTGATCCGATCTTTTGGCTGCACAGACCATTCAGAGTGACTACTCCCCCCGCGTTCTTTCCATAATCCTATCTCACCCCCACATTTTCTCTAACGTCCATTCCCCCTGCCCTACCCCCCCCCATTCCCTTCAAGCTGGCTTTCCCCCCAACAGGCCAATGCAGAAAGCTGGCGCTGAAGTCGTGCACCACTAACTCTGTATGCCTCTTTGCAGAGCTCCTGTGCCATCTTGAAAAATGGCAGCGCCTGGCCCCACACAGTTCATCCTGGGGTCAGACTGCCATATAAGGCATTTTCTACCTTATATGGCACTGCGTGGGACCAGATGCCACCATTTTCCAAGATAGCACAGGAGTGGGATGTGTGGGAAATACTCCTTTCTGAAGGTACCTGGAGGAGGGTGGCGGTTCGGGGCTACTAGGCCACCAGGCTTATTTTTAGTTGGGCGGGTAGGGGATTAGGGGCCGTTGAGTCATCAGGGATTTGCTTTCTGGTAGGGATACTTCCCCTCAGATGATCTAGGCATCAGGAAAAGCCCCTCATGCTGTCAAAATACTGTCTGGGGCACACGTAAAACATTTAAGCCACTTGAAGACCAGGCGTAGAGATAATGGTGCTAAGGCTGGTTACAAAATCCTCTACACGTTTCTCTGCATCGGGCACAAACAATATTAGCATGCCATTTTAACATGGTCAGCTTTTTCGCATATAATTTAAATATTCTTGGCATTATGTGTGCACTACCTTTTCCTTTGCTCTTTACACACGCATCCGTCTCTTTTCTGCATTTGGCTGTGGCAGTAATTGTGCCTAAAATGGTGTTTTAATCTCCTTTCCTTATCCTTACTCAACCTGTCTAGATGAGTGGACTATGCTCCCCATCCAGCAAGTGGTGGAAAGATTTGAGTAACTTTCAGTGATGTCATCACTTGATACATGCACTGGTGCAGCACTGAGAGAAGCCAGTATTGTCTGCCTCTAGCAGGTGGCAAGGTGTGTGGACTGCTGCACTAATACAGATAGGTCTGTCTCCTCTGGCCCAGGCCATGGTCTTGTGTGTTTGAGATATTGGTCCGACATTTGCTTGGAGCTTGGTTACACCCATTGTTTCCTTAAATTGCTAGTTACCCTATGTCCAGTGCTATTATCCAAGGGTCCAACCATGGTGGGCCAGAGAGTGGACAGGACCACCACAAGGGGCTCCTTAGGGGGAGTGACGAGCCTGGGCCCAGGCCTCCCTTCCCTCTCACTGTCCTATTTCTGCATGTTCTGCTTAGTTTTGCCCTGTTTCTTTGGCTGTCTTTTCTGCTTGAATAAAGCAACTTACAAAAAGAAAACCCTCTTTCAAGCAGCAGGGCCTTCCCATGCCTGTGTAGATGGCTGCGGAGGCCTTTCTCAGGTTTCTCCAGCTGGCCTTACAGGTGCAGGGATTCCCCTACCTATCGGAGGTTCCTTTTTTGCTACAGATTTATTCTCCATCATGTTTTTTCATTCACAGTTTGGTTTTTCTTTGACCGCATTTGAGCTCTTCTGTAATGCCACGGGTGTGGAAGTGCATTGCTTGTGGCTCCCATTGAGTGAGCTCTAATGCTAGGTCTTTTTGCCTTAAGTGCAGTGGAGAAACCTAGGAGCACAGTTTTTTGGCAGTGCTGATTTGTTGCCTCTAGCATATCTCCCATGATTTTCCCACTGGCAGGAACAGTGGCTATCTTGGATGGCTGCATGGTCCTGGTTGAAGGGGAGCATGATGAGGTGGCCATAGACTGAAGCCATCAGGTCCCTGAGGATCCTCCAGGGCCCTGAAGCTGATTCTCAGCCGACTACTACTACTACTACTACTACTACTACTACTATTATTCAGCACTTGTAAAGCGCCACGCATGCAACGCTGCACAGCTGACCTACAAGAGGTCGCCAACATACAAGAGACAGTCAGAGCTTACAATCTAGTTAGAACAAGACATAAGTTAGAACAGTATAGAGCATTAGTCAGTTCTGTGCAAGGTACGGTTTGGTCAGTAGTTTGGTCATAAATGATGACGGGGGTTAGGGTAAGATGAGGAAGGAGTCAGGATCTGAATGCAACGGTGAAGAGGTGGGTCTTCAATCTGGATTTGAAGAGGGCCAAGGAGGATGCCAGGCTCACAGACGCAGGTAGGCTGTTCCAGGCATAAGGTGCAGCAAGGTGAAAGGAGCGCAGTCGGGAGTTCGCAGTGCATGTGAAAGGCATTGATAGAAGTAATTTGTTAGCGGAGCGCAGATTTCGAGAGGGGACGTAGGGAGAGATAAGAGGTAGTGAGGGGCCATAGAGTGCATGCACTTATAGGTTAGCAGGAGAAGCTTGAATTGGATGCGGAATTGGACAGGGAGCCAGTGAAGCAACCTGAGAAGAGGAGTAATGTGGGCATGGTGGGGTTGGCAGAAGATTAGTTGAGCGGTGTGATTTTATATAGATTGGAGGGGAAGGAGATGGCTTGCGGGAAGACCAGCGAGGAGTAGGTTGCAGTAATCAAGGCGAGAGGAGATTAAGGAGTGGATAAGCGTTTTGGTAGTGTGTTCAGGAGGAAGGGGCGGATTTTGTTGATGTTGTAGAGAAAGAAGCGGCAGGTCTTAGCTACAAGCTGGATATGAGCAGAAAAGGAGAGAGAGGTGTCAAAGATAACCCCCAGATTGCAGGCCGAGGGAACAGGAAGGATAGTAGATCCATCCACATGGATTGAGAGAGGGGGAAGTGGGGGGAGGAGTTAGGTGGAAAGACAAGGAGTTCAGTCTTGGCCATGTTCAATTTTAATCGGCGATGAGACATCCAGGCAGCGATGTCCGAAAGACAGGCAGAGATCTTGGACTGGGTTGCCGGAGAAATATCAGGTGTAGAGAGGTAGATTTGGGAGTCATCAGCATAGAGATGGTATTGAAAGCCATGGGAGGAGATGAGCGCACCAAGGCCTTGGGTATAGAGAGAGAAGAGGAGGGGGCCCAAGACAGATCCCTGGGGTACTCCTACATGGAATGGTTTAGGGGAGGAGAAGGAGCCACCAGAGCATACACTGAATGAGCGATGGGAGAGGTAGGAGGAGAACCAGGATAGTACGGAATCCTTGAAGCCAAGCAAGGAGAGGGTGATGAGGACAAGGTCGTGATCAACAGTGTCAAAGGCAGCAGAAAGGTCAAGAAGGATGAGGATAGAGTAGAGGCCCTTGGATTTAGCCAGGAACAGGTTGTTTGTGACTTTAGTGAGTGCAATTTCAGTGGAATGTAGGGGATGGAAGCCAGATTGAAGTGGGTCCAGGAGGGCCTGGGAGGTAAGGAAGTCGAGGCAGCGATGGTGGACTGCTCGTTCTAATAGTTTGGATATGAAGGGAAGGAGGGAGATGGGTCGATAGTTAGAAGGGCATGTGGGATCAAGTGAGGGCTTCTTGAGGAGGGGTGTGACAACAGCATGTTTGAAGTCAGCGGGGACAGTTGCAGTGGAGAGTGAAAGGTTGAGGATATGAGTGATGGAGGGGACAATGGTGAGGGAGATGGGTGGGGATAGGGTCTGAAGAATAGGTAGTGGGTTTGGAGGAGGAAAGAAGGAGTGTGATTTCTTCATCAGAGATCGAAGGGAAGGAGGAGAGGATGGCAGGGGGAGTATGGATGGGGAGGACAAATGGGGAGGAGGGGAGGTAGATGAGAGGGTAGGGAATTGGAGGGTAATTTTGAGGATTTTGCATTGGAAGTAGCCGGCTAGGGTTTGGGCAGAAAGGGAGGGCGGGATTGTGGGCGGGAGGACCTTGAGGAGAGAATTGAGGGTGTTAAAGAGACGGCGAGGATCAGAGGCAAGGGAATTAGTCAGATGGATGTAGTCAGATGGATGTAGTAGTCTTGTTTGGCAAGTGCTAAGGCTGACTGGAAGGAGCCAAACATGAATTTGAAGTGTAGAAGGTTTTCTGGGGAGCGGGATTTGGAACCAGGCTCGTTCGGCAGAATAGGCGCAGATGCATAAGTAACGGATTGTGGGTGAAAGCCAGGGTTGGGGAGTAGATCGTTTAACAGGACGTGGGATGGAAGGGGCAAGAGTGTGAAGGGCTGAGGATAGTGTAGTATTGTATGAGGATAATGCCTCGTCGACGGACTCGGATGATAAAATGGAGGAAAGAGATGGAGAAATGGTGGAGGAGAGAGTCAGGGGATCAATATTATGAAGATTTCTAAATAGGTCGGAGGAGACAGGACGAGGTTGGGATGGCAGGAGCAGTAGATTAAAGTTAAGAGGTGATGGTCAGATAAGGGAAGGATTGATTTCCGGAGGTTTGAGGGAGAGGAATTGGAGAAGAGTATTAGGTCAAGGCAATGGCCGTGTAGGTGTGTGGGGGCAGTGGAGCAAAGTTGGAGGTCAAACAAGGTGGTAAGAGTGAGGAACTTTGGCATTGGGGTCGGAGGGGTTGTCGACGTGAATGTTGAAATCGCCAAGAATAAGAGTGGGGGAAGAGGGATCCATAAAGGCATAGAGCCAGGAGTCGAAGTCAGTGAGAAAGGTTTATTTGGAGTAGTCGGGTGGGCGATAAATAACCACTACTCAGAGGGGGAGTGGTGTGAGGAGGTGAATGGAGTGGACTTCGAAGGAGAGGGGGGAGTGATTGGGGTAGCAGGAGGGGTTGGAATTGGCAAGAGGGAGAGAGTAGGAGACCAACATGACCACCGCGACCAGTAGATCAAGGTGTATGGGAGAACTGGTAGCCCCATAAGCAGAGAGAGGCAATGGATGCAGTGTCGTCTGGGGGGAGCCAGGTCTCGGTCAGGGCAAGGAGGTGTAGGGCATTAGAGATGAAAAGATCGTGAATAAAATAGGTTTTTTTAATGACTGAGCATGCGTTCCATAGGGCGCAAGTAAATGGAAGAGCGGAGGGGGGGGGGGGAGGAGAGGGATATGGATAAGATTGGATAAGTTACGTGCAGATTTCTTATTAGAATAGTGCGTGGGTCTGTTTTTAGTGTAGTAGCAAGCTTTAGATGGAGAAGGGTGAGGGTGGGTATATGTTTGGGTGTATGTGCGGGAATGAGGGATAATTTGATTGTGCCGGGTAGGTTATGTGAGGGATTATTTTTGGGGGCAGGGTTGGAGTTGATATTTATGGGTGAGTGATTGTGGGATGACTGGGAGAGGGTGGAAGGAGGGAGGAGTGGGATGTGGATGAGATTAGATAGGGTATGTGAGGAACAATCTTTAGAGTGGGAGAGAAATCAGGGGGGGGACCAGGGTTAGGGTTGATATTACCTGATGAGAGAAGGAGAATGAGTATTAGAGAGCGAGGTAAAGTGGAGATAGTACGGTGGAAGTGAGGGAGGGGTTGCCTTAAAGAGAGGGGGGCAGGTTGAATGTGGGGAGAAGCTCAAGAGCAGGTGCTAGGGTAGGGGGCAGAATGGAGGGAGAAGTGAGGAAGGTGGAGAGGGGGCTGGATAAGTGCGGGGGATAGTGTGGAGAGGCTCAAAAGCAGATGCTAGGCTAGGGGGGGAGAGTGGAGGGAGAAGTGAGGAAGGTAGATGCTAGGTTAGGGGAAAGAGTGGAGGGAGAAGTGAGGAGGGTAGGGGGAGAGGAAGGAGGGTGTTGATAGGAGGGGAGGCAGTTGGGGAGGATGAGGAAGAGAAGGACAATGAGATGTGGGGCCATGGGGTGGGCAGCAAGGTCTGAGCGAACAACGGGTAGCAGTTCTACACAACAATAGGTAGCAGTTCTACGCAACAATAGGTAGCAGTCCTAAGCAACAATAGGTAGCAGTCCTAAGCAACCCTGGGTAGCAGTTCTAGGCAATAATAGATAGCAGTTCTAAGCAACACTGGGAAGCAGTTCTACGTAACAATGGGTAGCAGTTTAAAGCAACAATGGGTAGCAGTACTGTGCAACACTGGGTAGCAGGTCTAGGCAACACTGGGTAGCAGTTCTAGGCAGCAATGGGTAGCAGTTCAGAGTAGTACTGGGTAGTAGTTCTGCTGGGGTGCAGGCAGTGAGCAGCAGTTCTGTGCAAGTACTGGGTAGCAGTTCAGTGTAGGCAGTGGGCAACAGGTCTAGGCAAACAGTGGGTAGCGGTTCAGTGCAAACAATGGTTAGCAGCTCTAGGCAGGCAGTAGGTAACAGTACTAAGCAGACAATGGGTAGCAAGTACGAGGCGGGTAATGGAAGGAAAGGTCAATGTCAGCAGTGGGCAGCAAGTCAAGGAAAGTTGCTTGAAGGAAGGCGGTGTTGGCGAGATGATTGGGGTCAGGAGAAGTGTGGAGGAGCGATTTTACCTACCCGGATCCAGGGCCGGCTCCAGGCAGCTGTAATGATTAGGAGGAGCAGGGTTCATGGCTCACACCAGAGTGCTCCCGGGCCCGTGCCTAAGGGCCATGCCAAAGGGCCCTCTGGTGAGGCCCTCAGGTGCGGGCGCGCCCGATGGAGCACACCACTTTTAAAGGGCCGCTGCCCTTTGATCTCTCCGACGGCGGCGTGCTCTGGCTCCTCCGATGGAGCATGCCGCTTTTAAAGGGCCGCTGCCCTTTGATCTCTCCGACTGTGAGCAGCAGCTTCTGAAACAGCTCATGGGCTATTTTCAGTCTCTGGTAGCTGCATGACAGCCCCCCTCATGGGGGGTCCAAGGCCCTGACCTCTCCTTTGGGGGACTTGGAGCCCTCTGGTATTTCCCCCTCTGGCAGCAAGGGGGTGTTAAGCACCTCCTCCCTTCCTTTTCATCTGTCCGTTCCTCTGAGAGCCCAACAGGGTGAGGCTGGGGAGAAGAGGATGGCTGTCTACAATGGTGAGTCACAGGAAGAACTACATTAACATGTTTATGCAGTCATCCTTAGTAAATAATGGTCTTATGAATTTCTCATGCCTTATTCATGTTTTTTGATGTATTTCCCTACTTGATTTGCCACGGCAAGGCATTCATCCTTTCTGCTGATGTACTAAATCAATTTCTGAAAACACACGGGCTGATTATTCAAAGTCCTTAGCTGGCCAGCCAAGGGAACTGATCACGACATTCAGCAGCACGATCTAGATAGTGGCACTGAACATCTCCCCAGACCTCCCTGGCATTACCCAGTTAGTGCAGAGGTTGTTCTGGTACCAGCTGGGTTAATACCAGCACTTGTCCATTTAGCACAATTTTCATCAGCCTTTGTCCTGACAACGCTGACCGCATGAAAAGCAGGCCCGAGTTTCAGTCCAGATAAACACCAGCTGAAAAGCCCGCCAACTGGGTAGAGCTCTCAGTCCAGATAGTCCGTGACAGTTCTGAATACTGTTGCTGACTAGCCACAGGCACTTAAGCACCTCAGCTCGAATGCCGTGGCGTTTGAATATCAGCAGTTTTGAAACTTGGGCACATAGTATTGCCTCAGTCGCTGATCTTGTTGCAGTTCCAGAAGGAGCACATGCCCTATGGGCAGCGGATTAAGCTTGGCACATGCCAAGATGACCAAGAACTTTTCTCCTAAAACAGGGAGTGTGCATAGGATCTCAACCTCTCAAATTTACCTAAGCCTTCTTCATTTAAATATAGGGTTTGTAGTGCACATTATCTCCTCTTTATCTGCAGGAGTCCACTTAATTGTAGTTAATCCTCTTATCTTTTTCCTTTACTTCTGTGGCTTAACTCCTGCTCTACTAGGTCCATGAACAAATTCACCATGGCCTATATCAGCAGCAGGGATGTTATTTTCATCTGCAGTATCACTGCTCTCATCTTTATTTATTTATTTTAAAAAGCTCACATACTGCCAATTGCTAAAGCATTCATTCATGGCAGTGTACAAAACATAAAATCAACACCATTACAATACATCAATCCCTAACCCCATATAACATAAAATAAACAAGATAAAACAAATCTCCCTGCCCCTAAAAATGCTGTTTGTTGTCCCTATTAGTAAGGAGCCCACCAGAGAGAAGCTGCATGACCTACATTACAGAAAAAGAAAAGTCTTTAAGGTCTTCCTAAATGATAGTAAATTTATCAAGTGCCACTGACAGAGAATTCCACCACATAGGAACTGCCACTGAAAACAATTCACGCTCGCCATCGCTGTGGATGTACCTTAGAGCAACTTGGCAGCACCAAACAACATTCCTCCGCTGAACGCAAGGTCCGACTCTGTACATATCAATTTAACGGCTCCTTCAAGTACCAGGGTCCAATTCCTCGCAAAACTTTGAATGCCAAGACCAATAATTTAAAAACATATTGTTGTTTCATCAGACGCTAATGCAGCTGATGCAGAACTCCTGCCACCAGATCACGCTTCTGCAGACCCCAGATCACACGAGTAGTTGAGTTCGGTACCATCTGCAAATTCCTCAAAAGATAAGAAAGCAGCCCCACATACACTGCATTACAGTAATCCAGGCAGGCCATTACCAACACCTGTACCACCCTATTCAATGCTTCCTGACTTGAAATAAGGTTTCAATTGACAAACCATATGCAAGTTAGCAAAAGCTGCACGCATCACCTGCGACACCTGTTGCCGAAAACACAACTCACCATCCAAGATGATCCCTAACTCCCGAACCTCACTTTTCCAGGGTAGTTGAACACCTCAACAGAAAACCCCAAACACTGACTCTCGTCACTAAGGTTCCCACAAGATAATACCTCAGATTTATTAATATTCAGGACTAAACGGTGCGAATGTAACCAAGCCACATTATCTTCCAAACAAGAATTCACTCGCTGGCATATAGCAACCTCATCATCATCAATCTCAATCAAAAGTTGGAATCATCGGCATATAGAAAACCCATAAGCCCATGACTCCTACAAATAGCACCCAGTGGACTCAAATAAATATTAAACAATACGGGGGACAAGGCGGACCCCTGTGGGACCCTGCATGACCAATGCCGAACCTCAGAGAATTGTGATCCCCAGTGAACACAAAACCGTTGACTTGTGATAAATGAGACCAGCCATTGAAGGACAGAACCACCAGTCCCTAAGGCCTTACAATGAATGGCCATAATTTTCATATCAACTAAATCAAATGCAACCGACAGATTCAATGTTGTCAGGAATACTGTTCTCCCCCTGTCCTGGATTTTACCCAAAAAGTCCAACACTGCGACCAAAAGGGATTCTGTACCAGACCCTGCCTGAGATCCAGCTTGCCCCCAGTCTAAACCTCCCTCCCAATCCAAAAAAGCTGACAATTGCACCAAAACCGCCTTCTCCAAACCTTTGCCAACCCCATCAGGGAGGAGATAGGACGCAGATTGGAACATTGCAAATCAATACCTTTTTTGGGATCAGGGTTAACATGGCTTCCTTCAACTCAGAGGGATAGCTGCCCTGGACAAAAGAAGCATTGACCATGTCTGCCATCCACTCTAACACCAACTCAGGGGCCTGCCGGAGGAGCTGTCCCGGTACTGGATCTCGATGCATCCAAGTGATATGTAATCCCTGTAGTATCTCCCTCAAATCGCCCACCAAAATCATGGTGAAAGATCATCATTTTCACTTCCATTATCAACTCCACCACTTTTCCTGGATTCCTCATCACCTGGGATTGTAGACCCTCCAAATTCTCTAAAAAAAAAAAAATAATAATCTGCCACCTTATCCACATCCAACCCCTGCCCATGCCCACTGGACCTCTTACCTTGCCCTAAAAGGCGACGAGCTACCTGAAAATTTGCTCGAGGCTTCTTCCTGGTTGCAGCAATCTGAGCAGAACATTGCTGCCACTTACCATCGGCATCTTTAGGATGCTAAGTATTAGCCAATACCCACCACTGAAGTCTATCCTCCCTAGACCCAGTTTTCTGCCATCGTCTTTTCAACCTCCTCACTGCAGATTTCAAGCTCTTCCACTCTGTTGAGAACTACACACGATTCCAAATCCGGTCCTCCCTTATCCAGACATGCTTCACAGGGACCACCTCTTCTAACACCCCCTTCCCCCCACCTCTTCCATCCCACTACAAACCTGCACTTCAACAGGTTCCTCCCTTCCCACAGACCGCTTACTAAGTGCCAGCATCCATAGCCTACCTTCATTTATCCTTCCCTGCTGTTTAGATCAAAATCTATTTCATCTCCCCCCCACCCCACACAAACCCAAAGGGAATTATAAAATGGTCCAGCCAAGGAACCGAGATACCCGGTTGAACCACCAAATCCCACCCATCCAAAAATCTCTCTGACCCAAACAACCAGTCTAAAGTATTCCCCTTTACCATCTGTTGAAGACCCATGTCACTAAAGACAATAAAAACTTTACAAAACTAGGCATATTTACCAGATTAAAATCTTCTAAAACCAATAAATCAGAATAGTCTAAATGAGCTAATGCCACACTGTCCCCAAATGCACCAGGTGAACAATACACCAATAAAACACTTTCTCAGAACCCCTCATTTCCATTAATAAACATTCACATGGCTGAGGAATCCCCTATTCCACTTGACTAATATCCCACTTAGTAAGATAAATTATAGCCACACCCCCACCCCGCTTGCCAGTCCTGACCACTTCAAAATAGGCATATGTCGGCAGACAAAGCAAATTAACTACCACCCCTCCCACTGAGGAAAACCAGATCTCGGTTCTAAACAAAAAATTCAACCTTTCATCCCTAATAACATCAGATAAAACATGCCATTTTTGACAAGCAGAACGGGCATTGATTACAGCACAGCGCACATTCTGTCCTCCCTGTCCCCCCCTCCTCCCCCAAACACCTCTCCTTTAGGCTTAGCCTAGTGCATAGGTTATGGTTGAGCACCCTTTTATCCTGGCTGACATGCACCACTATGTGCTCTCTCTTCTTTCCTATCAAACTTCAATTGTAACATCATGTTGCTGAAATTTGTTGTAGATTTAATACAGCGGGGTCACCACATGAAGATACTCGGCAGGACTTGGGACAGTAGCTTTCTCTCTCTGCCTTAGGGATGAACACTAAATTTTGTGTTTCGCCCTCTGTTGACACATTGAGGGGGAAGGCAGTGTATTTGTCACTGGATATGCAGTGTTTGTATAAAGAACTATTTAAATCTCACATGTTGGCCAGACAGCCGTTTTTATGTAGCATTATTCCAAGAAGCCCTAACTGCTAGTTCTGCTAAGATCAGATGACCTAATTTTAGCATGACCTCTGTTTAACATAAAGCAGGAGTAATGCAGACTAGCGCAATGATCATATTGAGTCAAATTCATTTTTCCAGCCCACCAAACCAGAGAGTGCTAGTTTTATGGAAGATTATCCAATCTTATTGGGCGGTGAGAGATGCAGTGCCTTAGCAATGAGTCATCAAAGAAGGGCCTTGTCCTGACTTCTTACTATACTGGTGGCCAAAGGTCTAGTTTCCGAAAGTTTTTATCCCGTTCTTTTGTCTGGTGCAAAATCCCCAATGAATCGGGTCCATAGATTGAAGAATGATGTTCCAGATCCATTCAGCTTATTTCCTATTGTAACCTTGTGCATAGATGTACGAGTAGGTGATTCTGTGGAAAGAGAGAGATTTTTATTGAGTGGAACCCCTTCAGCCATTCAAATCACTTAATTCTCTGCATTTCAGAGGTGCTGGCCAAGTATAACCTCTCCACTGCATTCGCTAGTACATTCCGGTAGATGTTGGTGGGGAACAGCTTCCCTGTTAGAAATCAGCGTGTAAACATTTCTGCATTGGATGCAAACCTATCTCAGGGTGGTTACAGAAAGAAACACCCACAGGGAAGCAGTTTCATCTTTTATCAACATGTCTGTTAAGAAATGCATTAAAAATCAAGGTCGTTTGCTACTCTCCATGGCTTCTAATGGTAGCTTGAAGGGGAAAGGAAAACGGCTCTCTCAATAATTTGCACTTATTTTTGGATTTCTGAGAGTAGAGATTTGTCATGGCTCCTAATTATATTCCACTATTGTTTCTCTCGCTTACTGTGACAATCACAGTCTCATTTACTCTCTGACACATCTTTCAAATCTGTCTTCCTTAGTTTAGATACTATGAGTTATTTCAAAAGAAGGAGAAATTATGAACGTCAACATCATTTTTGTAAGCTGATTTAACTGGGTGACATTTCAGGGTTGGGGACTTCACAATATGATTACTTCTCCAGGAACAAGCAGGAAGTCAGTCCTCACTTATGAGTGACATCAGCACTGATGGAGCCTGCGCGGAGCAATTCCCCAGCTTTCAAAGAAAGCCTTTGGGATTGCTGCCACGCATGCATGGCCCACTTCCCTCCCAAAGGTGCCATCTTGCTCAGTCTCTCTTTTTCCGCGGAGCCCTTTGGATGCACATCCTTGTCCCTCGGAAAAAGTCTTTGGTTTTTGGCCTACTGGCTTTCTATTTTCCAGTTGCACCGGTCCTCTACCCGTTTGTCTGCGGTGTGACCCAGAGCTCTGCTCGCTCTGTAAGAAAATGTCCTCTAAGGCCCTGCTCAGTCATAAGCAGAAGTTTGAAGACATTTTCAGAAAGGCCACCTCGGAATCCCCGGTGGTGCCCTCGGTCGTCTCTCCCCCAGTGGGGGCCCCCACTTCGGCCCCACCCTCTCAGCGGCACCACCGGGGATTCCGAGGTGGCCTTTCTGAAAATGTCTTCGGACTTGTCACCGACCAGGGTTCCCCTGAGGTGGAACGGCACAAGAAGAAGAAGGCCTCGAAGTTGCTGTTGGGGTCTCATGCGCTTGGTCGCTTAGTCCCCTTTGGTGTTCCCGAGAGTCAGACAAGGAGCGGCCCCGCAATGTACCCCACACCAATAAGGAGGCCTCCAGCAAAGGTGCCCAGTCTCCTGAGGGCCATCCCGGTAAGGACCCCCTCTCCTCCTCGACGTCCAACCAGATGACACCGGGGTCGGCATCACAGGGCCCCATGCCTACATGTGAGTCCCACATGCTGGCACTGGAGCACAGCGTTCCTGTGTTCATCGCTTCCCAGCAGGTGCTCATAGCCAGCTTCATTGACTCATGCCCAGAGACTGCAGGTTCCTCGTGTGGGAGACCGAAATCCGTCCAGGAAACCCCGAAGAGCTGCAGGCCTCATGAGGATCCTCGATGTCGGTCTCACTCGCCCTCCCGTTCCTCGGAGGTGAAATCTTCCAGGGCCTCTGGCTCTAAACGGGCCCTGGCTCGGACTCCTCCACCGAATTCTCGGATTGGGAGTCCAATGGGGACACCTCCCTGGAAACCTCTGCTCACTGGGACCCTCCCTGCCCGCGTTCCAGTGGTGCTCACCACCCAAGGGCACCTCTTTCCTGGTGTTCATCCGGGATATGGCACAGGCTCATAACCTGGTCATTCAGGCCAAGGAGGACCCTCGAGCTGAAGAACTCGACATTCTTCAGTACGAGTCCACGCCTAGGGAGTCTCTCACTGTTCCGGTCCCTCCCATTCTGTCTTGGCTGCTGCTCCGCATGTGGGAGGCACCCGCTTTGGTCCCCATCGTGAGTAAGCGCCTTGATACTATGTACAAGGTACAACGTGTCCCTGGGTTCAGAAAGACACAATTTCCCCACACCTCTATGGTGGGGGAGTCACCCATGAGGAAACAGAAGAGTCCGAAATCACACTTGTTGGTCCCCCTAGGCCAAGAGTCAAGAGCCTTTGATGCCCTGGGCCGCAAGGCCTACCAGGGCTCCATGCTATCTTGTCGCATTGAAGCATACCAACTATACATGGGCATGTTCTTGCGCGACTTAGTCAAGGAACTTGGAGGTTTCTCTGTGGGCCTTGAGTGCGAGCCCCTCAATAGGTTCAGTGCTCTGTTGAAGTCCGTCGCAGACTGCTCAAAATAACTCTCCTGAGCCACCTATGATTGATTTGAGTCATCGGCTTGGGTGGAGGCCACGGGCATTGGGGCCTACCGCCAGGCATGGCTCCAATCATCAGATTTGGAGCAATGGGTGCAGGAAAAGCTCTGACTGTCTCTTGTATGTTGGCTACCTCTTGTAGGTCAGCTGTGCAGCGTTGCGTGCGTGGCGAGCAGCTCTTCGGCAAGCCAATGGAGGATAAGGCTGCGGAGATAGAGACGGAGTTCGTCACCAGAACCTGTCTCTCACGCAAGACCTCCACTCTACCCCGGAAAAAGCAACAGGCCAAAAAGCCTTTCTTTCCGAGGAAGGGCCTTCAGTACCGTGGCTACCCATCGTACCCAACCACTCCCAAGCCGGGATGAACAAAACAAAACTCTTATCCTAGTCAAAGTATTTTTACTAGGAAAAAAGGTGCCAGTAGTCGTGTGTAGGGCTCTTTCATTAATACATGAGGACTATGGCTTGGTTTTAGCAGGCAGTGAAAAAGGGGCCAGTACTCTGTACCACCATGTACCCCCTGATCCTGGTGGATACTGGGATTTGAAGTTCTATGTTACTTCTTGAGTCAGCAGGACTGCAAAATGCTGTTTAGTTCAGAGAAGAAGCCATAAGTGTGCCCTAAAATTAATCAGTCAAAAGACTTCCAACGTGACAAGGTAATTCACATGTGCTTCATGAATGCAGTGTGATATATTCTTCCTTGCTGAGCTGGTGACGACTATAGGACAGTAGCAAAAAGAAATCTTTTCCAGTAGGTGGAACAGGTGGCAATATCTACTGTACCTAATTTGTAACTCACCTTGAACTACTACTGGAAAGGCGGGAGCTAAATACTAATAAATAAAAAATAAACAGATAGTGACATGAAGTGACAATAATCCTCTCAGAGGGAATCTTAATTATTGAACCTAAAACAGGCACAGACTCTTGTAACATAGATACTTCCCCAAGCCAAATACCTACAGAGGAAGAAAACAATATATATATATATATATATATATATACACACACACAGAGGAAAAGTTATTTTATCTGTATTAGTCGAGGAGAAAATCATGCGATAGAAAGAATTTACCAAAGACATACTTGTACATGGGCTTTTGAGACCATGCAGGTCCTGTTTTCGGGTGACAGCCCTCGACCAACAAGCAGGATTATGATTGTTGAAGGCAGTCATTGAACAGGAAAGGAAAGGAAAGAAAAATAATCTCAGATAATAGTTGTGAGGTAAGTATCCGTATTGATGATTCCTGAATTATAGTAAATTAGCTTTCTTCCAGCCTTCTGCACCCCCCTCCCCCCAATTCAGAAACTTTCCTAGTATTAAAAAGGATGCCACTTTCTTCTTTACCTCTTCAGGGGGTCAGGGCTATGTCTGTTAGAAATTGAGTGGAATTTTCCGTATGAAAGCTCAGCTCATTAGTATTCCGTTCTCCTCCATCTGGATATGATGGACTTAATTAAAATTACATTTCTATCTGGACTCCACTTCACAAGGCTTTATCTATAGTGGCAAGGTCAAATGACGTTTGAGAAAGTTAATATAAAATATGGATGACATTGCGACTGCCATCACCCTGTCAACAAAGGGCTGCTCGCTGCAAAAGGTTGGCGCAACCTCCTCAAATCCCCATTACAAAGGAAAATAGCTGAGCTCAACAATTTGGCCAAATTTGTGAAAATGAATGGGAAGGGCAGGGAGAAGGGTAAAATTAGGTAACTTGCCTGTAACAGAGGTCCTCCATGGACAGCAAGATAAGTCAGCTATACAATGGTGACATCGTAAACAAACATCTGACAGCGTCATGGATGGATTGGTTCTTCCAGAGTTCATATACTTAGAAGAATTTTCTAAGCATGTGCTGGCCACCCCTATCACAGTGTCGGCTCCTTCCCTCTCCAGTGCATTCTCCAGCTATAGGCAGGTTCATCCAAGAGGAGGGAGGTGGGTGGGTGGGTTTATAAGGCTGACTTATGCTGCTTTCCACAGAGAACCCCTGTTAGAGGCAAGTAACCCCATTTCTCCATGACACGCCACAACTTATTTATTTATTTATTTACATTCTCTTATATACTGTGCTATTCTGCATCAGTGCGGTTTACATTGAACAAACTGAAATTACATTTAACAGGGCATTATAACTTGGAGATAACTATTTTACAGGGAACATGGGCTATGGAGGGTTAAGTGGCTTGCCCAACACCACAAGGAGCACCTGTGGGACTAGACACTCCAGTCCTTCCGGCCCAAGGTTGCCGTCTTCTAGTGGGATTTGAACCCCTGACCTTCCGGCCTGAAGTAACTTGTTAAACAGCAGCAGACCTAGCACAGATTCCTGGGGTATTCCACTGTTCACCAATTTTCCTAATGGAGAAAAGTGAATAGTGAGTACCCCATGGATCTGTGCTGGGTCCACTGCTTTTTAACATATTCGTTAATGACCTGGAAATGTAAACAACAAGGGAGGTAATAAAATTTGCAGATGACACAAAATTATTCAAAGTTGTTAAAACACAAGAGGATTGTACAAAATTGCAAGAGGACCTTGATAAATTGAAAGACTGGACGTTCAAATGGCAGATGAAATTTAATGTAGACAAGTGCAAAGTTATGCACCTAGGAAAGAACAACCCAAACTATGGTTACACAATGCAAAGTTCCAAATTAGGAACTACCACCCAGGAAAATGATTTAGGCGTCATCGTGGATAACATGTTGAAATCCTTCACCCAGTGTGCAGTAGTGCCCAAGAAGGCAAATAAAATGCTAGGAATCATAAGGAAAGGAATGGAGAATAAGATAAATGATATTATAATGCCTCTGTATCGTTCTATGGTGCAACTGCACCTTGAATATTGTGTGCAATTCTGGTCGCCGTATTTTAAAAAGGATATAGCGGAATTAGAAAAGGTACACAGTAGAGCCACCAAAATGGTAAAGGGGATAGAAGGATACCTTTATGAAGAGAGGTTTAAAAGGTTTGGGCTTTTCAACCTGGAAAAGAGACGGCTCAGGGGAGATATGATGGAGGTCTGTAAATTAATGACTGGAGTGGAATGGGTAAACGTAGATCGATTGTTTACACCATCAAAAAGTAGAAAGACTAGGGGACATGCACTGAAGTTACAGACTAATAAGAGAAAATATTTTTTCACTCAATGCGTAATCAAACTCTGGAATTCGTTACTGGAAGATGTAGCAAAAGCTGTTAGTGTAGCTGTTTTTAAAAATGGTTTGGATAAGTTCCTGGAAGAAAGGTCCATAAACCATTACACTGGTCAACAAAGTTTTACAAAAGTCATGTTACTGAAATAAAAATAGTCATTTATTATCAATTTTTATATGCTGAACACGAATATGACAGTGAAATTGCAAAGCTGGCTCTAGTTTTTTTGTAATCTACAAGAATTAATGTTTACATCACGAAATGCATGTCAGTAGTAAATATATTAGGCCTTTGGTTAATACCTATAAAAAAACAAGTCATAGACTGCTTCTTAGATTTTTTCGCCCGTCTCTTGTACAGCTGTTCGGGAGCTTCTCTGGGGAGTGTCCAGCAGTAGTCAGCCAGCATTGTAGTGGACCATTTTCCCTGGCATCTTTGCTCCATTGTTGCGATATCCTGATGAAAACGTTCACCCTGTTCATAACTAACCATACCACAGTTGTCAGGAAAGAAATCGAGATGGGGAATCAAGGAAATGGATCTTGAGACATATTGCAGTCAATTTTCTGATACTGCATCAGCATGTCTTCTACTAGTTCCTTGTAGTTTTCTGCCCTAACATTCCCGAGAAAGTTTGTTGACACTAGGCGACAAGCATTCCATGCTTGTTTCGCATCACCCTGCAGCAAGTTGTTGAACCGGTCATCTTTGAAGAGCTCTCGAATCTGAGGACCCACAAAAACTCCCTCTTTAATCTTTGCTTCACTGAGTCGAGGGAATGTTTCATGCAGGTATCAGAAAGCTGGCGAAGTGCGGTCCATGGCTTTCACGAAGTTTTTCATCAAACCTAGTTTGATGTGAAGGGGTGGTAGCAGGATTTTGTGAGCCTCAACCAGAGCTGGGTGCTGGATATTCTTCTCTCCAACTGTTACATTTTGTCTGCGATTCCATTCCTTCCGCAAGTAGTGCCAATCCCTTGCTTGGCTATCCCACTCACATAAGAAACACATGTATTTTATATATCCCTGCTGCAGTCCCATTAAAAGGGCAACTACCTTCAAGTCACCACAGAGGTGCCAGCTGTACTTGTTATAGTTAATGGAAGTCAGTCGATGCTTTAAGTTATCGTATGTCTCTTTCATGTGGATGGCATGCTCTACTGGAATAGATGGACGATGGTTTCCATTGTTCAAAAGCACAGTCTTCAGACTCAGTTTCAAAGAGTCTATAAATAGTCTCCAGTCTTGTGGAGTCATGAGTGATTTTTAAGGCATTCATGAGGTTTTCAATATCAGAACAGAATACCAGATTACTTTCCTTTCCGACTGTGTATAGTACACTGCTGACGTCAGATGGCTTCAGCAGCCATCTGGCAGTAGTATTGCATTGCATCAGAAAATGATGCAATCAACTCTGGATGATGTGTGCATGCTGGTATTATGCAATGTGATGCAATATTACATCATTCAAGGCTTATTTGGGATGTTGTTGATGTCCTACTGGATAAATTTACACGGTGAAACGTTAAAAATGAACTACATGCAATATCTTCAAAACGAGAGCCAATACATTTTTTTTAATGTTATATTCGTGTTCAGCTCACCAAGATACTACAGATTAGGGCCTTTTAAAGTCAGTAATGATTTCAATGTTGACCAGTGAAAGAAGACTCAAGTAATCCACTGTTTGCCCCAATACAAGTATTATGGAACTGCTAGGTACTTGTGACCTGGATTTGCCACTGTTGGAAACAGGATACTGGGCTTGATAGACCTTGGCCTGAACCAGTATGGCATTTTCTTATGTTCTTAGCCTAAGCAGAGTGCTGTGGTAGGCTGAAGTTAGGTACCATTCTTATTGGTAGCTGGTATACAGGATGAGCCACATGGGATGCATAAAGACCCCAGCGCTAGAACCCAGGTCAGCAGCAGAGCCTATTGGTGGGTTTCTCACTGACAACCCTATATTCAGGAACACCAGCAGGTGCAGAGTGAGGAGAGCTGTGCTGACACTCAGTAACAGAGTGCTACACCTGGACTCCAGAGATCAGAGGAAGTGCTGTCAGGTTTCTCACTGGCTGTCCATATTCAGGTGCAGCAGGTTGAACCAGTAACCTGCCAGCATGCTGTGCTGTGCTACTATGATATTGTGCAGGCAGCTTGGCACATCTGAAGCTGCATAGGTGTCAGAATGGGGTGGGCCACATGGACTCTGGCCCCACCAAATGTTTGACAGCCAGCAGACAGAGAGCAGCTGCGATCATTTCAGACACCATCTCCAGGAACAAGCAGGAATGCAGTCTTCACATATGGGTGACATCAGCACTGACTGAGCTTGCATGGGAACACTCCCCAGCATCCAATAGGAAAATCTTTGGGAGCTCTCCACTGCAACTGCATACCTGCCTTTCCAACTCCTCTCCTCAGTTCTTTGTTTTCCACGGAGTCAACAAGACATGTCATCCTGTCACTGCCAAAAAACTTCATCTTTTTTGTGTGGAACATCATGCTTCTGTCTTCCCATAGTAGTGGTTTTAAAAAGTGTACCAAGTGTGCTGGTACCATATCAGTCACTAATAAACATGGCCAGTGTCTCAAATGTTTGGGACCTGCCATCAGCCCAATTCTTGTCCTTTGTGCCAGCAAATGACAGAAAAGCCTAAAGAACCGAGCCAGACAGTACAGATCGTTGTTCACCTCGAACTCTGTGAGTGGCTTCCACTTCTTTGAGGGCATCATCTTCCTCTCATGGGTTTCAGGTCTCTTAAAAGCATAAAAGTCAGTCTACGTCTCTGGCTGCTCCAAAATCATTGGCATCGAAGACAGATACCGAGATCAGAGAAAAGTCCCAGTATAAGCATCATAACTCCTCTAGAGGTGCTTCCGATGCAGACCGGCCAGCCAAACAGCCCTGGCGGAAGGATCCCTCCTCCAAAGCACAAAAGGGGCTCTGGGATGCTCACAAGGAATCAACCTCCGGAGAGCTACTAGCTCCATGTTCTGGGACTGTGGTTCAAAGCTCCGTGGGAGATTCTACCCAAACATCGGCCATCTCCCTGGACCAGCGCATGCTGGCTCTCGAGAGGAGTTTGGTGGCACTCCTGAGGGTGGTACCACCATTGGAACAAACAGTCCCCCAGTATCCAACCAACTCAAAATGACATAGCTCTCAGTTCCAATACTTCTGAGCCATCGGTATTGGCATCGACCTTCGACATCTATGAAACATCAAAGTCAATCTCAGGACCGCCGATACTTTGACTTCTTGCCAGACTCTGATTCCAGTTCTTCAGAATCTGACAAGGGATCACTTGATTCCCAGGAACTACCAGACATCCCTTCGGACCCTTCACCACCTTAGGAATGGCATCTGTCCCCACCAGAGGATATGTCCTTTCAGGACTTCATATGTGACATGGCAGCAGAGCTTGCCCTCACAGTAGCCTCTGAAAAGGAACCAAGGGCAGAGGAACTGGAGATACTCCAATACCCTCCCAAGCCCAAGGAGGCAGCTACATTGTCGGTGTATCGAATCCTATAGGATCTTATGTTCTGCATGTGGTAAGCCCCGCTCATGGTTCTGCCTGTCAGCAAGAGACTCAATACCATGTACAGAGTACCAGAGTGCCCAGGCTTCCAAAAACCTCAGCTCCCCCACCATTCTATAGTAGTGGAATTGGCAGTGTGCCATATAAAGAGCTCTAAGAACCATTCATCCATGCCACCTAGCAGAGATTGGAGGACACTCAATGCCTTTGGGTGTTGATGCTTCCAAGCATGCATGTTAGCTTCCAGAATAACTTTAACTTTAACTTTTAACTTTATTCCATACTTGATAGACTGCTTACGTTAAAAACATTAAAGCGGTGTACAAATAAAATAAAAGGCAGCACTGCAAACTACGGAAAAGGAACGCCAAAAATCATAGGAAAGAAAGAAAAGAATAGTACAAGGAAAGATTGTGCAAAACAATAATAAATAACAATTAACAAGAGCACAAGTTAAAACAACAAACAGTAACCAAGCAACAAAGATTAAAAAAACAATAAAATCAAACAATAAAAGGTAATAATAGCCGTCAATTAACAATATTCAAACACTAATCTAATAATTAACACAAAAATATAAAAACAAAGAATATAAAAACAAAGAATACAGACAGCATCATTTAACAAAGACAGACAGAAGGGGACAAGACCAACTAGGCTTAAGACAAGACACTTAACCAGGGACGGTATCAGGGAGGGAAAATCATAGGGAAAAATCAGGGAGGGAGATCAAATACTTTGTGAAACAAATGAGTTTTGAGAGAGGATTTAAACTGTGAGTAGGAGGATTCTAAGCGGAGGGATGAAGGTAAGGCATTCCATAACCAAGGTCCAAGGAAGAAGAAAGCAGCCTGACGGGTTTTTTCAAGGTGGGCATGAGATGGAGACGGTAAGACCAAACGGTTAGCGTGCAGGGAGCGGAGCTGGCGGTAGGGTGTGTGTGAATGTAGATTAAATCAGCCAGATATAAAGGGTTATTAGTATAGAGTGCACGGTGAACAAGAATCAGAAATTTGTAATGAAACCTAACACGGAGGGGCAACCAGTGAAGACGAATGAGAATGGGAGTGATGTGGTCAAAACGGCGGGCAAAGGTTACAATACGGGCGGCAGTGTTTTGGATGAGCTGTAAACGATGAAGTTGGTACTTGGGGAGATTGGCCAGAAAAATGTTACAATAGTCGAGACGACTAATAATAAGCGCAAGGGCGAGAGTGACCAGGGACCCAAGGGGAAGAATAGAACGAACAGCCCGGAGGCGACGGAGAATGGCAAAGGAGCGTCTTGTAAGGGAAGAAATATGATCATGAAAAGAGAGAGAAGAATCAAGAATCACCCTGAGATACCGAAAAGAGGACACCAAAGGGACAGGAATAGAATCAATCATAGGTGTGACCGACGGACATGACCCAGAAAGTGAAACCCACATAGCAGTGGACTTAGAAGGGTTAAGACGGAGAAAGTGTTGAGAAAGCCAGGAGGCCACCTGGGAGAGACAAGCATTGAAGGGAGAAAGATCTAAGGAAAGTGGAGAGGTGTGAAAGAGCAAAATAATATCATCCGCATAGACATAACAAGACACAGGATATTGCTGAAGTACCAAAAGCAAAGGGGCTAGGAAAATATTAAACAACAAAGGGGACAAAACAGAACCCTGAGGGACACCACAAGTGAGAGGACAAGAACTGGAAGACTTACCATTTAAAGTAACAGAAAAGGAGCGGGAAGTGAGGAAAGAACGAAACCAGAGAAGAACCGCCCCACGTAACCCCACCTCAGCAAGACGAGTGAGAAGAAGAGTGTGATCAATTAAATCAAAAGCCGCGGATAGATCAAGAGAAACCAGAAGAGTGAGATCACCGCGGTCATGTGCAACGTGTATTTCATTTAGGACAGCAAGAAGAACAGTCTCAGTACTATGACCTTGACGGAAGCCAGCCTGCCGAGGGTGAAGTGTGTTTGTGGACTCGACATGGGAAGACAACTGATGGAATGCAAATCGCTCCAGAAGTTTGGCCAGGTAGGGAAGGTTTGAAACAGGGCGCCAGTTGGCAAGAACTGAGGGGTCAAGGGAGGGTTGTTTTAAGAGTGGATGAACAATCGCTGATTTCCAAGGAGAGGGGAACAAACCAGAAGAGAAACTCGTATTAATGATAGTAGTGATAATGGGGACCAGCTGTAGAGAGGGTTCAGACAGCCAACGAGAAGGAATAGGATCAAGGGAACAAGTGGTCTTACGGGTGGTAGATAGAGTTGAGAGAATTTCAGACGGGAGAATTGGATGAAAAGAAGACCATGTATGGGCAAGAGCCCGATTGGGCAGAACGGTAGATGGCAACAGTGCATGATTAGTGGCAACGGGATCGTAAGGAAAAGCAGGTGGCGAGGGCGGGGGAGGAGGGGGAGTAGGAAAGGATGACCGAAGGTCAAGAACTTTTTGGGAAAAGAAAGTAGCCAACGAATGGGGATCTGGGGACTGAGTGACCATAGTGCGTGGAGAACTAGTGTTTGATAATTTATGCAAGATCTGAAAGAGCTGACGAGAAGAGTTTGCCGCTTCAGCAATTTCAGCCTCGTAATATGCCCGCTTTGCAGATTGAATGGCCAAACGGTAGTCAGCATAAAGCTGTTTGAAACGGACATATAACTCAGAAGAAGGGTGGCGAGACCAGCGGCGGTGTATCTGGCATTGAGTCAGAAAGGATTAAAGTTTTACAGGAAACAAAATTTGCTGTAGAATCTCTATGGATTGAAATTCCATGTAAAAAGGGGAAGGCGATGGCAGTGGGGGTGTATCGACCGCCTGCCCAGAATGAACAAATGGATGATGAAATGCTCAAAGAAATCAAGGAAGCTAACGAAAGTTACAGCGCAGTAATAATAATGGGTGATTTCAATTACCCCGGTATCGACTGGGTCAGTGTCACAGCAGGACATGCTAGGGAGATAAAATTCCTAGATGAAATAAATGACAGCTTCTTGGAGCAGCTGGTTCATGAACTGACCAGAGGGAAGCCATATTAGACCTAGTCCTTAGTGGAACACCAGATCTAGTGCAAGAGATAAGGGTGTTGGGGCCACTTGGCAATAGTGATCATAGCATGATCACCTTTGATTTAATTAGTGGAGGAGGGATAGTAAGGAAATCCACAGTACTACCTTTTAACTTTCGAAAAGGAGACTATGATAAAATGAGGAAATAGTTAAGAAAAAACTAAAAGGAGCAGTTGCAAAGGTTAAAGACTTACATCAAGCTTGGGTGTTGTTGAAAAATACTATCTTGGAAGCCCAGACCAGCTGTATTCCACGCTTTAACAAAAGTGGAAGGAAGTCCAAAAAACTGCCAGCATGGTTTAAAGGTGAGGTCAGAGAGGCTGTTGTTGCCAAAAAAGCATCTTTCAGGAAATGGAAAAAAGAGCCAAACGACGAAACCTGGAAACAGCACATGCACTGGAAAGTTAAATGCAAGGCATTGATAAGGCAGGCAAAGAGAGAATTTGAGAAGAAGCTTGTTGTGGAATCAAAAATGCATAATAAAGATTTTTTCAAGTAAATTCATAGCAAAAAACCTATGAGAGTCAGAGGGATTAAAGGGGCACTAAGAGGCGACAAGGCGATAGCGGAGAGACTGAATGAATTCTTTGCTTCGGTATTTACTGAGGAAGATGTAGGGATGTTACCCATGACTGAAGTGGTATTTAAAGGTGCGGAAGAATTGAAGGAAATATCGATACATCGGGATGATGTATTACAACTATTAGATAAACTGAAGAGTAGCAAATCACCTGGGCCGGATGGTATACATCGAAGGGTGTTGAAAGAACTGAAATATGAGATTGCAGACCTGCTATTAGTAATCTGTGGACTATCATTCAAATCATCTCTAATACCTGAAGATTGGAGGATCGCCAATGTAACACCACTTTTTAAAAAGGGTTCCAGGGGTGATCCGGGAAACTACAGACCGGTGAGCCTGACGTCAGTACCGGGAAAAGGTAGAAACCATCATAAAGAATAAACTTTCTCAGCATGTAGATAGTCATGGCCTAATGGGAGACAGCCAACATGGCTTTAGACAAGGAAGATCTTGTCTTACTAATCTGTTATGTTTTTTTGAAGGTGTGAATAAACAGGTGGACAAAGGTGAATCGGTTGATATAGTGCATCTGGACTTTCAGAAAGCCTTTGACAAGGTCCCTCATCAGAGACTTTTGTCAAAACTAAAGAGTCATGGAATAGGAGGCAGTGTACTACTGTGGATCAGGAACTGGTTAAAAGATAGAAAGCAGAGGGTAGGGCTAAATGGCCAATTTTCCCAATGGAGAAAGGTGAATAGTGGTGTACCCCAGGGATCTGTGTTGGGTCCGCTGCTTTTTGACATATTCATAAACTACCTGGAAAGTGGAATAACGAGTGAGGTTATCAAATTTGCAGATGACACAAAACTATTTAAAGTTGTTAAAACCAAAGAGGATTGTGGAAAATTGCAAGAGGATCTTGATAAATTGGAAGACTGGGCATCAAAATGGAAGATGAAATTTAATGTGGACAAGTGAAAGTTATGCACCTAGGGAAGAACAACCCAAACTATGGTTACACGATGCAAGGTTCCACATTAGGAACCACCACCCAGGAAAAAGGTTTAGGCGTCATTGTGGATAACATGTTAAAACCCTCGGCCCAGTGTGCAGCAGCGGCGGCCAAGAGAGCAAATAGAATGCTAGGTATCATAAGGAAAGGAATGGAAAATAAAACAAAAGATATTATAATGCCTCTATATCGTTCCATGGTGAGACTGCACCTTGAATATTTGTGCAATTCTGGTTGCCGTATCTTAAAAAGGATATAGCAATATTAGAAAAGGTTCAGAGAAGAGCCACCAAAATGGTAAAGGGGATGGAAGGATACTCCTATGAAGAAAGGCTAAAAAGGTTAGGGCTCTTTAACCTGGAAAAGAGACGGCTGAGGGGAGATATGATAGAAGTCTATAAATTAATGAATGCAGTGGAACGGGTAAACGTAGATCGATTGTTTATGTTATCAGAATATAGAAAGACTAGGGGACATGCAATGAAGCTACAGGGTAAACTATTTAAGACTAATAAAAGAAAATATTTTTTCACTCAACGTGTAATGAAACTCTGGAATCTTTTACGGATGATGTAGTAAAGGCTGTTAGTGTAGCTGGGTTTAAAAAAAGGTTTGGACAAGTTCCTGGAGGAAAGGTCCATAAACCATTATTAAGAAGGGACCCAGGATATCAATGCTTGACCCAGTACAAGCATTGTGGCACCTGTGTCTTTTGGGGAACTGAAATATGAGATTGCAGACCTGCCATTAGTAATCTGTGAACTTTCATTAACATCATCTGTAATACCTGAAGATTGGAGGATCGCCAATGTAACGCCAATTTTTAAAAAGGGTTCCAGGGGTGATCCGGGAAATTACGGACCAGTGAGCCTGACGTCAGTACCGGGGAAAATGGTAGAAACCATCATAAAGAATAAACTTTCTCAGCATGTAGATAGTCATGGCCTAATGGGAGACAGCCAACATGGCTTTAGACAAGGAAGATCTTATCTTTCTAATCTGATGTTTTTTTGAAGGTGTGAATAAACAGGTAGACAAAGGTGAGTTGGTTGATATAGTGTATCTGGACTTTCAGAAAGCCTTTGACAAGGTCCCTCATCAGAGACTTTTGGCAAAACTAAAAAGTCATGGGATAGGAGGCAGTGTACTATTGTGGATCGGTAACTGGTTAAAAGATAGAAAACAGAGGGTAGGGCTAAATGGCCAATTTTCCCAATGGAGAAAGGTGAATAGTGGAGTACCCCAGGGATCTGTACTGGGTCCGCTACTTTTTGACATATTCATAAATGACCTGGAAAAGGGAATAACTAGTGAGGTTATCAAATTTGCAGACGACACAAAACTGTTTAAAGTTGTTAAAACCCAAGAGGACTGTGGAAAACTGCAGGAGGATCTGGATAAATTGGAAGACTGGGCATCCAAATGGCAGATGAAATTTAATGTGGACAAGTGCAAAGTTATGCACCTAGGAAAGAACAACCCACACTATGGTTACGCAATGCAAGGTTCCACATTGGGAACCACCACCCAAGAAAAAGATTTAGGAGTCATCATGGATAACATGTTAAAACCCTCCGCCCAGTGTGCAGCGGCGGCCAAGAAAGCAAATAGAATGCTAGGTATCATAAGGAAAGGAATGGAAAATAAAACAAAAGATATTATAATGCCTCTATATCGTTCCATGGTGAGGCCGCACCTTGAATATTGTGTGCAATTCTGGTCGCCGTATCTTAAAAAGGATATAGCGTTATTAGAAAAGGTACAGAGAAGAGCAATCAAAATGGTAAAGGGGATGGAAGGCTACTCCTATGAAGAGAGGCTAAGAAGGTTAGGGCTCTTTAACCTGGAAAAGAGACGGCTGAGGAGAGATATGATAGAGGTCTATAAATTAATGAATGGAGTGGAACAGGTAAACGTAGATCGATTGTTTACGCTATCAGAATATAGAAAGACTAGGGGACGTGTAATGAAGCTACAGGGTAAACTATTTAAGACAAATAAGAGAAAATATTTTTTCACTCCACGAGTAATCAAACACTGGAATTTGTTACCGGAGGATGTAGTAAGAGCTGTTAGTGTAGCTGGGTTTAAAAAAGGTTTGGACAAATTCCTGGAAGAAAGGTCCATAAACCATTATTAAAAAGGGACCCAGGATATCAGTGCTTGACCCAATACAAGCATTGTGGAACTTGTGTCTCTTGAGGATACTGCTAGGTACGTATGACCTAGGTTGGCCACTGTTGGAGACAGGATACTGGGCTTGATGGACCTTGGTCTGACCCAGTATGGCATATCTTATGTTCTTATGTTCTTAACTACAGACATTGACAAATGCTCTTCAGGTTTTTCAACCCCAACATTTTGGGAAACATGTTCTAGCCAGGACAGACAACCAAGTTGCCATGTTCTACGTGAACAAACAAGGGAGGACGGGGTCCCATCCCCTCTGCGAGGAAGCATTTCACCTGTGGTTCTTTGCCATCGCATACCACATTCATGTCAGAGCGGTGTACCTCCTGGGCAAACTCAATGTCTTTGCGGACAAGCTAAGCCATATTTTTCAACCACAGAAATGGACTTTACATCGGGAGATGGTTGCTTGGATCTTCCAAATGTGGGGAACCCCACTCATAGATCTTTTTGCCACTCTAGAAAACACACAGCTTCTACTATTCTGCTTCAAGTTCCATTGCCACACCGACAGTCCCAGGATGCCTTCCTTCTACATTGGGAACAGGGACTTCTCTATGCATTGCCAACCTTCCCCTTCATAACCAAAACATTTTTCAAGCTACAGGCAGAAGAGAGCTTGATGATCCTCATAGCCCCCTTTTGTCCCCATCAACCGTGGCTTCCTCTGCTTCTTCAACTTGCACAGACTCAACCTCTCAGCTTGGGATTTGCATCCAAACTCCTGTCTTGGGACAATGGGACACTCCTCCATCCCAATCTGCACTCCCTATGCCTGATGGCATGGCTGCTGAAGGGCTAGTGCTCACTAACCTCGACCTGCCATAGGCGGTCAAGGATGTCGTCCTTGCATCATGCAAAGATTCCACCAAGCGATCTTACGTGCCTTCAAGTGGTGTAGGTTTACCCTCTGGTGCTCCCCAAAGGACAATGACCCCTTTTCTTGCCCAGTGTTGTCCCTTCTACAATATCTCCTCCACTTATCTTTAACAGGTCTTAAGACCAGCTCAGTGAGAGTTCGCCTTAGGCTGTCCATCTAGTAGACTGTGAGAGGCTATGGCACTGTCTCCTCATACCCCTTAGTAGCATGCTTCATGCAGGGTCTGCTGTGTCCAAGCCACCCATTAGGCTGTCTCCAGGTGCCTGGAATCTCAATGTGGTTCTTGCTTAACTTCTAAAGCCTCCTTTCGAGCCTTTAGCCACCAGTTAACTGAAGTTTCTATCTTGAAAGGTAATCTTCCTCATTGCCCTCACCTCATCTCGCCGCATCAGTGAACTGCAGGCTCTGGTGGTGGATCCTCCCTATACCCGGTTTCACCTACAAGGTGGTTCTGTGTACAGATTCGCATTTCCTTCTGAAGGTAGTCTCCTCCTTCCATCTAAACCAGTTGGTAATCCTACCAATTTTCTTCCTGATACCACTTGTGTCTCAGGCTGAAGCAATGCTACACACCTTAGACTGCAAGCAAGCACTGGCTTACTACTTGAATAGAATGAAGGATCATAGATGATCCTCTCAATTATTCATCTCCTTTGATCCTAGTCATCTAGGCCTACCGGTGACAAAATGCACTCTATCCAGATGGATAGCAGATTGCATTTCTTTTGCTTATGCATAGGCAGGACTGTCTTTGGAGGGTCATAGGAACATAAGATATGTCATACTGGGTCAGACCAAGGTCCATCAAGCCCAGTATCCTGTTTCCAACAGTGGCCAATCTAGGCCACAAGTACCTAGCAGCTTCCCCAAAAGACACAGGTTCCACAATGCTTGTATTGAGGCAAGCAGTGGATATCCTGGGTCCCTTTAATAATGTTTTATGGACATTTCCTCCAGGAACTTATCCAAATCATTTTTAAACCTGGCTACACTAACAGCTTTTATTACATCTTCCGGTAAATAATTCCAGAGTTTGATTACACGTTGAGTGAAAAAACAGTTTCTCCTAGGACAAGCAGGATGAGTCAGCTACACTTGGTGACGTCATCCGATGGCGCCAAGACAGAAGTACTCTCTATAGCTCAGAAGGGCTTTCGCCCTTCTGAGCATGGGCCAACGGGCCCCACCCCTCTGCCCGCCCCTAGCTAGCCAGTTTCAATTCTTCCACCTTGCCAGCAAGACAGACTTTCTACTCTTCACCTACATCTAACCTCTTTTAAAAAAATTAAGAAAATTTCTCATCTTCACTACGTGTGTATATATCTGTTTAAACTTGCATTAATGCTTGTCCAAAGCTTCTTGTTTGCAGATTTGTTCCAGTGACATTCGGCGCTCCTCTGACTGGGGGGTTGAGCTTCAGCTCATGGATCTACAGTCATGTGCTTTCAGCGGCAAAAAATCCCTATCGGGTGTCACGGCCCAGGGACTAAGGGGCTGAGCTTTGGTCTCCTAGATCTACAGCCATGTGTTCTCAATGGCGGAAAAACCCTATCGGGCGCATGGGGACAAACACTGCTCACGTACCTTAGAGGGACACCGCCGCCATCTTCTGCCGCTGCTCGGGGTGTGCCTAAGGGCCTCCACCCCCAGCTGGCGTTTCCAGTGTCGTTCTGGCAGCCCGTGAATGCATAATGGTGTTGATTGAAGACCTCTAAAATCCGGCAGGCGTTACGGCTGATGCCACGCCTTTGTTCCAGTTGGGAACATGCTGCATGTGGGTGCTAAGGAGCACCATGTGGCTGCCGCTCAGGATGTGCCTCCAAGGTCTCCATCCCCAGTCGCAAGCCCAGCACTCAATGGCGCCGACTCCACCCTCTGTCTGCCTCTCCCTGGACGCCATCTTGTGGACCTCTTCTTCCCCTATGTAGCTCCTGCTCACCGCCATATTCAGGAGGTGAGGTCATCAATCGCTCTGCCCCCATGGCTCTATTGGCTGAGATCGAACTCCGCCCCCATGACGCCTTGGCTCCACAGGCGGGAATTGAACTCCGCCCCCTCGACGCCATTGGCTAACACCATGGCAACCAGGGGACTCCGGAGCAGTGCCGTGCCGACGCTGGAATTTCTTCACACAGCGCCGATGCTGGAACTCCTTTACACAGCGCCACAGCGCCATGATGAAGAGGATTTTCATGGTGCTGGGATCTTTGAACTGCTCCCCGCTCGGGAAAGCTTCAGTGGACATCACCACTCCGGAAAGCTTCAGTGGACATCATCCCAGAGCGTGCCATCAACGTCGTGATCTCTGTTCCTCCCTTGCCAACGATGGCGATCCCTTGGCGCCGATGGTGCTGGCGTCAGCCCTGTGAGCTGTTCCTCCCCTCGGTGCAGATGGCAACGATGGCGTCACGCCTCCCGATTCTAGCTCGGCAGTGAGGCAGCAGCCTCCCCCCCCTCCTCAGCACTAACCTGCTTGTCGAGGGAAAGTGGTCATTAGGGTGCTGGATTGTCGCCCTTGAATCACTCTGGCTCTGCTAACAAGGCCCATCGCGTGCGATCACGTCCGACTGACTCTCCCAGAGTGGCAGCTAGAGAAGTGAGAATCGAAGGGAGAATCCTTACGAGGCAGAACAGCTGCTTCACGCCACTCCTACCGGGACACTTGCATGCTGGAGTGAAGGACTGGAATAGCCAAATGGTTAGAGCACTGGCTTGGTAACCAAGAGACCAAGGTTTGCTTCTCACTAACACTCCATATAAGCATGCCCTAGCAGAAATCACCATTAGCAGAACGGCCAGGAGGGAGGCACGCCAACCGCCGGGTCCCCGTGGTATCAACACAGCCCTCTTTGGACTGCAGACAAGGTCAATACTAAGCGGGCAGCTCCTGCCATCAGCAAAACAGACCTGTGGGCCCACCTTGGACCTCAGGCAGGGCCATGACTAAAACAGGCAGCTCCTATTATCAGCCATTACGCGCTTACACTTATTAGAGGGCCAGCACCAGGCCCCTCCAGCAACAGCATCAGGCTCCTCCGGCAAAAGCCTACTACTCAGGAGGTCCGGGGCTCGATTCCCACTGTCACCACTGTGGCCTTGAGCAAGTCACTCTGAGACATGACACTGTATGTCTTCTTGGCATTTTTCACACTTGCTTCTGCTCCACAATAGCTCGTGCGATCACCTTTGACCGCCAGCGGTGCCCAGCGCAGTAGCTAGATAAGCAAGAATCCTTACAAGCCTTCACATCAATAACAAGAATGCGCATGCAACTCTGTCTAACGTAATGCTTGTGGTCCAAGAGCTAAAGCATACACTCCCTACCAGGAGACTCGGACGGCCTGCAGCCCTCCTTGCCGCTCCTTGCCAGGAGACTTGGGTGGGCCTCACCCCTTGTAGCCTCAAAAGAAAGGCCTACAATGGAAGACTTGTCAGAACCCACACGGCCCACAATTGAAGACTTGGCAGTCCACCTACAATGGAAGACTTGGCAGTCTACCAGACGTGGAGGAGACAGTGGCAACAGGGTGGTGCAGTACACACAGCAGTGTGTCTCGGAGCAGAGGCTGACAGGTTCTGTGTCCCGGAGCAGAAGTGCACTGGTTCAAGTCCCAACTGCGGGTCCTGCAGAGCATCTCCCTATATTTCCACTCCTTGTGACCCCAAAGGAAGCCCTGACATTCCACCACCGGTAGCAGCGGCAACAGGGTGGTGCAGCAGACATAGTTAATGTGTCCTCAAGTGTGGGGCCGCAGGTTCGGATCCCAGCCGTGGATCCCGCACTGCATTGAGGGTCCCGCATTGACTACAGGCATGACCAGTCATGACCAGCTACCCCTGGGCACCTCCTGCATCGGGGAGTGTGAAGAATGACATTCACACCCCTCAGGCACAGAGGGGGCACTCATGGACTACTGTTCCTACAGAGGCATCCAGAGGAAGAACCCCATCGTCCACTGAACCAGTCAGCAGCGTCAACTTGGTATTGATGCACATTGTTCTGGCAGCCTGGAACATCCGCTTGATGCACATTGTAGATCCAGGGGTCTGCCCTTCTGCAGCGCTGCCACTTTGGCCAAGGAACAGCCTTCTCATGCCGGCCAGGGTCACGCGACCTCATACCCCTCCGCATCAGACCTTGCTGACTAACCAGCAAAAAAACCCCAACCCTCGGGATTCCTACCCTCCCAGACTCCTCCTGGGCGGATGGGCTCACCCCAGACTCCAACTGGCTGACTCCATCTGGGCGGATGGGCCCACACTGTGCCCTCACAACCATACCCATGTGGTGGCAACTCACTTGGTCTTCTCTCTCCTGTAGACGAGTCCTCTCACACCTTGTAGGCAACACCTCTGCCTTGCCATCTCTGGAGCCCTTTTCTGTACTCCAGCAAACCATGCGTTACCCTTGAGCCTTCTGGTGAACCACCTCAGGACCCAGGCCATCCTCCTGCTGCTGGGAAAAACACCCTCACCGCCACGGCGTGGGCCTTCTTCTCCGCCCTACGGAGAGCACTTGCCCCAGTAAGCTCTGTGGCACTAAAACCTAACGTCTCGGAGTGCATGAAGGCAGAGTAACAGGCTCATGGCCAGCCGGGGAACTCCAGTCTGGATCTTCCTTTGATAAACTTGAGGGCAGCCCTCTGACCCAGCATGCACTAAGACAGTTTGTCCGACCAGCCGGTCACAGGTCCGAGACCTGGCTGACGACCATATTGAGAATTACAATGTATCACCACAGTACAGCAATGTTCTCCAGGGCCTAGACGATTCTCTGTTCTCCAGAGCCTAGATGGTTGCCTTCACTGGGCCTGGGCCTAGTCGGTTCTCTGTTCTCCAGAGCCTAGATGGTTGGGCTGACCGCCAATAGATCTGCATACTCACTGCATCCTCCTTAAGTGCGGCTGACCGCAAACAGACCGCATGCCCACCGTCCAATACCAGCAGAGGTCATAGGCTCAATCCCTCAGTGGTCCCATCTGTCCGAGGTAATCCCTTTTCCCAGGACCCTGGCTGTGTTGACAGGTTGTGATCCAGACCTGACCCTGTGGTCTTCTACCTACCAATGCAACACCTGACCCTGTGGTCTTCTACCTACTTACGCACCACAACCGAATGGTTGCTGTGGCTCCCACGAGCGGGAACCCCCTCCCCCCCCAAGGCCGTTGGAAAGCTTCACGGCCCTGCGCAACTGTATACCAGGACATACACAGAACACTGCACAAGCCTGGCCGCCCAGCCCCAATGGACTACACCCCTAGGGACTCCATCTAAGGTAGGAGTAACCTAGCGGTTAGTGCTAGGGACTCCACCTAGGGACTCTAATGGAGGAGTAGCCTAGTGGTTAGTGTGGCCTAGCAGTTAGTGCAGCAGTCTACTACCCAGGCAATCTATTACCCAGACAATCTTGCTTCCAAGTCCCACTGGCACTCCTTGTGGCCTGCGATCTGCGACAAATTCATTTTACCTCTGCCCGGATTCAGGCTAGGATCTGCCCGGATTCAGGCTAGGGCCCTAGCCATGCCAGGGGCGTGCTCATGATACATGCTTCCCCGGAGGCCCTCCTCATATAGCACACACCTGCAAGGCTGCCAAGACTTTGCAACAGGGACTATCTCATCATCCGGGCACCGGTACACACGTACACACTGCCCAAGAACAGCAGTAACCGTATCGAGAAGCATCAGGTCGTGGGATCTTGTCGACCAGGCAGCCCAACAACCTGGACTGCCACTCCCACAGGCCGCCGGGCCACTGCGGGATTAAGTCTCAACCTCATACTGCTCTTGTAGCTTAAGGGTCAATCTCATACCGCTCTTGTAGCACAGCCGATGCTGTCTTGCTATTCCCCATATCACTCTTGTAGCACAGCCGATGTTGCCTTGCTATCCCGTGTGTAGTGATCTCCTCACTGATAACGTAGACGTATGATCTGCCATACTGGGTCAAAACTAGGCCATCAAGCCCAGCCTTCTGTTTCCAGTCTTCTGTTTCCATCAGTGGCCAATCTAGGTCATGTCTTGGGCCAAGCAGCGATTTCCCAGTCCCGGTTATCCTGCTATACTAATGGTTTTACAACATCCTCCGTTAACACGTTCCGGAGTTAGCTACACGTTGAGTTAAAAAAAAAAGATAGAGAGTCTTAATGCTCCATTTGAACCATTCTCTCCGTTTGAACCATTCTCATGGCCACTGATTTGATCTACGCCCTTGGCTTGATGTGCCTACCTCTCCATTACTGCACAGCCATACCCTGTAACTACACCCTCTGCACATGCATGCACCACAACTGCAAGCCGTCATGCGGTATCATGCGATGCCTGTAACTGCACCCTCTCACAACGCTGCCGCTACACATGCGTGCATTGCCACTACAGGCCCACAGGCTGCAACAGGCTGTACCAGAAGGCCACATGCCAGCCCTGAACATGGGTCTCGGCCTTCCCCATCCACCACAGCGCATGGCAGCTTGGGAGGCACCAAGTGTGGCTGACTCATCCTGCTTGTCCTAGGAGAAAACGGAGTTACCTGTAAAAGGAGTTCTCCGTGGACAGCAGGATAAGTCAGCCACACATACCCGCCCACCTCCCCTGGAATGGGGTCGGCCTCTGTCCTGATGCCCGGCTCCTAGCGGCAAAAGGCTCAGCTAGTGACATACTGGCTAGCTAGGGGCAGGCAGAGGGGTGGGGCCAGTTGGCCCATGCTCAGAGGGGCGAAAGCCCTTCTGAGCTATGGAGAATACTTCCGTCTTGGCACCGTCGGATGACATCACCAAGTGTGGCTGACTTATCCTGCTGTCCATGGAGAACTCCTGTTGCAGGTAAGTAACTCCGTTTTCTCTTACTAGTCTTAAATAGGTTACACTGTAGCTTCGTTGCATGTCCCCTTTTGATGGAGTAAACAAGCGATCTATGTTTATCTGTTCCACTCCATTCATTAATATAGACCTCTAACTGATCTCCGCTCAGCTGTCTCTTTTCCAGGTTGAAGAGCCCGAACCTTTTTAGCATCTCTTCATAGGGGTATTCTTCCATCCCCTTCACCATTTTGGTGGCTCTTCTCTGTACCTTTTCTAATAGCACTATCTCATTTTTAAGATATGGCGACCAGAAATGCACACAATATTTGAGATGTGGTTGCACCATAGAGCGATACAGAGGCATTATAATATCCTTTGTTTTATTCTCCATTCCTTTCCTTATGATACCTAGCATTCTATTTGCTCTCTTGGCTGCCGCTGCACACTGGGCCGAGGGTTTTAACATGTTATCCACGATGACGCCTAAATCTTTTTCCTGGGTGGTGGTTCCTAATATGGAACCTTGAATCGTGTAACCATAGTTTGGGTTGTTCTTCCCTAGGTGCATAACTTTGCACTTGTCCACATTAAATTTCATTTGCCATTTGGATGCCCAGTCTTCCAATTTATCAAGATCCTCTTGCAAATTTTCACAATCCTTATGGGTTTCAACAACTTTGAATAATTTTGTCTCATCTGCAAATTTGATTACCTCACTCGTTATTCCCATTTCCAGGTCATTTATGAATATGTTAAAAAGCAGCGGACCCAGCACAGATCATTAGGATATTCCACTATTCACCTTTCTCCATTGGGAAAATTGGCCATTTAGCCCTACCCTCTACTTTCTATCTTTTAACCAGTTCCTGATCCACAATAGTATATTACCTCCTATCCCATGACTTTTTAATTTTGCCGAGAGTCTCTCATGAGGAACCTTTTTAAAGGCTTTCTGAAAATCTAGATACACTATATCAACCTACTCACCTCTGTCCACCTGTTTATTCATACCTTCAAAAACGTAACAGATTAGTAAGACAAGACCTTTCTTGGCTAAAGCCATGTTGGCAGTCTCCCATTAAGCCATGATTATCTACATGTTCAGTAATTTTGTTCTTTATAATGGTTTCTGCCGTTTTTCCTGGTACTGACGTTTGTAGTTTCCTGGATCACCCCTGGAACCCTTTTTAAAAATTGGCGTTACACATTGGCCATCCTCCTATCTTCAGGTATTACAGATGATTTTAATGATAGTTCACAGATTACTAATAGCAGATCTGCAATCTCATATTTATCAAACTGTTGTAATACATCTTCCCGGTTTATCGATATTTCTTTCAATTCTTCTGCTGCATCAGCTTTAAATATCATTTCAGACATGGGTACCTTCCCTACATCATCTTCAGTAAAGATCAAAGCAAATAATTCATTCAGTCTCTCCGCTATGGCCTTGTCCCCTCTTAGTACCCCTTTTACCCCTCTACCATCCAATGGTCGAACTGACTCTCTCACAGGTTTTTGCTATGACTGTACTTGAAAAAGTTTTTATTATACATTTCTTTGCTTCCACAGCAAGCTTTTTTTCAAATTTCTCTTTGCCTGCCTTGCATCTAACTTGCCAGTGCTTCTGTTTCCAGTTTTCATTATTTGGCATCTTTTTCCATTTCCTGAAAGATGCTTTTTTTTTTTTGGCTACAACAGCCTCTCTGACCTCACCTTTAAACCATGCTGGTATTTTTTTGGACTTCCTTCCACTTTTCTTAATCTGCATAGGTAGTGGGTCCTATATTTCTGGTGGAAGGTTTGGTATTGAATGGACATGATTTTATCCCTAGCTGGAAAAGTCTTTGAGAACCATCTTCCTGAGAATAAATAATCTGCCTGCCTTGTCTTCTTTCACTGGTCAATGTTTACTCTTTAAGATTGGCTATAGAAGCTTGCATGTACATAATAAGCTAGGGTATTGAGATTTTCTCCAGAGATTCTTGGCTCTTTGATGTTGCTGTTTAGCTTGGCATATTTCACTATTATACGAGGGATGATGCTTTTTGGGTGCTAACTTGTCAAAAGCTTTCTGCAATGTATGCATTAAAAGAGGTTTTATCTTTAACTGAGCTTAAATTAGAAACTGTAAGAATGAGATCAATACTGTGAAAGAGACCTTTCAGCATTTAAGTCATGCAGCTTCTTTGTAAATTTCTATGTAGGAGGAGAATGAGAAGTAAGATGGGTCCAGGAAAAGCAGAAATTCAGTAAATAATTTGCCCAGGACAAAGGGAGCCTGGTCCAGAGTTTCAACAAAGTGAATACCCTTGGAAAGGATCAGATCCAAGCTGTGACCTGCTACTTGAGTGGTCACTCTTGAAAAGAGGATTAATTCCAGGTTTTGCATTGTAGTACTAAAATCCCTTTCTAGGCTAGTAACTAGTTTATTCTACATAAATATTAAAATCACCAAGGACTAAGAGATCCCCTGGAAGAAAAGAACATTCAGCTTTCAGGGACTAGAACTCATGCAGCAAAGACTGCATAGGTGGGGATATTCCTTTTATTTACTAATTTAAGGAGCGATCACCAGTAATCTGAATATAGACTGCATGTGAAAATGTTAGGGTACGACAAGAGTTCCCTTATGCAAACTGAGTTTGAGAAATGAAGAGCAACCCCTTACTTCCTCGACGACAGGCTTGGGTTACATGATGGGTCTTCCCATCTTTTAACCCTGTTTTTGAGAGAGCAAAAATGTCATATTTATATTGCACAAATAAATCATAAAGCAGTGAGCCTTTACTTTTTGGAGAGCATGTGTTTAAGAGGCCTACCTGAGTAGAGGAGACATGCCCGATAAAAACAGCAAAGGAACAGCATGATCGGAGAGAGCGTACAAAACTCTTCCAGTAGTATTAAATCTTGTGGTGAAGGAGACACTTGTTTGGTTGCCCATTAAGATGGGAATATAGGGAGAAGACATGCCAGAAATCATAAGGATTATAGAAAAGAAAGCAAGCTCTTTGACCCCTCGAGGCACCCAAAGAGCACATCCTGTTCCTTAGGTGTCACGAGGAACACCACCTTCCAAGTGAGATAAGGTAGTAGGAGCTGAGAGGCTCAAAGGGCGGCACAGTAAGCTTTGAGATCACCAAGTTCAAGTCCCACTCTGCTGCCGGGGGATGGATGAGAGGCTTCAAGAGGAAGAGACCTCAGGATGCGAGTTACTGCTGAGTGGAGAAGGGTTTGCCAGTGTGCTGAGATGCACCTTAACTGAGTTAGACTTTAAGCCTGTCTGAGACAGGTGAAGCAGATACTGCAGCACCAGCTGGATGAAGCAGGAGTTGATCTGCCTCTCCACGCACCAGGAAGAGAACCTCCACCACTTAAAGATATATGCCCAGCAGATGGAGATCTTATGGGAGGCCAAAAGCACTTCCTCCACCTCTGTGGAGAGGCTGAAAGAGCCAGGCCTACCTGCTTAGCAGTCAGGCTGTGAGCGTCAAGGACCCCAGGTTGGGGTGCAGGAGAGAGTTCTCTTCCCGAGTCAGTAGGCCTGGGTCACATCCCAGGGTAAACGGGGGCACTGTGGACAGACAGAGAAACAGGGGAAACCATGGCTGCCTGGCCCACTGTGGAGCTATCAGGATTGCCTGGCTCACTATGGAGCTATCAGGATCACTGTGGCCCTGTTGCATTGGACCTTGAAGAGGGTCTTGGCGATCAGGGGCGTGGATGGGAAGGTTTAAAGAAGGCCCTGCGCCCATGAGATCAGGAAGGCATCCGCTGCTACCCTGGCAGGGTGCGGCTACTGAGAACAGAAATGGGGCAGCTGGGCTGGCAAAGCGATCCATTTGTGGGCACTCCCAGCACTGGAATAACTGTTGGGCAACTCTGGGGTCCAGCCTTCTCATGAGGGTGGAGGATCTGGCTGAGCTGGTCAACCCAGGAGGTATTCTGCCTACAGGAACATCTTGTTGTTGCTAGCATAAATGCAGATGCTCACCACTTCCTGGCAAAGGAGGGACAACCCCATGCCCCCCCTTAATTGTTTATGTAGAACATCACCACCTGATTGTTGGTCTGAACCAGTACCGGTTGGTCCTGCAGGTGCTGGCGAAAAGCCCGGAGGACTAAGATAACAGCCTGGAGCTCCAGAAGGTTGATTTGCTGGACGCTGTCCACCAGCAACCAACTGCCATGAGTGCAGAGGTTGCTGCAGTGGACTCCCCATCACAATTTTGAGGCATCTGTCATGAGGATCCGCTGCAGTGTGGGGGTCTGGAAAGCATTCCTGCTAGTAGGTGCAGGAGGTGTTGCCACCAACCGAGGGAGTCAGGCAGGGGACTGGTGACTGTAACCCTGTCCCGCGGGTGCCCTGTGTCCTGAGATCACTGAGAGGGGTGTGCCCACTGGACTGCCCGCATCCGCAAGCAGGCATCTGGGGTGATGTGCACCATAGATACCCTGTGTCACGGTAGGCGGAGCGTCTGTCTTGCAGATGCCGAGTGGCAGCATTGTGAGTGCCTGGAGGCTCAGGGCCCTGACCCTTGGAAGAAAAGCCCTGGCCTGGACTGTATCCAGTTGTGCCCCTATGTACTCCAGGTTTTGAGTTGGCTGGAGATGAGACTTTGTGTAATTGACTCTGAACCCCAAGTGCTCTAGGACAGTGACTGTGTGGCCCATTGCCTGTTGTACTTCAGCAGTGGTGCTGCCCTTACCAAGTAGTTGTCCAGATAGAGGGAGATGAAGATCCCCTGGAGCCTGAGGTGGGCTGCAACGACTGCCAGGCACTTTGGAGAATACCCATGAGGCAGCAATCAGCTTGATGAGGAGCACTCTGTACTGGTAATGACCTATGCCAACCACGAAGCAAAGGTACTGCCTGTGGAGGAGGAGGATAAGGATGTGCATTTACCTGTCCTTTTAAGTCCAAGGAGCTTAACCAGCCTCTCTGCTGGAGGTATGGCAGCAATGTTCCAAGGGAGAGCATCTTGAACTTCTCCCTCACCAGGAACCTGTTGAGGTCCTTCAGGTCTAGAATGGGACAAAACCCTCCCCTTTTGGGAATCAGGAAATAGCAGGAGTAGAACTCCCTCCCCTTAAGGTAGATGGGGATGGGTTCTACTGCCTTGCTTGTTAGAAGGCCTGCGAGTTCCTACTGGACCAGGGCCTGGTGAAGGGGAGTCCTGGGATCTCTCCTGGGAAAAATGGTGGGGGTGTCTGTAGGAGGTAATCTCCCTGATCACCTGGAGGGCCCATGCGTCGGTGGTGATGGCTGGCCACCTGTGGACATAATGTTCCAGATGACCCGCCCCCCCCCCCCCCCCCCATGTGCTGTAGGGCTGTGCCTCCTGGGGGAAGAGCAGCTATGCCCAAGGAGTTAAAAAAACCCCTCCAGATTGTGCTGATGGCATGGTCTGGGGCTTGGGGGCCTTAGGCTTATGTGGGCCATGCCCCTGTTCCTTAGCTGCTGGCCCTGTTGGGGAGCTGGGAAGGCCAGGTACTGGGGGTAGTTTCGTAAGCCACCACCTTCTTTGGTTATGAGAACTTTCTGCCTGAAACCTTCCTTTGGGAAGGGGCAGCGGTCTTCTTGGGGAGCTTGGTCCTTGTCAGTTACTCGGATTCCAACTCAACGGCCTTGTTCATCATGGGTTTGCCAAAGATGTTCTCTTCCTGGCAGGGGATATCAACAGCTTGTCCTGTACCCATTGCTTCAGGTCGGATGACTGTAACCAGGCATGGAGTCAGGCACTAATGCCTGCCGCAGCCACTGTAGCTGCTGACTCAAAGCCATCATAGACTGCCAGAATAATAAACTTGGAGCACTCTCTGACTGTGGAGGACAGGGTCTGGAACCACTGGAGAGGTTCCACTGAGATCCCAGCGAGATCCTTCAGTCTCACAGGCACATGCCCATGTACAACTGGTAGGTCTGGATCCAGCTGACAACCATTGAGCCCTGGAAGCACTTCCTGCCTATAGCATCCATGGCACAGGCCTTCCTATCCAGGGGTACCAAGAAATGCGTCTTCTGGCTCTTAAGTCTACACGTGGCTGACTCCACAACCATGGAGTTACGAGACAGTTGGGATTTTTGGAAGCCAGGGCTCCAGTGGACCCGGTACATCGAGTCCAACCATTTGCTTATGATAGGCACCAAGGATGGTGTCTCCTACATGCGGAGAAGCAGCCATTCCAGGATAGGGGAAACTAAGTGCCTCCTTCGGTGAAGCCTCATACTAGAGGATCTTGAGGTCCTCCGTATGAGGGTCCTCCGATTCTGTGGTCAAGGCGAGGGCCTTCACCATATCCCTCATGAAGTCGAGGAAGGCCATGTCCTTGGGAGGGGATCAGTGCAGCATCTCTGGGGGAGACGGGTCCAAGGTTACAGCCAGGGGTGGTGGGTGTCTGGGGATTCGCATCCTCGATCTCCCAATCCAGTTTCAAGGTGGTGGAGGAGTTGAGGGTTCCCTGGGTCTCTGGGTCACATCTTGGCCCCGATGGCTCTGGCACCCTGGTTGCCTGCCGCTCAGAGCCAAGGGCACTGAGCGAGGAAGACCATGGCCCCAAGGAATGGGAACAGGGCTGGGATACTGACAGACACAGAGGGATCTCTCGAGGCTGGTGGTGCTTGAGGATCAGCTCAACCTACGGGGAGTCCCTCGACATGGAGGGCCCCGTGGTTGGGAGTGATGACCCGGAGAAACTTGGCATCAGAGCCCGCTGCTGGGCCAAGGCGGCAGACAAACTGTGTTCCAGAGTCCATAGCTCTGCATCCTCCTGTGCAGGCTCCATTGAAGTGTAGTCCTTGATGAGGAGGGCCTCGGGGATCAGAGGCCGATCTTTCGATGTTGACTGTTCCCATCTGTGCAACTTGGAAGGCCTCTCCCAGCCGTCACCCTCAACCTCGCTTCGAGGGTGATGGATCCTGGGCCGTGGGATTTCCCCATTGCCCCTAACTCATCTCCTGAAGTGTTCTTTTTTTTATTATTATTTTTTTTTTATTTTCATTTCTTATATACCGCACTATTTGCAATCAGCGCGGTTTACATAAAACAAACAGTATCCGACAATAAACAAAAGTCAGGTCATTACATTGAACAGGAACAAGTAACTTGGATAACCGGGAAAACTATATACATATGCGTAGTGTTGAATAGGTAACTATATACATGTCAGATGGAGTTATTGGGTACTGATCATAATTGGTGGCTGGGGTTCAGGTTCGGGGCAGTCAGTGAGGTGTTTGATAAAGAGAAAGTGTTTTAAGGCCTTCCTGAACTGGCTCAAATTGGAGGTTGCTCTGATGTGTGGTGGTAGGGAGTTCCAGAGACTTGGGGCGCATAGTCTAAAGGCTCTGTTCGATGTTGCCCTGGAGCATTTTGTCATGTCTCTCGGTATCACTAGCATGTTGGCTACTGCGGTTCTTCTTAGCCTGTTGGGTGTGGGTGGTTGGATGAGGTCACATAGTGAAGAGGATGAGAGCCCCTTGATGGCCTTGAATGTCATCACTAAGGTCTTGAAGCTGATCCTGGCTTGAATGGGGAGCCAGTGTAGCTGCTTCAGGAGGGGTGTGATATGCTCTCTTCTTGGCGCTCCGAGGAGAATTCGCGCTGCACTGTTCATGGCAAGTTGCAGGGGATGTAAGGTGGTCTGAGGGAGTCCTTGTAGGATGGCATTTGAGTAATCAAAATGAGGAAGGATGAGGGCTTGGTAGATGGTACGGAAGTCGCTTGGTTCGAGTAGGGGGCGTAAGTGTCTGAGGGATCTAATCTTGAAGTAGACCGCTCTTACAGTTTGGGCTATGTGTTGCTTCATGTTGAGGTTCTGATCTAATGTGACTCCGAGATACCGTATAGCTGATTTTACTTGCAACTCGGCGTTGTCCACTTCCAGGTGGCTGGGTGGTGTAAACTCAGGATTTCTGGAGATGAACAGGACCTCCGTTTTCTTATGTTGGATGCGCAGATTTTGAGAGAGGAGCCATTCGGATATTGCGTTGAAACACTTGGTCAGTGGGGTGAGGTCTGGGCAGTCCAAGGATATTGGCAAGTATAGTAGGACATCATCTGCGTATATCATGCAACTCACATTGAACGATCTAATGATGTCACAAATGGGTTGGATATAGATGTTAAACATAAGTGAAGATAGGGAAGATCCTTGAGGAACTCCTTGACTTTGTAGGAATGGATCGGATGTGGTCCCGTTTGCTCGGACGTATTGCCATCTTCCAGACAGGTAAGATTTACACCAGTCGAGGGCTGTTCCACTAATGCCTTTCTCTCTTAGTCGACCCAGGAGAATTTCGTGGCAGACCGAGTCAAAGGCTGCCGCTATATCTAAAAATACGAGTGCAAAACCTTGACGTAAGTTGTCAATGCCTGAGATTATGGTGTCGAAAAGAGTTGTGAGTAGTGTTTCCACTCCGTGTGACTCTCTGAATCCATGTTGGGATGAGTCTAGAGGGGCGTTGGTGTCAATGTGATCTTGTAGCTGCTTGTAGACTATCTTTTCAATGATTTTTGCGAGCATCGGGATGCTGGAAATGGGTCTGTATGACTCCACCTTTTGAGGGTCTAGTTTGGCGTTCTTCAGCAGCGGTCTAACGGAGGTCTGTTTGAGCGTGGAGGGGAAAGACCCGGTGCTAAAAGATAGGCCTATCATTTTAGCTAAGATCGGGGCGAGGTCACCTCGCAGATCTTTTGTCCAGAATGCTGGACAGGGGTCCGAGTGTGCTGTGGAGGTATTTAGGGTTGCAATGGTGTCTTCAATAGTTCTCTTAGATGGTGTGATAAAGGTAGTTAGAGACGCTGTGCACTCTTGTTCATCAAGGGGGTCGGGTATCGCCACTTTGTCGGTCTTGCACAGTTTAGATTGCATAAAGACGGCGTAATCCTGCGGGTGTATAGTTCCAGGGTGCTCCGGGGTGGGTTCTTTGGCAAGAGATTTGACCAGGTTGAAGAGGTCGTGTGGCTTGTTTAATGACCGTCTCAGGGTGTCTGTGTGGTGTTGTTTCATCTTGTCTATGACGGCCCTGCGGTGCGTGTGTAAGTGCTGGTTGTATGCTGCTTGGTCACTGTTGGTGCGTGACTTCCTCCAGCGCTTTTCCAGTCTCCGTAATAGGGTTAACGATGCCCTTAGGTCGGCTGTGAACCATGGTGCAGATGGTCTTTTGTTCGGGGCTTTAGTTGTTGGGGGACGGATTGCGATGGCGCTGAGTTTGCTGTTCCATGTGGTGATTAGGTCATCTAGGTCTTGTGAAGTCTTATCAAGGAGTGTGTTTGTTTCAGCTAGGATGCGTTCTTTGTTAAACGGGTGAAAACGTCTGGCAGTTGAGGTTGAGTTCGTGCTTAAATTCACATTGGGTCTATGTGGCTTGATGGGGGTGGGAATATGGAAGGAGATGAGCTTATGGTCCGACCATGGTACTGCTGTTAAAGACAGCGTGATATGTTGTGCTTGCTGAAGCACTGTTTGTGGGGCGAATATGAGGTCGAGAATGTTGCCCTTCGTGTGTGTTGGTTCTTGTACCAATTGGGTGTATCCCAAGATATCTAGGGCTTCTATGAAAGCAGCTGCTTGATTGTCCTGTAGGGATGGCAAGTTGAAGTCACCTAGGATCCAATTTGGTTTATTTGGGCCCTGGGTGTTGGATGCTATGTTTATGATATTGGAGAGGTTGTCTGGATCTGCAGAAGGCGCTCTGTAAATCAGGTTTATAGAGCAGGTGCTGTTGGAGATAGATACTGTTTCAAGGGTATTGATGCTGTTGGATTCTACCATTTTGAACTGCAGGTCGGATCTGGTGATGATGGCAACTCCTCCACCCCTTTTGTTCTGCCTGTGGCTGGTGAAAGCAACAAAGTTAGGTGGTAGTAGTTGATTGAGTATGGTGTTATCTTCCGGTGAGAGCCAGGTCTCGGTGATCATAATAATGTCTAATTTGTGATGTATTATAGTTTCAGTGATTGCTGGCCATTTTTTGCGAAGTGAGCGAGAGTTAATAAGTGCGCACTTCAGATTGCCAGTGTGTGGGCTTTTACTTTGCTTGGCTTTTGAAGAGTTTTGTAGTGGGATGTATACTAGGTGGTGGCGGTGTGGATAGCTAGCTCCATGATAGTGGTTGTGGGAGTCGTCAGGCCATTTTCTTCCACCCGTCGAGAGTGTTGGGATGTGGTTTTGTGTTGTAAGGAGTGCCAGTGAGCTGGCTGGCAAGATTGTAAGTAGAAGGTAGAGACTCATTAGGGTGAAGACTATGCGCTCCATTTTGAGTTTCTGAGCCAGTACAGGGGAGGCCGAGGTTTGTGTAAGGACGAATGGGTTGGTGTGGCCCCTGGTTAAGGATGTTTTACTCAGGCAGTTGTTTCTAGTGTGACTCAGGAAGAGAGAGTAAGTGTCCTCTCCAGGTTATGGGTTATAGCAGAGGTAAAGTTCTACTAATGATGGTAATGGGAAGACTACAGTAATGCACTGGGGGGTGGGAGCGGATATAACAGTATGTGGGGTATGAATATGTTCAGTCTATATAGCTCAGGGAGTGTTTCAGAGTGTTATGTTCGGATCAGATTAGCTATACTTACTACATCAGCATAGATACTTAATTGCAGATATTTACAACAGTTGCAAGTGCTGGATACTTTGTAACAGGGTCTGTAATTATACTTTGTAACAGATATCTTGTACAGCATTAAGAGTTACATAAGGCTAGTAGAGGGAGCATACAGACATTGTACAGCAGGAGAAATTGCAACAAGCAGTTAAGCAGTTAAGCAGACTTATAATTGTAGTGGGAGGGGTTTTCTTATGAAAATTTGATGTGTTATATGTGAGTAACAGCTTGGAGCGCAAGTCACTTACACTTACAACTTTTGAGGACTTCCGGCTCTTCTGGTGGCTCTTATTGGTGGAGCTCCAGCTGGAGGCTCCGTGAGGTCCCAGAGGAGGACTTGGAGCGAGGTCTTGCGGACAACTCCAGGGCTGAGTCAACTTTGTGGAAGATGGACTCATGCTGCTGCTGATGGCTCTTAAGGGCCATGGGTGTCATCTGCTTACAGAGACTGCAGACCAAGGGATCATATCTGGCCCAAGCATCGAAGGCAGCAGTTTGCAGGTTTGTGTGTGACATGTTGTGTGCACAGCAGTCGCACCGCTTGAAGCCACTGACCAAAGCCATGGTGGGTAAGACTCCCCGCAAGGTCAAACTCATTTGGCCCAGCCAGGAAAATGGCACAAACCCACACTGATGGAAAATCAGAAAAAAGAACACGAGACAACACAACGTCGAGGCAAGCAAACCCAGGGGTGAGAAGGGACTGGTACACGACCGGAGAAAAGCAAATTTTAAGACACAAAATATCAACTTTTTCCGAGGGGAACAGACATGTCCGATGGGCTCTGTGGAAAAAAGGAGACTGAGACAAGATGGCACCCTTAGGAGGGAAGGGGATCACGCATGCGCGCTGTATCCCCCAAAGGTTTTCTTTGAAAGCTGGGGAGAGATTACTGCATGGGTTCCATCGTAACCCATATGTGAGGACTGACTTCCTGCTTGTTCCCGGAGAATGTACTAAATACATTATTGGCAAAACTAAACCACCAAGTTGATATTGTGAACATTCTGGCTATCATGTTTCATTGTATAACAATGCAGTTAAGTAATGGAGACATATTCCCTTGGAAGGGCTGAAATGTTTTAGCTGCAGATCAGTGCTATGCACTTAAGATCTGACTAGCTATTTACCAGATTGATTCAACCATTCTAATATTGAGATTGCTCTCTTTTTATAAGTATACAACTTTCTTTAGTTTTATTTGCACTGATTAAAAATCCTAGCTCTGCCAGCTCTGGAATCCACCCCGTAAGTATGCTAAACTGTTAAGTTGTTATCAAAAGCTTTTGCGATGTCTTGTGTCACAGAGGTTTAAATAGTAACATCAAGCAAGGGGCCAAACCAAACATCTGAGTATGAAACATTTCAAGTCAAACTAGTCTGCTGATCTAATGTCTTTTCCTTGCTGCAAGACAGTGGTAGAATCTGAATACTCGCCAAACCTTTCATTAGGACCATCCTGTCTTCTCAGACCGAGACAGAGATTTCTGGAAAATGAACCGTAGCAGGAAAACAATTTGCCAGAGTGTTCTGCATTACCTTAGGGGGGAATTTGCTTTTATTTTTAAATGACAGTCCCCATCAAAGGTAAATAATAAAAACAGATTTCTATTTTCTTTCCCCGGCTTTTATATGGCTCATGCAAGCAATGTCTTTATGGGAAAAAGTCAGATAGGTTGACCACTGAATTCTAGCAATTAAGTAACAGCCTACTCATTTGCATCGAGATGAGCACGTGGATATGCTGTTTTTAATTATCAAATGCAACAGAGGCATTTATTTTTTGTATTATCTACCTTCAATTGAAGTTAGGGCATCTTTCCCTTGCCACTTATAGCTTTGGGCCCGAGGGTGACAGAATGGCCATAATTGGATTTCTTCACAGGGCTTAATTATAGGAGGACAACATAATGTAGAAGCAGCATTGGTTGTTATCATCTTCATTATTCCTTTGTCTCGGAAATTTTAATTTAAGATGGAGAAGGAGGAAGGAGGAGTGTTGGTGATGGAAAGGGGACACCATAAATATTGAGTGGAGGAAAATGCAAAGCAGCAGTAAGGAAAGGCGAGAGAGCAAGGTCACACTCTCTCCCAGAAACAAGAGGTGACCATTGGAATGTAAAGTTTAGAGATTTGATTTTCCCAGGCGTTGTGTAGTGAATACCATCCTATCCTCCAGTACGGATCTTTCCGTTGCAGTTCTCCATGAGGACGATCCGATAGAGGTCTCTAAAGACCTAGGAGAGTGGAACGGGAAAATGGAAATTTGTTGTTCACTGTTTCAAAAAGTACAAGGACTAGGGGAGATGCCATGAAGTTACTAAGTAGTATATTTAAAGCAAATGGGAGAAAATACAGTACTTTTTCATTTAATGCATAGTTAAGCTCTGGAACTTGTTGCCGGAGGACGTGATAAAAGCAGTTAGCCCAGCTGGGTTTATAAAAAGATAGGACAACCTCCTGGAAGAAATAACCATGAACTGTTGTTAAGGTAGACTTAGGGAAATCCACTGTTTATCCTGGGATAAGATTTTAGGCTCAATATGTCGTGGTTTGACAGTGAATTCTTTGCAGAATACAATGTTTTTCCGGCTTACACATATATTTTGGTCTGTGCAATAGGATGCTTTTTAGAACAACTATCTGGCTTATATGTACGCCGAAAGTAGTAACATTTGCACTATGAAGCCCATATGAATATAGACATTACACAATCTATTAGGTTGGGAAAACACCAGTGAAGGTAACCATCGTAGTCATTTCATTTTTTAACATTGTCCTCATATGGAGATTCACGCTGTTGCGGTGTGACAATTCCTCTTTCTTTGCTGTTCTCAATCATTAGCGTATAAAATAAAAAAGAAATATTTGTATACATGTGATATAACCGATCATGTTATACATTTTATATCCATTCCCCTGTTTTACAATTAAATGAGCATTAAGATACATTTTGTTTAAAGATCTAAATAATTACCTTCACCCCAATTCGGTGGGAAAACGCTGATAAAGGTAATCACTGTAGTCATTTCATCTCTTAACATTGTCCTTATACGGAGGTTCACGCTGTTGCGGTAAGAGAATTCCTTTTGCATTCCTTTTCTGGTTTTGAAGATAACCTTGTGGTTTGTTATCTCAACAAAGATTATAGGTCCAATATATCGTGTTCTGATAGTTGATTTTTGTAGAATATAATGTTTTTTCATTTTGTACATATACTCCAGTCTGCTCAATGGGATGTTTTTTTTAACAACTACTTGGCCTATATGCATGTTCAAAATAGTAATGTTCCCACTATGAAGCACATACAAATATAGACATTATATCATTTATCAAGTTGGTTTGTGTACGAATATGCTGAGAGTATACACAGTTTTAGTATGCACCGTATATATAAAAAATGGACATTAATATGATATAATTCATATCACAGATGTGGGTCTTTTACTAGATTATGTTTAGATTGTTATACTCTTCCTCGACACTTTATTTATAACTTACAGTATGGTCTTTTTAATACATTGTTTGATCATCTGTACGGGACAACGTTCCTGGAATTTTCATGTAAAACAGCAAGCTTGTGTTGGCTATAAACTAAGATTACATTATACCACAATTCATTCTCCTATTTTGAAATTTTAATATAATAATCCCTTGATGCATAATTTTATGATGACATTGCTCCTCCTTTGTCTTTGCTTTTTATACAATTTATTCGAGTAGAAGGAATCTCATCATTCGATCATTCTGGCTCTTTGATACAGACTGAGATACTAGCTTGTTTTTATTTTGTTTACCTATTTATGTCACTTATCTATTTATTTATTTATATAAATATTAACATTGGTTTTTAATGATATGATATATTTGTGATATAAATGTCCTTTATATATGTATCAATTTACGTATTTATTATTTTTTATGTATTATTAATTGATTAACAATATATTGGAGATTTATTTGTAATCTTTTGATTTTTAATTATTTATTTCAGTGGCATATGTCTTTTATTTGAAATAGTTTTTACAAGAAGGTATTGGTGATATATTTATGTTTTCATATATTCTATCATTTTTCACACATATTCCCATAGGCACTCCATAACATATGATCCATTCATTTTATAGTTATCCTCCTCATCTCTTAAACATCAGGGTTTGATGACAATGTTTTTAATAACATACACATATATATATGTTTAGATCTTATTGGTGTTTTATGTTTTTTTATATTGTATGATCAAGATTGTTGTATTTATCTTTATTTATTATAACAATTTGCATTTTTAATAATTTATTTAATAATTTATCTTCTGACGGTGTTTTTAATTTTGATTATGATTTTATATTTTTGTTTTTATGTAAAGTCGTTTTTATTGGTTTCACAAAAGAACACTGTACATACAGCCCACCTGGTCCATGCAAGCCCCATAAGGTGAGCACACAGCAAACATCTGAAATCAACCGATACAGAACATACCAAAACAATCAAACATATCCCAGAAGGTTCCAAAATGTACCACCCAGCAACCCTTGTGTGCTACCGTCAGTACCAGCTATGGGCAATAAGAGGACCCACGCGGAGGAATCCGTGGGAGAAATAGGGACTCCCATCCTACCCAGCCTAAAGGAAACCAACCTTAAACCCCGTCCCCCAACCCCCACCCACTAAACTACCCCCCCAGTCCCACCCCATTAAACAAGGCCCAACAAAACCACCTCATAGTACCAAAGTAAACCACCAAAACCCTACAGCTACCGCTAAGATCCCCATTCATGCCAAGACCCGCCCCAAGGGGGACTCCCCATTAAGTTAACCCAGTAGTGTGTCCATTGGTCGAAGTTGGCTGGAAATGTGCCCATATGCCCTGAAAGCGGGTCCATGTTTTACCCCCAGAAGGCGAGCCGTACGGCCCTCCATGAGACGGAGTTCCGCCAGAAGACGTTCCCACTCTAGAATTCCCGGGCTCCCCTCCTCCAGCCAGTGACGTAAAATACACTGTTTAGCAACTAAAAAACTCCTGTCACAGAACTGCTTCTGGGCTGTGGTTCCCTGAAAACCCTGAAAGCCCCCACCCCACACGTGAAAGAGGCACCACAGGGGATGGAGATCTATCTCCCGCTGGACCCAAAGGGAAATCTTGGCCCGCATTTCCCCCCAAAAGGATTGGGTGACAGGGCAAAACCAAAATCAATGGGAGAGGGTACCCACACTGCGTTTACAGAGACCACACACATCAGAAGTCAAAAGTCCCATCTTACTCGCCCCCGCCTCCGAGATATACACGCGCCACAACAGCTTAAATTGGAGCTCGCGGTAGCGAACCGCCTCGGAGAGCTCTCGAATACCATGAAAGGCTGCCTCTGCCAGCTCCTCCGTAAGATCCACCAAGCCATCTCTGTTCCAACGTTCGACAAGCGGGGCGAGGTCTCCCAGGGCCGCAGGGGGACAAAGAAGCTCTCGCTGCTGCCGGGCCGTGAGGGGCTCTTGATATTGCTCCAGTAAGAGCCAAAGACTATGTTCCCGTGAAAGCAGGCCAGCCCCTCCCGGAACACTACGCACATAGTGGCGCACCTGTAAATAATAATAGAAGGTTTCTGTCTGCAAGTGATATTTACGTGATAAACTTTGAAAAGAATCAAGTTGATCCCCAGTTTCCATACGCAGCTGCCCCAGGTACTCAATTCCTGCCCTCGACCAGAGAAGACTCACCCCACCTGTAGTCCCCGGCACAAAAGTCCTATTGCCTCTCAAAGGCAGACAGTCCGTGGACCTCCAGGAATGGCCCCTAAGCCGACAAAGATATTTCCAGATGACTCGCAGCACGCACAAATAGGGGGACATTCGCCACGCTAGAGGGAGGGACCCAGCGCCACAGTGGAACAAATATGCCCTATGCCACTTTTCGGAGAATTGATCAATCAAGGAGAGCGGTATCCGCTCCGTGTTGCCGACCACCACGTCACTCAACCACCGTACTCCATAGCATAGGTTATAGGAGCGGAGAGGAGTCAAACCCAGCCCCCCCTGGGCTACCGGCCGCAGAAGCCTATCCAACGCTATGCGGGCCCGTCTCGAGCGCCACAGAAACTGCCCCAGGTATTTATGAAGCTCCCGTAGATCCCGCCGGGTCAACCAGAGAGGCAGATTCCGAAGTAAATACAGCCATCGTGGCCATTCTATCATGCGCACCAGTGCAACACGCCCCATCAGAGAGAGTGGTAGGTCCCCCCACTTCTGCAATCATGCAATAGTGGACAGGAGAAGCGGTCGAACATTGACCGCATACAGCGAGTGCAAGCGAGCCGGAATTTGAACGCCCAAATAGTGTATATGATCCGTCGCCCAACTGAGGGGGAAGACACCCTGCCAGGTACCCCGCGTCTGGTGATCTACATCTAGAACCATAGACTTCGTGCGATTTATACGGAGTCCAGAAAATGCACCAAAATGTTCAATCTGCCTGAGAGCCTCCGGCAAGGACACCACAGGGTGAGTTAAGCACAACAAAAGATCGTCCGCAAAGGCGCTGACCTTTATATTCCCACCTGGCCATTCTATACCCGCTATCTGCGGGGAGGCGAGCAAAGAAAGTAGAAGGGGTTCCAATTGCAACACATAGAGAAGCGGGGAGAGCGGGCACCCCTGTTGCGTGCCACGCCGAATCAAAAAAGGTCTAGAGCAAGCCCTCCCGACGTCCACCACCACTCGGGGGGTTGCATACAATGCCTGTACCCCTTGCAGAAACAGGCCCTGAAGGCCAAAGCTACACAAGGCTGCAAACATATACGTCCATGACACTCTATCAAAAGCTTTCTCGGAGTCTAGACTGACCAGGAGCAACGGGTCTCGCGCAAGTAACGTCTGTTCCATACCCAGCAGCACCGTACTGATATTGACCGAGGCATCTCTCCCCTTTACAAAGCTGGCTTGGTGGGGACCCACCAACCTCGGCAGGAATTGCTGAAGCCGAGCTGCCAAGATAGATGCAAAAAGATTTTGATCAACGTTGATCAGCGAAATGGGGCGGTATGAGGCCGGATCTTCAAGATCCTTGCCCTGCTTTGGTATCAGTGTTATGCGGGCTGTTCCCATATCTCTTGGAAAAGTGCCGCCGTCAGCTATCTCAGCATATAAGACCCCCAACGTAGGGACTACCGAACTTTCTAACAGTTTGTACGCTTCATAGGTGAAACCGTCAGGGCCGGGAGCCTTATGGGTTTTTCCCAGCGCGAATCGCCTTCTGAATTTCTGCGCCCTGGATCTCCCGGTTCAACACCGCCAGCTCCTCCGGCCCAAGTTGCGGGAGCGAGAGGCGCTCCAGAAAATCATCCATGGCGGCGGCCGGGCCCTCCTCAGAATCGTATAGCCGTTCATAGAAAGAGCGAAAGACTCGCGCTACCTCTTCAGCTTTCTTATGGCGCCCACCCCCCTCGTCCCGGATCACCAAAATCCCACGGGATCCACCCTGATCCCGCACCAAGCGAGCCAACAGCTTCCCAGATCTATTGCCGTACCGGAAAAACTGATGACGATAATATTGTTGAGACTGGATGGCTCTCTCCTGCAGTAAATCATACAACTTCTTCTGAAGTTCGAGGTATCCCGCTGTACCACTACGTCGGCGAATGGCCTCCATCTTGGCCCGCTTAAATTCCTGAGTTAAGCGGAGCACCTTTGCATTAAGTCGCCTCCGTTCCGCCCCTATGAAGGCAATAATCTGCCCTCGAAGCACGGCCTTCCCAGCTTCCCAAAAGGTGGCCACCGAATCAACCGTACCCTCATTATACTTAACATATTCCTCCCAGTGTTTGATCACATAATCACGAAAATCTGGTCGAGCAGCAAGATGACTAGGGAAAGACCATTTGGCCACCCCCAGTCACGCACTACGCCAGGCCATACTGACCATAGCGTGATCAGACACCAAAATCGGCCCTATCTCCACTTGAAGTACTTTCTCAAACCACTTTTGGGATACTAGGATATAATCAATTCTAGACCACGTTTGGTGCGCACGTGACAGATGTGTGTAGTCTCTGCTACCCTGGTGCAGCACTCTCCAAGCATCAGTCAAAGCTCCATATTCGCAGAGGTAACTGACGCCTCTTTTGTTCCAACTCCCCCCAGTATCTGACCGAGAGCGATCCAAGAGAGGGTCATGAGGGCAGTTGTAATCACCTGCTAAAATTACCGGGATCTTCGGGGCTCCCAGGACCTTGTGCAAAATAGACTTAAAGAAGACATGATCATAATTATTGGGGGCATATATATTCCCAAGGAAAAGCTCTTCCCCCTGCAGTTTAAGGTGGGCAAATAGGAATCTACCTTTAGGGTCTACATCCATGCTCACGATTTCACAGGCTAAACATTTGTGCACCAGAATGGCCACACCCTTTTGGCGAGCAGCCGAGGGGGCAGACAGAACTGTTCCCACCCAGTCTCTCTGGAGCTTGGCATGTTCACTAGCTGTCAGGTGGGTCTCCTGCAACAGGGCCACCTGAGCTTTTTGCCTCTTAAGTGCTTGTAAGATTTTTGTACGCTTTACCGGGGTGGTGATCCCACCCACGTTCCAGGTGACAATATTTAAATCAGGGTGGGTAAAATCGATCAGAGCCCATATACTCAAAGTAATACAACTGAAGTCGGGCTTGGGGCAGCCCAGCCTCCACCCCAGCCCATCTCAGCAAGACCCTGGGTTTGGTGGTGTCCCGCAGTAAAGGGGACCAGATCCCGCTCGGTGGTACACTCCTATGTTCACTCAAACCTCCCACCCTATCCCCCCCTCCCCCCCCTTCCCCCTCCCCCCCTCCCCCCTTCCCCCCAGCCCCCTTATCCCTGCTACTCCCCCCCCCACATCCCCAAGAACTACCCCATTCCCTCCCCAGTCCCGTTTAAAACCCATTTCCGCCATGCTCCTCAGTATCCCCGACTGAGGTCAAGGCCCTAGCGATGCCACAGGGCAGCCCACCTGACCCTCCCCGCCCTCCCCCTCCCCAGTCCGTTAAAGGCCCCCCAACTTAGTCCCGTAGGTAAACCGGCGAGAACACCAGTGCGTAGAAGGAAGGGAGCTGCAAGGGACATAAAACAAGTCCAGCAAAGTCACAACTGCATGCTCAGGAAGTCACCCAGAGCCATGCTCAAAGCCCTAAGACAGGGACCTCCATCTTCAAAATACACCAGTGAGGTCCGATCTGTCTCACCAACAGCTAGATGAGCCCCATGCCATCACCGCCGGTATCCTTCAGCAAGGTTCTTGTTCGGTCAGCAGGGTCGCCAGGAATTGCTTCGCCTTCCCCACTTGCTCAAACGTATGTGTCTTCCCCTGTAAGGTGACCCGCAGTATGGCTGGAAAGGCTAGGGTGAATCGGGCCTTCCGACGAAAAAGCTCAGTACAGATAGGGGAAAATTCCCGCCTCTTGGCCACTACCGCCGCGGAGTAGTCCTGGAAGATCAAGATTTTGCGATTGTTCAGCAACAGCTCAGGCATCTTCCTATAAGCCTGCAAAATTACAGCCTTATGCTGAAAGTTAAGAACTTTCAAGATGACAACATGTGGTCGCGCAGCTTCCTCCTTACGGGCTCCCAGCCTGTGTGCACGCTCTATGTGAAAGCAGCCTTGCAGTTCTGCCAGGCCCAACGCCTCCGGAAGCCAGTGCTCCAAAAAGGAGAGCAAGTCTTTCTCAGGCTTATCCTCACCAATTCCCAGTATGCGAAGGTTGTTGCGCCGTGAACGATTTTCGAGATCATCAAGTTTTTGTTGTACCTCCTGCAAGATTTGCGCTTGTTTGGTCAGCTCTCTCTCTCCCGGCACACCTCCTCGCTCTCAAGGCTGGCGACCCGGTGTTCCAGCTCATCAACGCGTTTGCCAAAGTCTGTTAATGAGTCTTCCATGCTAGTAAGCTTTTTCATCAACATGTCAAATTTCGGGTCTAAGAGCTTGACAACCTCTTTGGCAAGCTCCGCCGGGGCGGAATCCACACTTTCCCCACCCGGGGATGCAGGCTGCGTCGGCGTCGACGTGGCAGGCCCCGCTCTGGAAGTCTTTTCGCGGTCTTATTTCGCTGCTAGTGGCATGTCCGGGGCTTACCAACTTCTGCCACCGTCAGTATGGAACACCAGAGACCTTCCCAGAAAATATGGGAGAGGTAGAGAGGTAGATGGCAGAATTAAATGCAGATTTATTGAGGTGGCTGCCCCGGAGCGAGCGGGATGCGTCCGCACTCACTCACGCATCACGTGACCTCCTCATATTTTTGTTTTTAATTATGATTATGTTCTTTCGAGGTTTGCTCCCTCACCTGATACCCCCTGAGGAAGGCCAATGGCCGAAATGCGTAGGGGACAATAAAAGGGGTTTGCAAAACCTGAAAATATCTGTCAGTCTTGGTATTTGTTCTTTTGTTCTCTATGATGTTATGGGTGCATTGTGAGCTGTGCTAAGCTGGCTATGGTTATTGCAGAGAGACAATTTGAATTTAAACCTGTCTGAGCCATTGCGTTGGCTTTTGTAATACCCTCAGATCTTTTTCCTTCAGTTTTAACATATATTTGTTTGAGTTCCACTTGAGACATACTTTTTTGTTGGTATATCTGGTATATCTAGTGGATCCTATATTTCTTTTTGGACTAGTGTTGTTTTACAACAGGTTCCTGGAGAAGCAAATTTTTGAGTGGTGGATTTGAAAAGGGTCAGAGAAGGCACCTGACGTACACACTCAGGTAGTTTGTTCCAGGCATAAGGTGCAGCAAGGTGAAAGAAGCAAACTCCAGACTTCGCTCCTATCTGTGCCCTTCTCTTCTATTGCTATTTGCCAGAAGAGAAGAGTTCCCCAGAGGGGTAGTGAGGAGCTGCAGAGCGAATGCACTTATAGGTCAGCAGGAGAAGTTTGAACTGGATGCGGAAATGGATAGGGAGCCAATGACGTGACTTGAGAAGAGGGGTAATATGAGCATGACGAAATTGGCAGAAGATTAGCCGTGCAGCAGCGTGTTGAACAGATTGAAGAGGAGAGAGATGATTCAGAGGGAGACCAGCAAGGAATAGGTTAGGTTACATTACTCTCCAGGGATCACTTTGAGACAATCACCTAGGGCATCCCAGCCACCACAAATTATGAAGTATTAACTGTTGTACATACTGTATAACTAATAATGTAAAGTAGCTTTATTGAATAATTCCAGCATACCTCCCTCCCCTTTTGTTGCTGTTTACTTCCTTGTAGTTGCCATGTAAACCGCTTTGATTGAAGGAAAAGGCAATATAGAATACCTGTTAAATAAAATAAATAAATAAATAGTCTAGATGGGAAGTTACTAAGGAGTGGCTAAGGGGTATGTTTACTAAACTGCGGTAATGTCATTCACGGTAGGTTCCGCGGTAAAGGTAGAGATGCCCATATAAAGGCATGGGCGTTGCATCGTTCCCGCAAGCTGACAGCTAACGCGCATTAAAAGGCGCCTTGTAAAGCGCTTTGTTAGGCGCCCTGCAAGGCGCCTTGTAAGGTGCCCTGTAAGGTGCCTTATAAGGTGCCTTATAAGGTGCCAAGTAGGGTGCCTTGTAAGGTGCCTTGTAAGGTGCCTTGTAAGGTGCCTCATAAGACGCCCTATAGGGCCTCCTAGGCTAAGCGCCATGTTAGGCACCCTTGGACAAGGCACTGCAGAAGGCACCCTGGGCTATGGAACCATAGGTTAAGGTGGCCTAACAAGGTTATGGTGTCCTAGGTTAGTGTGCCCTAGGGACTGCAAGGTGCCTCAGGATGACATGCATGACCTGTGCGGAACAGAGACAGATGTAGCCCTAACACTAGATAGAGCACTCAGGAAAGGCAATGAACACTTGAGTGAAGGAGGGAGAAGTGGGAGCCGCTGGACCTGCCATATCTGCGGGCATCCCATGTGCCTGCCAGTACCGATGACAAACATGGTGGGGCAGCTGTACCACAGCACAGGGTGTTGGCAATGTAAAGTGCCAGAAAAACAGTTGGTGGCAGACAATGGGAATACATGTCCCCCAGTGGAGGCAGAGGTGGCAGGATAGTTACAATGATGTGTGGACAGAGGAGTGGTGGTGCCATGCAGATCAAGCACAGGCGAGGCAAGCATGAAGAGGCACAATGCAGGAAAGGGTATGACATGGGGTGGCAGCCTGCACTGGCAGACAGGACTCTACACAGCTGACAGACACAGATAGATGGACCGAGGGAATGTTGGCAATTGTGGCGAGGGTATTATGGGCTGGAAGCACAGATCTGCAAAAATATGACCTCTACAGGCATGCACACTATATGAGTAGGGCAGGCATGAGAGGGGTGAACAATGAGGAACTGAACCCATGAACACTGCCAAGAATGGCATTGTATTAACCAGTAGGCTATACCCTCATGGTGTATGTCACAGCAATGTCTGGGTACAGAAGGACTGCAGGTCACTGCACAAATTGTCTGCTCTGAGTGCCAGGATAGGGTAACCCCACCAGTACCCATGATGCAATGCACATGCTGAATAGCTGTCTACAGCTGATCACCAAATGGGGTCTGCACCTCTCCGGTCCCCCAGCTTGGAAAGACGAACTGACAGTGCGTGATACTGGCATGGAGTAGCTACAGACCATGCCATTGTGCAGGTTCTGTGTTCACCCTGAGCGATAGGATGGGTGCCCAGCACTAGGTCCGCAGTACATGTGCTACTATAGGTAGGTCCTGCTGTACATCCCCATCACTACCAGTGTGTGACAGGTGTTCCGTGCAGTGCAGCCGAAGGTAATTTGGTGTCCATCTGTATCCTGCAGTCACATGTGGCCCTGTGGGACCAGACACCAGCCAGATTAGTGTGTACCCCATGTGAGGGTCTGGCTGACATGGGCAGCTGTTATCAGGGCAGAGGGGTTCCTAGAATTGCATGAGGTGTGTGTAGCAGTGGCTGTATAGGTCACAGTGGTATACACTACATACCCCAAAGGGCCCACATCACCCTTTTGTAGGTAAAGAACAGTGCGCCCCCACCCCAGGGAAGCAACCTCCATCCTGTTTGTACAAGACAGCCCTCCAGGGTTGGTGGACCAGAGCCATACCTATGACTGGGACAGTGGCAGACCAGCAGCAATGCTGGGGTTAGGTCTGGAAACCCCAAGTGCCTCCCACTACTGTCTGGCAGTCACCAGCAGACAGCGCAGTCAGACTGTACCTTAAAGGTGTTCCAACCATGCACAGTCTAACTGCAGACAGTCCACCAGGAACTATGTGCAGCAAGCAGGCATCTCAGTGATTGGGACCCCAGCACTGGGGAACACAAATATATCACTAGAGACAAATAGTGTAGAGCGCTATGTGGTAACCTAGACCTGCCATGGTCACTGCTCATTCAGAGTGAGTGCCCTCCCAGCATGCCATGCTGTGGCCACCCTGTCCATGCAGGTGGTGGTCAGGCACTACAGTGTCCTAGCCATTGCCCCACACCCTGTGAAGATGCATCCTGGCCAATCTGCCCTGTCCGGGCCATACCCAGAATACCTTGCTCCTCATTATGCATCTAATCAGGCTAACGCTGGTAACAGTGGGACATTTTGGGCCCAGTGAAGTGTGGGCAACCACAGAACAATGGATAGACATACAAACACGCTCACTCCTTTTGCAGCATTATACAAAGATAGGGGTGGTTGGCAGCCCTGCCCGCCACACTAGTCCTGAGCACAGTGCCAACATTGCTAAACTGTGCAGGGGGTAGTAGTAGTGCTCTGGTGATAACATCATCCCACTGCTGGGGCCAACAGCCTGCCGCTCCATGCATCATTGGATTGTGGAGCCTGTGTGAGTGGGTGTTTGCACCCCTGTTCGCCGCTGCGTTGGGCTTTGCACATGTTGCTGTTGTATCTGCATTGTAGGGTAAAATATAGGGACATGCTCTGCTGGAACCACAGCTGGGACTTCAACCTGTGACCCTCTGCTCCTGGACACACTAGCTGGGTGTACTGCACCACACTGATGCCATAGATGCATGGTAGTCCCTGGGGCTACCTGCACTTTCCCTCAGCCAGATCTTTTATGTTGCACTGCACACCACGTACTGCTGCAGAGCATGACCTAGGTCCGCTGCAGGGAGGTGGCACTGCCCCCTCCAGTACGGGCACACCCCTCCCTGCCAAGCTGATGTGGCCATTTGCTGTCGGTGCTGGTAGTGCGCAGTCCCAGGCCATCCACTGTGTAGGTAGGTGCCCGCCTAGGGAGCGGGTTCCGGGGTTGGGGGGCATACATGGACATCCTCACATCCCCCCATCACTGCCTACCACTATTATGTCCCCTCCACATGGGGGCGGGATGGCTGGGGGGATGTCAGGTCTGTGCCCTAGCGACTATTGGCTAGGGTGGACCAGGTAGATATTGGTGGATTGTGTTTGGCCTTGGTTAACTGCTGTCTTGCTGATCTCCGGTGTCTATGTTACTATGTGCCACCTAGGCACCCGCCTGGTCCACCCTGTGCCCCAGCTGCCCATGCTACATGTCCCGCCTGCGGCCCCCTATGCCCCATTTTCACCATCGCCATAGTGGCCATTCATACTTTGGCACTATGGTATTGCTGTACATGGAGCACTACTATCACAGTTTTGGGGCTCCCTGCCTGGGCTGTACATTGCTGACACGTAAATGGTTTCTCTCTCCTGCATATGTGCATCTAACAGCAGGTTTTCAATCGCGTTAGGATTCAGCTCTTCAGATCAGCGCGTGTGAATGGAGCCTCTCCCCACCCACACTCCGCCCATTGACCCCTTCTCTCCGCCCTCTCTCCACCTTCTGCGGTGTTTTACCACGCCGCGGAAAGTCTACGATCGTTAACGTTACGTAATGCGCGTTAAGTAACGTTAACGTTACCGCAGTTTAGTAAACATACCCCTAAGTGTCTTAGTAGTGTGTTCAGAAAGGAATGGGTGAATTTTGTTGATGTAGTAGAGAAAGAAACAGTAGGTTTTAGCTATCGCAAGTGTGTGGAGAAGGAGAGAGAGGAGTCAAAGATGACCCCAAGGTTGCAAGCTGAGGAGTCAGGGAGAAGTATAGAGTTATCCACAGAGACTGAGAAAGGAGGAAGGGGAGAGGAGGGTTTAGGGAGAAAAATAAGCAGCTCAATTTTGGCCATGTTCAATTTCTTGTGGAGTTTGTCATGGAAGTAGTCAGCAGGGTTTGGGCAGAAAGGGAGAGGTCTGAGGCAGAGGCACCGTGAGGAGAAAGTTGAGAGTTGTAAAGAGATGGCAAGGGTCAGAGGCAAGAGAGTTAGTCAGATGGACATAATAATGTTGTTTGGCGATTCCATGGCTTTTGGGATCCTGCCAGGTACTCGTGATCCAGATTGGCCACTCTTGGAAACAAAATACAGAGTTTGATGGCCCTTTGGTCTGACTCAGTGTGGCAATTATCACGTTCTTATGAGCATAATGGCTCAATTGTCGAATCATATGAGTCTCTCTCTGCATGAGACTGGCACTCTGGCGACCTTGGACAAGTCACTTACACCTTCACTGCCTCAGATAAAAACTTAGATTGTAAGTCCTCCAGGGACAGGGAAATGTCTACTGTACCCGATTGTAACTCACCTTCAACTACTACTGGAAAGATGTGAGCTAAATACTAATACATAGATAAATGGATGATGTGGCAAATGATAAAATATATCGCCTGTATGGATGTTGTTGATCTCATTAGTAGTGCCTGTTCATCTCTCTAGCTGGCTACAGTCCTGTAGTTCTAGGCTGTCTCAATTTCAGAATAAGTAGCAATAAAAATCTTAACCTGAATGATAGTTTAGGATTTTGTGTGTTTGATATGCTCTATGCCAATGCCAGCCTGATCCACTATATCCAAGTTCTGCAGTTCATCTGCCCAGCTAAGAAGATGTGGACTCCTCCCAGCCTCTGAACAGTTAAGAGTTAAATCCAGCCAAACCCCAGGAGAGAGGCTGGGGCAAAATAGCATCTAGGTGCAGCTACACACTATGCATATAACCCAAAAAGGAGACAACAGATGAAGTGATTTTCAGCTGTGATGGTTAATTTATGTTTACATAGTAAACACGGGCAGATAAAGACCAGCATGGCCCATCTAGTTTGCCCAGTAAAATGTTTAAGGCTGTAACTGACGTTCTGTGCAGGTTACCCCCATTAGCATGCCTCTGGCATTCATTACTGGAGCTTCAGTACCACTTCTGCAATAGCAAAAGTGAGGTAAATCCTTTTCACTTTAGTGGCGATCATGTTTCCAGCCAGCTTTCAAGATTTATTTGTTCAGCTCTGCCTCTCACAGATAAAGACCATTTGAACCTAACTAATCAGCCCAGTTACTCTGTTCTACATTGCTAACAATATCCCAACTGCCAGATGGAAAGAGCTTGATCTGTTTGTAAGATTGTCTCCTTTCTAAGGAAGAAAATCTGTTATTGTGTCCTGTACAGAAAAAACATCCTGAATGAACTCTCCTCTACCTGGACTGCCATACAACTACTTTACAAATTAAGCTGTACTGTTCAATGCAATCATCCTTGGCTTGTGGTCAACTGTGCGGCAGTAGAGGGAGCGATTCTCAGATTTGGCATTGTCAAAGCACATTTTATCCATAAACCTCTCTTACCATTGGTAATGGCATGTGTGGTGGCGCAGAAGAGGGAGAGCATAAGAAAGAAGGGAAAAATCAAGCGTTTTCCCCAGAGAAGGGAATCAAAACCAGAGGTTCAGGGGTTAAAACTCCTGGTTTAGAAAAAAACTCCTCACAGAAAGTTTGTAGTCAAGAGACATGCCCTAGCTCCCTAGTTACCAGCCCTGCTCACGAGGGACAGCTGGAAGAGGAGCTAGCAAGCAGAAAGGGAAACTACAGATATAAACGCGAGGAATCTGGAGAGGAGAGAGGAAGTAGAGGGAGTGAAAGAAGTGCCAGAAATCCTAGAATCACCGAGGAGAAAGGAAGTGCAAGGAAAGCCCAGCAGAGAGATCCTCAAACTGCCCAGCAAAGGAGTGCCCGAGAGGGAGGTGCTCAGAGTGCAGGAAAGAGGTACACTGCAGGAGAATGCAGCCTTAGGGAAAGGTGCTTTGGGAGACTGACTTCCAGTGACGGTGAATCTTCTACCAAGAGAGAGGGGAGAAGGAGGAGCTCTAGTTCCGATCCCAATGCTGAAGTGAATGGGTCCGAGAATCCTAGAAGGGGAAGAGGCCCTAGGAGCTCGGCAAGACTACACAAGGAAGGCACCCAGAGAGTGAAGGAAACTTCACCAGAAGCTCCGTGGAGAAAGGCAGAACCAGCCAGAGGTTTTAAAGCTTACCCAGGGAAGGTTGCAAGCCATGTGAGTAACCGACAGCATTCTCCAGAAATTTACATGGAAACTGAGCAGTCTGCTGTAAAGCCAGCTAGAAGCTTATTTCCTCAGAATAAGGTGAGCAAGGTTAAATCCTCTAATAAGCATTTGAAAGTTGAGGAGTTACCTAAAGGTAAAAACGTTTCTCAGAGAAGAGAAGAGTCTGCATTAAACAGGGTCTTACCAATCTTGGAAAGCATAAAGCAAGATAATTCTGAGTTCAAATCCAATGCTTCTCTGGTAGAATCAGACGTCGAGAGCATGGAGTTTGAAACCTCTATGAGACAGGAACCTAGCTCTGACATGGAAATAGAATGTTCTCTAGTTTCCATACAGTAGCTGAAAGCTAGAACGTTTTCCTGAAGCCTAGAAACTAGCAGCTGTTTTCAAAGACGCCGAGCTGAAAAGAATATGCAAATTAGGATTGCTGAGATTCTGAAAGCTTAACCCTTTCTTTGAAAGACTGTTTGTAAAAAGTATAGAGCCTGCCAGACAGCAGGTAGAGAAAACGTTGTTTTTGAGAAGAGAGAAAACATTGTGCAGTTGAAGTTTTGCATTGTTGGATTACTTAAAGCTGTACCTGTTTTAAAGTCACCTTTTGAGAAGGAGGTTTTTTTTGGAGCACCAAATTTTCTTTACTGTTTTTGTATGAAGAAATACTTTGTTTGAGTTTGCTGACAAGTTGAATGTAGAAGCCTCTTACCTTGTGGCTTTACTTTGGAAAATATCCATACCTTATGTTTGATATCTGGAACTGTTTATAAGAAGTTCCTTTGGCCTGAAGAATAATAAAAATCCTGCGTGCCTATATCCCTTCTCGGCTGAAGTTATTTCAACTGCACAACTACAATTATAGGCATTTTTCAAATAAATAAAGACTATCACCATTCCCAACACCTAGGCAACCGCCTGGGGCGAAGGGCGTGGTGACACATGGTAGAGTACTGCAGGGATGGTGAGTGGGGCAGGTGGTCTATATTTTCCTTGGTAGTTTCAGAGATTTCTAAATCATGGGACTTGGCTTTTAGATACCCGCTTCCTGATCTCTGCTTGGTGTGGCACCGGAGACAGCAGTCTACTTACCCACTGTGGAATACCTTTCCATTTCCTTATGGCAGGAGAGACGGCTTCAAATCCCAGGTTTTTTTATCCAGTAAACTTTATTTATATATAACAATAGTACAAAGTGAGTCCTTGGCTTGCAAAATAGGAGCGCTTCATATTTACACTAAATACACTGGAATATATTAGACTAACAAAAAACACTTTTTTTGTCTGTTTCTGAACATTTTTTAAATACTTAAAACTTCCATACATTTTTTTTCACAACACCTGTAAAAACAACAAAACCAGACAACCATCTTCAAAATGTCATATATATATATATGTATATATGTACACATATATTTATATATCTATGATACATGGCTCCAGTGTGTTGAGTCCAGAGAAGGAGAGAGGGGTCAGGGCTGTGGGAGGAGGCAAACATCAAAGATGAAACACATTGCAGTCTAATAGGCATGTCTTTCTGGTAGTAACTGCATCAGTGTTAAAAAGGAAGGCTTGCCTGAGAACGGGGAAACGCAAGAGGAAAGCATTAAACGGTGTACTTCAGATTTGAAGTCCTGTGCACCGTACAGAAGAACGGTACATTATCTTTTCCCTTTGGATTTATATTTATATATAATATGCATGCATCCGGTGGCTCCTCACAGTGTACCATCTTCTTCCTTGCTGTGGTAGGACATGGGCGTCAATGGTACCTTCCCTACTCTCAAAATTTAATCTAGCACACGGACACTGCAAATTTCAGCCTGTTATGATGCAATAGTCCAGATAGATTGGTGGCTGAATAAAGACTCTACATCACGTCTTTTGCAGTCTGACCACTTGCCTGCTTGGTGCTGTACAATACTCGCCATATCTTGTGCATTCTGGAGTCTACTTTCAAGTAGCAGCTCGGCAGCTAAAATCATTTTAGTTAATTGAGTTTTGTTGAAAAAAAATCTGCTAACTCTAAACTGGCTAAATTCATGGCAGAAACTTTGCCAAGGCTAGATTAAGGGCTTCTGAACATAGCTAGTGGTAAAAATCATCACCAACTAGATAAGTCTTAAGCCCGTCCTGCGAATACCCCTATAGCTGCCCCTTTTCTGCTCAATGAAATTCATCCATCTTGTGAATTAAGAGAAGCCTCTCAGTGGTCAGAATTTTGAAAAGCAAAGGTTTAACTGGGTAACTCCCAAAGTTAGCTGGTTTAACCTTTATGAAAAATACCTCTTCTGTGCTTCCTGGGTCCATATTACCCAGTTCTCTTTAGGAAAAACATTGCATGGAGTGATAGAAATATAGATATAGGACCCTATGGCCTATCCAGTCTGCCTGTCCATGCCAACTACTAAGCTCTACAATCCCTGCTTGTCCCAGGAGCTATGGCCCATACACAGCCCTTCCAACCAGATGCATTATACGTATCATCCCATGACCATCTCTGTGGCTGCATCCTAAGTTTCTTGAAATTTGGCACTCTTTGCAGGCCTTCATTCTGGCTTTCATATTCTAAAACATTATATGAAAACATAAATAGCCCTTTTTGGTAACTAAGTGGTTGCATGGATGAATGTGTGCTGTGGGATGGGCCCTTTGGCTAGGGCTAGAGGTGTGAGTTGAGATGAGGAGCTATCACTGACCTCAGGGTGTTGTACCTCACCAGAAGGCAGCAGGTCTCAGTATCAAAGAACCACCCTTCCAATGCGATTGCTAGGGGCCAGCTGGGTAAAGAGGTTCTATACTCAGAAGGATACAGTAGTTGGCAGTTGCAAAGGTTAAAGACTTACATTAAGCTTGGGTGTTGTTGAAAAATACTATCTTGGAAACCCAGACCAGCTGTATTCCACACCTTAAGAAAAGTGGAAGGAAGTCCAAAAAACTGCCAGCATGGTTTAAAGGTGAGGTCTGAGAGGCTGTTGTTGCCAAAAAAGCATCTTTCAGGAAATGGAAAAAAGAGCCAAACGACGAAACCTGGAAACAGCACAAGCACTGGCAAGTCAAATGCAAGGCATTGATAAGGCAGGCAAAGGGAGAATTTGAGAGGAAGCTTGCTGCGGAAGCAAAAACGCGAAATAAAGACTTTTTCAAGTACATTGGTAGCAAAAAACCTGTGAGAGAGTCAGTTGGTCCATTAGATGATAGAGGGGTTAAAGGGGCACTAAGAGGCGACAAGGCGATAGCGGAGAGACTGAATGAATTCTTTGCTTCGGTCTTTACTGAGGAAGATGTAGGGATGTTACCCATGACTGCAGTGGTATTTAAAGGTGCGGAAGAATTGAAGGAAATATCAATACATCGGGAAAATGTATTACAACTATTAGATAAACTGAAGAGTAGCAAATCACCTGGGCCAGATGGTATACATCCAAGGGTGTTGAAAGAACTGAAATATGATATTGCAGACCTACTATTAATAATCTGTGAACTATCATTAAAATCATCTCTAATACCTGAAGATTGGAGGATCGCCAATGTAACATCAATTTTTAAAAATGGCTCCAGGGGTGATCCGGGAAACTACAGACCGGTGACCCTGACGTCAGTACCGGAAAAATGGTAGAAACCATCATAAAGAATAAAATTACTCAGCATGTGGATAGTCATGGCCTAATGGGAGACAGCCAACATGGCTTTAGACAAGGAAGAACTTGTCTTACTAATCTGTTATGTTTTTTTGAAGGTGTGAACAATCAGGTGGAAAAAGGTGAGTCGGTTGATATAGTGTATTTAGACTGTCAGAAAGCCTTTGACAAGATCCCTCATCAGAGACCTTTGGCAAAACTAAAGAGTCATGGGATAGGAGGCAGTGTACCTCTGTGGATCAGGAACTGGTTAAAAGATAGAAAGCAGAGGGTAGGGCTAAATGGCCAATTTTCCCAGTGGAGAAAGGTGAATAGTGGTGTACCCCAGGGATCTGTGCTGGGTCCGCTGCTTTTTGACATATTCATAAATAACCTGGAAAGTGGAATAACGAGTGAGGTTATCAAATTTGCAGATGACACAAAACTATTTAAAGTTGATAAAACCCAAGAGGATTGTGGAAAATTGCAAGAGGATCTTGATAAATTGGAAGACTGGGCATCAAAATGGCAGATGAAATTTAATGTGGACAAGTGCAAAGTTATACACTTAGGGAAGAACAACCCAAACTATGGTTACACGATGCAAGGTTCCACATTAGGAACCACCACCCAGGAAAAAGATTTAGGCGTCATTGTGGATACCATGTTAAAACCCTCGGCCCAGTGTGCAGCGGCGGCCAAGAGAGCAAATAGAATGCTAGGTATCATAAGGAAAGGAATGGAAAATAAAACAAAAGATATTATAATGCCTCTATATCATTCCATGGTGAGACCGCACCTTGAATAATGTGTGCAATTCTGGTCACCGTATCTTAAAAAGGATATAGCGATATTAGAAAAGGTTCAGAGAAGAGCCACCAAAATGGTAAAGGGGATGGAAGGATACCCCTATGAAGAAAGGCTAAAAAGGTTAGGGCTCTTTAACCTGGAAAAGAGACGGCTGAGAGGAGATATGATAGAAGTCTATAAATTAATGAACAGAGTGGAACGGGTAAATGTAGATCGATTGTTTACGTTATCAGAATATAGAAAGACTAGGGGACATGCAATGAAGCTACAGGGTAAACTATTTAAGGCTAATAAAAGAAATTTTTTTTTCACTCAACGTGTAATCAAACTCTGGAATTTGTTACCGGAGGATGTAGTAAAGGCTGTTAGTGTAGCTGGGTTTAAAAAATGTTTGGACAAGTTCCTGGAGGAAAGGTCCATAAACCATTATTAAGAAGGGACCCAGGATATCAATGCTTGACCCAGTACAAGCATTGTGGAACCTGTGTCTTTTTGGGAAATTGCTAGGTACGTATGACCTAGATTGGCCACTGTTGGAAACAGGATACTGGGCTTAGTCTGACCCAGTATGGCATATCTTATGTTCTTATGTTCAGTAGTGCATTGAGTGTACCCATTAAAGCTACAAGGGGTGTTGTATTTTGTAAGGTTAATAAAGAGGTTTGTGCTTTAAGCCAACTGAAGGGGGAAGAGGAAATGTAGTAAACTGGATGAAGTGCATACTGGCGTTTTCTTCTGGGATACTGTGCACTGTGGTTGCTGTAAAGTTGAAACTATTTCAATAAACAGCTTTATAATAAAAAAAATACATATATATATATATATATATATATATATATATATATATATAAACACACACAGCGTGGCCCAAAAAAAGTGAGAATATCTCCTAAATTAAAAGCTTAAATAGTTTACTTATTTACCTTTTTTAGATATATAACGTCTTTATTTCGACAATTTCCAGTCGCCATCTTTTTTTAAAAAATTTGCCAATCATTTACATCTGTCTTTTTGAATTTTTAAATAACTTATATGCTACGAGATGTTCTTACTTATTTTGGCACCCTGTATATGTAGCTAGAGTTAACAGTGTGCACGCTAATGGCATTATTGTGCATTATTTTACCACTGTGACATTTTCTGCTGTGGGACCCAGTTACTAATAATGCGCACTGGTGGTATTAGTACAAGGTGACTAATGCAGTCTCACATTAATACCTTCAGCTGCTGGTTATATAACATCAGTGGTGAAAAACCACACAAAAGTTAAGGAGGAGGTGACAGTGCACAGCCAGAAGAGATCTGTATGTCCTTGGAGCTCAGCTTCTTTCCTTTGCCACTCGAGAAACTAGTTATTCTCCTGTCATCAGGTAAAACTGAAGCACTAGGACCTCTTGCTGTGTGATGAAGGATTGGGTGGAGAGGTGGGCTGTAAAGTACAAAGGCATAGGGGAAAGAAGATAAATCCATGCATATTTAAACTAGGATTACATGAAGGTTTTCTATAAATGAGTGTAAAAAGGAAGGGGCCTATTTACTGAAAGATTTTTTCTGATTTGTGTCTATGGGAAAACGTCTTGTAAATACAGTCCAATGTTTGCAAAATTCAGAAATCAGTAGCAATCTCTGTTTAAGTTAAATCCCCTGCTCAGATGCTTAATAATTTGGCCCAGAACTATATCTGGGATGAAACCTGTTCCAATAAAATGGAGTTTCTGCTAAAAAGAATAAAAAAAAACAACCCCTTTTCAGGCCAAGCTTATGAGGTAAGAAATCTATTGTCATCAGCAAACCCTTTTTCCCACCCCATGTCACTGGTAAAAACTGAGCAAGCTTTCTTATATGTATGCAGCATTCAGCATAGCTTTGTTGGAAATGCTGAAAAATACTGTTCTCCTTGTAAATGAGCCTATGTGATGTGCGATTGCTATTCATGTTTTGAGCTAAGCATGCAATGATACAGAATGTTCTGGGGCCAGAAAGCATTAGCCATATCGGCCTCATGGCTTGTCTACGAGTGGATTTGAAGGTTGACCTTGATTTGGCTGACAGGTGGCCTTGGCTAGCCTTATTAAATCAGAATTTCCTTCCAGATTAATGTGGAGAATTAGTAGACATTTCGAGGATCATTTTATTTATTTATTTATTTGGACAGTTTTCTATACCGCCCCTTCCAGAGATCAGGTTTTATAACTGGACATCTAGGAAAAGCACTTTTTAAGGCACCTTTTTTATAAAAACACATAGGTGTTTGCTTGGCTTTTAAGACACCAGGTATGTTCTCTGCAACTTATGCTAAAGTTAAAAGCACAGACCTTACTCCAGCCATAGAGCTGGTGTAAATATCCAGGCCTATGTTTGCAATACCTATAAATTATGGAAATTTATAATCTATGCACATCCTTGTATGCTCCACCCAAACTCTGCCCATGTGCAACAGCATTGTGCGTGCCATGTAAACAGCGTGTGTACTTTTTACACTGGCTGGGAGTTTGTGAGCTTATTTAAATGCCTCTGTGGCTCCATACGCACATAAATGACTAAAAATAACAAGATTTGTGCGTGGTGTTAGTGTCTAAATGTAGACGTCTCCTTATAAAATTACCCCCAAATTGGTCTTTTGCTGTTTCAGACTCCAGGGACTTGTCATCTCTCCAGACTGTAGGTTTTTTTTTTTTTTTTTTTTTTTATACAGTCACTAGCAGCTATCCACCTGCTAATATCTCCCTTTCCCCTATCAGCAAGAAATCAGTCACTCTAGTTCTAGACCGACCACTGTTACATATAGTAATGTTGGTCACAGTCGTAGTCTCGGATTAACTGGCAAAATGACAAAAACATAAAACTCCTTTTTTTGTACTTACTCTGTCCACGGAGGATTTTTCTTGTCTGAATTCTCTGTGGGATTCTTTTCTATCTCTTTGCCTCCAGCCCCTTCTATTGCATGGTTCAGTCCTGCAGAACCTAGGCGGAAACGTCCTTACCAGGAAAAGGAATCCTTAGTGTATCTCACTGGCCACGGCTAGTGTCTACAGTAACAAAAAATGATGGCTGACAAAGACCACATTGGGTCAGCCTGGTTGAGATTTGTCAACTTTCAGTGGACACTCATAAATTTCCATATGCAGGCCTCCCTGCACGTCTTTTAACTTACCTCTCAACCACTACCCCAAGTGTTGTGCCCACTTAAATCTTAGCTGCCGCTTCTAGGCATACGCCCCAGCCACAGGGTGTTTGGTCTGCTGTGTAGTCATTTAATCACGGTGACATTTTGTGTAGAACTAAGTGCACTACTGGGAGAGGGGAAGGTTTCAATGCTGGTCTTGTGCTACCAAGCACATGTGAATGGCATATTATACTTAGGAGTCATTCAGGACTGTGTAGGGCATTAAATGTGGTTTTACAGTGGCTGTGTAGTAGCTCTCTACCTTACGCATGCAAGGAACAAGGTACTGGCAAACCTGAGAAGCGTAGGATTGTGGCACAGACTGGGGAGACATATTTTATATGCATTATATGCTTCGACGGTGGCACATCACATAGACTAATGCATGCATGGTTTCCTTGTACTGAAGGATGCACCTGAAGAGTTATTTTAAGCATCGCCTATCTTTTAGCACAGTTCATATCATGGTCAATGTTCTTAAATGTCTGCTGCTTTTCCACTTGGCTCTCCCTGTCAGCTTATGCGATTTTGCAAAGCGTTAGTCATTTACTATCAGAATGTTGTACAGTATGCCAAAATCTGGTTGCCCATTATTTTTCCAGGCAGAGGAACTATTGGTATGGACTTGGTTAGGCAGCTCTGCTTTTATATTCTAATTAGAGCAGCATATACCTACAATAATTCCTTGTAGAGTAAGTACATGACCATCCTGAAACGTTGTTGAGTGGGGCTTTTCCTGCAGCGAGACACATGAGGTGGTCTCCATAGCCATCAACTTCTGCAGGAGATTCCCAAACATGCTCAAAAGGAAACCAAGGTTGATATGGTTGTAGTGTGAGCGATTCTCAAGGGAATGGGTAGGAGCTTTTAAACCCCAGCCTCTGTTGTTAATTGAAATCTAGACATTTAGTGCCACTAGTGGCTGGTGCTGAATATTCAGATACTGTGGTCAGCACCAATGGCGAGGCTCAGCTGTCTTAAGTTATATGGATGGTTAACTGACCAGCGATGCTAAAAAATCACTGCTCTCCAGATAGGGCTGGAGGCAGAGCTGCTGAAGAGCCCTTGTAGTAGGACTTATCTAGTTATCAGTATCTGCTACTTCAAGAAGTCCTTGTAAATGTCAGGCCATATAATGTTTGAAGTTGGACAAACAAGAATAGTTAAAGCAGAGGACTAGAGACCCGTTTTCTCAATCTCCTGGCATTAAGGGAGCTAAAGCTTTGATTTCCATAAGGAATAGCACTCAAGAAGGATTTTATGCAAAGATCTACTAGAATCACATGCAGGTTGGACAATGTAATAAGAGACAGAGTGAGTCCAGGATAAAATGCAGTAAAGCTCTGTCAGGGTACTATTTGCATTTCTTCTTCATAGTAACAGACTTTACATCATTTCACACTTGGCACAAAAAAAAATACACACATGTATCAAGGTCCACGACCATTCTTTTTCTATGTCAAAAATAGAGGGCGCTTAGCTCATCTTATCCATTCAAGTATCGTTTTCTGTAAACTGCCAATATAACTGCAAGAAATCACATTATGGGCGAAACAGGAAAAATACAAACTCAACCTGAGTGGCAACAGCAAGGGCTCATCATTTGGGAGCAGGATAAATATTTCTTGTTACTCCCATGGTATTGGGGTAAGTCACAATAGGCCAGTTTCTAGTTAGCCTACATAAATGCAGAATTCAGCTGGTTAGGCTTCATTTTTAAGGACCAGGAACAAAACAAACAAACAAACAAAAAAGTATTGTGAAGTTTCATCTTCCTTCTCCCCCTCCTTTAAAAATAATTGTAGGAAAAGAGCATAGATTAAAAAGGGAAGGGGTATTTCCAATCCTTCTTCCCCCAAACATCGAGACCGGCCAATAGCATGGGGGGTGGGTAGCAAACAGGATTTTTTGTTTAAAAAAGCATTAGGTCCATATAAATATATATATATATATATATATGTACATATGTAAAGCTGAAATTTCTAGACTGAAAAATTGATTTGTCTGTTGGTTCTGAAAATCAGATCTAATAGGTTGTCCATAGAAAGCATAACTCCATGCCTTTAGGTAATGTGGGATTTCATTCTTATAAGCACCAGGTGCCTGTGCAGTCAAGATGGGGGAAAGGGGTCCTGCCACCATGTCTTTACACATAGTTCCTAAGCAAAAAAAATAAAGAAAACAAAATGAAAGCCAAGGTTCCCAGGAAAAAGGAAGTCGGACGACTCCTCTTCATGTAGGCTAAAGTTTAGCTGTTGATCAGCATGATATTGCATGTTTTGGGACAGAAACAGCCTCCCTATGTCGCCTTACCATTGGGCACCACTAAGGTAATCGAGTGACCACAGAAGAGCTCTGAGATCCTCTTTGGCTGTCTTCCATCACTTGAAATTCTTCAGCAGAGCACGAGGTCCTTGGTGCAAACCTGCACTCAGACATCTTTACTTTAATGGTTTTTCAGGCCCAGAGACCATCATACAGTCTCTTGGCTCCTTGTTTTGTTTCCGAGCACTGATCACACGATGGCCAAGCCACAGGAATCATCACATGGGTTTAAAAAAAATATACCAGTTCAGTTAACTCAGTTTTTCCTAGAATGATTGATGTACAAAAGCAAACTCTATAAATTAAATTTTCACCATGTCTGAATATACATAAAAATTATTTTCATGCAAAGCAGCAGCTATGGAACTGAATCCATGTTTTCCAGTTCCTTTCATCGTGTGTGCAGAATGGGTCTGACTTGGTTCCATTCTAGGGACGTATCACAATTATGTTCAGCAGGAGCCTGGAGTAAAAGATCCAGCCAAGTGTCATGGCAGTTTGTAGGTTCTTTTTACGGATTTGCTTTCACACGCGGCTGCCTTGCCTCTTCTTCCACAGAGTCCTTGCGAAACGTCTGCTGTTACGCTTCCGGAAGCACTATGAATGCATCCTTCTTCAGCTCTCCAGGGTCATAGCACCAATCAGCTGTTCTACTTTGTAAGCCAGACGCTGCCGGCTCGCCTGCTCATCCAGCTCCAGAGCCCCGATGATCTGCACAAAAGCAACAGCGCATCAGTGAGACCAACTCCGAAAAGAAAAGTGAGAAAAGATTCTAGTGCAGGAAATATGGAATTTCAATGTACAAGGTTTCAGATTATTGTACTAGCAGAAAGGAAGCAACAAAAAGTGGCCTGTTTACTAAGGTGCATTAGAATCCTAAACACTAAACCCGCTGAAACCAAATTAACAACCCGAAAAAATATAGGTCCCAGAAACAACAAACACCCCCTCAAACTAAAGCATTCGTGAAAAAAATATATACTTTTTTTGTCGGAATTCAGCAACAAAGTACCAGGAACTCAGTGCAGGTACCACTGTGGTAATTCCCTTTTATTAAAGATATGGATAAAAAGTTTAGATCCAAACTTAGCTTTTTTGTAGAGTGCTATCCTCCGCACTATCAAAATCTGCCAGCAAATATTGTTGCGACGTGGCTCCACGTTTCGGGTGTATATTCCAAATGTGAAAAAAACTTTTAACACCCTGCTTCAGGCCCATCTAAACTGGCAACATTCAAAGCTTGAATAAAGTAACCTCGGAGGTGTACCTCACCAAACAGCGAGAACAACGCTGGATATATTCTTTGGACTCTATTAACCCACGTGGACTTAATCTTCAGGTGGATTGGCATACCATTATTTAGTTTTCATTTCAGAAATCAATAGCTTTGGATGAGCTCCTGGTGCGGGTCTCCCCGTCTGAGTGGGTTTCCCTCCGTGTCAGGGGTGTCTTGGGATTGGATGATTAGAGCTGCTCGTGTTTGCTGACGTCAGACGCCGACGACTATTTGGTGAGGTACACCTCCGAGGTTACTTTATTCAAGCTTTGAATGTTGCCAGTTTAGATGGGCCTGAAGCAGGGTGTTAAAAGTTTTTTTCACATTTGGAATATACACCCGAAACGTGGAGCCACGTCGCAACAATATTTGCTGGCAGATTTTGATAGTGCGGAGGATAGCACTCTACAAAAAAGCTAAGTTTGGATCTAAACTTTTTATCCATATCTTTAATAAAAGGGAATTACCACAGTGGTACCGGGACTGAGTTCCTGGTACTTTGTTGCTGAATACTAAGGTGCATTAGCCGTTAACGTGTGGCAACTGCAGATAATGCAGCGATTTCCTGTGCTATTTGCAGAAAGCTCATTTTCAGGAATGGGCAGGATTAGGGAAGAGAGTGCATGCATGTTTGCAATGCAGTTACCATGGGTCTCAACAGCACATGGTAGCTGTCGGATTTGCAAACAGCATGGGTGCAGCCATGCCATGCCCCCCTCTTTCCGGCATACATCATCTCACCTGGGGAGGGGGGGAGATGTAGCATAGCAATGCCTCCACTGCATCAGGCTTTAAAGTGCTCATGCTAACACATTCATAGCCTGCCGCTCTTGCCCCCCCCCCTTGGACACAACGTCCTGTCACTCCTGCCTTCTCGAACAGAAAGTTTCATCAGGGAGGGGCAGGAGCGGCAGGCTTTGAGCACGATAGCGCAGGCACTTTAATGTCTGACACAGTGAAGGCATTGCCATGCTGCCCCCCTCTCTCAGACGAGATGATGAATGCCAGAAAGGGGGGGGGGGGGTGTGGCAGGCTAAGTCCCACTGCAATCTTCAGGGGGCAGTATGGAGGGTCTTACCTAGGGTGGCAAAACCTTTGGTCCAGCCCTGCAGATAACGTACGGCTTTTGCAATTAACTTGATTTGGTAAATATACCCCAAAGAGTCAGGGCAAGAGGCTAAACTGGGTAATATTTCTTCATGGATAAGCATAGGGATAGGCACAGAGCAATGGTCCTCTGCAATCTGGGTTTCAGGATATGAAGGAGATACAGTTGTATGCAAATCTCTTACATATTCATTGTGCTTAGTCAGAAAGTAGAGTGCTTAGGCATAAAACCAAAACTCCAGTATGGTCTGTGGTACTGCTCATCTACTGTCAGATTCTCGGTGGCCCCTAGTGAAAATAGTTCTATTTATTTGGGAACATTTAAAATGACATTATGGCAGTTCAAAGACCAAAATTAATTTGAAACTTATAAGAAATCTCTGTAATAGGCAGACTCATTCAAGTTGACAGTTATAAATTCAGCTGTAGGTATTAATTAAACCTGTTAGGACTAATGCAATACATGGGAGGAGGGCTACAATTTGACAACAATCTATACCAGACAACAGAATAGGTAATAAGAGCTCTTTGAGAGCCTCCACATTGTTTTCCGCCACACAAAGGTGGTAAATTTCCCTCAGTACCGTAATTTCCCAACATAACTGCCATATTGGGTCAGACTAAAGGTCCATCAAGCCCAGTGTCCTGTTTCGCACAGTGGCCAATCCAGGTCACAAATACCTGTCAGGTTCCCTAAAAGGTAGAAAGATTCCATGTTGCTTAGCCCAGGAGTAAGCAGTGGATTTCTCTTGGACTACCTTAATCATTTATGGACTTTTCCTCCAGAAATTTGTCCAAACCTTTTTTTAAAATCCAGCTACACTAACAACTTTTACTACATCCTCTGGCAGTGCGTTCTAAAGATTAATTATACATAGAGAGAGAAAAAATGTTTACTCCTATCTGTATTAAATACACTATTTGGTAACTTCATGATATGTCCCCTTAGTCTTTGTATTTTTTCAAAGAGTAAACAATTGATTTGCTTCTTCCACGCCATCCAAGATTTTAAAGACCTTTCTCGTATCTCCCCCGCAGCCGTCTCTTCTCCAGGCTGAAGAGCCCTAAACTCATAGGAGAGCCGTTACAGCCCCATTAATTGTGATTGCTCTTCTCTGTACCTTTTCTAATTCTGCTATATCTTTTTTGAGATGCAGAGCCCACAACTGCACCTAGTACTCAAGGTGCGATCACACCATGGAGCGCTATAGTGGCATTATCATGTCCTTTGTTTTATTCTCTATTCCTTTCCCACCGATTCCTAACATTCCATTTTGTGGCCACCACCGTACACTGAACAGATGATTTCAGTGTATTGTCTACGATAACACCCAGATCCCTTTCCTGGATGGTGGCTCCTAATGTTGGGCATTACTTTGCACTTGCCCACGTTAAATTTCATCTGCCATTTGGATGACCAGTTTCACAAAGTCCTCCTGCAGTTTCTCGCAATCTGCAGCCAAACTCTAATCGGAGCTCTTTTGACTATGTGCTATCAGAATAGCCTTTTAGGGCAGAGGTGAGCGTGGGCATACTGGCATACCATAGCTGCCACCGTGGAGAAGGGGGGACCAGATGATGCGATGCTAAACATCACAGCATGAAAAAGGCTGAGATGTACTGCTATAAGGGCAACAAGTCCTATACACACGCCATGTTCGCAGACTCCTCGTGCTTTGCCCCCTTCCCTCAGAAACGGTAAGACTGGACATAAGTGCAAAATGCTTTATAAGCCCAACACATTTGTTATTATCCAAGTCATAACTGGAACCCATTAGTTTCATAGAGGAAACAGACATATGGAATGGGGGATGCACTGTCCTATTTTTACAGCTAAACATTTAGGGGGGCATTTTCAAAATGTTTTAGGAGGTCAGCTAGCTGGCTAAAATGTGGTCACTGTGATATTTAATGTCAGTGACTAGTTAGTGCTGCTGAACCAACACCTGGTTAAAACTGGGGTGGTCTGTGGGCAGAGCTGCAGCAGAGACAGCTGCCAGGGCTGGCCCCCGGGTTTGTTCAAGGTGTTGGGGGCCCTAGGCAGACCTTAAGCCTTACATCCCCCCCTTGGCTGTTAAAATCTATTGTTTAGCTTTGAATGCCCTGCAGTTTGTTGACCCCCAGACGTTGCTGCCCTAGGTGACTCCCTAGTTTGCCTAATAGTTGGGCTAGCCCTGACATCTTCTACAGTTGAAGTTAGGACAGCCTGTCCTATTTTTAACTGGTTAGTGCTATCCGGTTAGCTGATGAATATCATTGCAAACAGTATAGTGTCTCTGATGCCTGGCCAGCCTGGATATTCAGTGGTGGAACACATAGTTTCTGCTATAAATTAAAGTGGCATCAGCAAGGCCCTTTCAATAGCCTAGCCACCGCTGAATATGCCTCCCCCCTTACAGTTTTTAGAAGAAATGGGGTTGCTGCTATTTGCGAGCCCCCATAAAGGCTAGTTTCCTTCCCCATCTCTCCCTCATTTCCGGGGCTTGTTATTTCCATACATTGAAATTATGATACTGTAAACTCTACCTCTGTGAGTGCTGTTAATGATTACTTAGCAAGACATGGCTTTTGGAAGCAGAACTGCTCAGATCCGAGACTGTTGAAAGCCTTGCTTAGGCATATATACATGCAGAAATCCTTGAAAATTCTGGTCCAGAGTCTATTATGTGCCATCATGTTTCCAACAGTTTGCAATAGCTGATCATTCAAGAAGAACCTGGCCCCTCAAAAATGAACTTCTGGATTCTCTGTTTCCATTCATCCAGCTGTGGATGAACCAAAGAGGGGGAAGGGGGGGGGGGATATATGTGAGCGCTGGAGGCCAGCTCAGAGATTTTTGTTAGGATGAGAGCACAATAGCCACAACTATTTGGAATACCCATCTGCTGATCTATGGAAAAGCATCAGAGCCAACCCAAAAATCCAGCAGTCTCCAATCAATGTAGATGGCCAGAACATTGCCCAGAAGATGCAGTTTTATGAATTAGCTTTTTCAGTTTTTGCAGTTCCAAAAAACACCAACATATAAGCAGGCAGCTTTATTTTTGTGTGCTCCTTTACTTCTCCCATTACCAGCGTGATGACAGATTCTCTACTGTTGTTCTCTAGCTATGGAATTTGCATTTTCATTCATGTCTCATTTAACCCCTAAGTTATGCATTTTTGGAATATAATCAGAAACGGCTCTTTGCACTGTACCACAAAACAGATACATGCAATTAAAAGCACATGCTTTTTGCAGAAGTAATTGCAAAATATGTTCTACTTGTGTTCATAATTAAGAGGGTGGAACAAATGAATAAAGATTATTTTAATGGCTGTAATAGTAGAAACCTAATCTCCACTGCCAGTAATGCTTTGCTAAATGGGGGTTTATCCAGTCTTTTGCACGATTTTCTCCAGTTGGCGAGGGGTCTTACTTGTGTACTAGGTGCAAGGAGCTCTTTGCCCTCAGGGAATGACTCTGATCTCTGGAGGCTAGAATAGCAGACTTGGAGGACATAAGAAGACAGAGGTGCATAAACAAGACCTAAAGAGACGTAGTACTGAAGTCCCACCTCAAGCCTATCAGCTTCTCCGTTGCCATGGAGGAGAGAGGTCACATGACAACATCATACTGGTGTGGCAGGAAGTGATCCTGTAGCTAGGACCTGTCCACCAGGAAATCTAAAACCCTCTCGCACCAAGGTGGTTTCTCCAGGGCTATGTGCTCATGAGGGAAAGGTTAGGATGGCAGTTATAGGTGGCGATTCAATCATTAGGCATGTAGATAGCTGGATGGCTGGTGGAGGTGAGGACTGCCTAGTAACATGTTTGCCTGGTGCGAAGGTAGCGGATCTCATGCGCCACCTAGACAAGGTTTTAGATAGTGCTAGGGAGGAGTTTGTTGTCTTTTCCAATGACATAGGAAAATGTGGGAGGGAGGTTCTGGAGGCCGAATTTAGGATTTTAGGTACGAAATTGAAATCCAGAACTTCCAGAATAGCATTCTCTGGGGACAAGCAGGAAGTCAGTCCTCACATATGGGTGACATTGGCACCAACAGAGCCTGTGCAGTGAACCCAGCTTTCACAGAACGCCTTTGGGAGTTAGACCACCCATGCACAGTCACCTTCCCGCCGCCCAAGGGTGCCATCTTACCTCAGTTTTCTTTTTTCTGCAGAGTTATCTGATGTTTTCATCTGTACCTCGGAAAAAGTTGCCCTTTTTTTGCCATCATTTTTTCTTTTCATCCGGTCACATACTGTCACCTTCTTGGTTTCTGGAACTGCTGCCACCTTGGCATCATTTTCGGGTTCCCTTTTCATTTTTCTCATTCTCGGGTGCGCGGGATTTTCTCTTACACCCTCTCTAACCAGGACTTTGGCGTTTGATAGCACAGGTACCATTTTCCCCGCTATTTCCTCGGTTAGTAGATTTAAGCAGTGTGACCGCTGCGGGCACACCATGTCCCACACAGATCCACATGACTGCTGCCTGCAGTACCTCGGAGCCTATCATGATGCCTCTGCCTGCTCACTCTGTCTTCAGATGACTAGCAAGGGTTATAGGAAATGTGAACGGCAGCAGGACCTCTTCTTTGGCCCCAACTTTAAGCATGGAATCAATGCCCTTGGGGGGCCACCGTAGAGGCCTCAGCCTCTCCTAGCAGTCATGCCCAATTGGTTCTATGAGAGTTGTGGGGCTTCAGACCCGAGATCGTCCTCTAAGAACCAGCCATGGAAGGATAGCACTGCACCCGTGGTGGTGTCGAAGGCTGATGCCAGAAATGGGGGTATGACTCTCAGTGTGATGCTGAGGGTGATGGCCAGGAGCTGCCTTAGGAGCTGCCCTGGTGGGAGGAGACTCCATCAGCATCGGGGGATCGACATGGTCCTTAAAGGCCATTGTCGTCGAGGAAACCCTCTCAACCGAACTGGCATCAGGACCAATACACTCAGTACCAATGCAGGTGGTTGCAGAGCCTTCTGGTCTGGGGGTCAGGATGGCGGCCTTGGAATACAGAGTTGCCGCCTTCCTAGCCTAGCAGCAGGGCCCGATGCTGGTTCCTCTGGATCCTCAGGCCCAGCGTCTGGCCCCTCCACCCTGAGGGCATCGCCCAAGGAGATCCAGCCCTTGCTGGAGTGGCATAGACTTCATGCCAATTCCAGGCAGTGGTCCTCGTCCCAATCGAGGCCTCTGGTCTCACCCAAGAGTGCCTCCGGTTTGAAGCATCGAGGCCGCGGGACACCGTTGATGCCCCTGGCCAGGTGTGCACATGAGGCCTGTTGGATTCTTAAGGTTTTGCCAATTGTGACTCTGAGTGGGAGACCGATGACAAGTCCCGGACACCTGGTGACACCAGGACATCTCCTCAAACCCATCTCTGCCACAGGAGCTTTGGTAGTCCTTGCCCGAGGCTCTCTCCTTCCTGGACTTCATCCGGGACATGGTGAAGGCCTTGGCCTTCACTACAGAGTCAGAGGAGGAGCCTCAGGTGGAAGATCTTGAGATCCTACAGAATGATGCCCCTCCCACTATCTTAGAATGCCTGTTCAGGATGTGGGAGTTACCTGTTACGGTGCCCCTTGGGAGCAAGCGGCTCAATTCCATGTATCGAGTCCACAAGGGCCCTGGATTCCAAAAGACACAGTTACCACATAATTCCATGGTGGAGTTGGCCATGCGTATGATCAAGAGACAGGAGAACACACTCCTTGGTGCCTCCTGGCAGGGAGGCCCGCACCATGAATGACTTTGGTAAAAAGTGTTGAGGGCTTGATATTCATAGCCTGTATCCAGGCATACCAGCTGTACATGGGCATGTACCTGAGGGAATGGGCCGGGTTCTCTGCTGGTCTGTCAGAGGAACCTCTTAAGCGGCTCCAGACCCTGGTGTCGATAGCTAAGGAGTGCCCCAAATATGTCACTCGAGTGGCCTATGACTGTTTCAAGTCCATGGCTGCGGTGGGCATTGGTGCCCGCTGACTGGCATGGCTGTAGTCATTAGACCTGGAGCAATGGGTTCAGAACAAGTTGGTCAATGTCCCATGCTGGGGGAGAACCTCTTTGGCAAGCCCATGATGGAGCAAGTTGCAGAGCTGGAGTCTGAGTATATGACCAGAACCAGGCTCTGTCGGAAAACCGCGCACCCATCCCGAAGGAAGGCTTTGGGGGAAAAGCCCTTTTACCCGAAGAAGAGGAAGGCTTATGGCCTACTCTGTTACCCAGCAGGGTCAGCAGGCCAAAGGCACAATCCTTGTAAGCCAAAGACCCCAAACCTCAGCCTGTGCCGACTCCTTGAACATGACCTCTCTTCCCCTGCAAGCTCAAGGGCTGCAGCATACAGGTGGGCATCTGAAATTCTTTAACGACCAGTGGATCCCATAACACATACGCCTGGGCCCTCCAGATGCTGAGGCAAGGTTACCTCCTCCCTTCTTACCTGGAGAACTTCCCATGACTCCTCTTTACTGAGGCTTTTTGCAGCAAGAGCTTGAAGGCCTCCTCACAACCAAAGCAGTCGAACCTGTCCCGCTACTTCTAAGGGGCGAAGGGCTCTACTGCTGCTATTTTCTGGTTCCCAAAAAGGTGGTTTTCAGCCCAACCTGGATTTATTTTATTTTATTTAGCTGTATTTATATCCCGCTTTTCACCGGGTCAAAGCGGTCAATTGGGGGATACATTTAACACGAGGGGATATGATCTGCGGGATCTCAATCGGTTCCTGGTGAAAGAGAAGTTAAAAATGTTCTCCCTTCAAACGTTGCTGCCCTACCTCCAGTGGGAGAGATTGGCTATACTCCTTAGATCTAAAAGATGCTTATACCCATATCCTGATCCATCCTATCCACCGGCAGTACCTCTGCTTTGCCATCAGAGGCAGTCAGGGTACCCTTCGGACTGGCTTCCACCCTGAGATGTCGACAAAATGCTTGGCGGTGGTTGCTGCCTACCTTTGGCTGCAGGGAGTGTTTGTCTTCACTTACCTGGATGACTAGCTTGTCAAGGGCAGCTCTGCCGATGAGGTCTGTCAAATGGCACATCTACCATTCTCATTCTTAAGCACTTGGGCTTTGTCACTTACTATCCCAAGTCTCATCTGCAGCTAACGCAGTGACTGGAGTTCATCAAGTCTCTCCTGGACACTATCCAGACCAGGACCTTCCTTCTTCGGGACAGGGCTCGGCCCCTGACTGCTCTTGCTACGGAGGTGCAGGGTCATTTGACAGTCTTGGCCTGCCTCCTGTTGTGCCTCCTTGGACACATGGCCTTGACAGTGCACGTCACACCTGACACTCTCCTCCGCATGCATCAGGCCCAGTGGACTCAGGTGACGGGTGCCCGGAGGACAGGAGCTGCGTAACTGCACCTCTCTCCGAATCCTTCATCTGGTGGCAGCAGCCACTGCACCTCATGGCAGGGATGCCTTTTCAGACCCTGATGCCTCAGATGATCCTCACCACAGATGCCTCCAAACTGGGCTGGGGAGCCCACTGAGATTGACTGTGGGCCCAGGGCATCTGGTCAATGGGGGAGAGTTTCCACCAAATCAACGTCCTCGAGCTTTGAGCAGTTGTGAACGCCTTGTGGGTGTTCCAACACCACATGCGGAACCAGGTTGTTCTGGTCCAGACAACCAAGTGGCAATGTTTTATGTCAACAAACAAGGGATTACTGGGTCATATGGCCTGTGCTTGGAAGCTGTTTGCTCTGACTCAGAAGATACACTGCTCTGAGAAGCATCCCGTTCTCGCTCGCGAAGATGCAGAGGCAATCTCCTGGTGGACTGGCTCAGCAGGGTCCTTCAACCGCACCAATGGTGACTGGACCCACAGGTAGCCAGTTACATCTTTTGGCTGTGGAGCTCTCCTTCAGTGGATCTCTTCATGAGCCCCAACAATGCCCAGTTGCTGTGCTTCTGCTCCAGGATGCCGACCCCATCCTGAGTGGCAGCTGATGCATTCCCCATCTCTTGGTCAGAGGTCCTCCTCTGTGTACCCTCTGACCCCCCCCCCCCACCTGATCTCCAAGACCCTTCTCAAGGTTCAGCTCTACCAGGCCACATAATTCTCATTGCTCCCAGATGGCCAAGGCCGCTGTGGTTCTCCCTACTTCTCTGCCACTCCCAAGCATGCTCAGTTCCCCTGAGCTGCACTCCGAACTTGATCTTATAGGATGACGGAGCTCTCCTGCATTGCAACTTTAGAACCCTCGCCCTGATGGCCTGGCTGCTGAAACGATGACCCTGGCACAATTTTACTTGCCAGGAACATGGAAGAGGTCTTGCTAGCATCCCACAAGGTTTCTACCAGGTTGGCCTATGCTTTCAAGTGGCACCGGTTCTCCATCTGTGTGCTGATAAGGGGTTCAACCCTTTCTCCTGCTCCATGCCAGCAGTGTTGCAATATTTGCTACATTTTTCCAATGCCAATCTGAAGTCTTAACTCTCTCAGAGTACACCTCAGTATTCTGGCATCACACAATCATCTCACTGACGGGCAACCCCTGTCCTCCCATTCTCTCGTGGTCCGCTTCATGAGAGGTCTCTTGCACACTCAGCCTCCCCTTTACCCACTAGTGGTGGTATGGAATCTGAATGTGGTTCTTGGAAAACTCATGGCTCCACCCTTCGAACTGCTTACTTCTTGCCATCTCAAGTACCTTTCATGGAAAGTGATCTTCCTTGTGGCCCTCTTGTCAGCACGCCATGTCGGCAAGCTGTAGGCATTGGTGGCTCATGCCCCCTATACCAGATTTCATAAGAACAGGGTGGTCCTCCATACTCACCCCAAGTTTCTCCCTAAGGTGGTCACCGTCTTTCATCTGAACAAGGAGGTGGTTCTTCCCATCTTCGTTCCTCAACCTTATGTGAGCAGGATGGAGGCCACGCTCCACACCTTGAATTGCAAGAGGGTGCGGCCTTCTATCCAGAGCTAAGGCCCATCGCCACTATTCACAGCTCTTCATCTCCAATGATCCAAATTGGCTTGGCATTGCCATTTCTAAGTGCACTCTATCTACCAGGATGGAAGATTGCATCTCCTTTGCCTATGAACAGGCTGGTCTCTCACTTGAGGGCCACGTTACAGCCCATAATGTGCAGGCTATGGCAGCCTCTATGGCAAACCTGCATTCCGTGTCCATACTGGAGACCTGTCAGGCTGCCACCTGGTCCTCAGTTCACACCTTCACAGCTCATTACTGCCTGGAGGACTCTCGGTGTGACATCCCCTTCTGCCAGACGGTACTCCGTCATCTGTTTGGGGAATAATGCAACTCCTACCCTCTGGCCCTTCTGTGTGTCCAGGCTACCGGAGAATTGAGTCCCTGGTCGAAGCTGTGGTCATCCCTGAGGTCATGTGGACACAGCGCTGTCTGCTGTCATTCACGTTTCAATTTTTCAATTGGCTGTGGCTTTTTCCAGGTTTTTTCGGTAGCCTGTAGCTGGGGAGTCCCGTATGTGAGGACTGACTTCCTGCTTTATGTTCCCAGAGAAAGCATAGTTACTCGCCTGTAACAGGTGTTCTCCAGGGACAGCAGGAATCAGTCCTCACAACCCTCCCTCCTCCCCAAGGAGTTATTTTTTATTTTTTGGTTTGATTAAGCTATGTCATCATACTGAGGTAAGATAGTACCCTTGGGTGGGAAGGTGACCCTGCATTCATGGTCTAATTCCCAACGGCTTTCTGTGAAAGCTGGGGAATGTTCACTGCATAGGCTCTGTTGGTGCCGATGTCATCCAGTTGTGAGGACTGATTCCTGCTGTCCCTGGAAAACACCTGTTACAGGTAACTATGCTTCCCCATCCTGCGCACAGGACCCAAAAATCAGGCAGCGCTCCGGAGTCTCAATGTTGGATGAGACAATGGTGCAAAGAAGAGGGTTTTGGATTTGTTATGAACTGTGCAACATTCTGGGAAGGGAGGGGCTTTTCCGAAAGGATGGGCTCCACCTTAACCGGGATGGATCCAGGCTGCTGACATTAATCTTTAAAAAGGAGATAGAGCAGCTTTTAAACGAGATAATACGGAAGAGCTGACAGTTGCCCAAGAGCACATGATTCATAAGGATGTATCTTTGAAGGATACTAGCAAAAGAGAGAAGTTAGGGCATCCCAACAGAGGGGTTCCAATTAAGATAAAAGTAACCCAGATGCCCATAAGTACAGAGCTGAAAGATTCCAAATTACCCCTATCAACTGATAACCAGATTAATATGAATAAGATACAACCTCTAAAATGCCTGTATGTAAATGCTAGAAGTCTAAAAAATAAGACGGGAGAGCTAGAATATATAGCACTACATGAAAGTAGATATGATTGGCATCTCAGAGACCTGGTGGAAGGAGGACAACCAATGGGACACTGTGATACCTGGGTACAAACTACATCACAATGATAGGGTAAATCAAAGTGGTGGAGGGGTTGTGCTGTATGTTAAAGAGGGCATTGAGTCACATAGGATTAAAGTTTTGCAGGAAACAAAATACACTGTAGAATCTCTATGGATAGAAAGCATAGTTACTCACCTGTAACAGGTGTTCTCCAGGGACAGCAGGAATCAATCCTTTATATATGGGTGACATCGGCACTGATGGAGCCCTTGTGGAAGCATCTCCCAAGCTTTCAAAGAAAGCCTTTGGAAGATGCCACTATGCAAGAGTGGTCCCCTTCCCGCCCAAGGTTGCCATCTTGCTCAGTCAGTGACATAGCTAGAACCGACAAAAGATACAGCAACTCTACGGGGAGGAGGGAGGGTTGTGAGGACTGATTCCTACTGTCCCTGGAGAACACCTATTATAGGTGAGTAACCTTGCTTTCTCCAGGAACAAGCAGGAAGTCAATCCTCACATATGGGACTCCCTAGCTACATGCTACCAGGAACCTTTAGTAAAACATGGCCAAGTTGTGAGCAGCTGCAAGCGAGTCTGAGACTCTAAGACTCCAGAGTCCAGGGAGAACCATCATTCTGGTAGCCTGACCACAGAAGGATCAGAGGGTAGGAGTTGTCTAGACTCTGAAGAGATTACGGAGTACGGCCTGGCTAAAGGCGTTGTCCTGTTGGGACTCCCTCTCCAGGCAGTAGTGAGCTATAAAGGTGTGGACTGAGGACCAGCTGGCGGCCCAGCAGATTTCCATAGGGACAGAGCACAGGCTTGCAACAGAGGTCGCCATAGCCCTGACATTGTGTGACATGACTCGGCGCCCCAACGAGAGAGCTAAGTCTGATCATAGTCTAAGGCGATGCAGTCCGCCATCCAGATGGACAGCACCCGCTTGGTAATAGCCTCCCCAGGTGACTGGGGTCATAGGAAACGAAAAGCTATGAGGCTTTTGGTGACCCTGGGTACGTTGCAGGTAGAAGGACAGGGCCCTCTTACAATCCAGAGAATGCAGAACTGCTGCTGCCGCCTTTTTGGCATGGGGCCATGTGAAGAAGATGGCGAGCACCACCTCGTGATTGAGGTGGAACGCGGATACCACCTTTGGAAGGAATGTAGGGTGGGTGTGAAGTACAACCCTGTTCTTGTAGAACCTGGTGTAGGGTGGTTTGGCCACCAAGACATGAAGCTTGTTGACTCTGCGGGCAGAGGTGAGCACCACCAAGAAGACAACCTTCCATGAGAGGTAACGCATATGACAGGTAGCCAGAGGCTCAAATGGCAGCTTGGTGAGCTGCGTCAAGACCACGTTGAGGTCCTATTCTGCCTGGGCCAGGCAGATGGGAGGCTTAGAGAGCAGAAGACCCCGTATGAACCGAGTAATGAAGGGCTGAGCAGAGAGGGGTTTACCCTCCATAGAATGATGATGCACTGACAGCGCACTCAGGTGCATCCTGACGGAGTTGGGCTTGAGTCCATTTTGCAAGAGGTGAAGAAAGTAATGCAGTACCATGGCAAGAAAACGGGTCAATCCACTGCTCTGCACACAACACTGAGAATCTGTGCCACTTAAAGTTGTAGGCCCGTGTCGTGGAGTTCTTAGGAGAGGCCAGGAGGACTTCCTCCACCTCCCTTAGGAAATTAAAGGGGGCTAAGGCTACGTGTTCAGCAGCCATGCTGTTAACATCAGGAACCCCAGGTTGGGGTGGAGAACGGACCCTGCTCCAGAGGGACCAGGGGCCCTACAGAGATGGAGCAACAAGAGGAACCAAGGCTGCCTGGGCCACCAGGATCATGGAAGCCTTTCCTGCAGGATCTTGAAGAGGGTCTGGATGATTAGTGGCGTGGGAGGGAAGGCATATAGAAAGCCCTCCAACCACAAGAGGAAGGTGTCCGCCGCTACCTGAGATGGGTGCGGCTGGCATCAGCAGAAACAGGGCAGCTGAGTATTGGTCAGGCTGGCAAATAGGTCATAAGAACATAAGATATGCCATACTGGGTCAGATCAAGGTCCATAAAACCAAGTATCCCGTTTCCGCAGTCAACAAAAAAAGTCAATTTCAGAGTGAAATAAACTAGGTTCAAAAAACAAGAAATTCACTCTACTATAAATACACATAGGCCAGGTATCAACATCCCATACCATCCTGCTTCCAACAGTGGCCAAATCTTGGTCTCAAGTACCTAGCAACTTCCCTAAAAGACACAGGTTCCACAATACTGAAGACACTTCTTCATGAACACTATGGACTCTCACAAAACCCTTAACCACCCTGCATGCCTCCCCTTCCCCCTTCTATAATATGTATCTAACCAACCTTAGAAACCACTTTGATGAAAGGAAAAGGTGGTATATAAAACTTGATAAATAAATATATATCCTGGGTCCCCTTTAATAATGGTTTATGGACCTTTCCTCCAGGAACTTGTCCAAACCTTTTTTAAACCGGCTACACCAACAGCTTTTACTACATTCTCCAGTAATGAATTCCAGAGTTTGATTACAGGTTGAGTGAAAAAATATTTTCTCTTATTAGTCTTAAATAGATTACCCTGTAGCTTCATTGCATGTCCTCTGGTCTTTCTATATTTTGATGGTGTAAACAATCGATCTACATTTACTCGTTCCACTCCATCCATTAATTTATAGACTTCTATCTCTCCTCAGCCGTCTCTTTTCCAGGTTGAAGAGCCCTAACCTTTTTAGCCTCTCTTCATAGGGTATCCTTCCATCCCCTTTACTATTTTAGTAGCTCTTCACTGTCCCTTTTCTAATAACGCTATATCCTTTTTAAAATACGGCAACCAGAATTGCACACAACATTCAAGGTATAGAATGATATAGAGGCATTATAACATCCTTTGTTTTATTCTCCATCCCTTTCCTTATGATACCTAACATTCTATTTGCTCTCTTGGCCACTGCTACACACTGGGTGGAGGGTTTCAATGTGTTATCCATGACGACACCTAAATCTTTTTCCTGGGTGGTGGTTCCTAATGTGGAACCTTGTAGCGTGTAACCATACTTTGGGTTGTTCTTTCTTAGGTACATAACTTTGCACTTGTCCGCATTAAATTTCATCTGCCATTTGGAAGCCCAGTCTTCCAATTTATCAAGGTCCTCTTGCAATTTTTCACAATCCTCATGGGTTTTAACAACTTTGAATAATTTTGTGTCATCTGCAAATTTGATTACCTCACTCATTATTCCCATTTCCAGGTCATTTATGAATATGTTAAAAAGCAGCAGATCCAACACAGATCCCTGGGGTACTCCACTATTCACCTTTCTCCATTGGGAAAACTGGCCATTTGGCTCTATCCTCTGCTTTCTATCTTTTAACCAGTTTCTGATCCACAATAGTACACTGCCTCCTATCCCATGACTTTTTAATTTCGCCAAAAGTCTATCACGAGGGGGGGCTTGTCAAAGGCTTTCTGAAAAAGCCAGATAGACAAAACCCTTACCTCTTGCACCAGATCTTGTGTTTCACTAAGGACTAGATCCAAAATGGCTTTCCCTCTGGTTGGTTCATGAACCAGCTGCTCCAAGAAGCAGTCATTTATTTCATCTAGAAACATTATCTCCCTAGCATGTCCTGATGTGACACTGACCCAGTGAATACTGGTCCAGACGTGGGGTGCCCCAAAGTCAGAAGAGCCCATGTGCCACCCTGGGGTTTAGTCATCATTTGTGCAGCTGGAAGAGCCTGCTCAGCTTGTCCTTGACTGATCGCATACGAGCAGAGGGCTACTGCCTCCTGGCAGATGCAGTAAGACCCTCTGCCCCCTTGTTTTTTCAGGTAGATCATCATGACCTGGTTGTAGGTTTGGACCAGCACCGACTGGTTCTGCAGGTGGTGGTGAAAGACTCTGATCACCAGGTTGATCTACTGCTGGCTCTCTGCTAGGGACCACTTGCCCTGTGTACAGAGTTCCTCACAATAGGCACCCTAGCCCAGTAAGGAGGCGTCCATAGTAAGGACACTCTAGGGATTTAGGGGCTGAAAGGGCATGCCCTCCTACTGGTGCTGTGTGGCCTGCCACTAGTTGAGTGACTTCGCTAGCTTGTGGGTCACTGAGACTTTGTCACGGAGCCTGTCTGTGCCTTGTGTCTACTGGGAACAGAGGCACCACTGAGCCACCTGCATGTGAAGGCGGCATTGGCAACCACATGGACTGTGGATGCCATGTGGCCAGCAGGCAGAGCATGGACCGTGCCGACACTGTGTGGTGGTGTTGCACCTCAGTGGCTAGAGCCATGAGGCAACCTGCCCTGTACAAGGGGAGAAAGACCTTGGCCTAAAGAGTGTCCAGTCAAGCTCCTATGAACTCTGTCCTGTGTCGGAATGAGGTGGGACTTGGGGTGGTTTATCATGAATCCCATATACTGTAGGACACTGATAGTGCAGGTCGTGGCCTGTTGCACCTCGGTGACAGAGTCTCCCTTTACAAGCCAGTCGTCCAAATATGGGAAGACGAAGACCCTTGAAGATGGAGGTAGGCAGCCACCACTGCCAGGCATTTGGTGAAGACTTTATGTGGAGGCTAAATTGAAGGGTAGTACTCTGTACTGGTAGTGGTTGCCCCCGACCATGAATCTTAGGTACTGCCTGTGGCTGAGATGAATGAGAATGTGTGTATAAGCATCCTTATTGTCTAAAGAGTATAGCCAAGCTCTCTGTTGGAGGTATGGAAGCAATGTTGAACGTCTCCTGCACCAGGAATTTGTTCAGGTTTCACAAGTCTAGGATAGACCTTAGGCCCCCTGTTCATTTTGGGACCAGAAAGTACTGGGAGTAGAACCCCTTGCCCTTGAGGTGATGGGGTACTGGTTCCACGGGCTCTGTCCGTGAGGAGGCCTGCAACTTCCTGTAATAGTAGGGTCTGGTGCAGAGGAGTCAGAGCGCTCTCCTGGAAAGAAAGGGGGAGGCATCTGGTCCAGGTGAAGGAGATAGCCTTCTGTGACTACATGGAGTGCCCAGGAATCAGTGTTGATAGCAGGCCACCGATGGACAAAGTGTACCAGATGCTCCCCTGTTGGTAGCTGCTCCTGGGAAGGTGGAGAGGCTATACTCAAGGAGTCAAAAACTCATTCCCAGCTGGGCAGGAGCTGGAATGTGAGGCCTGAAGCCCTTAGGCTTGTGTGGGCCCTGGCCCACTCCTTTGCTCTGGTAATCCTGCTGTGGGATCTGGGGAGCCTGATAGTGGGGGTAGCCCTGGTAAGGTTGGCCCTTTCTATGAAATGGGGGGCCTCTTCCCCAGTGGTTTCTTCTTTAGGAGGATGGAGATCTTCCTGAAGAGCTGAGTCCTCATGTAGTACTCTGTCTCTATCTCTGCCGCCTTCTCCATTGGCTTGTCAAATAAGTTTTCACTGAGGGAGGGGACATTAAGGAGCTTCTCTTGGACCCACTGCTTGAGGTCCAATGCCTGGAGCCAGGCCTGGCATCGAGTGCCGATACCCAAGACGGCTATTCATGTTTGACTCAAAGCTGTCGTAGGCAGCTCGAGGCATATATTTTGAGCACTCCCTGATGCAGGGTTTGGAACCACAGGAGGTGATCCCCTCAGAGGCCCGCTGAGAAAGCTGCGAATTCCTTTGACAAGTCCCAAAGATACATGCCGATATACAGCTGGTAGACTTGTATTCGGCAGGCCAGCATAGAGCCCTGGTAGCATTTGCAGCCAAGGGCACGGACCTCCCTACCCGGGGGCACAGAGGAATGTGTCTTCTGGCTCTTCTGCCGGTGCACAGTAGACTCTACCACCATGGGGGTGTATGGTAGTTGCAACATTTGGAAGATGGGGTCCCACTGAACTTGGTACATGGTCTCCAGGCGTCTGCTAACTATGGGTACCGACGCCGGTGTCTTCCATATGCGAAGGAGGAGCCTCCCGAAGATGTTGGGGACAGGAACAGTCAGTACCTACTTGGGTGGGGCCTCATATTGGAGGATTTTGAGTTTCTCCAAACGAGAGTCTTCCTCTGACTCAGTGTTGAAGGACAAAGCCTTCGACATATCCTGGACAAACTCAAGGGACAATGTGTCCTTGGGCAGGGAGCAACACCACAACGTCAGGGAAGACAGGTCCAATGGGAGGTTACGTTGCTTTCACATCTCCAGGGATGCCTCGTCCTCTGACTCCCAGTCGGAGTAGTCAGTGGAGGACTTGGCGGCTGACTAGGCCTCAGGTGCAGGACCCAGGATGGCTACGTATCCAGAGCCATGGGTGCTCACCAGGGAGGATTGCCTCAAGGTTTCGGGCTCAGAAGGATAGGCTCAGCAATCAGGTAAGTCCTCGATGACGAGGTACCTGCAGTCTCGACAGATGCACTGACAGTGCCAGGCCATTGGTGTCTGCTGCGTGGAGGAAGGCAGTGAGACTGTGCTCCACTGCCAACATTCTGGTTTCCCATGCAGGAGGCGCAGCCTTCGACATGGACACAGGGTCACTGGGTCCGGCGTCAGTGAGGAGAGGGAGTCCTCAATGAGAGAGGCCTCGAGGGTCCAGGACATGTCACCAGAAGTCTCCGTGTCTGTTCGGGGAACTTTAGCTGGCCGCTCCCACTCAGACTCCTTGCATTCCCTCCACGGGCTGCAGGACTTGTCTGGTGTGTCCAAGTCCCGGAATGAGGTCCTCGAGGATTTCTTCTTCATTTTGTGTTCTTGGTACAGGGAACCCTTGTCAGAGTGGCCGCGGTCCCGGTTGGGCACTGTGGGGGCATTACATGACTCTGCGGTGCTTTGGAGTGTGTGTGAGGCTACCGGGGATGAGTCTGACCTGTGAAAGATATCGTCCTGCTTCTGCTGATGACACTAAATGGCCTTCACAGACATCTTTTTACAGAGGAGCAGACCTCTGGGCCGTGGTTGGCCCCTAGACTGTAGAGGCAACAATTATGTGCATCGGTAAGTGACATTTTTTTGTGTACCAATCACACTTTTTGAACCCACTGGCCATTAGGGGAAAAAGTACCCTGGCGAGGATGAAGACCCTCTGAATGGCCAGTGGATGGAAAAAAGGCACAAATCACACCAGAGGAAAAAAAACTAGTACAGTTCCGAGATACGACGCCAGGGCAAGCCTGCTTGGAGGCGGGAAAGGGACAGATTGCGACTGGATAAGGAAAAGGAGTTTTTCCACACCAATTAATCAACTTTTTCTGATGAAAAAAGAAGACATCTGTTGGGCTCCGCGGAAAAAAGGGGACTTTGCAAGATGGCACCCTTGGGTGGGAAGGGGACCATGCATATGTGGTGGCATTTCTCAAAGGCTTTCTTTGAAAGTTGGGGAGATGCTTTCGCAGGGGCTCCGTCAGCGCCAACATCACCCATATGTGAGGACTGACTTCCTGCTTGTTCCTGGAGAAATTCCATGTAAGAAGGGGAAGGCTATAGCAGTGGAGGGTGCACTACTGACCACCTGGCCAGAATGAACAGATGGATGACATGCTGAAAGAAATCAGGGAAGCTAACAACATTTGCAACAGAGTAATAATGGGTGATTTTAATTACCCTGGTATCGACTGGGTCAGTGTCGCAGCAGAACATGCTAGAGAGATACAGTTTCTTGATTAAATAAATGACTGCTTCCTGGAGCTGCTGGTTCATGAAACAACAGGGAAAGCTATTTTAGACCTAGTCTTAATGGAACACAGGATCTGGTGCAAGAGCAAAGGGTTTTGGGGCCACTTGGCAATAGTGATCATAGCATGATCACATTTGATTTAATAAATGGAAGGACAGCAAGGAGAAAAGATCCATAAACCATTATTAAAGGAGACCCGGGATATCCACTGCTTGTCCCAATACAAGCATTGTGGAACCTGTGTGTCTTTTGAGGAACCTGCTAGGTACTTGATACAGACCTTTAAATACTTAAAGAATATTAATGGACAAACAAACCTCTTCCAAAGATGGGGAAGCTGTAAAACGAGAGGGCATAACATGAAGCTGGAAGGGGGTAAACTGAAAGGCAACGTCAGGAAATACTTTCACTGAAGGGTGGTGGATGCTTGGAATGCTCTCCCGATGGACGTGGTGGGGGCAAATACAGGGACAGAATTCAAAATGGCATGGGACGGACACACTGGATCCCTTTATAGCAACAGGATAAAATCTGGGCAGACTAGATGGACCATGCTGGTCTTTATCTGCCATCATATACTATGTTACCAACTCAAATCTAATCTCCCAGGTTAAGGGCAATATTCTGCATTATTTAAATGGGCTGCAGATTGTTGGAGAGGAAGGCACGTTCATTTGCTCAGAGGGCTGTCTTACCTCTTCGCTGTATTTGCTGACGTAGGAGTAGATCTCATTCAGTGCACTCAGCATATTGAACTCCACTGCATGCATGCGTGACTGCTCAGCGAGGTAGGCATTCATGTCCTGGTCGCTGATGGCTGGCAGCTTTGCGATGTCTGCATAATACCTACAAGCAAGGATATGCCATTAAGTTAATAATTCTGGGCTGAAGGCAGCTTTGTTTCCTTTTCCCTTCCCATTGCTGTGGCTGTGAGCAAGACTGGACCATGGGGCTGTTTTAATGGGCACCTAGGTTTACTATTTACTAGGGCTGGCCCAACTATCAGGCAAACTAGGCCATTACCTAGGTTAGCAGCTTCTGGGGGTGGCAAAGAGCAGGGCATTCAAAGCTAAACAATAGATTCTGACAGCAAAGAGGTGGTGGGGGGGGGGGGGGGCCTAAGACTTAAGGTTTGCCTAGAGTGACAACATATTGAATCAAATCTGGGGCTGACCCTGCTATTTACTACTTCTGTTCCCATGCACTGGGTCCTGGGTATATATATCACTGTCTACAGAAGGGTGTTTTAATACATGGACAGCAAATACACTAAGTCTTGTACTCTGATTAAAGAGGAGTAGAGCATAAATGACTAATTGTAGGTGTGGTCACAGCCTGAGCACAAGGTTGGGAAAACTCTCTTGGATGCCAGTAGTGCTGTTTCAGAAAGGAAAAGGGAATTGCACCAGATAACTGCATAAGCTGACCTCCTTATTCTTCTCATTCAACAGATGCAGACTACTCATATACAAAAAGTTATTGTGTTACAATAGCTGCCATATAGTCTCTGGGTGGGGGAAGGGTGGAAGGGACAGGAAACAATGAAGGTGGAAAGAATTAACTTGTTTTCATAGTCTTTCCTCTGCTCCTCAGGAAATAGCAGCAGTGATTCAGTGGAAAGCCTTTCTGAGCCGTGAGTGATCTTCACATTGGTCATTCTGTAATCCAACCTGTGGTTGGAACACCACCCCACCCTCCGATGATGCCCTTTGTAATGGAGGCTGTACACAAACCTGCGGGTGGACTGTCTGTTAACCTCTGATCCCACACTACTGTTGAGTAGCCCTGTGCATATGAATAATCTGTGTGCTCCAACTGGTTTAGCCATGTTGGTTGACAGCTTTTAAATTCTAAACGCACTGCACTGTGTGGGTGAACGTAAAAACTCTCACTGACCGTTCCACCCAGTTCTTGTAACTGGGAATGTCCTTGGCGTACAGCAGCTTGTTGGAGGGCGAGTCCTTCCCCAGCCGGTGCTCTGAGGTGGAGCAAGAATCCATGAAGGTCTGGGCAACCACGGACAAACAGGCATCGGTGATGCTGCCCTTGTGGATGTCAAATACAAACTGAGGGTTTTTGATGACATTCACCCAGAACCGGAGAGGAAGACTGCATGGAAAAAGCCAGATTAAATTCCAGAGTTACCAGAAAATGGATAAACAGGATAAGCTTAGTACGTCACAGCCTAAGTCCAGATCTTCTGTCTGTGTTCAGTGAATATCATGAAAGTCAGCACACTTGTGGCACTGAACGGCAGGAGCTACCTCCCAAACTTTCTGGGTAACTGGACAGCTATGGAATCCGTCATGCAGTGCTAATAATGTAGGTACGCACCAGTTTGTTATTTCAGTTTTACAGATGAAGGACAAATTAAAACAATTACAACAATATTGCCTGCAAAACCTTTTATCTCAGCGCCTCAGACTACAGTGCTTACAGAACCGGTAACCGTGTAATGCACCAGCTTATTACTTTCAGCTTGCTCTACCTGTCACCATGCCCAGGGCCGGGCCAAATTTCTGCCAGCCCCAGGCAGGAGTCCCCCGCTGCACCATCCCACTTGCCCCCTGTGCCGCGCCGTGCCACACCACTGCTGCTCCTCACTGCTGCCACCGCCATTTCAGTCTTCTGGGGGGCTGGCAGTTTAAAAGAGGCAGCTCTGTGTCACCGCTTTTGTGCCCATGGCAGGCCATGTGCTTCAGCATATATGGCCTGCCACTTCTGACCCCCCTCTAACAGCAAGCTGAGTCAGAAGCAGCAGGCCATGTGTACTGAAACACATAGCCTGCCGTGGGCACCAAAGCGGCAGCACAAAGCCACCATGCCACCCACCATGATCTACTGCCCTAGGCGACCAGCTCTGACCACGCCACCAACCAGGAAAGAATCATGATATGAAGATGAAGGAAGAGCAAATGTTAAAAAGAATGCTTCTTTGCAGATATGTGTCCTCTGGGGATTAGGAGACTTTCTGTATTAGAAGGTATCATTATAGCTAGAATTAGCCTAAATTTCCTAGATGATGTTTTTATTTTACATCTTAAGGATATCTTGCTGGCCTCCCAGTATGTGGGATAGAATTTAGTAATGCCTTACTTATTCCAGCATTGAATTTATTTCTACTACTTTCTTTTATTTCCTTTGCAATAGATTAAAAATTCTAATTTAAAAAAGCCACTTCTTTACTGAGACAGTAGTAAATGCCTGGAACAGCCCATCAGTAGAGGTGGTGGAAACCAGTACTGTGATGGTGTTAGGAGGCTGCAGTGTGGTTGACCCTACTCCCTCATAGCAGATACAGGAGGAGGCAAGGACAAAACAAGGAGCAGGTACAGGCAGCACTCGTTAGAGCCACAGCAGGCCAAGAATAGCCAGACTGCAACAACAAGGTGCAGAAACTAACCGGATTGATGTGGTAAGAAGAGAGGAGTAGCTGCTCAAGACCACAACCTAGTGGCAGAGCAGGCCAAACTACACCTCCACGGAAACCAACTATGCTGATGCCAACAGGTACAATCCAGCAGGGCTACAAGAACCTAGAGGCTGAATTTTTTGGACTCAGGTTTGCTAATTTTGGTAGCATTTTAGAATATTACAAAGAGTGTGTGTGTGTGTGTGTGCGTGTGTGTGTCTATTGAGTATCGAGATATATATACTCCTCTACAGGACAGTAGAGAACCCGTGAGGAAGACATTAATATCTGCTTGAAGCCTCCTTGTGATTTTATTTGTGTCCATATCTGTTTGAAACCTTTGCAAATGTAATTGTAAGTGCTTTATCTTCAGGAACAAGCAGGAATGCAGTCTTCACATATGGGTGATGTCGGCATTGATGGAGCCCCGTGTGGGAACACTCCCCAGCATCCAATAGGAATGTTTTTGGGAGCATCCCTCCACACGTGTGCCTGCCTTCCCGCCTTAGCAACAGTTCTCCTCAGCCGTCTTTTCTCCGTGGAGCCATCAGGACCTCGTCCTAACTCTGCTGTGAAAGAATACTTCTAAAACATTTTTTTTTTGTGCCTTTCGGTACTCTGTGCTTGCCTTCTTGCTTCGATAGCGATACTGCATTGTTCTGGTACTTTTCTTGGTTTACCATTTTTATATTTTCACATTTAGGCCACCATTGCCCAATTTGATTTTGCCTCCATCATTTTTTCCACGATGGAGAAGCCACATAGTGATTTCAAAAAAATGTACTAAGTGCCGCAGTACTATTTTGGCAACTGACCACAACGCCTCCTCTTGTCCACAGTGTAAACTGATGATACCACATGGCCTTAAGAACCAAGAACAGCAAAGGGTAAAGTGGTTTCAGCCAGATTCAGCCACTTTGGCACACTCTTCGGGGGCCTCTACTCTGTCATGGTCGTTGCATGATTCCCATGCTTCATCGAAGTCTAAACACAGCAAGAAGCATTGGTCTGCTTCACCGGCAGAAAAGGTATTCAAGACCTCGGCACCACCATCAAAGGAGTTTCTATCCTTGGCATCGAAGTCAGATACTGATATTCATCATCAACATCGGCGCTTGGTGTCAGGAGACCCAGAGGTAGGCAGACCGTCCAAATGGCCCCATCGGGAGGATTCTTCTTCCAAAACCTCGGAGGGACTCGGAGATGCTCCCAGGACCTTGACCTCGATGGAGCCCCCAATACCTTGTTTTGGAACGGTGCAACAGGGCTCCATGCCCGATTCCATCCAGCCACCTCTACTCTCCCTCGATGAGCGAGACCAAACCTTTGAGCGGAGTCTGGTCACGATCCTGGCAGCTGTAGTGTCGGGGGCCTTTAAGGCCCTCAGATTTCACTGCTCCGCTACAGACTCTCGATGTTCCTGCATTGGGTGTTTTGGAGAGAGTGTGCAGGGCGCAAGCACAGACATGCATGGAGCATCTACCTACCCCAGTGCACTCGGCAGCATCAGCTTCCAATTCCACACAACATATAGCACCGGGCTTTGATGTAGACGGAGTTTCATCGGTACTGATAGTTATTACTTTGACTTTCTACTGGGTTCTGGTACCGATTCTTCGGTCTCCAATGTGGAGTCTCTCGATTCTGAGCCACTCCAGCACATTCCTCTGATCCATCTCCAACACTCAAGAGGCATCAGTCTGCCCCCAAGGACATGTCCTTCCAGGATTTCATCAAGGACATGGCTGTGGCTCTCTCAATATTAATGGCCACGGAATCGGAACTGAGGGCCGAGGAACTTGACATCCTTCAATATCCCTCAGCACCTAAGGAGGCTGCTGCACTTCCCATCCATAATATTCTTCAGAACTTGGTGCTCAGGATGTGGGAAGCACCACTAACAGTTCCATTTATCAGCAAAAGGCTGGATACCCTATATAGGAGTTTCTCCTTCCCCAGGATTTCAGAAGTCACAATTGCCACACCATTCTATGGTGGTGGAATCAGCCATGAGGATTAATAGCTCCAAAAACCACTCATCAGTTCCCCGGGCAGGGAAGTCAGAATACTCAATGCTTTTGGCCGGAAAGCTTTTCAAGCTATCATGCTGGGTTCCAGAATTAACATGCTCTACATGGGCATGTTCTTAAGAGATGTATTGAAGGACTTGTCTGAATTCACTTCTTTGCTCCCAACAAACAAGCAGACCCCACATCAGGCCCTGGTGTCTCATGCTCAGAATACTTCAAAGTTTCTGACGCAGTTGAGGCCACAAGCAAAGCAGCAGCCTCCACTGGGGCAAGACAAACGGTTGTAGGACTCTGATCTTGAATAATGGGTTCATGACAAGTTGGCCAATATTCCTTGTATTGGAGAGAACCTTTTTGGAAAAAGGTGGCGAGAGAAAGCCAGAGAAAGAGAGACTGATGATCTCACTATGAAGAGATTATCCAGGAAAATAGCTGATCCTAAGATAAAGGTCTCAGGCAAGAAGCCTTTTTATCCTAAAAGGAGGAAGTTTTACCCTTCCTATCCCTCTTATCCTTCCTACCAGGCTCAACAGCCTCTTTAGAAACAAGGGCCTCATCAGCCCAGAAAGCCAAAAACTGTGAAACCCCAGGCAGTTCCACAACCACAACCTTCTGCTAGTTTTTGGCTGCTTTCTCCAGGGCATAGCCAGTCTACCCATAACAAATCCTCACCACATACCAGGAAGGTTAACTCACTTTGCCCACAGATGGGCACTCATAACTTCCGAACCCTGGACCTTGCAAGTGGTGAGTGTGGGCTAACAGCTCATTTTCAAAGATCTGCCCCCCACTTTCATTGTAGGAGACTTTCCCATGGATCCCCTACTCTCTACAGCAGGAGATCATCACTTTAACAATTCAGGAGGCTATCAATAAAATCCTACTCGCACAGCGAGGCCTAAGGTTCTATGCATGATACTTCCTCATTCCAAAGAAAACAGGAGGGTTCAGATCTATACTAGACCTACAAAATCTCAACAAATTCCTAGTGAGAGAAAAGTTCAAGATGATCGTGTTGGAAACTCTCCTTCCTTATCTTCAGGAAAAAAAAACTGGCTTTGCTGCCTGGATCTCAAGGATGCCTCCATGCACATTCTAATTCACCCCTTACACAAAAAGTACTTCCGATTTACTTTTCAAGGCCAGCACTATCAATACCATGTTCTTCCCTTTGAGCTGGCCTCAGCGCCAAGGGTGTTCATGAAGTGCCTGGCAGTTGTAGCAGCCTACTTTTGTACCCCCCCCCCCCCCGGGCATCTTCGGCTTTCTTAGACAACTGGCTTATAAAGGGAGATACCCCTCAAGTGGTCTCCACTTCACTTCAGCATACCATTCTATTGCTACAGCAACTGGGCTTTGTCATCAACTCTCCAAAGTCACATCTGAACCCCACACAAACAGTGGGGTTCATAGGGGCTCTTCTTGATACCACAAAGGCTTGGGCCATCAAACCAGTGGACCACCTTCAAAGTCTCATCTCCCTGGCAACCCACTGCCAACAAACAAATGTCACTGCATGAGTCACATGGCCTCCACAGTCCATGTTGTTCCTTATGCCCATCTCCGCATGTGACCAGGGCAATGAACACTCTCAAATTAGTGGACACAGTCCACAGATCGCCTTGCGAACAAGATCACCATCTTGCATCAGTTTACGACCTGCCTCAAATAGTGGTGCACTGCCCAGAACCTTCTCGTTGGGTTACCTTTTCAACAGTCTACACTGAAGTGTACTCTAACCATCGATGCGTCCAAGCAAGGCTGGGGAGCTCATCTCATCTCCACAGTCTCACCACATAGGAAGAGTTGACTCCATGAGAAGCTGCTTATGACATCAATCTGTTGGAACTCAGAGTGCTTGCCAATGCCCTTCGCATCTTTTGTCCCGACTTATCAGGACGAACAGTACTCATTCAGACCGACAACCAGTTTGCCATGTTCTACATCAACAAACAGGGCGATACTGGATCTCACTTCTTCTGCAAAGAGGCAGTCCGTATTTGGACTTTCTTCATAGCTCATCAGATTCTTTTCCATGCTGTTTATCTCCTAGGAGAGCAGAATCAGTTGACCGACAAACTCAGCCATATTCTTCACCCACACAAGTGGATGCTTCATTGAGAGATAGCACAATGTTTGTTCTGTCTATGGGGAACTCCCATTATTGACCTTTTTGCCACTCCAGCGAATTCCCAACTGCCTCGTTTCTGTTCAAGGAATCTGTCACCATAGAGCGAGACCTTAGATCCTTTCCTGCTTCATTGGGGCCACCGTCTGTTCTATGTATTCCTGCCATGGCCTCTAGTGTCAAAGACACTCTTCAAGTTGCAATTAGGAGGATGATTCTCATCACCCCGTTCTGGCCATGTCAGCCTTGGTTTTCTGTACTCCTTCAAATGATGCAAGGACAAACTCTCCATCTGGGGTGTGCCCCCCAATCTTCTCTCACAGGACCAAGGGACGCTTCTGCACCCCAACCTAAAAGCATTGAAGTTGACAGCGTGACTGCTGAATGCTTTGTCTTGTCTCGCCTATACTTTCCAGAGGACAAAACAGAGATCTTACTCACTTCTAGAAAAGACTTTACTAGACATACGTACACCTTTAAGTGGCATAGGTTTTCCCTCTGGTGTTCCCAGAGAATTCTCAATCTTTTTATTTGCCCTGTGGAGAACTTGCTCCAATATCTCCTTCATCTCTCCATGTCTGAGCCAAAAACTAATTTGGTGAGTTCACCTAAGTGCAATCTCTGGCTCTCATCGCCAAATTGCGGATCATCCAATTTCTTCACTTCACTTGTGGCACATTTTATGCGCAGCCTTCTCTTAACAAAACCTCCAATCCATCATCCTCTTGTAGCATGGGACCTCAATGTTTTCCTAGCACATCTGCTCAAACCCACTTTTGAGCAACTGGTTAGGCTTCACTGAAATTCCTTACTTGGAAAGTTATTTTTCTGATTGCTCTCACTTCTGCCCGGCAAGTTAGTGAGCTGCAGGTTTTTATGGACTATGCTCTCTACACTTGCTTCCACCAAAATAGAGTAAGTCCTCTGGACTCATCCTTACTTCCTACCAAAGGTGTTTTTTCTCTTTTCCACCTTAATCAGTTCATTTGTCTTCTGATCTTTTTTCAAAGACCTCATTCTTCTCGGGCAGAAGCCTAGTTACATATGTTGGATTGCAAAAGAGCTCTCGCTTTCTATCTTGAAAGAACTAAGGGTCATCATAAATCCTCACAAACCTTTGCCTCTTTTGACCCTAGTCATCTGGCTCTCCCAGTATCCAAGTGGACCCTTTCCAACTGGATTGCCGACTCCATCTCTTTTGTGTATACATAGGCCGGTCTTTCCCTGCAGAGACAAGCCCACACTGTCCGAGTTATGTCCACCACAGTTGCCAAACTACGCTCTGTCTCCATTTCAGAGATTTGCCAAGCAGCCGCTTTGTCTTCTTTCCATATCTTTGCTGCCCATTACTGTCTCGATAAAGACTCTGTTCAAGATGCCAAATTTGGCCAAGCCATCCTATGACACCATCCTTGGCAGACTACCTGGAGAATGAGCCCGAGGGGCTGAGTCTGGCAGATCCCTGCTTTACCCTCCTGCAGCTTCTGGTATACATGGGTCTTAAGGGTAGTCGGGAGCTGGGGAGTCCCATATGTGAAGACTGACTTCCTGCTTGTTTCTGGAGATAATCTAGTTACTCACCTGTAGCAGGTGATTTCCAGGAACAGCAGGAATCAGTCTTCACATCTCATCCACCTCCCCTCGGAGTCGTGGATGGGACTAACATTTTGTTTTTGTTTATCCTTTTTGTTTTTCTTACGCTATATACCTGACTGAGGAGAACTATTGGTAAGGCGGGAAGGCAGGCACGCACGCGTGGAGCATTCCTGTTGGATGCTGGGGAGTGTTCCTGTGTGGGGCTCCATTGATGCTGACATCACACATATGTGAAGACTGATTTCTGCTGTTCCCAGAGATCACCTGTTACAGGTGAGTAACTACGCCTTATATTTTGTTTTATTTTATTTTGTTGAAGCAATGTTGCTCTAAGCAATTTGAATCCACTTTGAATTTGGCTGAAATATAAAAACAGAATATCAGTGCGTTTTTAAATTAAATTAATTCAAACAAAAACTGATTTGGATAGCAAGCTATATTCTACAAGCAATCAAGGTTCCACAACTGGTAGCTGAAATGTATCCTTACCAGTGCAGACTGGATGTGCTCAATTAAAATGACACTGCATTGTCATTTGATATAGTTGAGAATTTTCATGCTACCTCTTATACAGATTGATAAGGTGTCAATATATTAGAACCAATTGGCTCCGTCTATTGTTAACATCATAAAGCATTTCACAAACTCTAAATGCAAACAGCTGGGATCAAAATAGGGAAGAAATTCCCTAGAGAAGTGATGCAGGATAACAGTTAACATAACTGTGGCATCCCATTAAGAAGGGGGGAGGGGTGGGGTTTCACTGCTTTTGTAGGAATGGATAGCTTCAAGTCAGGCTTCCTGTCATACCACTATGTCAAGCTATCCAAACTGACTTCAAGGCAGCCTGCTCAGGTTTTTGGGAGGGGAAGGGAGGTGCGCTAGCACATGGCACTACAATGTAGAAAGAATGATTAGTGGGAGGACAGAACAGATAAAGAAACCTAAATTTAAAAAAAAAAGGCAGAGACTTTTTTTTATTTAATATTAGCTCCCTAATCCTCTCCAGTGTTAAATATACCCCAGCTTAAATAAGGACACAGAAGGAGATGTTGGGTTAGTAATCAGAAACTGGGCAGCACGGGGTGATTACTGTTAAAACCAAATGTGGTACACAGTCATTTCTTGTTATACTTTAAAGCTTTTAAGAGCTATAATTTCATTCATTATTCAGACATTTTCCCTTCTTAATGACTTGTTCTTATAAAAAGCTTTTCAGTGGAAAGTTTTCTTTTTTTTTTTTTTTGTTGTTGGCTTTCTTTTATGTTTTGCCGCCTTCTTACTTTCCTTTTTTCTCCAGTGGAAGGTGCATTGCAGGGAATCCTGTTCTCGAAACCATAGCCGTTATTGAAAAGAAGACAACAGAAACATCTTTTCAAACAGCAAGGAACATGTATTTTTGTAACCATTGCGCGTTATGCTTGCAGCCTATGGGGCTCTAATCCTCAAATAACAGCATACACAAAGCTTTAATAGTTTCCATTGTTTTCAGAACACGAATGCCTTTTGTTGATTGTATGAAGCAAACTGTGGTTACTTCTTCCACCCTTCCGAATGCAGCCTAGGCATGTCAGAAAAATCTAGCTCCAAACATTTTTAAGCTAAACTTCTTCCCTCCCCCATCTGGCATTCTTTAGCCTTCTGCTTGCGCTTAGCCCGTTACAATCTTGGACACACCACATTTGAAATTGTTACTCAGTACCAATGCAGCCATGTCTCCATTTGTCACATCAGGACACCTTACAACAACATTGCTTTATTACACATACGTGAGTTTGTACTCTCAGCAAAATGACACCTGCCTCAGTGCTTCTAAAAAATGTAACATACATTGAATTATAACACCCGAAAACACTGATGTACTATTTCAGTTTGTCAACTGGCTGCTTTTCCAGACACATACAGGCTTCTTACCAGTTGCTTTTCCAGGTATGCCTCACATCGGTATCGTGGATGGTGTGTTTGTCTGCCTGTTCATCCAGGAAATCAAACATGTACTTAATGGCTAGTGGGAGGGCGCTGCCACGGTGCACTGTACTAAACAAGGTCTCAAATAAGTCATCAACAAACTTCTGCAGCGTACCCTGAAGGAAAACCATAGACACAACATATCGTTTTAAAAAATGAAAACTCCTCTATAAATCGGGAAATCAGTGAACTAGATGTCAAAGCAAAAGAGGTTGCCATATGGAGTCTTCGGGAGCCAGGCATAATTCCAGAGGTTGGAGGAGAGGTCAAGGTGTAACATAATAGTATTTCCTCTCCATTAGTCTTACATATCATGTCCTACCTAACTTATACTGGAAACCTTTCTTAACTTTGCTTCAACGTTATGGCACAGGAACTTTTATTTTACAAATGAAGTCCAAGCAGCTGCTGTAAGCTAGAATTGCAGCCATACTTAAATGTATTGTGCAGCATTTAGTTGTACTAAAGGGGCTCAATTCATGGTAAATCATGATCTACTTAAAGTTAATGCAAGGTGCACTGCCATAACTGGAGACCGACAAGCAGTAAGATTTTTATGAAATTCATTCCATTGCAGATACCTGCAGCAGACCTGTAGGAAAAAAAAACACAATATGTGCACGACTTGCTACTTGCATTTTGGGGTAGCAGGAAAAGTGTAAATACTGTCAGCAGCTTTCGTCAATCAGCTAAACTGCAGAAATTACTTATACAACACACATTATGCAGGTATGCTACTTGGGGTTTACCTTTGTAGCAAGCAGCCTGGTTAAGTAGATTTCAGACACCATCTTGCTTCCTCGGTCTCCCTCCTTCTGGTCACCATGATCATGGTTCTTTACCAAGTGCCAGACTTTGACGCCACTCTCTAAATCAGGAGTAATCATGGGAGCCCTAGATCGTAGGCTATCAGGACTACCCGTGTACCGAAATGTAGAATCTGCAAGTGAAAAAGGAGTTTATGTGCTTTTTATTCTTTATCCCATCATTAACTATTAAGGCCTCAAACCTGTGTGTGCATGAAAGAGGGGGGTCTGCAGTCTTAACAGTGTTGGTTTGACTATTCTGATTCCAATTACCAAACCTGTAAAGTGATTAACTAGCATAAAGAGGAAGAGTGGACCTCATAATACTGCGGGGTCAGCCCTCTACATTACTGTACTGCCCCAGTCACATAAAAAAAGATTGATTTACTATTTTATTTTACAAACTTCTGTTCCACCAATTGTAAATATGTTTTATTGGTAGTCACCAAAGATGACCTTAAGAGACAGTAAAATATTCGGACAAGAGTCATATATAAAAACACAACCTATAGCAAACATTTCTTGGTGCTGGACATACAAACAGTAGAACCCAGGTTCCCTTACTCTCTTGTAAAGGGAGAAACTATGTCAGAGAGAGAGGGGACAAGAGAGACTCATTTTGAGGGCACTGCAAGACCCAACGACAGTGAAATGAACATAGAAGTACATCTGCCAAAGGAAGTGTCATCACAGATGCCAATCTGTTACATCACATGTTAACCCAGGAGTTGACAAGATAACACGAGGAGGGATCTCGCTAAGCTTGAAGAATGGTCAAGAATTTGACAGATAAGATTTAATGCTAAAAAATGCAGGGTCGTGCATTTGGGCTGCAAAAATCCAAGGGAGCAGTACAGTGTAGGGGGTGAAGTACTTCTGTCTACGAAAGAAGAGCAGGACCTGGGCATGATTATTTCCGATGATCTTAAGAGCAGCTAAACAGGTAGAAATGGCGACAGTGAAAGCCAGAAGGATGCTTGGGTGCATAGGGAGAGGAATGGCCATCAGATAAAAAGGAATGGCCTCTGAATAAGTCTTTGGTGAGACTTCATTTGGAGTACTGTATGCAGTTCTGGAGACCACACCTTCAAAAGGATATAAACAGGATGGAGTCTGTGCAGATGGTGAAAATCCAAAATTGTTACTGGACTTTGTCATAAGGAATATAAGGACAGACCTAAAGATCTCAATATGTATAGTATACTTTGGAGGAAAGGCGGGAGAGAGGAGATATGATAGAGACATTTAAATACTTCCATGGCATAAATGCACAGGAAGAGAGCCTCTTTCAATTGAAAGAAAGCTCTGCAATGAGAGGACATAGAATGAAGGTGAAAGGGGACAGATTCAGAAGTAAGATGCTGAAATATTTCTTTATAGAAAGAGTGGTAGATGCGTGGAATAGTCTCCCACTGGAGGTGGTAGAGACCAGGACAGTATCTGAATTCAAGAAAGCATGGGACAAACACAGAGGATCTCTAAAGGGAAAAAAGGGAGTATAGTAATTGGTATGGAAGCTAGACGGCATAGGCTGTATGATCTTTTTCTGCCGTCATGTTTCTAGGTAATATCCAGATGGATGTGAATACTGCAGCAAATGCAATTATAAAGCACAACAAAACGGGTCAAGCAATTCTCTTCTTAAAACTAACTTTCCTGGTGCATCCTTGTTCTTATTCCAAAATTTCATGGAGACGAAGTCTGACAATTGTTACAATGTGCATTCACTCTACACTATTAGCAATATTAATTATGCCATTAGCAAAGCTAACAGCAGTCTCTAACTTTCAAAATGCACCGAGACATACCAGGCCCAGGAAAATAAAGGAAGGCCAAATTTGGTTATACTATTCTCCACTATATAATGTGAGATGGAAACTGGATAATTCTGGCTCAGCCGGGACGGCCTGAAACTATCCTGGCTTTTTAAACTCTTTCCCACAAATAATTTTGGGAGTTCCAATCTTGCTTCTATTGTTCAGAAAACAGGACGTCGGACCCCTTATGGAACATGGTAAAATCCTGACCAGTGCTCCAGCCACTCGATTGATTTATTTATTTCATACCACTTTTCAACAGATTAGGTAAAGACTGATCTATATGGTTACCATAATAACATATAAGTACAAGCACAAAACTAAGCAATAAATACGATACCCTTGGTAAACAATTTAAAACATTACATATCCTCTCAATATCTAATCAAAAGCTTGAGCCAGCAAGTAGGCCTTCAATTGTATCCTGAATATCAAATACTGCTTTTTTTTTAGTCTGCCACCATTTTAGGCAAAGACACCCAAAGCTTAGGTCCCCAACTAAAAATGCAACTTAATATAAAATATGTAATCTGGGATCCTTAATAAACGGAACTTCGAACAAGAACATACCAACTGATTTCAGATCCCCAAAATCCCTATACAACATAACTACTAATTATTTACAGTGCTACTAGGCATACTCAATGTTGTACTCATGCACATAAAAGACACTCCCTGCTCCACGAGCTTATAAACAGGACACACAGGGGGCTAGGGTAATTCTTTGAGGGAAATGATTAAATGTACATGAGTGTAGAAACATAGCTTCAAAAAGATGGATTTTTAACCTGGATTTGAAAAGGACCAGAGATGATGCCTGATGTACTGGAATACTGCATAACAAGATGGAAAGAAAATCTGTGTGATATGCAGGACCCTCACTATTAAATGCCTTAAAGATCAAGTTTAGTTTGTTAAGTCGCAGGCAGCCAGCATGACAACATCAGAGTAATCGTGTCCTTAGATCTGGACCCTGTAAGCAATCTAGCCACAGAATTTTGAACAGTTTTGTAATGCCTTTATTTGACCAGCTGGGAGAGCTAAATAAAGAGTGTTGCAAAAATCAAGTACCCTTATAACTAAAGCTTACAGAGCTTCATAGTTCCTCTACTCTGCAGAAAGGTGGGGAAAACCATCCTGTCATCCCACACACGAGAAATACAGTCATCCCACGCATCCTGCACTATTCATAGAGAACGTCTGTTCCACTCATTTGGGGGTTTTTGTAAGAGAAGGGAGGAGGGACTGTTTAAAAATGCTCATTAACCAGCATCTGGCTTTGGAAGACTTGTCTTCCATACTCTGAATGACTATCATTGACGACTTGCCTTCATTCCTCACTAGATGCTGTGCCAAAAATATTTGATGTAAGGTGTCAGAAGAGGTTTCAATTCACAGATGGTCTTCAAATAGACTTTTCTTTTCTTTTAATAGTGCTACGTCCTTAGCTATAGCTGCTGCTGAAATTAAGTACTAGATAAAGCTCACATCAACAAAAAATATATGCCACATATAGAGCTCTATGCTTATCAATTCAAATAATAATTTTGCTGGAATTATTAAAGTACTTCTGTGAGATGAGGCTGCAAGATCTCTGGAAGTTCTTCCCTACAGTTGCCAATATTCAGAAATGCAAAAGGTAAGGAAAGTTTTGCATAAAGCTGGATAACAGAATATTAACTCCTTCTGGTTTACTATAGTTTTGATTTAGGGTCCAAAGATGCTACAGTAAACCAATTGCAAGCCCCAAAATCCCCAGTAGTAGGTCAGAGAGCATTATTGGCCCAGATAGTGAACTTACACTAGGCCCAGCATGAGGAAAACAATGAACGTAAAATCATCAAAGTGCCGGAAGCTTGAACTGCTGCCCAAGAATGGAGGGAACTGAATAATTTCTTACCGTATCTACTGATGGATGTCCTGGATATGCTTGCAGAGGCAGGGATGTTGTAGGAAGAAGTCTGCTTAGGGACAAGAGCCACCAATGACCGATCAGACACCTGCAAAAGATGGGAAAGAAGGTGAGCAGTTGCTGCTTTTTTTCGCTTTTTCTTTTAAAGAGTGTTGCTGGTAGTCACAATGTAAATTTCTCTCCAGTGGAACAGAGTGGCAAGATGTTACGCCTTCCACATATTGTATAGTTTCACTGTCTCAGATTTGAGGCCAAGAATGTGCATCTTAACCAGAGGGCCAGAAAGGAAAAACCACTACGTGTCCATACCTACATCTCGTTCACCAATATCTCCATAATGGGATGCATGAAAAAATACAGAAAGTAGTGGGAATTGTCCCTCCTAGCATGAGACAACATAGGCCACTCTTAAAGTGTGCACACGTTTTATAAGTCCCTTCAACAAAATGAGAGTTAAACATTCAAGCAAATTTTAAAAGCTGATCACTTCTAATCTTGCCATTTCTCCTCATGGGTAAAGTGATATGCGGGAGGGCACCATAGTCAAGCCACCCATCCTATGCTTGAGATGTCTGCATGTGAGAAAGGAGGAATGCTGTCATGTGATGGTGAGATGCCATGATTTATGTCCAGTTTGCTGTCATAGCTGGGGAAGCTGGACTCAAAAACCCTTAAGGAGGCTGATGAATGAAGGCGACAAACAGAGAACACTTTTGATCATTTTGATTGAAGATTGCATCCTATCCAGTAAGAACGAGGGATTGTGGATGATCTAATTAAAGCCGTAACACAAGGGAAATAAAAAGGCTATAATAATGTTATGGACCATAAAGCATTCTTATTAAACCATTTTTTATTTTAACAAGTTTTATGAACTTTAAAAGTTTGATTTATGGTTGTACAAGCAATAAAACCATCTTTCAGAACCTTATATTGTCTGTCCCTCTCTGACATCAAAAGGATTAATTACTGAAAGTCAAACTATAAATGAATATTAGCACTAACGAGAATTCTATTATAGCTGTTTTAAGTGGTGATGTTTAATTTTACCCTCCCAATAAATCTGATTATCATTGGAAAGTTTTATTATTTTTTTATCTTATAGATTCATTGAGATTCAGTAGATTCCCTCACAATCAATTTAGACTCTTCTTTCGCGCCCCCCCCTTGTTTTTATTTCCTTAAAATCCAGGGCATTAGTTGCTATTTCAGGTAACTAAAGCCACAAGTTGTCATTGTTATTGCTTCTCTATAAAGGAACCTATTTAGAATGGATTAATTGCAGCTTTAAATCACCAAGAACCCATCAATGGTTTATATTGATCCATAACTTTAAATAGTCTTTCAGTACAGTACATCTAGTCTGTTTGGGTTTCTAGTGTTTTATCCTTTGTAACATAGTATATGACGGCAGATAAAGACCAGTATAGTCCTTCAACAAACAGTCCTCCTATTACCTACAAACATTACTAAACAAGCAATACTACCTGAAGCAAAAGAGAAACCACCAAGAATGTGTTGACCATACCGCATGAAAAAACGGAATGCCCTTGAAAAGCACACAATATGCATGCCTAACTCTACGTCCCAAGCCTGTGGAACTTACTCCCTGAAAATATCAACAATACCAACAACTTACTCGCCTTCTGAAAGTTACTAAAAACACACTTGCTCTCTGAACATTTTGGTCCCACAACATAACCTACCCCCCCCCCCCCGTCTCCTCCACATTACCATAACCCCTTATCACGCATAACATTTCAAAAGAAGCGCCTCAAGGCGCTGCTCGCCACCGCTACAGCCACAAGCCTGATCGCGAAAGAAAGCCCCTCCCCGATCACTTCCACAAGGCCAAACAGGTCCACCAGAACCCCTGGACACAGCAACATTTCAAAAGAAGTTCCTCCAGGCACTGCTCGCCATCGCTATAGCCATCATAAGCCTGATTAGCTTCAGAGAGGAGAGTGGGAAGGAAAGCCCCTCCCCAATCACTTCCACAATGTCAAGCAGGCCCACCAGAACCCACTGACACACAGCATTTCAAAAGAAGCGCCTGCGGATGTGCCTGCACCTGAGGTCCTCACCAGAGGGCCCTTTGGCATGGCTCTTAGACGCAGACCAAGGGAGACATTGAGAGGACACAACCAACAAGATGACTTTACCCAGAACCACACTTACCAGCACAAAATCCTCCTAATAGCTATCTCACACAGAATGGCCACCAAATCCTCTCTCTGGGATACCGGAGGACTGCAGACACCTATCCAGCAAAGCAACATGCACTCCCAGGTAGACCGCTCAATATGTTGCCATACAATCTCTTACCTTACTTTGTCATGTTACTACTGCTGCTATTACTTTTAACGACGACACATGTGCTTGCCTCTCAAAGTAATAACATTCCAATCCATCACCGACCTCGACTTCCCATTCTAAATCCCAGCTTGCAAAATCACCACACAGATTATTTGAAATGAAAGCCACTAAGCAACAGAAACCAGACATCAAGCTGAAGCACCCACCAGATTCAATCAAATGTTTCCTCATCAAGGAATGCTCAATACACAACAAGATCCACATGATTACTGACTACATACATTTCAACATGGACCTTATGTGCATCACAGAAAGCTGGATCTAAAACTTGGACAATGTCCTACTCAATCAGCTAGTACCCCTACACTACAAATTTTTCAGCTGCCCCAGAACCATGAAAAGAGATGGAGGAGTCCTAATATTAGCCAAAAAGCACCTAAATTTAACCACGATTAATTCACTATCACCAACAGAGGACATGCCATCTGCTTAGCATATCGTACACCCTCCTCGAAGACAGAAGACCTTTCAGACTTGCTTGAAAAAGCCTGCACTCACTATCTAACAAACTCTTCTTTCTCCTGGGTGATCTAAACCTCTCATCCACCTCTACGAAACAAGAGTGCATTCACCAATGCAGTGGAAGCTCTCCAACTACAACAGATAATTCAATGTGCCCACTCACTCTAGAGGATCTACCCTAGACCTCATTTTAACACTTAGTTATCTCCCCACAACTGACTTCCGCACTCAGACCTAGTGCCATGGTCAGACCACTCAATAATATCACTTATTCTCCTAACCAGTACCCTAGATACATTACCCCTTGGCCTACAGCCACAAACACACCATTTCAAAGCATTCAACGCGAAAACCTTCCTAGAGGACATCTCTCCAATCTTAGTAGCTTACCTTGTTGACTTAAGACAACCTCATCCACTCCTGGAACTCAGTAAGCTTCCTCCTTCACCACAAGATGCCACAAGACCCCCATCCAGCACAACTCACCTGCTCTGGTTCTCTCCAGAACTCAGACCCGCCAGACAAGAACTCAGACAGATTAAAAGAAGATGGAAGCACACTCAAGAAGTATCCATAAAACAACAATACATCATCAAATAATGAGAATACACCAATATGCTTAACAGCAGCAGAAAAGAATACTGCACTAACAATCATGAAATCCCTCAACCGTCCAAGAGAATTGTTCTCCATCATATCTACCCTCACCAAAGACCCCACAGCAACACTTCCTTCAAACCCAAAAGACAAACTACACCTCCAGACTATGGCCAACTACCTTTACAACAAGCAACCTTCAACGCCTCCTCAATCCAAAAATGTTCTACATAAGTAGGATAAAGCACTGCAAACTCACATCTGGGACTCCTTTAGATTAATTAATGAATGAGAGCTCACCCACATTATCCAAATCATCAATAGCACTAGCTCCCCATGGACCACTGCCCAGTCTCCTGGAAAAAATCCCTCCAGTCTGAATTTGCACCAATTATTCTGAAGATAGTGCACTCCTCCCTATCACAGGGACACTTATCTTCTACCCTGAAATAGGCATCAATGTGACCCATCCTAAAGAAATCATCAATGGATCAGACTAATCCTAGCTCATATTGACCAATTGCCAGTATTCCATTCCTCTCCAAGATAATTGCAAAGGCTGTACAACTTCAAGAACACACCGATACCCATGCCACCCCTTGATCCACAACACCACAGTTTCCACCCTCAACACGATATCGACACCCTATTCACAGCCCTCTTCAACACATTAATCAGGATTCTAGACAAGCCACATCAAGGATTTATTATGATCTTTCTAGACATCAGTGCCGCATTTGAGTCACTATCACACAAACACACTACTTACAAGGCTCAGTGACGTAGGTCTCCATAAGAACACAATAAATTGGTTTACTTTTTCCCTCGCTAATAGAATGCTACAGGTAAGTTGGTCATGACAAATCCAACCACTTTAGACTAATAGGGCATACCACAAAGTTCAGCATTATCAGCTCTCTTATTCAACATCTACATTCAGCCTATTTGTAATATACTCAGGAAATTCAAAATGCATTTTCATCTATATGCCGACGACATCATGTTCTACATGCCCTTCCACACTCTTACCCCAGATTTCTCGATCATTTCTGATTGTCTCTCAGCCATCACAGACCACCTCGCTGAACTTAACCTAGCAGTAAATAACAGCAAGGCAGATGCATTTCTGGTCACAAGAAACCCCTCCTTCAAACCGCCAGAGAAACTCATGTTCTAAAACACAGAGATCATGATAAAAAGCCTCGGCATAACACTGGACCATAACCGCAACATGCTTTCTCACATCAAGAAGTCAGACAATACAGCCTATCTGAACTAAAATCCCCCCTGCATTTATGACCATTACAATATGATGACTTCAAAACAGTTTTTCAGACCATTATAACACCCCATCTCGACTACAGCAACATACTTTACCAAGGGCTGCCAAAACAAGCACTGTACTCACTTCAACTAGTTCAGAATACAGCTGCTAGAATCCTGACAGGAAGGCAACACATCACACCAATTCTAAAGAACCTTCACTGGCTACCGATAGCCCAAAAGACAAAATACAAGGTCATAACCACCATCTACAAAATCATCCATAACACATCAGCTCCCTGCCTGGGAGACATAGCAAATAGAACACCCTCAACAAGGCCTTAGAAGAACAGCAAATCAGAACCTTCTAGTCATCCTCCCCCCCCCCACCCCCTTCAAGACCAGGACCACGCAGCAAACAAACAATAGAGCCTTTTCCCTGCTTGCTCCAACAATTTGAAATTCACTTACGGAAGCTATCAGATCAGCACAGTCAACTCAAGACCTTAAACTATTAAAAACACATCTGTTTATTGAACACTTTGGTCCAAATGATATCACTTAACTACACACACCATAACCCCAACCCTGCTCTATGAACATCTATAAATACCTGTTTTGTTAGCTCCAAGTTTGCTTCCCCTTTTATATGTATCACAAAATACTTGTGTTTGTTGTTCCACGTAAACCGCCTTGGCATAAAGGCAGTATAAAAAAATGTCAAATTAATAAATAACCCCACACCTATTGTAAATATGTTACTTCATCTACATACAAGCTTGTACTGCTCTATGTAAATGAGATTGGACGGTCCTAAGTATTTAAGCATATGAGGACAGACCAAAGGATCTTAGAGAAAAGACGGGATAGAGGAGATATGATAGAGACGTTTAAATACCTCTGTGGCATTAATGCACAGGAGGAGAGTCTTTTTCAAATTAAAGCAATCTCTGCTACGAGGGGACGTAGGATGAGGGCGAAAGGGGATAGACTCAGGAGTAACATACGGAAATAGTTCTTTATGGAAAGAGTGGTAGCTGCGTGGAATAGTCTTATCTTTATCTTTATTGGTAGTATTTGATAGACCGCCTATTGCCGGAGCGTCAAAGCGGTGTACAATAATAACAAGGTGCAGCTGGTGAAAGTAAAGGAGGAAAAAGGAACGCCATTGGTATGATAGGAGAGCAAGTAGGAGAGAAAAGCATAGTAAGGACAGTAATAAACCCAGGAGGAATATCACAGATAAAGACAAAGGGGAAGAAAGGTAGGGCTGGTAGGGGGGACAGAGGGGGCTGTAGACCTAAGTACCAATCATAACAAAGGGGATATTACAAAGGAGAGTGGTTTAGCGGCATCTTGGTGAGAGGAATTCGGGAGGGATGGGAATATCATAGGCCTGGCAGTAGAGGTGGGTCTTGAGAAGGGCCTTGAACCAGGTGAAGGATGATTCAGTACGAAGAAGATGGGGAAGAGAATTCCAGAGGGAAGAACTCAGAAAGAAAAAAGCAGCATGACGGGTCGATTTGAGGTGGGCCTGGGCAGGAGACAGAAGGAAAAGACGATTACCAAAGGCAGAATGAAGTAGATGGGGAGTGGGCTGTAGGTAGACGATGTCGGCGAGGTACTGAGGGGTACTGGTATGAAGAACCTTGTGGGTAATGGTGAGAAGCTTATATAAGAAACGGACTTTAATAGGGAGCCAGTGAAGGGAGAGAAGACATGGAGTCACGTGATCCCAAGGGGAGGAGTGAGTAAGAAGATGTGCAGCCGTGTTCTGGACTAGTTGGAGCTGATGAAGCTGATATTGGGGGAGACCAGCGAAGAGTGAGTTGCAATAATCAAGTCGGGTGATCCCCAGAGAAAGGACAAGAGTAGTGAGGGAGGAGAGGGAGAGAAAAGGACGAACGGCTCAGATTCTACGGAGGTGAAAGAATGAGCTACGCACAAGTGTGGAGATATGTTGGTGAAAGGAAAGAGAGGAATCGAGAGTAACACCAAGGTAGCGAAGAACAGGAACCAGAGGAATCACAGAAGTGGACATAAGAGGTGTCACGGTGGGGGAGGGGGTACCCAAGGTGAACCAAATAGCGGCCGACTTAAAGGGATTAGCATGGAGGTAGTTACTAGTGAACCAGTCAGAGACAGAGGCAAGGCAGGTGTTGAGAGCAAGGAGATCCAGAGCTGAGGGGCTAGTATGGTGAACCAGAAGAATTTCATCAGCAAAAAAATAAACAGAGATGCCAGCCTGTTGTATGAGCAGGGCCAAGGGAGCAAGAAAGACATTAAAGAGAAGGGGAGCGAGGATGGAGCTCTGGGGGACGCCACAGTGCAGAGGGAGGGAAGGAGAAGTGATGGATCCTGAACAAACGGCGAAAGTGTGAGATGAAAGGAAAGACCGAAACCACTGAAGGACAGTGCCATGGATACCAAGATCTGATAGACGAGTGAGGAGAGTGCAGTGATCCACCATGTCAAACGCAGCAGAAAGATCCAGGGAAACAGCGATAGATATGTCACCACGGTCGTGAGAGCGGTGTATCTCGCTAAGAAGTGCCAAGACAATCGTTTCAGTGCTATGGTCGGTCCTGAATCCAGATTGGCGGGGGTGAAGTGAAAGGGTGGAGTTGAGGTGAGAGGTAAGTTGGTGAAAAACAAGTCTCCCTGTGAAGGTGGTACAGAAGACGACTTTGGCCCATGCCTTCTTGAATTCAGATAAACACAGAGATCTCTAAAGGAAAAACATGGGACTGTAAAGCTTAGTAATTGGAATGGAAGGGCAGACTGGATACGCCATATGGTCTTTCTCTGCTGTTATTTTTCTGTTTCTATTCTGGCCACCAATTGTCAGTCTTAATGATCACCATGGCTCTCTTCCTATTTGCTCCAGCCCACACAATGCACAGAAAACGTTTCTTAGAGTTTGAACCAGGGACCTTCCACAGTGTCCAATGTTGCCTTTAAGCAATGGGACTGGCCTGTGTGCTGCTTTTTTAACTGTCTATTCCCCCAGTTCTAGTCTCTTGTATTTTCACTTCAGCCAATTGTCATCTCTGCCAGTGCCCTTTTGTCCTGTCATATATAAACATATTTTATATTTCCAAATTATTAAAACAATAAATGTGTGATACCTCCTTTCTTCCACTATTTGACATGGTAGAACAGGTGGAATAAATTGCTCTACTCATTCCTCCTGGTCGAGCTCTTTCTCAGAAAAGTTACCTGATAGTGCATTAGAGTGTTCAGCCTCTTCCAGTCCCCCTCGATCTTGGTAGTGATATCTTCATCCTGTAGGACTACACGTGCTATCCGACCCTGGCGCCATTCTGTGGGGGCAAGAAGGAAAGCACAGGAAATGTTCAAGGATTCACCATGATGATAGTCTGTAAGCGAGTACGCTCTAGTGATGGATAACCTGCTGTGGCTCAAGCTAAAAGTGACATCAAAAGAGCTGTTACTGTTGGTAGAGACTGCTGCCAGGTGAGCTACAATTCAAGAGTACATGGGCTTGTAAATGCTCTTGCAAACCACCCAGAATGCGGTATATAATCTTTGGCACTACATGGATTACACTAGAAAATGTCAGGTACAGGTTTTACAGGAGAAGGATAAATAATCTCACCGTACAGAATTTCTTGAAACCAGTATCAAACCTCTTAATCCATGAGAGGGTAAGCCAGATGGCTTGTCTGTGTTTTACTTAAGATACAGGAACGCTTAAGAGATCAGGGGGACAAATTAAAAACCATTTCTGTGGGTAACCACTTCATTACTCACGGACACATGCTTTTATAACACTAGTTGCCCTAAGTGCAGATAGAAGGAAGCATCTACATGTTCACTTGCTCTAGAGGAGAGCGTTTCTGGAGATGGGATTTGGATCTGTGTACATAGTTTTAGAAGTGATTCCATATAGAACAGTGTTTACACGCACAAGTAGATACTTATGAAATTGTCCTGGCGTACAGTCACACTAAATATGATCTCAGAAAACAGTGCGATATGTGTAAGTGTTCAGGAAGGAGGGGGGAAATCAGGACTTACGCATGAATCTTATTAAAAAGATGAAGCGTAAGTTCCCATTCTCGTCAGCACTCGGATGCACAGAGGTATTCCTTCCTTGGAGTGGGTGCAATTGTATGCAGCAGCTTTCGGGAAGGTAATTTTAATAAAGGCAACCTATGAGCCTGTGCGCCTTCACTGTCTAGGCACCATGTTCTAAAACTATCCCATCCCCCCTTGTACTTCTGGGTATTGAAAAGTATGCACATATTTTAACTTGGAGAAAGTACCCGCACAAATTAACAGGTATAGTTGTGTACCAGGGTTGTTCCTGGGCTAGTTTGCTTTTACTCTGAAAATCCAGAAATGTCCATGAAGTGAAAATTACAGATGGGCATTTACAAAGAAATGCCCCAAAACTAAAAGTTTTCATTAGGAAAGAGTTTACCCTGAAGTGCTGTGACCTCTCCTCACTAAGACTAATATAAAAGGAAAGATGTATGATTTGGTCTAAACATGTATTTTAGGGTGCGAGGAGAGGTCACACATCTAAAGCTGGAGACCAATCCTGAGCCCATACAGTGACCACAAAGGCTGGAACCTATGTAATGGTCCAGGCCAGGCAGAAACATTTGCTCAAGAATCAACATGAATCGGCTTTGTCTGGCATCCGCTCTGAAGGAAACTTACAGAAATGATGTGAATGTTATCTCTTGACTTGCAGCCCCACGTGGGACCATCTGTTACAAATTAACATGTGCAAAGAGTGAGACAGAATCGGCTCTGTTACCAGCTGCATCAGTGCTGTGTCTGCTGCCCTCACGGACATCCTTTCACCTTAGAAAATGAAGAAAGGGTGGGCGAGTTTGGGGAATTACGACCATCTTGATTTGCACCTGTTGGGCCTCGAAGTGGCAAGAAAGCACTCTGACACAAGAGACCTTTTGAGTTTTCACAACACCTTTCTACTCTCTCTCCTGGAGAGAATCACATCTCCTTATTTTGGACTTCCATTATTAACATTCTTTCTTATCATCACACAGGAGGGAGCCAAGCTTCCTTAAGTACTTCACTTCTTTTAACCAAAGGAGAACCTAAATAGATACTAGGGTGATTGTACAGTTCCATGTCAAGGATTTGCAACATTGCAGGCACAGAGATGCAATTCTCTTTTTCTTAGTGAAATGAGAAACATCTCTGTGCATGCAATAGCAGGACTGGCTTACCCTGTTCCTTCTGACATACAGCAGTAGGATCACCCTAGTAAATCTTTGACCATTTGTCATACTGATGGACAGCATTTTTCAGAGACTGCCCATGTAGAATCTCCTGAAAATAAAATCTAAGAAAGAGAACTCCAGCATTTTGCAGAGAGGATATAACAATCCACCCTATTAGTATGCAGAGATGTTTCTTTCTACCAAAATGCTTCATTTCTGTGGAGGGACAGCCCAATGCATCTGTCGCTTGCCCTTGGAAAATGGGCTCTCAGGTTGGTGTGTCCATCAATAAGGAAATGACTGTGGAGGCCCAGGTACTGCATTAATACTCAGGTACAACACACACAAGATTTCTGTAATCCTTGCATTGCCCTGGGCCAGGCTCTAGAATTTGCCCTTAGGTTTCCAGTCGCACTAGACCTACTATATAAACACCAGCAAGCAGAGAAAACAGGTTAGTATTTAGTTCTCCTTTGTCAACCCCCCACCCCCATGCAAGCGCATTAGGGAATACATATACCTAAGTCCATGTCAACAGCCCGTGGTCTCTGAGAATACGGAACATTCTTGTACACAGCATCCAAAATCTTCTCTTTCACTTGAGTAATCGTGTCACAGTTCAATACTTTCACTGGAATCTCAGGACTGTTCTCGTTATCGGGATTGACACAGTTGAGAATCTGCGGGACAATAACCAGCATCAGCCCTTTCTCCAGGCAGAGTGAGAAGGTGGATATGGCTTGCAGAACATTCCTGCCCAACATATCAACTTACAAAACGACAGCAGGTATATATTTCTTAGTTAATTAGCAACTTTAACATTTTCAAGTTTAAAAGGCGGTTGGAAAATTGGCCATCTTGTGTACTTGTGAAAGGTTAAGGTGGCGATTGCTATAAAGCGGAGTTTTCTAGTTTCAAATCTATGCATGAAATTTTAGTCATAAGGGGAACCACCGAAAAAGCTGGTGAAGGTCTTAGTGGGTGTTTTGCCTTTAAGTATTTTTCACAGTGAAAGTTAGTGCAAGGACAGTGAGTAAAAGATTTCCCCATGCCCCACACAAGGTCAGCAATAAAATTCCAGCAGTGGCTGGAGAATTGCTGCATATCACAAGTTACATAAGAACTGGGGTCAGACCAAAGGTCCATCAAGCCCTGTGTTCTGTTTCCATCCAGGTCCCAAGTACATGTCAGGGGAAGAGAATGTACTGTTGCCTTTTAGGTGGGTAGGGAGTAGAAGAGGGAGATTCATTGGGATGCAGGACTTGCAAGAACCATTCCAAAGCTTTAGTTTCACTTTAAATCTTTACACAAAAAAGATGGACTTTGCAGTCTTTAAAATGCAGGACTACATATGAAATGAAGCCCTCAGACTCCCGCTTGGAGTGAAACATTTCTGCAGCCGTTACAGGCAAGTGTCATTTCTCCCCAGAACATACCAGCGTTTTGTACTCGATCTGCTGCCGAATTAGCTTGTCCTCGCTCAGTGAATATCGTGCTTCACCGGTAATTGCATCAATCGGGCCCTTTTCCATCTGCTGTTTAATGGCGCAGTAAAGCATAAACAGAGGTTCCCCAGCACACTCCTATAGGAACACCCCCATTCCCCCCAAAAAAGAGAAAAAAACATTTTCAATCAAAACAGGGTAAAGCGCAACAATGAGAGAACTCGAGGCCCCAGCCAACCACAATCAAGGCAAGAAGCCGCAAAACACAGAGAGGGTAATTCTGGAAAGGATTTTTCAATGTAAAAGGCTTCTAATTTCACAAAATTGCCCCACAGGTTCTGCATGTAGAAGTACGCACATAGCAGAACACACTATCTTGTCACTGCTTTCGGATCTTGATCCCCTTATTCTTCTATTCACCTCCTATGTGTTCCCTTCCTTGACATATCCTAGTCCCCAGCTATTCTGTTGTCTGTCTTGACTAGACTGTGGGTTCCTCTGAGCAGAGACGGTCTCCTACATGCTATGTAAAGCGCTGCATAGGATTTGCAGCACTATACAAATGATCAATAGTAGTACTAGTAGTAAATACGTGTAGAGGTGTTTTACTACTACTACTAAACATTTATAAAGCACTACAAGGCATACGCAGATAGAGAAATCCCTACTCATCAGAGCTTACAATCTAATCAAGACAGACAAGACCCAAGATAGGAATAAGGATAGAATAGGGAAGGGGAAGGGGACACAAGGGACTAAGGGATCAGGTGCCAAAAACAGCCTCAAAGAGGGGAGCTTTTAGCATAGATTTGTAAAGGAGCAGAAATGAAGCCTGATGTACAGACTCTGAAAGTTTGTTCCAGGCATAAGGAGCAGCAAGGTGAAAGGAACGAAGTGCGGAGTTGGCAGTGGAAGAAAAGGGCAAAGAGAGGAGCAAGCCAGTAGAAGAGCAGAGCTCACAAGGAGGAGTGTAGGGGGAGACGAGGGAGGAAAGGTAGCGAGGAGCAGAAGAATGAATGCATTTAAAGATCAGAAGGAGGAGTGTAGGGGGAGACGAGGGAGGAAAGGTAGCGAGGAGCAGAAGAATGAATGCATTTAAAGATCACAAGGAGGAGTTGTAGGGGGAGACGAGGGAGGAAAGGTAGCGAGGAGCAGAAGAATGAATGCATTTAAAGATCAGAAGGAAGAGTTTGAATTGGATACGGAAACAGAAGGGAAGCCAATGAAGTGACTTGAGAAGAGGGGTGGTATGAGTATATCAAGGCTGGCGAAAGATTAGTCGCGCAGCAGAGTTCTGAATAGATTGAAGGGGAGAGAGATGACTCAGAGGGAGACCAACAAGGAGGAGGTTGCAGTAGTCAAGATGAGAAGTAATTAGAGAGTGGATAAGTGTTTTAGTAGTGTGTTCAGAGAGGAAGGGGTGAATTTTGTTAATGTTATAGAGAAAGAAACAATGGGTTTTAGCTATCTGTTGGATATGTGAGGAGAAGGAAAGGGAGGAATCAAATGACACCAAGGTTACAGGCTAGGGAAACAGGAAGTAGAAGAGTGTTATCAACAGAGAAAAAGAAAGGAGCGGGGGGAGAGGAAGGTTTAGGTGGAAAAATAAGAAGTTTGGTTTTGTCCATGTTTAGTTTCAAACGGCGGTGATACATCCAGGTGGCGATGTCAAAAGAGACAGGCAAGGATACGGGCCTGGAGTGCTGGAGAAGTATTACATGTAGAAAAATAGATCTGAGAATCGTCAGCATAAAAATGATACTGAAAGTCATGGGAGGAAATGAGAGCGCCAAGAGACTGAGTGTAGAGAGAGAAAAGGAGAGGCCCAGAACAGACCCTTGAGGTAGAACAACTGAGAGTGGGATAGTAGTAGAAGAGGAACCACCAGAACAAACACTGAAGGAGCTCTGGGAGAGATAAGAAGAGAACCAGGACAGCCCCTGAAACCAAGTGAGGACAATGTGTCAAGGAGAAGGTGGTGGTCAACATCATCAAAAGCAGCAGAAAGGTCAAGAAGGATAAGGATAGAGTAGAGGCTCTTATATTTAGCCAAGAACAAATCACTGGAGACTTTGGCAAGTGCAGTTTAAGTAGAATGTAAAGAACAAAAGCCAGACTGAAAAGGATCCAGAAGTGCTTGAAAAGAAAGAAATTCAAGACAACAGCGAAGGACTGCACACTCAAAATGTTTGGAAACGAAGGGAAGAAGGGAGATAGGACGATAATTAGAAGGAGAGCTAGGATCAAGAGAAGGGATGTGACCACAGCAGGCTTGAAGGCTGCAGGGACCGTAGCAGTGGATAGGGCGAGGTTGAGAATATGTGAAATGGAACGGATCACAGAGCAGGAGATGGAGGTAAGGAGATGGGTGGGGATAGGATCAGAAGAGCAAGTAGTAAGTTTGGAGGAGGATAGAGGATGAGAGGTTTCATCCTCAGAGATCATGGAAAAGGATGAAAGGGTAACAGAGATTGATGGGAAAAATTGGTACTGAGGAGGGGGAAAAGGGAATGAAGTTGTTCTATAGGTAACTGGAGAATAATCTTGTGGATTTTGTTATGGAAAAGGTCAGCAGGGTTTGGGCAGAAAGAGAAGGGTAGGTTGGAGGGGTAGGCGCCTTGAGGAGAGAGAGAAAAGACAGAGGGGGTCAATGGCAAGAGAAGTAGTCAGGTGGGCTTAGTAGTTTTGCTTGGCAAGTGCTAAGGCTAACTGGAAGGAGATAAGCATGAATTTGAAGTGAAGAAAGTCTGAAAGGGAGCGAGATTTGAGTCACGTGTGCTCAGCTAAGCAGGCACAGTAGCGGAGGTGGCGGTTAGTTGAGGACAGCCAGGGCTGGGGTGTAGTGCATTTTACAGATCATGGGATGGGTGGAGCAAGAGTATCTAGAGCAGAGGAGAGGGCAGCATTATAGGTAACTAAACTGTAGTCTGGATGGAGTTATGTAGTGTGCTGAAAAGTGCTTAAAATATGAACCACCAAGCCTACTTCACCTGCTTGCAAACGTGCAGGGGGTGCATTTTATCTGCAATTTCAACAGCTTTGGTGGGGCTCTTTTATAAAGACATAAAGGCACCTATGTTGTCTTTATAAAATAACCTCTAAAAAGCTGCCTACGTAGCCCCCCCCCCTCAACCTTAGGCAACCTCTTATATAAAATGACCCTCGTAATATGCGCATCTCATCTCTCCCTCCTTCTTTCAATACAGCAGCAGCCAGTATCTATCTGTGGTTAACTGATGCCCAGAGAGCTTCTGATCCTTTCCCAGTAACCACGTCTTTGCTCCAGTTGTGTTCGGGCACAGTGGAAGAAGCTTTAAGGTAGCTCACAAGTCTGTATAATGATTTCCTAAGTGAAGTCCAGGATTCTTCGAGGGAAGAGAGCAGACCAAAAAACAAAGTGCCTTAATTTAGAAAAGAATCTTGGGTCAATTTTACGTCGATACGGTCACCGTATTAAGTTATTCAACACCTCGGTCCATATAAGCAGCAGCTCTGAATCTACATATTAAGTGACGATCACACCAGACGTGCCTTTGCCTCTCCCCCAATTGAACTCATTATCCAGATAAAATCTGGCCATATCAATTTAAGTGACCCAGTTTTATTCAGATAATTAAAAAAAAATACACGGACTGGCGAGTTATGCATTTGTTTATGCCAGTGAACTCATAAGCTGCTTTAAATATGAAGCCATTTTTTATCTTTATAGGGAAAGCATTTACAATCACCCGTATGTTGGAAATGCAGCGCACATAAGCAGCTGAAATAACATCTAAAGCACGGTGTGTGCGGAAGGCATGGAGAAGCTTGGTCCTTCGCTATGTCAGGTTAACCACTTCCCCATACTGGAGACAAGTTTGATCTTGTTTCCGAAGGCGAGAGTACGTCCCTACTGCAGCGCTTACCTTTAAGAACCTCTGCAGCAGGAAAGCAAACCAATTGGTGAGCATCTTCTCAGCAACAGACTCCGTCCTGGGGAAAGGAACAGCCAGCAGTAGCAGACATCTGTTTGACAATTTCATTTCAATTTCCGCCCCCTCCCCACAAAGTCCTTCTTTGCATCCCTTTCTTCCTCCCCCCCCCCCAAAAAATAACAATCACTCACCCCCACCCAACCTTTCATGAGGAGCTAAAAATCACCTGATTTTTCTTTCCTGAGCACCAGCACTCCAGCTGCTGTGGAGCCGATCCAATGAAGGTGGCGTGGTCTAGCGTAGACTCCTAAATGGCCACTGGTTTCTAAGGGGCCACTTTTGGCAGCACTAATTAGAGCTGTGTGAGGCACTACATTGGAGCAAGAGAGATTGTACAACTTTGCCGTCCTTAATGCATAGAAATAGAGAAGCTAGCCACAGGTGAACTCCTCCAGGTCCATCCAGTCTACCCAGTGTCTTTATCTGCTGCACTCTGGCGTCATCACAGTGTTGTGCTTAACTTGAACCATTCAGCCAGAAGGCTACTCTGGTCCTGTGAAAAGTTCTTCCTTAGCCTACCACCATCTAGGGCCCCTTGTACTATATAGCTTCCTTTCCAGGAAAAATTCTTCTTTCTATTACTGATGCCTTCTGGCTATTGCTGTCCACTCTATTTCCATACAAATGGCAAAAAATGAGATCCGTTGATCTAAAATTACCCAGGCTTTGTTTCCCAGGATATCATGAAGCGCAAGCAATGACTTTCTTTGTTACCAAGTGTGCAGATCTGGGGAATGGTGGGGAGAGAGGGAGCAAGAGGGGGGTTACATTGCCAGAACTTTGCTGGCCCAGCATAGTTGAAGCTTCAAAATCTGGTTTCCAAGGAGGAGAATTAGAAGAATTATTAATTGCCCCCTCTCTAGCCCCATCTCATAGCACAGAGAGCACTCATTAGCTCAAACTGCACAAGGTAAACAAAGGCTAATATGACAGGCCATCACCAGAACCCCTCCCTCTCCCTCCCCTCAGTTGGGATTGCCTGGTTCCATTTTAATACACTGCACATGGTGCAAATTGTACCCCTATCAACTTGGCAAAATCACAGGGATTTGTATTGGTTGCCAGCCCTGCAGGAGCTGTGGAAATTACAAATGATCCCTCTGCCCCCTCCCCCTCCAAAGCTTCTCTCACCCCTTTGTGCCAGAGATTCTCTCTAAATAAAACTGATCCTAAGGAGAGTTTTCAGTATTGCTCATACTTTAAACAAGCTGCACAGTGCTTTTTATGTCGCCTGTTTGGAATGCGTAGTGGTGGTGGTAGGAAAAAGCTTTTTATGTTCTGTGACTGCCAGAGGCCTGTTTTCTGAAGGCGGCTTGTCCAAGGTGCTGAAAGGCTCCTAAGACCCTCAGTGTGCAAATCGGTTTGGACCGAAAGGGGTAAGCCCAGGGGACGTTAGGGTAGAAATGGGAATGTGTGTGTGGGGGTATTTCAGTTTGAAATCTTCATGTAAATGTAAAACAGGTGCAAAATCCATGATTAGAAAAGCTGGCTCACGTTTTCCACAAGAGACGCCCAGGGGAGCTTCCCTTTGAAGTTTGCTTGCAGGCTCCCAGGTACAGAGTACCTGTAGTACCCCCAGAGTCCAGACACTCAGAGGTGTCACCCAGAGGCAAGGTAAAGAGATACTTTTGTGTATCTTCCTAAAACATTGATAGGTTGAACAGGAAGAGGACTTACAGGCTGTGGCTAGAGAGTCCCCTGGCTACTGAACTGTCAAAGCCATTCCTATTCAAGATACTGCAGCAGAGTGAGTGTGGGACGTCACAGAGTTGCGAGTAAAACACTAACCGTTCACTGGAACAGCACAAAACATATTAGAGTGATGCTAGCACTAAAAGTGAGTAACCAAAATCTTGTGCTGTCATATTACATATTACTCCCCTCCTGAACCAGCTACACTGGCTACCAGTCATCTCCCGCATCAGATCCAAGACACCCTGAACATTTTCAATACAGCATAATATGTCTGCCAGCATACTGACGAGTCGAATCAGTACAGACCCAGAAGCTGAACACTTTCAATACCCCCAGCATCTACACAAAATCCAACCAGTTTACATCAACCTGCTGTATATAGTTTCGTTGGTTGATATCCTTACAATGTTCATTGTTCTGTATTCCCTGTTTATTGTAGGCGTTCCAATTTTGTTACAAATATGTTCCTTGTAAAATCTAAGTTCCATATAAACCGTTTTGACTAGTAGAAAAGCGCTATATTAAATTCTGTTAAATAAATAAAAAAAAATATGGGAGGGCTTTCTCCCTTGCAGCACCTGCCTTCTGGAACTGCCTTCCAGATGACCTAAGGGCCACTTAGGATGCTAAAGATTTCAGACAAGAAACTGAAAACGTACCTCTTCAGGGACCACTTTGGGAGCATCACCTAACGTGCAGCCTCCTCCCCCTTCCCCCGATGGCCTCACCGGAACGATACTGTAATAACATTCCTGCTAATCCTAGACCCAGAAACTCTCTCTGTACATACTGTGAAGAGGTTACGATATATCTAGGTTAGATTGTTAATCATCTCCTGCAGGTTCCCCTCTCGCCCTCTTTATCTGTAAACCTCTTAAGTTGCCCCGAAAAACATTTTCATTGAAGGAAAAGGCATATAAAAAAGCCTGTTAAATAAATATTGCATCAAGTGAACTTCAAAAGGGAATTACATAAGAACATAAGATATATTATACTGGGTCAGACCAACATCCATCAAGCCCAGTATTCTGTTTCCAACAGTGGCCAATGCAGGTCACAAGTACCTGGCAGGTGTCCAAAAAGGCACACACGTTCCACAATGCTCGTCCCAGGGTAAGCAATGGATTTTCCTGGTCCTCTTTAATAGTGGGTTAAGCATAGTTACTCACCTGTAACAGGTGATCTCCGGGAACAGCAGGAATTTAGTCTTCACATATGGGTATTGTCGGTAACGACGGAGCCTGCATGGGAACGCTCCCCAGTGTCCAATAGGAAAGCTTTTGGGAGCATCCCACAGCGCCTGCGTGTTGCCTTCCCTCCTTTCCCAACTGTCCCTCTCCAGTTAAGTTTAAAGCTGAGACAAAGAGAGAGGGAAAGAGAGAAAGAGAGAGAGAGATAGAGAGATACAACTCCTAGGGGAGGTGGGTGGGTTGTGAAGACTAAATTCCTGCTGTTCCCGGAGATCACCTGTTACAGGTGAGTAACTATGCTATCTCCAGGAACAAGCAGGAATGTAGTCTTCACATATGGGGACTCCCTAGCTGCAGATGCCAGGGAGAAGGCCCCAGAAGTTGTGTGCCCTTATGAAATGGCTCCACCTCCCCCCATGGATCTCTGGCATCCTACCAGGGATGGTGGGTAGGAGTTGATTAAGTATGGAACAGGTGTTGAAGAACAGCCTGACCAAACAAGGCATCCCGGCGGGAGTCCTTGTCTAAGCAGTAATGGGCTGTGAAGGTATGAACCGAAGTCCAAGTAGCTGCTCAATAGATGTCATCAATAGACACAGAGTGAAGATGAGCCATAGAGGCTGCCATGGCTCTCACATTGTGAGCTGTGACATGCCCTTCAAAAGGAAGGTTTTTACTCTCATAGGCAAAAGATATACACTGTGCAATCCAGCTGGACAGTGTTCTTTTGGAGACTGGAAGTCCCAAATGACTAGGATCAAAAGCAACAAAGAGTTGAGAGGACTTTCTATGTTGCTGTGTCCTTTGCAAGTAAAAGGCCAAAGCCCTTTTGCAGTCCAAAATTATGAAGATTCCTTTCTGCATTTTAGGCGTGAGGCCTTGGGAAGAATACAGGAAGGTAAACTGCTTGGTTTAAATGAAAAGGTGATACCACCTTTGGCATAAAGTGTGGATGAGTCCTAAGGATTACCTTATCATGATGGAACCTTGTATAAGGAGGATCAGCCACCAATGCTTGCAATTCACTGATGTGACATGCTGATGTGATTGCAATAAGAAAGATGACCTTCCAGGAAAGGAATTTCAAAGAGGTAGTGGCTAATGGTTCAAAAGGCGGTTTCATGAGCTGCCCACGAACCAGATTTAAGTCCCATGCCACCAGTGGTGGCTTAATGGGAGGCTTAGTTAAAAGAAGACCTCTCATAAATCTCGCTATGAGAGTATGAGAGGAAATAGGTTGTCCATTTAGAGGCTTGAAAGAAGCTGCAATAGCACTCAAATGAACTCTCACTGAATTGGTCTTAAGCCCTGCATTTGATAAATGAAGGAGATACTCCAGTAATGATTCCAGAGATATCGCAAGAGGGTTAAGACCCTTCTGCGAGCACCATATGGTAAACCTTTTCCACTTAAATGCATGAGAGCATCTTGTGGAAGGTTTCCTGGAAGCCTAAAGTATATCCTTTACCCGCTGGGAAAGGTTAAGACCGTGAAGTTCTAGGCTTTCAGCAACCAGGCCCTGAGATGCATAGACTGGGGATTGGGATGCCACAGCATCCCGTCCTCTTGAGAAAGGAGATTTGGAGCTGATCCTAACTCCAGAGGCGGAGCTTGAGAGAGATGTAGGAGCAGAGGGTACCACATTTGCCGTGGCCAATGTGGAGCTATGAGGATCATATGACCTCTGTCTCTCTGAAGCTTGAACAGGGTTTTGGGAATTAGGGGAATGGGTGGAAAGGCATACAGGAAGTCCTGACCCCAATGGAGGAGGAAAACATCCCTGGCCTGACAACCCTGAGCTGGAATTCTGGAACAGAACCGGGGAAGTTTGGCATTCAGCGGACTTGCAAAGAGGTCTATGTTCGGGGTTCCCCAAATTTGAAAAATTCTGACCACCTGCTCTGCATGGAGAGACCATTCGTGTGGAAGCAGAACTCAACTGAGTCTGTCTGCCCAAGAGTTCTGAATGCCTGGAAGATACACCGCAAGGAGATGAATCTGATGCTCTCTGGCGAGGGCCCATAGTTGCAAAGCTTCGTTGCAAAGCAACAGAGAGCCTGTTCCGCCCTGCTTGTTCACGTAGAACATAGCTACTTGATTGTCCGTTTGAACTAGGACTGTCTTGTAGCTGAGCTGAGTGTGGAATACTCGAAGAGCAAGGAAAATTGCTCTGAGTTCTAGGAGATTGATGTGTAAATAGGCCTCCTGTGGAGTCCAGGTACCCTGGGTAGAGCGCCCTTGCAGGTGGGCTCCCCAACCCATCTGAGAGGCATCTGTTGTTAGAGTGGCCTGGGGTGGGGGTTGCTGAAAAGGAGACCCCACCAAAAGGTTTTGGGGTGACTGCCACCATTGGAGGGACAAAATAAGGCGATCTGAGTTTGCTATTTTGTCTGACAGGCAACCTGACGCCCGAGTCCACTGAGTGGATAAAGTCCACTGGGCTGCCCTCATATGGAGGCGAGCATAAGGAACCACATGCACGGTGGATGCCATGTGGCCTAGCAACTGTAACATTTCTCGAGCAGTGAGGTGAGGTTTTAGCACGGCTTGGGAAGCTAACTGCACACTGAGAAGGCAGTGGGGCTATGGAAGGTAGGCCCTTGTCTGTCTGGTATCCAGCAGAGCTCCTATAAACTCTAGGGACTGAGTGGGAGCAAGGTTGGATTTTGGGAAGTTTATGACAAGTCCCAAATACTGAAGGATGTGCATTGTGCGAGAGAGAGCAACCCTAGCCTCTGGCTCTGAAGGGGCTCAAATGAGCCAGTCATCTAAGTAAGGGAAGACGAATATTCCTAGGGTGCGGAGAAATGCTGCCACCACAGCCATGCATTTTGTGAACACCCTTGGTGCCAAGGCCAGGCCAAAAGGAAGAACCCTGTATTGGTAGTGCTTCCCTTGAAATAGAAAGCGAAGGAAACTTCGGTGAGTTGGATGGATGAGAACATGAGTGTACGCATCCTTGAGATCTAGAGAACAAAGCCAATCCTGACTCTGAAGGTATGGCAGCAGAGTTCCCAGAGAAATCATTTTGAACTTCTCTTTGAAGAGGAATTTGTTCAATTCTCTGAGGTCTAAAATGGGTCTGTGTCCTCCTGTTTTCTTTGGAATAAAGAAATAGGGGGAGTAAAACTCTGTACCTCGTTGGGGAATGGGTACCTCTTCTATTGCCCCTTGAGCAGGGTCTCTGAGAGAGGTCTGAGAATTGAACTGTCTTACAATTGTAGGAGGGGGCATGCTGAGGAAATGAAGCTTGTAACCCTCTCTTACAATAGACAGAGTCCAATTTTCTGCTGCTATCTGACCACATCTGGGGGCAAAATGACATAACCTTCCTGGGATGTTGGAGGGTTCTTGGACGTTCAGGGCCAGGAAGGCAAAGTTCTCTAGATAGGAGTCAAAGCCCCTGTGGAGGCTGAGTCTGCTGAGCCGGTTGAGGCTTAGCTGCTTTTGGCTTCCTTTGCCTAGGTTGTTGCTGCTGTCCCTTTTGGGCAGACTGACCTAAACGGTGCCCCTGTTGGGTATAGGAGGGATAAAACTTCTTCTTACTGAAGAATGGTTTCTTACAGGATTTTTTTCCTCGCAGGATCAGCTGTAGATTTAGACAATCTATCCAAAGTGATATTGTCAGCATCTATCTCATTAGCTTTTTCCTGGCAATTCTTGCCAAAGAGATTCTCTCCTGTGCAAGGAATATTCCCTAGTTTATCCTGTACCCAAATTTCCAAGTCAGATGCCTGGAGCCAGGCAATCCTACGTGCACCTATGGCAATGGCAGAGGTTCTGCTTATGCACTCAAAGCAGTCAAAGGCTGCATGATTCACAAACTTGGAAACATCCTGGGCATGTTTGACAAGGGCGAGGTAATCTTGCCTTTTATCATCAGGAAGGAGAGGGCTCATAAGCTCTAAATCTCCTGTGACCACCTTAAGGAACATTCCCATATATAAGATATAGGAAATCGATCCTAGCAGAAAGCATGGAAGCCTGGAAGGTCTGATGTCCAAAGGTGTCAAGAGTCCTACACTCATGTCCTGGAGGATTAGATGCATGCCTTTTTGCACTCTTTATCTTTCTCATAACCGATTCCACCACCATGGAATGGTGTGGTAATTGAGTCTTCTGACACCCAGGAAAAGGAGGAACTCGATACATGTTATCGAGTCTTCGAGAGTGAGGAGAGGTGGTTAGAAGTGTTTCCCACATCCTTAACATGAGATCATGCAAGATCTCATGAATAGGTAAGGTAGCTGCCTCCTTGGGAGCTTTATGGTATTGCAGGATTTCTAATTCCTTTGCCCTAGGCCAGTGATGGCTAACCTTTTTGAGCCCGAGTGCCCAAACTGCCGCACAAAACCAAAGAATTTCCTCAAAGTGCCAGCACGTCAATTAAACCTTAACAACAATATTTTAGAGCCTTATAATGATGTTCCAGATCACCCATTTTGGGCAAGGATACTGGGGCGTTACAAATTACACAACACTTGTCTTTCACCATGATGAAGAAGTAGTCCATTTCCCATTCATCATGAAAGTGGTAGGTTTTGCTCTTCTTTGGAACCCAGCTCCCGCGCGGGTCCTATAATCTCGCGAGAGGACGGCGCACGAGCTCTAGCGTGCAGCTTCTCGGCGAGAGGCGCGCAGAAGCTCCGACCGGAAGGGGAAGCGCGGGGCCGGGCTGGGGCCTTTCTCCTAGCACAGGGGTCTGCAACCTTTAAGACATAAAGAGCCACTTGGACCCGTTTCCGAAGGGAAAAAAAAAACTGGGAGCCGCAAAACCATTGCGACATTTAAAACAAATCTAACACTGCATATATTGTTTCTTACAGTGTACCATCATAATCACAATCACAATCATAGCCTGAGGTAAATATGAGGGCCCAAATGTAATCCACATTATAAATATATTATTATATTATTGTCACTTTTCTTTTAATATTTTTTTGACCCCCCTCAGAACTACTTTTCATAGAAAACGTTAAATTTACTTACCGTATTTTCCGGCGTATAAGACGACTGGGCGTATAAGACGACCCCCTACTTTTCCTGTTAAAATATAGGTGTTTGGCCTATACTCGCCGTATAAGACTACCCCTCTTCCAGCGCACACCAAAAAAAATACGCCGGAAAATACGGTTAATTAATCACAACAAGTAACAATATTTGATTTCAAAATTATGATGATTTTGTAGTCAAATCACTAATATGAAATAAAATTATTTTTTCTACCTTTGTTGTCTGACCAATTTATTCTCTGATCATGCTGGTCCCGATCTGAGGCTTCTGCTTTCCTGTCTTCTCTTAGCTCTGTTTCTGTGGTCTATGGTCCATCTGCCATTTCTTATCTCTTCTTTCGTTTTCTTCACTTCTTTCCATCAGCCTATTTCCAGTCCCAGTAACCCTCCCCAGTATCAGCCCCTTTCCAGTCCTCACTCCCAGTACCTTCCAATGTCAACTTGCATTCCCATGATTGCCACTGGTGTCCATTCCCTTCCAGTCCCCCTCCTTCCCCACTGACCAGTCCCTTCTAGTACAAATACCATGGCAGCCCCTCTCAGATCCACTCCCTTCCAGTTCCATTCTCCCATCCCCTCGCATCAGCCCATTTGTAGCCTTAGCCCCCAGTTTTCTTCCAGGGCCAGCAGCTCTATCCTCCCCTCCCCACAATCAGCCCATTCTCAGTCAAAGCCAACCAATCAGCTCACTTCCAGTGCTAATCACCCCTCAACCCCATTACCAGTGCTAGCCTCCCCTAATCAGCCCAATACCACCAGTCCTACCCCCCCCATCACCAGTCCTATCCCCCCATCAGCCCATTTCCAGTCCTAACCTCACCGATCAGCTCATTTCCAATGCTAGCCCCCCATCAGTCCATTATCAGTCATACCCCCCTATCAGCCCATTACCAGTCCCAACCCCCCCCCTTGATCAGTCCATTCCCAGTCCTAGCCTTCAACCCATTACCAGTCCTAGTCCCCTCCCATCTGCCCATTACCAGTGCTAGCTCCCCCATCAGCCCATTATAATCCTAAGCCGCAATGTCTCTCGCCTCTCTCCAGAATTTATCCCGTCTGTCCAGTATGTCCCTGTCTCTCCCCTTTGTGCATGCCAGCCCCCCTCCCTCCATGTCAGCCCCCGTCCTTCCATCTGTCCATGTCAGCTCCCTCCCTCCCTCCCTGTCAGCCCCACTGTCCATGTCAGCCTCCCTCCATGTCAGTCCCCCCCTCTGTCCATGTCAGCCCCCTCCCTCCATCTATCCCTCCTTCCATGTAAGCCCCCCTCCTTCCATCCATCCATATCAGCTCCCTCCCTCCATGCTTCCATATCTACTCCCTCCCTCCATGTAAGCCCCCCTCCTTCCATCCATCCATATCAGCTCCCTCCCTCCATGTAAGCCCCCCTCCTTCCATCCATCCATATCAGCTCCCTCCCTCCATGTAAGCCCCCCTCCTTCCATCCATCCATATCAGCTCCCTCCCTCCCTCCATGTAAGCCCCCCACCCCCCCCTTTAGAGGCGGGACAATGCTGCACGGAGCCCGTCAAGACAGGAAGGGCTCCGCAACGATTTTACAAGCACAGCCGCGGTTCCCTAACAGGCAGGGAGCCGCGGCTGCAGACGAAGGGAGGCAGACACCTGTTTTAGCGGACCTTCCCGCGTGCCAGCTGCAAGGCCTTCGCGTGCCACAGCTGGCACGCGTGCCATAGGTTCGCCATCGCTGCCCTAGGCTCTTTTTCAGGAGCCACAGTGATGGAAAGACCTCGGGCCACATCTCAGATAAAATCCTGAAAGGACATATCCTCTGGTGGAGACATCCTACGCAGAGGAGAAGAGGAATCCTCAGGAAGAAGTACTCTGGTATCGGCAGAGCTTTCAGAGTCTTCAGACTCATCCGAGGATTCGAAGTATCTCCGATCCGGGTGATCATGCAAGGCACGGTACCGGTACCGATCAAAGTTGGCATCGGAGTGGTCCGGTACCGACTTGTCAATGCCGGATAGACATGCATGAATCGGTCCCGGTAGAATTCCTGCCAATGTTGATGCAGTCTGTGCCGGCACTGGAGTCGGTGCCGGTACTGGTTGAATTGTCTGAAGCGGTTTCAGGGGCATCGAGGCCGTGAGAAGAGCCGCCAGACTGCGTTCAATAGCCAAGAATCTCTGGTCTATCGACGCTGCCGATGCTTGGGTATCGGTACCGGATGAAGCAGCCGGTACCCCAGAGCATGGCACCAGTAATTCTGCTGAGGTTGAGGCCTCGAGAACATCCTGGAGCCCCGTTAGTGCTTTGGAAGCCAAAACCTCCCGCCGGGGCAATTTTGCCGGTGAAAGTCCCTCAAGGGCAATGCCAGAGGCATCTCGATGTCTAGAAGGAGATATACCCTTTGAGGACTGGCTAGATTTATGTTTAGTTACCTGAGATCCATGGGAGGAAGACGAAGCCCTGGAAGACGTTGATGCCACGGAAGCTGTATTGGAGGGAAAAAAGGTGCAAAGTTTAGCAGCTCAGTTTTGCCGGCCCCTTTTCAACATCATCCCACAGGCAACACACTCGGAAATAGAGTGGTCAGGACCTAAACATTTGAGGCACCACTCATGGGTGTCAGTGACGGAGATGGTACCGCCACACTTAGAACACTTTTTAAAACCCGAAGCGGGTTTTTCCATTTTGAAGGAAAATGTTGGGCCTAGCACCCAAAATGGCATGTGGCACCTGAGGAGAAAATTACTGGAAAGACTCCAAAAAAACTTTTTTTTTTTTTTTTTTTAGAAGAAAAGAAAGAACCACTGGCGGTACCAGTGTAGCGTTGAGGGAAGGCAGACGCGACCACAAAAAAGAATAGAAGGGATTTTTTTCTGCGGTGACAGGATGTGCGACCTGTCGGTTCCGCGGAAAACGAAGAACTGGAGAGGGACAGTTGGGAAAGGTGGGAAGGCAGCACGCAGGCGCTGTGGGATGCTCCCAAAAGCTTTCCTATTTTGACGCTGGGGAGCGTTCCCGCGCAGGCTCTGTCGGTACCAACAATACCCATATGTGAAGACTACATTCCTGCTTGTTCCTGGAGATTGGACTTTTCCTCCAGGAACTTGTCCAAACCTTTTTTAAACCCAGCTTTACTAACACCTTTCACTACATCCCTCTGGTAACGAATTTCAAGGTTTGATTATTTATTGAGTGAAAAAATATTTTCTCTTATTAGCCTTAAATGGGCTACATTATAGCTTCATTGAGTGTCTCCTAGTCTTTCTACTTTTTGAAGGAGAAAACAACCGATCTACGTTTACCCGTTCCACTCCATTCATTAATTTATAGACCTCATTCATATCCCCCCCAGCCATCTTTTTTCCAGGTTGAAAAGCCCTAACATTTTAAGCCTCTCCTCACAGAGATATCCTTTCATCCCCTTAGCATTTTGGTGGCTCTTCTCTGTACCTTTTCTAATTCTGCTATATCCTTTTAAAGATATTATTCAAGGTTTGGTCACACCATGAAACGATATACAGGCATTATAATATCCTTGATTTTATTCTCCATTCCTTTCATTACAATTCCTAGCATGCTATTTGCTTTCTTGGCCGCTGCTGCACACTTGGTAGAGGGTTTCAATGTATTATCCACGATGATGCCTAAATCCTTTTCCTAAGTGGTGGTTCCTAATGTGAAACCTTGCATCGTGTTATCATAGTTTGGGTTGTTCTTTTCTAGGTGCATAACTTTGCATTTGTCCACATTCAATTTCATCTGCCATTTGGACGTCCAGTTTTTCAATTTATTAAGGTCCTCTTGCAATTTTTCACATTCTTCTTGTGATCTGCAAATTTGATCACCTCACTCGTTATTCCCATTTCCAGGTCATTTATGAATATATTAAAAAGCAGCGGACCCAGCACAGATCCCTGGGATACTCAACTATTCACCTTTCTCCATTGGGAAACTTGGCCATTCAGCCCTATCCTCTGCTTTCTATCTTTTAAACAGTTCCGGATCCACAATAGTACACTGCTTCCTATCCCGTGACTTTTTAAAATTTCGTTGAGTTTCTCATGAGGGACCTTGTCCAAGGCTTTCGGAAAATCTAGATACACTATATCAACCGGCTCACCTTTGTCTACCTGTTTAATCACGCCTTCAAATTATCTTCTATACCCATAAGTACTAGTGAAAAGGCAAACATTCAAAAGGCTCTTTCTGCTTTTCTGGTTCAAATGATAGAAACAAAAAAAAATGACAACTGACAAGGACCACAAGACCCATCTAATGTACCCATTCCCGATGCAACACCATGGAGGTTCCATGATCTCTAGCACTGCCCTCATTTATTCCAGCCCTGGTTTTGTCCTCTTCTGCGATCTGTTTCATAAATCTGCCATCAGTGAAGAAATACTCTTCAGCTAGTCCCCTTTGGGCCGCACCTCTCGACACTTGTTCAAAAACTTTCTTTCTAAAGGTATTTACCCACACAAGTTGCCTCACCCCCAATAACTGTTGCCCTTACAGCAGTTATATTTAATTCCCGGGATAAGGACTGGATGGGAAGGGAAACACCACATTTAATTTTGATTCTGAAATCCAATCAAAATGTTTTGCCTCCCCGCCCCCTCTGTTCTTACACCCACAGAAGACAGAAGTACAAAGTGTGTGGAAACTTTTATAACCGTGTCTCTGGTAGACATTTTCCAAAGGAAATGATACGCCTCTACTGGCCATAGAAAATTTCTTCCTAAAAGTTTGCTTTTCACTATTAGTTATACGTTTAGAGGGTAATTTGCACTTTTAGGTACCACGTACATTCCTAAAAGGAGCTGTGTGGCCACAAACGCATGGAAATGACCTTAAATAGCACCAAGCATAAGTGTGTGCGTGATTGATGGTGTACACATAGACAGAGTTTGGGTGACGCGTGCAAGAATGCACATAGATTAGAATGTACTATAATTTATGCACATAGATTATAATGTACTATAATTTATGCACATAGATTAGAATGTACTATAATTTATGCACATACTTGCAAAATAAAGGAATGGACATTTAAGCTGCTCTCGGGCTGATGTAAATGTCCACGCCTTAAATTCGGAAACGGTTTCTGCCACCAGGCTACTATCTTATTAAGACAAGTGGGTGCCTGTTGTTCTCTATAAAAGAGCTGCTAGGCAGGTGCTTCCTTATAAAAATTATCCACTCTTTTATAATGCCCCCATGTCTCCTCTTCTCTCGAGCAGTACTTCTCAAGCCTCTCCTGCAGACATACCTAGGCCAGTCGGGTTATCAACATTACCACAATGAATATGCATCAGAGAGATTTGCATAGAATGAAGGCAGTACATGCAAATCTCTCATGTATATTCATTTATTTCTTTAACATTTCTTATGTACCACATTTTTGGGTAGTCAAACTGGTTTACATGGAACAACATGGTGAACTCGGTTAAGCTCGGAGTACAATGAGCTGTTTAGGTACAGTCAACGGTGAACTCGGATGAGTTCAAGTCCAAAGAACTAGTAGGTAGTTACACATCTCATAAGGATATGGTGGGGTGGGATGGTTGGAGTAGGTAAGGATTTGAGGAGGATCGACCTGGTATTGCCTCTATGCTAGCAGGATGCATATTCACTGTGGGAATCCTGAAAACCCAAACGCTGTAGGTGGGCCCCGAGGACGGGGTTGAGAAGCATTGCTCTAGGATATACATATTTAGATCTTCAAGTCTCATTTCATAGAGCTTTTGGTGAAGTCTGCACACAATTTTGTTAATCCGCATCTAGACTGCCTGCAATCTGTCTGCATCCCTTCGTTGTCAAGGCCTCAAAACTCCCCAATAAATGATACTTGCTGCCCTTTTTCGTTCAGTATTAAACCAAACACTGGCAGTAACGTTGAAGGAGAATAAGACCCTACCCAACATATCCTGTCATGCTAGGTGAAAATTAACCCACTTGATGACATTGCCCTCCCTATCAGAAACCTTAAAGGTGCCTTGTCATAAATTCATTACTCTTCATAAAATCAATTCATGGTCAGCACACAGGATGCTGGCATCCTCCAGAAATCTTTCAAGAAGGTAGCCTTCTAAGGACTAATAAGCTAAGTTACATCTGTCTATTATTTAAAAGATGCAGTGTCAAAGGTGGAGGTGGCGCTTTATTATTTAAATGTAACCCATTTTATGTTTTCACAATGGCAGTAGTGGCTCTTGATTCCCATCTACACAACTGCATAATTTAACGGTGGCTCACTTCTCCCTCCCCTCCCCCCCCCCCAATAATTGCCCTTTCCACTTCCTTATCCCCACCCCAGGGACAGAATAAGGAGATGGAGGGACCAGTTATAAAAGCAGACTTAGAAGACTAGCTCACAACATTAAAAATAATAAAACCAACCAAAAAGAAAACAAAGATAAAACCTCTATCTGCTGTGGTGGCCAGCAAGAACAGAACATTCAGTCCCTTGATGCGTTCTGCATGTGGCATCAAACACAAGAGACTGAATTCAAAATTCGCAGCTCTGAAAATTAAATTTATTTTTAGATTTTCTTTGTATGGAACAGCCTACCTTTCAACAAAGCAAAACTGCCTCTAATGCTTATATTTCTGTAGAATTTTCATTGCTGCCTCCTGATTTAATTAGTGTTGTGCATGGTACGCAGAGGACATATACAGAGGGGGTTTATCTATAAAGGAAAGTACAGGAAATGTGTGTTCGGCAGGGGTATGGACAGAGGACAGGCTGTGTACTCGGTGCAAACACCATATAATCACAGGAAGGTTTTTAGAATTGTGTCCCCAGCTTTCTGAAGCACATTTAAAGAAGGTAGCTTGAACAGTAAGGACTGGGTATTTCGAAGTCTCTGAGAGCTCCTACTCCAGAGTCCTACCCTCTATTCTGGATTAGAGTAACCCAAGATTGCTGCTGGAGGGAATAGTCCAGATCATCCTTCACCCAGCAAATTTCATTTGAAACAACGGAGCATGTAATGAAATTGAAGGAGCCTGTTTCGCTGTTTCACTGAGATTAGAATTTCCTGCTCTCCAGTCCCTGGAGCTAGGGATGATCTTTCACAGAGACGGAACCATTTCTTTGCAATTCAAAACAAGTGCAAGACTTACCTTTTCCTACCGTGTCCTCCCAACAGGCTGAGCCATAGTCCTGGACTGTATATATCTGTCCTCCCCCACCCCCAGCCCTTTTCCACTCATGCCACATGTATGACTGCGCATGCACAACTTGCTGTAAGGAAGAGATTCCCAACCTTTTGGTTGTATAGACCCCATATTAACCCCCCAAAAGGTTCAAGGACCCCTCCAAGTTCATTGCTGGACTTCTCCACTCAGCGCCATGGCTATACCCACTAGCCTTCATCTCTCATCACCTTCTTGTCTCTACCAGTCTGTCTCTCTTCTCCTCACCAGTCTCCAACAGTCTCTCTCTCTCTCACTCCTTCTGCCTCCAATCCCACCCACAGCTAATGATCCTGCTGCCGTCATCTCTGCTACCTCACTTATCCCTTCTCTACATGCCATTGTATCCCTCTGTATTCTGCTCACAGGGATACAATGGCATGAAAAGACTTTTCTCTCTTTTGTGTATTTGCCAGACTACTTATAATTGTCTCATGGAACCCCAAGGGTGTCATGGACCACTGCTGTATTTTTCAGATTTTACCCTCTCAATTGGGTTCCATAATAAGAGCAATTTTTTTCTGGTTGTCCTGTCACCGTTCGCTTGGTAGTAGTATGAAAACCAGAGGAGAGCAGCGGAAGTAATGACAACATTATTTTACCCCTTTTTATGATGTTTGTATCCTTGTTTTTAGCTTTTAGTCCTTTGCTTATTTTATGTATGTTTGTTTTTTAGACCCCTGATGAAGGCTTCGGCCGAAACTTGTTAAGTTGGGTCCCCAATAAAGAATTTTATTTATCTGGTAGGCCGTGGTCATTACTTCCGCTGCTCTCCTCTAGTAGTATGAAAACACCAAAATGTTAGAATCCCGAGAGAGACTGTTGGTGCCCAGCTTCCTCTAGTTATTGTCAGGTATGGACCTCAGTTGGGTTCATGACTTGTGTTGCACCTTTATTTCCAGAATGGGAAGCAAACTGGAAGAAGCAGAAAGGATGGGGGGGGGGGGGGGGGCGTCAGCCAGATTCATGATGAGATATTTATTTATTTTATTTAACAGGTCTTTTATACCGCTTTATCATTTTAGTCAAAGTTAAACTTGGTCATGTACATTAAACGGGGACATTGATAACTTGGATTCTTCTGAGGCAATGGAGGGTTAAGTGACTTGCCCAAGGTCGCGCTAGTGGGAATCAAACCCTGATCTCTTGGTTCCCAAGCCAGTGCTCTAACCACTAGGATATACACAGAAAAGGAAGAAGCGAAAGAAATCTCAAAGTGAAGTGTGAAGAGAATACCGGAGGGATCCCAGGAAAACAAAGAGCAACAAAAAATCTCCTATACCTCACATGTGTCTTCAGGCATACGTGGCTTTTCCCTACCACACTGATCAATAGAAATATTCCCACCCAACCCTCCCTGCAGCAGGTAATGTGAGAGACTGATAACACAGAACAGCAGAACAAGGAAACACAGGGAAAAAAAGCTACAAGGAATTTTTTTTCTGTATGATGCAGTCAATAAATCTTGCCTTTGTTTACCTGGCAAAACCAATAAGTGTTTATGGGAGGGGGGTGGAAGGCTCCATCACTCTGCAGTTCCTCCAGGCTGCAGAGACTCCCTGGCTTCTATTCTCTGAACTGAAGCTGCCAGATTAATCTGCACTGAGGCCTGCATTTTTTTGTCTCTTTCAGCTGAGGGTAGCAGCTGACTTTATCTTAAATCATTTCCCTGGAGGTTTGCTTACAAACTGCCAGGTTGGACTGAAAGCAACACTGTGGACTACATTCCCTCCCTTTGGAAGAAAGCCATGTCTCCTACCACTAATACTAATCATTTGTATAGCGCTACAAAGCATATGCAGCACTGTATGTATATATATGTAAGACACAGTCCCTGCTCATCAGATCTTACATTCTAATCAAGACGAAATACATCATAAAATTGGGAACGAACATAGTAAGATATGCAAGTAGTGAACAAGAAAGTGAGGAGAAATCAGGATCCAAAAGCAGCCTCAAAGAGGCACATTTTGGATAGGGCTAGAAAAGGACCCTGATGCATCGACTCCAGATAGTTTGTTCCAGGCATATGGAGCAGCAAGATGGAATGAATGAAATCTGGAGTGGCAGAGAAGGGCACAGATAAAAGGGATCTGCCAGAGGAGCGGAGTTCCCGAGGAGGGATGTAGAGTGAAATAATAGAGGAAAGGTAGTGAGGAGCCGCAGAATGAATGCAATTGTAGGTCAGTAGGAGAAGTTTGAACTGGATGCGGAAATTGATAGGGAGCCAGTTAAGCGACTTGAGAAGAGAGGTTACATGAGCATAGCAACATTGGTAGTAGATAAGCTGTGTAGCTGAGTTTTGAACAGATTGAAGGGGAGAGAGATGATTCAGAAAGAGACTGGCGAAGAGCAGGTTACAACAGTCAAGATGGGAGGTAACTGTTGTTGTTAAGTGCCGTCGAGTTGGTGTCAATTCATGGCGACTGTCTGGATAGTTGTCCTAAATTGTATTCTGTCTTCAGTCAGTTGGCTCATTGTTGACAGACTGGCACCCATAGCTGCTGTTATTGTATTGATCCATCTCATTGCTGACCTTCCTGTTTTGCGTTGACCTTCTACCTTGCCAAGAATGATGTCTTTCTCTAATGATCTCTCTCTCTTCGCATGATGTGTCCAAAGTATGAAAGTCGAAGTCTTGTCATCTGAGCTTCTAAAGAAAGCTTAGGTTTGATCTCCTCTAGTACCGACTGGTTTGTTCTTTGGGCAGTCCATGGTATACACAGTATTCGATGCCAGCACCATAATTCAAAGGCATCAATTTTCTTCCTGTCTATCTTTTTCACTGTCCAACTTTCGCATCCATGTTATTGAAAATACCATGTCTTGAATGAGTCAAATTTTTGTATGGAGAGAGACATCTCTGCTCTTGAGAATCTTGTCTAGGTCCTTCACAGCCATTCTGCCAAGAGCAATGCATCGTCAGATTTCTTGACTGCTTGTTGCTTCTTTTTTGATAGTTGATTGAAGTAGGTTAAAGTTGTCCATGATTTCAATTTCTTCTCCTTGATTTTTCTAGTTGTCATGATCTTTGTCTTCTTTACATTAAGGTGCAGGTGCATTTTAAGACTATGTTCCTTGATCTTGAGAAGCAAATGTTTCAGATCATCTTCACGTTCAGCCAGTAATTTATTTATTTAGCCAGTTTTGTATACCGCCCTATCCTTCAATCAAAGTGGTTAACACAGATTGTAGGGATACATTTAACAGGAAAGGGGGTCAGGCATACAAACATACAGACTATCTACATTTAGTTCTCATCTGAGTGTGGTTGTCGGTGGGTCAATTGCAGTGGAGACCAGTATTTGGCAAATTACTTTACTTGGCCGTAGGACTCCGTGAACAGGAGGGTCTTGAGAGACTTGTGGAAGTCCTTGGTGTCCTCAGGGAGGGCGTTCCATAGGACAGGAGCTGACAGTCAGGGAGCTCTTTTAGACATGGCTTATTTTGTTTTATGATATTCTGCTGGCATGCTGAGGCTGTTACCATTGTTGGACCTCCTAGATCTGCTAGTTACTTCCCTGATTATTAAATCCTGGAGCGCGTCTGCTGAACAGTGGTGGATGACTTTGAATATGTTCAGGATTGACTTGTATTTTGGCTTTGCAATTATTGGGAGCCAATGTAGTTGTCGTAGTATGGATGTGATGTGTTCCGACTTTGCAGTGCTCGTGATGATGCGTGCTGCAGTATTCTGGACCAGTTGTAGTGGGTGGGTAGTCTGTTTTGGAAGTCCTTGATATAGTGAGCTTCCATAGTCCAGAATTGGTGTTACAATTGTTTGGCATACTGTGCAGAAGTGATCTTTGTTGAGTATTGGTTTAAGTCTCCTGATGGTCTGTACTCGGTGATAGGCTTTAGCCACAGTTTTGCTAATGTGGGATTGTAGGTTAAGAGCTTTGTCCAGGGTTATGCCCAGGAACCTTATTTCATCCTTTATTGCTGTTGTCTTGTCTAGGATACTGATTGCCTGGGGTGGGTTGAATGTGGGATTCATAGTGAGGAACATAGCCTCTGTCTTGTCAAAATTGACCATCAGGTTATTGTTGGTGAGCCATGTATTCATGTCTTTGAGGCATTTTGACATTGAGTTTATGTCAGGTGAGAGCAGGTTGACTGGAGCATAGACCATATCATTGTCAGCATAGAGGTGGTAATGTATTTTGTGTCATTTGATGATGCTGCATATGGGTTGAATATATATGTTAAAGAGTATGGATGAGAGTGCCGAGCCTTGTGATATTCCCTGCGTGACGGGGAATTGTGCTGATTTCTTCTTGCCGCATTTGACTTGTTGTGTTCGGTTGCTCAGGTAAGAAGAGAACCATCTTAGGATGTTTTTGCGTATTCCTGTCTCCTATAGGTGCTGTAATAGTATGGTGTGGGATACTGTGTCGAAGGCCACTGAGATGTCCCTGAACACGAGCAGAAATCCATTCTTTATGCTGTCCATTCCCGTTAGGAGATGGTCGAAGAGGGAGGTAAGCAGGGTTTCCACATTGTGATGTGGTTTAAAGCCATGCTGGTGGTTGTCTAGCAAAGCATTCAGATCAATGTAATCTTGCAGTTGTCTTTGTACCGCCTTTTCGAGGATTTTTGAGAGAAATGGGAGGCTAGAAATGGGGCAGTAGGATTTTGGATCTGAGTGGTTTAGCGAGGGGCTTTTCAGATTGGTCGTATTGTTGCTTGCTTGAGCATCTGCGGCATGTATCCTTGCTGGAGGGATTCTTTTATGATTTTGTGTAGTTGTTGACTCAGTTGGTCTTTAGTAGCTTTGATCCATGCCACGGGACATAGGTCTGCTGGCGAGGTTGTTGTTTTCAAGGCGTCCACTATGTTTTCTATTTGCTGAACTGAGGGTATGCTAAAGTTGTCCCAGGTTTGTTGGGGCTTCGTCATTTCCGGGTTGAATGTCGAGGTGTGTGGGACGATTGGATGATTGGAGTTCTTGGTGATCATGTAATTTGCAAATATTTGTGGGTCTGAATAGTGGGTGTGCTGCTGAGAAGTGTCATCAGTGAGCTTCTGCACAATGTTAAATAGTTCTCTTTTTCCAGTAATGTAGTATCATCAGCATAGCGAAGGTTGTTGAGTCTTCCACCAATCTTCACACCTCTGTTGTCTTCATACAATCCTTCTTCTCTTATGATTTGTTCTGCATATAAATTAAACAGGTAGAGGGAAAGTTTGCAGCCTTGTCGTACACCTTTGCTGATTTTAAACCATTCTGTTTCTCCTTGTTCCATTCGAACTGTTGCTTCTTGATCAGTGTAAAGATTGTGCAAGAGAACAATCAGGTGTTCTGGTATACCCATGCTTCTTAATGTGGCCCAGACTTTCTCATGGTTTACACAGTCAAAAACACATAAATAGATATCCTTTTGGTGGTATTTAATCTTTTTTGAGGATCCATCTCGTATTCGTGATGATGTCTCTCGTTCCTCGCCCTTTCCTGAATCCTGCTTGCACTTCAGGTAGTTCTTGTTCCAGGTATGGTTGTAGTCTTTTTTGAGTAATCTTCAGTAGAATCTTGATGGCATGTGGGATCAGAGTGATTCTGCAATAATTTCCAGAGTCAGTTGGATCACCTTTCTTTAGTATTGGTAGAAACACAGAGCTTTTCCAGTCAGTTGGCCATGATGTTGTCTTCCAGATTTCCTGGCAGAGCCTTGTAGGTATGGTAACAGTTGCATCAGATTGCTGTAATACTTCTATGGGAATGTCATCATTGCCTGATGCTTTGTTCTTTGATAAGTTGCTTCAACGACTTCTTTTATCACCAATGGTTCCAGAGCATGAGGGACAGGTTGAAACGGCTGTTGGTCCATTTGATCTTTATCACATAAAAACTCTGTACATTCCACCTTTTCTTGATCTTCTCAGCATCATTCAACATAGATCCTTGAGCATCTTTTAACATTCCAATTTGAGGCTGGAATTTTTTCATAGCTTTAGGAAAGCCGATCTTGTTCTTCCTCTAATAGTTTCTGCTTCAATTTCCTTGCATGCATCATTGTAGTACTTTTCCTTGTCTTGTCTTGCTACATGTTGGAAATCTCTGTTGAGTTCTGTGATTGCCTCTCTTTCTTATTTGGCTTTAGCTTCTCTACGTTTCTGGGCAATTTTCAGAGTTTCTTCCATCACCCATTTTGGCCGTTTTTGCTTTTTCACCTTTTGTAGAGACTTCTCGCTTTCTTCCAACACAACCTTCTTGATGTCATTCCATAACTCTTCTGGAGTTGTGTCATTTGTATCTAAAGCGACAAATCGAATTTGCAGGCAGTCTTTAAATTCCAGTGGTATGTTCACAAAGTCATATTTTGCTACATTCATGAGTGGCTTGCTCTTTTTCAACTTTAGCTTGAGTTTGCATACTAGTAGCTGGTGATTTGTACCACAGTCAGCTCCAGGTTTTGTCTTTGTTGATGTTATAGAGCTTTTCCATCGTTGACTTCCACAGATGTAGTCAATTTGATTTTTGTACAATCCATTGCATGAAGTCCATGTGTACAGTCGCCGCTTGTGTTGCTGGAAGAAGGTGTTTGAGATGAATAGATCGTTGGTCTTCCAGAATTCATGGTCTTGCAGAATTCTATCAGTCTTTCTCCAGCTTTATTTCTGTTGCCAAGTCCATATTTTCCAACCATTTTGCCTTCTTCTTTGTTGCCAACTTTTGCATTCCAGTCACCCACGACTATCAGGATATCCTGTTTGCATGTCTGTCAATTTCAGTTTGTATTTGTTCATACAACTCATCAATTTCATCATCTTCTGCAGCTGTTGTTACTACTACTACTATTTAGCACTTATAGAGCGCCACGCACGCAGCGCTGTACAGCTGACCTATAACAGGCAGCCCACATACAAAAGAGAGTCCCTGCCTGTCAGAGTCATGCTCATCGGAGCTTACAGTCTAGTCAGAGTAATACAGAGCATAAGTCAGTTCAGTGCAAGGCATAAGATAGGGACAGAAGTCAGGATCTGAAAGCAATGGTGAAGAGGTGGGTCTTCAATCTGGATTTGAAGAGGGCCAGGGAGGGTACCTGGTGTACAGACACAGGTAGGCTGTTCCAGGCATATGGTGCAGCGAGGTGGAAGGAGCAAAGTCGTGAGTTGGTCAGTAGGAGAAGCTTGAATTGGATGCGGAATTGGACAGGGAGCCAGTGAAGCGACTTGAGAAGTGGAGTAATGTGGGCATGGCGAGACTGGCGGAAGATTAGTCGAGCAGCGTGATTTTGTATAGATTGAAGGGGAAGGAGGTGGCTCACGGGGAGACCCGCAAGGAGTAGGTTGCAGTAGTCGAGGCAAGAGGAGATTAAGGAGTGGATAAGGGTTTTGGTAGTGTGTTCAGAGAGGAAGGGGCGGATTTTGCTAATGTTGTAGAGAAAGAAGCGGCAGGTCTTAGCTACAAGCTGGAAATGTGCGGAGAAGGAGAGAGAGGTATCAAAGATAATCCCTAGATTTCGGGCCGAAGGAACAGGAAGGATAGTGGAACCATCGACACAGACTGAGAATGGGGGAAGAGGAGGGGAGGAATTTGGGGGAAAGACAAGGAGTTCAGTCTTTGCCATATTCAGTTTCAGTCAGCGATGAGACATCCAGGTGGCGATGTCGGAAAGGCAGGGAGAGATCTTGGACTGGGTTGCCAGAGAAATATCAGGTGTAGAGAGGTAGATCTGGGCTTCGTCGGCATAGAGATGGTACTGGAAGCCATGGGAGGAAATAAGTGCGCCAAGGCCCTGGGTATAGAGAGAAAAGGAGGGGGCCCAAGACAGAGCCCTGAGCTACACCTGCGTGGAGCGGGGTAGGGGAGGAGGAGGAGCCGCCAGAGCATACACTGAATGAGTGATGGGAGAGGTAGGAGGAGAACCAGGATAGTACGGAGTCCTTGAAACCAAGCGAGGAGAGGGTGGTGAGGAGAAGATTGTGGTCAATGGTGTCAAAGACAGAGGAGAGGTCAAGAAGGATGAGGATAGAGAAGAGGCTGTTAGATTTAGCCAGAAACAGGTCATTGGAGACTTTTGTGAGAGCCGTTTCAGTGGAGTGTAGGGGATGGAATCCGGATTGCAGTGGGTCCAGAAGGGCCTGGGAGGTGAGGAAGTCGAGGCAGCGGATGGTGGACTGCATGTTCAAGTAGTTTAGATATGAAGGGAAGGAGGGAGATGGGTCGATAGTTAGAAGGACATGTGGGATCGAGCGAGGGTTTATTGAGGAGGGGAGGAGGGGTGTGACAAAAGCATGCTTGAAGTCAACGGGGACAGTTGCAGTGGAGAGCGAAAGGTTGAGGATATGAGAGATGGGGGGGGGGCTAATGGTGGGGGAGATGGGGTGAAGGAGATGGGAGGGGATAGGGTCAGATGAACAGGTGGTGGGTTTGGAAGATGTAAGAAGGAGTGCAGTTTCTTCTTCAGAGATTGGAGGGGAGGAGGAGAGGGTAGCAGAAGGAATATGGATGGGGGAGGGGAGAATTGGGGAGGGGGGAGGTAGATGAGGGGGTGGGGAATTGGAGGGTATCTTGTGGATTTTGTCATGGAAGTAGTCGGCTAGGGTTTGGGCAGAGAGGGAGGGCAGGACCAGGGGCAGGGGGACCTTAAGGAGAGAATTGATGGTGTTAAAGAGATGGTGAGGATCAGAGGCAAGGGAGTTTATTTATTTATTTATTTATTTAAAGGGTATTTATATCCCGCCTTATCTTTTAATCAAAGCAGTGTACACAGCAAACAATCAATTTAAATTAGCATTTGTGTTCTCATGTGTTCTTATACTGTACAGTGAATGTGTGCAAGTGTGGTAGGTTGATTGGAGTGCGCTAATTACAGCATGAGCTTTTATACAGTGTTATGTGCAATGAGCACGCAGGTATGTCATTAGTCTGGGTTGGTTATCCCATTATGTGTTCAGGCTGTAGTGCTCTGTGAAGAGCAAAGTCTTTAGTTGCTTTTGAAAGTTCTTAGTGTCATCTGTTGATAGAGGTTCATCGGGGAGTGCAGTCCACATTACTCGTATAGGTGCCGCCATTGATCATGCTCTTCGTGCGGTAGACTTGCGCGCCTTTGTGTAGTCTTTTGGAGTGTTGATTGTGTCCGATGTGGCTCTCCTCCTAGGTCTTGCGCTGGTGTCGGGTTGTATGAGAAGTTGGAGACTGAGTGCTGAGTTCCTGTGTTTGATTCTGAATATGTTTAGGATTATTGTGTATTTGATGCGGGAGCAGATTGGGAGCCAGTGGAGGTCTTTTAGTATAGGGGTGATGTGGTCTTGTTTTGATGATCCGGATATTATTCGTGCCGCCGTGTTTTGAGCCATTTGGAGTGGTTTGAGTGACTGTTTAGGCATGCCAATATAGATCGGGTTGCAGAAGTCAAGGATGGGAGTTATTAGGGCTTGACAGACCATGCGGAAATGATCTTGCGTGAGGAGGGGCTTGAGGCGTCTGATTATTCTCATCTTGAAGTATGCGTTTTTGGTGGTCCTGCTGATGTGTGACTGTAGATTTAGCTCTCTGTCGAGCGTCACTCCGAGGTATTTCACTTCCTGTTTTAAAGGTATTGCTGTATAGTTGACATTGATGTAGGGTGAAGGGATGAAGCTGGTGTTTCGTGTGATGAGAAGTGCTTCTGTCTTGTTGTAGTTTATGGTCAGGTTGTTGTCTTGGAGCCAGTTGGACATGTGGTTGAGGCAGTCTTATTTTGGTGTAGTCAGGGTTGTCGAGGTTGACTGGGGTATAGATCATGATGTCATCTGCGTAGATTGTGTAATGTATCTTGTGTTCTTTCATGATGTTGCAAATTGGTTGAATATATAGGTTGAATAGTAGCGCGGATAGGGCGGAGCCTTGTGGTACCCCTTGTTTGGTCAGATGGATGTAATAGTCTTGTTTGACAAGTGCTATGGCTGACTGGAAGGAACTAAGCATGAATTTGAAGTGTAGAAGGTCCTCTGGGGAGCGGGATTTGGACCAGGCACGTTCGGCAGAATGGGTACAGATGCATAGATAGCGGGTTGTGGGTGAGATCTAGGGTTGGGGAGCAGATCATTTGAAAGGACGTGGGGTGGGTGGGGCCAGGGTGTCAAGAGCTGAGGGATAGTATAGCATTGTAAGAAGATAATGCCTCGTCAACAGACTTGGAGTATATAATGGAAGAAAGAGATGGAGAAATGGTGGAGGAGAGAGTCGGGGGATCATATTATGGAGGTTTCTAAATAGGTCGGAGGAGACAGGACGGGGTTGAGACGGTGGAAGCTGAAGAGTAAAGGTTAAAAGGTGATGGTCAGATGAGGGAAGGATTGAGTTGTGGAAATTAGAGGGAGAGGAATTGGAGAAGAGTATTAGGTCAAAGCAGCGACCATGTAGGTGGGTGGGGGCGATGGAGCAAAGTTGAAGGTCGAACGAGGAGGTGAGAGCGATGAACTTTGAGGCGTGGGGGGGTCGGAGTGAATGTTAAAGTCGCCAAGAATAAGAGTTGGGGAAGAGGGATCCAGAAAGGCGGAAAGCCAGGAGTCAAAGGCGGTGAGGAAGGTCGAACTGGATTTGTCGGGTGGGTGATAAATAACAGCTACTCGGAGGGGAAGTGGTGTGAGGAGGCGAATGGAGTGGACTTCAAAGGAGAAGGAGGAGTGTGACTGAGGTAGCAGAAGGGGTTGGAATTGGCAGGAAGGAAAGAGAAGGAGGCCAACACCACCACCGTGACCAGTAGCTCGAGGTGTATGGGAGAATTGGTAGCCCCCATAGCAGAGGGAAGCAATGGATGTGGTGTCGTCATTGGGGAGCCAGGTCTCAGTCAGGGCAAGAAGGTGTAAGGCATTAGAGATAAAGAGGTCGTGAATAAAAGGAAGTTTTTAGTGACAGAGCATGCGTTCCATAGGGCACATGAAAACGGAAAAATGGAGGGGGGAAGGAGAGGGATATGGATAAGGTTGGGTAAGTTACGTGAGGATTTCTTATCAGAGTAATGTGAGGGTCTATTTCTAGAGTAGTGCAGAGATTTGGAGGGAGCAGGGTGCGGGTAGATATGTCTGGGTGTGTGTGCTCTCCAGGAGTGACCTGAGGGAGGGGTAAGTGAGGGGTGAGTGAGGGGTAATATTAATGATATCAGGTGGGTTGTGTGAGGATTTCATTTTGGAGATAAGGTTGGGGTTGATATTTCTGGATGAGTGAGTGGGGGATGAGAGGGAGGGCGGAAAAGGGGAGGAGCGGGATGTGGATGAGATTAGATAAGGTGCGTGAGGAACTCTTTTTAGGGTGAGAAAGACATCGAGGGGGGCCAGGGTTGGGGTTGATGTCACCTGATGAGAGAAGGAGGAGGAGTAGTAGAGAGCGTGGTAGAGCGGAGACAGTATGGTGGAAGCGAGGGTGGGGTTGCCTTAAAGAGAGGGGGGATGGTTGAATGCAGGGGATGCTTTGATGAAGCTCAAGAGCAGATGCAAGCTAGAGGACAGAATGGAGGGAGAAGTGAGGAAGGTGGGGGGGGGTAGGGGGGAGAGGAGGGGGGTGTTGGTAAGAGGGGATGCAGTTCGGGAGGATGAGGAAGAGGAGGACAACGTGATGTGGGGCCATGGCAATGGTCAGCAAGTTCTATGCAAACAGTGGGTAGCAAGTTCTATGCAGGCAATGGTCAGCAAGTTCTATGCAAACAGTGGGTAGCAAGTTCTATGCAGGCAATGGGTATCAAGTACTGTGCATACAATGGATAGCAGGTTCTATGCAATCAATGGGTATCAGGTACAATGCAAACAATGGGTAGCAAGTTCTATGCAGACAATGGGTAGCAAGTTCTATGCACACATTGGGTAGTAAGTTCTATGCAAACACTGGGTAGCAGGTTCTATGCAGGCAATGGGTAGCAAGTTCTAAGCAGGCAGTGGGTAGAAAGTTCTATTCGGGTCATGGGTAGCAAGTACTATGCAGGCAAAGGGTAGCAAATTCTACGCGGGTGATGGGAAGTAAGATCAGGGACAGCAGTGGGAAGCAAGATCAGGGCCAGCAGTGGGAAGCAAAACCAAGGCAAAGTTACTTGTAGGTAGTGGGGTGATGATGGTGAGATAGTTGGGGTCAGGAGGCGAGTGTGGAGGAGCAATTGTGCCTGTTCGGCTCCCCGGTAGCTGTGGAGCTGGGTTACAGAGGGGCTTCCTCGCTCATGGCAGAGCGCCCTGCGGGGCCCGTGCCTAAGGGCCATGCCAAAGTTGGGGCATATACTTGAATTATAGTTGTGTTGATAGGCATTCCTCGTAGATGAATAGAAATTAAGTGTTCACTGACTGCATTGTATTTCATTACAGTTCTTGCAAGTTTCTTCTTATTTATAAATGCAACACCATTTTGTGGATAAGGATCTTAGCAGTAATTCTTAGAGACAAAGTTTGCTGATGTTATAGAGAAAGAAGCAACAGGTTTTAGCTATTTGTTGTATGTGTCCAGAGAAAGAGAGTAGAGTCAAAGATGACCCCAAGGTTGCGAGCTGAGGAACAGGGAGGAGTGTAGTGTTATCCACAGAAATAGAGAAGGGAGGAAGGGGGAGGTGGGTTTAGGGGGAAAAGATAAGGAGCTCAGTTTTGGCAGTGTTCAGTTTCAGATGGTGGTGAGACATCCAGGCAACAATGCAGAGATCCAGGCCTGGATTCCTGGAGAGATTTCAGGCATAGAGAGGTAGATCTGCGAGTCATCAGCATAAAGATGCTACTGAAAACCATGGGAGGAAATAAGTGGACTCGTATGTTGAAGAAGTTTCCTCTCTCTTCGTTTTATTTTCGGAATCCCTTCTTCTTCGCTATCACTCCACACCCCCATTGTATTTTCTTCTTCTTTATCTTCCTCCTTCTCTTACCGCTACGCGCTGGGAAGCAGTTTTGCAGACCATTTCAGATGTAGCTTTACATTTTTCTAATCTCATCATTCTAGGTGACTTTAATATCCATGTGGATAATCCTAGTCGCCAGAGAGATCGCTCATTTTTGAATCTTTTGAGTGATATTTCTTTACGGCAGCACGTATCTGGCCCTACTCATGGGGCAGGGCATACGCTAGACTTGGTTCTTTCTCCCTCTACGCTATTACCTGTGATTTCTCCCCCCCTCCACATTGGATATCCCCTGGTCAGACCATTCTTGTGTTCTTTTCTCACTTTCTTTTCCTCCCTTGGGAGTTGTAGATTCGTCTACTTGCTCTTCCTTTCCTTTGCTCCGTCATCAAATCACACCTGCAACTCTTGGTGCTTTCCCTCCCGCCTCTTCTGTCTTCCCGTCAGATTTTGCGTCGCTCTCCCCTGATACCCAGGCCTCTCTCTGGAACTCCCTTCTTGCTAAAGCTCTAGATCATTTGGCGCCACTTGGTCCTTGCTCTCGGTCCTCTCGCTCTACCCATTCGCTGTGGTATCATCCTGCATTACGTCTCCAGTGATCCCAGCTTCGGCAGGTACAACGCCAATGGTCTCGTCACCCTTCTCCAGAGTTGTATCTCCGTTTTAAACAACTATCTACTGATTATCGCCTGGCTGTTCAGTCTGCCAAACGTGCCTTTTATGTTACTGAAATCTCTGAAGCTGCGAATTCTTCAAAACAGTTGTTTTCTATCTTGCGTAAACTGTCTTCCACAGGTCAGAATTGTAAACGGTTGACTATTCTTCCTGATCCTCAACCTCTAGCTACTTTCTTTGCTGAGAAAATTCAGAACCTACGCTCCTCGTTTTCAAACCCCTCTCCCCCGCTTTCTTCTCCTGGCCCATCACTGTCTTCTGCTCCTTTGTCAGCACTGATGACTGATGTTCATTTCTCCTTACCTTCCCCGCCATCGAATCAAGCCCTTACTCATACTTGGTCTTCTTTCCGCACTGTTACCTCTGCTGAAGTACTTCAGATGCTGGTTAAGTCTAGAAAGACTTCTTGCTCACTTGACCCAATTCCATCTCGTTGGTTGAGTGAGCCTTCTCTTCAATTCGTACCCATTATCACTTCCATCATTAATGGTAGCCTATCATCTGGTCAATTCCCCTCTCTCTGGAAGCTTGCTGTTGTTCACCCTCTTCTGAAGCAGCCTTCTCTTGATCCGTCTGTTCTGTCTCATTGGCGACCGGTTTCTAATTTGCCCTTTTTAGCTAAGCTCTTGGAACGTTTTATTTTTGACCAACTAAATTCCCATGCAGAATCCATAAATGCTCTTCATCCTCGCCAAGCTGGTTTCCGGCACGGTCACAGTACTGAAACGGTTCTCCTGGCTTTTCTGAATGAGTTACATATTGCCCGTGATCGCGGGGATGTTACTCTTGTAGTTTCCGTTGATCTCTCCACAGCGTTTGATCTGATTGACCATCCCACTTTACTATCTCGTCTGTCGGATATTGGGCTGCACGGCACAGTTTTACAGTGGTTTTATTCCTTTCTTGTGGCTCGCTCTTTCTCTGTGTTCTCTAATGGTCAGTCATCCACTGCTTTCCCTCTCACTTGTGGTGTTCCCCAGGGCTCGGTGCTTTCTCCTTTGCTGTTTAATATTTTTCTTTCGCCATTACCTCTATTGATTCAGCAATACCCAGTTTCCACGTACTTGTACGCCGATGATATCATTCTCCTTTTTCATACTTCGCTGTTAACTCTGGATATTTCCCAGTTTAATCATTGTCTTTCTCACATTGCGTCCTGGCTCTCTCAGAACCTTTTACACCTAAACCCATCTAAGTCTTCAGCCATGTGGGTCTCTCTAAGTGGCCCCTGTCCCACAGTTGCTCCCATGATCGGTTCAACCTCCATCCCGCTCACTACTTCCTTTCGTTATTTGGGAGTCATCTTGGACTCTTCGCTTTCTTTTCACTGTCATATCTCTTCTATCATACGCCGTTCATTTACTGCCTTGCGGCAAATCAAGGCCGTTCGTTCCTTGCTTCCCGCTGGTTCTCTAGTCACTCTTGTGTTAGCTTTAGTCATTAGTAGGTTAGACTATTGTAATGTCTTTCTGGCTAATCTTCCTGGCTTTCAATTACAACGTTTGCAGCTTATTCAAAATACTGCAGCTCGTCTAATTACATTTTCCTCCCGGTTTGATCATGTTACTCCCATTCTCCTCCAGTTACATTGGTTGCCTCTCCGCTATCGTTTCAGATATAAATTTCTTATTTTAGCTCATCGTGCCATCTACACTAATAATCTCCTCTATCTTGCAGATCATATCTCTTTCCATACCCCTTATCACCAGTCCCGTTCTTTCTATGTTAATCGTCTATCGTTACCTGCTCCATCACAAGCTCATCTGGAGCAGACTCGCAATTCAGCTTTCTTTTTCCTTGCCCCTGTTTTATGGAATGCATTACCCCCAACTCTTCGGTTAGAACCTTCATACGTCCAATTCAAGTCACTACTTGAGACACACTTGTTTCAGCAAGCCTTCGATCTTTCCCCTGATGCTCCCCCTTAAAGTTGCTACATTTGTTCCACTGCCAGTCTAGGTTTGTCTTGCCCTTCCACTGTTTGTCTTTGCCCCCGTTTTGTGTTCGTTTTATTTGGACCTCCAGTTGGCTGGAGGATATTCTCTTATTGTAATATTTTATTATTTTAATATTTTATTGTACTTTTAGTATTTATTATATGTGTTCTGTCCTGCTCACTCTTTCCTATTTTTTATGGCGTTCCTTTCTTATAATTTGCAGTGCGTCCTTTTTATTTTATTGTACACCGCTTAATGTTTCGACAAAGCGGTCTATCAAGTGTGATTAAAGATTAAAGAAAGATTAAAAAGATTAAAGTGCACCAAGGGAATGAGTGTAGAGAGAGAAAAGGAGAGGTCCCGAAACAGAGCCCTGAGGTACACCAACTGAAAGCTGGATGGCAGTAGAGGAGGATCCATCAGAGCATACACAAAGTGCGATGGGAGAGATAAGAAGAAAATCAGGACAGAACAGAGCCACTAAATCCAAGCAAGGACAGGGTATAGAGAAGAAGGTGGTGATCAACAGTGTCAAAGGCAACAGAAAGGTCAAGAAGAAAGTGGATCGAATAAAGGCCCTTGGATTTGGCGAGCAATGAGTCGCTGAAGACTTTGACAAGAGCCATTTCTGTGGAATGTAGAGAATGAAAACCAGATTGCAGTGGATCCAGAAGAGCTTGAGAGGAAAGAAAGTCCAGACAGCGGCAGTGAACCGCTCATTCAAGTAGTTCTCCTGCCCCTTCTCTCTCCAGCATTTTAATTTCTCTTTCCCCATCTGAGAGCTATGCTGTGCACCTCCCATGTTGTTCAGATGCACCTTCCACCAGCAGAAAGTCCTACAACTAATACTACTCATTTGTATAGCACTGCAAGGTGTCCTATACAGACTCGAGCTTCACTGCTGCCCTTCTGCTGGCCATTAAGTGTCAAAATTAGAGCTATAGGTTAAAATAAGAACATAAGATCAAAGCTCCATCAAGCCCAGTATTCTGTTTCTAACATGGCCAATCCAAGTCACAAGTACCTAGCAGATTCCGAAAAAGTAGACAGATGTCATGCTGCTTATACCAGGAGTAAGCAGTGGATTTCCCAGGTCCACTTTAAGAATGGTTTATGGACCTTTCCTCCAGAAACTTGTCCAAATCTTTTAAACCCAGCTACACTAACAGCTTTTACTACCTTCTCCGGCAATGAATTTCAGAGTTTGATTACGTGGCGAGTGAAAAGATATTTTCTCCAATAGTTCTTAAATGTGCTATACTGTAGCTTCATTGCGTGTCCCCTATTCTTTCTACTTCTTGAAGGAGTAAACAACTAATCTATGTTTATCTGTTCCACTTCACTCATTATTTTATAAACCTCTATTATATCTCCCCTCAGTCGTCTCTTTTCCAGGTTGAAGAGCCCTAACCTTTTAAGCCATTCCTCATAGGAATATCCTTCCATCCCCTTTATCATTTTGGTCGCTCTCCTCTGTACCTTTTTTTTTTTTTTTTAATTCTACTTTAGCCATTTTTAGATATGACAACCAGAACTGCACACAGTATTCAAGGTGCGCTCGCACCTTGGAACAATACAGAGGTATTATAATATCTTTGGTTTTAATCTCCATTCCTATCCTTATGATTCCTAGCATTCTATTTGCTTTCTTGGCCACTGCTGCATGCTGAGAAGAGGGTTTCAACATATTATCCACGATGAAACCTAGATTGTTTTCAAGGGGTTGATCCCTAATATGGAACCTTGCATCGTATAACTGTAGTTTGGGTTGTCCTTCCTTAAGTGCATAAAAAATGCAATATGTGCCTTTGAGTCCATGCCTCCTAGTGACCCAGATGCTCCTGGGTTTTCTTGATAGTGTGACCAGAAGTAGATTGCCAGGCCTTTCTTCCAAGGCAATGGAGGGTTAAGTAACTTGCCCAAGGCCACAAAGAGTGCTAGTCTGGTTGTCTGGTTACCAAGCCAGTGTTCTAACCACTAGACTACTCCTCCACTCCTAAATACATAGCTCTGCACTTATCTACATTAAATTTCATCTGCTATTTGAATGCCCAGTCTCCCAGTTTTTCGAGGTCCTCTTCTAATTTTTCACAATCCTCTTGTGATTTAACAGCTTTGAATAATCTTATCTGCAAATTTGATCACCTCACTCACTGTTCCCATCTCCAGGTCATGTATGTGTGGAGTGGAAGAGTAGCCTAATATTCAGAGCACTAGCTTGGGAACCAAGCAACCAGGGTTCAATTCCCCCTACACTCCTTGTGGCCTTGGACAAGGCACTTAACTTTCTATTGCCTCAGAAAAATCCAAGATATCAGTGTCCCTGTTTAATGTACATTACCAAGTTTAAGTTACAACGTAAACTGCTTTGACTGAAATGATAAAGTGGTATAAAAAAACCAGATAAATAAATTTATGAATATCTTAAAAAGCAGCAGACCCAGCACAGATCCCTGGGGTACTCCACTATTCACCTTTCTCCATTGATAAAATTGGCCATTTAGCGCTACTCTCTGCTTTCTATCTTTTAACCAGTTCCTGATCCACAATAGTACACTGCCTCCTATCCCATGACTTTTTAATTTTGCCAAGAGTCTCCCATGCAGGACTTTGACAAAGGCTTTCTGAAAATCCAGATACACTATATCAAATGGCTCACCTTTGTCTAACCGTTTATTCACACCTTCAAAAATCATATAGCAGATTAGCAAGACAAGACAAGACTTGGCTAAATCCAGGTTGGTTTTGTCCCATTAAACCCCGACTATCTACATATTCAGTAATTTTGTTCTTTATAATGGTTTCTACCATTTTGCTCGGCATGGACATCAGGCTCACTAGTCTATAGTTTCCCAGAGCATCCCAGAACCTTTTTTAAAAATTGGCAACTCTCCAATCCTATTTAATGATAGTTTACAAATTACTGATAGTAGGTCTAAAACTTCATTTTTGAGTGTTTTCAGCAGCCTGGGATGTGCACCATTTGGTCTGGCTAATTTGCGACCCTTGAGTTTATCATCTTCCTCCTTTAAGGCTAGCAGTGGTACTGCTGTAGGAGCCAACATCCTTAGCTGCTTTACATAAACAAGTGTTTGGGAAAGGCTCTCTTCAGTGCTGCGGAGAGTCTACAAAGGAGGAAAAAATTTTTAAAAAGCAGAAAAAAATAAGGAAAAAGAATTTGAGACAGAAATGAAATATTGATGTTTTACTGGCATTACATTTCTAGAACATAATTCCAGAATTTCTAGGCATTTGCTAATAAAATTTATCTTGTTTGGCTTCTCTTTAATATCTTGAATATTGCACTCAAAGTCCATATTTTGAACTGAAAGTGCCTCAGGCCTACAAACACCAAAATCTGACCCTGGCTCTCTTGGTACTGACTGGACCATCTTTCTAGCTCCCGTTTCCCAGACAGAACAAACATTCTATGCATGTGGCCCATTAACGATCTCATTTGGAAGCAGCGTTCTCCCCTCCTTTGTCAATGCGAAAAGCACCATGTCCTGCTCTGAAGTGACGTAATGTGCAGTAATCTTGTAGTAACAAAGAACTGGTGGGTGGAAGGGAGGGGGTTTGGTTGGTGATATTACTGCCTGTTGGATATTTTCAGAGTACATAACATAAGAACATAAGATATGCCATACTGGGTCAGACCAAGGTCCATCAAGCCCAGTATCCTGTTTCCAACAGTGGCCAATCTAGGTCATACGTACCTAGCAGTTTCCCCAAAAGACACAGGTTCTGTAATGCTTGTATTGGGTCAAGCATTGATATCCTGGGTCCCTTCTTAATAATGGTTTATGGACCTTTCCTCCAGGAACTTGTCCAAACCTTTTTCAAACCCAGCTACACTAACAGCCTTTACTACATCCTCCGGTAACAAATTCCAGAGTTTGATTACACATTGAGTGAAAAAATATTTTCTTTTATTAGTCTTAAATAGTTTACTCCTTGGCCCTTGGCTCTGTTTCAGGGGCCACAGTAATGGACAGGCCCCGAGCCACCTCCCTGATAAAATCCTAGAAGGAAATATCCTCTGGAGGAGACATCCTGCGTTTAGGGGAGGAGGGCTCCTCTGGGAGAAACATCGCTGCATCGACAGAACTGTCAGAATCCTCAGATTCTTCTGAGGACTCGAAGTACCATCTGTCCGGATGCTCTTGAAGAGCCCGATACCCGTACCGACCGAAGTCGGTACCGGGAGTAACCGGTACCGGGGTATCGGTACCGGAGGTCATCGGATGACTGGGTACCGGCAAAGCAGACACCGATGCCGATGCTATCGGTACCGGTACTGATACCGGGGCCAGTACCGGTGGAATTGTCTGTCGTGGTTCCGAGGGTGTCGATGCTGCAAGGAAAGCTGCCAGACTGCGCTCAATAGCCAGGACTCTCTGGTCTATCGACGCTGCCAATGCCTGGATGTCGGTACCGGAGGAGACCGCCGGTACCCCAGAGCATGGCACCAGTAGCTCTGCTGAGGTCGAGGCCTCGAGAACATCCTGGAACCCCGATAATGCTTTGGAAGCCGAAGCCTCCTGCCGGGGTAATTTTGCCAGTGCAGAATCCTCAAGGGCAACGCCAGAAGCATCTCGATGCTTAGAAGGAGATCTACCCTTTGAGGACCGGCTGGACTTATGTTTAGTTACCTGAGATCCATGGGAGGAAGATTAGGAAGATTAGGATCCAAGTAGGAAGATTAAAAGTGGTGGTTGGTAGATAGAGGTCTAGTCGCTGTCCCCATTGCCTCTGAAAGCCGTGGGGCAAATGACTGCAGCCTCCATTACTGTGTCTTAAGGAAAAGAGTTATTGCAGCAACACACTAATGGGGATTTAGAGCCACTTCCTGTCAAACAGAATATCCCTCAGTTTTGAGATCCTTGGGAACTCTCCGTCACACCAAAAAGAAGCAAACGAAAGGGATTCAAGATGCTGTTTTCACCACTGAGGCCAACTCTGATGTGGTGGCAGCTAAAGAGCTAAACAAGCACCGTAGACTCGGAGACGGAAAATCCAACTCAAAACAGTTACTGTACTGAGATTTTCTAACTCTGCCTTGCTGTGCATGGTTGAGGCACAGGATTAAGTCTTTTTTTTTTTTTTTTAAAGAAATTACATTCTTTTTGTATGCATGCATTAAAAAATAAAAAAGGTTTCCAGAAAGTTCAGTGCTTGTTAACAGAAATCCCACATGAAGTGCAACTTCCCACACAGACAGTGATGTAGCGCAGAACAGGTACAGCATGGGCAGAAGCCTCCCTCGCACAGACGCACTCAGCACGAGCAGTAACAGTGCGAGCTCCTACACACATTGCCCTGTCACCGGCTCTGTTCTTAAGGGCTATTTCTAAGGCTGTCTTTGTGCCTGTGCAGTCTTTCTCAAAAATGATCAGATAGTCAATATTGGTCCCCAAAAGGGTGATGGTGGTGTTTAGTCAAGTCTGCTGGACTGTACTTTCCACTAAGCAACAGGGGCAGCTGCCTAGGGGCACTAGGCTGAGAGTGGCATCTTCTCCTTTGTCCCAGATGTACTTTGAGTAGTGCTGCTCTGTCTTCACCTGTACTCTTAAAAGCACAGATCTCATGGACTACAAAGCAGAATCATCACCGACCCAACCCAGAGCTTCCATCACGCTGCATCATTATAGAGGGGTCTGCTGTTTTCCCTTATCCTGTTCCTGTACCAAGGAGCTTCCAGTCCTGATTGAGACAAGCAAGCCATTTACATGGACTGCATGTAGGAAAGCATTTCCAAACTACGTTCATAAATTCACCTTTCAGCAGCTGCTATGATTGGTTGATTTGAGTACAAAATCAAGAATATTTATCTATAGCTTTAGCTCAATAAACATTTTCACTTAAACTCATATCAAAGGTAAAATATTTACTCCTGTTGGAATTCTGCATACACAATTCAAAATTTTATGTCACGAGGTCTGAATTATGCAAAATTCTGCATGCTTTGTCAACATAACCAAGAAAGCGTAGTTACTCACCTGTAACAGGTGATCTCCGGGAACAGCAGGAATTTAGTCTTCACATATGGGTATTGTCGGCACCGACGGAGCCCGCGCGGGAACGCTCCCCATCGTCCAATAGGAACACTTTTGGGAGCATCCCTCAGCACATGCGCACTGCCTTCCCGCCTTTCCAACTGTCCCTCTTCAGTTAAGTTTGTAGCTGCGTGAAAGGATAGAGGGAGAGAGGAAAGAGACAGAGAGATAGAGACAACTCCTAGGGGAGGTGGGTGGGTTGTGAAGACTAAATTCCTGCTGTTCCCGGAGATCACCTGTTACAAGTGAGTAACTACTCTATCTCCAGGAATAAGCAAGAATGTAGTCTTCACATATGGGGACTCCCTAGCTGAAGATGCCGGGGAGATGGCCCCAGGAAGCTGCCACCTATAGTGAAGTGGGCCATGCTTCCTCCCATGGATATCTGGCATCCTACCAGGGTTGGTGGGTAGGAGTTGAATTAAGTCTGAAAGAGATGTTGAAGAACAGCCTGGCCAAAGAAGGCATCCCGATGGGAGGCTTTATCCAGGCAGTAATGGGCTGTGAAGGTGTGCACCGAAGCCCAGGTGGCTGCTTGACAGATGTCCTCGATAGACACAGAGTGAAGGTTAGCCAAAGAGGCCGCCATGACTTTTACATTATGCGCTGTGACATGGCCTTGAAGAGGAAGACTCTTACTCTCAATAAGTAAAGGATATGCATTGTGCAATCCATTTAGATAGAGTTCTTTTGGAGACTGGAAGTCCCAAATGACTAGAATCAAAAGCAACAAAAAGCTGAGAAGACGTTCTATGTTGCTGTGTTCTTTGTAGGTAAAAAGCCAAGGCTCTTTTAGAGTCCAAAGTATGAAAGTTCCTTTCTGCATTAGAGGCATGAGGCCTCGGAAAGAATACAGGAAGGTAAATCAATTGATTTCAAAGAAAAGGCGAAACCACCTTTGGCATAAAATGTGGATGAGTTCTGAGAACAACCTTATCATGGTGAAACCTTGTATATAAGGGGGATCAGCCACTAAAGCTTGCAATTCACTAATGAGACATGCGGAGGTGATTATAATTAGGAAGATGACCTTCCAGGATAAAACCTTTAGGGTTGTAGTGGCTAAAGTTTCAAAGGGCGGTTTCATGAGCTGTCCGAGAACTAGATTTAAATCCCATGCCACCGGTGGTGGCCTGATGGGAGGCTTTGTTAATAGAAGACCTCTCATAAATCGTGCTATGAGTGGATGTGAGGAAATTGGCTGTCCATTTAGAGGCTTATAGGAAGCTGCAATTGCACTAAGATGGACTCTTACTGAATTTGTCTTTAGATCAGAATTTGATAAATGAAATAGGTACTCTAGTACCAATTCCAAAGGTATCACAAGGGGGTTTAAGCCCTTTTGAGAACACCATATAGTAAAACATTTCCACTTAAAGGCGTAAGAACGTCTTGTGGAAGGTTCTCTAGAAGCCTGAAGGATATCCTTTACCTGTTGGGAAATGTTAAGATCCTGCAGATCTAGGCTTTCAGCAACCAGACCCTGAGCTGCAGGGACTTGGGATCTAGGTGCCATAGCATCCCATTCTCTTGGGAAAGAAGATCTGGAGCACACCCTAACTTCAGAGGTGCAGCTTGAGAGAGATGTAGAAGCAGGGGATACCACATTTGTCGTGGCCACCGTGGCGCTATGAGGATCATATGACCTCTGTCTCTCTGAAGCTTGAGAAGTGTTTTGGGAATGAGGGGAATGGGTGGGAAGGCAAAGAGGAAGTCCTGACCCCAGTGAAGGAGGAAGACATCCCTTGTCTGGCAATGGTGGGGGCCTAAACATTTGAGCCAGTCATCCAAGTAAGGGAAGACGAATATCCCCATGGTTCGCAAGAATGCAGCTACTACTGCCATGCATTTCGTGAATACTCTTGGTGCTGAAGCCAGACCAAAAGGAAGAACCCTGTATTGGAGGTGCTTTCCCTTGAAAAGGAATCGTAAGTATTTCCTGTGATCTGGATGGATCAGAATATGAGTATATGCATCTTTTAGATCTAGAGAGCAAAGCCAATCCTGACTTTGAAGGTATGGCAAAAGAGTTCCCAGAGAAATCATTTTGAACTGTTCTCGGAACAGATATTTGTTCAATTCTCTGAGGTCTAGAATGGGTTTGTGTCCTCCTGTTTTCTTTGAAATAAGAAAATAGGGGGAGTAGAACCCTGTACCCTGTTGGGGAATGGGTACTTCCTCTATTGCTTCTTTAGCAAGGAGTGTTGAGACCTCTTGATCCAGTAGATTGTCTGGAGAGGTTTGTGAATTGAACTGTCTTAAGATTGTAGGAGGGGACATGCTGTGAAAATGAAGCTTGTACCCTTCCCCTACAATGGACAGAGTCCAATTTTCTGTTGTTATTTGGTGCCATCTGTTGACAAAATGACACAACCTGCCTGGAATGTTTAGGGGTTCTGGACCCTTCAGAGGCAAGAAAGCTAAGCTCTCTAGGAAGGAGTCAAAGCCCTTGAGGGGGCTGAGCCTGTGGAGCTGGTTGAGCTCTCGGGCCTTTTGGCTTCTTTTGTTGTCTGGATTGTTGCTGTTGTCCCTTTTGGGCAACTTGACCCTGAGCTTGCCCTTGCTGGGTACAGGATGGATAAAACTTCCTCTTTTTGCTGAAAAAGGGTTTTTTTTATAGTGCTTCTTTTTGGCTGGAGTGGCTGTAGATTTTGACAATCTGTCTAAAGTGAGATTGTCAGTATCTATCTCATTAGCATTTTCCTGCCAATTCTTGCCAAAGAGGTTTTCTCCTGTGCAAGGGATGTTTCCTAATTTGTCCTGTACCCAAATATCCAAGTCTGATGCCAGAACCCAGGCAATCCGATGTGCACCAATGGCAATAGCAGATGTTCTGCTGATGCATTCAAAGCAGTCAAAGGCTGCACGATTTACAAACTTGGAAACGTCTTGAGCATGCTTGACAAGAGTAAGGAAGTCTTGTCATTTGTTATCAAGGAGAAGCTCCAAGTCTCCTGTGACTTCTTTGAGGAACATTCCCATATATAAAATAAATGAGCTGATCCTAGCTGAAAGCATGGAAGCCTGAAATGTTTGACACCCAAAGGCGTCAAGAGTTCTGCATTCACGACCTGGAGGATTGGATGCATGTCTTTTTGCACTTTTCATCCTACGCATGGCTGATTCCACTACCATTGAATGGTGTGGCAGCTGAGTCTTTTGAAAACCAGGACATGGTGGAACTCGATACATGGTATCAGGTCTCCTAGAATGAGGATACATGGTCAGAGGTGTTTCCCACATTCTGAGCATCAAATCATGAAGAATTTCATGAATGGGCAGGGTAACTGCCTCTTTGGGAGCCTTAGAGTATTGGAGTATTTCCAATTCCTTTGCTCTAGGTTCTTTTTCAAGAGCTACCATGATTGATAGGCCTCAGGCCACATCACGAATAAAATCCTGAAAAGACATGTCCTCCGGAGGAGATATTCTGCGTTGAGAAGAAGAGGAGTCTTCCGGAAGAAGTACTCTGGTACTGGCAGAGTTAATCTGAGTCATCGGAATCGGAAGATTCGAAGCATCTCTGATCCCGATGTTCATGCAAATCATGGTATCGGTATCGATCGAAGTCGGCACCGAGTTGGTCCGGTACCGATCTGTCGATGCCCGAAAAAGTTGGCATGGGCAGAATTCCCACCGGGGCCAGTACCGTCAGTGCTGGTACCGGTATCGGTACCGTCAGTGCTGGTACCGGTATCGGTACGTCAGTGCTGGTACCGGTATCGGTACTGGTGCCTGTTGAACCATCGGTAGGGTGTCAACGGTACCGTAGCTGTAAGGAGAGCTGCAAGACTGCGTTCAATAACGAGGAATCTCTGCTCTATTGACGCTGCCGATGCCTGGGTGTACATTTTTTAAAACCACTAGCTGGTTTTTCCATTTTTCAGGAAAATGGGGCCTAATGCCCAAAATGGCGCCTAGCACCAAAAGTAAAAGTTTCTGAAGAGAACACTTCAAAAGTATATATTTTTTTTTTTGAAAAGAAGAAAAGAGAATCGGCGGTACCAGTAGGCGTCGAGTGGAGACAGGCGCGACCACAAGAAAAACAAGTTTAAAGAAGAAATTTTCTGCAGTGATGGTATGTGACCTGTCAGCTCCACGGAAAACGAAGAACTGAAGAGGGACAGTTGGAAAGGCAGCGCACATGTGTTGAGGGATGCTCCCAGAAGCGTTCCTATTGGACGCTGGAGAGCGTTCCTGCGCGGGCTTCCTTCAGTGCCGACGATAACCATATGTGAAGACTACATTCCTGCTTGTTCCTGGAGATTATTGTTTTCACATGATCCTTAATTTAAAATACAATATAGAAATAAAATACCACTAAAAAGTGCAGAATTTTGAATTATTGTGTGCAGACTTCCAGCAGGAGTGAAGTTTGAAGGGGGGTGGGGGGAGGTGGTATAACTTGGACAGCTGATATAATTTGATTACTGAGAATGGAAGTCAACTGACTCAAACCCACTACGTTCTTATTTTAAAAGGAAAACTAAACAGATTTCAGATTTTCAAATTAAAAACATTTCTTTTCTTTTCCTTCCATTGGTTTTCCCAGAAAATAACTAAAAAATACCCTTAAGTAAGTCTCAGTCAGTACTCCTGAAATATGCAGGGCTCCAATCGCAGCTGGGCTAGAGACATCCAGCCCAGTTTCCAGATAATGTACGGTAACGTGGTTAGGGTCCCGAAGATCGACAGTCAGTCCCTGAATGCTGAGTAAGGCATTTAAATAGTCCAACCTGTCAGAACCCCCTATCCAAGTGTATCCCACTGATTGTTAGTTGGAGGACCCAGCTATCAGGAGAGACAGACCTTGCCGGAGAAAAACCGTCCCAGTGTTCCATGGATATGTACAATCCTGTTTTCCTTCTCTGAATACAAAGAAAGGTTTTTAAAAAGCAGTTAAACACCCCCCCCCTTTCACAGTCTGTTTATAAGCACAGTGCCCCCATTATTATTGCTTGATCATAATGCAAATAACCTTGATGCATCTATCAGAAATTGGAATGATGTAATACATAAGGCTGCAGCAGCTCCGTATATGGGAAAACACAAAAAACGAACTCACATTGCTCCATGGTACTCACATGAATTCAATACCCAAAAGAGAGCACTAAGAAGGCTACAGTGTAAATGGCATAAATCTAAGAGCCTTAAGCACCTTATAACGTACCAAGACATGCAAAAGATATACCATGACTTAACAAAAGCAAAAAGGAATATTATACTAACCTTGTAATGGGTTCCCTCAATAAGCCCAGAAAGCTCTTTGACATCACTCTAATTAAGGAGCCTACTACATCTTCATATGAAATCACTTTAAAACCTCAAGAAATAGCTAACTTCCTAGAAGCAAAATATAAGCAGATCCCAGACTATAGAAGCTTACGACTTGATGAGCCACAACATTTAGTATTCTTTGGAATGCTTTTATTATCCCTTCTGAAAAACAATTGGATAGCATAATAACCAGGTTAAATGCCTCCACATCTCCTTTAGATCCATGTCCAGTTTTTGGATCAAACAAGTAAGAGAATATCTAATACCTATGTTGCTTAATATTACACGACTTTCTCTCACTCAAGGCAACATACCTGCTAATCTCAAGCAAGCTTCTATAAGACCTATTCTGAAAGGTAACAACCTTGATAAAAAAAGACCCTAAATCATACCATTCGATTTCAAGATTGCCTTTTGTAATGAAAACAATTGAGAAAAAATAGTACAGATATAATTACAAGATCATATTGATATCCATGCTCCATTATAGCCTCATTTCTTACCTATTAGATAGAAGACAGCAGGTCAGATGTGGAAAGGACCAATTAATCCATTCATCGAACGCCCAGGGGTCCCACAAGGTTCAGTCCTATCTGCTTTATCTTTTAACATCTACCTGCAACCTCTCTGCTCTGTGATAAGGGTTCATAATGTTAAATATGAAATATATGCAGACGACATTATGATTTTCGCTCCTTTTGACATTGTTCAGCCAGATTACTCTCAGATTCACCGTGCCTAAAGGCTATGATGAACTGCCTCAGGCAAGCTAAGTCTGACAATCAACTTCTCAAAGTTGGAGGCCCCATTTGTCACGAGAAATGCTACATTCTCACCACCAAACAGCATAAGAATTTCCAGCAATAACAATGATGTCAAACAGCATGTAAAATACCTTGCAGCAACCCTTGATAGGAACCTCAATTTCCAGGAGCACATTAAGAGAACTACTAAGAAAGCAAACTAGAAGCTAAGGACAATCCAAAAGCTAAAACCGCTTCTTGATGAGAATGACTTCAGAACAGTGTGAGTCCCTGATAACACCGGTTCTAGATACTGCAATCTAACTTATCAAGGAAAGCAATGTATCCACTGCAACTAGTACAGAACACAGCTGCACGTCTTATTACAGGAACCTCAAAGCAAAGCCGTAACACACCAACATTACATCAACTTCACTGGCTTCCAATTCATATTCGTTCAAAATTCAACTCTCTGCTAATCATTTTTAAAATAATACATGCCCTGTCACCAGCACTCCTACAGCCTTTGATAACAATGGGAAATAATAGGCAAAGATGAGCAGTGTGCGTAAATTTACTAGTTATCCCAAAGCAACGTATAAGAGAGAGGCAAACATGCCGTTTCCTGATTTGCTCCATCACTTTGGAACTCTGCCAGAGCCTTTAAGATCCACCTCTGATGTTAAGCATTTCAGAAGGGCTCTAAAAACACACCTCTTCAAAGATAACTTTGGAATGGTCAATTCAACCTAGCCTCCCATTCACATTTTACCTTACTTTATACCCTATGTTTGTCCAAGTTAATATCGCTTGTTCAATGTAAACCACATTGAATTTTATGATAATGTGGCATAGAAAACCTGTTAAATAAATAAATCATTGTATAACATTGCCTTGGTCTTGGTCTGTTTTAAATCGTACACTGACATAAATCAGTTTGGAGTTTGCTATGCTATTGCATTCTGACTCTTACGCTCTTGAGTGAGCACAGCATCATTCCTCCTGTCCAACCTGAGAACCATCGAGCTCTTGAGTGAGCACAGCATCATTCCTCCTGTCCAACCTGAGAACCATCGAGCTAGAAACTCCACAATCTCTTCTCTAGGGCAGAACTCTCTCTCTACCATGCCATCCTTCCAGAATCCTGACCCGATTTACAGGTCCTTTTCCTTATGGTTTACTATTGTCAGGTAAGGAGTATTTTTAGCAATGTGAAGGTGAGGGCAAAGTCACTGCAAAAGTAAAGTGTGCAATAATGTAAAAGCCCCATGTCTCCATGCAGAACACATGGCTAGTATATTTCCCTAGGAAGGCAGATACTGTGTGAAATCGTCCCAATATTTCTTTTCTCACCACGCAGTTCTCCCTGTTCCTTGTACCTCTGGCTCAATCAGATCTAGCACCATGAGCCTTCACTTGCAAGGGATTTGTCTCCCCTTTAATTTAGCAACTCTTCCCCTTGTAGCAACAGTCTCGAGATGGGGGTAGGTCTTAGGGCTGCATTTGGAACTCTGTTGCGTGATGACTATGGCAACCCCAGACCCAGCTGATGAGAACAGAAGACCTGCTTCAGGAATCAAACCCAGGCCCTCCGCAGGGTAGTGCAAACACTGCCACTAAGCCACCAGGACAGTCCTAGCCCACCTTTTCATGGGCCAAGGAGAAATTCTCTTTGAAAGTGCTTTCCCCCAGTACAGGAAAAGAACTGCCCTGGGGCCATCCTGGCAAACCTGTAGCATCTGCAGACTCTGCGGGTACTAATGGTTCCTATCAGAGGAAAGGATTTTCAAACACATTTCATGGTAAGTTTCCCTTTGAAAATCAGTTTGCACACCTGTGATGAGTTTGCACAGAGAGTCCGAAAACTGGTACATGAGGAAAAAAAAACGTGTATATACCCACACAGACACATCATCACCATCACCATGGTCCACATAATAAATGCAAAAAAAAGACTCGCGCTTCTCCCCCTGGGCTCCCCAGTGCTGTGATGGAGGCGTCGGTGCCGCTTACCTGCGCAGGAGTAGCTTGGGGTGGTTCTTGTTTTCCAGGTTCTTCTCGATGAGGTCAGAGAGCAGCTGCTTCAGGACATCTGTGGCATACTCCAGCCTTCCCTGCAGTGCAGTCATGATGAGCGAGGCCACGTTGCCACGGTCACGCATGGAAAAGCCACGTTGCAGCTCCAGCGTTCGGATAAAGGTCAGCAGGAAGACTTTGTTGTTGATCAACTGGGCAAAAAGCTTTAGCGCCTTCTCCACACCTTGCTGCCCATTGCCTTGCACCTGCAAGAGAGGAGTCAACACTTAGTGCTGCTTACGGAGAAGCCCTCAGCTTTTTACCTTATGGTTCCTGGAATGTAAGGGGTATTGAAGCACTGTGTAAGACTATGTGGTTGTCGGTAAGACTAATTCATACAACTGACAACCCTGTCTGGAATATTCTGTACAGTGCACCTGCCTGAGAATTATGCAAAGTGCCCCCCAGTCCATTTGGGAGATCAGAGCGGTACTTGCTATATACATGACTGAAGATAGGACATTCCTGCCTTGGGGCTGGAGGAATAGGTACAAAAGACAAACTAATATGGAAACACCAGCCAAGGAAAGAGTAATAAGGATCTCAAATGACATTGTAAGAATTTTGGTGGACAGGGAGGGTTTCTTCTGCTGTATTTAGGAACGCAAGGTGGGTCTCTTGAAGGACTGTATCCTATTCAGCAATTTAAATGAAAGTCTTTTTTGCTCCCTGGCAGCTGAAGCCCTTGTGCACTGCAGTCATTCAGAGGAAGGTATTTCATGTTTCAGTGGCACAAAGGTTTGTCTTCTCACACAGTGGGGGTTTGCGATCATTTTTATTCCATGAAGCCATTCTTGCTCCGAGACTGTATGAACTTCTGTCTTTTGGTGATGTACTTTAGTCAGAACCCTGGCAGTTGTCTGCAGTTCATCAAGGAAGGCCAATAGTCTGTATCTACATTACAAGAAACTACTGAGTCAGCTCTGAGGGCAGGGTAATGGGCCAAACCTAAACAGAGAAAATAGTATCCAGAGAGCGATTGCAGCATTACACGCTGTGACATCTGCAATTGAAGCAATGGTCCCTAAAGGTGACAGACCTCCTCTGTTGCATGGTGGCAGCAGCTTGGTAAGCAGACATACTTCAATTAACAGAAACATGCCAAACACAGAGGCCAGGTTTGCTGTTGGAGAACATGCATGTAATGTGACTGGCAGACACTACTTTTCATTACAGTATCCCGCTCCACTAAGCAGAAGGTTGAATTCCCGTAGCTGGTGTTGGGCAAAAAGCTGAACTATTTTAGACCTAATAAAGCCTAACCTGCCAGTAAAGTTCGGACAGCTACCTAACCAAAACAAAAAACCACCATCAAGATTATAACACGCTTAGAGTTTCTCCTGACCCATGCTAGAGCCCATTAAGAGGGCAGCATCATCTCCAAAGGTCCCAGAGCTACTTCTGACCCACAATGGGGTGCATTAAGAGGGTAGCTCCACTCCGAGACCCACAAACAGGGTGCAGTGAAAGGGTTGTCCCACCTCTGACTTGATTTTGTATTGGTGCAGTCAGATATTTGAAGGGTCAAAGAGGATGGATCGCTTTGCCCCATAGGCGAGGGTGCTTTTGGCAATGTCATCGCCATTCAGGCGTGTATGTGAACACAGGAAGACTTAAAGGCTGTCTGACTAGAAAAGACGTTAGGTAGTAAAAGCAGTCACTCACAAGCACTAGGGGGAGCAACAACTTTTAAAAAGAACTCCTGACTAAAAGTTCATAGAAAGCCACTGGGATTTTTGCTCGCTAGAATGCAGCCAGGACTGGCTTGCTGTTGCTGTTTTGTGTTCTAACTCGCTACTGCAGAATCATTTTGACAACCATGCAGCACAGCTTGATAAGTAGATAGAAGGTCTGAGCACTGGGCATTTCCTCTTACCTCAAGCTCCCGCAGGACAGGGTGGTCTTCGATGCCTGGAAAAAGAACCCTCATGGCGTAAGTCCGATAGTCCAGAAAGGGGATCCCAGATCGGTCCAAATCACTGGTAAGTTCATTGATGTCAGTCTGCAGTTCTGCAAAAGCTAGAGACACAGCACAGGAGGAGGAATGTTAAGAGGGGAAGTGGCGTGGAATGAGAAACCTCGCAACCTAAATCTCAAGCTTTCCAAATAGCCCCACCAGTGACAGCCGCGCTAGGGAAAAGCCACACGTTCCTGAACATACATGTACGGCACAAGAGGTTTGTAAGAACAAGCCAAAAACTCTGGTCCCATAAGGCTCACAAGAGGATGGAATGAAAATACAGCACACCAGGGGACAACTGTCCGGATTTTACAAGAGAAAAGATAGAGCAGAGACCAGGAATGGAGAAGAGGGGGGAGGGGAGGGGAATAGCAGATAAAGTACAGGAGGCAGGAAATAAGGACAAGCTCCTCTTGATAAAAAGATCAATTCCTGCCTGGTATCCCAACTCCTGCAGTAACTCGGGTCTCTTTACCTTGTTCTCTACCTGCTATGCATACAAAGCTTCTGTGCACTGTGAACATAGCTGAATTGTGCTGCCATTGTCTCATAACAATAGCATCTATCCTACATTCCGTCCACATCATCCATTATCTGAACACTGGCAGAAGCTGCTCTAATACTCACTCTTTCCCTTCTTGTTCCTAATGAGAGGATGCGACAGTGCACTTCACTCGGAAAATGAAAACTCTCCGCGCCAGATACAGGTTGAATACACAGTCCCTTCCCACCTTTGCTATAAAATAGGTTTTCTTGTTACAAGACCTCTGATAATCTGATTCTCCTGGAATTCCCCCACCACCGCCCCCATCCCAACTAGCACAGCCGTCCTTTATAGAGCTGCTGCCAGTGTTTCCATAAAATCTAATTTGGAGCAAATTTAGCTTGTCAGATATCATAAACCCAAAGCTGTCTGGATATGTGTATAACAGGGCTGTTGCATTGCATTCTCTGCGTGCTACAACGGACAATTATTCTAAACAGAAAGATCCTAGACTGTTATTTAGCTTAGGGCTTAAGAGGGAAATGTACTTCACATTAAGAAAACATGAATTTTCAGAGGACAGTTTCAAAAGGATCTGGCTGAGTAACTCAGGAGCTACCCAACTGGATGAAAAGATTCAAACATTGTCCCTCAATGTGGGTCTGATGTAAGAAGCCATATGTTGGAATGTACCACTAGGGATCAGCCTGCCAGAAAAGGGAAGCTGACCCCTAGCATATGTTCTGATGCACTACCATCATTTTCCAAGATGGCAGTGCCAGAGACAGGAACAAGTAGGCATCGCTCCTGCCTCCCAGCTAGGTGTCAGTTGGGGTTGGGGGGGGGGGGGGAGGCTTCAGGATCCACTGTGGCGACCAGGAACTATTTTCTTATGAGAGGTGGGGGCTTCAGGGCCATCAAGGATTTTTTTTTTAAGAGGCCGGGAGAGGGGGCAGGGATTGTCTTGGGAGGGGGAAAACACACATGCATATGGCACTTTCATACATACACATGTATTTTCCCCTCTTCTAGTCATCCTGCAGAAAGAGCAGGGGGCAAAGTATTTGGAAAATTAGTTACAAGATAAGCGGTTACAAAAGTTGCTTTGCAGTCAATTTTCAAAACATTCCCAGTCCCTAAATTTAGATTTTTTTTTTCAGCCAAATTAAGTAACTTAGCTTTTAGCTGAAAATTTACCTAAATTTGGGATACTAAAGCCTAGATAATAAATGTAGTCTTGCAAATCATTTGGGTTTCTAGTCCTGAAAATGAGTAGCAATCTCCTAATATTTTTCCCCACCCTGACTTCATCACCTTAACTGCCCCCTTTACGGGAGCTTAAATTAGGTTCCTAGTGAAAATAGATTCTAAATGCACATGCTCAGATGTAGTCAATTTTCCAGGGAATAATTTGGGTATCGAACTCCTTGACATTTAAATTTTCTGATAAGGCTAAGATACCTTGGATTTGAGCAACAAAAGCTTTATGTCAGCATAGCACCAAGCACAAGTTGTCAGAATCACCTAGAATGGACCTGTGTGGTCTAGTGGTTTGATTTCTTTCAGGAACAATCAAACTCGGCACTTAAAAATCAGAATAAAACTAGCACTGTGATGTCATCAGGCATTGTTAAAACTACACAGATGGGCAATAATGGCGTATTATTTTCAACCACAGTAAAATGTGCTGGCATCTCCCGTCAGAAGCATGTGCTTCCCTTTACTCATTTAACTATTTGGAAGGCACCTTTAACTCTGCTCGATGATGTTCCGCCGAATGCTGCAGGAAATTCATGCAAGGGCAACTGTATTTAAACCGTTATAAAATGCCAGTTTTTCCTTTAGGGCTTGTCTGCTCTGTTCAGTGCAATTACAATGTACCTCTGATCTTCCCCGATCCTTGTGTGGCTCGGTTACCATGGAAATCAGAGCTGCACGGCATAGTGCCATTATTAATCAGAGACAGCACCAAATCGGGACAAAAAGGGAATTAAAACAAAAGGAAAAAAATATTGAATAAAACCCCTTTGGTTACAAAGAATTACCATAAAGGTGGCATTTCTGCCTTGTAAAACTTTCTGAGCATAGGAGAGGCAGGTGGCAGAAAGCAGGGGGGAAGGAAGATTTGGCAGATGGACGCTGATTTAAAGTGACCACGTTAATGCAGGTCCTAACCTGCCATATGGAGTATCCCAAAGGACCCCTTGCAAGTCAGTAACACAGGCCAGAGGAGCCCCAGAGACCTTTCCTGCAAAGGAGCACATGAAACTCAAAGAGACAAAACGAGAAATAAGGATAGCAAAATCAAAGGCAGAGGAAAAAATGGCTAAAGATGTTAAGGGTGGCAACAAAAATTTCTTCAGGTATATTCGGGAAAGGAAAAAGATCAGAGTTGGAATTGCAGGACTCAGAAGTGCTGGGAAAGGACTCGTGGAAAGTGACACTGAAAAAGCAAAATTGCTAAACAATTACTTCTGCTCTGTGTTTACTAAAGAGGATCCTGGGGATGGACCAGCTGTGACTCCCAAGTATAGGAATGGGAATGAAGTGGATACCACACCATTCACAGCAGAGGAGGTGTTAGAACAACTTGCTAAACTGAAAGTGGACAAAGCCATGGGACCGAATGGGATACATCCCAGGATACTGAAAGAGCTCAGAGAGGTTCTTGCAGGACCGTTAAAGGATGTCTTCAACAGATCCTTGGAAACAGGAGAGGTTCCTCAGGACTGGAGAATGGCTGATGTCGTACCTCTACACAAAAGTGGTGACAGGGAAGAAGTGTCAAACTACAGACCCGTGAGCCTTACCTCGGTGGCAGGAAAAGTAATGGAGGCGCTCCTGAAAGAGCGAATAGTGAACTTTCTGAAAACCAACAGCTTGCAAGACCCGAGGCAACATGGTTTTACCGAAGGACGATCTTGCCAGACAAATCTGATCGAGTTCTTTGACTGCGTGACGAGGGAACTAGATCAGGGGCATGCAATGGATGTCATCTACCTGGATTTCAGCAAAGCCTTTGATACTGTTCCTCATAGGAGGCTTATCAACAAACTCAGTAGCTTGGGGATGGGTCCCAAGATGGTAAACTGGATTAGAAATTGGCTGACTGACAGACGACAGAAGGTGATTGTACATGGAGCTCACTCGGATGAGAGGAAGGTGATTAGCGGGGTGCCCCAGGGTTCGGTCCTGGGCCGGCACTGTTCAATGTATTTGTGAGTGATATTGCTGAAGGACTGAATGGAAAAGTCTGTCTTTTTGCAGACGACACAAAAATTTGCAACAGAGTGGACTCCCCTGAGGGAGTGGTTAACATGAAGAAAGATCTACAAAAGCTGGAAGACTGGTCTAAAGCTTGGCAACTACGATTTAATGCAAAAAAGTGCAGTGTCATGCACTTGAGTAGCAGAAATCCAAGAGAAATGTACAAGATAGGGGGAGAAAGGTTGGTATGCACAGTTCAGGAAAAAGACCTTGGTGTGATTATCTCTGCTGATCTCAAGGTGGCAAAACAGTGCGACAAGGCGGTGGCAAAAGCCAGGAGGATGTTGGGCTGCATACAAAGAGGGATTACCAGCAGAAAAGAAGAGGTACTTATGCCACTGTATAGGTCACTGGTGAGGCCTCACTTGGAATACTGCGTTCAGTTTTGGAGACCATATCTTGCAAAGGATGTAAAAAGACTGGAGACTGTTCAGAGGAAGGCGACCAAAATGATTTGGAGCCTGCGTCAGAAGCCTTATGAGAAGAGACTTGAAGACCTAAATATGTATACCTTGGAGGAAAGGAGGCACAGGGGAGATATGATTCAGACCTTTAAATACTTAAAGAGAAATGATGAACAAACAAACCTCTTCCAGAGACGGGGAACCTGTAAAACTAGAGGGCATAACATGAAACTGCAAGGGGGTAAATTGAAAGGCAATGTCAGGAAATATTTTTTCACTGAAAGGGTGGTGGATGCTTGGAATGCCCTCCCGATGGAAGTGGTAGGGGCGAACACGGTGACGGAATTCAAAAAGGCATGGGACAAACACAGAGGATCCCTTTACAGAAATAGGAAAAAAAAAACAAAATAAACGGTACCATCTAACTTCCGAACCATCTAACTTCCGAACCATATAACGTCTCAACAAATAGGGGTGTCCTATATGGAGTGGTGGGTTTACCCCTGAACAAGGATATGGAGAGGGGTGGCCTGCGCGGAGCGACAGGTGCACCTACTCTTGCCATCTCGCTGGGCAGACTGGATGGACCATGCTGGTCTTTATCTGCCGTCAACTACTATGTTACTATGTTACTATGTATGTTACTATATAGTGACGTGCTAATGTCCATGGTCTGAAACTTTGCCGGTACACTGGTACCCAACTTACTGCTCCCCAGCAGAGAGCTCATGCTACAGTGGAAGAGGTCACTATTTTAATAAACATGTTTTTTCTTTGTAGTAGGTCCTTTCCCCTTTTAACCCTCTACCATTCTCCCATCCTTCCTCAGACCACCCACCAAGATGGGCACAGGTCACTCTTGCTGCCCAGGTTTGGCGGGAATCATCACTTCTGAGGCAGACCTTCAACATAAAAGTAGCTTTCAACTAATGTTTCTTCATTTTCAGAGACCAGCTCTCAATGGTGATTAACAAGAGCTCTCATCAGTACATTACCAGACAGAGAGGAGATGTAAACTTCTGCTTACCTTCCTTACACTCCAGAGCCACGCGTGACTCGAGATTGTCCATCTGCATTTGCAGTCTCTTCAGTGTGAGGTCATTCTCCTGGGACTTGCGCTTGTAAGCAATGAGGACGATGATGATGATGACGAGGAGGAGGCTGCCCCCAGCTGCAATGCTGACTATGGCTGGAAGTGTCAGAAGACTATCGGACATCACATTCACCGATCCCGGGGAGAATACAATGCCACCAACGTGAACCTGGCCAAAAGTTCAGGCAGTGATCAGTGGGGGCTTCTTCACCTTCTGTTAGTCAACCCTACAGGCCCGAGCTCTGGTAGCTACATCGGCCTTGCAGTGATGGCATCACAATCTACTGGACCACCATAAAAGAAGCTACAAGAAATCTTTCAGGAGCACGTAGGTCCCTTCCTCAGGGGTCAACACTATAACTTGAAGGCATCTTCGAAAGTGGCATAAATGACTGTTTTATTTTGTAAAGCCTTGCCTCAACCAGCATTCTACAGTCTCTTGGGGGGAGGGAAGGGTAGAATATCTTTAACAATTATAACGATCACTGCAAAACTGTATTCGCTGGTGCACATTTCCCTGTGGTTATTTTAATGCAACACAGTTAGATGACTATGGCCTCAGTTCTTTAGGGGAATGCATGTAGGGAAATGGAAAAAAAAGTAAAAAAGGATAAAAATAAAAGAAATAAAGGACAGGACACTCCAGATAATTCAGGAAGAAGGCAAGGGTTAACTGCAGATTAAGAGCAGAGGCACTAGAGTACGATGGGGGGAGGTTGGGAAAAAAGACAAAAGTGTGATGGGAGGAGGAAGCAAGACTTCAGATGGAAACTGTAGAATAAGCAGAATGTGGGTTAGCGGAGGGTTTGAGGGCTTTCTTCAGTTCTGTTGAGGCTCCTGCCATAACCGCTGGGCCATCAGAACCATTCGAGCGTAAAATTACATGTGATGTTTCAAATCTGCTTCCCTTCGCTAAAACTGGAAAATCCTAATTAAGCTGCAACTCAGCTTTTTATTGTACGGAAACACAGTTACTGCTTGCTCTCACCCACCCTCTCTGTCTCCATCTCCCATCCTATCCTACTCCCCACACACAACAACTTCAACAGAAACCAGATCCTGTTGGAACCAATTGACCAATCAAAGTAGGTGCCCAAACTCTATCTGAAGTCTGGAAGGACCTGGATTATTTGATAACCTGAATATTCAGCTCCCTCCCCCACTGCCCTTCATTGTTGCAAAGCTGCAAATTCAAATTCAGCCTCCTTTAATTGAACAGAATAACCCTGACTGCTGGGATTCAACACTAAACCACAAGGCAATACTCTGGTAATACGGACCATTGCAGCAGATGTCCCGTCAATGGGTTCTGGGGCAAGGGAACGCCAACACTTCCATTTCTTAAAACTATATTCCTAGCTAGTTACCTCACCTACCTCACCCCTTCAACTCCATCATGAAATGCAATATCCCACATGCTTTTTTTTTTTTACCATCAAACCTTTTCCTTTTACCAAATGAAACTTACAGAAAGACTCATGATGACATTGTCAAAGCAGAACTTTGAGGCTCTTAAATTTTCAGCTGAAAACGTAAGTTCCTAAATTTGGCAGAAAACGGAATTTCCTTGCTGTTTTCAGCCAAATTGAGGAACTTAAGTTTTCAGCTGAAAATTTAGGAGTCTCAAAGTTCTGCTTTGACATACAGGCCTGCCATTTATTTGCCTAGATTTAGAAGTCTACTTGAATTGGCTGGTGCTGAAAATCAATGCTAAGCCCCTGACTTATTTGCCCCTATTGCCACGCACTTTTTAGGTTCCTAAATTTAGGTGCCTAGTGAAACTAGGAGTATAAATTTAGGCACTCAGCCCTAATGAATTTTCAAAGAGGCCAATTTAGGATCTTGCAAAAATGCAATGTGTGCCTTAGAGTCAGTGCTGACTCCTGACGACCCAGCAGCTCCTGGGTTTTCTTGACAGTGTGACCGGAAGTAGATTGCCAGGCCTTTCTTCTGAGGCAATGGAGGGTTAAGTGACTTGCCCAAGGCCACAAGGAGTGCTAGTGGGAATCAAACCCTGTTTGCTTGGTTACTAAGCCAGTGCTGTAAGCACTAGGCCACTCCTCCACTCCTTAGGATCTTAGAGGCCGATATTTAGTGGCAGTGACTGTCACCACTTTAAGACCGGATATTCAATATCTGGGTCATATCCTGACGCCAGCAATGAATATCCAGTGTGCCTGGATAGTGTTTTAGCTAACCAGGCACCGGTGATATTCAGCTGTGGTTAGCTAACATGGCTCCAGTTAGGCCAGCCTTTAGAGTGTCTAACTTTATCCGGTTTAAGATAAGTGGCCACTGACTGATTATTTCAAATGTTGTCGCTGAATCGCTCCAATGCTATGTGGTTAGCACTGGGGCATTTAGCAGTTTTAGGAGGGGATAATCAGCAGCCCAACCAGCTAAGTGCCGCTGATCATTCCACTCTCTGTGATTAATGCACTTAACAAGTCTGCAAATCGTGTTAATCACATTGACTCTGAAAGTTAAGAGCCTAAACCCTTTGGGGGGCATCGTCAAAAGCAGGACCAGCTAACTGGCTCAACCGCAGCAATCCTGACATTCAGTGGTGCTGAATATCCCCACAGACTTCAAAAGAAGAGGCCCGATTAAAACCAGGGCTGTCTGTGGCTGGAGGGGAGGATAATCATCCGCTAACCTGCATAAAGGTAGGACAGATCAATGGTGGCCTAAATTAATGTGGTTTTTGCTATCTGGTTATCAGCTGAATATCACCACTAAACGGATAACTGCCATGCTGTCTGGCGAAACCAAATATTCAGCACCGAACGCCGCATAAATCCTGGTGCTGAATATCTGGTTTGAATTAAAGCAGCGGCAGCCAGGTGCTTTAAACGTGCTGTGTATCGCTTCTGAATATCGGCCCTTTGAATATTGGTCTTTCAGTCTTCTAAGTTTAGCGCAAAACAGAGGATAAATCTAGGAACCTAACTTAAGTGCCTATACTTAGGTGTTCTGATTTTTTTTTAATCATTTGTTTCAATATGTTGCAGCCGTTTGCGTTTGTCAAGCATAACCTATGATCCTTTCATGCAGGCAGAGCTTCATAAAGGCAGAAGGATTTTTAAAAATGTGACCAGCTCACCATCACTTTGTGCTGCCCGGTAAGATTTGGTGGCTCGCAGAGCAACTGGGTCTCAGACACAGTGACGGTACAAGGAGTTTCTCCAATCAGAACCGTATAGTTCAGTTTTGCTCCCCCCGTAGCTGGTGGGCACAGATTTTTGCCCTGTTAAAAAAAAAAAAAATATATACACATTCAAGAGATTCCATATGTAGCACTGTGGTTATGTCACTGGAGATGCAGGTTCCAGTCTCACTCCCATGCCTAAAGGGCACTTCACCCTGCTGTACTCAAGTGTATACACTGTATTCTGTGTAGTTTACCTTAGATTAAGCTTTGCATCATTATTTTTAAAATCTGATCAAGGCATTAATGATGCATAATAATTTTGCAATAAGTGTCTCAGGATTGCTGTCTGTCTTGTCTCTATGATGGGTTTATGTTAGCGTTAGTATTTATTAGCAGCATTTTCTATTTCAATTTAGTTATTTTTGCCATTGAATAAACTTTACTGTTTTCTGCTTCATTTGACTGAGACATGTATATTAGCAGTACACTTTAAGTGGATATTACTGACTAAACGAAGAGGCCGATGAGTATTAATTGCTCTGTATCCAAGAAGATAAATATATGTTAAACTGCCTTCATTCTCCTCTGCGTTTGGGGTGTCAATGGCTTTAGCATGATGGATGGTGTTGCGCTTTGCAGCTGCAGTCCTGGGAATGCACTTGCCTACCACAGAGTGTAATGATGTGCATCGCCACATCATAGGCTCCCAAGTTGTGGCTTTACACTTGCCTGTACAACATTAGGCTGCATGCACTGTCCCCTGGGGGCCTAAGCTCAAAGGCTTCAGTAAATTGTCCCAGGAATATGGCTCTGGTCAGCTCCAGTGGATTGCCATCACCGCCTAATGGCTGTAAGGATACTTGATGCTATTCTCTCCCAGGGGGTCCATATCAGCGAAGCTTACTGTCACAACTGACAATGGCCGGCAGTGTTATTTATTTATTTAATGTCTCTTTTATACCGCACTATTTGAAACCAGTGCGGTTTACATACAACAGTGACTATACATTGCGGCCTAGGCTGCGCTGTATTTACAGTAGAACAAGTGATCTAACTTGGACAAAATCAGGTAACTATATACACATGGGGATCAAGACCCTGGCCCGGGTGGGCATGTCATTGGGACGAGACTATTTACAAAGGAATGGACTATATACATGCTGCTATTAACAAGTTTTGTATTGGCGCCTTTAGGTATGGCTGCCTCATCGCTCGCTGGGTGAACTAGTGGGGCCATCCTGGTGGCAGGAGGATAGCCGCTTGCGTGCTGTCATCGGAATAATGCATGAGGAAGAGGTGGTGCTTCAGTGCCTTCCTAAATTGGGCCAGGTCTGCGATTGCCCTGATGTTGGACAGAAGAGCATTCCAACATCTGGGTGTGTAGCACCGAAATGCCCTGTTTGTCGTTGCTTGGGTGTATTTTGTTATTTTGTTAACAGAAATATTAAGGATCAAATGGACATATAAATAGACTTGTGCCAAACCACTGATTTCCTAGACGCACAGGGTGGAAGTAAGCTTGCTGGGTCACTCTCCCATCTTCTGTGTGTTCTGCACACAAGTGAAGGGCTCAAGGTTCCTGCGTTGGCAAACTGGAAATTTTCATTAGAACACAAAGTGCTAGGAATAGGGACTGGACCCCTTAGCATTCCTACCTTCAGTATGATGGGAGCCCCCGGCTTCTGATCCAAGACTCCGGTGGTGCTCAGCAGCTCAAATGTTGGATTGGGGTAATAGAGGAACTTGGTATTATTAAAGATCAACAGGGCCTGCACGTTGTTAAAGACAAAGCCAAATTCATCTGGGCGCTCAACACTATCCAAGCCAGGTCGGTAATCAGACGTAAGTGAGGGGGCCAAGCAAGTGAGGGTGGTGGCGTTCACTATCTTACATACCTAGTAAGAAGAGTAAAAATAAAAAGAAAGAAGGAGGAATGAAACACTCAGTTTTTCATAATAAAAGTTAAGTCTGCATAGTATATCCCAACATACTACAAAGCTACTTCAGTATCGGTGCTTTCAAGACCAGAGAAAGCCCAAATTCAGATGTGACCAAAAAAGAGAGCAGAGGATTGAGAACCGCAGCTAAAGGTGACCTTAAAAACCCACATGCTGCCACTTGTAGCATCTTTGGCTTGGCCAACTCAACCCATGCCCAGTCAGCAGGGTAATATCAGCCACAGGAGCTTAGCTCCATACTTACCAACCTCACGCAATACTCTCTACAATTGGGACTGATGCCAGATTGTCTCAAAATATCCTCCATCTGCCCCACTCTTAAGAAGCCGAACCTCAGTCCACTAGACCCTGCCTCCTACCACCCCATCGCCAGCCTGCCATTCACAGAATCATAGAAAAAGCCATCCAACAGCAACTATAGAGTCACATTGACAACCATTCCATCCTAGATCCCCAACATGGCTTCCGATCTCTACACCGCATAGAAACCTCCTTCACAAACACGCTTATAAAGGAGATCCAGAACAAACTAAACAGATAAAGCCTCATCTTCCTGGACATCATTGCTGCATTTGACACAGTCGCCCACAACATCCTTCTCCATTGTCTCGAATCAATTGGGATCCATGGCACAGTATTATGATTGTTTAAATCATACCTAGCAGTCACCAGCAAATAAAAAACGGCACCAACACCTCCTCTCCCTACCGCCAAATCCATAGAATCCCCCCAAGAATCAACCCTATCTGCTCTATTCTTCAACATATACCTGCAACCACTCTGCTGCACCAAAAGGACCTATGACATCAATTTCCACATCTTCACCGAACAACCCCTCAAACCAACAGCTCCTAAAATGCTTCAAAGATGTCTCCAAATGGCTCATTGACAACAATCTCACCATCAATTACAAGAAAACCGAGGCACTGTTCATAACAAAAGATGACAGCTTCACACTGCCAACCCACCTCACTCTAAATATCATCCAAATAAAAGTGCAACAGCAAATAAAATACTTGGGCATCATACTGGACAGTTCTATCTCCCTCAAGCCAAAAGCAGACAATTCTACCAAGATCTACTACAAAACAAAAACCCTCCAGCACCTGCACCCCCCCCCTCTTAGAGCCACAAGACTTCCGCACTACTATGTAAGCCATGATTATCCCACATCGTGATTATTGCAACTCAATCTACCAGGGCCTACTTTGCTCCTCTCACGCCACACAGTCTTCCATATAACTGCACATATTATACAAAATGTCAGCAAATATGACCATATCATCCCTATCCTAAAACTCTCCATTGGCTCCCCCTAGAGAGCCAAATCAAGTACAAGACCCTTCTCCTCACACACAAAACCCTCCATCAAGAAAAATCCCACCTTCACATACTACTTCATGAATTCACACTTAACAGAACAACCAGACAATCCATAGCCAACACTCTAATTGTCCGACATGCTAGATCAAAGTACAACCAAGCCTGCACATGCTCCTTTGAACTCTATGCCCCATCCATGTGGAACTCACTCCCAACCCCCCTCAGATCCACTCTTGACCACCTCACCTTCCGAAAACTGAAAACATACCTTTTTATTGAACACTATGGTCCCTCCCCATAACCCCCACCCCGATATAAAAACAATTGACATGTAAATATGTAATTCAAGGTTACTATGTTAATACTATAATGTACAATTATATACCACAAAAACTCATGAAACCAACCTATAAATATCCACCCACTCAATTGATTTCCCAAACATACTAATTTTATAAGAACCAGCTAAACTACCTAAATCTAAATATGTAAGTGTGTGTGTAATTTTTGTTGGATCGCTCACCATGAGGGGAAACTCCTCTCTTGCAGTGAGCCCTCCATTTTATTCAATTATAAAAGACCACAAAGGTCCAAATCCCGGATTCGGCCGCATAAAGAGCTACCGTTCCGATTTCTAAATTGAGAACTATCTCAGGTCCTCAACCTTATAATGTTGCTTCCAAACAAGAATAAATCTATGTTGTAACACTTAGCTGATTCGGATATTTGCTTCAGTCCAGCAGCAATGATAAGTTACATCCTTCCGGGCTAAGACAACAGCCACACTCAATGTTAATCCGCTGTGGTTGGTCTTCATCCAATAGCAATGATGACTCTTCTCATCCCCTCGGGTTATGGCTGCCTGCCGCCAGCTGTCTTGGTCTCAATCTGCTGTTGTTAGGCAAACATACCAAGTATGTAACAGCAGAGGAACCTCCAGTCTAGTCCCAAACCTCTGAGTTTAAACATCTCCTTTCGCAGCTTGGAGACTGAGCACGCCACCCTTTTCGGTGTCACCAGTATAAGTAGTCCAGGATCCGCCCACCTGCTCTAGTAACCTATTGACAAAGTAGACTCACCAGAGCAATAAGTAAGTAGAAACATACTCATAAAGTTCATCTAAGCTACAAAACTATATAACTGAAATCCGTACTTAACATAGGCACCTGGCAATTCACCAGGCCGCCTTTTTAATAATGTTCATGCCAAGGCTTACTTCGCCCTCTCCCCAAAATCCCCCAGCAGGCACTGCTGACCTTGCCTGGGCATCTCTTAGACCTTCAATGTCCCATCTTCCCTACAGGAACCGCAGCCAACCCAGCCGCGACCGCCGCTGAGCGTTAAATGCTATACTACTTCAGGCTACTGTCCACCATACTATATCAGGGAGGGATATGGGACTAGACTGGAGGTTCCTCAAGGAACAACAATTAGCAGGTAAGTCTAATTTCACCTTCCTTATCGTCCATCCAGTCTAGTCCCAGACCTCTGAGGATGTAACAGAGCAGTGAACACTTTAACAGGAGGGATCTGCCAGACCAGCCTGAAGTACCGCCGATCCAAATCCAGCATCCCCTTGCACTTGTACATCTATCCTGTAATGTTTAACAAAGGAAGACAATGATGACCACGTAGCCGCCTTACAAATCTCTACTGCTGGGACTAAACTGAACTCCGCCCAGGAAGCTGCCTGAGCCCTAGTCAAATGCGCTCTTAAGCCCTTCGGAACAGCCTTACCCTTCAAGATATACGCCGACGCAATAGCCTCCTTGAGCAATCTTGCAATTGAAGCTTTAGTCACTGACTCACCTTGCTTTGGCCCACCAAATAAAACAAACAACCTGTCAGTTTTGTGGCTGGAAGCCGTTTTCTGCAAATAAACTCTTAAGCTCCAACTTACATCCAACCGATGCAATCGACCTTTGTCCCCATCCTTGTCACTTCTCGCGAACACTGGCAAGGATACGACCTGATTCACATGAAATATGGACACCATCTTTGGTAGGAAAGAAGGAACTGTCCTCGACACTACCTTCTTTTCATAGAATGTCAAAAAAGGCTCCCTACATGATAAGGCCTGCAATTCTGAAATTCTTCTTGCTGAAGAAATAGCCACCAAAAAGACCACTTTAAGCGTAAGATCCTTAAAAGTTGCTTTAGCCAGTGGCTCAAAGGGCGCCCCTATCAATGCCTCCAAAACCAAGTTGAGATCCCAGGTCGGTACCGGCACCCTACACGGTGGCCTCAAAAGCGTTGTTGCTCTTAAGAATCTCCTAACATCGGGATGTGCTCCTAGCATCACTCCCTGCACTTTCCCCTGATAACAAGAAAGCGCCACTAGGTGAACACGAAGCATAGCTGCTGCCAAACCTTTATCCAGACCATCCTGGAGAAAGGAAAGAATCTGCGGAATAGAAGCCCTTAATGCCACCATGTGCTTCTCCGCGCACCATGACTCAAACATATGCCAAACTCGAATATATGCCATTGAAGTTGACCATCGTCGGGATCTCAACAAAGTCGAAATGACCGCTGAAGAGTAACCCTTGGCCGTCAACCTTGCCCTTTCAAGAGCCAAGCCGTAAGCGAAAAATGATCCACTTGAGGCATATTCAGTGGGCCCTGTAGTAGCAGATCATTCCTGACCGGCAATTTCCATGAAGGCTCCACCAGGAGATGCACTAGGTCAGGATACCACGGCCTTCTTGGCCAATCTGGTGCAATTACGATGATGAGACCCTTGTGCCTCTCTATGCGCTGCAGCACTCGGCCAATCAACGCCCACAGTGGGAACACGTACAGGAGCTGATCCTCCGGCCATCTTTGAATCAGGGCGTCCAAGCCCTCTGACATCCTTTCTCTCCTTCTGCTATAAAATCTTTCCGCCTTTGCCAACTTGAACGTCACCATGAGGTCCATGACTGGAGGCCCCCAGCGACGTACTAATAACTCGAACACCTCCTGGTTCAGCACCCATTCTCCTGGATCCACCTTGACTCTGTTCAAAAAATCGGCTGTCACATTGTCCACACCTGCTACGTGGGCTGCCGATAATGCTTCCAGATGCAACTCGGCCCAACCAAGAAGCTCTTCCGCCTCTTCTTCGAGAGCCACGCTGGTTGTGCCCCCTTGTCGATTGATATAGGCCACTGCTGTGGCATTGTCCGACATCACATGAATCGCTTTGCCTTGTACCAACTGCCGAAGCTCTCATAGGGCTAGAGTGACCACACGTAATTCTAACCTGTTGATCGACCACTTCTTCTCCGTTTCATTCCACTGACCTTGTGCAAACTAGCTATCGAAGTGCGCCCCCCAGCCGAACAGACTTGCATCCGTTGTCAGCGGTCTACAATCCGGCAACTCCAACGGCATTCCCTTTTCTAAACAACCTGGAGCCAGCCATCACTGCAAGGCCTGTCTCGTCTGCATCGGACAGATCAGCTGCCAGGACAACTGATCTTACTGATGCAACCATCTCCTGAGGAGAGCTCGCTGTAACAGTCGCATGTGCGCCCTTGCCCACGGCACTAACTCTAGTGCGGCTGCCATTGTTCCCAACAGCTGCAAATAATGCCATGCCAACAGGGCTCTTTTCCCCAAGAAATCTCATACCAGTTGTCTTAGTCGTAGGGCCCTGGAGTGTGGGAGGAACACCCTGCCCCTCTTTGTGTCAAAGCGGGCCCCCAAGTACTCCAACTCCTGTGAAGACTTGAGCTTGCTCTTCTCCACATTCACTACCCAACCTAAACTCTGCAGAAACTGCACCACCCGTAGAGTAGCTCTCTCGCTTTCGCTCTTCGACTTTGCTCGAATCAACCAATCATCTAAATAAGGATGCACCAATACTCCTTCCCTGCGCAACACCGCCACCACCACCATCATCATCTTGGTGAAGGTGTGTGGCGCAGTTGCCAAACTGAACGGCAATGCCTGGAACTGAAAATGTCCCTTGGGAACTGCAAAACGGTATATGCAGATATGCCTTCGAGAGATCCAGCGAGGTGAGAAATTCTCCCTGTCTGACCGCTACTATGACCGATCTCAGCGTTTCCATGCAAAAGTGGGATATTCTGAGACACCGGTTTACACCCTTGAGGTATAGAATCTGTCTTAACGAGCCCTCCTTTTTTGGCACCACAAAGTATATTGAGTATCGATTGGAACCACACTGGCCTACTGGCACTGGTACTACTGCCTGTAGAGCTAGCAACCTTTCCAAAGTCTCTCAAACTGCCTGCCGCCTTGACTTTGTCCGGCATGGAGATAGAACAAATGCTTCTCGCACTGGGCGCTGGAATTCTAGGGCGTAACCTCTTTGAATGACCTCCAACACCCATTGATCTGAGGTGATTCGGGCCCAGGTAGGATAAAACTCCCTTAGTCGACCCCCCACGGGCACTAATCCTGCCTGGACCCCCCCTCGCTTCATTGTGACTTTTTGAGGCTCGAGGAAGAGGAGGCTCCAAACCCTCTACCTGCACCTCTGAACCCATGAAACCCCTGGGATCTGTAATTAAAACGCCCTCTCTGAAACTAACTGAACCTCGAAGGACGAAATCTCCGAAATTCCCTTTGCTGGCTCCTAGAAGGTGCTAGCGGGCGACCCTGTTTCTGCTTATCCTCCGGCAGCATACCTCCTTAAGACTCCTCGAGGTCCTTAACCAACTTTTCCAAATCCTCCCCAAAAAGGAGATTACCTCGAAAAGGGAGTTTAGCTAACCTCGCTTTAGAAGCACCATCTGCTGCCCAGTTACGCAGCCACAGATATCTGCGCGCCACTACCACTGACGCCATACTCTTCGCCAGCCCATGAATGAGGTCATATTGTATATCTGCCAAATAAGCTGCCCCCGACTCCATTCGGGCTGCTTCTTCAACTGCCTCAGCTTCTTGGTCCCCCCCTTCATCTTTTGGGACCAACACAGACATGCCCTTGCCACCCACGCTCCACAATGGAAGCCTGCATGGAAACTGCATTAACCTCAAAGACTTGCTTCAACAAACCATCCAAACGCCTATCTTGCACATCCTTAAGGGCGGAACTGCCCGCCACTGGAATCGTCATCTTTTTAGTAACTGCCGAGACCGCTGCATCCACCTTGGGAGATTTGAAAAGGTCCCTATCTGGTTCCTTCAGCGGGTAAAGGAACAACATCACTCTGGAGCTTTTCATCCCCGCTTCTGGCGTGTCCCATTCTTCCTGAATCATTTCCTTAAACACTCTATAAACTGGGAAGGCTCTCTGGGACTTTCTAACCGCCTGCAACAGCGGATCCTCCAAAGAGGAATCTGCCGCCTGCTCCGCTGCTGGCATGTTCAGCGCTTTCAGTGTCTCCGAAATCAAAGCTGACAACTCCTCCCACCTGAAGACCCTAATAACCCGTGCCTGATCTTCTGGCTCTGCTATCTCACCTTCCTCCAGGTCCATCTCTACCTCCGAATCAGCCAAAACCTCCGACTGAACTTCCGACTCCACAGCCTGCTCTGCCTTGTCTGTCCCTAACTTAGGATTTTTGCACAGAATGGTATCCGCTGCCCTCCCTAGGGGGGCCCCTGCATGCTTCCCCCTCTGAGCTCTTCCTCTGCTTCCTCAGACCCTCATTTCCCAATAGTCTGTTGAAGAAGTGTCATAAAATCCTGGGAAAAGATTGCCGCCAGCCCCCCCTGCAACAAATGCTGCACACTGGCAGCCTCTGGTGCCGTGGAAGGCCCTGGCATAGGCTACGGAGGAGGCCTGCCAGAAGAAATAGCTCTGGGGAGCTAGCAGCTGTTTCTCTAAGGACCTGTCCTACCGCCGCTTCTCCTCCTATAGCCGCTTCCTGCATACAGGGTCTACACACACCTTCCTCCGACACTGTCCCTTTCTTGGCCCCACACATCACACACTGAGGCCTAGAAAGCATAATTATAAAGCAGTCAAGTTCCAAAAAACAACTGACAAAGACAAAAATTTAAAAGGGTTCTTTTTTTTTTTTAAATCACACACACGCCTTCAACCACACAGCCCCAAGACTGCCTATACACCTAACCTGAGCAGCCCTGCACTATTCGTACCGCCGCTATCGCAAACTGAAGAAAAAAGGCCTCTTCACCTTTTCCTGCGCGTCTGACGCGTGGCTTTGGCCTGCCCACTCTCCTCCGCCTGCTTCTCAGCTGTGCCGTCCCGCAGAGGCTGCACGCGGCCTGAGCCGTGTCTCCCTGCCGCACTCTCCACCGGATAACACGCACAGTACCGCTTACCTCGCCCTGCGCCACGGACCCCGAGTGATGCCTCTGCCACTTCCTTTGCCTCAGCAATAGCACGCCTCAGGAGACCGGCCACTTAAATCTTTCCCACCGTGCTTCTCACACTCCTCTACGGCTCCTCACCCGATTAGCGGGTTCGGGAGCCGGAGGCCCCAATAAGCACTCCCGCACACTTCCCTGCACATCGGCACCTGCAGGGAGGGGGGAGAGAGGGGGATAGCGCCGGCCTGCAGCTCTGCTCCAGCCGTTCTGTCAGAGAGATAACCTGCTTTCTCAAAGAGTTTTAAAGGATATCAGCCCCGTTATCTATTTATTATATTTTATTTATTTATTTATTTTTAAACACAATACTGGAGCAGGTAGGCGGACCCTGGACTACTTATACTGGTGACACCAAAAAGGGTGGTGTGCTCAGTCTCCAAGCTGCGGGAGGAGGTGCTTAAACTCAGAGGTCTGGGACTAGACTGGAGGGACGAAAAGGAAGATGTATTACATTCAGGTATAGCAGGTATTTCCCTATCCCCAGAGATCTTACAATCTAGATTTAGTAATGTGATTTGATACACGTTAAGAGTAAATAGGCCCCACAGCCACTAATAGGATCTGCATTAAATAATATGCAGTAACACCAGGGCCCATGCTAGTGTGTCTGGCGCCCCCCTGCAATTTATACCTGAGCGCCCCTCTTTAAATTGTATCTCACCTTATCTGTGTCTCTGGCCCCAGCTTCTTTTTCTGCGGCCCACAGGCCCACAACATTTCCACGGCCTGCGGGAGCAACCTGTCCCATGGACACAAAACTGCAGGAAGTGATCACTTCGGCCCATGGGACAGGCTGCTCCTGCAGGCATAACAAATGGTAGCAGTGATCATGGCCTCCACTTCTGTGGCCTGCAGGAGCTGCCTGTCCCACAGGCCAAACATTGAACTTGACGTGATCCCTTCGGTCTGCAGGACAGACTGCTCCCGTGGACTGAAGAAGTGAAGCCAGCAGAGATCTTGTGAGTAAAGGAGTAGGCTGTCCTGCAGACAGAAGGGACTGCATCTAGTTCAGTCTTTGGCCCGCGGGAAATTACAAACTGCTGGCTGTGATTTTGGTGCCCTTAAAGAAGGGTGCCCCCCTGCTGCCCTTACCCAGCTTACTGGGTAGCGCTGGCCTTGACTAACACATTAGTACATGTTTGTAAAGCTAGCTGTGGAGAGTGACATGACTTGCTGGAGGTCACTGGGAGCATCAGCTGGATTTGAACTCAGACTTTCCTTGTTCTCAACCTGCTGCTCTGGCCATAATTTCTATGTATGTCCTCAAAGGTTAACTTCTACGCAAAGCTGAGACAAATGTGCATCACAATTTAGGGAAGGATGAGATCACCAAACAGGAATCTGAAAGTGATTCCAAGCCCTCCCAGAAAACGATACTGCTATCACTGCGGAAGTGAGCAGAGGAGAGGCTGGAAGGAAGTGATGTGCTCAGCTGGAGGAATGTGTGAGGAATGCAGTTCATCCCTAATTCCAATGGCATACGAATACCACAAATACAATCATTCTGGGCAAAATGAGACAAAGGAGCCGGGAAGCAGTCCAGCAGAGGAGGAAACAGAGCCCAAGGAGGATGGTGATATTTTTAGTCGGAACATGTTTCATTATAAATATTCTCTGAAAACCTAAGCAGTGTGCCTAGAAATTAGAATCATATCATTGCTTACAAGACTTAGTCACAATCCCACTCTGGTAGTCAAATGGTAATATAAAACCCCCAGCATGTATTTCAGGCTTGTCCTTCTGCCCGCCCAGCTTCAAGAATGGATGCTCCTGTCTATTTCCTCCTGTACGTTTAATTGCATTTTCGCCTCTCACTTCTCACCTGTGCATCAGTAACAAACATCAGGGTGCATCTCTGCCTAGAGAAACTTGCATTGCTGACCAAGCTGAGAAGCAATTCCTGCCGCGGGCATCCCCAGCAGTCCGAACCAGGGATCAAACCCAGTGTGCAAGGGGACCACTAACCACTAGCCTGATACCTTAAAGAAAAAGCTAAATTTGGCATCTGCCCAAGTTTTCTAAGCCATCCAGAGTCCTCAGGCACTGCAAAAGATGACTGCTAATAATTTATATAGCGCTACACAGCGCTGTACAGAGACATTTAAGAGAACGTCCCTACTCTTAAGAGCTTACAGTCTAGTCAAGACAGACAACACAACTGGGGATTATCTTGACTAGACAGACTTATCTAGGGGAATGATAACGAAACACATAGGAGGTGAAGAGGAGACGAGGGGATCAGGATCCAAAAGCAGTTTAAGAGTTTTATTTTATGTATTTATTTTTAACTTTGCTTCCTCCAGTTTATTAAAAAAAACGCCCTCCCCTTCCCTTGATAAACTATCAGGCCCGATCTGTATATATTTCTGCTACTGCCACTCAGCAGAGCTACTCATGAAAAGATTTCTGAAGGGAGCTAATCTTCCACTTAAACTCATTAAATCCTTCTTCGTACAGTCCATTAAATCCAGCTACAGAAGTTGAACAGAGCCCAAAGTTCAATGTTATCTACTTGTCACTGGCTCCCCCACAATTACTCGGGAAATCTGGTAAACTTGTTCTGTAGAGGGTGAAAGAGGACTGCACCCCAAAAACAGAGCGTATAATAACACAGGTACACTACCAAAAAACTGCCTCCAGTTTTGCAACTGATTCCTATAGATTTTGGGGTGCTGAATCCAGGAAAAATAGCCAAAATGTTCCATCACGTCACGTTTTCTTGCAAAATTAGATTTCTTACCCATATAAGGAATGTTCACATAATTTATTTTTAGCCGACTGCAGTTTATTTTCTTGGCCCAAAATAGAGGTTGTAATGGTTAACTAACTAGAAACACTCCCTCATGATATTTTAGAGTGTTTTGTATTCATTTTATACATTAACAGGACAATTGGGAGGCGGGGGGCTAAATCCAGTACTAGCGCTGGCGCATGTTCTTTCCTGTTCGCCTCGCCTCGTTCGCTCGCTCAAACACGGTGGTTGCGACATGAACGTTCCTGTCAAATTTCAGTTTCTTGCAAGTTCATTATTACCTTTTGTTTGCTCAGTCGTAATCCAGCTTTATTCCGAAGTGGTTCACTACAGTTGTAGTTTGCAGTGCTGTGTATTTGTGATGGCTCACAGAGCCAGAGGTTGCGTCAACTCTCCGGACAGTTTTTGTTTTATTTGTGGGGAATATACCGTGAAAAAGCAGCAGAGGAACATTTCTGCATTTATTAAAAAAGTATATTTCGCCTATTTCGGTTTGAGGTTAGGCGATCAAGACAAACCGTGGGCTCCTCACAAAGTGTGCAAGACATGTGAGGAAGATCTACGCTTATGGATGAAAGGTAAAAAACAAGCATTTCGTTTCGGAATACCTATGATGTGGCATGAACAAAGAGACCACAGCAGTGACTGCTATTTTTGCTCTTGCATTGTGAAGGGATACAACTTAAAAAATAAGAATGTAATAAGTTACCCCAACCTTCCCTCAGCAATTAGGCCTATGCCTCATAGCAACGAAGTACCTGTGCCTGAACCACCAAAATCTTTGGATCATATTTGTGTGGACGGTTCTGATCATGATGAGACTCATCAGATTGCTTTTCCCGATGAGTCCAGTACTTCCGAGTTTGAAACTGAACCAGATCCGAAACCTGAACTTTTCTCTCAAGCTGAATTGAATGATTTAGTCCGGGATTTAGGACTCCCAAAAGATGCCGCCCAACTGCTAGGTTCTCGGTTTAAACAGAAAAATCTATTGTCACCAGGAACAACTTTTTATTGGTACCGCAACCGCGAGACACAATTTTTGAAGTATTTCAGCAAAGAGGAAGATTTGGTATTTTGCAACGATATATACGGAGTGATGGAAACGTTTAAACTCAAGTATGATCCTGCTGAATGGCGGCTGTTCATTGATTCGTCAAAAGACAGCATAAAAGGTGTTCTTCTTCATAATGGCAACACATTCGCTTCAGTTCCTATTGCTCACTCTGTTATTCTCCAAGAAAAATACGAGAATTTGGCCCTGATTCTTCAGAAGATTCGTTATGATGAGCATAAGTGGATGATTTGTGGAGACTTTAAAATTCTATCCATGCTATTAGGGCAGCAATCCGGTTTCACCAAATATCCCTGCTTCCTTTGCTTGTGGGATAGCCGGGCCCACGACCTACACTGGGGGAAAAAAGACTGGCCAATTCGGGAGTATTTGAGACCCGGTGAGAAAAATGTTCTTCATGAGAGCTTGGTACCTCGTGATAAAATTCTATTACCACCTCTCCACATTAAGTTGGGTCTCATTAAGCAATTCATCAAGTCCCTTCCAAAAGATGGTGAGTGCTTTCGGTACCTTTGCTCAAAGTTCCCCCGACTTTCTGAAGCAAAGCTAAAGGAAGGAGTGTTTGTTGGCCCTGATATAAGGAAACTCATTTCAGATGGAGCATTCGCTGAAACGATGTCTGAGAAGGAAAAAGAAGCCTGGGATTCCTTCAAGGATGTTGTTCTCAAATTCTTGGGGAACAGGCGGGATGAGAACTATAAGGATATTGTTGCCAGGATGCTCAATGCCTTCAAAGAACAAGGCTGTATCATGAGCCTGAAAGTCCATTTCTTGCACTCCCATGTGAACTACTTTCCCGAAAACTTGGGGGCGTACAGTGAAGAGCAAGGTGAAAGGTTTCACCAGGACATCAAGGACGCAGAGAGAAGGTACCAAGGAAGATGGAACACCACTATGATGGCTGATTTCTGCTGGTTGCTGCTGCGGGAAACCCCAGATGAAAAATACGCCAAGCAGCGCACCAAGAGAAGCATTCGGGGGAAGAAGAAACGAGCCCACCAGGAGATTGATTGACCCAAGAATGACTTTAAAATCTAAACTGTGTTGACAAATATCGTGTTTTTACTAAACTTTGAAATAAAAATTTGCTAGTTATTACCACAGTGTCGGATCTCATTTATTAGAATTTTATTTTCACACCATCGGGTGTTTGTCTTCATGTATTGCAATGGTGCGGTTTGCGTTTTCTATTCTTACATACATACCTGTACAACATTTTTTGCACATTTCTTTGCTTTGCTTTGTGTCTAACCTCGCTCTTATATGCTCAATGTTTGTGCACATGTATGTGGCTGTTTTAAGTGCAGACAATTTTGCTACCATCACAGTGTGTTTTGTTGACATTACTCTATTCTTATGTGCTGCCTTGTTACAATTTTCTTTATTCTTATTTGAATAACTACTAAACAATTAGTATAAAGAATTCATCCAAGAAACTTTTATCTCGATCGCACTCAATCTGAAACGTTCACCTCAAACTGCTAACCCAATGTAGCAAAAAATCTGTACGTGATGGAGCAAATTGGTTACCAGATTTGGATTCAGCGCACCAAAAAACGTAAAAATCAATCGAAACATTAGAGGCAGTTTAAAAAATTTTTTTTTAGTGTACCTGTGTAATCTGCTGAAGGTTGTTGCCAGAGAAGCAGTGCCCCCCATTCATCCCGTCCTCTTCCCCAAGGAGGGGTGTGTGTGTGTGTGTGTGGGGGGGGGGGTTGTTTTATTTTTGCTTCTCTTTCAGCTCCTCTCCAGTCACCTTCTTGTTTTCTCTAACAAAGCACCTGATTAGCACCAAAGAGGCATCTCAGTACTTCTGGAAAGTATGCTAACTCCACTTCTAATCCTAACAGGAAGTTGAAGATAAAAGAGCTGGAATCCCACCAATCTAAGGCAGGAAAATAATACAGAGCTTAAATACAATTTGCTGAAAAGGGGGATAGAAGCAGGACTCTTCTAGAATTGCTGCACATGGAGGGGAGGGCGAAACACTTTTAGGCCGGCTGCTGATCTATCCATTGAATCAGGAGAGAACAGAGATTACAGCTTCTCTGGACACGTTCAACTCCCAGCCTTTCCCTAGGAGGTTTAGACGCAATGTACCAAAAGTAGTCAAGGAACAGCACAGGGGACAATAGGGGGAAGGGGAGGTAACTGAGCAAAGACACTTTTTGTATGGCTTTGTACACCCAATAATAAAATCTGTTGATGCGCAGAATTGAAGATGGAGGATAACGAATGAAGCATTTTTTAAAATAATGTTAATTCTTTGACCCCCAGGATGGGAGTCAAATCATACCTGAAATGATACATCCGAGGCCAGTACTGACTGGAACCTGCAAGAGTCTGGTCTGGTCTCTTGGCTGGAGGGGCAGGATTTTCAGCAATGTCATCTGACAGGCATGGCTTTACATGCTAGAAATTTTGAATGTGTTTACTGCATGCATTTTTCTTTGTATAAATGGGGAGCACTTTGCTCTCTCTTCCTTTTCCTCTTGGGAAGACAAGTTTCATTTTCTCTGGAGGTGGAAGGCACAAAAGCACCAGCACCTCCACCTGGGCCTTGTATGGGAACCCATAAGGAGAGGAAACAGGCTGGCTGGTGCGTTACAGCAACAGGGAAGCAAGTCAAATGGGAAGAATTTCAAATATAGTTGTGAAGACAGCAAGTGTGCCCAGAGTATCGCTGCACATGCGGACACAGGGTGTCCAGAAAAGGCCATTACACGATCTCTGTGCAAGACCAGCTGCTCCTGAGCTCTGGCCATTTGACCTTCAAAGCACAGATTCCAAGTCACAGGTAGGCAGCCCAAGGATAAGCGTGCAATAGTCTCTCTTACTTTCTAACACCATTTGAAGGAATATCAAATTGTTCTATCAAATTGAAGGTTTCTTTGGGTGGGGTGGGGGGCAGTGCTGGGGCAGGGGCCTCGGGTGGCTTCTTGCTGTTACTGAGAGGACGCGTCCTCTACTTACATTGACAGACTCCTTCCCATTGTACTTCACCCGGATCCTTGGCTCTTGAATTGCATCCAGATTGCTCCCGGTGACCATCAGAGGAGTGTGGCCGCTGCGGAAAGGTAAATACAAAAGTGTTTAATGGGGTACAGAGCGAGCCGCAGTAAGACACATGCTAAGGACGGCTGCTTATCCAGGACAGAGGTGACAGGGAATTAATCTCTCACTACATAAGTAGATTTTGTGACCTCAGCTCTGTGCCTTTGCTAGGCAGTTACCTCTTCTAGGAACGCAGACAGCTCTGAACTTGGCTGAGGCAACAGGATCAGACGCGAAGTATAAGAATAAATAAAGTCTGGGGATTAAAATGAATAAAAGAAAAATCTTTTCCTAGCTGTTTCCAGGTAAAAGGAGAAGCTGCGGCAGCATGGTGCCCCCATTACTATGGTTTCTGTTAAAGATGGGCTTATAACCATTCCTCCCCGGAAAACTACACCAGAGGTCTGAGCCTCTTTGGCACAAAGAATCTAATCCTCTAATTCAAGGCCCTGTGTCAGGCTCTCATTTCCTCATTCTTGCCTTTGTTAGTCTTCTTCCCAGTTTTCCTTTCTTTTCAAATCATCCTCCCCCAGTGTGGCTCTCTTACTTCAGTATACTACTGGAATACAATTGCTCATTCTTTCCATCTACTGTGCTAAAATATGCAACAATATATTTAAAAAATTGCACATTTAAGGATTGGTGGTTGCAATTTTTATAGACTTTCTTGTGACGATGTGATCTTTGCAGCGAGGTAAGACCATCATTTGATGTTACTGGGTGTTCTCCTTAGTTTACCTGCGTGGGCGGGGTTCCCATTTGACGTGACCCTCTCTAGCGGCAACTCCAGGAGGCTTCTGCTTACAGCTACCGAGACAATGCTAAAGCAGGGCTGGAGGGGAGTCTGAAGAATCATGGAGGGTGATTTTATAGCAGGGCACCACAGGTAGGCGCATGCATAGACATCTACTTGTCTTTATAGAATACTGGCGTAGGTGTCTCAGAACATTTATGTCTGCTTATGCTCAAGTGTACTTAACACACGTGTGCATGTAGAATAAGGTATTTTATAAACTCCAGACCATGTCCCTGCCTACGCCTTCTTCCCAAAGTGCTTCCTTTTACACCGGTCAGTATATGAAGTCATTTATGCACTTTGGAGGCCAATTCCATTTTGCATGTCCTGCCTGGGGCATGCAGTGGTAGCACCTGATTCTGATCCCGCGGTGGCTAAATGTACCTGAGGGTTCAGAATCAGGTCTACTGGCCTGGACATGCAGGCTGGGCCCCGATTCTGATTGGTCGCATGCCCAGCCACATAGTCAGCCAGGCTCCTGAATGGAGTCCTGTCGCCATGGCACTACAGATCCATTCAGCAGCCGCAATACCCGGCCTCAGAAACTCCTTTCCCTGCAGCCTGACTTCTGATCTGGCCTTCCATCGCCAGGGTTGGGCTGCGGGGAACCCCCTGCGCCCCCTCACCTCTTGTCCGTGGCCTGGCTCTGCCATCCCCCAATGTCCAGGGGACGTATTCCATCTCCAAGGTGGAATAAGTCCCTTGTCTACCTGGCCAACCTTGGAGGTACAGGGCTGACCTCTGAATTGGCCCTGTACGTCCAGGGTCGCATTCCCGCCCACGGTCCGCCTGCGCTCCTCCCCCAGCTCACCCCCTCCCACCCACTAACAGAGCTCCCCACACGTCGGCTATATGTGTGAGGAGCTGTATGGCCGCCAGCATGATCAGGGCATTTAGCAGGACTGGACGTTCGGATCAGATCGGACATCCAGACCCATTAAACGAGTATCGGAATGACCCCCTATGTGGCCACATACATGCAGGAATGACTTTACAACAGTTACCTTCCTAATATTCATCCCCTGCCTCTGTACAACTAGAAAATCCCAAACAGATATTTAGCTAATCTGCAATGAACAGTTTACAAGGAGGGAGATGCTGAGATGCTCCAGTCTTCCTACATAACGTCCACTAGTGTAAATTATCCTTTCATAGGCGTGTCAATCTCCCATGCATTATTTAGTGGAGAAATGGAGACCACAGGATTTCAATAAGTGCTCACATTATAATCATTTAATGACATTTGGGGCATACTTTTAAAAACTATTTGCACCCATAAGACAGAGGCAATATTGCTCAGACTATATGTGGGTGGCATGATGACTTTCTCTGCAACAAGTAGAAGCATTCAGGCAATACTAGGCATACACAGCACTGTGGACATCCAAATAAGAGACTGTCCCTACCTCACAGAGCTTATCTGTTCAAGACAGACAGAACAAACAGGGGACTAGGGAACTAATTAAAATGCATATGGGTATAGAGGGCAGAATAAAGAGGGCAAGAATCCAAAAAACAGCTTGCGCATGCTAACTGTCAGGTGTGAGGATACTTTCCATCATAGGGGTCGGAAAAGGGGCCCTGGCCCCACCAAATCTTTACTGCTGTGATCTGGGCTTTCCCTACTTCGGCCCGTGGGGATCTGATCTCTTGCAGGCAGAAGTAGGGAAAGGCCACCATCGTGACCCACCAAGCATCAGGCTGCCTGTGAGGATCCCATCTCCCCATGGACAGAAGAGCGCTGGGATCACAGCAGAGATCCTTCCTGCCTGTCCACGGGAGATCGGATCTCTGCCAGCAGACAGTGATCGAAGCCGCATGAAGTTCGGCTGGCCTAGGGGTGGAGTTTGGGCCCCCCCCACCTCCCATGGAACCTAGCACGCCAACATCTCTTCTTTCCATGGAATAATTTTCAGAGGGGAAAGTACGCACAAAACTTTCCCTTAGAGAACAGAGGTAAGTTATGGGTGAACTGGCTTCACAAGTCAGGTGGCCTGTTTTAAAATGGCCTTTTTGAAGAGATTTTGGAAGCATTATGTGTTTGAACTGCACTTATTTATTTATTTTATTTTTCTATACTGCCCCTTCCAAAGATCAGGGGTGGTTTACAGATAACAGAACATTTTACATAGAACAATGGTTTAACTTTTTACATAGTAACTTTTTGGGAGTAACAATTGTATCTATTGTTTTACAAGCTAGTCTCATTGAAGTGCAAAGTATCTATCTATTGTTGCGCAAGATAGCCAGCATTGTTAACCCAGCTATCTTCCATACAAGCAATTACTGCTGCCCCAATATTGTCATCCTAGCTATCTCATATACCAGTGGCGCCCTACAATTCAACATGGCCATATCCATCCTAACCCTAACCATTTTGTACCTTCTAAGCAACACACTCATTGGGCCCCTCACTTCGGCCTCCAACCACAACCCCATTCCAACCCTTCAAGGCCGAGGAAAAAGATATCAAGGCAGCACGCACTATAAGTCATCAGAATTACATCAAGCCTCACACCCACACTTAATCTACATACCAATCCAACACTCTGCAAAACCCAAAGCGGCACAGCCCCAAAGCCAGCGAAACCTGAAATGTGCCCTCATAAATGCATGTTCAGTCCGCAGGAAATGGCCAGCCATCACCGACCTTATGACCCATCTTGAACTAGACATCCTACTGGTCACTGAATCATGGCTCGCCGACTCAGACTCAGTCCTTATTAACCAACTCATCCCCAACTTCTCAAGCCACACTTGCCACAGACCCAACCGCAGAGGAGGTGGCGCTCTCATCTTATCAAAAGTAGAGCTCCAATATCAACTGATCAACTCCAGCAGCACAACACACCTCGATACACTTACCATAACCAACAGCCACAGCACCATCAACCTAATCTACAGATCACCATCCTCCTCCCCTGATGACCTTGCAACCATAATTGACCTTGCCTGTAACCCCAAGAACATCCACAGGCCAAACTGGATACTTGGAGACTTTAACCTCCCAGCTCTCCAGGATACCCATTCTAAGGCCTTCCTTGAAGCACTCAACGATCTGGGCTACGAGCAGATAGTTGAAACATCCACCCACAGGAAAGGAAATATACTAGATCTCGTATTCATCCCACGACCTGACATAAGCCCGAATCACAACTTTGAACTAGTTATCACCCCAGTCCTATGGTCCGACCACAACCTAATCAAATTCCAGATACCCATGCATCAGGACAGCAACCTGCCTAGGAAAGCAGCCAAAAGCTCATCCCCACCCATGAGACGATTCAGACCTTTCGACAAAGAGGCGATCCTCAGAGAAGTCCTTCCAAACCTCAAGCTAGATTCTCCTGACCTGGATGAACTGATGGCCACTTGGAATAACAGCCTGAACTCCGCTGCATGCCTATCTACCTCAATCAAGACTTCAGACAAAACACCACGAGGTAGGAAACCGGCACAATGGTACTCTGCAGAGCTACAGTCCTCACTACTTCTCCTTAGGAAACTAGAAAGAAAATGGCGGCAATCCCGGTCCCCAACTGACCAGACAGCCTACTCCGCCCACCTGAACACACACCGCAACTCTATATCAGTGAAAATGAAAGAATACCACTCCGAAGTCCTACGCCGCTTGCTAAACAAACCCCACAACCACTTCAACCTAGTGAAGTCCATGATGAAAGAACCTTCACCCACACAGAGTACAATACTGCACCCGCAGGAATATGCAGACTACATACTAGCCAAAGCCAGCAATATCACCATAGCCACAAAACCCACCCCTGGACACAACCCATACCAACCACTACCGCTCAACTTGCTTACACCACCATCAGCCAGAGGCATCAAGAACATCATTGCAACTATCAACGCCACCACAGCTCCAAACGACTCCTGCCCAGCACATTGGATAAGATCCCTGCGCAAAGAACTCAGTCCAGCTCTAGCCAGGATCATGGAGAGGTCCTTCTCCACAGGAACATTCCCAGCATGCCTCAAACAGACATCGATCAGTACCCTTCTGAAGAGCAACAAACTGAACCCCCAGAAGGTTGAATCCTATTGACCAATCTCAAGCATCCCTTCTAGCCAAGATCATTGAGAAGGTAGTTCAATGGCAAATCCAAGAACACATCGACTCCAAGGCCCCTCTTGATCCATGCCAGCATGGTTTCAGGGAAGCACATGGCATCGAAACGCTCCTTGCCACACTTTTTAACACATTAATCACAGGGATTAACAACAACAGACAAGGATATGCCCTGATCTTCCTAGACATCTCCGCAGCTTTCGACTCAGTCAACCACGAGCAGCAACTAATACGTCTCCAGGAAAAGGGAATCCAGGGTTCAGCCTGGAGTTGGTGCAAGTCGTACCTAACAGATAGATGGCAGCAGGTACGGACAGGCTCTGCAACCTCCGAGCCTTTTCAACAAAAACATGGAGTCCCCCAAGGCTCCTCGCTATCCTCCCTACTATTCAATATATACATGCAGCCCATATGTGCAATCATCCGCTCCTTCAACATATCCTGCCTGATTTATGCAGATGATGTACTACTCTTCACCCCATTCACCATCGTTCAACCAGACTTCTCTTCACTAGTAAAATGCTTTGACGCCGTCATGGATTGGCTTCCCTCACAGAACCTCAAGATAAATTTCAGCAAGATAGAAGTGCTGTTCATCACGAGAAATCAAACCTTCTCCCCATCAGCAACACTGAAGACAAGAGGCGCTGAGCTCCTGAGCCGTCCCACCATCCGCTACCTAGGTGTGACGCTGGACCAGCACCTCGACATGAAAGCACACATAGGCAACACTGTAAAGAAGGTCTACCATAAGATGAGTACAATTCAACACCTCCGACCCTTGCTGCAAACAGAAGACTTCCGAACAGTTTTCCAGGCGCTAGTAACCCCCCACTTTGACTACGCCAATATAATCCTTCATGGACTCCCCAAGAACCCACTTAAGCTAGCAATGAATGCTGCCGCCGATTCCTACACGGAGCTTCTCGAAGGGAGCACATCACTCCAGTACTAAAGGATCTGCACTGGCTACCAATTTACTGCCGGATCATATACAAAGTTGCTCTCTTAACTTTCAAGGCCATTAACAAAAGATCTGCCAGCTCCTTGACAAACCTTATCCACCCAACACCTGCATCTAGAACAAAAAGGTCCTTCGCCACCAACACTCTAGTAACCCCCAGTGAAGTAACAAAATGCACTAACACCACAAGAAACAGAGCGTTCAGGGTCTATGCACCTACCTGCTGGAACGAACTCCCAGTGACCATCCGCACGATCACTGACCTTGCCCAATTTAGAAAGGCACTAAAGCCCCACCTTTTTCTCCTACACTATGCCCAGGCCAACAACACATCCTCACCCGGCCTCACCCCTATGTCCCAACCATAAAGAACAGTCAACCCAATAACTAATTCACATCCTTGTATATAGCCCTCAGGACAAGCCATGTCGCTATAGCCGCATAGTGACCCCCTCCCATTGTATATAGTCTGTATATAGCCTGTATATGCTTTCCCCTGTTATCAATCCAAGTTGTACTACCTGTTCATTGTAAGTGCAAGGTAGGCTCTTCCTACTCTGAACAAAAAGTTATCTGTAAACCGCACTGATTTTAAAAAGCACGGTATATAAAAGCATTAAATAAATAAACAAAACAAATAGTTTAGGATATATATTTGGCTACAAACAGCCTATTACAGGACGATAATAAACTATGTACAAAATTTCAGGTTAGAAGAATTACACTGAGTTTGAGATTGTTGTAGGTGGGTGTAGTTCAGGGGTGTGTGTGGTCAGTGTTTGTGAGGACATTTGGGTTCCAATCTGAGTTTCTGTAATGAGTAGAAAAATATGTTTTGAGGTCTCTCCTAAATGTCTGGAGGTCTTTAATTGTGCGAAGTGTGAAAAGCAGCAAGTTCCAGAGGTTGGGAGCAATATATGTGAAGGCTCTGGAGCTTGTAGTCTGTTGTGTCTTGTGGACAGAGTGAGGGATTACAAGTAAGTTGCTAGCATTTTGTCTGTAAACTCTAGTGTCTGGTTGGGTGTGGAGGAGGGTTGATAGAAAAGACGGGGAAATGTTATTGATTAATTTAAATGTTACAATTAGTAGCTTATATTTTATTTGGCTTAGAACTGGGAGCCAATGTAAGTTATATAGGATGGGTGTTATATGATCGGTGAAGTGGGCCTTGGAAACTATTCTGGTGGTGATGTTTTGAGCTCTCTGAAGTATGTTTGTGCTTTTGATTGGCAGACCCTGTAATAGACTATTACAAAAGTCAAAATGCGGTGTGATGAGGGCCTGAACTACAGATTTGAAATCATTGATGTCTAGCAGAGGTCTTAAATGTTGGATATTTTTAGCTTAAAAAAGATAGTTCTTGCTGTTTGTTTTATATGGGGCAGCATGCTGAGAGATTGATCCAGAATTATGCCGAGGTATTTCACCTCTTGTTTGACAGGAAGTATAACATTATTAATCATGATGGATTGAAGGGGTGTATGGTTTTGATTTCTCAAAATGTATAGGGCTTCTGTTTTTTTGTAGTTAACATTAAGGTTGTTGTCTTTTAGCCATGATTCCATTTCATTAACGCAGTCTGATAGCTTGTGATAGGAAGGATCGTTTATGTCTATGGGGAGGGACAACAATGTTGTCAGCATAGATGTAATATCCAATATCAAATTTTCTGAAAATGTTGGTTATTGATTGCAGGTATAGGTTGAAAAGGAGGGTAGAGAGAGCTGAACCATGAGGTATTCCTTGGTCTTGGGGGAATGGCTATGATGTGTTTTGGCCTATTTGTACACAAAGTTGGCAGTTTGAGATGTATGATCCTATTTGTGCTAATCTTGAAATGAGGGTGTTGTGGTTGATGCTGTCAAATGCTGAAGCTATGTCAATGAAAAGAAGAATGAATGCACAGTTAGGGTTATCTATGTCTCTGACGAGGTGATCCATTAATATTATCAGCAAGGTTTCTGCTCCGTGAAATGGTCTAAATCCAAATTGGTGGGAGTCTAATGGGGTCTGTATGTGCTTGGGTCTTGCTCATGGGGTGTCTTGTTTTTAAGTATAGGGTGGATTGATGAGGTTTTGAGGTCTGTGGGCATGATGCCTTGGGATAGAGATTGGTTAATAATGTGTAGGATGTATGGGGCGAGTTCTGATTTTGTGGATTTGATCCATGATGCTGGGCATGAACCCAAGGGGGGAGGTTGTGGTATTAATGTTTGCTATACTGTTTAGCAGGTGCTTTTCATCTGTTGGGTAGAAAGAATCCCATTTGATGAGGTTTGCTGGGTAATCTAAGGAGAAGGTGGTATGTTTAGAGTTTTTATTTTTAAGCTTGGATGCAAAGTAATTGGCTAATGTTCAGACCACTACTTCTCTAGAACTCTTTTCCCCTGACCACTCACCTGGAAAGCACTTATTCTAAGTTTAAAAAACAGTTGAAAACTTGCTTGTTTCAAAATTAATATTATTACCCTTGAATTGGTGCTGTCTGCCTTATGTATACTGCCTTTGTTTTGTCTTAATGTCTTACTCTTTCCCTTCTCTTATTGTGTACTATTATTTGGTCTAATTGTTGGTTGGATAGTGTTTTAGCTGTTATGTACTTTCTGCATCATTTTGGATTCTTTAGATGCCACTACAGTGTGCTTAAAGCGGTACAACAAATGTTTGATAAATAAATACATTTTCTCTAAAGTAGATGGAAAAGCTTGTGTTGACCCCTCTGACTGCCCTGTATTGCTTAAATGTTGGCTCTTGACGTTCACTGGTCATGATGTGTAAAATTCCTGTCCTCTAACAGTCCACATTGCTTGTTTAAAGAGACTCTTTCACTGCTAGCATCCTGTGACCAAAAATGACTCTCTAACATCTCCTGAGAAGCATCACCTCTCCCGCTCTCCAAGAAGCAAGATGTGGTTCTTAACCAACCGCATGCTTCTAATGACAAAAGGACAGCAGAGAGACCAGAGTTTATTCTCCCAGTCCTCGCGTTGACTCCTTCTCTGGTTTGCTATCTGTCTGGATACTTTTATCAGCTTTGTGTGGAAACATTCCGGGTGATGGAGGGTGGAATCGCCCGTGTTATTTTTATCAGGAAACGTACACCCAGAGAAAGCGGGTACGAGCGTCTGTGGATAACTTTTCCAGAGCCTATTTTTAAAGTGGGACTGAATGCAAATTTTGCAACACCACCAGCCATAAAGGAGAACTGCCCTCAAAAAAGGTTGTATTTGTTATCTGGAAACCTTGCTGCAGGTAATTCTGTTTTATAATGAAAGTGGGTTTAATCACCAAGGGGGCACATTTCCACAAGAGGTATTCTGGAGCTTTCGAGACCTTGGACTACGATGCACTCGGAAGCAGTGAAGTGGAGAAAATCCTTCTTTGCAAAAATTCCTCTATTAAATATGTGAACACTGTGATGCTTTTATATTTTGTAAATAGCGCTCTCATCCCCTCCTCCTCCAAATACCAGATGCCAGCGCATCTCAGAGAGGGATTAAGGCTTTACATCATTCTTCTCATCGGATATTCCTTCCCCAACTTGAGAGCTTACAACAGTTAGCCTATATCACTTTACTTAATAGCCAAAGCAAACGGCTGTTACTGAGGAAAGCCTCTCTGACCAGACGCGTGCCCTCGGCTACTTGTCCTGTGGCCACAGAGTGACAGATGCATTCCTAGGCAGACGATCTGGGCGTTCACTTTAGACCACAATGGCAGTCTGACCAATATGCAGATGCGCTTTGCTTCCTAAAAGTATGCAGAAATGGCAAGAATACATTTTGGAATTGGTTCCCAATGACAAGGAAGTATTTTTGGATAGGTTTATGACAGCAAAGGTATGTAAAATTAAAACCCAAGGGCATGGTGGTTAAAATTCTAAGAAAAGAAGTTTGCTTTCTCATTTAGAATCGGAGGAAGCATTATTCTTTAATTATGAACATGTCTTCTGCACCTATATACATTCCAAAATTAAAATTTAGATGAGGGCTAATTAACTTGTTCATGCTTCATACTAGCTCTGGGCAGGGCTGGCCCATCCACTAAGCAGCCGTCTAGGGCGGAATCCTTTGGTAGGCGGCACGGCAGCTTTGGCCTACCACTTTGGTGCCCGCGGCAGACTGTGTGCTTTGGCACACTTGGCCTGCTGCTTAGTGGTCAGAAGTGGCAGGTCATGTGTGCCGAAGTGCATGGTCTGCCGCAGGCACCAAAGCACTTTTAAACTGCTGCGGCCTCTACCAGCCCCCCAGAAGATGGAATTGATGGTGGCGGCAGCAGCAGTGAGGGCAACAGTGTGGCTCAGCACCACAGGGGATGGGGGGACCAGCCAGGGCTCCTGCCTGGGGTGGTAGAAAGCCTTGAGCCAGCCCTCCCTCTGGGTATATGAGGGAAGAATTCTTGACTATGCTTTAACTAACAGTGCAACTCTATTTAGAAAAAGAAAAATAATGCTGGATAAAGGCCCACCAAACCAGCCAGATTTCCCTGCTTATTTCAATGTCACAGAGGTACTTGAGGCCCCTTGCCCCTCTCCGCAAAGATCCTGTGTGGCCATCCCAGGCTTTCCCTTTACTCCCTCACCACTGGGGATCCTCTATGCCAGATCCAGGCTTTAACCTCTCACTCCCCCACCCCAAGGATCATCTATGTCCATCCTAGATTTGACCTCTCACTCCCCAGCTGCTGAGGATACTCTGTACCCAACTCAAGTGTTATCCATGTCACAGGCTTTGCCCCTCCCTCCCCCACCAGTAAGGATTCTCTGTTTGTCTTAGGCTTTTGTGAATTCCCATTGCATTTCTGCCAAGATCACATTCACCGGAAGGACAACCCATGAATCTGCTGCCCTGAGGGAAAAAGGCTTCATGCTCGCTTCTGTAGACAGGATGGGCCAATTGGTCTCTATTTGCCATCGTTTGCTCTGTTATGTTACTCTGAACTCCACCTCTTTTCAGCCTCATTCCACGACCCCACTACCAGAAAATTCCAAACCCAAAAAACATTCTTTCCTTTTATTTATAATTCACTCTTTGGGGTGTCTGAATGTCGCTCTCCCACATCTCCTTTTGTAGGGTACTTCTCTAAGACATTCTTTGTACGACCTAGTGGATTCCAGATGGATTAGTCTAATAATCCTTTTTTGCAATAAGCCTAAAGGATGCATTTAGCAATGTGCCCACATTATATTGAATAAAGAATTATAATTATAACACACGGCTGGATGCTGATGGATGAATGCTCCAAGGTCATTGGCTGATGTGCCCTATTGCAAGCTGGGATCTTATGCCCAAGTTCATAATTATAAGACTGAACCACTTGTGTGCCTTCACAAATCTTTTAAAAGGGAAACCAATCTCTCTCTTCTTCTAAAGCCCGTTCCGGCATGCTTTGCTGGGTCACTGTGGGGCCTCAGAGATTTGAATTATTCAGGTTCATGCACCCTGGTATGTCTGAATTTGAATTTTTTTCCATATTTCCAGCATGTACCAAGTGTACTAATTTCATCATGGTTTCTTGCAAATGTGCTTGCCGACTACTAGAAGACTGCTCACCTGGTGATGCTCCATTCGGGTTCGATGCGCTGAACCTTGGGGTCCTCAATGTATTCATAGAGCAGGTTGCTCTCTAACTGTGCCCTGTCCACACTTACAGAGACACGTACCGTGCCCAGGCCGAGGGCTGATGGGGCTGAAACACAGATAATTTCATTCATGGAACGCCTGGAAAAAAGGACATTAGGGACACTTTCAAACCTTGAGTCACACATGAGTGAAGTCCAAGCAACGCCTTCCAGCATGTCCAGACTTATAATTAATACATCTTTAAATAAAGATAATAAAATGCAGGAGAAAATGACTACTGTAGTCTGGTTTTGTCCAGATCTCATTCAATGCTTCCAACCACTGGAGATTGCTAACCCTCCCCTCCACCCCTCCTTTGGAAGAGCAGCTTTATGGTCAAAATTTTTGCATGAAAAACTCTGCTGTTAACATGAAGGGAATTAGCAGGCATGCTGCTCAAACATTATTCTTGGGTTCTTACAGCATCTGGTTACTGTAAAACAAAACAGGGAGCACACTCCACATTGCTGAGTGCAAAGTGACTGTGGAATTCCCACAGACTGAGGAGCATCTAAGCAGAAACACTTCTCTGCAGGTATCCAATTGTATTTTAAACCAGTTGTTTTGCTGTGAAAAGGGGGAAATCTCCTTCAAAACTGAAAAAAATTAGCATTTTATTAAATTTTAAGTGATTTTATATTATCATATTTTGTGAGGATTTACCTGTTTTTATCTGTCTTATGTTTGTTATGTTTGTATAGCAAGCATGAATGGTGAGGTCTGTATTAAGTTTTTTGTTATTTTATGTCTTTTATTGTTTTTCCATTTACTACTACTACTACTACTACTAATCATTCATATAGCGCAACAAAGTGTTCGCAGCACTGTACAAATACATATAAAAGATGGTCATTGCCAAGACAAACAATACAATAGATGAGAATAAGGGTACAAATAAGGAAAGATAAGGAGACACAAGGAATCAGGATCCAAAAGCAGCCTCAAAGAGGTGAGCCTTTCGCATGGATTTGAAAAGAGGGCGAGATGAAGCCTGACGTACAGACCCAGGTAGTTTATTCCAGGCATAAAAATGGCCCCAAGGGTAAGGCAACTATTCACCATTACAAAAAAGTAAACCCCCTAAAAAATTGAAAAACAAATAAAAAAATAAGTTGCATAAATATTACTGGAATAAATTGCTGGTGGTTTGCCTGCCATGGGGGAAAAAGAAAGCTAATTTGCATTTGCTGACATTCTCTCATCAGTTGCCTTTTCAAGGTCATTTGGATGTAGCCACTACTAGAGAAGTTACCGGGAGATGCAAGCAGGCAGATCAGGGCAGCTGGGACGACAGTGCCCCTTGGAGACACAAACCATTTTTCAACTGCAGAGAAAGCATTTGAGTTCGTGTCAGTCCTCTAGTACTTTTCAGGCCTCTGGACAACTAATTAGATATCTCAGAGACAAAATTGCAACCTAATTATCAACTGTAAGCCAATCAGCAACTTGTGTGTACACTGAACTTTCTATAGTTACATCCATGCTCATCCAAAGCTACTCCAAAGAGCAGTTATTTATCCTTAAACGGCTTGATGGATTAAGATCGGTTGATTGCTTTAGGCAGGTGTTCACTCCTCATCTGCTTCTAAGCAGTTCTTAAACTCTGTGTACCAGCTGGGGGTGGGAGTGACAGAAGGTGAAGCTCCCCCCCCCCCACCTACCCACAGGGGAGTTTCTATTCCTGTTCTAAACCAGCAACAATCTTGGCCTGCTCTTTGATAGAATTCTAGAAAGACAAAGTTAGAAAGGATTTCAGATAGGTAATGTAGTCTCTTCTGGGCCTTCAGATAGCATCCATTGTAACTAAACCATTCCAGACAGACGTTGCTTCAATCTGCATCTTAACCTAGTTCTGGAACAGAAGAATAATGCAGCGGTTTCCTTCCCTAAAGCTCTGAAATGTGGTAGCCTAAACCTTCTTCTTCCTACAGTAACCTAATAAGATTTTCACTGTGGTTGGGTGAGGCCACCCTTTTCCCCTCTTTACAGTCCACATGCTGCCTTCAGCGGGGTAGTGGACAGATTGCAGACCAGGCAACAAGAGGCTATGGGAACATGTTAAGCAATTTTGGCTCATGGATGAGCTGTTTCTGTTTTATATTTTGTAAACCGCTTTGAATGATTTTTAGCTAAATTAGTAATATATAGATGTCAATGTATCTGAAACTAAAGGATCTTAGTGGCAAGAGGTCAGAAAACAAGTAGAAGGTCTTGCATCCGATCAGTCCAGTCCCCAAAGCGAGACCACTGGCAAACCCCTAACAAACAGGTGATTCTGGTTATATGCTAAACTGCCTCAGTGGCTTTATCACAGTTGCCCATACAAAGGAAGTCACACTGACCCAGGAGGTCTAACAATAATCCAAGGGAGCGGTGCAGTGTAGGGGGTGAGGTACGTTTGTCCACTAAAGAAAAGCCGGACCAAGGAATGATTGTGTCTGATGATCTTAAAGTAGCTAAACGGGTAGAAAAGGTGACAGCAAAAGCTACTGTAGAAAGATGCTTGGGTGCATAGGGACAGGAATGGCCAGCAGAAAAAAGGTGCTAGTGCCTCTATATAAGTTTTTGGTGCAACCTCATTTGGAGTATAGTGTGCAATTCTGGAGACCGCATCTTCAAAAGGATATGAACAGGCTGGAGTCGGTGCAGAGGGTGGCTTCTAAAATGGTTAGCGATCTTCATTATAAAGCATATGAGGAAAGACTAAAGGATCTTAATATCTATACTTTAGAGGAAAGGCGGGACAGAAGAGATATGATAGAGACGTTTAAATACCTCCGTGGCATAAATGCACAGGAGAGCCTCTTTCGACTGAAAGCAAGCTCTGCTATGAGGGGACATAGGATGAGGGTGAAACGGGGATAGACTCAGGAGTGATATGAAGAAATATTTCTTTACGGAAAGAGTGGTAGATGCATGGAATAGTCTCCAAGTGGGGGTGGTAGAGATGAGGACAGTATCTGAATTCAAAAAAGCATGAGACAGACACAGAGTATCTGAAAAGGAAAAAAGGGGACTGTTGTAGTGGTTGATATGGAAGGGCAGACTAGATAGGCCACGTGGTCTTTTTCTGCCATCATGTTTCTTAGCTTCTACAGGGGGTGTGCATGGCCCCAATTCTACCACTGGCGATATTGTCCTATATGCATTAGTTCCAAAGGATACAGCATGAGTGTACTATGCCGATCATATCAGTACCATTGGTGTTGGATGACGGGAAGGTAGAATGGCCAGAACCCTCCTCAGTACGGCTCTATGGGAGACAATGAAGGACAATCAATCCTTGGTACCCTACTCCATGTAACCCTGTTCTGGCTCACAGTGCTTCACTATAACACGCATGCATGTATATTGTTTTAATGTTCCTTCTACATTGTTTTATACATAGTTGGATGTTATATATAATTTGAAGTTGGTTCGATGTAAACCGCTTTGACACGGTGAAAAGTGGTATATAAACCCTGCTAAATGAATAAATAAAATAAGTAAACTGGTCCGAAAGATCATCCTATAAAGGGGGTCCAGAAGTGTGGCATACAGAAAGATCGGTGACCAGAAACCTCTGCCGCTGACAGGTGATGCCTCCTGCCTGTATTTCCTGGAACTAATTTACCTATGCTTGTCATGTGCCGCCTTCGGCTACTCCCTCGTCTGCTTTAGTAACACCTCATTTCATTAAAATGACAGTTCATCAGTTCATGTTCTCCCCAGAACGCTCTAAAAGCAAACAAGAAACAACCACCCAAACAAACAAACCATGGTTTGAAACTCCTCTGGCACAACTTTAGAAGCTGTGGGTTAGTGTTTCAGGCTGTGCTATGTCACACAGCACCAGCGTAAAATTACTAAGCATGTCCAGTGATCAGACTTCTACAGGTCTCTGCTTACCTCCGTTATGATATCCAAAGTGATACCTCACCACTGGCAGAATCACTCTCGCTTCCCTGTGATCAGTTAATTAGCTTTTCTGTGTTATTATTATGCCGTCACAGTGAATCTACCCACCACTCTCAGCAGAGACTGGAGAATAGAAAGCCATAATTAGCCAGAATCTCATTAGAAACTGCTTCACCTAATCAGACTCCCAGGCTCTGGCACGCTTCTCTCAAAAGAGAACAAAAGGGACAAGCGGGCCGAATACGAGCTGCATGGAAGCGGCGCATAATTTAGATTTTATTATCATCGTCGTCGTCATCCTTTTATTACTTGCTGTTTGCCTGTTGCGGCAGGATGCAAAGGACAGAAGAATTAATGCTGCTGAGAAACCGCAGACCCTGTTCCCGACTGTCACATGGGTAAGATGGAACGAAGAAGAAAGGTGCACAGAGTCCAGGCATCTTCTGACCGGGCTGTGCCGACACTCTGCCCTCCTGCAAACTCTCTTGGGTGCTGTGGCAGGGCATCACTAAGCCCCTCGTGCCATGTATCCTTAACCTACTGTGAAGTCTCAGCTTCCACACTGCAAGTCCCAGTCTCTTGCCACTATCTGATGCCTAGACAGTGCCTCAGGTGCTCTCCTGTCATGATGCGATGGAGCTTTGGATTTGGGAAACTGAAAGAGGTAATTTTAAAAAGAAAAATGTTTTATGTGGCAAGATTAATTACCCAGACGATGGGCCTGATGCAGAGATGCGGGTTGCAGGGACATGCAGCCCCACAAGCCATCCTGGCCAGATTGCCATTCCAGCTCTCCCCGCATGTCCAGAGCAGCAGGACGGAGAGAGCCGGTGGGGGGCGGGGGAGGGCCAGCCCAACAGGATGGACAGGGCTGATTCAGGTCACGGCCCTGTACATCCTGCCAGATCAGAGGGGAGCTGCTGATTATTCCACCATGAAGATGGAATAATCAGCATGGGCCTGGGGAACCCCCCCTTCAGGCTAGGGCCGGGTGCAGGAGGGTCCCCGCTGCCTGATCCAGGCCCCGGCTGGCCAGCCGTAGGTCGGGATGTGGGTAACTGAGGGTCTATCCCCAGGATTTAGGAGCACCTGTGGGGAGGATATCCCTGCAAGCAGCAGGGGCACTCTACAGGCCCAATTCTGTGTGCCACGGGAATGTTTAGTTCCTGCAGTCCAGAATCAGATCCTAATGGGACTGTTTCATTGGCGACCTCTGGACAGCCCAGATGTAGCCCTTTTGGAATCGGGCTCTATATGAGGCTATTTTACAAAGCATTTTTTACATGTAAGGCTCTCCTCACATATGCATGCAAATTAAGAGGGACGTTTGTGCATACTAAGTAGCAGGTACATTCCCTTTGAGAACTGGCATAACTTATGCAGATCTCTGCTCCACAGAGTACAGGGTTCTCTTCTATACTGGAAGCAGACACTTGACTATTACTTCCCATTAGCCATATGTTCGGAGCAGCCCATTTTTAAATCGTCTTTTGTGCTGCTTGCTCCTTTCTCTAGGACAAACATCCAAGCTTTTGTCTGTTCTGGTTTCCTTTTTTCATCAGTGCCAGGAAGACTTTTGCTTCAAGAAACAGGAGGTGGAGTGCTAAGCCCATAAAACCCTTCACCCTTATTAACATAACATGATCCGGTGCATCCCAGTTCAACTATTAACCAGTCTCGGTGTCCCTGTTTTTTAAAATCTCATATAAGGCTAATACGAGCAATAATTACTACCACACAGCTCAGTGCTGCTACTGTTCTCCCTGATTGTATCCCAGGTAGAGAAAGCATGGCTGAGTAATGTTCCAAAGCTTCAACCTACTACAATGCTAATTACCCGACAGTCACGGCCCTCAGAGAGAACGCACATCCTATACCCTGAATATCACCCGTTAAACTCTCTAATATCACCCGTTAACCTCTCTAATGCAGGATTTCCAGGCCTCTGAGTAAGACCACAAAGCACAAATCTTCTCACCTCACACACATTAGCACACTTCATAAACGCACGCAACTCGCACTAAGTGTTTAATGACCCTAAGCCCTTAGTATCTGGAGTCAGTACCAAACAACAAGGTAAAATACATTTAACACCCTGGTATGAAATCCAGAATCAGCTCAGTACATATAACAGTGCTCACAGGGTGCGCTCTAGTGCCAACAGCATAGAACTCTGACCTTGAAGACCACTATCCACTTTCCGACCTCCCAGCTATTTTATTTATTTAACATTTTTTATATACTGCTTTTCAATTTATCAAAGCAGTTTACAGTGAACAGAACAGGTCATACAACGAACACTATAAGAACTATTTACATTTAACTGTTTATAATGCCATAACTATATACAATATGTATAGATATTAAGGTTAGTGTCATCATGTTATGAGGGTGGTTGTGTAGGTCATGTGCTGTTGTAGTGTTTGTTAAAGAGGTAGACCTTTAGATATTTTCTGAAGTCAGCAATGTCTGTGGTATCTCCGAGGTGATATGGGAGTGAGTTCCATAGTGTAGGAGAATAGTATTCGAATGCTCTGTGTAGCAATCTTTGTGAGGAGTTGGACGGTATGGAGGGTGTTGAGAGGGTGTTTTGATGAAGCTTCCTTCTTGAATGGGTGTTTGGTACTCTTTTGATGATTTTGCTTAAACAATGAGCGGACTGGTTGTTTAATATTTTATATGTCATCATTATGGCCTTATATTCTGTTCTGGATCTGATGGGTATTCACTAAGTGGGTCATTCCAGAACAGGAATAAGCCCTTTGGACGTGCGGCGTAGATGTTTTTCCAGCAAAAAAATAAATCTATGACTGTCTTCTGAAATACCTGTCGTCCTGCATGTACACGGTGCTAGCACGGGGATCTCAGAACGTGGGGGGAGGGGCGGAACGGGGGCATGGTGAGCAACAGAGACATGCAATGCATATTCAGGAAAGGCCCATGTATGTTCTATGTGTTTCCTGCAGACATCCACTTTATACCAGTAGAAACGTGGTACAAGGCCAGGACTTAGAAACTTTCTGCTCTGCTCTGCAATGCATCCCATATAAATGAATGGCCGTGACAAAGATGTTTTGAACCAGTGTGTTGCAGTTTGGAAGACCACAAAATGCAGTTGTAAAGAACAGAATACAGAGGTGGGGGAAGGTTGTATTTTAAAGACACATTGATAAACACCCCTACAGAAATATTCAGAGGTGCAATGGTGATTATTCCAGCTATGCTGACAATTGCTGCGTGAGCTAGAGGAGATGATCTAGGGCACCCTAAGAATTCCTGTCATCCGAGAAGTGGGATTGTTTGTGGGCGAGTATCAGATGGCAAGACCGGCCCAACCATTGTGCGAGAATGTTGTTCGCACAGTGCCCCGCACCAACAACCTCCCACACATGCCGTTTGTCTCCTGGCAAGGCTGGCTTCAGAGGGAGCCAGGGAGGCCCGAAGCCTCAGCTCACCTCTGTACAGCCGCCGAAGTGAAGAGTGCCATTTTCCTTCACTTCGGCAGCTGCGTTCTAGTGTAGGCTGCTGGTGCGCCAGAGGTTAAGGGGTATTTCCTGTTTCCCGGCACTCGGTACACCAGCAGCCTACACTAGAACGCAGCTGCCGAAGTGAAGAAAAACGGCACTCTTCACTTCAGTGGCTGTACAGGAGGTAAGTGGGGGCCTCTCTGGCTCCCTCTAAAGCCAGTCAGACAGGCATGGGGCTCTTTGGGGAGGGGGGGCTAAGACTGGAAATGGGCTGATGGAGGGGCTTGGATAGGACTGGAAATGGCTGACGGCGGGGGGGGGGGGGGCTAGGACTGGAAATAGGCTGATGGGGGGGCCTTGGACTGGAAATGGACTGATGTGGGGGGGCCAGGATAGGACTGGAAATGGGCTGATGTGGGGGGGCCAGGATAGGACTGGAAATGGGCTGATGGAGGGGCTTGGATAGGACTGGAAATGGCTGATGGGGGGGGGGGCTAGGACTGGAAATGGGCTGATGGAAGGAGCTAGGATAGGATTAGAAATGGGCTAATAGGGAGGCTAGGATTGGAAATGGGCTGATAGAGGACTTGGACTGGAAATGAGCTGATGGGGGGCTTGGACTGGAAATGAGCTGATGGGGAGGCTTGAACTGGAAATGAGCTGATGGGGGAGCCTTGGAATGGAAATGGGCTGATGGGGGGGGGGGCTTGGACTGCAAATGGGTTGATGGGGGGGCTTGGACTGCAAATGGGCTGATACGGGGGGATGGAAGAATGGACTAGAAGGGAGCTGATGTTGGGGGAGACTAGAAGGGGATCAGGCTGGGGGAGTGAGGATGGAGAGGGGAAAAGATTTTGTGTGGGAGGAAAGAAAAATCTATGATTTGCTTGGTATTGAGAGAGCAAGTGGAGATTGAGGATGGAAGGGTGAAATTTGAGAGGATGAAGAAGGAATAAAGAAAGAAATGGAGGAAAGAGGAAAAAGGGAAAGATCAGTATGTTAAAGCAGATGTAGAGAGAGAATGGGAAAAAAAACTAGAAGAGAGAAGAAAGGACAAATGGACAGCAGACAATAGAGAGTTAGCAGGAGACACAAAGAAACCAGAAGAAAGAGACTGGAGCAATTGCAACTGAAAAATAAAATACCCAAACAAAAGTTACAGTAGCTACTGTGATTTTTGTGGATCCTGCATCAAAACTGGATCGAGATTATCCAATATGCACACGTTATTTCTGACAAATCAGGAGGCTGGTTTCACTAACCAATTACAATGCAGATATCTAGCCAACAGGGCAGCTATAAAAACGCGCGAAATCTTTGAATTTCATACGCTTTCTGGATCAACCATGAAGGTGACTTGGACCCTGACGTTGGAGAAGCATGTTCGTGTGTCCTTTATGAATGACAAAGGATTTTCAAGCTATCAGATAGCCAGGAAAGTTGGCTGCAGTCAGAGCGCTGTTGTTAAGATTGTACAGAAGAAGAAAGAAACGGGTTCAGTGGTCAACAAGCCTCATTCAGGTTGTCCACGTGCATCAACATCACGCCAGGACCGCACACTACGACCCATTTCACTGACTAATCCCAAGTTGACCTCTCCTCAGCTACTTCGGGAGTGGTCAGAAAAGAGTGAGGTCAGTGTCAGCTCATCAACAGTTCGTCACCGGTGCCTGCAGTTTGGTCTCCGGGGCTGCAAAGCACGGAATAAGCCACTGATGATTGACATACAAAGGCACAACCGGATCGTGTGGGCAAGAAAGCACTCAACCTGGTCGACTGAAATGTGGGAAAAGGTGCTATTCAGCGATGAAAGCACCTTATGCCTGTTTGGTAACCAGGCCCACACCTATGTGAGGAGATTTCCTGGAGAGGAATTCAAGCCTGAGTGTCTCAACCTCACTGTGAAGCATCCTTTGAAGGTCATGGTCTGGGACTGCATGGCTGCAAGTGGCGTTGGACGACTTCACATCGTCGATGGAATGGTCAACGGGGGCCAAGTACATCACCATACTGCAAAAGTGCATGGTGCCATCAGTACACCAGCTGTTTCCTGGCCAGTTCCTGTTCCAAGATGACAATGCACCCTGCCATCGCTCGAGACAGGTGATCAGCTGGAAGCAGCGGAACAACAACAAGTCAATGGACTGGCCTGCCCAGTCTCCAAATCTGAATCCAATCGAGAACCTGTGGCACAAGGTGGCCTTGGAAATATCCAAGAGGCATCCGACATCAAAGCATGAGCTGACTGAGTCACTCATTGCAGCTTGGAACCGCGTTGTCACCAACGATCACCTTGTCAGACTGGTTCATTCAATGCCGACAAGTTGCAGTCAGGTGATCAAGAACAAAGGGTGGCCCATCAAATACTGAGCCATCAATGACACATAAAAACAGCCTTTTTCAAGGCCACATACATTAATCTGAAGGAAACCTGGCGTGTGTCCATAATATTTTAAAGCATACTTATAATAATATATCGTTGGCCAACGATGTACATTATGCAATTTCACAGAAAATCTATCAACAGGACAATTATGGGGAACAGAAAATAAGGGACAAACCAATACTAAAAGTTGGCCCTAATAGCCAAATCTATCACTTATGAGATACACAGAAAAAGCCACTAGGAGGAAAAAGAAATTAAGATATAAGGTCACGAAGTTGAGAAAACTTCAAATTTACAAGTGATTCCAGACTTTTGCACACCACTGTAGAAAAATACTTTTTTATTTTGAATTTATTAACTGGAAAATGTCAGCACTGGGAAACGTGCATCGTTAATGTCTTTGTGTTTTGATTAGTACAAGAGGAAATTAATTTATAATTTTATTTCTCCAGTGTTGTTGTAAATTCCAAGTTTGGCTTTTGGGGTTCCCAGTTTAATTATTGTCTTCCTATTTCTAAATTGTGATCCCTTGTTCTTTGTTTGGTGATGGTCTATGTTCTGCATGTGTAACTGAGCTGAGGTATTCTGTTTATGTAGTTTCTATTTGACAGTGCCACGTGTTCAGTTTCCTCAGTAGGAGATGTATTGGTAATCTTGGAGCTGTATTGGTTTAATATTTGCAGTATTTGATAGATAGGTTTTGGTGCTTTGTGAGTTCTGGTAGTGCTGTTACGATACAGCAGGTTTGCTATGGGTTCTAAATGGGCAGTGTTTGTAGTACTTCCTAATGTGCCTGGCGGTTGGCACTGGAGTATAGTAATGTAGAATTCTGGTAGTCTTTCTTTATCCAGACACTCATTAAGTGGCATGTTTACTAAAAGTTAGTGCACATTAACATTATGCAAATATTTTTGCAAATGAGGCTCTGCAATGAGTCTCCGCACATGGCTTCACACCCCCTTGGGCTGCCCCTGTAAGATGGATGCATGTGTGGGTGAGAAACGCAGATCAGATTAGTAGTCCTGGGACCTCATGCAATCATGTTATACCAGCTGTTTTCTAGAGGTTCAGGGCATCTGTAATGTAGATGTATGTTTTGTGTGACTGCAAGTGAGAGAGAGCGTAGGTGTGTGGTTATAGGGATGCATGGGGGGACCTGGTGTGTGCAACTGCAATTTTGGTGGGGGGGGGGGGAGGACATAAGTGCCTGGCCAGTAACTGGTCTGTAGGGCTCATCGCAGCACGACCAGGTGCCAGTGTGATCGGTCAGGATACAGCAGAATGGGGTCTCTACGGCTGAATGCCAAAGCATAACCCTGTCAGTGATAAGGGACCCTCAGAATGAGCGCATGCAGCACAGCACATAGCACCATCAGCGATCTCACAAATGTGCTCATTTGTATACACAGATGCTGGTGCTGTTTGCACTGGTGCATGCACTTAATCTGAGGGTCCCCATTTAATATTAGGGATATGGCTCTGACATTTAGCTGTAGAGAACCATTTCTGATTTCTCCTGGTCCATACATAGCATTGTACAGACTGTTGTCAGAGATGACCAAAGCAAGCACAACTGAAGTGTTCACCTACTGCCATGTATGTTGCACTGTGAGGTAAGTCAGGACACTCATATCACTCTCTACGTGCTGTTGTAACATCTCTGAGTGCACAGAGGTCACTCTGCAGTGTCCTGCTCATGCAAAGGACAAGCTTATATGGTCTATTTTGCAACAGCACAGCTGTATCATCTCTTTTCATGGGCAGCACACCATCAGTGTGAGGAGAGCTTCGGGGATGCACTTTTTAACTGAGGAGGCGTGGCTGCATGGAGACGGGCGGCAGCGGAGCCGTACATCTTTTTGGAATTCACCGAGGGCAGGGACGTCCATGCCGCTTGCTATGTGTAACCATGTCCCGGGGTTTGTGTGTGCCGCCCCAAACAGATCTATGTCCCAATTCCAGAACCACGGGCATGCTCAGATCCACGCATGTGGAATTAGAATCAAACGGGGCCCGTTTTTCATTTAGACGTGTCCGTGGGCCAGACGTGCACATTATGGAATCACGCTCTATGTGACTTGCAGAAAATCCCTCCCCCTACTTTGTACTCCTGCTTAGATTAAAAACCAAGCCAGGAGCGTTCTTCTTACCCAATGCTGTGTACACTGATGGCTCTCCACAGTACTCAGTAAGTCTGTCAGGGTGTCAGGTGTTTTTGTGTTTTTCTCAGTAGAGGTGTGGTTTATGAATACTAGGACTGAGAAGGATGAAGATCATCTTTAGAGTCAGTGTCCTGTCCATCTTGAGCGCCTAAGATCACTGGACAATGTTATGGCAGAAAAAGATCCTAAATATAAGCTTGTGCATATTCATTATCGATATCCTGAAAACCAGACTGGGTAGAGAGTAGTTCAGAAGTGGTTTACAAAACACTGCCCTAAGTGGTCAGAGTTTAGCTGATTAGATTTAGGCTTAGCTGATTAGATTTAGGCTTGCTTTCTGTATTCTGCAGGTTGGCAGATAAAAGCTGTCTAGGGCTACAATTTGGCAGTGGAAGTTAAGTCTTCCCCCCTCCCTCACATCTCTGGGTCTGCCTCTTTATTTGAGATGCTGTGAATGGGGGAACGTTTTCCCTTCATGGGACCTGGCCCCTAACTTCCTAGTTAGGCAGTTAGACCCCACTGCCAATGCAGGGCATAGCAATCTAAGCATTTCCAGCAAGGGGACATTGCCGCCATGTCAATTTTAGTACATTACGAAGTACCATAAACATCATGCCTGCATGGACTTACAACTTAGCATTTTTGTACTGACAGAAAAAAAGAAACAAGGAAAATCTAAGCTGCTTTGCAATGGAAAGGATAAACTCAAACCCTCCTTGACTGATGCCCAGCACCTCTGCTTACCATTAGAACATTTTCACCCAGTAGAGTTATGACTAGGGGATTATTTTCCTTTTTATAGAATCAGTTACTACTAAAGTCACATTGTCTAGTTATTATGTTTCAGACAGAAAAAAATGATAAATAAAAAATATAAATTTGAGAATGGAGGGTTTTGCTAACTGGTAAATCCTTTTTCCCATGCCTAGGACTGCCATTGAGTTCCAGAAAGTGTAGGCTGAGTCCATCCTGGTTTTACCCCAATGTATATATGGACAAGTAGTCACTGCATAAAAGAATCTTAAACTGGGAGTCAATAGATGCAGTGGGGGGAAAATAAAGACTGTATCAACCTATCCCTCACAACACAGAGCCTGCTGCTAACACTACCTCAATCAGGGTGTATATGCAATTTGTGGATGAATTTCATTTACAGCTCTTCTTACCCATAAAACTCGCAGGTCTGGTTTCCCAGGAGCACAGACACACTGCTGCCAGCCCCAAGATTATGACCAGTAATAGTCAACATAGTTCCGCCAGACTCTGGACCACGGTGGGGTTTCAGCTGATGGACTGATGGATTCTTGGACAAAAGAGAGAGGAAATTACTCTGTCATTGTGAGTAGAAAATGTCAGTGCTACTATTCAAAGCAAGAACTCAAAGACTGCCATCTGATGTCACAGAAACAGAATAGGACAGCAGATAAGGACCTTGAAGTGCATCTACTCTGCCCAACCCCTGCAGCCCAGCAGCAGACATTAGCTGAACTCTGGCACACTCTTCCCTTCATAGCCAGGAGTCCTCTGCACTTATCCTATGCATTCCTGAAATTTGCCACAATTTCTGTCTCTAGCAACTGCCCCAGAAGGACATCTCATCCACCCACCACCCTTTCCATGAAGAAACCAGTGTAACTCTCTTTAATGAGCTCCAATTCATTAACATTGACTGCCGCTGTTTATAGTCAGTTAAAACATATGTAGCTGTACAAGTAATTTAACAATTCACAAAGTGCGTACTTTTAGACATTAACCATAATGTCAATTCTGAACAGTACAACTGAGCCTTATCCCCCTTCCTCCATGAAGAAATATTTACCAATGTTGCTTCTGAGTTTAATCCCTTGAAGCCTCATGTTGTGATGTGTTGTTCTAGAATGTTCTTTCTTCTAGAAGAGATCTGCTTCCTGTGCATCATTCATACCTCTGAGGCATCTGAATACCTCTCCTCTAGGGTATGCATATTTTGGCACTTAAATCTAATTTTATACAGACTCTAGATCTGAACTATCAGTACTAAATACTTCTTTCTACTGGCCTACTGGTTATGCCTTTCCCAACGCCTCCTGGCATCCCTCTGGTTTTGGTCACTGCCAAGTTTGAATGTTAGATTTATTACTCGTCTTTTCCAAATCCAAGCACACTGTCTTGACACCTTGAGATCAGACACAGTCACTCAAGGTGTTTATTTTTATCCAATTTGGGCATAGAAAATGGTCAAAATGAGCAGTTACTCAGTTTGGTGTCTGATATGTGAATCGTTGATTTAAGATGATCTATAAAGGCATCTAATCCACAAATAAAGATTTTGGAAGAGAGAGGTACTCAACAGTCTAACTCAGTGCAAACATTTTGTCTCCTGCTGCCTATCAAACAAGGCAGTACATCTGTAACTTTATCAGAACAGTCCGAGCAACGTTAAGACCAATTGTACAATATTGCACAACCCATTATACTTAAACATGGCTCAAAATGTCTACAGATCCTACCATACCATTTTACCTCCAGCTACTGGGCAGCAGGACCTCTTTTCAAAGTCCTTTTCAATATGCTCCGCTAGCAAAATATTTATTAGAATAAAGGTTCTTTTGTGCTTTGAAAAGCATCTGGTCTTGAGTAATGTCCCCTCAGAAGCCAACTCTGTTCTCAGGAAAGCCAATTCTCTGGCATTGCCATCACCACAGTGCTCATACAATTCACTTGCTCTGACGAGAACCACATGGGGACTCGGGGAAAGCCCAGCTCCCAGGTAACAATCAATCACTTTTGCTTAACAAAGGCAAACAGCTTTGATGGAGATGACAGCTCCAACAGACAGCAAGACAGGAAAATTATGCAGCAGAAGCCCTGGGTGACTGGGACAGGGTACCATGGAGCCCTAAATAATAAAAAGCAGTTAGATATTAAGACGGCAACACATCTCAACATATATTTGACTGGTTGCTGTTTGGTGTTTCATGCAATTTATCTTCTCAATTATCTTGAATGAGGCTTCAATCGGTATTTAAGACAAATTACTTTGCAGTTCTGTTTCAGTTAATGGGTTTGTTTTATTCTCAGGCAGCTTCTTAAAAAAGGAATCCTTTTGTTGTACTTAACACAGAGGCAAACCAAAGCTAGGGAGGGGTTGCAATCAATACTGGCTTTACTTAAGACACTAGATGGGGAGGGGGTGCTTATGCTTGTCTGTTTCCCCTCAGTTACTGAGGAACATGTGATCTCCTACCATTAACGGTGCGCCTACTAGTCACACAGGAGGAAACTAATGGAGTCACCTTTGGCAGTACAGGTAACAGGATTGCACTAAGGTGTCTGGCTAAAGAAGAGATTAAGTTTTAATATGGCAGGTTCTTCTTGTCCTCCTTGTGGACCTAGTTCTTCCCAGCTCATGGTGCTAACTACTCTCCTGTGAGCAGAGTACGGTTTTTAGGAATCTCATTCAGCAGTTTACATTTTAGCCCTTTATCATTTAAGAGTAAAGTCAAAGGGCAGCATAGACTCTGCAGTCTGGTGATAGGAGGAATCTTATTACATTTGCTTCTAGATGCCCCTCAGCATCTGGCCTCATGGACCTGTTTTCAGAATGGTTCCTTGCGATATGCTCTATCTGTTCACTTGTTGACTGCCAGCAACACACCATGAGACTGAAGTATGAACCCGCCTAACCTATAACTCATAGGAGTTGAATGTAGGAATCTTAGGGCTTCATTCCAGCCCACTGAACACCGCATGTGTGCCTGCTGATAGGACGCTGTTCTCACATCATCTGTAATTGGTGAACTAAGTGAGAAAGAAATCAAACTCTTTCCTTGGCACTGTCTAAGCTTCCAGTTCCCTAGGAATTTCAAATTTTCCCAGTTGGCCTGGCCCCTAGTGCAGTGTGCGCACTTTTCCATTTTTTTTTACTTTTTGTTAGATGATGGCACACAGCCCAGCTGACATGTTGCTTGAGAAGGTGCAAAGTGCCCCTCACTTCTGTAGCAGTCCAAAGGAAGCACAGCGTCCAACAAGGAGTATAAGGAATGAGGTGACAAACCACACCGTGGAAGTGCAAATTGAGACTTTATTGGTATGTCAGTAGGTCCCACCCTACACATCCGTGTTTCGGTAGAAAACCTTCATCAGGGGCGTAGGACTTGCTCAAGGGTAAGAGACAATAATAGATACAGTATGTCCTTAGGAAGGAGATATAGGGCAGTCACTTCAAACAAATGCAGCAAACCTTAGTTACAGCAGTGTGGTAAGGCAAGTCCGTCTCGGAGCCTGATGCTATGAATCAGGACATTCAGAAGGGCAGCAGCGTCTCACCTGCAACATGCTTAGAGACCGACAGAGCGACAGTACCAACAGCAAGGCAGACAATACACCTTATGTTTCTGTGAGCAGGGAGGAGGGGCAATTTTCAAAAGGTTTTATCTGGGTAGTTAACCAATTACCCGAGTAAAACTGGGGGTTTAAAAATTTCACATCCCCTCCATGGGATGGTTGAGCCTGCAGACAATGCAGGGAACTTTCATGGTAAGAAAATAGGGTAATGTCTCCAAAGGAGTTAGTTTTGCACATTCTATGACAGGAATGAACTGCACTCCTATGCCAGGTTATGATGGAGATGGTGTCAACCTCTCAGATTTATTGCAATGTGCCAGAGAGCCTTTTTCTGTGGTTCTTCCAATTTCTTGAAATTTTTGGTGGGCTCTCTTTATAAACCCTACATGAGAACATGAGAAAAGCCATGTTGAGTCAGAATTAAGCCCATCAAGCCCAACAACAATGGCCCGTCCGGGTCACAAATACCCTGCAGATCCCAAAAAGCAGTTCTGTTTCTTATAGCTCATTTCCAAGGATGAGCAATGGCTCTCCCAAGTCTACCTGGCTAACAATCTTTTATGGACTTTTCCTTCAGGAACTGTTTGAACCCTGCTATGTTAGTTCCTGAACCATGTTCTCTGGCCGATAGATTCCATAGCTGAATTATGTTGGCTACCTCTTGTAGGTCAGCTTTGCAGCACTGCTTGCGTGGCGCTTTACAAGTACTGAATAGTAGTTCTAGTAGTAGTAATTATGCACTGGGTGAAGAAATCACATCTTCTACAATTTGTTTCCAGTCAGTCAGTTATTAGTGTCCACCTTTGCTGTGCATGACTTGTGGCCCACACTTTGCACAGCACCAGCCGGCCCTGCATTTTCAAAGGGGAACTCTACATGGCTTAGAGGTTCATAGGAAGAAGGTACCCATGAACTTGCAAGTTTCCTATTGGGTTTAAAAAGGACTTCTTATAATAGTAATGTATATTTGCATGTAATGTCTAGTAGTTCAGGTGCAGCATGGTGAAGTCCTCTTTTGCTCTACCTGTGGGACTGTCGAGAATTATGCGGGGGCAGTATATGCCTAATCCACATCTCTTCCCACACACCCTGTTCCTGAGGCTTACCACAAAGGTATAGTGCTGTGCAGACGTGGCCATGAACTCCGGTTTGCATTCTCCAATACACAGCTGCACTGGACCAGACTGAATGCCAGGCTCAGCAGGCCCCATCTCACACACAATCCTGCAAAAGAGAAGAAGAAGAAAAAGCAGCATTAGAGAAGCCGAGCACATTCCTTTTCCTTTTAGTCTGGCTTTCTTGTTTTCCTTTAGCAGTGACCTTGGAAGTTCTGAACTTCAGTCTCTAAAGTCTGCATCCTGATATCCACAGGGAATGTTGGATTATGCCTGCGACCCATAAGGTTTAGGTAAATACACTCAAAACCAGTGTAGTCTGCAGCACCTGAAGATCAGAGCCGGGCATCCATGCTCTGGAGCACAGCAGACACAAAGGAGACAAAGTCTAGAACAGAAGAAATACCAAACAGTCTTTGAACCCAACCTCTGTCTCCAATAATGGTCAATCCAGATCAGAAGTAGTCAGAAAACTCCCAAAGTGAAAGAGCTGATACATTCCTAGGGATAAGCCGTGGCTTTTCCAAGACAAGATGGCTAATAAAGGTTGATTGACTTTCCCTCCAAGAACTCATCTCAGCTCTTTAACATTGCTTGATGTTACTGCTGGTAAAGCACAGTTACTTACCTGTAACAGGTGATCTCTGGGAACAGCAGGAATAAGTCTTCACATATGGGTACGTCGGTACCGACGGAGCCTGCGCGGGAACGCTCCCCAGCTTCCCAAAAAGGAAAGCTTTTGGGAGCATCCCAAAGCGCCTGCGCGCTGCCTTCCCGCCTTTCCTAACCGCCTCTCCTCAGTTCAAGTTTTAAAGCTGAGACAAAGAGAGAGAGAGGAAAGGAAAGATAGATGGAGAGATACAACTCCTAGGGGAGGTGGGTGGGTTGTGAAGACTTATTCCTGCTGTTCCCAGAGATCACCTGTTACAGGTAAGTAACTGTGCTATCTCCAGGAACAAGCAGGAATGAGTCTTCACATATGGGGACTCCCTAGCTAAGATGCCTGGGAGATCCCCAAGTTTATGAGACCCTGGGAAGGGCTCTACCTCCTCCTATGGATCTCAGGCATCCATCCAAGGAAGGGGGGTAGGAGTTGATTAAGAATGGAACAGGTGTTTGAGAACAGCCTGACCAAACAAGGCATCCCGGCGGGAGTCCTTGTCCAAGCAGTAATGGGCTGTGAAGGTATGAACCGAGGCCCAGGTGATCGCTCGACAGATTTGGTCGATGGACACAGAATTTAGATGAGCCATAGAGGCTGCCATGGCCCTCACATTATGAGCTGTGACATGGCCTTCCAGAGAAAGGTTCTTACTCTGGTAGGCGAAAGAAATACACTGAGCAATCCAATTGGACAGTGTTCTTTTAGAGACTGGAAGTCCAAGATGAGAGGGATCAAAAGCAACAAAGAGTTGGGAAGACTTTCTATGTTGCTGTGTCCTTTGCAAGTAAAAAGCAAGAGCTCTCTTACAATCCAGAGTATGAATATTCCTCTCTGCACTTGATGCATGAGGAGCTGGAAAAAACACAGGTAAATATACCTCTTGATTAAGATGAAAAGGTGAGAGCACTTTAGGCATAAAGTGTGGATTGGTCCTAAGGACTACCTTATCTTGGTGGAACCTTGTGTAAGGCGGATTAGCCACTAAAGCCTGCAGTTCACTGATGCGGCGAGATGAGGTGACTGCAATGAGGAAAATAACCTTCCAGGAAAGAAATTTCAAGGAGGTGGTGGCTAAGGGTTCAAAAGGTGGCTTCATGAGCTGACCAAGAACCAGATTTAAGTCCCATGCAACCGGAGGAGGCCTAATGGGAGGTTTAGTTAAAGTTAGGCCTCTCATGAATCTTGCAATAAGAGGATGAGAGGAAATAGGCTGTCCATTGATAGGCTTAAGGGATGCTGCAATAGCACTCAAATGGACCCTTACTGAATTTGTCTTAAGGCCTGCATTGGAAAGATGCAGGAGATATTCCAATAGAGAATTCAAAGGCAGTGCTAGAGGGTCAAGACCCTTTTCAGTACACCAAATGGAAAACCTTTTCCATTTGAAAGCATAGGAACGCCTGGTAGAAGGTTTTCTGGAAGCATGGAGGATATCCTTCACCTGCTGAGAAAGATTCCAACCTTGAAGGTCTAGGCCTTCAGCAACCAAGCTCTGAGGTGAAGTGACTTGGGGTTTGGGTGCCATAAAGTCCCTTCTTCCTGGGACAGAAGGTCTGGAGCAGCTCCCAAGTCCAGGGAGGGGGCTTGGGAGAGATGCAGAAGTAGAGGGTACCACACTTGGCGTGGCCAGCGTGGAGCTATGAGGATCATAGATCCTTGATCCCTCTGGAGTTTGAAGAGAGTCTTGGGAATCAAGGGAATGGGTGGAAAGGCATACAGGAAATCTTGACCCCAATGAAGGAGGAAGGCATCCTTGGCCTGAACTCCCTGACACGGAATTCTGAAACAGAAACGGGGAAGTCTGGCATTCCACGGACTTGCAAAGAGGTCTATGTCCGGGATTCCCCATTCTTGGAAGATTCTGAGTACCTGGTCCATGTGCAGGGACCATTCGTGTGGAAGCAGAACTCGACTGAGTCTGTCTGCCCAAGAGTTTTGAATTCCTGGAAGGTATACAGCCAGGAGATGGATTTGGTGCTCTCTGGCGAAGGCCCACAATCTTAGAGCTTCGTTGCAAAGTGACAGAGAGCCAGTTCCTCCTTGCTTGTTTATGTAAAACATGGCTACTTGATTGTCCGTGTGAATGAGGACTGTCTTGTAGCTGAGGAGAGTATGAAAGACCTTGAGAGCAAGAAAAACTGCCCGAAGCTCCAAGTGGTTGATATGAAGAGAGGTCTCCTGTGGAGACCAAGTGCCTTGAGTGGAGAGGTCTTGTAGATGAGCTCCCCAACCTGTTTGGGAGGCATCTGTTGTGAGGGTTGCCTGGGGCAACAACTGTTGGAAGGGAGACCCCAGCAACAGATTTTCGGTGGACATCCACCACTGGAGAGACCAAAAGAGACGCCTGGAGGTTGCTATTTGGTCTGAGAGAGCTTCTGATGCTTGAGTCCACTGGTTGGACAAAGTCCATTGAGCTGCTCTCATGTGAAGGTGAGGATAGGGCACCACATGCACTGTGGATGCCATGTGGCCTAGCAGTTGTAGCATCTCCCGGGCAGTTAAGTGGGTCTTTGACTGAACCTGGGAGGCTAACTGTACTAGACGTTGGCAACGGGCCTGGGGAAGGTAGGCCCTTGCAGTGGTAGTATCCAACCAGGCCCCTATGAACTCTAGGGACTGAGTGGGGGTGAGTTAAGACTTTGGTAGGTTTACCACAAGTCCCAGATACTGCAGAATGTTCCTTGTGCGGTTCAGGGAAATCTGGGCCTCTGACTGAGATGGAGCTCGGATGAGCCAGTCGTCCAGGTATGGGAATATAAATATTCCCAGAGTGCGTAGAAATGCAGCTACTGTTGCCATGCATTTGGTGAACACTCTTGGAGCAGAGGCCAGACCAAAAGGAAGCACCCTGTATTGATAATGTTTTCCTTGGAAAAGAATAGGGAGGAATCTCCTGTGAGATGGATGGATGAGGACATGTGTGTACGAATCCTTGAGATCTAGAGAACAAAGCCAATCCTGACTTTGAAGGTATGGAAGGAGAGTGCCCAGAGAAAGCATCTTGAACTTCTCCTTGCATAGAAATTTGTTCAATTCCCTGAGATCTAGTATGGGTCTGTATCCCCCCGTTTTCTTTGGAATCAGAAAATAGGGGGAGTAAAACCCTGACCCTTGTTGAAGAAGATGAACTTCCTCTATTGCCCCTTGGGCAAGAAGGGTAGCCACCTCCTGACCTAGAAGGTCGAGAAGAGATGTTGGAGAATTGAAGTGTCTCACCATGGTGTAAGGAGAAGGTTTGAGAAATGAAGCTTGTAGCCCTCCCTTATGATGGAGAGGGTCCACTGCTCTGATGTAATTTGCTCCCACCTGGGAGCAAAATGAGCTAGCCTTCCTGAAATGGTGAGAGGTTCTGGCTGTTTTAAAGCCAGAAAGAACAGTTACTTACCTGTAACAGGTGATCTCTGGGAACAGCAGGAATTAGTCCTCACATATGGGTACGTCGGTACCGACGGAGCCCGCGCGGGAAAGCTCCCCAGCTTCCCAGAAGGAAAGCTTTTGGGGCCTCCCACTGTGCATGCGCGCTGCCTTCCCGCCTTCCTGACCAACTCTCCTCAGTTCGAGTTTTAAAGCTGAGACAATAGAGAGAGGAAAGGAAAGAGAGAGATAGATACAACTCCTAGGGGAGGTGGGTGGGTTGTGAGGACTAATTCCTGCTGTTCCCAGAGATCACCTGTTACAGGTAAGTAACTGTGCTATCTCCAGGAACAAGCAGGAATAAGTCCTCACATATGGGGACTCCCTAGCTAAGATGCCGGGGAGATCCCCTGAAGGGTATGAGACCCTGAAAGGTTTCTCATCTTCCTATGGATCTCAGGCATCCATTCAGGGAAGGTGGGCTGGAGTTGTTCAAGAATGGAACAGGTGTCTGAGGACAGCCTGACCAAACAAGGCATCCCGGCGGGAGTCCTTGTCCAAACAGTAATGGGCTGTAAAGGTATGAACCGAGGCCCAGGTGGCTGCTCGACAGATCTGGTCAATGGATACAGAGTTTAGATGAGCCATAGAGGTGGCCATGGCCCTCACATTGTGAGCGGTGACATGGCCCTCCAGAGAAAGGTTCTTACTCTGGTAAGCAAAAGAGATACACTGAGCAATCCAATTGGAGAGTGTTCTTTTGGAGACTGGAAGTCCTAAATGAGAAGGATCAAAAGCAACAAAAAGCTGAGAAGACTTTCGATGTTGCTGTGTCCTGTGGAGGTAAAAGGCAAGAGCTCTTTTACAGTCTAGAGTATGAAGGTTCCTCTCTGCACTGGATGCATGAGGAGCTGGAAAAAAGACAGGTAAATATACCTCTTGATTAAGATGAAAAGGGGAGACCACTTTAGGCATAAAGTGGGGATTGGTGCTAAGGACCACCTTATCATGATGGAACCTTGTATAAGGTGGATTAGCCACTAGAGCTTGCAGTTCACTGATACGGCGAGCTGAGGTGACTGCAATAAGAAAAAGAACCTTCCAGGAAAGAAATTTCAAGGAGGTAGTGGCTAAGGGTTTAAAGGGTGGCTTCATAATCTGACCAAGAACCAAATTTAAGTCCCATGCCACCGGAGGAGGTCGAATGGGAGGTTTAGTTAATGTTAGGCCTCTCATGAATCTTGCAATAAGAGGATGAGAGGAAACAGGTTGTCCATTGATGGGCTCAAGTGAAGCCGCAATCGCACTCAAATGGACTCTTACTGAATTTGTTTTGTGTCCTGCATTGGAGAGATGCAGGAGATATTCCAAAAGAGAATTCAACGGGAGTGCTAGAGGGTTAAGATCCTTGTGAGCACACCAAATGGAAAATCTTTTCCATTTAAAAGCGTAAGAATGCCTAGTGGAAGGTTTCCTAGAGGCGTGAAGGATATCCTTCACTTGCTGTGAAAGATTGAAGTCTTGAAGGTCTAGGCCTTCAGTAACCAAGCTCTGAGGTGAAGGGACTTGGGGTTTGGGTGCCACAAAGTCCCCTCCTCCTGAGACAGAAGGTCTGGAGCCGCTCCCAAGTCCAGGGAGGGGGCTTGGGAGAGATGCAGAAGTAGAGGGTACCACACTTGGCGTGGCCAATGTGATGCTATGAGAATCATGGACACTTGATCTCTTTGAAGTTTGAACAGAGTTTTGGGAATCAGAGGAATGGGTGGAAAGGCATACAGGAAGGCCTGACCCCAATGAAGGAGGAAGGCATCCTTGGCCTGAACTCCCTGACACGGAATTCTGGAACAGAACCGGGGAAGTTTGGCATTCCACGGACTTGCAAAGAGGTCTATGTCCGGGGTTCCCCATTTCTGGAAGATTCTGAGAACCTGATCCATGTGCAGGGACCATTCGTGTGGAAGCAGAACTCGACTGAGTCTGTCTGCCCAAGAGTTTTGGATTCCTGGAAGATATACTGCCAGGAGATGGATTTGATGCTCTCTGGCGAAGGCCCATAATCTTAGAGCTTCGTTGCAAAGCGACAGAGAGCCAGTCCCTCCTTGTTTGTTTATGTAAAACATGGCTACTTGATTGTCCGTGTGAATAAGGACTGTCATATTGCTGAGGAGGGTATGAAAAACTTTGAGAGCCAGAAAGATTGCTCGAAGTTCCAAGTGGTTGATATGAAGGGTGGTCTCCTGTGGAGACCAAGTGCCCTGAGTGGAGAGATCTTGAAGATGAGCTCCCCAACCTGTTTGGGAGGCATCTGTTGTGAGGGTTGCTTGGGGCAGCAATGGTTGAAAGGGGGCCCCCAACAATAGATTTTGAGTGGATATCCACCATTGGAGAGACCAAAAGAGACGTTTGGAGTTTGCTATTTGGTCTGAGAGAGCTCCTGATGCTTGAGTCCACTGGGTGGATAAAGTCCATTGAGCTGCTCTCATATGTAGGCGAGCATAAGGCACCACATGCACTGTGGAGGCCATGTGGCCTAATAGTTGTAGCATCTCTCTGGCAGTCAAGTGGCTTCTGGACTGAGTCTGAGAGGCTAAGTGCACTAGACGTTGGCAACGGGCCTGAGGCAGATAGGCCCTTGCAGTGGTGGTATCCAACCAGGCCCCTAAGAATTCCAGGGATTGAGTAGGGGTGAGTTGGGACTTTGGCAGATTGATCACAAGTCCCAGATATTGTAGAATGCGCCTGGTGCGATCCAGGGAAGTCTGAGCCTCGGACTGAGATGGAGCTCGGATGAGCCAGTCGTCCAGGTATGGGAAGACAAAAATTCCCAGGGCGCGTAGAAATGCAGCTACTATTGCCATGCATTTGGTAAATACCCTTGGAGCAGAGGCTAGACAGAAGGGAAGTACTCTGTATTGGAAATGTTTTCCCTGGAACAGAAACCGTAGGAATTTTCTGTGGGATGGATGGATGAGTATATGTGTGTACGCATCCTTGAGATCTAGAGAACAAAGCCAGTCCTGACTCTGTAGGTATGGGAGGAGAGTACCTAGAGAAAGCATCTTGAATTTCTCCTTGCATAGAAATTTGTTCAATTCTCTGAGATCCAGAATAGGTCTGTACCCCCCTGTTTTCTTGGGAATGAGAAAATAAGGGGAGTAAAAACCTGACCCCTGTTGAAGAAGAGGAACCTCTTCTATTGCCTTTTGGGCGAGAAGAGTGGTCACCCTCCTGACCCAACAGGTCTAGGAGAGATGGGGGAGAATTGAAACATCTCACCTTGGTATGGGGAGGAAGGTTGGAGAAATGTAGTGTGTAGCCCTCTCTGATGATAGAGAGGGTCCATTGTTCTGAGGTGATTTGCTCCCATCTGGGAGCAAAATGAGTTAACCTTCCTGGAATGGTGAGAGGTTCTGGATGTTTTAGAGTCAGAAAGGTTAAGTTCTCTAGTTTTAAGTCAAAAACCCTGAGGGGGTTGGGACTGCTGGGCTGTAGCAGCCCCTTCAGATTTTGCCCTGGCCTGTTTAGGCTGCTGACGCTTAGGAGTAAAGCGAGCTGCAGAAGTTTGTTGGCCAGTATTTGTGGCAAATCTGGCCTTCTTGTAGAAAGGCTTCTTGAAAGATTTTTTCTTGACAGGGGTAGAGGTAGACTTAGAAAGTCTATCTAAAGCAGCATTTTCTGCATCCATTTGAGTGGCTTTGATTTGCCACTCCTTACCAAACAGATTCTCACCTGTACAGGGCAAATTTCCCAACCCATCCTGGACCCAGGGTTCGAGGTCAGAGGCCTGGAGCCAAGCAATTCTGCGAGCCGCTATGGCAATACCTGAGGCTCTGCTAGCACCCTCAAAGGAGTCAAAGGCTGCTCTGTTGGAGAACTTTGAAATATCTTGGGTATGCTTCAGCAAAAGAAGGAACTCCTCCTTTCTATCCTCTGGGATAAAGGGGAGAAAATGGCGTATTTTTAATGCAATTTCCTTCAGAAACATGCCCATATAGAGGCTGTATGAATTGATTCTGCCAATAAGCATACTTGCTTGGAAGATTTTTCTACCAAAAGCATCCAGAGTCCTACATTCTCTTCCTGGAGGAGTAGAAAAGTGTCTTTTTGTACTCTTGATCCTTTTCATAGCTGACTGCACCACGATGGAGTAGTGAGGGAGCTGAGTTTTTTGAAATCCAGGAGAAGGGGGGACACGATACATGGTGTCCAGACGACGAGAATGTGGAGATAGGGTGAGAGGAGTCTCCCATAAGTCCATCATGTGTTCTTGAAGAATTTCATGGATGGGCAAGGTGACTGCCTCTTTGGGAACCTTAGAGTATCCTAAAATGTCTAACTTTTTTGCTCTAGGTTCTTTTTCAGAGGATACTGAAATAGAAAGACCTTTAGCTACTTCAATGATGAAGTCTTGAAAGGATAAATCCTCTGGAGGAGACATTCTCCTTTTTGGAGAAGAGGGCTCCTCAGGTAGAGTAAGGGATACTTCAGCAGAGTCATCTGATGAATCAGAATCATCAGAAGACTCGAAGTATCGTCTGTTTGCTTCCAGGGATCGATAAGCGTATCGACCGGTATCGACATCGGGGGTACTCGGAACCGGATCGGTATCGGGAAACACCCTGGAACCGGGAACTGGAATCGGTATCCTGGTCGATGTGGATGCCCTGGGTACCGGTATCGGTTGTGGTACCGGAACCGGAGTCGGTACCGCAGGGCGTCGCAGCCTTAATAAAAGCCAAAATGGCCTGCTGCATGTTGATCCATAGACGCCACGACTGTCTGGATGTCGGTACCGGATGATTGAGCCGGTACCCCAGAGCAGTCTAACAGGTGATCGGTCGAGGCCGTGCCATCGATGTCAACCTGTAACCACATAGGAGGAGCTTTGGAAGCCGGAGCTTCCCGCCGGGGTTGTTTGGCTGGGGCAGGGTCCTCAGGGTCAAACCCAGGGGTATCTCGATACTTAGAGGGAGATTTGCCCTTTGAGGACCTGCCGGAGGAATGTTTGGTTACCTGAGATCCATCAGGAGAGGAAGACCTGGAAGATGTCGATGCTGGAGTATCTGTAGAAAACAGCATGTGAAACTTGGCTGCCCTGTTCTGTAAGCCACGTTTAGACATCAAAGAACAGGATGGGCAATCCGGAATGGAATCCAAAGAAATAAATTAAAATAACAACTTGTTCAGCGGTGACAGGAACACGACCTGCTGGCTCCGCGGAAAAAGAAGAACTGAGGAGAGTTGGTCAGGAAGGCGGGAAGGCAGCGCGCATGCGTAGTGGGAGGCCCCAAAAGCTTTCCTTCTGGGAAGCTGGGGAGCTTTCCTGCGCGGGCTCCGTTGGTACCGACGTACCCATATGTGAGGACTTATTCCTGCTTGTTCCTGGAGATAGGCTAAGTTCTCTAGCATCAAGTCAAAAACCCTGAGGGGGTTGGGTCTGCTGAGTTGCAGCAGCCCCTCTAGACTTAGGCCTGGCCTGTTTAGGCTGCTGACGCTTAGTAGCAAAGTGACCTGTAGAAGATTGTTGGCCAGAAGCAGAAGAGAATCTGCCCTTTTTGTAAAAAGACTTCTTGAAAGGCTTTTTCTTGGCAGGAATGGAGGTTGACTTTGAAAGTCTATCCAGAGCAGAATTTTCAGCATCCATTTGGGTGGCCTTAATTTGCCATTCTTTGCCAAACAGGTTTTCACCTGTACAGGGAAGATTCCCTAAGCCATCTTGGACCCAAGGTTCTAAATCAGAAGCTTGGAGCCAAGCAATCCTGCGAGCAGCTATGGCAATGGCCGAAGCTCTGCTGGCACCCTCAAAGGAGTCAAAAGCTGCACGGTTGGAAAACTTTGAAATGTCTTGAGTATGCTTAAGCCAAAGAAGGAATTCTTCCCTCTTATCCTCTGGAAGGAGAGGGAGGAAAGTGTGCAGTTTATCTGTAACTTCTTTTAGAAACATACCCATATAGAGACTATAGGAGTTGATTTGGGCAATAAGCATACTGGCTTGGAAGATTTTCTTACCAAAAGCATCCAAAGTCCTACATTCTCTTCCTGGAGGGGCAGAGGAGTGTCTTTTTGCACTCTTTATCCTCTTCATAGCTGACTGCACCACAATAGAATGGTGAGGAAGCTGTGTTTTATGAAAACCAGGACAAGGAGGGACATGATATATAGTGTTCAATCTTCGAGAATGAGGAGAGATAGTGAGAGGAGTCTCCCATAAGTCAATCATGTGTTCATAAAGAATCTCATGGATTGGCAAGGTGACTGCCTCCTTAGGAGCCTTAGAATAACCTAAAATGTCCAATTTTTTTGCTCTAGGCTCTGACTCAGAGGTAACTGAAATAGAGAGTCCTTTAGCTACTTCTCTTATGAAGTCTTGAAAGGACAAGTCCTCTGGAGGAGACATCCTTCTTTTTGGAGAAGAAGGTTCCTCAGGAAGAGGTATAGATACTTCAGGAGACTCCTCTGATGTATCAGAATCTTCAGAGGATTCAAAGTATCGCCTGTCAGGGTGTTCTTCTAAAGCTCGATACGCGTATCGAGCGGTATCGACATCGGGTGTCATCGGTGCCGGTTCGGTACCGATGAGCATCCCTGAACAGGGAACCGCTGTAGTCGGCATCCTGGTTGATGTTGATGCAGTCGGTACCGGTACCGGTGCTGGAGCCGGTACCGGAGCTGATACAGACAATGGGTTTCGTTGTGGTATTAGCGGCGTCGCAGCTTGAAAGAAGGCCATAATAGCCTGCTGCATGGAGAGGACATTGTGATCCATCGACGCCATGAATGTCTGGAAATCGGTACCGGAAGGTTGCGCCGGTACCCCAGAGCATTCTAACAGGTGATCGGTCGAGGCCGTGCCATCGATGTCAACCTGTAACCCCATAGGAGGAGCTTTGGAAGCTGGAGCTTCCCGCCGGGGTTGTTTTGCCGGTGCAGGATCCTCGAGGACAAGCCCGGAGGCATCTCGATGCTTAGAAGGAGATTTGCCCTTTGAGGACCGGCTGGATTTATGTTTGGTTACCTGAGATCCATGAGAGGAAGTGGAAGCCATGGAAGATGTCGATGCTACTGAAACTGCATCAGAGGGAAACAGCACATGGAGCTTAGCTGCTCGGTTCTGTAAACCCCGTTTAGACATCAAGGAACAGGATGGACATTCAGAAACGGAATGGTCAGGACCCAAACATTTAAGACACCATTCATGGGTGTCGGTGATAGAAATAGTACCACTACACTTAGTGCATTTTTTGAACCCAGAGGCTGATTTTTCCATGAGGAAATTACTCGTGAGGCCTAAGGCCCAAGGAGGAAAAACACACTAAGTGAGGGAAGTATTAATATATATATATTTTTTTTTTTGAAAGAAAAAGAAAGAAAGACCGGCGGTACCGGTCCGACGTCGAAGAAGGCAGACGCGCGACCAAAGAAATAAAATAAAATAAAGAACTTCTTCAGCGGTGACAGGAACACGACCTGCTGGCTCCGCGGCAAAGAAGAACTGAGGAGAGGCGGTTAGGAAAGGCGGGAAGGCAGCGCGCAGGTGCTGTGGGATGCTCCCAAAAGCTTTCCTTTTTGGGAAGCTGGGGAGCGTTCCTGCGCAGGCTCCGTCGGTACTGACGTACCCATATGTGAAGACTCATTCCTGCTTGTTCCTGGAGATATTCCACAACTCAATTGTTCATGGGGTGAAAAAATACTTTCTCCAATTTGCTTTAAAAATGCTACTAGCTTCATTGGGTGTCCCCTAGTCTTCACACTATTCTTTACATTGCTTGCCTATGTTGTGGTGGATCCAGTTTAAGGTACCACTATTGGTGGTTGTTTTTTTTTTTAGTCTTTCTGTTTGGGGACATATTTACTTTTTTTTTTTTTTTACAATCCTGTGTGGCTGTTAAGATATCTAGATAAAAGGCCTTTTCAAGTGTCCTATTCCTTAGACTTTTGGAAAAGAATTCTGGAGCAGATGGTTTCATTTCCTGGCCCAAGCTTCTGGAATGCATTGCCAGAATTGCTTCAACCATCGATTTGCTGGATTTTCACAAGACGTTGAAAGCAGGCCTATTTTTCTCAGGCTTCTGGGGTTGAGTAGTCACTCAGTTTTTTAGTTTGTCCCACAGGTTGATTGATTTACTTTTGTTCTATTTATATTTATTTGTTTAAACTTTTATTTGGCCTGTTTTAATAACCACCACTTAGGAATAACATATACATTTATGAAATAAAATAAGCATTTGAAAATGTAAGCAAGCTTTCTGTTTGGCTTTTATAAATCATATCTCCAATCGGCCATCTCTCCTGCAGACTAACAGTATTAACATGTTCAACCTTTCTTCAAATGAAAGCTGTTCCATCCCCTTTATCGTTTGACACCCTTCTCCCATCTTGGTCCTCATCCTGGTCATCACCAAGTTAGATTACTGTAGCACCCTCTGCAGTGGTCGTCCTATCACTCTGTCCATCGCCTCCAGTTGATTCAGTCCATAGCTGCTAAACTTATCTTTGGCATGTAGCCCCTCCGCTCATCAGGGCCGGCCCCAGAGTTGGTTCAAGGTGTTGGCACCTTAGGCAAATCTTAAGCCTTGTTCCCCCTCTGGCTGTTAGAATATATTGTTTAGCTTTGAATGCTCTGCTGTGTGCGACGCCCAGAAGCTGCCACTCTAGGGGACTGCCTGGTTTGCCTAGTGGTTGGGCCAGCCCTGCTGCTCATTGCTTTTCATTGGCTCCCTGTCCCCACATACCGTCATTATAATATCCTAATCCTTGTTCACTACACCTTTTACGTTTTCTTCTTACCTCCCTCCTTCATTCTTCCCAAGCCACCCTCCTTTATCTGTCTAAAGATTTCCAGACACTGCTCCTTGGCCGGTTTAAGTCCCTGCCTCTGGAATTCTCTCTCTCGGAAATCCTCCTTCCTTAAGATCAAGGAGAATCTCAAGACCTAGCTTTTCCAGTCCACCTTCCCTCAATCTTCTCTCTTCTAATCTGCCCTCCATTCCCCTACCCCCCCTCCCATCTTCCTTTCCTGCCTCCCTCTTCTCAGGCCTTACCTGCATTCTTCCCCTTAAATCACCGCCCACGTTATGCACCCCACTCTTCTTTCTTCCCCCTAGATTTTATTACTATGAACTGCTTTGACAGTTGTATATCGCATGCCCTGAAACAAAGAACTAATTCTACACAATCTTTTTTGAGCATGGGTGTAGCAAAGAAAGATTTTGCCTCACCAATTTATTAGATTTTTTTTGAAGATGTATATAAACATGTAGATAAAGGTATGCTAGTTGATAGGATATAGTGATTTGGATTTTCAGAAGACATTTGATAAAGGTCCCTAATGAGAGACTTCTCAGGAAATTAAAAAGGTTATCAGATAGGAGGCAGGGTGAGTGCTAGAGTGTGCTGGAACCTACGCTGTTTAACATTTTCATAAATGATCTGGAGAAGGAAACAAGTGAGGCAATCAAATTTGCAGATGATATAATATTATTCCAAGTCACTAAAATAGAAGTCAGCAACTGCAAAAGGATCTTGAGATTAAGAGACCAGACATCTAAACAGGAGATCAAATTGTATGTGGCTAAGTGGAAAGTGATGCACATAGGGAAAAATCACTCCAACTACAAAGTACAAAATGTTGGCTTCTGAGTTAGGAGTTGCTGCCAAAGAAAAAGATCTTGGAATCATTGTGGACAATACACTGAAATTTTCAGCCCACTGTACCACTGCTGTTAAAATGCAAACACACAGTTAGGGATTATTCAAAAACAAATGAAGAACAGACGTGAGATCTTTATGTCTCTGTAGAAGGCCCTGGTGCGATTACATCCTGAATATTGTGTGTGGTTTGGACGCCCTATCTCAAACAACGCTGTGCAGATACACAAACAAAAGGCAGTTCCCTATGCCCTAGAAAGTGTTCAGAGAAGGACGACAAAAAATGACAAAGGGAATTTAACACCTCCCTTATGAAGAGAGGCTAAACAGGCTTTTTAGCTTGGAGAAAAGAAGAGAGGGGATATGATAGAGGTTTATAAAATCATGGGTAGGGTGGAACTGTTAAACAGGGAATGGTTGTTTAACCTGTGAAATAACACAGCACAAGAGGTAATGCCATGAAATTAACAACCAGCAGACTTAAAAGAAACCATAGAAATTATATTTTCAAGCAGCACACGGTGAAGCCGTGGAATCTCTTGCCAGAGGCTTGCAGCGGTAAAAGATGTTCTTCGTCCCGATTAGATCTTAAGTTCTGACGAGCAGGGACTATCTTACACCTAGATGTACAGCGCTGTGTACGCCCTGTAGCACTATAGAAATGATAGGCAGTACTAGCAGAAGGGTTCAAAAGAGGTTTGGACAAATTCCTGAGGAAATGTTCATTAGCTTGGGAAAGCCGGTGCGTATCCCTGGAAATAAGTTAGAAGCAGCAGATCTGTATTTTGGGATCTGCAGGGTACTTGTGACCTGGACTGTCCTCTGTTGGACTCAGCACAGTTTATTTTATGCTCTTATGTGATGAAGTGGTGCAGAATATTGAAGGCGCAGTCGCAGCATCGATGAATGCGGAGGAGGCATTATGATATTCTCCTTTGCTTATTCTACCTGGCATTATATTTGCTCTTTTGACCACGGTGGCACACGGCGCTGAGAGTTTCAATGTATTTTCCTGGATGGTAACTGCTATCAGAGGGGCTACGGCACTGTGTAGCTATAGCTTGGCATCTTTTTCCCCATGTGCATCACTTTGTACTTGCCCGCATTGGGGGTGATTTTATAAAGCTGCTTGGTGCATGTGAAACAAAAGGCCTTTGTAAAACTGCACAACCCGGTGCACCCGCAGCTACGTTTCCGCAGTCTGCATGAAGACTTCCCAAGGGTGCAGCTTGGGTAGAATTGAGGCAGAGCTGTGATGTATGTGAGCATTTTAGAAAACATGTGGGTTGCACGCACACATTTACACCTTTGTTGGAGCACGTGTCATTTGTGCATGAACATGTGTGTGGTATTGGGGCTGGTTCTTGCAGGCTATTTTAAAAAGCACATAGATGCATGTTTTTGGGCGTCTCACCTAGGCACCCTGATATAGCTCCATTCAGGTGCCCAGTGCCCCGGTCTTCTAAGGTTCCCCTGGATTTCTTTAAGGCGAAGATATCTGGCCAGCATGTAACATTTCCTGCACTCACATCAGGCTTGAATGAAACACATCTCTCCATTTCTCTCTCTGTCTGAGCCTTCCCATGTCCACGGCATTGGTGTTTGGCCCAGACAGAAGCGGATGGGTGCAGAGAAATGAGCCTTCAAATCTAAAAGTGTGACACCTGGGAAGGGGACTGGCTCTTAACCTCCACCCCCTAATTTACAGATAATGCTGCGCCTGGTTAACAAAAAAAGTGCCCCCATGGGATCCTCAGCATTGTTAGGAATAACCACTGTAACACAGTATCTTCTACTAGATTCATGTGCTTGAGGAACCCATGGGGACGGTGCCTGCAATGACGGCTTTACACAATGTCCTGTCTAAGTTGATTTAAGGCAGACTCCTATCGGGTGTAGGGGATGAATAGAGATGTCTTACAGCTGATCTCCGACTCCCTGCTTCATTTTACACGGTACATTACAGTTAGCAGATGCTGAGTGATAAAATAATAGACTCCTATCTTGGGTGTTGATGAGCGATCTAAGTGAACCTTTAACCAGCATTAGCTTAATTGCCAGCTGATGCAGCATATGAGAAGTGAGTCACTGGTCCCCAGATTCTGTCTCCAGCAGTTCTTCCTGGCTGCCGCTTACTTGTTAAAATGTTGCAGCGCAGAAGGCGAGGCCGCCTGCCATTCACAAGTAGGGGGTGCGAGGCATCCTTCTGAAGTCACCAGGCATATGTAGTTAAAATATAATCCCAACTCTAAAGAGGTGTATTGTGATTATGGACTGGACTCTTGCATTCATGGATCCAACTATGGACCATAGGGAATTACTGCTAGGGGTCATCGGCACCATTATGGATCTAGTGAGCATCCCTCCTGCTCCCACTAAACACTAGGGTCTCCAATAAAGCTGGAGGGGGAGGGGGGTTTGTTGTGGGTGCATCGGTGTTGCTTAGTTTGGGGGAGGGGGGATTTCTCCTGTGCAGAGGTTCTAATGGCTTTGGTGGGTAGAGTATTACTACTATTAGTATTACTACTTATTTTTATAGTGTTACGAGGCCTATGAGTGGAGGAGTAGCCCTGTGCTTAGAGCAACAGCCTAACACCCAAGAGATCAGGGTTCAGTTCCCACTGGCACTCCTTGTGACCTTGGGCAAGTCACCCTACCCTCCATTGCCTTGGAAGAAAAGGCCTGGTAATCTACTTCCGGTAATACTTTGCCAAAAAATCTCAGGGGCTGCTGAGTCACCAGGAGTCAGCATTGACTTGATGACATTTAAAAACAAAACAACACACGTATAGATGTAAGACACAGTCTCTGCTCATCAGAGCTTATAATCAAATCAAGATGAACATCATCACAAAAATGGGGGCTAGAGTATGATAAGATAAACATAAGTGGTGAAGAAGAGAGTGAGGAGCAGCAGGATCCAAAAGCAGCCTTGAAGAGGTGGGTTTTTAGCTTGGATTTGAAAAGGACTAGAGCCTAACCTACTGACTCAAGTAGTTTGTTCCGAGCATATGGAGTAGCAAGATGGCATGAATGAAGTCTGGAGTTGGCAGTGGCAGAAAAGGGCACAGATAAAAGGGACGTACTACTACTACAGATCATTTAAAAGGCATACGTAGCGCTGTACAGACACATGTAAAAGACAGTCCCTGCTCACTGGAGCTTACAATCTATTCAAGACAGACAACACAACAGCTGAGGACAAGAATATATCTAAGGAATGGTAAGGAAACAGATAGAAGACTAAGCGGATCAGGATCCAAATGTGGCCTTGAAGAGGTGAGTTTTCAGCCTAGAGTTAAAAAGGGCCAGAGATAAAGCCTGACATACAGGTAGTTTGTTCCAGGCATAAGGAGCAGCAAGGTGGAAGGATCTAAGTCTGTAGATAACGGCACAGACAGGGGTGGCCCAAGGGGGGTGCGGGGCCATGTGCAGAGACTCGGTGCAGGGTCTCATTCGCATAAGTGTCCTTATTTGCATACTGTTACCATACACTAACTTTTAGTAAACACGTCTCTTAATGAGTGTATGGATAAAGAAAGACTAAAAGATTTCTACATTACTATAATCCAGTGCCAACCACCAGGCACATTAGGAACTACTACAAACACTGCCCATTTAGAACCCATAGCAAACCCGCCGTATCCTAACAGCACTACCAGGACTCACAAAGCACCAGACCCTACCTATCAAAAGGCAACACTACAAATATTACACCAATACATTTCAGAGAATAACAATACATGACCTACTGGGGAAAGAGAACAAGTGGCAATGTCAAATAGGAATTACATAAACAGAATACCTCAGCTCAGTTACACGTGCAGAACATAGACCATCACCAAACAAGGAATCACAATGTAGAAACAGGAAGACAATAATTAAACTGGGAACCCCAAAAGCCAAACATGGAATGTACAACACCACTGTAGAAATAAAACTATAAATTAATTTCCTCTTGTACTAAACAAAGCGCAGACATTTGTGATGCACATTTCCTAGAGCTGACATATTCCAGTTAATAAATTCAAAATAAAGAGATATTTTTCTACCTTTTGTGCATTTTTTTCAGTTGCAATTGCTCCAGCCACTTTCTTCTGGTTTCTTCGTGTCTTCTGCTAACTCTCCATCATCTGCTGTCCATTTGTCCTTTCTTCTCTCTTCTAGTTTTTTTCCATTCTCTCTCTCTACATCTGCTTTAACATACTAATCTTTCTCCTTTTGCTCTTTCCTCATTCCTATTTCATCCACTCAAATTTTACCCCACCATCCTCAATCCCCACTTACTCTCCCAATACATATCTCCTCTACTTGTTCATTTTCACTGGCTATCTGTTCCCTATTGCTCCCGATTTAAGCTCCTCACCCTTATTCACAGAGCTCTTCACACCAATACCTCACAATACTTGGCAGATCTCATCACCTTTCACATTCCCAGACACACTCCTCATTCATTTCATCTCAACCGCCTCAATCTTCCCTCCCCCTCCCTTGCTCACCTTCAGTCCACCCGCTCCTCAGCCTTCTTCTTCGCAGGCCCTGCCCTCTGGAATTCACGTCCCACCTCCCTTCGACTTGAGCCCCATCACCCTTCCTTTAAGTGTGACCTAAAGACCCACCTCTTTTCCCTGGCCTTTGACCTTCCCTCCCCTTTTGTGTGATCCCAGCCTCTGCGTCTTGTCCTGTATCCCTTTTCTCTCCTGCTTTCCTATCAACGATTGTAACTTCTCTTTCCGTCTCTCCGGCCTTGTGCCTTCTTTAAAATGTTTGTCACTGTAAACCGCTCTGTCTCCCCAGAAGGGCGGTATATCAAATGAAATAAACATAAACATAACCACAGCATGCTTGAAGGCTGCAGAACAGTTGCAGTGGAAAGTGATATACTGAGGATATGACAAATGGACGGGATGACAGTAGAGAGGACATGGAGCTCAGGAGATGGGGGGAGATAGGGCCAGAGAAGCAGGTAGTGAGTATGGAAAAGGAAAGTATGGTTTCCTCCTCAGAGATCTTAGAAAAGGAAGAAAAGGTGGCAGAATTTGAGGGGAACAGTTGGGAGTGAAGAGGGGGAAGTGGGGATGGAGCTGTCCTTGTGGGGAATTACAGTGTAATTTTGTGGACTTTTGTCATGGAAACAGTCGGCCATAGTTTGGGCAGAAAGGGAAGGAGTGGTCAGAGGTGGAGGCACCTTGAGGAGCGAGTTGAGAGTTGTAAAAAGATGGCGAGGGTCAGAGGCAAGGGTTGCAAGAGATAGTCAGGAGGACATAATAGTTTTGTCTGGCGAATGCTATGGCTCATTGGAAGAAGGCAAGCATGAATTTGAAATGTAGAAAGTCCGCAAGGGTGCAGGATTTGAGCCATTTGAGCCATATGAGCTCAGCTGAGCAGGCACAGGAACGTAGGTAGCAGGTAATCGAAGACAGCCAGGGCTGAGGTACAGTATGCCTCACAGGACATGGCATGGAAGGAGCAAGAGCATCCAGAGCAGAGGAGAGTATAGCATTATATAGTTCCCAAAGAGGGATGTAGAGTGAGATAAGAGAGGAAAGGTAGTGATGCACCACAGAATGAATGCAATTGTAGGTCAGTAGCAGAAGTTTGAACTGGGAGAGGAAACAGAGAGCCAGTGAAGTGACTTGAGAAGAGGGGTTACATGAGCATAGTGGCACTGATAGACGATAAGTCGTGCAGCTGAGTTTTCAACAGATTGAAGGGAAGAGAGATGATTCAGAGGGAGACCAGTGAGGAGCAGGTTACAACAGTCAAGATGAGAGGTGACTAGAGAATGGATAAGGGTCTTAGCAGTGTGTTCAGAAAGGAAGGCACAAAGTTTGCTGATATTACAGAGAAAGAAGCAACAGTGGGGCACTGTGATTACTGGGTACAAATTATATTGCAATGATAGAGTAGATCAATTTGATGGAGGGGTTGCATTCTATGTTAGAGGGCATTGAGTCACACAGGATTAAAGTTTTGCAGGAAACAAAATATACTGTAGAAGATCTAGGGATTGAAATTCCATGTAAAAAGGGGAAGACGATGGTAGTGAGGTGTACTACCGCTTGGCCAGAATGAACAAATGGATGATGAAATGCTCAAAGAAATCAGGGAAGCTAACAAAAGTTACAACACAGTAATAATAATGGGAGATTTCAATTACCCCAATATTGACTGGTCAGTGTCATAACAGGACATGCTAGAGAGATAAAGTTTCTAGATGAAATAAATGACTGCTTCTTGGAGCAGCTGGTTCATGAACAGACAAGAGGGGAACACTAAAAAAGCACAGCACCATGTGAACAGAAGACACCCAGTACAAAAACGTGAATTGCAAAGAAGGAAACCTTTATTATAGTTGAACAGAACACGTCTTAACGCCCGACACAGTTTCATTTTTGATGTGGACGGCTGGACTTGTCCTCATCATAGAGTTTATCCAGGAAATAACATAAGGTCTAAGCAATTGTTTTTCACCTACAAGAGAGTACGCCTGATTTCCCCTGAAGAAGAAAATTCGAAACACGGCCTGTGTCGGGCGTTAAGGTGTGTCCTATTTAACTATAATAAAGGTTTCCTTCTTTGCGATCCACATTTTTGTACTAGGTGACAGACAAGAGGGGAAGCCATTTCGGACCTAGTCCTTAGTGGAACACAAGATCTGGTGCAAGAAATAACGGTGTTGGGGCTACTTGGCAACAGTTTTCACAGCATGATCGTGTTTGATTTAATAAATGGAAGAAGGACGGCAAGGAAATCCACAGTACTATCTTAAACTAATATATCTAAACTTTCAAAAGGGAGACTATGATAAAATGAGGAAAACAGTTAAGAAAAAACTAAAAGGAGCAGCTGCAAAGGTTAAAGATTTACATCATGCATGGGTGCTTAAAAATACTATCTTGGAAGCCCAGCTTTATTCCCCGCTTTAAGAAAAGTGGAAGAAGTCCAAAAAACTGCCAGCATGGTTTAAAGGTGAGATCAGAGAGGCTGTTGCCAAAAAACATCTTTCAAGAAAGGGGAAAAGGGGTCAAATGACGAAAACTGGAAACAATATAAGCACTGGCAGGTTAAATGTAAGACATTGATAAGGCAGGCAAAGAGAATTTGAAAAAAAAGCTTTCTGTGGAAGCAAAAATGCATAATAAAAATTCTAGTACATTCATAGCAAAAAAATCCCTGTGAGAGTCAGTTGAACCATTAGATGATAGAGGGGTAAAAGGGGCACTAAAAGGGGACAAGGCCATACTGGAGAGACTCAATGAATTTTTTGCTTTGGTCTTTACTGAAGAAGATATAGGGAAGTTACCCATGACTGAAATGGTATTTAAAGACGATACACTGGAAAAATTGAAAAAAATATTGATAAATCAGGATGATGTATTACAACTATTTGATAAACTAAAGAGTAGCAAATCATCTGGGCTGAATGGTATACATCCGAGGGTGTTGAAAGAACTGAAATATGAGATTGCAGACCTATTAGTAATCTGTGAACTATATCATTAAAATCATCTGTAGTACCTGAAGATTGGCGAATTGCCAATATACTGTAATGCCAGAGTTCCAGGAGTGAGCCAGGAAACTATAGACTGGTGAGACTGACAACAGTACCAGGCAAAATAGTAGAAATCATTTTAAAGAACAGAATTACTGAGAACATGTAGATAGTCATGCCTTTATACCGTTCCATGGTGAGACCGCACCTTGAATATTGTGTGCAATTCTGGTCGCCGTATCTTAAAAAGGATATAGCGTTATTAGAAAAGGTTCAGAGAAGAGCCACCAAAATGGTAAAGGGGATGGAAGGATACTCCTATGAAGAAAGGCTAAAAAGGTTAGGGCTCTTTAACCTGGAAAAAAGACGGCTGAGGGGAGATATGATAGAAGTCTATATATTAATGAACGGAGTGGAACGGGTAAACGTAGATCGACTGTTTACGTTATCAGAATACAGGAAGACTAGGGGACATGCAATGAAGCTACAAGGCAAACTATTTAAGACTAATAAAAGAAAATATTTTTTCACTCAACGTGTAATCAAACTCTGGAATTTGTTACCGGAGAATGTAGTAAAGGCTGTTAGTGTAGCTGGGTTCAAAAAAGGTTTGGACAAGTTCCTGGAGGAAAGGTCCATAAACCATTATTAAGAAGGGACCCAGGATATCAATGCTTGACCCAGTACAAGCATTGTGGAACCTGTATCTTTTGGGGAAACTGCTAGGTACGTATGACCTAGATTGGCCACTGTTGGAGACAGGATACTGGGCTTGATGGACCTTGGTCTGACCCAGTATGGCATATCTTATGTTCTTATGTTTAATGGAGAAAAGCCAAGAAAGGTCTTGTCTTACTAACCTGTTATATATATTTGAAGGTGTGAATAAACAGGTAGACAAAGGTGGGTCAGTCGATGTAGTGTATCTGGATTTTCAGAAAGCCTTTGACAAACCTCATGAGAGACTCTTGACGAAATTAAAAAGTCATGGGATAAGAGGCAGTTTACTATTGTGTATCAGGAACCGGTTAAAAGATAGAAAGCAGAGGGTAAGGCTAAATGGCCAATTTTCCCAATGGAGAAAGGTGAATATTGGAGTACCCCAGGGATCTGTAATGGGTCAGCTGCTTTTTAAGAGATTCGTAAATGACCTAGAAATGGGTATAATGAGTGGGGTAATTAAATTTGCAGATGACACAAAATTATTCAAAGTTATACAAATCCAAGATGATTGTGAAAAATTGCAAGAGGATCTTAATACATTGGAAGACTGGATGTTCAAATGGCAGATGAAATTTAATGTGGACCAGTGCAAAGTTATGCACCTAGGAAAGAACCATCCAAACTATGCTTTCACGATGCAAGGTTCCATATTAGGAACCACCACCCAGGAAAGAGATTTAGGTGTCATCGTGGATAACATGTTAAAACCCTCCGCCCAATGTGCAGCAGCAGCCAAGAGAGCAAATAGAATGCTAGGAATCATAAAGAAAGGAATGGAGAATAAAACAAAGGATGACATCATAATGCCTCTGTATCGTTCCATGGTGCGACCACACCTTGAATATTGTGTGAAATTCTGGTTGTCCTATCTTAAAAAGGATAGAGCAGAATTAGAAAAGGAACAGAGAAGAGCCATCAAAATAGTAAAGGGGATGGAAGGATACCCCTATGAGGAAAGGCTTAAAAGGTTAGGGCTTTTCAATCTGAAAAAGAGACGGCTGAGGGGAGATATGATAGAGGTCTATAAATTAATGAATGGAGTGGAACGGGTAAACGTAGATGCAATTGTTTACGCCATCAAAAAGTAGAAAGACTAGGAGACACACAATGAAGCTACAGGGTAACCCATTTAAGAATAATAAGAAAAAATATTTTTTCAATCCACACACAATCAAACTCTGTAATTTGTTACCAGAGGATGTAGTAAAAGCTGTTAGTTTAGCTGAGTTTAAAAAAGGTTTAGACAAGTTCCTGGAGAAAATGTCTATAAACCATTATTAAATTGGACTCAGGAAATCCACTGCTTGCCCTAATTAAAGCAATGTGGAACCTGTGTGTCTTTTTGGGAAACTGCCAGGTATTTATGACCTGGATTGGCCACTGTTGGAACACGATACTGGCTTGATAGACCTTGGTCTGACCCAGTATGGCATTTCTTATGTTCTTAGGTTTTAGTTATCTGTTGGATGTGTGCAGAGAAAGATAGAGAAGACTCAAAGATGACCCAAGGATGCGAGCTGAGGATTAGATGATTTCCAAGGGGGGAGGGTATCAGATGTTGTGGAGGAGTTGGGGGGAAGGGGAAACATCAAGGTTGTGGGGTGCTCTTGGAGAACTGGTAGCCCTGAAACAGCTGTACATGCAAACTAGGAGCAGCAGTTTTAAGAAGCTGCTTGCGATGCCTATGTGTGGTGTATTTTTACATGTCCCCCCACCCCACATGCGGCTTCTTAAAGTTGTGCTTCTGCTTCTCCATGTCCTGTCCAAAATTCACTTTTCTATCCACAGAGTCACCTTTAATCTGTATGAGAAAACATTCAATAAATGCTAGGTTTCATACAATCTGGATAACAGCACACGAGGGGTTGCCCCCTTGTGGGCTGCAGCAGAAGACAAGAGCTTGACCAGCACTAAACATTTGAGCAGGATCCTAAAATGTCAAACTAATTTAAAAGGAAAACAGAAGAAAATAAGTCTATTTGCAGTGTTGCTTTCTCCTCCAGGAAATCAGACATTAATGAAGAATGAAATCTAGTCTCTCTTGTAATGACGTACTGCTCCTGTAGAAGATGGAACACTATATTGTAGCACTAGCAAAAGATGAAATGCACTCACTCTTCTGCGATGACGTAGAGCTCCTGCAGTGGCATGCACTCCACCTCTGCCACCTGCACGTTATTCACAATCTCTGAAAAATCCAGGCCCAGGTTTATCCCGTGAATCGTCACCCGTGTTCCTCCCTCTGGCGGGCCTGACACAGTAGTTATCTGTGGGTAGAAGAGAGAGAACAAGGCCACACAGCAGCTGATTATTCTGAGAATGTAAAACCTCGAAATGACAGAAGAAATGCAAGTCTGCTTTCCAGTTGCATCCGGCTAATAACCTCGCAGACACAAAGCCCATCTTCAAAAAAGACCTTGTTAGGGCAAAACTTGGTTCTTAAGCATCAAATAGCCCTGTCGATTATCATCATTTTATTATAATAAATCCATTTCCCCCAGCTGCCTTGTTTATCCTCCCTTAGGGATGTTCAAACATTTTTGGTTTGGTAGGGCTTATTTCCTTTTCTTAGTTTGTTTTACACATTGTTTTAATAAAAACGTTTTAATACATATTAGAATGTAACATACGCTACTTGACCTAATTCACACAACTTCTTAGGTTGATGTGCACCGAATTGATTTATCGTTAATTTGTCATTTGACATACCACCCTTTATGAAGCATAAAGGTTGTGCATTTATCCAGTTGTGCACTAATGAATGCAGATCTCTATCCTGCATCCTTTTAAGAAAACCGTGAGGTCGAGAGAGTAGTGACTCTCTTCTGTCTGCATCTATACAGCAGTAGCAGCACTACAGAAACTATAGACCTTAATGACAAAGTGCAGCAAGCAGCAAAATGCTGGGTCCCACCTACTCTAGATCTGCTCCAGGTTCTTTGGCACAAGGTCTTCGCTTTAAAATCAGTTTGTTTCCCATCACAGTAGAACTACATTTAAACTGCAGATTTATTCTGTCTCCGAGGATGGACCTGCTATAGAATGCCAGGAATCCACCTGACTGAACATAACATAAGAAATGCCATACTGGGTCGGACCAAGGTCCATCAAGCCCAGTACCCTGTTTCCAACAGTGGCCAATCCAGGTCAGGGGTACCTGGCAGGTTCCCAAAAAGGTACATATGTTCTACAATGCTTGCCCCGGGGTAAGCAATGGATTTCCTGGGTCCTCTTTAATAATGGTTTATGGACCTTTCCTCCAGGAATTTGTCCAAACCTTTATTAAACCCAGCTACATTAACAGCTTTTACTACATCCTCTAGTAATGAATTCCATCTACTGTGTTTGGGTAGATCCTATATAAATTTATTTTTTATTTTTTTACAGAGGAAAGCTGGGGAGGAGTGTATAGGAATGAGACAAGGCAATATTTACAGTCCTGTTCATTGGTGTATTACAATGTGTTTTTATAAATGATACATTGTGTACTTATCACCAACCTCCGAAATACAGAGTAACCAGTGAAAACACCAGTTATCTTTATCTAGACAGCATTGCTGGAAAAAGGCAGAACCCAAAATGCTTACCAGTACAGGATCCGTCCATCAGCACCATCTTGGACAACTATTTTCCATTTGGATCTACCATATCAGCCAATCTTTCATTCCTTATGGACTAAAATGGCAGAACACATTCCTATACAATAGCCCTCAAAAAGCAATGCTCACTTTCTGGATGTAAGTATTCACAGATCACCTAGAGATCCCCAAAGAGACATGCAACTCTAAGTGGCTGCAATTGTACAGCATCTGTCCATGTATATATCTATCTAGCTCTTGGTCTAGTCATATTTAGGTCTGCTGCACACTTTCCAGCTATGAGATATATATATGCATATATTATAAGGACAATATGTAAACACTTCGTTAACAATGAAAGTTTTCAGAGCCTTCCTTCCCTGCTCATTGCCTAAATTTTGTTTGGGCAACTAGCTGTCCACAAAGTTTATCCAGTAATAAGAGGCAACACTAGTGGCACTCCTGAGGAACAGTTTAACTTTGGCCATAATGTGATGTGTGCCTTTGAGTCAGTGCTGACTCCTGGTGACCCAGCAGCTCCTGGTCACACTGCCAAGAGAACCCAGAAGTAGATTGCCAGGCCTTTCTTCTGAGACCATGGAGGGTTAAGTGACTTGCCCAAGGCCACAAACCGTGCTAGAGGGAATGAAAATCTCGTCTCTGGGCCACCAAGCCAGTGCTCTAACCACTAGACTACTCCTCCACTCCAGCGAATAGCAAAATTACCTTGATGACACTGGTTAACCCAATGACTCTCCGAAAGTCAACATCTTTGGTTAACTTCATCCGGTGACCACTAGCTAAATCACAGGCGTCGGAAAGGGGGGAGCCACAGCGGGCTCTGGCCCCACCAAAACTTTGTTGCTGCGATTGGTGCTTCCCCTACTTTGGTCTGTGGAGGTACAATCTACTGCAGGCCAAAGTAGGGGAATGCCAGCGATCACCAACTGGCAAGCAGCAGTCTACCCACGGCGATCCCATCTCCCATAGGCAGAAGAGTGCAGCGATTGTGGCACAGATTCCTCCTGTCTGCCCACGGGAGATCAGATCCCTGCGGATAGACAGGAGGGGGGCAGGGCAGAGCTTGGCCTTCCCCTCCCCCCCCCATACCTCTGAGCTAAATATCAGTCTTGGTATGAAAATATGAATAAACGTTCACCAGATGTAAGCGCAGTTCTTGAGATGTTCCACAGGGAATCTAGAATGATCAGAAGACCTATTCAGGAACAGGAAGGACCATCTACAGTTAAGTGCTGTCAGCACACTGCTGTGGGGATTACGGTACCCAGGACAAAATTGTTTGTTACTGTATTCAGAAAATGTCAGGCCTGGAAACAAGAAAAAACCCAAATCCTAATGTGTCATTGCACGTAATGTGGATTTGAGAGAACTGTGCCAATGTATAGCCCCAGGGCCGATGCAGTTGCATGTTTATTAGCACAGCCTGCAAGATATCTGAGGGAGGGAGGCTGGGAATGACAAGAAAAACATTAAACGACTTTAAGAGCGCCACTGTGTGCGATGAGGACCAAAGAAAACCCAAACCCACAGTCTTCTGGTCTGACAAAGCAGCAGCCAGACTGTCACTCAGCCTTGCTTTCTTTAAGTCATTTCCTCCCTTACGAAGTCCGATGGGTTTGTGCTGGGCAGCACTATTTCTGGCACTACAGGTCCTTCTCACATCAGGTCACTACAGCTGTTAATGCTTGCCTGTTTTGCTTTATAAATTATTACAATTATCATTATAAAGAGAATCCAGCAGAAAAAATTTATAAGTTGGACGCAATTAAAATTTTACTTCATTAGCATAGCAAAGCTAATTATTACAAATTAGGGTGAAAATTGCTGTATGGTTTGTCTTAACCCTCTCTGAGCTGCTGGGTGCCCATTTTTCCCAGGTGGTGCTGTATTAACTGACATTTTGGGCAGATACTCATTGTAGATTTTTTTGTGTTTGTTAGAAATCTAGGATCTAGAGGGCTTGGTTTTCTTTGTCGAAAACAAAGCCTGTGTATGCTTCTAACACCATCTCCTGACTTAACATGGCTGCTGTGATACTGTTGGAAGAATTATCAAAGGTTTTGCAGTTTCCCTTTGATAACTGATCCTTCAGGTACAAAGCTATGGATGGAGTTTGCACTATGGCTGTGGGAATACTAAGGGGCAAGGTACCAGCCCTCCAAGGTCACGGCTTGCACTACAGAAGTAGAAGCAGCTCTGTTCCAGCCCTGGGGCACTGGTTGGCCTGTCGATGGGGCCTGTTTAGTACCAGTTTGTGTTGGTTGTGTCTGGGGGTAAAAGTATATGTGGAATGTTCCTTTTCGCCTTGCATAAAACACACACTGGCACTTTCACAGTACGCATACCTTTACCTCCAGAAAAGCTGGCCAGTTTTTTAAATGTCCTTTTTATGCAGTTAAACATGCATCTTCCTTTGTAAAGCTTTAGAAAAGGAGACATCCATATTTTTAATTCAATCAGTTCAACCTTTTCGTGATTGCCGTTCAATCAAGCCACTCTTGATGCCAACAGATGTACACCAACCAACAGCATAGGATGTTGCATTGCAACATCAGCCCAAGTGCCATAGCCCAGTTGCTCGAATATGTGCCAAATACCCCACAGGATAGCGCTACTGCAGAAGAGCCACAAGAGGAGATGAACTGGCTCCCAGAATACCCTAAGCATCAAAACCAGCACTACCATGTCCAAAAGAGCAGTCTCACTATTGGCTTCCTCTCTATGGAACTGCAACCCTGGCACATGTCGGGCTACAAAGGACATAATGTTATTCAGAAAGGCCTAAAAATTCACTTATTCAAAGACTCCTCTGACAATATGACTGTTAGACAATTCAATTCCTGCAGTCCTTCTCCCTGTCCCCCTTCCCCTCCAAGTTGATTCCCCTCCTTTCATATAATCTCCCTATTTTCCCAACTATACCTAAGGAATAACTATACTAAATTAAGATTGTAACAGGGCACTCAACTTGGACAGCAATGTAAAGCGCTTTGACCGCAGGATAAAGTGGTATAGAAAAGGTGTTAAATAAATGAGGCGAAACAAGCAGAGTCCTTCTGCTACATTCCTCTATACTACCAACAGACTTGTGAGCTGTAAACTCAGTGGGCTCTTGGTGTTCAGGTTGCAAAAGCTCATGTCATCATCTTTTCTCTCGTCTGTCTTAGCTGATAGCATATTCAGACCCCCCTGTTATCCTCAACAGAGGAAGTCTATTATTCACTCTGACACATTCCCCTTTGGCTGTTTGTTGCAGGGATGTTATATTAATGAGGCTTTGCAAAGAAATAAATGGCAGATCAAAACCAGGCCCATTTCATCCACTTAGAGGGGTTTGTCTGCTTTTCTGAAACTTCAGTTGCACATCTAGATCTGCAGCTTCTTTCCACTGCCGAACGTGACCAAATGAGTCGGTACATAGCCCAAGAGCCTTTGTGGTTCTGCTTTTCTGAAGGAAAGCTGCACACCCAATCTCAGAATATACCAGGATGCAAATTATAAAACCAGGACTGGCAGGGTTGTCACAGATGACCTGGAAGCATTTGTTCAACTCTATTCTGACAGCACAAACATCAGCAGCTATTTATGTTTATGTATTTGTGGCCTGGCACAGCTGGTGGAACCTGCCGTTGTATTTAACAGGTTTCGCTATACTGTTTTTCTACCAGGCCATCGAGTGTACAGTGGCTGTGCAGTGCACACTGCGGATTTGCTTGGAACACACTAGCGATGCCATACCAGGGAAATGCAGGCTGTTGGCTTGCAGGTAAGTGACGGTTCAGAGCAATTTTCAAATCATCTGCAATCTCTTGTTTTCAAAGAGATGAGTATTTTCAGGTCAGGGGCTGTTAAGAGGCTCAATGGTGTGACCATACTTGCTACGATTACAGCAACTGTAGATGAGTCTCCTGCAGAGACTTGGAACGATTTTCAAACACATTTGATACAATCAAAAGGGCCTCATGAACTAAAGTTTTCTCTCTCATTCTGTGCCTATGACAGAAATGCCAAGTACGTTGGGGCCAAAATCTGTCATCTGATGGTTACTTTGGTCATGAAAAAAAAAAAAAAAAAAGACTCCTCACAGGACTTACAACCATCCAAACTGCTTATATGAAGATTTAGGTATAGTTCTAAATCAGTTCCTGACTTCAAAGAGCCTAGAAAAAGCAGCGGCAGGAGTCCGTAAAATTAGACCTCTCATTGCATCAAAGGAATTTCTAAACCCAGAAAGAAAAAGAGGACAGTGAAGCAAAAGAACTTAGACGTGCTGCACTGGTGAAAAGATTGTGCCAAGGAATAAGACTGGGAGGACGGAGGGACCCATGTAGCATACAGTGCACACACTCATCAGTCTAGATTCTGGCATCTCTCTTATCCGGTCTAGAGGCCTGGGAATGCTATGTGATGCCACACTTTCCCCATGGGGTCAAAAGGCCCCACAGCAAAGGATCAGACCACTGTCAGTACCATGGAGCGAGGGACTAGCCATATTGTGGAGCAGTACTGAGGCTGCGTTGTAAATTTCCTAAGAGTGACCAGCTGCTCGAGTCCTCCTTTGGCACTGAAATAGTTAATCTCTACAATGTGTATTTTTGCTTTACCCCATTTTATGTCCTTGCTTATGCATTCAGAAACCTAGAGTCTTCTTGACTTTTTCCCTCGTCTCTCTGCGGGACCTAGTTATGGTTTCAAAGATCATTGCTGGCAAACAGAAATCAGTTCCCCCTCTCCACCAGATTTTGGAACAGCTTAGTTTTTTGTTGAATGAGGGTGGGAGGAGGTCATCTTTTCTCTGTATCCTGTCTGCCTGCAAAGCAACTCTCACTGCTTAAAAAGATCTATTTTATACATTCCAGGGTCAGGCATGGCGGCAATGAAGCCCGTCTGGGCAAATGTACCTATGAGAGTGTAACACGATACAAACAAGCAGGCAGACCCCCAGTTTTAATAACGGGATGAAAACCTTCAGCTCTAAACCTCGCAGACTATCCCTTGTGCTTCTGTAGCCATGGGAGCCAAAGAGAAACGTGGCTAAGGTTTAGCCATAATGCAGGACCGTGGGCCTATGGAGTGATGAAATTAGTAGAGCTTCAAATGTAAATTGCAGGAAGAGATGGACTTGATGTCGTCACCCAGGCACAGTGAATGCGCCGTCACTAGAAACGGACACAGTTCAGACTTCTCCTACTGACCCTAGAAGAGCATGGACTCTGCAACTCCTCATTCCCTCTCATCTCCCCCTACGCCCCTCCTTGGGAACTCTGCTTATCAGGCAAATTGCTTTTATCTGTGCCCTTTTCTGCTACTGCCAACTCCAGACTCCGACCTTATTGCACCATATGCCTGGAACAGACTACCTGAGTCGATACATCAGGTTCCATCTCCGGTCCTATTAAACCCAGACTAAAAACCCACCTCTTCGAAACTGTTTTTGGATACTGATCTCCCTGTGTGTTTTAATCATGTCCCTTACAGAATTACCCTAGCCACCTGTCTGTTCTGCTTGTGGGTCTTAAGTAGACTGTAATCTCTGTGGAGCAGGGACACTCTCTTATGTATTTCTACATAGTGCTGCATATGCCTTATAGCACTATACTGTACAAGTGATACCTAGTAGTAGTAGTGGTGGTAAAGCCAGTGTGGCAAGAGGAATAGAAGGGAACATCAAGCACAAAGAGGATTTGACAATTCAACTATTAATTGCTTTGCAATCATAAAGCATCTTGTGCCTAAACCAGGCCATAGGGTCCTCCGCAGTCTTCAACAATTACAAAATTAGCCACAACCAATGCAGTTGAGTAATCCATGGTTACATAGAGTCATGACACAGCTGGGATTAGCAAGCAGGTACAGTGAGAGACCGTCATGAAACTACAAAAGAGCTTTAGGTCTTTTACCCAGACCATGGCCTACAAGCAGCACCACATAAAAATTAGAAGAGGAAGCAGAGAGATCTCAGAGAGGTTAAACACAAAGGAGTCAGGAGATTTTTGCTAATATGTTTAAACTTCCAGAATTTCTTTTTATGTTGTTGTCTTCCCACACAACCTCTGCAGTCCCTTTTTGCAAAATACTAGAGAAAGCATCGTGGCTGACCGCCCTAGTGTTTGAACATCAGCTCCTAACAGGATCATTTCAAAATAATTTCCATAGGTTAATTAGTGCCTTAACTGTAGAATTGGCTGTTATTAAAAAAACCTGTTTATCATGCTGATTCACAAGGCAGTATTTCAAGCTTTTAAATAAACTTGGTAACGTATGCATGTACAAGTCTGGATAAGTTTACCTGGACACAGTGGTAATATTCTGGCGGCGATTTGTATATCCATGCATATACATACAAATTAACCTGGAAATGGGTGGTAAATAGATGCACCTTGTTTCCCTGGGGTAATTTTCAAAGCAGATGCACTTTTGTTTTAAAAATCTGGCCAAGTCCATACAGATAAAACTGTACATTTGCACACTTCTAAAATGATCCCGTAAGTGGAGTGGAGTGGAGGAGTGGCCTAGTGGTTGGAGCAAGGTACTTCAGGCTGGAAGGTCAGGGGTTCAAATCCCACTAGAGGACAGCAACCTTGGGCCGGAAGGACTGGGGTTTCTAGTCCCACAGGTGCTCCTTGTGGTCTTGGGCAAGCCACTTAACCCTCCATAGCCCATGTTCCCTGTAAAATAGTTATCTCCAAGTTATAATGCCCTGTTCAATGTAATTTCAGTTTGTTCAATGTAAACCGCACTGATGCAGAATAGCGCGGTATATAAGAGAATAAAAAAAAAAAAGTGGGCATCTGAGGCAAGAGGACAAAGTGACCTTGAATCCTCCTGTGCCCACAGCTCCTTCACCACTAAACCATGTCTTGCACTGCACCCTTGCACAGACCTTCCCACACACAAGCTGGCATGTTTTTCCCTTTTACAAGTGCACAACATCTCAAGTGACCAGAGACCGAAGATCGTGCATGAAAGGATATGGCCACAGGAAAGGCAGTGGGTAGTGTTAAGATGCTCTTATTTGCTGCTGTTATGTAGTTAATGCATTCAGTAGAGCCCCCGTGGCACTGGCAGACTAGATATGATTGTATTATTGACTTTCTCGTTTTAGACTATAATTACAGCTTTAGAACATTTAGCTTCATTGCTCTGGTGTTTTTTTACAGTGTGGTTTTCATGTCTTTGTCAGAAGGTGACATTATAGTGCACTGCAAGCCACAAAGCCATTAGCAGTACGTCTCCATCATCCACTCTTCTTCCCTCTGCATCAGCCTCCCTTCCCTTTCTAGGTCTTCCCATTTCTAACCCCCCCCCCCCCCCTTTCCCTTTCTAAGCCCAGCTTTCTGCACTCATTCCAGGTCCCAATTGAAATGTAATGTGATGGAAGTGCTTCTCAGTCTGCTCAATAGAGACACCTACTGGCCTGACTCAGGCTGCATGCTGTGATGAGGAGAGCCCTGCTGAACCGATGGAAATAGGAAAAGACAGTGAATATACCTTTAAGGAAAGAGACATTCCTGAAATTCACAGGTTCCAGACTGCAGTCAAAGAAAGAAAGCACGGAGTTGATAGAGCCAGTTTGCCACACCCAGGCTATGCTGACGTAAGTGCAAGCTTAGGGGGTAATGGCAAACACCTGTGCAGAGTCAGAGAAAGGCTAGCTAAGAAGCAGCCTTATAAACCCTGCTCAGAAGGGGAGAAGGGGGTTCAGGATCAGGTTGCGGTTCAAACTGTTTGTGTTCCAGTTCCAGTCCAGAATCGTGGGCACGTTCAGAGAGTTCAGCGTGTTTCAGCTGTTCCAGGAGTTCAGAGAGAGGAACTCAGAGGAGGAAACATCAGGGGAAGGAGAAGGACGTGGAAGGAGCCTGAGAGCCAAGAAATCACGTGTGCTTTGCTTAGAGAAAGAAAGCAGGGAAGTCTTCTACCTTGGGACTCGGACTGAAGGTTTCAAGCTGCTCAAAGGTGGGTGAACAAGGCTACAGCTAGAAGTAACCAGAACACAGCCTGGAGCAAGGAACCGTGGCTGAACAGCGGAGAAGAACCAAGGCAACTGAACCAGGGAGAGATATCCCATACTAGAGGTACAGACATTTCTTACCGGGGAAACCAGTGCTGGAGGGAGGTCCAGGGATTTCCCCAGAGCATTCACCGAGGAGCAGATTGTGGGAGTTCAGAGCCAGACGTATATGCTTTAGAACAAGAGGATATGCAAGTGGACTGTGCGGAGCAAAACTCCATATCAGGTGAATTGCCAATGGATTGTACATTATGCCAGACAGAAACTATGAAAGTCTGTTGATAAGAAATGCTTGATAAAGAAAGGTCTTGAGAAGCAGTGTGAATGAACCTAGTTTTGTTTTGCTAAGAAATACCTACTAACTCAAGAGAATGTTGCCAGCTTCTACATTTTTGTGTTTAAAGGAGCAGAAGGTAAATGAGGACATTTAACTTTGCTTAAACAGAGAAGCTGTATTTTGTTTTGCTGATTACCTTATGAAAACAACTGCACATGTTTTAATAGCTTATGAAAATTCCTCAGTTCCAGCTTATGTATAATTTCTGAAGTATTGCTTGGAGAAGAATATCCTGACGTTGTGTGTTTTAACCTTAGTGCTTTTTGGGGAAAAATAAACTTTTGTCTTTGCCTTTAACCCTTGGCTTACATGACTATCCTTGAACGAGGAAAAACTACAAGTCCCAGAATGCCTCCCTGTGGACAAGAATAGTGTTTAATTCCTTTATTAGAGGACTAAAATTGGCAGCCCTATGCCTCTAGGCCCTCGGCCGGGGCTGGGGTCATGAAAATGCACAACCCAGTTCTAGAGGGAGTTGCAGTATGTGGGTGTTGGGTAAACTAAGTAGGGGAAGTGGTGTTGAGTGCATTATAAAAGCAGAGAAAAGCTTGCTCCCAGGGAGTTGAGAATAGAGGTTCCTGCTGTTATAGGACAATAAAGGTCACTTACAACTGAGCTGGAAGCCCAAGAGGAGCTTAAGGAAAGGACTAAACCAAATGCAAGGCAGTAAGTATTTAAAGGGACTCAAGCTGCCTGGCTCTAAGCCTCTGATGATTGACAGAGTTAGCTGGATAAGTTTAGCCGGTCAAATTCTTGGTGGTTAAAGAACATTGTGTGACTAACTTCTGATTCTCTCTGGCTTTTAGAAAAAAAGTCAGATCAGCAACAGGAATGATAAAATACCTAAAACAACAAAGCATTTTCTAACTATTATACAATTTCATTAAACCCCATCTAAAAATATAATCCTAAATGAACATGAAGAATATGGACAATTAAACTAATCTATTTCTGACTCAATTATACATTATAGTTCCCTTCTTATCCACTCTGGAGTCCGAATACTTGGGGCTGGTGGATCCTGAGAGTCTATAGGGCATGGTTTTGACTGTAGCTAGTAGGCGGCACAGTGGAGGCAGGGAAAGGGTTCCTCCCAATAGAGGGGCATGAGGGAGGGGCTGCCGCTAACATGCGCATCGGAGGCTATGCTGCAGGTGACTTGCCACGTGATGAGCAGAGAGACAATTCCTTAGACTTGTCCTACCCTAGGAGAAGAGTCCAGTTAATGATCTGTACAGAGGCATCCAGCATATTTAAAGAATTCTCTCTTTACCCTCTTTCGACGTCTTCTCCTCTCTTCTTTTCCAAGCTGCTTGCTCCCATGTTGCCCCTCCCTTGTTATTTTAGCAGGCTTTCACTTCTCCTTCACTGATCCCTCCTCCCTTTCTTTTCTAGTGTTGTGGATCAGCTGTATTTTAGTCACATGTTTTCCTCTGGAATTCAGGGTCTTCGTTTATTTCACACTCCCCCTCCTTTCCATCGATCTCAGCATCAAAGAAATAACTCTACATTAGGTTTGACTTCCTTAAGCCCAACAGACCAGGCCCAAAGCTGAAATACTGATTTTCTGTATGGACTTTACTTGTCTGTTTGTTTAATTAACAGCTACTTGCCCCCAGAAACTCTACTGAGATGAAGTGAGGTTAAAAATTAAGGCAGGTGAATACTTCCAAGAAAAGAGATGCCTACTGGCTCGGGTAGCAGTGTAAATTTGGGCAACTCTTCCCTCTCCCAGATCACAATAATTCCAGACTCCAAGACAGCAAGCCTTGAGGGTTACCATATCTGTAGCCCAGGATAAAACAACTTTTCACTATCTTCTTATGAGCTGTATAGTTTCTCTTCCTTTTCAGGAAATATGGACTAGGGATGTGGGAAGACCTTTGACGTTGACTGCTCATGCGACTTCAATCTGTCAATCCAGTCAGCCTGAGAGCCCAAAGCTACAAAGTTAACAAGTAATGTGACCGACACAGCAAGAGTTCAGGCTGAGCTGTCCATGGAGGAAATCTGTCCACTAGTTTATTTCTCTCCGACATGAAGAAGAGTGAACCAAAGATGGTGAAGGCTGGATGGGGCTGGAGGGGTGAGGAATTCCTAGGGAAGAGGAGCAGCAGTAGGGTCTTCGTTACCATATCAAGTGGTCTAAGGCAATGTGTGGCAGAGTTCTCGCCCCTCAAAGGGGTCTCGATCTGCTCTTTATAGAGGCTGAAAACTCAACTCTTGAATCACACTAGCTGGAACATCATGTCTCAAGGTACATTTTGTTACTATAGAAACAAGAAAAAGATTGTGTGTATGGTAGGTGAGAGGGGGGAAAATCTGCCCATACCAAGCAATGATATTTCTTTCCCGTTTGTTCCTCGGGTTATAATTTTTCTTATTGTGCAAGATAAGAATGAAAAGCCCTGGTGTGCAACACAAAAGAGCGATGATCCAGCTGTAGCCTTGCATGATTCAGGACTGGAAATGCACGGCATTCACCCCTGCCCTTCCACTTTATGAAAGAGTCTCGTGACTTTCTGAATGCAGATGATTAGCCTGGGGAAACAGAAGCTTGAAGATTGAGGGGAGCCATTGGTTGAATTGACCAGCCACGAGTGAAGTGAATGAAGGATGCTGGGCATTTAAAAGAGGGCTTTTGCACCATTAAGACTAGAAGATGCCCCAGCTGCTGAGTGACAGAAGCCATGCAAGGCATCCAGATTTGGAAGAACAGGAAATGGAGAGCAAAAGCCCTAAAATTAAGTAATACTGAAACTTAAAAGCTTTGCCAACATTTATTTTCTTCAAATGTTAACGGAAAAAAAAAGACATTCCATCCAGATCTAAAGAAAGCTACTTTTCGGGACATGCACATATATCCACGTCCAGGGCCGGCCCATCCATTGAGCAAGAATGTTTTTTGCACAGGGCCCTGCATTTCAGGGGGCCCCACGCAAAGAACATTCTGCTTTAAAAATAAATTAAATAAATTAAAAAAAAAGCTGGCTGCTGCTGCTGCCACAGCAGCAGAATCGACTGTCCTGCGGGGCCCTCCCCCTGCCCGGCTGAGCCCTCCCTGCCCAGCTGAGCCTCTCCGCGACGGCTTTCAGATCCGCGAAGGGAAAGTGTTTCCTCGTGTCTCGGTTAAGCCTGCAGAGGCTGATGGGAAATTTCCCATCAGCCCCTGCGGGTTTAACAGAGCCGCGAGGGAGACAGTGAGACACTCTCACTTCACGGATCTGAAAGCCGTTGCAGAGAGGCTCATCCGGGCAGAGAGAGCTCAGCCGGGCAGGGGGGGCCCGCGAGACAGTCGATTCTGTTGCTGCCGCGGTAGCAGTGGCAGCAGCAAGCTTTTTTTTTTAAAATTTTCCCAGGGCCGATGGGGGGAGAGGGGTTAGGACTGGTAATGGGCTGTGGGCTGATGGGGGGGGGGCTAGGACTGGAAATGGGCTATGGGGGGGGGGCTAGGACTGGAAATGGGCTGATGGGGGGGTTAGGACGGGAGGTGGGCTGCTGGGGCTAGGACTGGGACTGGGCTATGGGGGGGCTAAGTCTGGAAATGGGGTGATTGGGGGGTTAGGACTGGTAATGGGCTATGGGGGGGCTAAGACTGGAAATGGGCTGATGGGGTTAGGACTGGAAGTGGGCTGATGGGGGTTAGGACTGGTAATGGGCTATGGGGGGCTTAAACTGAAAATGGGGTGATGGGAGGTTAGGACTGGAAGTGGGTTGATGGGGGGCTAGTACTGGTAATGGGTTGGGGGGTTGCTAGGACTGGAAATGGGCTGAGTGGAAGGGGAGGCTTGAACTACAAATAGCTGATGGAGACGGGGACTTGGAATGGAAATGGGCTGTGAGGGGAGGGAGCTAGGACAGAAAATAGGCTGATGGAGCAGCTAGGATAGGACTGGAAATGGGCTGTTGGGGGAGCTAAGATTGCAAATGGACTGTGGTGGGGGCTTGGATTGAAATGGACTCATGTAGGGGCTAGAACTGGAAGTAGGCTCATGGGGAGCTTGGATTGGAATTGGGCTGAGTGGAGGGGAGCTAGGATTTGACATGGGCTGATGGTGGGGCTAGGAAAGGACTAGAAGGGCTGATGGGGGGCTGGGATTGGAAATGAGCTGATGGAGGGACGCAGATAGGACTGGAAATGGATGGGGAGCTAGGATTGGAAAAGGCTGATGGGGGGCTAGGACTGGAAATGGGCTGATGCAGGGACTAGAAGGGAGTGGATGCTGGGTGAGGCTGGAACTAGAAGTGAGCTGATGTTGCGGAGGATTAGAATGGGATGGGACTGGGAGAGTGAAATGGACAGGGAAAAAATATTTTGTTTGGGAGGGATGAAAAATCTACAATTGATCGGGTATTGGGAGAGTAAGTGGGGATTGAGGATGAAGGGGTAAAATTTGAGTGGATGAAATAGGAATGAGGAAAGAGCAAAAGGAGAAAGATTAGTATGTTAAAGCAGATGTAGAGAGAGAGAATGGAAAAAAAACTAGGAGAGAGAAGAAAGGACAAATGGACAGCAGACGATGGAGAGTTAGCAGAAGACACGAAGAAACCAGAAGAAAGTGGCTGGAGCAATTGCAACTGAAAAAAAATGCACAAAAGTTAGAAAAATATCTCTTTATTTTGAATTTATTAACTGGAATATGTCAGCTCTAGGAAATGTGCATCATTAACATCTGTGCTTTGTTTAGTACAAGAGGAAATTAATTTATAGTTTTATTTCTACAGTGTTGTTGTACATTCCAAGTTTGGCTTTTGGGGTTCCCAGTTTAATTATTGCCGTCCTGCTTCTAAATTGTGATTCCTTGTTTGGTGATGGTCTATGTTCTGCATGTGTAACTGAGCTGAGGTATTCTGTTTATGTAATTCCTATTTGACATTACCAATTGTTCTCTTTCCCCAGTAGGTCATGTATTGTTGTTCTCTAAAATGTATTTGTTTAATATTTGCAGTGTTGCCTTTTGATAGGTAGGGTCTGGTGCTTTGTGAGTTCTGGTAGTGCTGTTATGATACGGCGGGTTTGCTATGGTTTCTAAATGCAAAATAAGCTTAGGTTCCAGTAAATGTGGGCTGTTTTTGAAAATCAAAGTATAGTTTTGGATGATTAGGATTGATTTTTGGGAGTGTATTTTCAAGTACTCGATGGGTTCTAAAAGGGCAGTGTTTGTAGTAGTTCCTAATGTGCCTGGTGGTTGGCACTGGATTATAGTAATGTAGAAATCTTTTAGTCTTTCTTTATCCATACACTCATTAAGAGGCATGTTTACTAAAAGTTAGTGTATTGTAACATTATGCAAATATTTATGCAAATAAGGCCACTTATGCAAATGAGGCCCCGCACCGAGTCTCCGCACATGGCCCCGCACCCCCTTGGGCCGCCCCTGTCCACGTCTGTGCATATGTTTGGATCCAAGCAACAAGCCTTTCTCTGTTAGAGTCCTCACGTCCTCTTGACATGCTTTGAATATTTGGTGTGGTTGGGATACCCAACAGAAAAGTCATAGTTATGGTTATATTTTATTGATATACTGCAACATTGCATAGCAATCTATGCAGTGTACAATAATTCAAAAAGAAAAGAAGTGAAAGGAACTCCATAGTGTAGTGTAGACAGGACAGTATAGGAGAGACAGGAAGAGCATAGAAAAGATAGGCAAACGGAATAAGACAAAGATAAATACACACAATTCCCTAGACTATAGGGCTGACCTTACCATGCCCAGAGGGTGTCATCTTACCATGATACCTATTCAGGTAATTTAAAAGCAGTCCTACAAAGGAAAGTTTTAGAGATTTTTTGAAGCATTTGAAATTTAATTCTTTGTGGAGGTGGCTCGGCAAGTCATTCCGATGTGCCGGAGCCACAGCAGAAAAAGCCAATTGTCTTGTAGATTCTTATTTTATTTCCCACAACGAGGGGAGGTGTAAATGAAAATCATGGAGCAAGCAAAGAAATCTTGCTGGTGCATTTAGGGAGACAATAGTAGACAAGTAATCCAGAACTGTGTTTCAGGGTGAGAAGCTTGAAAAATATCCGCAAATCTATAGGTAACCAATGATATTTGACGAATAGTAATATAATATGATTGAATTTGTATGCATGAGCTAGTATGCAAAGAGCTGTATTTTGGGTGTTCTGGAGGCAACGAAGAGGGACCTGTGGAAGGCCTAGATAAATAATACTGCAATAGTCGAGTCTGTATTACAGTGTGTAAAAGGACGGTTATCTGGGCCAGGAGATCCAAAAATGAATGAATGCTACAAAAACACCGTAAGGCCAGGAATTCCAATTTAATTACCTGGGCCAGTAGAGGGAAGAAAGTAAGGGCCAAATCTAACACAACTCCAAGATATCAAAGGGAGTTATGTAATACTAAAGGCCGACCGTTTATCGTAGGGGCAGGTGTGGCTGAAAACTGGTCAACAAATGTTTACAAAAGTCATGTTGTTGTCATTGTTAAGTGCCATCGAGTCGGAGTCGACTCATGGCGACCCTCTGGATAGCTATCCTAAATTGTGTTCGGTCTTCAGTCAGGCGGCTCATTGTTGACAGACTGGTACCCGTAGCTGCTGTTATTGTATCGATCCATCTCATAGCTGGCCTTCCTCTTTTGCGTTGACTTTCTATCTTGCCAAGCATGATGTCTTTCTCTAACGATCTCTCTCTCCGCATGATGTGTCCAAAGTATGAAAGTCGAAGTCTTGTCATCTGAGCTTCTAAAGAAAGCTTAGGTTTGATATCCTCTAGTACAGACTGGTTTGTTCTTCGGGCAGTCCATGGTATACACAGTATTCGCCGCCAGCACCATAATTCAAAGGCATCAATTTTCTTCCTGTCTATCTTTTTCACTGTCCAGCTTTCACATCCATATGATGTTATTGAAAATACCATGGCTTGAACAAGTCGAATCTTTGTATGGAGAGAGACATCTCTGCTCTTGAGAATCTTATCTAGGTCTTTCATAGCCATTCTGCCAAGAGCAATGCGCCGTCTGATTTCTTGACTGCTTGTTGCTTCTTTATTGATAGTTGATCCAAGTAGGTTAAAGTTATTCACGATTTCAATTTCTTCTCCTTCGACGATGAACCTGTTGATTATGCCAGTTGTCATGATCTTTGTCTTCTTTACATTAAGGTGCAGGCCCATTTTGAGACTATGTTCTTTGATTGTGAGAAGCAAATGTTTCAGATCATCTTTACTTTCCGCCAGTAATGTGGTATCATCAGCATAGCGAAGGTTGTTGATGAGTCTTCTACCAATCTTCACACCTCTGCTGTCTTCATACAATCCTGCTTCTCTGATGATTTGTTCTGCATATAAATTAAACAGGTAGGGGGAAAGTATGCAGCCTTGTCTTACACCTTTGCTTATTTTAGACCATTCTGTTTCTCCTTGTTCCGTTCAAACTGTTGCTTCTTGATCAATGTACAGATTGTGCAAGAGAACGATCAGGTGTTCTGGTATACCCATGCTTCTTAATGTGGCCCAGAGTTTCTCATGGTTCACACAGTCAAAAGCTTTGCTATAGTCGATAAAGCACAAATAGATATCCTTTTGGTATTCTTTAGTCTTTTCAAGGATCCATCTCACATCCGCAATGATGTCTCTCGTTCCTCGCCCTGTTCTGAACCCTGCTTGCACTTCAGGTAGTTCTTGTTCCAGGTATGATTGTAGTCTCTTTTGAATAATCTTCAGTAGAATCTTGCTGGCATGTGGGATCAGAGCGATTGTGCGATAATTTCCACAGTCAGTTGGATCACCTTTCTTTAGTATTGGTATAAACACAGATCTTTTCCAGTCAGTTGGCCATGATGCTGTCTTCCATATTTCTTGGCAGAGCCTTGTAAGTACGGTAACAGCTGCATCAGATTGCTGTAATACTTCTATGGGAATGCAATCAATGCCTGATGCTTTGTTCTTTGATAAGGCTTTCAATGCTGCTTCAACTTCTTCTTTAATCACCAATGGTTCCAGATCATAAGGTACAGGTTGAAACGGCTGTTGGTCCACTTGATCTTTATCATATAAAAACTCTGTATATTCCTTCCATCTTTTCTTGATCTTCTCAGCATCATTCAACATAGAATCTTGAGCATCTTGTAACATTCCAATTCGAGGCTGGAACTTTTTCTTTAACTCTCGTAGCTTTAGGAAAGCTGATCTTGTTCTTCCTCTAATAGTTTCTGCTTCTATTTCCTTGCATGCGTCATTGTAGTACTTTTCCTTGTCCTGTCTTGCTGCACGTTGGAAATCTCTGTTGAGTTCTGTGATTGTCTTTCTTTCTCCTCTGGCTTTAGCTTCTCTGCGTTTCTGGGCAATTTTCAGAGTTTCTTCCGTCATCCATTTTGGCCGTTTTTTCTTTTTTACCTTTTCTTATCAATTTTTATATGCTGAACACGAATATGACAGTGAAATTGCAAAGTTGGCTCTAGTTTTTTTGTTATCTACAAGAATTAATGTTTACATCACGAAATGCAGGTCAATAGTAAATATAATAGGCCTTCGGTTAATACCTGTAAAAAACCAAGTCATAGACTACAGTACTTCTTAGATTTTTTTCGCCTGTCTCTTGTACAGCTGTTCGGGAGCTTCTCTGGGGAGTGTCCAGCAGTAGTCAGCCAGCATTGTAGTGGACCATTTTCCCTGGTATCTTTGCTCCATCGTTGCGATATCCTGGTGAAAATGTTCACCCTGTTCATCACTAACCATACCACAGTTGTCAGGCAAGAAATCAAGATGGGAATCAAGGAAATGGATCTTTAGAGACATATTACAGCCAAGTTTCTGATACTGCATCAGCATGTCTTCTACTAGTTCCTTGTAGGTTTCTGTCCTAACATTCCCGAGAAAGTTTGTTGACACTAGGCGAAAAGCATTCCATGCTTGTTTCGCATCACCCTGCAGCAAGTTGTTGAACCGGTCATCTTTGAAGAGCTCTCAAATCTGAGGACCCACAAAAACTCCCTCTTTAATCTTTGCTTCGCTGAGTTGAGGGAATTTTTCATGCATGTATCGGAAAGCTGGCGAAGTGCAGTCCATGGCTTTCACAAAGTTTTTCATCAAACCTAGTTTGATGTGAAGGGGTGGTAGCAGGATTTTGTGAGCCTCAACCAGAGCTGGGTGCTGGATATTCTTCTCTCCAACTGTTACATTTTGTCTGCGATTCCATTCCTTCCGCAAGTAGTGCCAATCCCTTGCTCGGCTATGCCACTCACATAAGAAACACATGTATTTTATATATCCCTGCTGCAGTCCCATTAAAAGGGCAACTACCTTCAAGTCACCACAGAGGTGCCAGTTGTACTTGTTATAGTAAATGGAAGTCAGTAGATGCTTTAAGTTATCGTATGTCTCTTTCATGTGGATGGCATGCACTACTGGAATAGATGGAAGATGGTTTCCATTGTACAAAAGCACAGCCTTCAGACTCAGTTTCGAAGAGTCTATATAGTTTCCAGTCTTGTGGGTCATGAGTGATTTTTAAGGCATTCATGAGGCTTTCAATATCGGAACAGAATACCAGATTACTTTCCTTTCTGAAGAAAGGCTCCAACTGCTGGTGGCGCTTTCAATATGAAGTAATGTTGACATCTTCTTCTAGAAGATTCCATTGTTGGAGTCTTGATCCTAGCAATTCTGCCTTGTTCTTGAATAAGTCCAAATGACGAACCAGGTCATTTAGTTCTTCCTGTGTTATTCTGTGTGGAGTTGATAATGCATCCCAGTGAAAATTTGGGTCACTGCATGCTGACGGACCAGGAGAAGAACAGATCGGCTCACCCTTGTCCTCATCAGATGAATCAAGAGAATATTCTGATAGAGGTTCTGCAATAGGAAGTCCCTCACCATGTGGAACTGGTCTCAATGCAGACGGAATGTTTGGGTAGACTATGCTCGACTTCTTTTGCTTTGTTATTCCGCTGGAAAGACGAATTACCAAGCAGAAGTAACAGTCATTTATGTGGTTGCTTGGCTCTCTCCACACCATGGGGACTGCAAACAGCATTGATGGTCTTTTGCAATTCAACCACTGTGAAAGCTGTTTTGTACACGCAGCGCAGCATATATGCGGGGCCCAAGACTTGTCTTGGTCACCAATCTTGCATCCGAAGTAAAGATGATATGCTTTCTTTAGTTGAGAAGTGATACTTTTCTTCTGGTTGGCAAATGTCACTTTCCCACAAATGTAGCAGAAATTGTCAACGGTATTAACGCACTTTCGCGGCATTACTGTTCTGTATTGTACCTAAATGCCTAAAATTATATGATTAATTAAAGTTACATGTAACAGTAGCTTTAAACTGTCTCGCACACAGTCTGAAATATTTTAAATGCTCAACCTTTCCGACTGCGTATAGTACACTGCTGACGTCAGATGGCTTAAGCAGCCGTCTGGCAGTAGTATTGCATTGCATCAGAAAATGATGCAATCAGCTCTGGATGATGTGTGTATGCTGGTATTATGCAATGTGATGCAATATTACATCATTCAAGGCTTATTTGGGATGTTGTTGATGTCCTACTGGATAAATTTACACGGTGAAAAGTCAAAAATGAACTACATGCAATATCTTCAAAACGAGAGCCAATAAAATTTTTTAAATGTTATATTTGTGTGTTCAGCTCATCAAGATACTGCAGATTAGGGCCTTTTAAAGTTAGTAATGATTTCAATCTTGACCAGTGAAATCTGAACCAGTAAACCAGATGGCTGTCAACTTAGTAGGGTTCAGTTTAAGAGAGTGTTCAAATAACCAGGAGGATATTGTTATTAAACAGTTGTTTAGGGGGCCAAATCTATTACCGAATCATCAGTAGAGTAGAACATTTAGATGTCGTTCACATAAACGTTAACAGGAAATGCCTAATCCCTGTATTTGAGTAATTAATGGGCTGAGGAAAATGTTAAAAAATAAAGGTGATAAAATAGAACCCTCGAGGATGCCACACAAAAGGTCTCGGGGGTTGGGGGTAGAGACCTCTCTTTGAATATGAACCTGGAAAGATCTATCTATGATTTAGGAAGGAACAAAACCAGTCAAGCAGTGTACCTCGGATCCCTGCCTCATACAGATAAGCCCAGCAAAACTGCGAGAGTATAACTCCCATGATCAAGTGACCGATAAATATCATTAAGGACCGCTGCCAGGACTGTTTCCATACTGTGGCAGGGGCAAAACCCTGATTGACGAGAATGGAGAAAATGAATTTGGTCCACATGATCTGCAAGATGACAGAAGACGATTTTCCTCGACTATCTTTGATGTGACAGCTAAGTTTGAGATTGGGTGGTAATTTTGAGGATCAGACTGATCTCCATGTTGATCCTTTATTAAAGGATGAAGTATAGCTTTTTTCCAGGCCTCAGGTACCATTCCTGAAGATAGACTTTGGTTGACCAGTGAAAGTAAGATCAGGAGTCCCCCCAAACTGGGGTCATTTAGCCATGTTGATGGAATTGGGTCAAAGAAGGAAGTGGTTTTATGAATGGACTGTGATACCCTCTCTAATTGGGTGAGGGATGCAAGGGGTAAAATGTGACCAGGAGTGCAGTGGTAGAGAAAAAGTACCTCCGACTTCAGCCAGTGGAGAGAATGGTGGCGGCGAGGATAGCATAGCCTTGAGTGACTAAACTTTAGTCAAAAAGTAGTCTGCTAGTGTTTCTGGGGTAGGCCCAGACCAGGGCAGATGTTGGAGTTGACATTGCATAGAAAGTTGGGAGACAACTGAAAAATAGCTTTTATTGTAGATAGAGAATTTGTGATGAGCATGGAAAAGTAATCTTTCTTTGCCTTATGATAGAAAAGTTGGCAGGCCTTAAACCTCTGTAGGGTTTGAGTTGATTTAGCCTTCCTCCAAGATCTTTGTGCAGCTCAGGTTTGTCATTTGAGCAACTGGAGACCTGCATGATACATCTGTGTGATACTCAGGGAGCACGAATCTTAGTCTGCAGCGGTGCTAGCTTATTAGTTCTGTGGAGAGCATAGCATGCCACATATGCCTGCTCAGCAACAGGCAGATCAGAGAAATTTGCAGGAAATAAGGTGTCGGCAGCCAGAAAAGCTGCAAGAGTAGCCAGGGTGATGGATCTATAGGAAAAGGTCACAGGAGAGATGGTCAAACGAGCGGATAGGAATGGTTTCAGGTAAATCAAATCAAAGAGCAATAAGGTATGATCAGAACAGGGCACAGGGACTGTATTAAGATTAGCGAGAGAGGCACACACATAACAGCATAGTAATCTCATAGTTTCCTTTGAACAATAAGCTTTAAAAAAGTCCTTATTTCTCACATTAGAAATGGAACCTGTGCGAGGCACTCTACACGCATGATAAAACATGGCATGTTAAAGCTAATTCGCAAATCTGATTTGCTGGGCCGCAACATCCAAACACAACCAGCCCTGGCATGAAATTAACTGAGTGGACTGCTCTTCTGTTGCAATCCGATTGCTCCAAGTCATTACACAAGCTGCTGGTTCTTAACCCCAGGTTTCAAGCCCAATTTTGTGCAGGTCCTCTAGTTAGGAAAAGGGCTGTCCAAGTATGGAAGTGAACGATTTCCTGAGTATTTTACAATAAAGCTCACAATACATGGAGCCTTTTGTAAAGTAGTAATAAGACCGTTGAGAGCAGACACAGCGGAAGGAGCTATTTCACAAAGAAATGCTTTCAAAAAAAGAGATCATCATTCAGGGCTTTGAAGATATAAGCAGTGGTCCTTACACACATAGGCACCATCACTTGCAATGCATAAGCACCACATTTTAGTCCCAGGGGAGTCAATTAAGGAGCTGGGCTATGAAATGCAAAATGTTTGGACTTTTTAGGTGACTTTTAATGTCCGAAAGGTAAGCGGAATTGACCCCGCATAACTCCTCCGAACCCCAGGTCCAAACGAGTATGTAGCTGACACTTGCCGATGCCTTGGAGCATATGTAAGTACCGACACTTTAGATTTTATGAAGTGGACATGCGTTTCCTTTGTAAAATAGGAAGTACACAGTGCAGACATTTCTCATGCCTGCCCAAACCATGCCCCTTTGAAATCTGTGCATGCTGTTGACATACACAGGTAAGCAGCTGTTTTTCTAAAAATCATACTTGGACACACTGGATCATTTCCACATGTAAACCCGCTGTTCATACATGCATACAGGGAAACCTTCTCAGGTGACTTCCTTAATGGATGCTGGGAGATGTAATCTTGCAATGGCAGGAGGACATGTGGTACTGGACATGGGGAAATCGTTTTGAGGGCAGCTGAACAACTCAAGGACAACTCTGGATTAATAACCCAAACTGATGACCTAACCCGTCCTAAGTACCAGTTACAAAACTGAGAGCTTTTTTCCTATTTCCTCAAGGAGTCAAAAGGCAAATTTTAACATTTCAGCAGGAGCATCTGCTGCATATTCATGAACATGAAAGATCAAACTCAGGCACGTTCTGAGAAACTAATTAATTCCCAGCATTTAGGTGCTGAACCTGGAGTATGTGTAGCAGAGCTTAGACTTGCTTTTCACATAGTGCAATCAACTTTAGATCAGCTCATACCTAACCCATAGGACCTCCACTACAAAAAACGTCCCCAGGTTCCCCAGAGACTTTAGCTAATATAGCGCAAGCCATGCGGAAAGTATTTCTGCGACTAAAGCCTACCAAAGACGCATCTTGTAGGGTCCTGACCTCCCATGCTGCATAACCCAAAAAGATCAGCCAGCAGAGTTACCTCCACTGTTTAATTGCAATTCAGAGGACAGAGTGGGTGACCCTGAAGAAATTGTAAAAATCTGTTGATTTATTTTCAGTAATATACAACATTGTCATAGCAACTTGTTCATGCACTGAAAATATCAAACTCTTTTAGGAGAGCCCTTAATACATAGTAACACAGTATATGACGGCAGATAAAGACCAGTATGGTCCATCTAGTCTGCCCAGCAAGGGGGCAAGAGTAGCTGCACCTGCCACTCCATGCAGGTTACCCCTCCCCATGCCTTTGTTTAGGGGTGAACCCACAGCTCCGTGTAGGTCACCCCTATTTGTTCAGATAAAAGAGATAGTTATTTTTATTTTGATTTTATCCTGTTGCTATAAAGGGATCCACTGTGTCTGTCCCATGCCATTTGGATCCCTTTATAGCAACAAGATAAAAGACTGCACAATGAAGGGAGACCTCATATTAAAGACTGAGCAAAACCTAGATAAAATGGGAAAGACATAGGGGGCACCGACTTGTTAAGTAATATGAAGGGATTGACCAATGCCAATAGAACATACTGTCTGCCTCTCATCTGGATAGAGTCTTTCATTTTTGACTGCTTTCACCCCTTTTCAAGGTACACCACTGTCCCATTCGCTTCAGCTCTGTTGTTCTTATGGTTCCTATGAATGTAATTTCTTCAGCAGATCCCCTCAGATTAGATCCTAGAATGCAAAAGCTGGTTTATACCCAAAACCCAAACAGCTTTAGTTACAAACATTGGTGTTTGCTGCACCTACAGGCATATCCATATTAGCCCAAAACAAACAATGGAACAGGTTCTGAAGCTGAGTTGGTTCAAATAATTGTGACCTAAAATTGATTAGCCACAGCTCATCCTGGGAAGCATTTACAACCTCCAGGATCTCATTAAAAACACTGGCAGCACATTCCAGGAGAATCCCCTTCCTATGTTTACTTCAAAAACTAATTTCGTGAAAATTATTTTCAAGCAAACCATTTTTGAAACCACACCTTCTCCTCCTCCTCCAGCCCCTCCAGATTCCAGGAGGTAGGGTTGCCAAATGGCTGGTTTTCAGCCATCCTGGCCTCATTTTTATATGCCCAGGCCAGCTGCCAGCAGAGTTAAAACTGGCCATGCAAAAGCTGTTTCTTTTTCGTAAGAGTATCTGCTGCCGTCACTTTTCACTGGTCTGTGGCACGGCGGCAATCAATCACTCCCTGGCCTCCCCCCAGCTGACAACAGCAGCTTAAAAAGAAACCAAGCAAAAGCGCGGGGTCTTGATTCCAGTCCCTTCCCCCTTCTGATGTGAAGTATGTGTCAGAAAGGGGCAGGAGCGGCAGAGACATGTGCACTGGAATCAGGACCCTGCGCTTCTGCTTGTGGCAGCATTTTGGGGGTAAGATGGGAGGGTGACCACATTGGGCATCGGTGGGGGGAGGAGAGCCAGAGATGGAGGGTATATGCTGGACACAGGGGACAGGGGAAAACATGCTGCACATAGGGGGGACAGAGGGACAGATGCTGGTCAACGGGAGGCAGGGAGAGAGATTCTGGACACCGGAGCCAGAGGAAAGATGCTGGACATGAGGGTGGGACAGGATGACAGATGCTGGACCCAAGGGGGAGGCGGAGGGAAGGGTCTGCCATGGCACAAGGGGACAGTGAGCCTTAGGTTGCTAGAGTAAAGATGGAGAGCAGATGCTGGGCATGGGGGGGCATAGGGGTAACAAGGCAGCTGGGAGATATAGGGTAAAAGGGCAGATTCTGGGCATAATGGGGGCATGGGGAGAATGCACAGTTACTTACCTGTAACAGGTGATCTCTGGGAACAGCAGGAATAAGTCTTCACATATGGGTATCGTCGGTACCGACGGAGCCTGCATGGGAATGCTCCCCAGCGTCCAATATGAAAGCTTTTGGGAGCATCCCACAGCGCCTGCGTGCTACCTTCCCGCCTTTCCCAACCGCCTCTCTCCAGTTCGAGTTTTAAAGCTGAGACAAAGAGAGAGAGAGAGGGAGGAAAGAGAGATAGAGAGATACAACTCCTAGGGGAGGTGGGTGGGTTGTGAAGACTTATTCCTGCTGTTCCCAGAGATCACCTGTTACAGGTAAGTAACTGTGCTATCTCCAGGAACAAGCAGGAATGAGTCTTCACATATGGGGACTCCCTAGCTGCAGATGCCAGGGAGAGACCCCAGAGTTGTGTGTCCTTGAAAAGGGCTCCACCTCCCCCCATGGATCTCTGGCATCCAACCAGGGTAGGTGGGTAGGAGTTGATTAGGAATGGAACAGGTGTTTGAGAACAGCCTGACCAAACGAGGCATCCCAGCGGGAGTCCTTGTCCAAACAGTAATGGGCTGTGAAGGTATGAACCGAGGCCCAGGTGGCAGCTCGACAGATTTGGTCGATGGACACAGAGTTTAGATGAGCCATTGAGGCTGCCATGGCCCTCACATTGTGAGCTGTGACATGGCCTTCCAGAGAAAGGTTCCTACTCTGGTAGGCGAAAGAAATACACTGAGCAATCCAGTTGGACAATGTTCTCTTAGAAACTGGAAGTCCTAAATGGGAAGGATCAAAAGCAACAAAGAGTTGAGAAGACTTTCCATGTTGCTGTGTTCTTTGTAAGTAAAAGGCGAGAGCTCTTTTACAATCCAAAGTATGAAGATTTCTCTCTGCACTTGATGCATGACGTCCTGGGAAAAAGACAGGTAAGTATACCTCTTGATTCAGATGAAAAGGCGAGACCACTTTGGGCATAAAGTGTGGATTGGTCCTGAGGACTACCTTATCATGATGGAACCTTTTATAAGGAGGATTAGCCACCAAGGCTTGCAACTCACTGATGCGACGTGCTGAGGTGACTGCAATGAGAAAGATAACCTTCCAAGAAAGAAATTTCAAGGAGGTGGTGGCTAAGGGTTCAAAGGGTGGCTTCATAAGCTGGCCAAGAACCAGATTCAAGTCCCAGGCCACTGGAGGTGGTCTAATGGGAGGTTTATTTAAAAGAAGGCCTCTCATGAATCTTGCTATAAGAGGATGAGAGGAAATAGGCTGTCCATTGAGAGGCTTGAGGGACGCTGCAATAGCACTCAAATGGACTCTTACTGAATTTGTTTTAAGGCCTGCATGGGATAGATGCAGAAGATACTCTAGTAACGAATTCAGAGGTATTGCAAGAGGGTTAAGACCCTTCTCTGAACACCAAATGGTAAATCTTTTCCATTTGAAAGCATAAGAACACCTAGTGGAAGGCTTTCTAGAAGCATGAAGAATATCTCTGACTTGCTGAGAGAGATGAAAAACTTGAAGGTCTAGGCCTTCAGCAACCAGGCTCTGAGATGGAGAGACTGGGGGTTTGGGTGCCACAACGTTCCGTCTTCCTGGGATAGAAGATCTGGTGCAGAGCCCAATTCCAGGGAGGGAGCTTGAGAGAGATGCAGAAGTAGAGGGTACCACACTTGGCGTGGCCAATGTGGTGCTATGAGGATCATGGAACCTCGGTCTCTCTGAAGCTTGAAAAGTGTTTTGGGAATTAGGGGAATGGGTGGAAAGGCATAAAGGAAGTCTTGACCCCAGTGAAGAAGGAAGGCATCTTTGGCCTGAACTCTCTGACATGGAATTCTGGAACAGAACCGGGGAAGTTTGGCATTCCACGGATTTGCAAAGAGGTCTATGTCCGGGGTTCCCTAAATTCGAAAAATCCTGGCTACCTGGTCCATGTGGAGGGAACACTCGTGTGGAAGCAGAACTCGACTGAGTCTGTCTGCCCAAGAGTTTTGAACGCCTGGAAGATATACTGCCATAAGATGAATCTGATGCTCTCTGGCGAAGGCCCACAGTCGCAAAGCTTCATTGCAAAGCGACAGAGAGCCAGTCCCTCCCTGCTTGTTCACATAGAACATGGCTACTTGGTTGTCAGTGTGGATGAGGACTGTCCTGTAGCTGAGCAGGGAGTGGAACACTCTGAGAGCTAAGAAAATTGCTCTGAGTTCCAAGAGATTGATGTGTAGAGAAGTCTCCTGTGGAGACCAGATGCCCTGGGTGGAGAGATCTTGCAGATGAGCTTCCCAACCCATTGGCGAGGCATCTGTTGTAAGGGTTGCTTGGGGAAGTGACTGCTGAAAAGGGGACCCCAGCAACAGGTTTTGAGAGGACGTCCACCACTGGAGAGACCAAAAAAGGCGACTGGAGTTTGCTATTTTGTCTGACAGGCAACCTGATGCCTGAGTTCATTGGGTGGACAAAGTCCATTGAGCTGCCCTCATGTGAAGGCGAGAATATGGAACCACATGCACAGTGGATGCTATGTGGCCTAAGAGTTGTAACATTTCCCAAGCAGTTAAATGGGACTGTATTTGGGAGGCTAACTGCACCAAGCGTAGGCAACGAGCCTGAGGAAGATAGGCCCTTGCAGTTGTGGTATCCAGGACAGCCCCTATAAACTCCAGAGATTGAGTAGGGGTGAGATTGGATTTTGGGATGTTTATTACCAGTCCCAAATACTGAAGGACACGCATTGTGCAGGTTAGAAAAGTCTTGACCTCTGACTGAGAGGGAGCTCGAATGAGCCAGTCGTCCAGATATGGGAAAACGACTATTCCCAGGGTGCGTAGAAATGCAGCTACTACTGCCATGCATTTCGTGAACACCCTTGGTGCGGAGGCCAGACCGAAAGGAAGCACCCTGTATTGGTAGTGCTTTTCTCCAAAAAGGAACCGAAGGAACCTTCTGTGTGTTGGATGGATGAGGACATGGGTGTACGCATCCTTGAGATCTAGAGAACAAAGCCAGTCCTGACTCTGAAGGTATGGAAGCAGAGCACCGAGAGAAATCATCTTGAATTTCTCCTTGAATAGAAATTTGTTCAATTCTCTGAGATCTAAGATGGGTCTGTAGCCCCCTGTTTTCTTTGGAATAAGAAAATAAGGGGAGTAGAACCCTGTGCCTTGCTGAAGAAGAGGTACTTCTTCTATTGCCCCTTGGGCAAGAAGGGTGGCAATCTCCTGACCCAGAAGGTCGAGGAGAGATGTTGGAGAATTGAACTGTTTCACTATGGTGTGAGGGGGAAGGCTTAAGAAATGAAGCTTGTACCCTTCCCTTATGATAGAGAGTGTCCATTGCTCTGCTGTGATTTGTTCCCATCTGGGAGCAAAGTAAGTCAACCTTCCTGGAATGGTAAGGGGCTCTGGTTCTTCCAGAGCCAGAAAGGCTAAGTTCTCTAGCTGCAAGTCAAAGGCCCTGAGGGGGCTGAGGCTGCTGGGTCATGGCAGGCCTAGCAGCCTTTGATTTGGCCTGTTTAGGTGGTTGCTGACGCTTTGCAGCAAAACGACCTGCAGAAGATGCCTGCTGACTATAAGCAGGATAGTATCTTCCCTTTTTAGAAAAAGATGTCTTTTTGAACAATCTTTTCTTAACAGGAGCAGAGGTAGACTTTGAAAGTCGATCCAAAGCAGAGTTTTCAGCATCCATCTGATAGGCCTTTTCTTGCCAATCCTTACCAAAAAGGTTTTCACCTGTACAAGGGATATTCCCTAATTCATCCTGTACCCAGAGCTCCAAATCAGAAGCTTGTAACCAAGCAATTCTGCGTGCCCCTATGGCAATAACCGAAGCTCTGCTTACACACTCAAAAGAGTCAAAGGCTGCACGGTTGGAAAATTTGGAGGCATCTTGGGCATGTTTGAGCCAAGTGAGAAACTCCTGCCTTTTATCCTCTGAAATAAAAGGGGTTAAAGTCTGCAGATGATCTGTGACTTCTTTTAGAAACATCCCTATATAGAGACTATAGGAGTTGATCCTGGCAGCTAGCATAGAAGCTTGGAAAACCCTTCGGCCAAAAGCATCTAGGGTCCTGCATTCACGCCCTGGAGGATTAGATGAGTGTCTCTTTGCACTCTTTATTTTTATCATGGCAGACTCTACCACAATAGAGTGGTGAGGAAGCTGAGTTTTGTGGAAGCCAGGACAAGGAGGGACACGATACATGGTGTCTAACCTGCGAGAATGAGGAGAGGTGATGAGAGGTGTCTCCCACATCCTCAACATGAGATCATACAGAATCTCATGGATAGGTAAAGTAGCTGCCTCTTTAGGAGTTTTAGGATATTGTAAAATATCTAACTCCTTGGCTCTGGGTTCTGACTCAGGGGCCACTGTGATGGAGAGGCCCCTAACCACTTCCCTAATGAAGTCTTGAAAAGACAAGTCTTCTGGAGGAGACATTCTTCGTTTAGGAGAAGGCGGCTCCTGAGGAAGAAGTATCGATGCCTCGACAGAACCCTCAGAGTCATCTGAGTCTTCAGAGGAATCGAAGTTTCGCCTGTCTGGATGCTCCTGTAGAGCCCGATAGCCGTACCGAGTAGGATCAGTATCGGGAGTAACCAGTACCGGTTCGGTACCGAAGGGCATCATAGGACAGGGCACCGTTGCAGTCGACACCGAAGCCGATGCCGATGCAATCGGTACCGGCACCGGGAGTGATGCCAGTGTCGGAGCCGGTACCGACAACGGGGATTGTTGCGGTATCGGAGGCGTCGCAGCCTGTATGAATGCCGACAGGGTGCGCTGCATGGCCAGAATCTTCTGATCCATCGACGCCACCAATGTCTGGATGTCGGTACCAGTGGGAGCCACCGGTACCCCAGAACACGGCAACAGGTGATCTGTCGAGGCCGAGCCATTGATGTCAACCTGTGACCCCAAAGATAACGCTTTGGAAGCCGGAGCTTTCCGCCGGGGTAATTTTGCCGGTGCGGAATCATCGAGGGCAAGCCCGGAGGCATCTCGATGCTTGGAGGGATATCTACCCTTCGAGGACCGGCTAGATTTATGCTTGGTTACCTGAGATCCATGGGAGGAAGAAGAAGCCCTGGAAGACGTCGATGCCACCGAAGCTGCATCAGAGGGAAACAGGGTACTGAGCTTGGCCGCTCGGTTCTGCCGACCTCTTTTAGACATCATGGAACAGGACATACAATCCGTGATGGAATGGTCAGGCCCCAAACATTTTAGATACCAGTCATGGGTGTCGGTGACAGAAATAGTACCGCCACATTTTGTGCACTTTTTGAACCCGGAGGCGGGCTTCTCCATGAGGAAAACATTTTTAGGCCTAAGGCCCAAAAACTGAAAATGCACAGTGAAGAAAGATAAATTGTTTTTTGGTTTTTTTTTTTGAAAGAAAGAAAAGAAAAGACCGGCGGTACCGGTCCAACGTCGAAGAAGGCAGACGCGACACAAAAGAATTAAGAAAAAATAAAGAACTTCTTCTGCGGTGACAGGAACACGACCTGCTGGCTCCGCGGAAAAGAAGAACTGGAGAGAGGCGGTTGGGAAAGGCGGGAAGGCAGCACGCAGGCGCTGTGGGATGCTCCCAAAAGCTTTCTTATTGGACGCTGGGGAGCGTTCCCGCGCAGGCTCCGTCGGTACCGACGATACCCATATGTGAAGACTCATTCCTGCTTGTTCCTGGAGATAGGGCAGATGCTGGACATGGGGTTGCTGGTAAGGGGCACACTGAGGAGAGATGCTGGACATGGGGAGCGGATGGGGACATCAAGGGGACATTTTGGATAGGGGAAAGATAGGACCATAGAGGGGAAGTGCTGGACATGGGAAGATAGGGATAGGGACACAGGAGAGATATCGGGTATAGGGTGAGAAGTAGGAAGGGATTTAGTTAAAGACCAGGAAATAAGAGGCAGGAGGAGAGGGGGAATGGGAGGGTTGGGGGGGGGGGAAGATGGAAAGCTGGAGTGACTTAGCTCTGCTCTGCACAAATATTTGGGGAAGTCAGTGGATGCAGAATATATATTAGGATTTAATACCATATGGGTGGTCATATGTTTATTGGGGGTCTGTGGCTGAATGGATGCGAAAGAATCCAACCTCTTCTAATCCCTCTCCCACGTCGATACGGCCTGCAGATACTAAACCTATAACCAAAACAGGAGTATTCCAAAGATTCTTAAAAGTCCCACACAACAGTACTGTTGTATTAATGAATTAATGTTGGCATTTATTGAAGAATGACTTTAGTGTCATATATAAGAATTAAACAAGGAGGTTTTTCCCCAGGATTGATGATGCTGGTCTGAAATTTCCAAACAATATTCCAATATACAATTTGACTGACATAGAGATCCTTTTCTCTCCTTGACAAGTGGGGTAAGTGCTGCAGACACTAAAGCCCACACTGCTACCCTCTCTGCAGTTATTTGTGGGGGGTGGGGCAGGGGTGGAGCAGAAGATGGGAGGGGGGGGGGGGGGTGGCACAACTAGCCAGCTGCAGGTGGCGGGGTTTTTTCCTTTCAAAAGGTTGGCAACCCTATCCAGAGCGGGCTATGAAGTTTGTTGTTGAAATGGACTATGCTGTCATATATGTACCTGAATTAAATCAGTTTAACAAAGGTAATGTCAGTAGCAGGGCCAAAAATCTGTCCCTAGAATGAAATCATCCTGTTAGGAGCTTGCTAGAATGGGGTTAATGCAGTCTAGGTATTCAAATTTCTCTTACAGGCCTATTTTTCTCTTACGGTCACCTGGTTGGCCTCACCTCTGTGATGCGGGGATTAGCGCACTTCACATTCTCGGTTGACCAGTCAAGCCATTGGTTCTGTGGCAAGCTACAGTGCTGATGGAGAGTGCACTGCCCTTCCTCTCTACACCACCCACACTCAAACTTCTGGTCAGCCTTCAGACACAGGCCACAGCTCTCCCGCTGGGCTGCACACTTGTACAGGTGGACTGTGGGAAGAGAGCGAGAAGGGGAGAAGAGAAACTGAGGACCCAGAGAGAACATAGCTGCAGAGAAAATCCTGGCACAACATCAAAAAGGTTTTGCTTGTTTTCTTTTTATATTAGATAATTATAGTGCAGCACTAAGCGATGCTTCAGAATTTAGAGATATTGTACAAATATAGCAATAAAGAGTTCATCCATTTTCTGCTGTCCTCATTTTTCCATGTCTGCATATTTAGCAATACATAAGCATAATAGCCAGAGGACATCAACAAAATATTCACTCTCAGGACAGTAACTCTACCTGCTCACTTATAAGCCACGAGCACATTCTGATGTGTAAGTCAGAAGCAAAACCAAAGCCCCATCTTTCTCCTAAGTGGAATTAGGTCTAGTCTGGGCCTTTCCAGAGAAGGGATCAATGACATGGAGCAAGAGGAAACTCGACTCTACCTTTAATGCCTTCAGGATTGTCGATGATGAAGTTGCCGTTCCAGACTACAGCGAATTCTACAGGCAGGTTGCTGATGTCCATCCCATTATAGAAGTACTAAGGAGAGAGGTGAAAAGGTAGCACTGAATATGGCCCTCAAAATTACAAGGTCTCTTAAGGTTACATAACACAAGATTTGCCATACTGGATCTGACCAAAGGTCTATCAAGCCTAGTACCCTGTTTCAACAGTGGTCAATCCAGGTCAGAAATACCTGGTAGGATCCCAAACGGTAGTCAGATTCCATGCTACTTAGCCCCCAGGGATAAGCAGTGGCTTTTCCCAGGTCTAGCTTAAGAGTTTATGGACTTTTCCTCCGGGAACTTGTCCAAACCTTTTTTAAACCCAGCTATATTAACTGCTTTTACCACATCCCCCATCTACAAATTCCAGAGTTTCTGTGTTGAGTGAAAAAAAGTATTCTCATATTCATTTTAAATGTACTACTTAGAAACTTCAAGGCATGTCCTTTAGGTTTTGTACTTACGAAAGAGTAAATAATTTGAATTCTGTTCCATTCCATCTAGAATTTTGTAGACCCTCAGCTGTGTTCTCCAGGCTGAAGAGCCCTAACCTCATAGGAGTTGTTACAGCCCCATTATTTTGGTTCCCCTTCTCTGTACGTTTTCTAATTCTGTTATTTTATTTTTGAGATGCAGAGACCACAACTGAACACAATACTCAAGGTGCAGTCGCACCATGGAACGATACAGAGGCATTATGATAATCTTTGTTTTATTCTCTATTCCTTTCCTAGTAATTCCACTGCACAGAAAATTTCTATGTATTATCCACAATGACACCTTGATCCACAATGACATCTTGATCCTTTTCCTGGGTGGTGACTCAGAGAGCGATTTTATAAAGAGCCATGAAAATCACAGCATTTTAGTCATTTATGCATGTACTTACTCATAAAATTTATTACACTGGTTGACTATTATATTTACACTCAATTATCCCATATTGATCAACACGACTTCTCTCAACTTATTTATTTATTTCAATTTATTTATTTATTTCAATTTTTTATATACCGCGCTATTTACAATCAGCGCGGTTTACAGAGAACCAAAGACCAGAACAACAGGCTGCTCGGTATTACATAAAACAGGAAAATAAATTTGGATAAGATAAACAATCTCTTATCAATTCCAGCACCATCAAAATTTAGACTTGAACTAACAAGATACGCTGTTTTCAGCTTTTTGGATCCTACTTTGTGGAACAGTCTTCCACCATCTCTTCGTTCTGAAAGCTCTATTAAAAATTTTAAAAAGGGGAAATTTTGAATGTTCAATAAAACCTTCACCCTTGGGTAATCGAGCAGAGGCTTTTTATAACTGGATGGATCTTCTATGAAGACAGACAAAGATCTTGAAAGGAGGGAGAGAGAAGATATGATAGAGATGTTTAAATACCTCCATGGCTTAAATGCACAAATGAGAGCCTCTTTCGATTGAAAGCAGGCTCTGCTACAAGGGGACACTGGATGAGGGTGGTAGACTCAGGAGAAATATACGGAAATATTTCTTTACAGAAAGAATGGTAAATGCATGGAATAGTCTGGCAGTAGAGGTAGTAGAGAGGAGGACAGTATCTGAATTCAAGAAAACATGGGATAAACACAGAGGATCTCTAAAGGGAAAAAGGGGACTATTGTAGTTGATATGGAAGGGCAGACTAGATAGTATCATAGAAACATGATGGCAGAAAAAGACCACAAGGCCTAACTGATGTGTTCTGGTATTGTTATATCCTTCTCTTATGGATAATTCCCATGTTTTTACATTTTCATTACCGTAAGTTTTATTTTATTTTATTATTCCATATTTTATGTATTTTATTTATTTATTTTATTTAGACAGTTTTGTATACCATCTTATCCTTCAATAAAAGTGGTCACAACACAATTAGGAGATACATTTAACATGAGGGGATATGAGACACATACACTAATACTTACAGGGAATATGGGCAATGGAGGGTTAAGTGGCTTGCCCAAGACCACAAGGAGCACCTGTGGGACTAGAAACCCCAGTCCTTCCAGCCCAAGGATGCTGTTCTCTAGTGGGATTTGAACCCCCAACCGTCCTGCCTGAGCTAACTTGCCCCAACCACTAGGCCACTCCTCCCTCCTGTTGCTGTTTTGTCTAGATTGTAAATCGCTCTGACAGGTTTTGGCTAAAGGGTGGTAGAAATACTTTCATCAGTCATTATATATATACATTCATAAGAGCAATGGTGCTTATTTTCACTGTGGGCATACGCATGTGGGTGGAGCACATAAATGCATATGTAAATTATAAAATATTGTAATTTTCATGAGGAAGACATAAGGAAGACAGAGAGGTACATAGACGAGACCTACAACTACAAGGATATAGTCCTGATGTCCTACCTCCAGTCTGGCAGCATTCCTGTTGCCATGGAGGAGAGAGGTCACGTGACAGGAGAGCATCACCCTGGTGTGGCAGGAAGTGATCCTATAGCTAGGACCTATCCTCCAGGTGATGTAAAACCCTCTCGCACCAAGGAAGTTTCTCCAGGGCCAAGTGCTCATGTGGGTAGGGTTAGGACAGCCGTTGTAGTTGGTGATTCGATCATTAGGCATGTAGATAGCTGGGTGGCTGGTGGATGTGAGGATCGCTTGGTGACATGCCTGCCTGGTGCGAAGGTAGCGGACCTCACCCGCCACCTAGACAAGGTCTTAGATAGTGCTGGGGAGGAGTCTGCTGTCTTGCTACATGTCGGTACCAATGACATAGAAAATGTGGTAGGGAGGTTCTGGAGGCTAAATTTAGGCTTTTAGGTAGGAAGTTGAAAACCAGAACTTCCAAGGTAGCTTTCTCCAAAATGCTTCCTGTTCCACGCGCAGGACCCAAAAGGCAAGCAGAGCTCCGGAGTCTCAATGCGTGGGTGAGACAATGGTGCAAGGATGAGGGTTTTGGATTTGTTAGGAACTGGGGAACATTCTGGGGAAAGGAGGGGCTCTTCTGAAGGGAGGGGCTTCACTTTAACCGGGATGGAACCAGGCTGCTGGCATTAACCTTTAAAAAGGAGATAGAGCAGCTTTTAAACTAGATAATAGGGGAAAGCAGACAGTCGCCCAAGAGCACACGGTTCGGAACAATGTATCCTGTAAGGATACTACCAAAAACTGAGAGGTTCCAAAAAAGAGTAAAGTAGCCCAAATGCCCTTGAGTATGGAGCAGACAGATTCCAAATTATCCATGGCTACCAAAAGCCAGATTAATATGAACAAATTACAGTCTCTAAAATGCTTGTATGCAAATTCTAGAAGTCTGAAAACTAAGATGGGAGAGTTAGAATATATAGCACTAAATGAGAGGTTAGATATGATTGGAATCTCAGAGACATGGTGGAAGGAGGACAACCAGTGGGACACTGTGATACCTGGGTACAAACTATATTGTAATGATAGAGCTGATCAAATTGGGGTTGCGCTCTATGTTAGAGAAGGTATTGAGTCAGAAAATTCAAATTGCTTACTCTGGTCCACAAAGTTCTCTACACTAGCACCCCTCAATATTTGGCAGACCTCATCAACTTTCACTCTCCCAGGCACACTCCTCGTTCCTTCCACCTCAACCGCCTCACCCTCCCTTCCCCTTCATCTGCTCACCTGCAATCCACCTGCTCTTCTGCCTTCTTCTTCACCGGCCCGGCTCTTTGGAATGCTCTCCCCTCCTCCTTACGTTTAGAGACCCATCATATCACCTTCAAACAAAATCTGAAGACTCACCTTTTCTCCCTGGCCTTTGACCTTCCCTCCCCTTTCGTGTGACCTTCTTGCTTTCCTTACCCTTTTGTTTCTATCTTGTAATATGTATTCTCTCCCGTCTCGTCTTATCTCTCCTCCCTCTTCTTCTTTCCTGTCAAAGCATTGTATCTTCCTTTCTTATTTTCACTGGCCCCCGGCCTTGACTTTTCTTTGTTTTTTGGAAAATTGTACACCGCCTTGATTCCTGCAGAAAGGCGGTTTTATCAAATTCAATAAACATAAACATAAAAGATTAAAGTTTTGCAGGAAACAAAATTTGCTGTAGAATCTCTATAGATTGAAATTCCATTTAAAAAGGGGAAGGCGATGGCAGTGGGGGTGTACTATCGACCGCCTGCCAGAATGAACAAATGGATGATGAAATGCTCAAAGAAATCAAGGAAGCTAACAAAAGTTACAGCACAGTAATAATAATGGGTGATTTCAATTACCCCGGTATCGATTGGGTCAGTGTCACGGCAGGACATGCTAGGGAGATAAAGTACTTAGATAAAATAAATGACTGCTTCTTGGAGCAGCTGGTTCATGAACCGACCAGAGGGGAAGCCATATTAGACCTAGTTCTTAGTGGAACACCAGATCTAGTGCAAGAGATAAGGGTGTTGGGGCCACTTGGCAATAGTGATCATAGCATGATCGCCTTTGATTTAATTAGTGGAGGAGGGATAGTAAGGAAATCCACAGTACTACCTTTTAACTTTCGAAAGGGAGACTATGATAAAATGAGGAAAATAGTTAAGAAAAAACGAAAAGGAGCAGTTGCAAATGCTGAAGACTTACATCAAGCTTGGGTGGTGTTTAAAAATACTATCTTGGAAGCCCAGACCGGCTGTATTCCACACTTTAAGAAAAGTGGAAGTCTGTCCAAAAAACTGCCAGCATGTTTTAAAGGTGAGGTCAGAGAGGCTGTTGTTGCCAAAACTGGAACTGGAAAACAGCACAAGCACTGGCAAGTTAAATGCAAGGCATTGATAAGGCAGGCAAAGAGAGAATTTGAGAAGAAACTTGCTGTGGAAGCAAAAATGCATTAATAAAGACTTTATTAAGTACATTCGTAGCAAAAAACCTGTGAGTCAGTTGGTCCATTAGATGACAGAGGGGTAAAAGGGGCAGTAAGAGGGGACATGGCTATAGCGGAGAGACTTTATGAATTCTTTGCTTTGATCTTTACTGAGGATGATGTAGGGATGTTACCTATGACTGAAGTGGTATTTAAAGGTGATACTGCAGAAGAATTGAAAGAAATATCGCTACAAAGGGAAGATGTATTACAACTATTTGATAAACTGAAGAGTAGCAAATCACCTGGACCGGATGGTATACATCCAAGGGTGTTGAAAGAACTGAAATATGAGGTTGCAGACCTGCTATTAGTAATCTGTGAACTAACATTAAAATCATCTGTAATACCGGTAGATTGGAGGATCGCCAATGTAACACCAATTTTTAAAAAGGGTTCCAGGGGTGATCCGGGAAAATACAGACCTATAAGCCTCACGTCAATACCGGGAAAAATGGTAGAAACCATCATAAAGAATAAAATTACTCAGCATGTACATAGTCATGGCCTAATGGGAGACAGCCAACATGGCTTTAGACAAGGAAGATCTTGTCTTACTTATCTGTTATATTTTTTTAAAGGTGTGAATAAACAGGTAGACAAAGGTGAGTCGGTTGATATAGTGTATTTGGACTTTAAGAAAGTCTTTGACAAAGTCCCTCATCAGAGACTTTTGGCAAAACTAAAGAGTCATGGGATAGTAGGCAGTGTGCTATTGTGGATCAGGAACTGGTAAAAAGATAGAAAGCAGAGGGTAGGGCTAAATGGCCAGTTTTCCCAATGGAGAAAGGTGAATAGTGGTGTACCCCAGGGATATGTGTTGGGTCCACTGCTTTTTGAGATATTCATAAATGACCTGGAGAAGGGAATAACTAGTGAGGTTATCAAATTTGCAGATGACACAAAACTATTTAAAGTTGTTAAAACCCATGAGGATTGTGGAAATTTGCAAGAGGATCTTGATAAATTGGAAGACTGGGAATCAAAATGGCAGATGACATTTAATGCGGACAAGTGCAAGGTTATGCACCTAGGGAAGAACAACCCACACTATGGTTAAATGATGCAAGGTTCCACATTAGGAACTACCACCCAGGAAAAACGTTTAGGCGTCATTGTGGATAAATGTTAAAACCCTCTGCCCAGTATGCAGCAGCGGCCAAGAGAGCAAATAGAATGCTAGGTATCATAAGGAAAGGAATGGAAAATAAAACAAAGGATATTATAATTCGTCTTTATCGTTCCATGGTGTGACCGCACCTTGAATATCGTGTGCAATTCTGGTCGCCGTATCTTAAAAAGGATATAGCGTTATTAGAAAAGGTTCAGAGAAGAGCCGCCAAAATGGCAAAGGGGATGGAAGGATACCCCTATGAAGAAAGGCTAAAAAGGTTAGGGCTCTTCAACCTTGAAAAGAGATGGCTGAGAGGAGATATGATAGAAGTCTATAAATTAATGAACGGAGTGGAACGGGTAAACATAGATCGACTGTTTACATTATCAGAATATAGGAAGACTAGGGGACATGCAATGAAGCTAAAGGGTAAACTATTTAAGACAAATAAAAGAAAACATTTTTTTCACTCAACATGTAATCAAACTCTGGAATTTGTTACCAGAGGATGTAGTAAAAGCTGTTAGTGTAGTTGGGTTTAAAAAAAAGGTTTGGACAAGTTCCTGGAGGAAAGGTCCATAAACCATTATTAAAAAGGGACCCAGGATATCACTGCTTGACCCAATGTCTTTTGGGGAAACTGCTAGGTACGTATGACCTAGATTGGCCACTGTTGGAAACAGGATACTGGGCTCGATGGATCTTGGTCTGACCCAGTATGGCATATCTTATGTTCTTAAATCTAAGTGTGGGCAGGCATAAGTGTTAGTGTAAGTGATTGCGCCTAGATTACAAAACATGTCTTTGACCGCTGCCTCTTCCCTATGTGCATCACTACCTTCGTATGTGTAGCATAAAGCAGTATAGTAAATAAAACAAATTTACATTTGTCCAAATTAAAATTTCATTTGCCATTTGGATGCCCAGTCTCCTAATGTCATCCTGCCATTTCTTGCAATCCATATGTGATTTCAAAACTCTAAATGATTTTGCCTCATTTGCAAATTTCAACATCCCTCTCACTGTTTGCATTTCCAGAACATTTATAAATACATTAGAAAGCACTGATTCCAATACAGATCCCTGGGGCACTCCACTATTGTTTTTCTTGATTGAAAATCACCATGTAACCATTTTCTGTCTTTTAGCCAGCTCCCAATCCACAATAGCATGCTGTTTCCTATCCCATGGCTTATTAATTTCCTCAGGAGTCTCTCATGAGTGACTTTGTGAAATGCTTTCTGAAAGTCTAAAAATATTGGGCCCGATATTGAGTTGGGTGAGCTATGCACCGCGTCGGCGCATAGCCCTGCCCGCTAACCCTTAACCCCAGATTTTCTATGCCGCACGACAGCATTGAATATCCGATTTAGGTGCCCCAGGGAAACCGCAACACAGCCTAACCAGGTAGCAGTGATATTGGACCGCTACCCAGTTAGCATCCATGGCAAAGACTAGGCGAGCCAAAAGCGGTTAGCAGTCCAATATTGCTACTACACGGTTACCTCTATTCTCCACCCCGGAACGCCCCCAACATGCCCCAATGCTAACCGGATAGCATCAGAGTGCATAGGGGGCAAAGACGGGGAAATTCAATGGCACTAACCATGTAAGTGCTGTCGAATATTCCTGTTTAAGGGATTTCCACGGTTTGTTGTTGTTAAGTGCCGTCGAGTCGGAGTCGACTCATGGCAACCCTCTGGATAGCTATCCTAAATTGTGTTCGGTCTTCAGTCAGGCGGCTCATTGTTGACAGACTGGTACCCGTAGCTGCTGTTATTGTATCGATCCATCTCATTGCTGGCCTTCCTCTTTTGCGTTGACCTTCTATCTTGCCAAGCATAATGTCTTTCTCTAATGATCTCTCTCTTCGCATGATGTGTTCAAAGTATGAAAGTCGAAGTCTTGTCATCTGAGCTTCTAAAGAAAGCTTAGGTTTGATCTCCTCTAGTACCGACTGGTTTGTTCTTCGGGCAGTCCATGGTATACCCAGTTTTCGCCGCCAGCACCATAATTCAAAGGCATCAATTTTCTTCCTGTCTATCTTTTTCACTGTCCAGCTTTCACATCCATATGATGCTATTGAAAATACCATGGCTTGAACAAGTCGAATCTTTGTATGGAGAGAGATATCTCTGCTCTTGAGAATCTTATCTAGGTCTTTCATAGCCATTCTGCCAAGAGCAATGCGTCGTCTGATTTCTTGACTGCTTGTTGCTTCTTTATTGATAGTTGATCCAAGTAGGTTAAAGTTGTTCACAATTTCAATTTCTTCTCCTTCAACGATGAACCTGTTGATTATGCCAGTTGTCATGATCTTTGTCTTCTTTACATTAAGGTGCAGGCCCATTTTGAGACTATGTTCTTTGATTGTCAGAAGCAAATGTTTCAGATCATCTTCACTTTCAGCCAGTAATGTGGTATCATCAGCATAGCGAAGGTTGTTGATGAGTCTTCCACCAATCTTCACACCTCTGTTGTCTTCATGCATTCCTGCTTCTCTGATGATTTGTTCTGCATATAAATTAAACAGGTAGGGGGAAAGTATGCAGCCTTGTCTTACACCTTTGCTTATTTTAAACCATTCTGTTTCTCCTTGTTCCGTTCGAACTGTTGCTTCTTGATCAATGTACAGATTGCACAAGAGAACGATCAAGTGTTCTGGTATACCCATGCTTCTTAATGTGGCCCAGAGTTTCTCATGGTTTACACAGTCAAAAGCCTTGCTATAGTCGATAAAGCACAAATAGATATCCTTTTGGTATTCTTTAGTCTTTTCAAGGATCCATCTCACATCCGCAATGATGTCTCTCGTTCCTCGCCCTTTCCTGAACCCTGCTTGCACTTCAGGTAGTTCTTGTTCCAGTCTCTTTTGAATAATCTTCAGTAGAATCTTGCTGGCATGTGGGATCAGAGCGATTGTGTGATAATTTTCACAGTCAGTTGGATCACCTTTCTTTAGTATTGGTATAAACACAGATCTTTTCCAGTCAGTTGGCCATGATGTTGTCTTCCATATTTCTTGGCAGAGCCTTGTGAGTACGGTAACAGCTGCATCAGATTGCTGCAATACTTCTATGGGAATGCTATCAATGCCTGGTGCTTTGTTCTTTGATAAGGCTTTCAATGCTTCTTCAACTTCTTCTTTCATCACCAATGGTTCCCGATCATAAGGTACAGGTTGAAAAGGCTGTTGGTCCACCTGATCTTTATCATATAAAAACTCTGTATATTCCTTCCACCTTTTCTTGATCTTCTCAGCATCATTCAACATAGAACCTTGAGCATCTTGTAACATTCCAATTCGAGGCTGGAACTTTTTCTTTAACTCTCGTAGCTGTAAACTGTGTAAATGCTTTTTGAACATTGGGCCCACTATAAACAGGATTTTAGAAGGGATGTCTAGGAGGAATCTGAGACATCCAGAGCAGAGCACTCAAAAATCTGGAGGAGTGAAGAGACCCCCTGAAATCACTCCGTCTCTGCCCCAAAAAATGAATGTCCCTGTAACTGGTTATGGAGATTGGCCCTGGGCAAACAGCAAGGCTATGTATGTACACGGATGTAGATGTCCCCAAATTGCAAGGCTGCAGAACTGGGTGATTGAATGTGCTGGCAGGGGTATTACAGAAGGGGGCATCTATGTTATAAGACCAACACGTCCTTCTTTGCCATTTCAGATACTCGGACGTGTGGCGTGGGCAAGTAATTTGTTTGATGTATGTATTTATTTGCAGGTTTCACTGACCAGGAAGTATGAACTGTGGTAATAAAAGCACATTTTGACCTTTCCACTAGGAACACTGCAACCATGAAATGAGCACCGTTTTGCACCTTATTCATAGTAAGGAGCAGGTATAGGAATAGACGCCTCAGCAACCAGGTCCACTGCAACATGCTTATCCGTTGCTCTGTCTAGGCCACACCACCACCACACTCCTGCGCTACATGGACATGATTACCAAGGTGTGTGTATGTATGTACCTGGCTTTCTAAAATGGATCTGGGAACATCTCTGTGAGTTGCATGTCTATATGACTATTTTCAGACATCCAAATCACAAACAGAGCTTCTAAGATACCCCCTTATAACAACTAGCTCACCTTTATCGACATGTTTATTCCGCCTTCAAAAAAAAATCTAGCAGATTGGTGAGGCAAGACTTCCCTTGGTTAAATCCATAAGATCATAAGATATGCCATTCTGAGTCAGACCAAATGTCCATCAAGCCCAGTATCCTGTTTCCAACAGTGGCCATTCCAGGTCTCGAGAACCTGTCTGGTTCCCAAAGTTCTACAGAGCACAACAAAAAGCAGGACACAAAAAGGCCATGGAAGGACAATTTTATTGAACAATGTGAGATCTACTTGGCACGTGTTTTGGCTGGGGGCCTTCTTCAGGGATATAATACCTCTAAAAATACAATAATTAAAAAAATAAATACAAACTATGGCAGGTGCCAAAATCCAAGATATCATGGAGACTTTGCCGAGACTTATCAAGACTACTGACTATGACCAGATGTTGCTCATCCATGTCAGCACAAATGATACTGCCAGGTATCAAAAGTAACTTCATGACTCTGGGACAGAGGGTTAAGCAGATAGGTGTGCAGGCTGTACTCTCTTCAATCCTCACCGTTGAGGGTAAAGGCAGAGAAGCTTGCATCCTGGAGATAAATGCAGGACTACGTGGATGGTGTCATCGAGAGCGTTTTGGTTTCCTGGACAATGGGATGATGTTCCAAGGGCTACAGAGCAGAGATGGCATCCATCTGTCCAAGAAGGGTCAACATGTCTTCAGTAACAAACTGGCTAACCTACTGAAGAGGGCCTTAAACTAGATTTGTTGGGGATATTTATTTATTTATTTATTAACATTTCTTATATACCGCACTATTTGACATCAGCGCGGTTTACAAAGAACAAAAACATCCGACAAATTGCATATGTCTGGTCATTACAATTAACAGGATATGGAACTTGGATAACCGGGTAAACTATATACATAATAAGTGTAACGAGAAAAGGATCTTGTTTGATGTTTACATAGCTGGGGGTGCCTGATGTGAGGGCCTGCCTAGTTGACTACTACTATTGCTGAGGTGCTCGCTAATCAAGTGGGACTGAGGGTCGGTGTTGTCAGTGAGGTACTTGATGAAGAGGAAATGTTTAAGGGCCTTCCTGAACTGACTCAAGTTGGGGATTGCCCTGATATGTGCCGGTAAGGTATTCCATAGTCTTGGGGCGCAGAGTCAGAAAGCTCTGTTAGCTGTTGTTTTGGTGCAACTTGTCATTACTTTTGGGATCGTTAGCATGTTGGACTCTGCGGTTCTTCTTGGTCTGTTAGGTGCAAGTGGTTGGATGAGTTCAGATAGTGAGGAGGAGGAGAGCCCTTTGCCAGCTTTGAAGGTCATCAGCAAGATCTTAAAACTGATCCTGGCTTGGATGGGGAGCCAGTGTAGCTGTTTCAGGAGGGGTGTAACATGGTCTCTCCTGGATGCTCCAAAGAGTACCCGCGCTGCACTGTTCATAGCAAGTTGCAGGGGGCTCAAGGTGGATTGGGGGAGCCCCTGTAGTATGGAGTTTGCATAATCGAAATGGGTAATGATCAGGGCTTGGTAAATGGTGCAGAAATCATCTGGGTCGAGTAGCGGGCGTAGGTGTCTGAGGGATCTGATCTTGAAGTAGATCGCTCTTACGGTATTGGCGATGTGTTTCTTCATGTCGAGATTTTGATCCAGCGTCACTCCAAGGTAACGTATCGCAGGTTTCACTTGTAGTTCAGCATCATTTACCTTCACACAGGTGGGTGGTATGAAGTTTGGATTCCTCGAGATGAAAAGAACCTCAGTCTTCTTGTGTTGAATTTGCAGATTTTGTGAGAGGAGCCACTCCGATATGGCGTTGAAGCAGTTAGTCAGAGGGGCGAGGTCTATTTTATCCAATGATACCGGCATGTATAATAACACGTCGTCGGCATATATCATACAGCTGACATTGAAGGTTCTAATGATGTTGCAGATGGGTTGGATATATATACATATTAAACATTAAGGATGATAGGGAGGATCCTTGAGGCACTCCTTGCGTTTGTTGAAATGGTTCCGATGTAGCCCCATCTGCTCGAACATGCTGCCATCTTTCTGACAGGTATGATCTGCACCATTCGAGCGCAGTTCCACTGATACCTTTCTCTCTTAGCCGGCAGAGAAGAATCTCATGACATACTGAGTCGAACGCTGCTGCTATATCTAAAAAAATGAGTGCAAATCCATGTCTAATGTTGTCAATGCCGGAAATTATATTGTTGAAAAGGGTTGTGAGTAGTGTTTCCACTCTGTGTGACTCTCTGAATCCATGTTGGGATGGATCTAGTGGGGCAGTAGAGTCAATATGATCCTGTAATTGCCTATACACTACTTTTTCAATGATTTTTGCCAGCATAGGTATACTAGATATGGGCCTGTAAGACTCTACCTTTTGTGGGTCTAGCTTGGTGTTTTTTAAAAGAGGTCTGACAGAGGTCTGTTTGAGAGTAGAGGGGAATGAACCAGTGTTAAAGGATCTGTTTATGATGTTGGCTATAATTGGAGAGAGGTCACATCGCAGATCTTTTATCCAGAATTCCGGACAAGGATCTGTGTGTGCAGTGGTGGTGTTTAGAGCTAAGATGGTATCTTCGATAAGTTTCTTTGATGGTGTGGAGAAGGATGTTAGTGATGCTGGGTACTCTTGATCGTCGGGGGGGGGGGGGGGGGTGTCAGGTATTGCAGTTTTGTCGGTCTTGCACAATTTGGATTGCATGTAGACCGCAAAGTCCTGTGGGTGGATATCGCCATGGTGCTCAGGGGTTGGTTCTTTAGCAAGAGTAAGGGATGGGTGAAGAAAACCTCCAGGTAAGTGAAACATTAAATACCTCTATAGAAATAGGTAAAAGAGGCAACATCTGGAAAGTGATATGCATAAACGCCTGTAGCATGGGAAATAAACCCCTAGATGTTGAGGCTGACTTGGATTTAGTGGCTGTTACGGAGACATGGTTCATGGACAGCCATGACTGGATGTAATTATACCAGGCTATACTTTATGCGGAAGGACAGGGTAGGAAAAAGAGGAGGAGGAGTGGCACTATAAGTAAAAAATATTAAAGCTATAAAATTGCAGGGCATAAAAGGGAGAGAGGAGACACAGTGGGTGAAACTAGAAAGAGGGAAAGAAATCCATTTGCATTGGCATGATATACAGACCTCACAGGGAGAAGACATGGATGGAGATTTAATAGAAGACTTAAGCAACATTGCCAGGAAAGAGGAAGTGCTACTGATAGGTGATTTCAATATGCTGGATGTGGATTGGCACATCTCGGCTGCGATGTCATTTAGAAGTAAGGAGATCCTGGATTCTCTACAGAGAGAACTATTCCGGCAACTGGTAACAGAACCCACATGTGAAGGGGTCATACTGGACTTGGTGCTTACCAATGGTGAAAGTGTTTCTGATGTTAGAGTGGGAGATCATCTCGCATCCAGTGATCACCAGATGGTGTGCTTCAACATTAGGACTAGGACCGATAAAAACCATTTAAAAGCGAGGGTCTTAGACTTTAGGAAAACTAACTTTGCCAAGACGGGCCAATAACTCAAGGAGTCGTTAGCGGGATGGGAACAGCTGGGGGATGTAGAAAAACAGTGGGCAAAACTGAAAGGGGATAATTTAAGGGCAACCAATCTTTTGGTTAGAAAGGTAAATAAAGCTAAAAGGAAAAGGAGGCCACTATGGTTCTCAAAAGAAGTAGCTGAAAAGGTGAAGAAAAAGGGAGAGGCCTTCATGAAATACAAGAGATCACAGAGAGAGGAAGACAGGCATCTATATATGGAAAAACTTAGAGAAGCTAGCAAAGTAATCAGGAAAATAAAAATACAAAAGAAGAAATAGCCAATGAAATAAAATGGGGGAGGATAAGACATCTTTCAGATATGTTAGTGAGAGGAGGAAGGGCAAAGGAGGTATTGTCAGACTCCAAGGTGAAGGGGAAGAATATGTAGAAGCTGATGAGGATAAAGTGGAATTGCTTAACAAATATTTCTATTCTGTATTCACAGATGAAGGGCCAGGAGCAGGATCGCAGAAAACACCCACAAACAGGAACAGAAGCAACGGGGATCTTGAAAGATTTTCAGAAGACTGTTTGTGAGGAACTAGCTAAACCAAAAGTTGACAAAGCAATGGGACTGGATGGGGTACATCCGAAAATACTGAGGGAACTTGGGGACGTTCTAGCAGCTCCACTGACTGACCTTTTCAATGCCTCGTTGGAGTCAGGAGTGGTGCCAGAGGACTGGAGAGAGGCTCATGTGGTCCCTTTACACAAAAGCGGAAGTAAGGATGTGGTTGAAAAATACAGGCCGGTTAGTCTAATCTCTGTTGTGAGTAAATTATTGGAAACGCTGCTGAAAGAGAAAATAGTGAGGTTTCTGGAGTCCAGCGGATTACTGGATCCGAGGCAGCATGGATTCACCAGAGGCAGGTCTTGTCAGACAAATCTGATTGATTTATTTTACTGGGTGACCAGAGAGCTGGACAGAGGGATAGCCCTAAATGTGATGTACTTGGATTTTATAAAGCCTTTGACACCGTTACGCACAGGCAACTTATAAACAAACAGGGCTCCCTAGGGATGGACCCTAAAGTTATTGATTGGGTTAGAAACTGGTTGAGTGGGAGGCGACAAAGAGTACAGGTAAATGGAGCTCACTCTGAGGAGAAGGATATTACCAGTGGTGTGCCCCAGGGATCTGTCCTTGGTCCGATTCTTTTTAACATCTTTTTTAGTGATATTGTGGAAGGGCTGTCAGGTAAGATTTGCTTCTTTGCGGATGATACCAAAATCTGTAATAGAGTAGACACCCAGGAAGGAGTAGATAACATGAGGAGGGATCTAGCTAAGCATGAATAATGGTTAAGAATTTGGCAGCTGAAATTTAATACTAAAAATGCAAGGTCATGCATTTGGGCTGCAAAAATCCAAGGGAGCGGTACAGTGTAATGGATGAATTACTTCTTTCGATGAAAGAGGCGGGACCTGGATGTGATTGTGTCTGATGATCTTAAAGTAGCTAAACAGGTAGAAAAGGTGATTGTGAAAACTAGAAGGATGCTTGGGTGCATAGGGAGAGGAATGGCCAGCAGAAAAAAAGAGGTGATACTGCCTCTGTATAAGTCTTTGCTGCAACCTCATTTGGCGTACTGTGTTCATTTCTGGAGACCACACCTTCAAAAGGATATAAACAGGTTGGACTCGGTGCAGAATGTGGCTAACTAAAATGGTTAGTGGTCTTTGTTATAAAGCATATGAGGACAGACTTAAGGATTTTAGAGGAAAGGCAGGATAGATGAGATATGATAAAGACGTTTAAATACCTCCATGGCATAAATGCACAGGAGAGCCTTTTTTGATTGAAAGCAAACTCTACTACGAGGGGACATAGGATGAAAGTGAAAGGGGATAGACTCAGGAGTAGTATGCGGAAATATTTCTTTACGGAAAGGGAGGTAGATGCGTGGCATAGTCTCCCAGTGAAGGTGGCAGAGATGAGGACAGCATCTGAATTCAAAAATGCATGGGACAAACACAGAGGATCTCTAAAGGAAAAAAGGGGACTAATGTAGTAGTAGTTGATATGGAAGGACAGACTAGAAAGGCCACATGGTCTTTTTTGCCATCATGTTTCTATGTTTCTACAAGGCGTACGCAGCACTGTAGAGCAACATATAGAAGACGGGTTCCGCTCATTAGAGCTTACAATTAATCAAGACAGTAAATATAAGAGAAACAAGGGGTTCAAATAGGGAAAGGAGACACAAAGAGAACAAGGGAATTAAGATCCAAAAGCAGCCTCAAAGAGGTGAGCTTTTAGCATGGATTTGAAAAGGGGGAGAGATGAGACCCGACATCTAGATTCAGGAAGTTTGTTCCAGGCATAAGGAGCAGCAAGGAGAAAAGATTGAAGTCTGGGTAGTAGAAGAAAAGGGCAAAGAGAGAAGAAAACCAGAGAAAGAGCAGAGTTCACAAGAAGGGGTGTAGGGCAAGAGGAGACAGGAAAGGTAGTGAGGGGCAGTAGAGTGAATGCATGTATAGGTCAGAAGGAGAAGTTTGAATTGGATATGGAAAGGGAAGGGAAGCCAATGAAGTGATTTGAGAAGAGGGGTTATATGAGTGTATTGGGGCTGGCGGAAGATTAGACACGCAGTAGAGTTCTGAACAGACTGAAGAGGAGACAGATGACTCCGGGGGAGACCAGCAAGGAGGAGGTTGCAATAGTTGAGACGGAAGGTGACTAAAGAGTGGATCAGTATTTTAGTAATGTGTTCTGAGAGGAAGGGGCAAATTTTGTTAATGTTATCGAGAAAGAAACGACAGATTTTAGCTATCTGTTGGATATGTGTGGAGAAGGAGAGGGAGGAGTCAAAGATGAAGCCAAGGTTGCGGGCTGAGGAAACAGGAAGCAGAAGAGTGTTATCAATAGAGATAGAAAAGGAAGGAAGGGGGAGGAAGGTTTAGAGGGAAAAATAAGGAGTTTAGTTTTGGCCATGTTCAATTTTAGATAGAAGTGAGACATCCAGGCAGCGATGTCAGATAAGATACCTTTTTCCAATTCTGCTATATCCTTTTTAAGATATGGCGACCAGAATAGTACACAATATTCAAGGTGCATCATGGAATGACACAGAGGCATTACAATATCCTTGGTTATATTCTCTATTCCTTTCCTTATGATTTCTAGCATTCTATTTGCTTTCTTGGCCGCAGCCACACATTGAGCAGAGATCCCTTCCTTGAGTGGTGATTCCTAATGTGTTACCTTGCATTGTTTAACTGTAGTTTGTGTTGTTCTTCCCTATGGCCCTCATTCTGACCACATTTAGCGGGTCTGGAGGTCTGATCCCAATGTCCAGACCTGCTAAATGCCTGGATTGCGCTGGCAGGAACAGAGCTCCCCACATGTAGATGCAAGTTGTGCGGGAAGCTCTGTTTATGGGCAGGAGAGGGCAGTCCAGAGGAGGAGTGGAGGCGGGCCGTGGGTGGCGTCATGACCCCCAGACGTACAGGACCGATTCAGAGGTCGGCCCTGTATGTCCGGGGTTGGCCATATAAACAGGGAACATATTCCACCTCGGATGTAGAAGCGGGAGTCAAGGCCAGGAAAAGGAGGTAAAGGGTGCAGTGGAATCCCTGCTGTCTGACCCTGGCCATGACAAGCCTGATCGGGGTTGGGTGGTGGGGAAAGGAGAATCGTGGGTCTGCCGGGGATCATGGCTCCTGCATGGAGTCACTGTGGCATGATAACAGGATGTCATGCCATCGCTGCTTTATTCAGAAGTGCAGGATGTCCGGTCGATTGTGGCAGGCTGAACAGGCAGGGGACGGGCAGTACAGAATGATCCCCTAAGTGTATAACTTTGCACTTGTCCACATTAAATTTCATCTGCCATTTGATGTCCAGTCTCCCAATTTTTCAAGGTTCTCTTGCAATTTTTCACAATCCTCTTGTGTTTTAACAGCTTTGAATAATTTTGTATCATCTGCAAATTTAAATCATCTCACTCATTATTCCCATTTCCAGGTCATTTATAAATTTATTAAAAAGCAGCCAACCCAGCAGATCCCTGGGGGTACTCACCATTTTCTATTGAGAAAATTGTCCATTTAGCCCTATTCTTTGGGATATGTTTACTAAATGGTGGTAGCAGACTCCGTTGATTTCAATGGGGCCACAGCTCCGATATCTCATGGAGTCCACTACCACCGTTTAGTAAACATACTCCTTTGTTTTCTATCTTTTAAACAGTTCCTAATCCACAATTGTACACTGCCTCCTATCCCAATGACTTTTTAATTTCTGCAAGAGTCTCTCATGAGGGACCTTGTCAAAGGCTTTCTAAAAATACAGAGATGGTATATCAACCAGCTCATCTTTATCTATCTGTTTATTAACACCTTCAAAAAAATAACACAGATTAGTGAGACAAGACGTTCCTTGACTAAATCCATCTTGGTTTCCTGCCATTAAGCCATGACATGTTCAGTAATTTACCATTTTGCCCAGTACAGACTTCAAGCTCACCATTCAGAAATTTCCTGTATCACCCTGGAACCCTTTAAAAAAATTATTGTTACATTGGCCACTCTCCAATCCTCAGGTACTACAGATGAGTTCAAGGATAGTTCACCGATTACTAAAAAGTGGGTCTGCAAGCTCATATTTCAGTTCTTTTAGCACCCTTGGATGTATGCCATCTGGTTCAGGTGATTTGCCGCTTTTTAGTTTATCAAATAGCTGTATTACATCTTCCCAATTTATTAAGATTAGTTTCAATTCCTGTGATACATGACCTTTGAATATCATTTCTGGCATGGGTAAGTTTCCTACCCCTCACTTAGTTTTCAGCTTTTTGTGCTGCGAGGGGTTGTGTACATCTGTGATGCTGAGAGCTAAGCTATCGGTACCGAAACTACTGGAAAGGTCCCCCAAGATGGATAGGTCTCAGCTGAGATGCCAGACTAAGACAAACCACCCATCTAGGCAACAGCAGAATGGGACAATGTTGATGGCAGAGGATCATATTTCTGTGACAACAGCAACAACACTAACATTACCGGCATGGAAGAACGGGAAGTAGATTGGCAGGCCTATCCTGCCAGGAAAAAACAGTACATAGTCACAACAAATAAATTGCATTATAGTGATAGAAGATGAGACCCCGAGGTTGGAAGGAACTCAACTGGCTATTGAAGATGAGTTGAAGACTTTTCAGAGTAAAGCCAGCATTTATGATGTGCTTGGATCAAAGTCCTTGAGACATCTGACCGCTGCTGTAGCAGTGCATGAAATGAGATTTAGAAGCTGCAACGATGTCTTACATATTGGGATATGGAACATATGAAGTATGAACCAAACAAAGTTGGAGGTGGTCAAGAATGAAATGGAATGCATGCAGCTTGATCTTTTGGGTGTCAGCAAACTGAAATGGACTAGCATTGGGTACTTTGCACCTGATGATCACATGGTATACTATGCTGGAAATGAAAGAAAGACAAAATGGTGTTACATTTATAATTAAGGAGAAACTTACAAGAATTGTAATGAAATACAATGCAATCAGTGAATGCTTTATTTCTATTGGTCTATGAGAAATGCCCATCAACACAACTATTATTAAGGGATATGCCCCAACAACAACTGCAGAAGAGGAAGAAGTTGATCGGTTCTATGAAATTGACAGGACATGCAAACAGATATCCTAGTACTCATGGGTGACAGGAATGCAAACGTTGGCAACAAAGAAGGAAGCAAAGTAGTTGGAAAATACGGCCTTGGCAACATAAATAAAGCTGGAGAAAGACCGATAGAATTCTGAAAGACCAACGATCTATTCATCTCAAACACCTTCTTCCAACATCACAAGCAGCGCCTGTACACATGGATGTCACCCAATGGACTGTACAAAAACAGATTAACTACATCTGTGAAAGTCAACAATGAAAGCTCAATAACGTCAACAAAGACAAAACCTGGAGCTGACTGTGGTACAGATCACCAACTATTAGTATGCAAACTCAAGGTAAAGTTGAAAAAGATCAAGCCACTCAAATGTAGCAAAATAGGACCATGAGAATATACCACTGGAATTTAAAGACTGCCTGTGAAATCTATTTGCTGCTTTGGATACAAATTGCAGAGCACCAGAAGAGTTATGGGATGACATCAAGAAGGTTGTGCTTGAAGAAAGTGAGAAGTCTCTACAAAAGGTGAAACAGCAAAAAACGGCCAAAATGGATGACTGAAGAAACTCTGAAAATTGCCTAGAAATGCAGAGAAGCTAAAGCCAGAGGAGAAAGAGAGGCAATCACAGAATTCAACAGAGATTTCCAATGTGCAGCAAGATAAGACAAGGAGAAGTGCTACAATAACACATACAAGGAAACAGAATCAGAAACTTAGAGGAAGAACAAGATTGGCTTTCCTAAAACTACGAGAGTTAAAGAGAAAATTTCAGACTTGAATTGGAATGCTACAAAATGCTCAAGAATCAATGTTGAATGATGCTGAAAAGATCAAGAAAAGGTGGAAGGAATATACAGTGTCATTATGCCATAAAGATCAAGTGGACGAACAGCTGTTTCAACCTGCACCTTATGATCTCGAACCATTGGTGATGAAAGATGAATTTGAAGCAGCATTGAAAGCCTTATCAAAGAACAAAGCATTGAGTATTGATGGCATTCCCATTGAAGTAATACAGCAATCAAATGTGGCTGTTGCCATTCTTACAAGGCTCTTCCAGGAAATTTGGAAGACATCATCATGGCCAAATGACTGGAAAAGATCTTTTTTTATACCAATACTGAAGAAAGGTGATCCGACTGACTGTGAAAATTATTGCACAATCGCTCTGATCCCACATGCCAGCAAGATTTTACTCAAGATCATTCAGCAAAGACTACAGCCATACTTGGAATGAGAACTGCCTGAAGTGCAAGCAGGGTTCGGGAAAGGGCGAGGAACGAGAGATATCATCACAGATGTAAGATGGATCCTTGAAAAGACAAAATAATACCAACAGGATATCTATATTTATTTATTTATTTATTTATTTAACAGTTCTTCTATACCGCTCTATTTTAGATCAGAGCGGTTTACATTCAACATCAACTATACAACACAAGGAACTATATGTCTTTTATTGACTACAGCAAGGCTTTTGACTATGTAAATCATGAGAAACTCTGGGCCACATTAAGAAGCATGGGTATACCAGAACACCGGACGACACCTGACAACCACACCGAGCAGCCCAAACTCCACAGCACACAGTGAGCCAGCCAACTGGACTCCCGAGCTACTCTTAAGGACTTTGCAGCATTAGAGGTAAGCCCCAATCACCTGATCGCACTTAGCTTGTGCCAGGAAGGGCCCCCTCCACCTCACAGCTTGTCCGGGCTCAGAATTCCACACCGCACTGCCAAACTCCGCCCCACAGGGCACCGTCAAAAGCAGCATGACCTCAAGTGGGCTCACACCTAAGGGCCACTCCAAAGGGCCCTTAGACATGGCTCTTAGAGTGGCCATCCACAGTAATCCTCCAGCACCTCAACCAGCCATAGGTAAGCCAATACCACTCTACAACCTCAACCATAACCTGGATAAACTACTAAGAAACACTGCTAATTAATTGAAGGACAATAATTCACCCACAGATACCAAGACACACACAGATGTAACATGAGATCCTCCAACTACCTTCTTGCGATTCTGCTCCTCCTACATCTCCTAAAATGTCATGCAGGGGCCACTCTGGCATATGTCAGCACCGTCATACTCCCTTTATTACCGAACTATTACAACACGGACACCATGGCAACACACATTCAAATATTCATCCAGAAGGGGACAGACTCACACAAATCTAAAACCACCAGAGACACACAAACTATGCACACCAACCTCATCCTGCATACACCAGAGAGCTGTGTCCTAATCAACGCAAGAACAGTAACTATCTACAACCATTTCAAACTATCTACAAGCATCAGCAGACTGATATCATGTGCATTACCGAAACCTGGTTAGCTAGCACAGATCAGGTCATCCTGAACCAAATCACACCACCCACATACACCACATTCAATTGCACATGTACACACAAGAGCAGTGATAGAGTACTTATACTAAAAAAGAACCACTTCAGATTTAAAACATCTTCAACAGCCAGCACAGATCAAAGTAATCTAGTCATCACCGAGAATAAATACTTGTCCACATGCCTTACTTATAGAGCCCCAAACACTAAAGCTACTGAGCTCTCCACAATACTTGAATCAGTATGCGCATTTAACCCTCAACACAAGCCACTGATAGCCCTAGGAGACTTTAACCTTAACTCAGCACCCAACAAGGAAGCCAGCACTTTCCTTGCAGCAATGGAATCACTACAATACTCAAAACTAATAACAGCCCCCACACACCAACTAGGCTCAACTCCTGACCTCATCTTTGTCCCGAAGATACTATGGGAACGTGACACCATAACTCCCCCTAAAGCCACCCCGACTCCCTGGTCATTCATCACATTATAGAATTTGACATGAAGATCACCAACCCAATCATGCTAAAGTTTGAGCACCACAGCAGCAGAAGATTCAAGAGCTTCAACAAAGAACAGTTCCTGCAAGAAATCCTTCCTAAACTAAACCGAGACAGCACTGACCTTGACAACACAATCAAAAACTGGAACCAGGCCATCGCCACAGCCGCTGCAGCACCAGAAAGAAGGAACACCACAAAGAACTAGATCTGCACCCTGATACTTTAATGAAATACGAGAAGCAAAAAAAATCCTAAGGAAAACAGAGAAATAAGAGACAGAATAAGGCACAAGACACACTACAGCAGTATAAAGCCAAACAGGACTACAACAACCTAACAAATGCAAGCAGGAATACCACATCAACCTAATTATTAAATCTACAAACAAGCAGAGGGAACTATTCAATATAGCCTATACTCTGACCAAGGAATCAACGCCTATAACAGGCGACACATTATACCCACAAAATAAAGCAAACTACCTTATGGCAAAACAAAAAGACCTCTACCAAGACAGCCTTCACCTCACAAGAGACCACATAGAATACACAACCTTCACGGAGATATGGGGTGAATTTAGCATACCATCAACTGAACAGATGACCGAATTACTGTATATCCTCGCTAAACACAAGCACCACACTCTCTGACCCATTCCCAACACCATGGATCAGTCTGCTAAGGAGGAGCTGAACCCACCTATACACAAAATAGTGCAAACGTCTGTTACTCAAGGATATATGCCAGCGACCCTCAAGCAAGCAACCACACGGCCGATCCTCAATCATCCCACGCTTGACAGAAAGGATCCCACGACATACCGATCAATATCAAGCCTTACATTCATGGCTAAAATCATGGAACAATCAGTACTAACGCAGTTATAAGACAGACTTACAGGCATCTCTGGACTCCCACCAACACAGTTTCAAGGCAAACCACAGTGTAGAAACTTTACTCACATCACTCCTTGACAATATAATCAGAGACATAGATAGCATAGAAGTTTCCTTCTCATATTAGACATCTCAATGGCCTTCGACTCCATATCTCACAACATTGCCCTCCAACAATTATGGGAAATTGGCATCCACAACACCACAATCAGATGATTTCAATCATACCTGAGCAAAAGACAGCAACAAGTCAAGTGTGTAATGAACAAATCCACTCTATTTTTCATAAACCAGGGAATACCACAGGGGTCCTCCATAATCAGCATTGCTCTTCAACCTGTACATACAGCCTTTCTGTAGTGTCATCAAAAAACACAAGAAATAATATCAGTTGTATGCAGACAACATCATGATCTTCACCCCAATCCACTTGGACATGCCTGAATACTCAAATATAACAAGATGCTTGGAGGATATATCTAAATGGCTCCAGAACCACCACCTAAACATAATCTACAATAAGACTGAAGCACTCTTCATCACAAGGAACATGTCATTTACACCTCCACACTCAATTGAGCTGCCACTCAGGAGCAAAAGTGTAAAAAAAGAAGTTAGATACTTAGGTGTCTTACTGAATCAAAACCTGGATCTATAATCCCATATCAACAAGACTACTAAAAATGCATACCAAAAAATGAAGACTGAAACCACTCCTCAGCCAGGATCACTTCCGTATGGTATGCCAAGCCATTGTTACTCCTATCTTAGATTACTGCAACCCTCTATACTATGGCCTCCCAAAGCAAACCACCCATGCCCTACAAATGGCACAGAACATTGGGGCATGCATTATCACTGCAACAAAACACAACTACATTACCCCCATATTGAATCAACTACACTGGCTTCCATTGCAATCCTGGGCCAAGTTCAAGACAATGCTAAACATTTTCAAAATCCTACAGAACGCTTCAGCAGATATCCTAAAGAATCTAATCAAAAAGGTCCCAGACACCCGACCTAGAAGGAACAATGAGAGGAACCTGTTTATCGCATCCAGTGCTCATTTGAAGTCCAAGCAATACACATCTAAGAGGGTGTTTTCTCTCTCTGCCTCAGCCTTATGGAACTCCCTACCAGACGACTTAAGAGTCACCATAGATGCCAAAGACTTCAGGAAAAAGCTGAAAACTCTCCTTTATATGAACACTTTGGAAACATCACATAGATACTGAAAATGATAGTCTACAATGCCGTATACCGGACCCAATATGCACCTTAATCCACACTAACTAGACACTCACTACCAAGTCTTGCATATAAGTTCTTATTAAACTCCCTGCATGCTATGTGCCCCCCATAACTTATAGTAAACTTAAATCAGCAAAGATGTATGACAAGGCTGCTTACTTTCCCCTACCTGTTTAATTTATATGCAGAACAAATCATCAGAGAAGCAGGACTGTATGAAGACAATTGAGGTGTGAAGATTGGTGCAAGACTGATCAACCACCTTCACTAGGCTGATGATACCACAATACTGGCTGAAAGTGAAGACTATCTGAAACATTTGCTTCTCAAGATCAAGGAACATAGTCTTAAACTGGGCCTGGCACTTTAACGTAAAGAAGGCAAAGATCTCAACAACTAGTAAAATCAATACGTTCATTGTTGACGAAGAAGAAATTGAAATAGCAGATAAGTTTAACCTGCTTGGATCAATAAATAAAGAAATGACATGTAGTCAAAAAAAAAAAAATCAGACGATGCATTGCTCTTGGCAGAATGACTATGAAGGACCTAGACAAAATCCTCAAGAGCAGAGATGTCTCTCTCCATACAAAGATTCAGCTTCTTTAAGTCATAGTATTTTCAATAACATCATATGGATGTGAAAGTTGGACAGTGAAAAAGATCGGAAGAAAATCAATGTCTTTGAATTATGGTGCTGGTGAAGAATACTGTGTATACCATGGACTGCCTGAAGAACAAACCAGTCAGTACTAGAGGAGATCAAACCAAAGCTTTCTTTAGAAGCTCAGATGACAAGACTTTGACTCTCATACTTTATAGACACATCATAAGAAGAGAGAGATCATTAGAGAAAGATATCATGCTTGGCAAGGTTGAAGGTCAATGCAAAAGGGGAAGGAAGCCCAAAAAATCTGCCAGCATGGTTTAAAGGTGAGGTCAGAGAGGCTGTTGCCAAAAAAGCATCTTTCAGGAAATGGAAAAAAGAGCCAAACGACAAAACCTGGAAACAGCACAAGCACTGGCAAGTTAAATGCAAGGCATTGATAAGGCAGGCAAAGGGAGAATTTGAGAAGAAGCTTGCTGCGGAAGCAAAAACGCATAATAAAGACTTTTTCAAGTACATTCGTAGCAAAAAACTTGAGAGAGTCAGTTGGTCCATTAGATGATAGAGGGGTTAAAGGGGCACTAAGAGGCGACAAGGCGATAGTGGAGAGACTGAATGAATTCTTTGCTTCGGTCTTTACTGAGGACAATGTAGGGATGTTACCCATGACTGAAGTGGTATTTAAAGGTGCGGAAGAATGGAAGGAAATATCGATACATCGGGAAGATGTCTTACAGCTATTTGATAAACTGAAGAGTAGGAAATCACCTGGACCGGATGATATACATCCAAGGGTGTTGAAAGAACTGAAATATGAGATTGCAGACCTGCTATTAGTAATCTGTGAACTATCATTAAAATCATCTGTAATACCTGAAGATTGGAGGATGGCGAACGTAACACCAATTTGTAAAAAGGGTTCCAAGGGTGATCCGGGAAACTACAGACCGGTGAGCCCTGACGTCAGTACCGGGAAAAATGGTAGAAACCATCATAAAGAAAAAAATTGCTGAACATGTAGATAGTCATGACTTGATGGGAGACAGCCAACATGGCTTTAGACAAGGAAGATCTTGTCTTACTAATCTGTTATGTTTTTTTGAAGGTGTGAATAAACAGGTAGACAAAGGTGAGTCGGTTGATATAGTGTATTCGGACTTTCAGAAAGCCTTTGACAAGGTCCCTCATCAGAGACTTTTGGCAAAACTAAAGAGTCATGGGATAGGAAGCAGTGTACTACTGTGGATTGGGAACTGGTTAAAAGATAGAAAGCAGAGGGTAGGGCTAAATGGCCAATTTTCCCAATGGAGCAAGGTAAATAGTGGTGTACCCCAGAGATCTGTGCTGGGTCAGCTGCTTTTTGACATATTCATAAATGACCTGGAAAAGGGAATAACGAGTGAGGTTATCAAATTTGCAGATGACACAAAACTATTTAAAGTTGTTAAAACCCAAGAGGATTGTGGAAAATTGCAAGAGGATCTTGATAAATTGGAAGACTGGGCATCAAATTGGCAGATGAAATTTAATGTGGACAAGTGCAAAGTTATGCACCTAGGGAAGAACTTAGGAACCACTACCCAGGAAAAAGATTTAGGCTTCATTGTGGATAACATGTTAAAACCCTCGGCCCAGTGTGCACCGGCGGCCAAGAGAGCAAATAGAATGCTAGGTATCATAAGGAAAGGAATGGAAAATAAAACAAAGGATATTATAATGCCTCTATATCGTTCCATGGTGAGACTGCACCTTGAATATTGTGTGCAATTCTGGTCGCCGTATCTTAAAAAGGATATAGCGTTATTAGAAAAGGTTCAGAGAAGAGCCACCAAAATGGTAAAGGGGATGGAACAATACCCCTATGAAGAAAGGCTAAAATGGTTAGGGCTCTTTAACCTGGAAAAGAGACGGCTGAGGAGAGAGATGATAAAAATCTATAAATTAATGAATGGAGTGGAACGGCTAAATGTAGATCGATTGTTTACGTTATCAGAATATAGAAAGATTAGGGGACATGCAATGAAGCTACAGGGTAAACTATTTAAGACTAATAAAAGAAAATATTTTTTCACTCAACGTGTAATCAAACTCTGGAATTTGTTACTGGAGGATGTAGTAAAGACTGCTAGTGTAGCTGGGTTTAAGAAAGGTTTGGACAAGTTCCTGGAGAAAAGGTCCATAAACCATTATTAAAAAGGGACCCAGGATATCCATGCTTGACCCAATACAAGCATTGTGGAACCTGTGTCTTTTGGGGAAACTGCTAGTTACGTATGACCTAGATTGGCCACTGTTGGAAACAGGATACTGGGCTTGATGGACCTTGGTATGACCCAGTATGGCATATCTTATGTTCTTATGTTCATATGTTCTTATGACCAGCAATGAGATGGATAGATACAAGAGCAGCAGCTATGGATGCCTCTTTATCAACAATGAGTCGCCTGACTGAAGACCGAATAAGGTTTAGGACAACTATCTAGAGGGTCGCCATTACTCGATACAGACTTGCCGGCACTTAACGATTTCCTAAATCTTCTTCAGTAAAGACTGAAGCAAAGTTCAGACTCTTTGCTATGGCCTTGTCCTGTTTTAGTGCTCTTTTTATCCCTCTGTCATCTAATGATCCTATTGGCTCTCTCACAGGTATTTTGCTATGAAAGTACTTGAAAAGGTTTTATTATGCGCTTTTGCTTCAACGACATGCTTATTTTCAAATTCTCTCTTTGCTTTCCTTATCAATGCCTTGCATTTAACTTGCCAGTACTTACGTTTCCTGTTTCCATCTTTTGGCTCTTTTTTTCCATTTTCTTAAGGATTTTCTCTTAGCTATAACAGCCTTTTTGACTTCACCTTTAAGCTATGCTGTCGTTTGGCCTTCCTTCAAGCATGGAATACATCCAAGGTCTATTAAAAAATGAAATTTCTGAAAAATCTCTGTCCCTTACTTGATCAGAAGCACTTCCGAACTGTGTGCAGGCGCTAATCACACAGCATCTCGATTATTGCAGCCTAATCCTACACGGCTTACCCAAATGTGCAATCCAGGCCTTACAACTAGCCCACAACGCAGCAGCCCGACTAATCACAAGATCCAGCAAACGTGCTCATATCATCCCCATTCTTGAATCCCTTCATTGGCTCCCCATCAATTCCCGAAAAAAATACAAAGCCATAATGATGGTATTCAAAATTCAACACAACCAATCTGCCGACTGCCTAAAAAACCTAATCTGAAGAGCCCCAGACAACAAATCAAGAAGAACACATCAAAACCTCCTTGCAAGCTCCACATCCTATACAGGAATCTCTCGGAATACCCTAAGAACAATATTCAAACTCTACATCCCATCATTTTGGAACTCTCTCCCACACCTCCTGAGAGCCACCACAGACGTCACTGACTTCAGGAAGCTCTTGAAGACCCAACTATTTACTGAACATTTCTATATCTCACCAACCGTGTAATGTACTGACCTTCATGCCAGATAGTCTTTCACGCCAGATAGACCTGGAAATTCCCAGGCACTTTGCAGAGCTTAAATTATATGTAAATAGTTAAATGTTACCACTGTTAACATCTCTTGTATATAGTTTTGAAAGAGTGTTTTATGTAAACAAAGTTCTGTTCTATGCAAACCGCCTTGAGAATCTGAAAGGCGGTATATAAAAAAAATGTTAAATAAATAAATAAAACTGGTCTGGGCTTCCAAGACAGTATATTGTCTTTGTCCTATTAAATCAAGACTATAAATACATTCAGTAATTTGGATTTTTATAATAGTTTCTACCATTTTCTGTAGCACAGACAGGCTCACTGACCTGAAATTTCCCAGATCGCCCATGGACACCTTTTTTTTTTTTTTTTTTTACAAAAGTAGTGTTACATTGGTCACTCTCCAATCTTCATGTACACAGACAATTTTAACAGGTTACAAATTACTCATAGTAGATCTGCAATTTCACTTTTGAGTTTTCAGCACTCTGGAGTATACATCATCTGGTTCAGGTGATTTACTATTCTATAGTTGTGAATTTGTCCTGTTATATCTTCCAGGTTAAATGAGATTTGTTTCCATTCCTTCAAATCACCACCAGCAGGGGAATGGCTTGGTAGGAAGAGCAGTGGGCTAGAACCAGGGTTCAGATCTCAGTGACCCTCTGTGACCCTAGGCAGGTGATCGAATCCTTTTTTCCTTCCTGTAAGCCTTCCAGGTACAGGGAAATACCCCCTGTACTGAATGTAACTTACCTTCAGCTACTATTGAGAAAGCATGAGAGAAATACATGTAAATTAAATATCATTTCAGGTATGGGTGGTTCCCTTATATTTTCCTCAGTAAAGATCAAAGAAAATAATTCATTTAGGGGCTTGTTTACTAAGCCCTATGCCAATATGTGTGTGGGCCACATTATCAGCGCAAGGCTTCAGGCCAACTGCAAGGGGGCAGTTAGAACCATATCCTTGCAGTTACTGTTTCTCAACACAGCAAAGCAGCCACAGGTGCAACTAATGCCACCCATTGAGGTAAAGCCTTAGTTTCACCTACATTATCTACACTGGACCACAAAACATCTACACTACTGGGAATGCCCCCATCCTGGCCACTCGCTGCCCTGACACACACTAAAAGGGCAAGGTGGGGTTTTTGGCATGGGGCCATGCACTATTTTGTAGCGACGTGCCAAAACCGTGCATTAGCCCCAAGCTACTCTTTAGTAAACACGCCCCCTAGTCTCTTTGATAGTGCCCTGCCCTCCCTGAGTGCCCCTTTTACCCTTCGGTCACCTAATGATCAATCTGACTCCTTCACAGCTTTCTTGCTTCAAATGTATCTGAAAACACTTTAAACGTTTTTGTCTTTATGGAAAGTTTTATTTTCAAATTCTCTTTTGGCTTCCTTATCCATGCTTTGCATCTAACTTGCTTAAACTGTTTCCGATTTTGTCATTTGGATCTTTTTTTAATTTAAGGATATTCTTTTTGACTATAACCACCTTTCAGCTTTTAACCATGCCAGCTGACCTTCCTTTTGTCTTTTTAAATACATTAAATAAATCTGGTCTGGGCTTCCAAGAAATTTATGTAAACTCTTTACCTTTGCAGCTTCTCCTGTTTTTTTTTAAAGCATTTTCCTCTGCAGAGAGTTTTCATTTTGAAAGATAACTGCTAATGCAGTAGATTTCTTTAGTGTTCTGACTCTAGTTATTAAGTTTAAGTTGATCATGTTATGATCATTACTACAAAGTGGCTCCAACACTTAACTTCTGCACCACATCCAGCATTCCATTAAGAGCTAGGTCCAAAATAGCTCTCCTCAGGTCCTCAACCAGTTGCTCTATATGACATTTATTTCATCTAGGAACTTAACCTTTCTAGCATGTCCTGACATGACAAAAAGTGGTAGATGCATGGAACAGTCTCCCGGGGAGGTAGCAGAAGTTAGGACAGTTTGGGCCCGATTCTGTTCTGGACGTCGATCCCCTCTGTAAGTCCGGTCTGAACCAGATACACAGAGGGGATCACGAGTCTGATCCCGTGGGGCACGTCTTGTTCCGTGTGATCGGAATCACGAACAGTCCTGCATGTGCAGGCCGGGACTGTGATTAAGTCCAGCCACCACGTGCAAGACTGTCCCCGGCTAACTCAGTCAAGACTCTTCAATGCAGCCACAGCCCCATGGCATCATCTTACCATGGCAATGGGGCTCCATTGAAGAGCCGTGATGCCATCTGCGGGAAATTAAAGATAATTCCCCACAGCCTGACTCCTAATCTGGCATTCTATGGCCAGGGTCGGGCTGCAGGGAAAGCGTAGTTACTCACCTGTAACAGGTGATCTCCGGGAACAGCAGGAATTTAGTCTTCACATATGGGTATCATCAGTACCGACGGAGCCTGCACGGGAACGCTCCCCAGCGTCCAATAGGAACGCTTTAGGGAGCATCCCTCAGCACATGCGCGCTGCCTTCCCGCTTTTCCAACTGTCCCTCTTCAGTTAAGTTTGTAGCTGAGTGAAAGGATAGAGGGAGAGGAAAGAGACAGAGAGACAACTCCTAGGGGAGGTGGGTGGGTTGTGAAGACTAAATTCCTGCTGTTCCCGGAGATCACCTGCTACAGGTGAGTAACTACGCTACCTCCAGGAACAAGCAGAAATGTAGTCTTCACATATGGGGACGCCCTAGCTGAAGATGCCAGGGAGATAGCCCCAGGAAGCTGCCACCCAAGTAAGGTGGGCCATGCTTCCTCCCATGGATCTCTGGCATCTCACCAGGGTTGGTGGGTAGGAGTTGAATTAGATCTGGAAGAGATTTTGAAGAACAGCTTGGCCAAAGAAGGCATCCCAACGGGAGGCTTTATCTAGGCAGTAGTGGGCTGTAAAGGTGTGTACCGAAGCCCAGGTGGCTGCTTGACAAATGTCATCAATAGACACAGAGTGAAGGTTAGCCATAGAGGCTGCCATGGCTCTCACATTATGAGCTGTGACATGGCCTTGAAGAGGAAGACTCTTACTCTCATAAGCAAAGGAAATGCATTGTGCAATCCATTTGGACAGAGCTCTCTTGGAGACTGGACATCCCAAATTACTAGAATCAAAAGCAATAAAAGCTTGAGAAGACTTTCTATGTTGCTGTGTTCTTTGTAGGTAAAAAGCCAAGGCTCTTTTACAATCCAAAGTATGAAGGTTCCTTTCTGCATTAAAGGCATGAGGCTTCGGAAAGATTACAGGAAGATAAATTTATTGATTTAAATGAAAAGGCGAAACCACCTTTGGCATAGAGTGTGGATGAGTTCTAAGAACAACCTTATCATGGTGAAACCTAATATAAGGAGGATCAGCCACTAAAGCTTGCAATTCACTAATGCGACGTGCAGAGGTGATTGCAATTAGGAAGATGACCTTCCAGGACAAAAGCTTTAGGGTTGTAGTGGCTAAAGGTTCAAAAGGCGGTTTCATGAGCTACCCGAGAACTAGGTTTAAATCCCATGCCACCGGTGGTGGCCTGATGGGAGGCTTTGTTAATAGAAGATCTCTCATAAATCTTGTTATGAGTGGATGAGAGGAAATTGGTTGTCCATTTAGAGGCTTATAGGAAGCTGCAATTGCACTAAGATAGACTCTTACTGAATTTGTCTTTAGACCAGAATTTGATAAATGAAGTAGATACTCTAGTATCGATTCCAAAGGTATCATAAGGGGGTTTAACCTCTTCTGTGAACACCATATAGTAAAACGTTTCTACTTGAAGGCGTAAGAGCGTCTTGTGGAAGGTTTTCTAGAAGCCTGAAGGATATCCTTCACCTGTTGGGAAAGGTTACGATCCTGAAATTCTAAGCTTTCAGCAACCAGGCCCTGAGATGCAGGGACTGGGGATTCGGGTGCCATAGCATCCCGTTCTCTTGGGAGAGGAGATCTGGAGCATAGCCTAACTCCAGAGGTGCAGCTTGAGAGAGATGTAGAAGCAGGGGATACCACATTTGGCGTGGCCACCGTGGCGCTATGAGGATCATATGACCCCTGTCTCTCTGAAGCTTGAAGAGTGTTTTGGGGATGAGGGGAATGGGTGGGAAGGCATAGAGGAAGTCGTGACCCCAGTGAAGAAGGAAGGCGTCCCTTGCCTGGCAATTTTGGGCCGGAATTCTGGAACAGAACTGGGGGAGTTTGGCATTCAGTGGACTTGCAAATAGGTCTATGTCTGGGGTTCCCCAGATCTGAAATATCTTGGCCACCTGGTCTTGGTGGAGAGACCATTCGTGAGGTAGCAGTACTCGGATGAGTTTGTCTGCCCAAAGGTTATGAATGCCTGGAAAATATACCACGAGAAGGTGAATTTGATGCTCTCTGGCGAGGGCCCATAGTCGTAAAGCTTTGTTGCATAATGACAGAGAGTCTGTTCCGCCCTGCTTGTTCACGTACAACATAGCTACTTGATTGTCCGTTTGGACTAGGACTGTCTTGTAACTGAGCTGGGCATGGAATACTCGAAGAGCTAGATAGATTGCTCTGAGTTCCAGGAGGTTTATGTGAAGACAAGCCTCCTGTGGAGTCCAGATACCCTGGGTAGAGAGATAATGCAGGTGTGCTCCCCATCCCACCTGTTATGCATCTGTTGTTAGGGTGGCCTGGAATGGGGGTTGCTGGAAAGGAGACCCCACTAGAAGATTTTCCAGTGATTGCCACCATTGTAGGGACAAGATCAGTCGTTGCGAGTTTGATATTTTGTCCGACAGACGTCCTGTGGCCTGTGTCCACTGTGTGGATAGGGTCCACTGGGCTGCTGGCATATGAAGGCGAGCGTAGGGAACCACATGAACCGTGGATGCCATATGTCCCAATAGTTGTACTAGTTCTCGAGCAGTTAGGGAGGACTTCACCGCTGCTTGAGAAGCTAGCTGCACTATACAAAGACAGCGGGGTTGTGGGAGAAAAGCCCTTGACTGTCTGGTATCTAGACGAGCTCCTATGAACTCTAGGGACTGAGATGGAGCAAGTTGGGATTTTGGGAGGTTTATGACCAATCCCAAGTATTGAAGGATTTGCATTGTGCGAGACAGTGCAGATCTGGCTTCTGGAACCGTGGGGGCTCGAATGAGCCAGTCATCCAAGTAAGGGAAGACGAATATCCCCAGGGTTCGCAGAAATGCAGCTACCACTGCCATGCATTTCGTGAATACTCGTGAATTGGTCCAGTACTGATCTGTCGATGCCAGAAAAAGTCTGCATGGGAAGGATTCCCACCGGAGCTGGTACCGTTGGTGCTGGTACCGGTATCTGTACTGGTGCTAGTGTCGGCACCGGTGTCTGTTGAACCACTGGTGTCAATGGTACCGCAGCTGTAAGGAGAGCTGCAAGACTGTGTTCGATAGCAAGGAATCTCTGGTCTATCGACGCTGCCGATGGCTGGGTATTGGTACTGGTAAAAGTGGCCGGAACCCCTGAGCATGGCATCATTAGTTCTGCTGAGGTCGAAGCCTCGATTACATCCTGGAACCCTGTTGATGCTTTGGAGGCCAAAGCCTCCTGCCGGGGCTGTTTTGCCGGTGTAGTTTCCTCAAGGGTAATGCCAATGGCCTCTCAATGCTTTGAAGGAGAGCTACCCTTTGAGGACTGGCTCTTATGTTTAATTACCTGAGATCCATGGGAGGAAGACGAGGCTCTTGAAGACGTCGATGCAATGGACCTGGTATCCGAAGAAAAGAGGGTACCGAGCTTTGCAGCTCAGTTCTGTCTTCCTCTTTTAGTCATCCCCATATAGGAGGAACACTCAGATGGAGAATGGTCAGGGCCTAAACATTTTAGACACCAGTCATGGGTGTCGGTGACGGAGATGGTACCGCCACATTTAGTACATTTTTTAAAACCACTAGCTGGTTTTTTCATCTTTTGGAAAAAAATGGGGCCTAATGCCCAAAATGGCACCTAGCACCAAAAGAAAAAGTTTCTTTAGAGAAACAGTTAAAAAAAAAATCTATAAATATATATATATCTATATATATATTTTTTTTTTTTAAAGAAGAAAGAAAGAACTGGCAGTACCGGTAGGCGCGACCACAAGAAAACAAGTTTAAAGAAGAAATTTTCTGTGGTGACAGGGTATGTGTCCTGTCGGCTCTGCGGAAAACGAAGAACTGAAGAGGGACAGTTGGAAAGGTGGGAAGGCAGCACGCATGTGCTGAGCGATGCTCCCAAAAGTGTTCTTATTTGACGCTGGGGAGTGTTCCTGCGCAGGCTCCGTCAGTACCGATGATACCCAATATGTGAAGACTACATTCCTGCTTGTTCTTGGAGATTACCCTCCGGCCCCCTTGCCCTAACCGCACCCCAGCACTTAAAAAATGACACGTCCAGGGAAGTTATTCCACCTCTGAGGTGGAATAACTTCCCCGCACATGTTGCTGGCTCTGGATGTACAGGGCCGACATTAGAATCAGCCCTGTATGTCCAGGGCTGGCAATCGCTCAGACTCTGCCCAAACTCTGCCCCATAATTTGCAAATAAAGAACCACAGGACAAAATCATAGCTTAGCACCAGTCCTGGCAACACAGTCTACTTCTGTATTTCGGACCTCTTGAAGGTTGGGCTACCATGCTGGCATCGTGCATATTTAAGTTCAATGGATATTCGTTAAATTTGAAGTCTGTCATCATATCCTGCAGACACTGCAGATGACTGAAATATGCAAAGTATGCCGGGGCTGATTCCAACGTGAATATATGACAGATGCGGCAGATGACATCACAAGAAGCCATTTGGTCGACTAGTGAATTGGATAGCCAACGTTGTCCAATGCAGAATCGCTACCATTCAGTTATGCCAACTGCACTGTTATGTGGTTATTCTACAGTTCGAGGAAAAAGAGCTATTTAAATCTGCCTTCTAATTTTTTTTTACATTCTATTTCAGCAAGTCTGCAGAGAGATGGGAATAATGATTCTTCCTTCCTGCTGCACTATGAATGGAAATAGCAACAAATCAGAAAGTAGCTGCTACTTAACGTGCCTCTTACGGCTCATTTTATTCCTACTGATCATTCTCTGCTATTTACAGAGGAAACAGGCAAGAGAAGAACAAAAGAGAGAGCCTAGTCAATATTCAAAGCACAGACCACATATGTACATTAAGGAAAATATCCAGCTGGGGGGGGGAGGGGGAGGAGGGGCTTCTCTGTATAACTTATGCAAAATGGCCAAAGTGATATCTTTAAAATGAGGTGTGGTTCTGGGCGTAGCAGAGGCAAAAAGAAAATTATAACAGCAGCAAATTTCAGCCTCTGAACTTATAAGATATATGTCCACGTGGCTATAGGTAAATAGAGATGAACTGTGAACAGATCCGTTTTAAATTATAGATGAATTTTCAATGGCAACCTTTGTACATTTTATACCACTGAACATATATATAACTAAGTAGATTTCTTATACGGTGTCCCTGCTGCTGAAAATTGATCTCAGCAAGTTTAATCTCTTTTTCTTATTGGTTTGGTTAGAATACAGAAAAGGTTAATATTCAAAACCACCTCTATGACTTGCAGCAGATGCTGTCCACCCAAGTGGTTTGTGCTGAAAACTGTGTCCTAGGGAACAGACTTGGCCGTATAAATCGCTAAGGGGCTAATTTACAAGGATACGCGTAAAGATACACGCCATCAATATGTCACCTATTTTTAGTGATTTATGTGTGTTCTTTGAGGGAGGAGTGGCCTAGTGGTGGGGGCAAGTTGTCTCGGGTCGGAGGGCGAGGGGTTCAAATCCCGCTGGAAGGACTGGGGCTTCTAGAAACAACTCTCCTTGTGGCCTTGAGCAAGCCACTTGCTAAATAAATAAATATTCTTTGCAAGTTGCTGTTCTGTAAGTACGCCTGCCAGGCCGATGGCAGATATTTTCAGGGTGGGCTTGGGCAGAGCATAAACTTACATACGTATGCAAATTAGAATATACTACAATTTATGTACATTCTTAAAAAATCTAGGTGTGCGCCTTTACACTGCCCTAGGGGGGTTAGTTTACGTGCTCACACCTAGACATGCCACGCGCACGTACTTGACTTACAGAATACACACAATAGGAACATTAAACTGCGTGTTAACTAGGCATAAATTTATAAAATTCTCCTCTATATGACCTAAATTTATGCAAATAGATGGAAAGAGGTTTAGCAATCCAGGAACTACCCAGACTGATGCACGAAGGAACTACCTTCCTGTCATAAGAGGATGGAGCGAACCTGTCCTGAATCTACTCCTGTTTTGCATCCATAGACTTTCCAAGAAAAAGCAGGACCTGCATGTTCACAGAGGTGCAGAGCTAATATCAGAACGGGCTCTTCTTGCAGTTGTCTGGTCATTAATTTATAGACTTAATTATGTCTACATCTGAAAATATCTATTGGCAATGCTCATTTTGCTCGACACACAGTGGGGCTCTTCTTGTAATGGGGTTGGCTCAAGCACCTTCGTAGGATACAGTGAGTTGTGAGTAGCAGACCCTCCCCTTTTTCTTACCGAGTTATTCTGGCACTGGACACTGGAGCTGTTGAAGCGTAGGGCTGGGACACGGTGGATCACTCCCTGGATGTTCAGCATGCACTCGTATCCACGTTGCCCAGATTGTGGCTGTGGTAGGTTACGTGCCTTCAGTGTAATCGGTTTCACTTCCCCAAAAGGGATCAAGATTTCCTCTGTGGGAACTAGCTGAGGACAGTCCTGGAAATAAAGAGAGAAAAGCGAACGCGAGTATTATACATACATTTTTCATCACTTCCTCTTGCCCAATACTCCCTCCAAGCTAAGCAGGAGTCCTCCGCCTGCATTCCTGCTGGTGGTGTGGTGCAGCAATATTGCATTTTCAATTGCAAGGGGCAGGTTGGTTCTTCAGGACTCCCAGGGGACCTGCTTGCCCCTCATGATTGAAAACACAATATTGACGCACTACCCCTGTAGGGGGAGGACCCCTGCACAGCTTAGTGGACTGCCCTGCTCAGTCATCCTACTTTAAATGACAAGTGAAATAACAGTGCATAGTGCAGACCTGATGGCTTTCCTGTAATATTCAGGGGTCTATAATGAGGAAGCAACAGAGCAGTTATCCCATCTAAGGGAAAAAGGGAAAAATCTAATCTGTGTAGGATTTTCTCATATAACACAATCAGTCAAGCCTTTTCATATGTTCTGTCTCAAAACAAACATCTTCAGCACTAAGGGGAAGGTTGCCAAGTACGTAATGCACATAAATGGTATGCAAGACTCCAAAAGCTTTAATCCCACTGCTCACACCAACATTTTCAAAGACCTAAATTAAACCATTATATTTCTCTCTGCCTCAGTCTATCCAATCAGAACCATGATTACAGTAATAGCAAAATTAATAAGAATTTGTATCAAACTCATAGGGCAAAAGTTATTACTTCTGGGTGTCTGGGGGCCAAGATCCCTACAATTTGCAAATTGGTTATTACCCCACTGTGGCTCAAGGCCACTCCTCCACTCCTGGACTATCCTCGGAAGAAGAAGGAGGTAGTAGGTGTGGGAAGAAACTTGAGCAAAAAGGACAGAGAGGTTAAAAGAGGTATGGGGAGAAGAAACTGGACAGATGGGAAGAGCAAAAAAGCAAACTAAATAAAAACTAAAAAAAGCGTAAAATATTAAAATTTTAAGGGAGAAAATGATTTTTCTCTGGATTCTAAAAATGTTCATAGGTGCCCACGTTTTCTAAATAGTTTTCCACCTCTGTATTCCAATCTTATTGCCTTTTACAATTTTTTAAAAAACATTTCATATTTACCTAATGCCACACAGGCCTACACCACACTAATTTAAGGTAAGCAACCTACTGAAGATCCTTCAGCACTATGTAAGCTGTCATCTACCTCTGTACTCCAAGCCCTAATCCACCCAAGTTCAGTTCCTGAATTTGCCATGCTTATTTCTAGATGGTATACTTTTCAATGTTTGTGCTGGTTTTCTTTTTTTTTTTTTTAAAGAGGACACCTGAAGAAAAGGTTATTCTCCCCCACCCCTCCACCTGCCTTGCTTTGCCATCATTGCACCAGGTAGCATATTTGGAGAGATGCTTGTAGGCAGCCAAGTTATTCTATCTCTAGCAATCAAAGCTTAACCCTCCATTGCCTCAGAAGAATCCAAGTTATCAATGTCCCTGTTTAATGTACATCACTATGTGTATGTTACAATGTAAACCGCTTTGACTGAAATAATAAAGCAGTATAAAAAAACCCTGTTAAATAAATACATAAATAAAGCTGCTCATGACCTTGTTGATTATGTATAAGAGGTACAGTCCCTGAAAGCTCCTATTTGCTTTGTGTACGTCTCTTGGCTAGACTGTCAGCTTCATGGAGAAGGGACTGTCTCATGTATCTGTACCCTCCATATGTCTAGTAGCACTTCAGAAGTGAACACCAGCAGCAGTACACGTGGAAGCCTGTAATTGTTTAAGCTCTCAATCAGTGCACACATAGTAATCTCGTAATGGGGAGCCAATGAGAAATGCACAAAGTGCTTATTTTAGAAAGGCAACAAAGGTGCCTTTATAAAGATAAGGTCGTGCGATGAATCCTAGCAATGCACAGATCTGCTCACATATATTTACACCTGCTCCAAAGGTGTCCATGTACGCTATGTGCGTGCACACAAATTGTATAAAATATGCATACACATCACAAGTATGGATCACCTACATGCAGATCACATAAAAGCAGTGCAGTCTTACGCACCTGCCTGCCTACAAATTTATAATATGCTTTGCACGCAGGAAACATCAATAAAATTACCCCTTAATGTTCCCGGCTTTATTGGTTGACATTGGGTTTAAGGCGTTTTGTTCAGTTCTGGGTCTCTTTTTAATGGCTTTTTTTCTGGAAAGCACTCTGGAGGCAATAACCAAACTGCCACATTTTGGCAAACCCCACAGGTATTTTTTACGCATGAGCTGTGCCAGAATAGTCAAAGCAAACAATGCAAATAATATACACACAAATTTCCACTTGCTTTTGTGCAAATACTTTAAGGCAGAAACAAACACATTATTTTGATTCTTTAAAACTATGTGCATACTAACATCCCCCCCTCCCAAAAAACCCCCACCCTAATGCTGCCCCAAGATGATCTCCAAAGCCTCACAGGCAAAAGAACATAGAAGACGCCTTGTTCCACCAGCTGAGTGTCCTCAAAACACTTCTTCTATGGGAAAAACAGCATTTTGGCCATAGGAAGAGGTTTCATTATTGCTCTGCTTGCAGTTCGCTATCTCAATTTAAAAAAAACCCCAGACATGCTAAGCCCAGAAATCTTTAAGATGGGGGGAGGGGGGTGTTAAGACTCCTGGACCAGGCTAAAGTGTCTAAGTGAATGTGTAGCCATGCCACCATCCCATAGGTGCTTTATTTATCCAGTTGAGAATCAGGCTCAGAGGGAAAGAAAACATTAGGCATAAAGTTGCTGTGTCCCTAAAGAAAGCAAGGTTGATACCCCGTGAAGCACTGAGCTTCCAGAGCTCTCCAGAACTCAAGATCAGAAGCCTCTAACCCCTCTGAGCATAATATCAAGGAGATACCTTAAAGCCTTCCCTATTAGTCTAGGAAGAGTCACAATGTGTTATCCTCAAAAAAAAAATCCTTCACTTCTCAACGAGAAACCTTTAGATCTTGATGGACATGCTAGAGATTGAAGGCTCTTCCCCAGGGCTCAAGGGTGTTTTATTATTGTGAAGTTAAAGCAGATGGCAGGCCTATTTCTCGATTCAAATGAAAGGCTACGTCTATAACCTCAGGGAGGAAAAGTGGTAGTACTCTGCAAGTAAACCACAACACAGCAGCACTTACGGATAAGACCCTTAATTCCAGGGATGCACCTCCACCAAGGCTCCAGCAATAAAACCAGAGACCTTAATTGTTGAGATATGGAGGATAAAAAGGAACAAAGGACCAGCTAATGGTTTAAAACATACAAAGACGTTTAGCTTTACTTCTATTGCTGTCCCTGGAGTATTTTTCAGTTAAAGAAATGTTAATGGAAACCACAAAAAGCGCAAAATCCCAGGCTCTTTGTACCATTAAATGCTGCAATTGACCTCCAAGGCAGTTACTGCTTCAGTCTTTAAAAGCTTTGAGGATTGGCATTACTGCTCACAAGTTTCAAACTTGTCCAATTCAAACCTGTTTTTTTCATTCTGTAATGCTTTGTATTCCAATCCCGAAATTTATCTTTATCTTTATCTTTATTTGTCACTTGATATACCGCCCAAGCGTGTGCGTCAGAGTGGTGTACAATACAATCAATCAAATACAAACAGGAAGAGAGGAAAGGAACGCCATCATTTTGGACAGGACAGAGAGAGACAGAAAAGATAAGAGCAAGAGAAATAAGTTAAGAAAGGTACTGGTGGAGATACCGGTCTTAAGGGTCTGGGAGTTCAAAGGCCTGCTGAAATAGATGAGTCTTAAGTAGGCATTTGAATTTTTGAAAGGATAACTCTGTGCGAATGGCAAACAGAGTGAGTTCCAGAGGGCAGGGGCCAGGAAATAGAAAGCGGAGTGGCGTGTCGTTTCCAGGTGCGCAGAGGCTGGGGCAGGAAGGTAGAGGCGGTAGCCGTGTGCTGAACGGAGAAGACGGGGAGAAGGTTGAAGATGGATAGAATCCACTAGATACTGAGGGGAGCCCGTGTGCAATGCTCTGTGAGGATTTTGTATTGAAAATGGAAATTGATTGGGAGCCAGTGTAAATGAAGAAGGAGGGGGGGTAATATGATTGCGGGGGGAGGAGTAAGTGAGCAGACGTGCGGCCGTATTTTGGACTAGTTGAAGACGTCGAAGCTGATATTGTGGGAGACCTGCGAGAATGACGTTACAATAATCTAATCTTGAAAGTACTAAGGAAATGACTAACGAGTTGAGAGAGGAGGAAGGGAGATAAGGGCGAACAGCGCGAATTTGGCGTTGGAAAAAAGAGAATGACAGATAAGTAAGGAGATGTGATGGTGGAAAGAGAGAGAGGCATCTAAGGTGACGCCAAGATAGCAAAGAGAAGAGACTAGAGGTATAAGAGTTGAGAGAAAAAGAGGAGAGCAAGTAGGTGGGGGTGAGAACCAAAGTGCAGCTGATTTAGAGGGGTTAACATGGAGGAAGTTAGAGTTTATCCACGTGGCGACTCGGGTGAGACAGAGGTTTAGAGTGGACAGGTCTGGTGAGAGAGAACTGGTGTGGTGAACAAGAAGGATGTCGTCGGCATAAAAATATCCAGAAATCCCTGACTGTTGGACAATGAGTGCTAAGGGGGCAAGAAAAATATTGAAAAGAAGGGGAGCAAGGACAGAACCCTGAGGAACACCACAGGGAAGGGGTGAAGGAAAGGAGGTAGAAGAGCTAGTCTTTACAGAGAAGGTGCGTGAGGAAAGAAAAGAATGAAACCAGGCAAGAACAGACCCCAAGGTCAGTAAGCCGAGTTAGAAGAGTACGGTGATCCACAATATCAAAGGCAGCAGAAAGGTCCAAGGTCACCACAAGAGAAAGATCACCCTGATCGTGGGCCTGATGGATTTCACTCAAGAGGGAAGTAAGGATAGTCTCTGTGCTATGACCTGTGCGGAACCCGGATTGATGCGGGTGAAGAGAGAGAGTAGAGTCTAGATGAGCAGAAAGCTGAGAGAATACAAGTTTTTCTAGAATTTTAGAAAGAAAAGGCAGGTTTGAGACAGGACGCCAGTTAGCAGGTGCAGAGGGGTCAAGGGAAGGATTCTTTAGTAGTGGTGGGATAAGGGCGTGCTTCCAGGCTGAGGGGAAGATGCCGGAGGAAAGGCTATTATTAAAAATGAGAAGGATGTATGGGAGAAGCATGAGAAGAAGGGTCAGACAGCCAGGAGGAAGGTACAGGATCAAAAGGACCGGTAGTTTTGTGAGAGGAGCCAATAGCCTTGGAAAGCTCCGTAGAGGTGACGAGTCGAAACATACTCCAAGTGTGGGAGAAAACCTTGTCAGGAGGAGGGGGGAGGGAAATTCAGATACAGAAGAATGAGGTGGAGGAGGAGGGGACAGCGGTGAAGGGCAGGATTGGAAAGTAGCGCGAAGAGAAGAAATTTTTATGGAGAAGAAGGAAGCAAGGGAGTCGGAATTGGGTGCATTGGAGGGAGACATAGAGATGATGTGGGAGGTTGAGGGAGTGGAGATAGAATGGAGAACTTTGAATAATTGTTGTGAGTAATTAGAGGCTGCAGAAATACGGTCAGAGTAGTATGAGCATTTTGCCTTGGTGATCAATTCACGATATAGAGATTGAGTAGCGTGGAAGGAGGCGAGGGAACAGGGGGAAGGGTGTTTGCGCCATGCATGCTCTGCACGGCGAAGATGTGTCCGCTGGAGGTAAAGGCCAGGGTGAAACCAGGGATGATGGGACTGAGAGCGGGATAAAGGTAAGGCACGGGGAGGAAGTTGATCAAGTGTAGTAGATAGGGTGGAGGTCCAGAGATCTATTTGTCCATCTACTGAGAGTAGAGAAAAGGAAGAGGGAAAAAGGGAATCAGCGGGGGGAAAATTTTGGCGGGTCAGAGGAGTGAGGTGGCGGTTGAGTTTAGGAGGGAGGGGAAGGGGGCGAGATGAGGATGTGGGAGGAAGTGGAGGAACAATGGAGAAGAAAAGCCAAAAATGGTCTGACCAGGGTAAGGTAAGCGATGAAATATCAACAGGGGAGATGGGGGAGGCTGTTGAGGTAAAGATTAGATCCAAGGTATGCCCAGCGGAGTGCGTGGGACATGAGACATGCTGGACAAAAGAAAGGTCATCTAAGAGGGATAGAAGAGCGTGATCCTTTAGATGAGAGGGGGATTCGAAGTAGACGTTAAAGTCACCAAGAATGACAAGCTGCGAGGATAGGAAAGAAGCCTCAGAGAGTGAATTGAGAAAAATTTCCCAGAGATCCGGGTGCATAGATGGGGGAGCGTAGACAAGAAGAAAAGAAGTGGAGGGTGGGGGCCGTAATGAGCAAGAAGAGCCTCAGGATAAGACGGAAGGGAAGTGGCAATACTGAAGGGGAGAGTAGACTGATAAATGACCGCTACGCTTCCGCCGCCGCGGTTGCAGCGGGGTCGATGGAAGGCAGAATAGCCAGGCAGAAGACAACGATGAAGAATAGCGTCTTCACCCTCTCGGAGCCATGTCTCCGTGAGGAAGAGGACATTCAAGGAATTCTTGGTGAGGAGATCGTGTATTAGATGGGTTTTATTCCTAAGGGAGCTGCAGTTTAAGAGGGCGAGTGAAAGGGAAAGGAGAGGAACAGCTGGAGGTAAGCTGGAGGTAAGGTGGTAGAAGGTCTACAGCTCAATCGCAGAGACCGACAGTCTATGAGACACTCTGCATGCCGATGTGACGCCCCAAAAGGAGAGCTACGAAATGCAATACGGGGGTGGCCCCAGTGCACTGGAATGGCGGTCATAGAACCCACAATAATGTGGAGACTGCCAACAAGAAGGAAAAGGAAGAGGAACTTCCAATGAGTAAAAACAGAGGAAGGAGGGGGGGAAGTGACTAATACCTGAGATAAATAAGAAGGCAAGTCCCTCGGGGCCAAAGTGCTGGGTATCTTATTTATGTTTATGTTTATTTAAATTTGATATACCGCTCAGGCCAGAAGGCATTAGAGCGGTTTACAATAATATATCATTCAAGGAAATAAGAAAAGAATGCCATTTATTTGATAGGACAGAATAGAGAACAGAGACAGTCAGACAGATAAGAGAGAAGGACGCAGAACAGTACATTACCACAACAACCCAGACCGTATCATCAGCGAAACTCCAGAGACAGACGCCACGGACCACCGCCTAAGGGCTCACACAGCACTTCACCATGCCTATCCAGGCAGTAAGGATACAATCCAAGCTCCAAGACTACCCAAGTCTTAAAAGACCAAAAATGATTAAATTGTAATGACCATCAGTCCTAACTAAGAATCTTCCGTGATTGCTGAGCTCCAAAAGCAGCCTTTGGGCAAGCACAGAACTATGAGAAGTAGACCCTTTCAATTGATCTCCACCCAATTTTTCAAAGCATTTCCAGAATAGCAAATAAGGAACAAACACCACTGAGGAAAGGGCCACCATAAGCCTCTGGAGCAGGTTACCAAAAGCCACAGATTCTCCATTTATCTGAGCAACTGCATTCCTGTGCTCTTACGAGCGCAAAAGGAGAAATCCCATAAGTCTAAGCAACATCTCAAGTATGATGAACGTTTTAATCGTTTGTTTTTTTTCTTCTGGAAAAAAGAAACTCTAGATGAACCAAATTTGTCTAAGGAGAGGCTCCCTCAGGTCCATCAACATGCAACAGAGAGAAGACAGAAAATCTCCAAAGATGATGAGGCAACCTGGGAAGGGTAATTCATAAAAGTCAATAATGCAGGTAAGCTATTTGTCTGAAACACGTTCCCTCCTAAATGTCTGGAACATGACTAGATGTACAGTACATGCAGGTTTCCGTAGCGCATCTATTAGTTGCATTTAGGGGAAGCATCACAAGAGTATTTTAGACGGGAACACAACATTTATTTTCAGTTCTATGTGAGTTATTTACCATGGACAACAAACATAACATAGTAGTATATGACGGCAGATAAAAACCAGTATGGTGGCACGAGAGGTTGTAACCGCCGTTCTGTGCAAGTTACATTTATTGAAGTATAAAAGATATTTAAGTTTGCTTTGATTTCATCCTCTTGCTATAATGGCATCCACTGTGTGTGCCCCATGTCATTTTGAATTCTGTCACTGCATTTGCCCCCACCATCTCCATCGGGAGGGCATTCCAAGCATCCACCACCCTTTCAGTGAAAAAGTATTTCCTGATGTTTTAAGTTTATCTCCTTGCAGCTTCATCGTATGCCCTCTAGTTTTACAACGTCCCCTTCTTTGAAAAAGGTTTGATCATTAATACCCTTTAAGTATTTAAAGGTCTGTATCTTATCTCCCCTGACCCTCCTTTCCTCTAGCATATAAGGGCCGGCTATGCACTGCTATGATGCACAGCTGTCGCTGCTGAACTAACTCTGGATATTTAATGCCAGGGTCATATGCAGCCCCGGCATTGAATATCCAGAGTTGCCGCACAGCCCACAAGTCTTCAGAAGCTAACTGGGCAGTGGCAATATTGAGCAGCTGCCACAGGTAAAGACTAGCCAGCTTTTGCTACGCCTATCTTTTACCCACAGCGCTAATTGGGCAGTGGTGCAATATCACTGCTGCCCGGTTAGCAACTGGTGCTGCCTCTGGAACACCCACAACACGCCGGGGCATGTAGCAGAGATAATCGGGGACATTCAGTGGCACTAACCATGTTAATGCTGCTAAATATCCCTTTAAGTGCCATTTACACAGGTTACTGGTCTGTAAACCACGTAAATGCCTTTGAATATTGGGCCTTCAAATCTTTTCTCATACGTCTTCTGGCACATGCTCCTAATCATTTTGGTCGCCTTCCTCTGAACCATTTCAAGTTTTTTAAAATATCCTTTGTAAAATATGGTCTCCAAAACTGAACACAATACCTCAAGTGAGGCCTCACCAATGACTTGTACAGGGGGCATTAATACCTCCTCCTTTCTGCTGGTTATTCCTCTCTATGCAGCCCAACATCCTTCTGGCTTTGGCTACCGCCATGTCGCATTGTTTCACCACCTTGAAATCCTCAGAAGTAGCACTCTGAGGTTCCTGAGATTTTGAAGGGTATCACAATGGACTCATCTTACTCACCCTAGATATCAACTCTCTATATACAAACATCCCACAAGAAGCAGCTTTGGAAGTATTAGCAAATACATTGATTCAAAGACCAAAACCAGTTCGTGTCCCCACCTTTTTCCTCACCCAGTTGGCCTCTCTTGTTATGCAAGAAAATTTCTTTATTTTTAAAGGCCTCTTCTATAAACAGGTAAAAGGGGTAGCCATGGGCTCGCCCATGGCCCCCGATGTGGCAAATCTCTATGTATCAGAGTTTGAAAGCAAGTTCCTAACATTTCATCCATATAAGAAACATATTCTCCTTTGGAAACGTTACATCGATGACGTACTTGTCATCTGGGACGGCCCTGAACACACTCTACAATCCTTCCATCTTTGGCTCAATACATTAGATGTACATTTGCAATTTGAGGGCACTTACAGTTTGGATTCTATACCATATCTGGACATTATGATCAAGAAATCCGACAAAGGCTTTATTACTGATTTATATAGAAAACCAACCGACAGGAATACTTTTCTCACTTACGACAGTTGCCATAATACTTCCTTTAAGCAGAACTTACCAGTCAGTCAATTTCTTAGAATTAGACGTTTATGCACCAATGATACCGATTTTGAAAAACATGCCACGGATTTATACCAGCGGTTTGAACAGCGTGGATATCCAAATAAATGCATTCATAAAGCATACCAGCGAGCATCCGGCACAAATCGTTCCACACTCTTAAAGAATACAGTACGCCCCAAATTAGATAGAGTGACCTGTCCTCTTACCTTCTCATCACTTTCCAAATCTATCACGGATATATTAAAACAAGAATGGAATTTAATTGCTTCCTTACCAGCCTTTGAATCCAAACAACTCATGGTTTCATACAAACGTGCTCCCAATCTTAGCCATTTTCTGGTTCCCTCTGCCCTGACTGTCCCTAGAACCGCTCCAAAAGTCAGAGGCCACTACAGCTGTGGAAATTGTTCTATCTGCCTTCATGCTATTACAGTAAAAAATAGTTTTACACATAATTCCACTGGTCACAAAATTACCATTAAACATTATTCTAATTGCAAAACTGCCAATGTAATTTATTTAATCCGATGTCCCTGTGATATGATTTACATAGGGAAAACCTTGCGTCAAATTAGAACACGCATTATAGAGCATAGAAGCAATATCCAAAGACAACTTACTGATAAACCATTGGTTTCACATTGGGTAGAGAAGGGACATACGGTCAGTGATCTTAAGTTTTTGGTGATCAAAACTGCTATACCACACTGGCGCGGTGGTGATATTAACCTTACTCTACTCAAGTTAGAACAACGATTTATTTATAATTTTAATAGTTTACATCCATTTGGACTCAATCAGGAAAGTGATCTTTCAGTTTTTTTACATTAATATTTTTTTTACATTAATATTTTCAATAATTATTTTCCTTATAATTATATTTTTATAAACATTAATTTTAATAACGATTTGTCTTCAGGATACCTCTGTATTATCCTTGTACTGCTATTTATGATTTTTCTTGATATTTGATTTCATCACAATTTTCTTTAGTAACAATATTGCTTCAATATTTTCTTTTATACATAACTCAATATGGTTGTTAATTTTTCATTTTCATGCTCCTTTTTATATTCATATATATATTTTTACATTTTTAAACTCTAACTTTATATGTAAATACAATTATTTTTGGCTTTATCACAAGTTCTACTACTTGCCTAGCTTATCATGTGATGATATATATATATATATATATTTTTTTTTAAAATGTTATCTGCATCCAAATAATTGTTCCTAATAACATCTACGTTTTTGTTTTATAGCATATCATTACATTCTTTATACACACACCACAAACTAATATTCCGTAGTATATATCAATTGATGATACAATTTCTCAAAAACACTTATAATAACTTTGTCTTTTATATAGTTGTTTGCACTGACTCCTTCTTAGCTCCGCCCAATTGTGACGTCTTTCCTGAAAAAAGGCGCGAAAATTGGCGTCCATAAAACAACTGTCACACAGTGCTAGCCTCTGATGTTATTGTGTGTAAGATTCGGCACGCTGTTCTTTTGGATTTTCCCCATTTGGGTATTTTTTATGCTACATTTGCCTGCTTGAACAGTAAGTACGTTGCATATTCATACCTCTGGTTGGTTTTAAGTTTTGGTTTAAGTTCGGGTGTTGCCGAGTTAGCAATCATCTCGCTTACACTTTCTCTACTTTTGAGCTCAACAGCTTTCATTTTGTCTCAAATACTCTGATTCACCCAGTCCCTATTCATCAGTTCGCATTCTTCATTATATTATCATTCTTACAATTTTTTACAATACCAAGTGCATCATTTACCGATCATTCACTACCCGCGCCAATACTTTTCCTCACATTAACTTGCGAAAACCAGTTCAGCGATCACATTATTATATATTTGATGTATTAGCATATAGAAGACTTCTTTGTACACACTTCTTGTTTTGCAAATGTATACACCACGACAATACATGTCCCCATGTTAGTTTATTGTTTCAAACTTATGCCCAACATTTAGCATTTTAATCTCATTTTGCACGGTCTAATAATTTTGAAATAACCTATTCATCATCTGCATTTTCCCTCTACGGTCAAAAGCACATTGATACCATCCAACTTTCCCTCTTCCCTTTATGAACTACAAGGTTTTGACTCATTATATATTCGCAGCTCATTCCACTATGCCCTGTGGTTTCCCTTGCAGTTTCAATTGATATAATATATGAATGCGCTTTTTTACAGATCTATTTATCTATAGTTCTCTTATTTATTTATTTATTTTTATTATATTATATTAACTCTTGCCTAGTTTATCATGTGATTATATCTTTGTTGAGGTATGTCAACTGCATTCAATGAACACGCGCAAAATCAGTTTAACAATCACATTAAATATATTGATGTAATCAGCACACAGTATACTCCCTTATACATACCCTTGATCTTACTAAAACATACACAACAGCAGAATATGTTGTCTTGTTGGATTATTGCTCTAAACTTATGTCCAATATTCAGCACTTTAATCTTATTCTGCATGTTCTAATACTTTTTAAATAACCTATCTCCCCTCCGTACTTTTCCCTCACGGTTATACGTCCATTGAGATTATCGAAACCCTTCCTCTCCTCCCCATTGATAGCATGAGACTTATACTCACTATATATTCGCAGCTGATTATACCATTACTTGTGGTCCTCTTTGCAGCTCCAATTGATAGAATACATGTTCTGTTTATAGATCTACTGACCTAGGGTTCTCTCTGATTTAATATTCATATATATTTTTATTATATTATTTCACTACATTTATCATTGTGTGCTAATTCTTTTTTCATATTTATTCTTATTTTAATATATTTTTAATATATTATTGTTCTATGAGTATTTCATTTTATTCGTATGTCTTAAGTTTGTTTAACATCTTACAATTTATAAACTTATATCTAAGTATTTAAATATTACCTCATTTATAGATAGTTTTATATTTATTAGTATTATTATTATTATCATTAATTTTATTCCCCATTTTATCTATTTTTATGTATTCATTTATTTATTTTCGGTACATTTGATGTTTTGTCTTTCATATATTATTTGTTCTAATTAGTGATTATATAGTTTTTCCTTTCATAGCCATTATATAGTGCTACGACTCAATTGTCTTTAAGAGACAACCTCATCAACTACGGCGCTATCAACATATAGTGCTTTTTACCAAATTGTCTTTATGAGACATCTCAACCTTTACAATACTGGTATGTTACTATTCTATTATATTCATTCGTATATATATACTTTTATATATTTTACATATTTATTTAATGGCTTCATTATTATTATCATATTTATTCGTTTAATATACAATTTTACTTCTGTTATCTATATTTATATATGTACAGAATTGTATTCATGTATTTTATCAATTTGTGTTTATTTGCTTTTTACAACATCTTAGCCCTCTGTCTCGGCCCTCGTTTATTTAATTTAATTTAATTAGATGTTGATTAATTGATTTTAATTTAATTGTATTGATCTTATTATTATTTTATTATTTTGTTTTATGTTTTTTACTCTCTGCTTTGTCCTCTGGTTGGTTTAAACGTAACATTTATTTAAGTATTTGTTTAGATATAATATATTAGTCATTTTATTGTCCTAATATATTCTTTACACATTTATTTATTTGTTTTTAATTTATACATCATATATTTATTGGATTTATATGTTGTATATCCATTGTTATAACATTGTTTGTTTTAACCCATGGTAGCTGTATGTCCCCCGAAGAAGGCGTAAGCCGAAACGCGTAGGGATCATCTTCAATAAAGCAGTCTGGTCCAAACCTTCTTCCGTCTCTTGCTTCGTTTGTTCCCCTCCGCAGAGATAATCGGGGACATTCAGTGGCACTAACCATGTTAATGCTGCTAAATATCCCTTTAAGTGCCATTTACACAGGTTACTGGTCTGTAAACCACGTAAATGCCTTTGAATATTGGGCCTTCAAATCTTTTCTCATACGTCTTCTGGCACATGCTCCTAATCATTTTGGTCGCCTTCCTCTGAACCATTTCAAGTTTTTTAAAATATCCTTTGTAAAATATGGTCTCCAAAACTGAACACAATACCTCAAGTGAGGCCTCACCAATGACTTGTACAGGGGGCACTAATACCTCCTCCTTTCTGCTGGTTATTCCTCTCTATGCAGCCCAACATCCTTCTGGCTTTGGCTACCGCCATGTCGCATTGTTTCACCACCTTGAAATCCTCAGAAGTAGCACTCTGAGGTTCCTCTCCTGGTCTGTGCACACCAACCTCTTGCCCCCTATTGCATACATTTCCTTTGGATTTCTGCATCCCAAGTACATGATTCTGCACTTCTTCACATTAAATTTTAACTGCCAAGCATTAGACCTCCTTCCAGTGTTTTTAGATCTTTTCTCATGTTGTCCTCACCCTCAGAAATGTACACTCTGTTGCAAATCTTTGTGTCATCTGCAGAAAGGCTGACTTTCATTCAGTCCTTCTGCAATGTTACTCTCAAATACAATGAACAGTATCAGTCCCAGAACTGATCCCTGAGGCACACCACTATGTACCTTCCTTTCTTCTAAGTGAGTTCCATTTACCACCGCCTTCTGTTATCTGTCAATCAACCAATTTCTGATCCAGTTCAGTACCTTGGGACCTATCCCCACGCTATGCAGTTTATTGATAAGCCTCCTATGAGGAACAGTATCAAAGGCTTTGCTGAAATCTAGGTAGATCACATCCATTGCATGCCCTTGATCTAGTTCTCTGGTCACTCAAAGAACTCAATCAAATTTGTTTGGCATGATCGTCCTTTGGTAAAACCATGTTGCCTTGGATCATGCAATCCATTGGTGTCTATAAAGTCTGCTATTCTTTCTTTCAACAGCACCTCCATTAAGTTTCCCGCCACCGAGGTAAGGCTTACCGGCCTATAGTTTGTCACCTCTGCCCTATTACTACTTTTGTGAAAAGGTACTACATCAGACCTTCTCCGAGCCTGCAGAACCTCTCCAAAGATCTATTAAAAACATCCCTTAAGTTCTTAACTGGGGAAGCAAGGTTAACTCGTCTTACCTTAACCATTCAGCCAATGGGGAAGATGAGTTAACTCATTCCCCACAGTGATTGCTGTTGCTCCCACCCATCACCGACCCCCCTGCTTCTCTCGGCACAGTCTGTCAGTCACCATGGCTTGATTGGTGACCACTGCTGGGAATGAACTCTGCAGTTGGAGAGTTACTTCCCCAGGCAATGGTTGGCTAGGCGCTATTACCTTTTGCCAGTTAAAGGGTTAAAAGACCCTGCCAGAACCTCTGAGCTCTTTCAGTATCCTGGGATGTATTCCAACTGGACCCATGGCCCTATCCACTTTCAGTTTTGTAAGCTGTTAAAAAACATCATCTTCTGTGAATGGTGTGGTATGGAGTCTGTTCTTTAGAGGCTAGAATAGCAGACTTGGAAGACATAAGAAAGACAGAGAGGTACATAGATGAGACCTACAGGGATATAGTCCTGAAGTCCCACCTGCAGTCTGGCAGCATCCCTGTTGCCATTGAGGAGAGAGGTCACGCAACAGCAGAGTATCACCCTGGTGTGGCAGGAAGTGATCCTGTAACTAGGACCTGTCCTCCAGGTGATGTAAAATCCTCTTGCACCAAGGAGGTTTCTCCAGGGCCATGTGCCCATGAGGGAAGGGTTAGGACCGCAGTTATAGTTGGTGATTCGATCATTAGGCATGAAGATAGCTGGGTGGCTGGTGGACGTGAGGATCGCCTGGTAACATGCCTGCCTGGTGCGAAGGTAGCGGACCTCACGCGCCACCTAGATAAGGTCTTAGATAGTGCTGGGGAGGAGTCTGCTGTCTTGCTACATGTCGGTACCAATGACATAGGAAAATGTGGTAGGGAGGTTCTGGAGGCTAAATTTAGGCTTTTAGGTAGGAAGTTGAAATCCAGAACATCCAGGGTAGCATTCTCCGAAATGCTTCCTGTTCCATGCGCAGGACACAAAAGGCAGGCAGAGCTCCGGAGTCTCAATGCGTGGATGAGACAATGGTGCAAGGATGAGGGTTTTGGATTTGTTAGGAACTGGGGAACATTCTGGGGAAAGGACGGGCTCTTCTGAAATGATGGGCTTCGCCTTAACCGGGATGGAACCAGGCTGCTGACATTAACCTTTAAAAAGGAGATAGAGCAGCTTTTAAACTACACAATAGGGAAAGCTGACAGTCGACCAAGAGGCATGGTTCAGAAGAATGTATCCTTAAAGGATACTACCAAAAGCAGAGAGGTTCCAAAAAAGAGAAAAGTAGCCCAAAAGCCCTTGAGTATGGAGCAGATAGAGCTTAAAGATCCTAAATTACCCATGACTACCAATAGCCAAATTAATATGAATAAAATACAGTCTCTAAAATGCTTGTATGCAAATACTAGAAGTCTAAAAAATAAGATGGGAGAGTTAGAATATATAGCACTACATGAGGTTAGGTATGATTGAGGACAACCAGTGGGACACTGTGATAGCTGGGTACAAACTACATCGTAATGATAGAGCTGATCAAATTGGTGGAGGGGTTGCTCTCTATGTTAGAGAGGGCATTGAGTCAGAAAGGATTAAAGTTTTGCAGGAAACTAAATTTGCTGTAGAATCTCTATGGATTGAAATTCCATGTAAAAGGGGGAAGGCGATGGCAGTGGGGGTGTATGTTTATGTTTATTAAAACTTTATATACTGCCCATAAACTATTAGCATCTGGGCAGGTCACATACAAAAAAAAATTAAAAAGAAAGCTGCGAAAAGTAAAAGGAAAAGGAACGCCATAAAATCTTTAAAAGATAAAAGGGATAGGATCAGAGATAGTAGGGGGGCAAAAGTGGATAACAAGGTGGGGGAGAGAAACACATTGACATCGCAAAAGGGGGGATAACAGAGAGGGGGGGGAGGAAGGGATAGGAGAGCATGAACAACTAGCGAAACGGTGGGGGAGAGTGGGGTAGGAAGCTAACACACTAACGCGGTGGAAGCGAGGGGGTGAGGCGGGGAAGGGGAGATTGAAAGCGGAGCAAAAAAGATAAGTGGTTGGGGCAAGGTACTTCAGGCCGGAAGGTCGGGGGTTCAAATCCCACTAGAGGACAGCAACCTTGGGCCAGAAGGACTGGGCTTTCTAGTCCCACAGGAGCTCCTTGTGGTCTTGGGCAAGCCACTTAACCCTCCACAGCCCATGTTCCCTGTAAAATAGTTATCTCCAAGTTATAATGCCCTGTTCAATGTAATTTCAGTTTGTTCAATGTAAACCACACTGATGCAGAATAGCACGGTATATAAGAGAATGTAAATAAATAAATAAAATAAATAAATAAATAAGTTTTCAGTTTAGCTTGAAGGACATATTATTGTTGTTGTTAAGTGCCGTCGAGTCGGAGTCGACTCATGGCGACCCTCTGGATAGCTATCCTAAATTGTGTTCGGTCTTCAGTCAGGTGGCTCATTGTTGACAGACTGGTACCCGTAGCTGCTGTTATTGTATCGATCCATCTCATTGCTGGCCTTCCTCTTTGGCGTTGACCTTCTATCTTGCCAAGCATAATGTCTTTCTCTAATGATCTCTCTCTTCGCATGATGTGTCCAAAGTATGAAAGTCGAAGTCTTGTCATCTGAGCTTCTAAAGAAAGCTTAGGTTTGATCTCCTCTAGTACCGACTGGTTTGTTCTTCGGGCAGTCCATGGTAAACACAGTATTCGCCGCCAGCACCATAATTGAAAGGCATCAATTTTCTTCCTGTCTATCTTTTTCACTGTCCAGCTTTCACATCCATATGATGTTATTGAAAATACCATGGCTTGAACAAGTCGAATCTTTGTATGGAGAGAGACATCTCTGCTCTTGAGAATCTTATCTAGGTCTTTCATAGCCATTCTGCCAAGAGCAATGCGTCATCTGATTTCTTGACTGCTTGTTGCTTCTTTATTGATAATTGATCCAAGTAGGTTAAAGTTGTTCACAATTTCAATTTCTTCTCCTTCAACGATGAACCTGTTGATTATGCCAGTTGTCATGATCTTTGTCTTCTTTACATTAAGGTGCAGGCCCATTTTGAGACTATGTTCTTTGATTGTGAGAAGCAAATGTTTCAGATCATCTTCACTTTCAGCCAGTAATGTGGTATCATCAGCATAGCGAAGGTTGTTGATGAGTCTTCCACCAATCTTCATACCTCTGTTGTCTTCATACAATCCTGCTTCTCTGATGATTTGTTCTGCATATAAATTAAACAGGTAGGGGCAAGTATGCAGCCTTGTCTTACACCTTTGCTTATTTTAAACCATTCTGTTTCTCCTTGTTCCGTTCGAACTGTTGCTTCTTGATCAATGTACAGATTGCGCAAGAGAACGATCAGGTGTTCTGGTATACCCATGCTTCTTAATGTGGCCCAGAGTTTCTCATGGTTTACACAGTCAAAAGCCTTGCTATAGTCGATAAAGCACAAATAGATAACCTTTTGGTATTCTTTAGTCTTTTCAAGGATCCATCTCACATCCGCAATGATGTCTCTCGTTCCTCGCCCTTTCCTGAACCCTGCTTGCACTTCAGGTAGTTCTTGTTCCAGGTATGGTTGTAGTCTCTTTTGAATAATCTTCAGTAGAATCTTGCTGGCATGTGGGATCAGAGCGATTGTGCGATAATTTTCAGTCAGTTGGATCACCTTTCTTTAGTATTGGTATAAACACAGATCTTTTCCAGTCAGTTGGCCATGATGTTGTCTTCCATATTTCTTGGCAGAGCCTTGTGAGTACGGTAACAGCTGCATCAGATTGCTGCAATACTTCTATGGGAATGCTATCAATGCATGGTGCTTTGTTCTTTGATAAGGCTTTCAATGCTGTTTCAACTTCTTCTTTCATCACCAATGGTTCCCAATCATAAGGTACAGGTTGAAACGGTTGTTGGTCCACTTGATCTTTATCATATAAAAACTCTGTATATTCCTTCCACCTTTTCTTGATCTTCTCAACATCATTCAACATAGAAACTTGAGCATCTTGTAACATTCCAATTTGAGGCTGGAACTTTTTCTTTAACTCTCGTAGCTTTAGGAAAGCCGATCTTGTTCTTCCTCTAATAGTTTCTGCTTCTATTTCCTTGCAAGTGCCATTGTAGTACTTTTCCTTGTCCTGTCTTGCTGCACGTTGGAAATCTCTGTTGAGTTCTGCGATTGTCTTTCTTTCTCCTCTGGCTTTAGCTTCTCTGCGTTTCTGGGCAATTTTCAGAGGTTCTTACGTCATCCATTTTGGCCATTTTTGCTTTTTCACCTTTTGTAGAGACTTCTCGCTTTCTTTCAACACAACCTTCTTGATGTCATTCCATAACTCTTCCGGAGCTCTGTCATTTGTATCTAAAGCAGCAAATCGATTTTGCAGGCAGTCTTTAAATTCCAATGGTATATTCTCAAGGTCATATTTTGCTGCATTCATGAGTGGTTTGCTCTTTTTCAACTTTAGCTTGAGTTTGCATACTAGTAGTTGATGATCTGTACCACAGTAGGCTCCAGGTTTTGTCTTTGTTGATGTTACAGAGCTTTTCCATCGTTGACTTCCACATATGTAGTCAATTTGATTTTTATATAATCCATTCGGTGAAGTCCATGTGTACAGTCGCCGCTTGTGCTGCTGGAAGAAGGTGTTTGAGATGAATAGATCATTGGTCTTGCAGAATTCTATCAGTCTTTCTCCAGCTTCATTTCTGTTGCCAAGTCCACATTTTCCAACAACTTTGCCTTCTTCTTTGTTGCCAACTTTTGCGTTCCAGTCACCCATGACTATCAGGATATCCTGTTTGCATGTTCTGTCAATTTCAGCTTGTACTTGTTCATAGAACTCTTCAATTTCATTCTCTTCTGCAGCTGTTGTTGGGGCATATACTTGAATTATAGTTGTGTTGATAGGCAATCCTCGTAGACGAATAGAGATTAAGCGTTCGCTGACTGCATTGTATTTCATTACAGTTCTTGCAAGTTTCTTCTTTATTATAAATGCAACACCATTTCTTCTTTGTCTTTCATTTCCAGCATAGTAGACCATGTGATCATCTGATGCAAAGTGCCCCATGCCAGTCCATTTCAGTTGGCTGACACCCAACAGATCAAGTTGTACACATTCCATTTCATTCTTGACCACCTCCAACTTCCCTTGGTTCATGCTTCGTACGTTCCATGTTCCAATGTGTAAGACATCTTTACAGCTTCTGACTCTCATTTCATGTGCAGCTACATCAGCAGTCAGACTTCCCAAGGGCTTTGATCCAACCACATCATAAATGCTGGCTTTACTCTGAAAAGTCTTCAGCTCTTCCCCAGTAGCTAGTTGAGTGCCTTCTGACCTGGGGGTCTCATCTTCCAGCACCACAGCACAATTTGTTTTGTTATAACTATCCATTGGGTTTTCATGGCAAGATACAGAAGTAGATTGCCGGGCCTTTCTTCCACACAGTTTAAGTTTGGTGTTGTTGCCGATGTCACAAAAATGTGATCCTCCGCCGTCAACACTGTCCCATTCTGCTGCTGCCCAGATGGACATATAGGAGGTTTCTAAATGGAGTACTATCGACCGCCTGGCCAGAACGAACAAATGGATGATGAAATGCTCAAAGAAATCAAGGAAGCTAACAAATGTTACAGCACAGTAATAATAATGGGTGATTTCAATTACCCCAGTATCGACTGTGTCAATGTCACAGCAGGACATGCTAGGGAGATAAAGTTCCTAGATGAAATAAATGACTGCTTCTTGGAGCAACTGGTTCATGAACCGACCAGAGGGGAAGCCATATTGGACCTAGTCCTTAGTGGAACACCAGATCTGGTGCAAGAGATAAGGGTGTTGGGGCCACTTGGCAATAGTGATCATAGCATGATCGCCTTTGATTTATTAGTGGAAGAGGGATGGTAAGGAAATCCACAGTACTACCTTTTAACTTTCGAAAGGGAGACTATGATAAAATGAGGAAAATAGTTAAGAAAAAACTAAAAGGAGCAGTTGCAAAGGTTAAAGACTTACATCAAGCTTGGGTGTTGTTGAAAAATACTATCTTGGAAGCCCAGACCAGCTGTATTCCACGCTTTAAGAAAAGTGGAAGGAAGTCCAAAAAACTGCCAGCATGGTTTAAGGGTGAGGTCAGAGAGGCTGTTGTTGCCAAAAAAGCATCTTTCAGGAAATAGAAAAAAGAGCCAAACAACAAAACCTGGAAACAGCACAAGCACTGGCAAGTTAAATGCAAGGCATTGATAAGGCAGGCAAAGGGAGAATTTGAGAAGAAGCTTGCTGCAGAAGCAAAAACGCGTAATAAAGACTTTTTCAAGTACATTGGTAGCAAAAACCTGTGAGAGAGTCAGTTGGTCCATTAGATGATAGAGGGATTAAAGGGGCACTAAGAGGCGACAAGGCGCTAGTGGAAAGACTGAATGAATTCTTTGCTTCGGTCTTTACTGAGGAAGATGTAGGGATGTTACCCATGACTGAAGTGGTATTTAAAGGTGCGGAAGAATTGAAGGAAATATCGAGACAAAGTGAGTCAGTTGATATAGTGTATTTGGACTTTCAGAAAGCCTTTGACAAGGTCCCTCATCAGAGACTTTTGCAAAACTAAAGAGTCATGGGATAAGAGGCAGTGTACTATTGAGGATCAGGAACTGGTTAAAAGATAGAAAACAGAGGGTAGGGCTAAATGGCCAATTTTCCCAATGGAGAAAGGTAAATAGTGGTGTACCCCAGGGATCTGTTGGGTCCGCTGCTTTTTGACATATTCATAAATGACCTGGAAAAGGGAATAACGAGTGAGGTTATCAAATTTGCAGATGACACAAAACTATTTAAAGTTGTTAAAACCCAAGAGGATTGTGGAAAATTGCAAGAGGATCTTGATAAATTGGAAGACTGGGCATCAAAATGGCAGATGAAATTTAATGTGGACAAGTGCAAAGTTATGCACCTAGGGAAGAACAACCCATACTATGGTTACACGATGCAAGGTTCCACATTAGGAATCACCACCCAGGAAAAAGATTTAGGCGTCATTGTGGATAACATGTTAAAACCCCCGGCCCAGTGTGCAGCGGCAGCCAAGATAGCAAATAGAATGCTAGGTATCATAAGGAAAGAAATGGAAAATAAAACAAAGGATATTATAATGCCTCTATATCGTTCCATGGTGAGACCACACCTTGAATATTGTGTGCAATTCTGGTCGCCGTATCTTAAAAAGGATATAGCGATATTAGAAAAGGTTCAGAGAAGAGCCATCAAAATGGTAAAGGGGAAGGAAAGATACTCCTATGAAGAAAGGCTAAAAAGGTTAGGGCTCTTTAACCTGGAAAAGAGATGGCTGAGGGGAGATATGATAGAAGTCTATAAATTAATGAACGGAGTGGAACGGGTAAACGTAGATCGATTGTTATCAGAATATAGAAAGACTATTGGACATGCAATGAAGCTGCAGGGTAAACTATTTAAGACTAATAAAAGAAAATATTTTTTCACTCAACGTGTAATCAAACTCTGGAATTTGTTACCGGAGGATGTAGTAAAGGCTGTTAGTGTAGCTGGGTTTAAAAAAGGTTTGGACAAGTTCCTGGAGGAAAGGTCCATAAACCATTATTAAGAAGGGACCCAGGATATCAATGCTTGACCCAGTACAAGCATTGTGGAACCTGTGTCTCTTGGGGATACTGCTAGGTACATATGACCTAGATTGGCCACTGTTGGAAACAGGATACTGTGCTTGATGGACCTTGGTCTGACCCTATATGGCATATCTTATGTTCTTACTCTATTCCCATTTGTATATTTGTCAATCATATGTGGTCCTCCTCCAGGATTTTCTTTAGTGAATACCGAAAAGCAGTATTTAGCATTTTTGTTTTTTCCTTGTCACTTTCCACAAATCTGTCCTCAGCATTTTGAGTCTTGCAATTACACCTCTGATCTTCCTCTTCTCCTGAACACACCTGAAAAACGTTTTGTCCCCACGCTTCACATCTTTAGCCATCATTTCTTCTGCCTTAGATTTTGCTTTCCTCATTTCTCTGTCTCCTTTAGCTTTATCCTGTATTCTTTTCTATGTTCCTCTTTTTGTAATCTTCTGAAGTTTGTGAAAGCTGTGTTTTGCTTTTATTTGTGCAGCCACTTCTTTGAAGAACCATATAGGTTTCCGTTTCCTCTTGTTTTTATTTCCTTTCCTTACATATCTGTTGCCCCTTTTATTGCCTCTTTTAGTTTAGCCCACTGCAATTCCACTTCCCTTATATCCTCCCACCCTGCCAAGCTCCCCTTCAGGTACTTTCCTATTTTACTGAAGTCAGCATTTTTGAAGTCTAGGACTTTGAGTTTGTTGTGATTTGACTCTGCTTCGGCTTTTAAGTTGCACCACAGGTGCATGATTCAGAGAGAATGAATATGCACGCTTTCTCTTTGAAAATTAGCACAAGTCGGAAGGTCAAAACTACCTGTGAACCTTATCCCAAGGTGGACATTAGTTAACGTGTGTTAATTACCATCTAAATTTCTTAATGCAGAAGGAGATGGGGAACATGCCTTAGAGTTAACGTGAACTTGGTTGCTGCATATTCACTGTTAATGTGGCGTAGAATGCAGCACAGTTAACGCCACCCAAATGAGCGTAGTCAACTGCTTCACATTATCTGCCGTTCCCTTAACATGTGGTAAAGAACATTTCTCTGCATTAACAGATTGTTGGGAACGCCTTCAACAATTACGGAATAGGTTGTGCAGTTCCCTTGTGTTAAATCTGGCTTTTAATACCATATTGTAGTAAAAAGGGGTCTTGATGTTATTTCTATGAAACAGCTGGAGCCACTGTTTCAGGCTTTTCAAGCTCTAAAGCAAAAGGAAGGGAAGGCAATGTTTCTGCTCTCTTGATGATTCTATTAACGTGCAAAACCTGGGACTGTCCAGAGATGGAGGATTAATCAGGACTCCTGTGACTATTGATGGCTACTGTCTGCTTTCAGTTTCTTTATTTTTTTTTGTTCAGACAATGAGAAAAACATATACAAAGCCCATCACTGAGGGCGTGATTGTCTGAATCATCTCTTTTAAGTACTCTGGAGAAAAAAGTTGAGTACATTAGATGAATCTCTAGGCCCTTTCTCAACAGTTTAAAAGAAAAAGAAAAGATGGTTTCCAGATACGAAGAAGAATGAAAAGGCTAACTTGAAAATAAATTACATTCCCTTTTTTCTTTCAAACCTCACTATGCTCTGGGATAGTATCTTTTTGCCATGCCTCAGTCAATGATTGCAGGAAGTCATATTTTCACACAAGAAAAACTGCCTAAATCTGGCTGACTCAAAGACAGAAACAGACAAAAATGACAGCAGATAAAGACCACACAGTCTATCCAGTCTACCCTTCCATACCAACCACTACAATCCTTTTTTCCCCCTTTAGGGAAATTCCGTGTTGGTCCAATGTTTTTTTGAAGTCAGATACTGTCCTGGTCTCCGTTACCTCCACTGGGAGACTATTCCATGCATCTACCACTCTTTCCATAAAGAAATATTTCCACATATTACTCCTGAGTCTATCCCCTTTCACCTTCATCCTAAGCCCCCTCATTGCAGAGCTTTCTTTCAATTGGAAGAGGCTCTTCCCCTGTGCATTTATACCATGGAGGTATTTAAACATGTCTATCATATCTCCCCTCTCCCACCCTTCTTCCAAAGTATACATATGAAGATCTTTAAGTCTATCATCATATGCTTTATAATGAAGACCACTAAGCATTTTAGTAGCCACCCTCTGCACCGACTCCATCCTGTTCTCATCCTTTTGAAGGTGCGGTCTCCAAAATTGCACACTATACTCCAAATGAGGTCGCACCAAAGACTTATTCAGAGGCACTATCGCCTCCTTTCTTCTGCTCGCCATTCCTCTCCGTATGCACCCAAGCATCCTTCTAGCTTTTATACAGAGGCACTATCACCTCCTTTCTTCTGCTCGACATTCCTCTCCGTATGCACCCAAGCCAGATGCCCTCCATTCTCGGTGAAAACTGGTTTCCTGCTTATTTTGTGGATCTAGTCTTTTTTCTCATTCATTTTCAAGTTGCACCTGAATTGAAGCCATGAACCTCAGGAGTAGGCATAAAGGTTCACACAAAGTACAAGAGTATTTTATAAAGATCATGACTCCAACATTGTGGGTTGCATAAAAGAGTGCCCTAGCTTGCCTCTTCTTGGCACGGTGCATAATCTCTGGGGTAATGTTATAAAAGCTCTTTTACGCATGAAACATTCATTACAAAATGATACCTTTTTATTTCTGTGCCGTCCCTTCCATCCAGATGCAGTAGGTATTTCCCTGTTCCCAAAGAGTTTACAATCTAATCTAATCTAATCTAATCTAAGGGGCTCTTTACTAAAGTGTACAAACCATTGGCACCTAACACACACTTTGTGCTAAAATCAGCACACGTTAGGTGCGACTGCTCCACATCCGGGGTGTGGCCACCATGTGCCTGATAGTTGCTAAGTAGGCAGAGCCCTAGCCCGACTAAAGACTCACCTCTTTCACACTGCCTTTGACCTAACCCCACCATCCTCCCCCTCCTTTGTCCCCCCTCCCCCGTTTAGTTCCCTTCCCTCTTCAGGGCAGTCCTGTTCTTGCTCTTCCTGTTCTATCTCTTTCCTGCCTGACTGTTGGTGTTCTGTTTCCTTCTTCACAGCCTTTGACTTTACATTGTAAACCGCTCTGATACTTGTGTGTGGGCGGTATATTAACCCTTTGAAGGCCTACTTTAAAATTTTAATCCACATTCTGCAGCCGGGTTAATTTTTGCATATTTCAGGAAAATTGTACCCGTCTTATTCAATATGTTCTAATAGTGATTTTCCTTCTGCTATGGTCATGTATTATATACCATTTGATAGGAATATTTAGTCAGAATTTTGGATCCCGAGAGTTTTGGGCTCGGCCTCAAAAGGGTTAAGTGATGAATAAAGATATAGATAAAGGCTCCTGTGAATACCAGGAGTGCACTTAACGTCACCTACTGAGGTGGCCCTAGGTGCAGCCATGCTAACTGCAATACTTGACAGTGAGCGGTATGTCCCCTACACTAAAGACAGTGTGCTCACCATGCCTGCTCTCTGCCCCTAATCCACACATTCACCACCTCAATGCGCGATCGGCGAATCGGTGCACAACAGCAGTTACCATGGGCCCATGCACGGTAACCACATGTGAAAACGCATGTTAACGGCTTAGTGCAGTTTGGCAAAAGGGTTTGTATTTGAGGCAATGGAGAGTTAAATGACTTGCCAAAGATCACAAGGAGTAGCAGTGGGTTGTGAATCTGGCTTTCCTCATTCTCAGCCTGCTGCTCGAACTGTTAGGCTAGTGCTTCACTCAGGATAATGTAGTGCTTTATTCCAGTTGGAACAGGGCACTCAGTCTCTTCCTCTTTGGAACAGACAACCAGCTTCCAGAGCTGGGTCCCAGCACCATCAGCCTTCATCCATAATTACTAAGGGATTTTTTTCTCCCAATTCCCTATCATAGTGATAGATATGGACCATGTACCAGTGCTCCTTCTGGAACCCTGAAATTATGGGCATTATGTTTCACAATGAGGTGTCACCATTGTGCAAGAACAGGGATTTTCCCCATTCTCCCCCTCCTCCCCGGCTGTGGCTGCTTTCTAAAGCCTCTTCATTCTCGGCTGACCCAGGTAACAGAAAGCTTAACTCTGGAATCAAACCCAGGTCCCACCGAGCCAACACTTTCACAGTCTTAAATAAACCTCATTGTCTGGGTTAATTATCAGAATATAAAGGAGAGCACATTATAGCAAAACTCCCATTGCAGGATGGCAGTTACTCACACACACACATACACACACACACACACACACACACACATCTGTTCCTCATTAGTGTGTACGCTAGAAGGGGGAGAGGTGGTTTGACCTCATCATCCAGGTTTCACCAGGCTCTGGGACATGAAATGAATAACCATATTTCTGAGGTGGACAGTCATGTGGAAAAAGAATCCCGACACAGCTCAACCTGGTGGTTCGGTAGCTTAGCTACTGACTCAGAAACATTTATATCTACAGCAGAGATATAAAGAGGAGAGTCAATGCATTGACAGGCAGGCTGAAATGATTTAGTACGCCTATGTTTGACATGAATGGGGAAATGCTTTACCAGCAGGATTCCTAAAAACACAATTACATAAGACATTTAACGTCTTGTCAGAAAAATTGTTAACATTCTGTCATTAGTATTTGTGAAAAAGCCACAACTTTTTTTTTTGAAGGGAAATCCCTTACATATAGGAATTTGACATTGAAGATTTGTGATTTCATTTCAAGCCCAAGATAGAAACTAATTAGAATGATAGAAGTAATTAGCATCTGTGTCTGCAGTCTACAAATTCCATAATAACTAGATGTCCCAATGGACGTGCTGGTGCTCATGTAAGCTGGTTCTGTCCATTCCTCATGTTGGCCACTGCAGAGGACTGGAGGTGGTGGAGTGCTATTTGGAGAGGCTGTGGGGTCCTAAGAGGCTGAATATTTGTGCAGCAACCATTTCAGTATTGATGGATGCTTGGATTATTGTAGTTGGAGATAGGCAGGGAGAGATGCCCTAGATGGGAATATTGTAAGCTCAGCTGTTCATAAAGTTGGGGTACAATGGAAGGGGACAACAGCATCCTACAGGCGGTCGCACTCTATATCAGACCAGTGGGATAGGGAATTGGCAATATGGACAGGAAGAACTGGGCAAACTGGATGGACCAGCTGTTCTTTGCCTACCATCATCTTCTATGACACTATGGTCTAATTTTAATAGACAAAGGGTGTAGTTTTTCCACATAATAGTCATAAGTTGATTATGTCAAAATGATCTTGAAAGGCCCTCCCAACTCATTAGTAACAAGTAGGCAACCCGCAGGCTTCAAGAGCTGGGAGTATGTGAAAACACACATGAGAAGAGAAGTGGCCTGCTGGTCAAAGCATTAGCCCAAGACTCAGATGGGCCCCAACATTAGTCTTTTATAGGAGTCTGGTGGGATCACTTTATCTGTAGAACCCAACAAAATTGAACATACACAATGTAAATCGCTGTAAATTTATACGAGTTAGCAGAAGAAATGGTTTTAAGCATGCTTGTAATGGGACTGTTCTCATAATTGGCAACCCAGTAGGAAAGGATTTCTACTATTCAAAGGGGACGAAACCAATGGCAGGAAAGAAGCGTTACTGCAAAATCATGGATCTTGTAGGTTAAAAAACAAGACAAAACAAGGAGCTTGCCAAAAAGAGCTAGCATGCACTCGGCTATCGGCAAACTATGCATCTGACAACTCCTGCCATTGCACTAAGGGAAAGGAAACCTTCTGACAGAGGGGTATGCAAAACAGGCTCCAGTGGTCTGTGCAGAATGAAGATCGCGCTGGCTCTTCATTCTTTCGCTGAATTTATCAGATGAGTGAGTAGCGCACCAAAACCCCACAGGGCCTTGTGAAAGCTGAAGGCTTTGCTTGAGAACGGAATATATTAATGACAAATACACTGCTGGGAGCATTCAGTCCCATTGATATATCCCATTTTCAAACTTAGATATTTTTCCCTCAGCAATATGTAATTTTTTGTTTTAATCGCTGGATACACAGACTAAACCTTGCAAATGCAGTAGATCCATGAACCCCCTTTTTTAAGCATATGAGTGGTGGGGATGGAAGGGAAAGTCTGGAATAAGCTATTTATCTCCTTATTTGTGTCTCAATCGTATGAAAACTAATCGACACAGGCGCCAGAGGCTGACATCTGTCTTGCTTTGTTGCACTGAAATTGTGAATCGTGTTGGTCTTGAATTTATAATTATGTTGCGGAGATGTGAAGGTTTTGCTAAACGCAGTAACTTCTCAGTCTTGAATTAAACGGCATTAGCAGCAATGCACTTATCCCAGTCAGAGCAGCTAGACAGTTGTCAGTAACTTTCACAGTCTCACTCTCCTCCCACTCTCCATTTCTTTCCCTCATTGGGTATTTCTCTTTCCCGTCCATTAACTTCTCTCTTGAGTCTTTGCTCTCATCTTTCTCTAGTCATCTCACTCATCATTGTCTCTTCCATTGACTACCACCTCTTACTGTCTCTCACTTTCCTTAACCCCCTCTCCACTCCCCTCCAAACAGACACGCCTTCCATAACCCCCTTCTCCACTCCCCCTCCCCAAACAGACATGCCTTCCATAACCCCCCTCTCCACTCCCCTCCAAACAGACACGCCTTCCATAACCCCCCTCTCCACTCCCCCCAAACAGACACGCCTTCCATAACCCCCCTCACAGATACGCCTTCCATAACCCCCTCTCCACTTCCCCCCCAAACAGACACGCCTTCCATAAACCCCTCTCCACTTCCCTACCAAACACACGCCTTCCATAACCTCCCCTCCATTCCCCCCCAGACACGCCTTCCATACTCCCCTCTCCACTCCCCCCCAAACAGACATGCCTTCCATACCCCCCTCTCCACTCCCCCCAGACATGCCTTCCATACCCCCTCCACTCCCCCCCAAACAGACATACCTCCCATAACCCCCTTGCCACTCCCCCCAGACACGTCTTCCATAACCCCATCGCCACTCCCCCCCAGACACGCCTTCCATAACCCCCCTCTCCACTTCCCCCCAAACAGACACTCCTTCCATAACCCCCTCTCCACTCCCCCCCCAAACAGACATGCCTTCCATAACCCCCCTCTCCATTTCCCTCCCAAACACGCCTTCCATAATCCCCCTCTCCACTTCCCTCTCAAACAGAACACCTTCCATACCCCCCCTCTCCAGTCCCCCCCAGACACGCCTTCCATACTCCCCCTCTCCACTCCCCCCCAAACAGACACGCCTTCCATACCCCCCTCCACTCCCCCCCAAACAGACAGGCCTTCCATACCCCCCTCTCCACGCCCCCCAGACAAGCCTTCCATACCCCCCTCTCCACTCACCCCAAACACACATGCCTCCCAGAACCCCCTCTCAACTCCCCCCACACAGACACGCCTTCCATACCCCCCTCTCCACTCCCCCCCAAACAGACACACCTTCCATAACCCTCCTCACAGATTGGACTTCCATAACCCCCTTCTCCACTTCCCCCCCAGACACGCCTTCCATAACCCCCCTCTCCACTTCCCCCCCTAACAGACACACCTTCCATTACCCCCCTCTCCACTTCCCTCCCAAACCGACATGCCTTCCATAACCCCCCTCTCCATTCCCCCCCTAACAGACACGTCTTCCATAACCCCCCTCTCCACTTCCCTCCCAAACCGACATGCCTTCCATAACCCCCCTCTCCACTCCCCCCCCGACACGCCTTCCATAATCCCCCTCTCCACTTCCCTCCCAAACACACGCCTTCCATACCCCCTCCACTCCCCCCAAACAGACACGCCTCCCATAACCCCCCTCTCCACTCCCCCCAAACAGACACACCTTCCATAACCCACTCACAGATATGCCTTCCATAACCCCCCTCTCCACTTCCCCACCAAAAAGACAAACCTTCCATAACCCCCCTCTCCACTTCCCCTCCTAAAAGACACACCTTCCATAACCCCCCCCTCCACGTCCCTCCCACACCGACATGCCTTCCATAACCACCCTCTCCACTCCCCCCGACATGACTTCCATAACCCCCCTCTCCATTCCCCCCCTAACAGACACGCCTTCCATAACCCCCTCTCCACAACCCCCCCAGACACGCCTTCCATACCCCCTCCACTCCCCCCTAACAGAAACGCCTCCCATAACCTCCCTCTCAACTCCCCCCAATCATACACGCCTCCCATAACCCCCCTCTCCACTCCCCCCAAACAGACACGCCTTCCATAATCCCCCTCTCCACTTCCCTCCCAACAGACACGCCTTCGATAACCCCCCTCTCCACTCCCCCCAGACCCGCCGTCCATAACCCCCCTCTCCACTCCCCCCCAGACACGCCTTCCATACCCCCTCTCCACTCCCCCCAGACAAGCCTCCCATAACCCCCTCTCCACTCCCCCAAACACACGCCTTCCATACCCCCTCTCCACTCCCCCAGACATGCCTTCCATACCCCCCTCCACTCCCCCCAAACAGACACGCCTCCCATAACCCCCTTGCCACTCCCCCCACAAACAGACACGCCTTCGATAACCCCCCTCTCCACTCCCCCTCAAACAGACACGCCTTCCATAACCCCCCTCTCCACTCCCCCCAGACACGCCTTCCATACCCCCCCTCTCCACTCCCCCCAAACAGACACGCCTTCCATACCCCCCTCTCCACTCCCCCCAGACATGCCTTCCATACCCCCCTCTCCACTCCCCCCCAAACAGACATGCCTCCCATATCCCCCCTCTCCACTCCCCCCCACACACACCTACATTACATACCCTACTCTCCACTCCCCCCCAACCAGACACGCCTTCCATACCCCCCTCTCCACTCCCCCCCAGACATGCCTTCCATACCCCCCCTCTCCACTCCCCCCCAAACAGACATGCCTCCCATAACCCCCTTGCCACTCCCCCCACAAACAGACATGCCTTCCATAACCCCCCCTCCACTCCGCACAAACAGACACACCTTCCATAACCCCCTCACAGATATTCCTTCCATAACCCCCCTCTCCACTTCCCCCCCAAACAGACATGCCTTCCATAACCCCCTCACAGATATGCCTTCCATAACCCCCCTCTCCACTTCCCCCCCAAACAGACACGCCTTCCATAACCCCCCTCTCCACTTCCCCCCCCCTAACAGACACACCTTCCATAACCCCCCTCTCCACTTACCTCCCAAACCGACATGCCTTCCATAACCACCCTCTCCACTCCCCCCGGACACGCCTTCCATAACCCCCCCTCTCCACTTCCCTCCCAAACACACGCTTTCCATAATCCCCCTCTACATTCCCCCCCTAACAGACACGCCTTCCATAACCCCCCCTCTCCACTCCCCCCCCAGACATGCCTTCCATACCCCCTCCAATCCCCCCAAACAGACACACCTCCCATACCCGCCCTCTCCACTCCCCCCCACCAGACACGCCTTCCCTACCCCCCTCTCCACACCCCCCCCGACATGCCGTCCATACCCCCCTCTCCACTCCCCCCCACACAGACATGCCTCCCATAACCCCCGTGCCACTCCCCCCACACAAACAGACATGCCTTCCATAACCCCCCCTCCACTCCCCCCAAACAGACACAACTTCCATAACCCCCCTCACAGATTCGCCTTCCATAACCCCCCTCTCCACCTCCCCCCCAGACAAGCATTCCATAACCCCCCTCTCCACTTCCCCCCCTAACAGACACACCTTCCATTACCCCCCTCTCCACTTCCCTCCCAAACCGACATGCCTTCCATAACCCCCCCTCTCCATTCCCCCCCCCCTAACAGACACGCCTTCCATAACCCCCCTCTCCACTCCCCCCCAGACACGCCTTCCATACCCCCTCCACTCCCCCCAGACACGCCTCCCATAACCCCCCTCTCCACTCCCCCCCGACACGCCTTCCATAACCCCCCTCTCCATTTCCCTCCCAAACACAAGCTTTCCATAATCCCCCTCTCCATTCCCCCCCAACAGACACGCCTTCCATAACCCCCTCTCCACTCCCCCCCAGACACGCCTTACATACCCCCTCCACTCCCCCCAAACAGACACACCACCCATAACCTCCCTCTCCACTCCCCCCAAACATACACGCCTCCCATAACCCCCCTCTCCACTCCCCCCCGACACGCCTTCCATAATCCCCCTCTCCACTTCCCTCCCAACAGACACGCCTTCCATAACCCCCCTCTCCACTCACCCCCAGACACGCCTTCCATACCCCCTCTCCACTTCCCCCCAGACACGCCTCCCATAACCCCCTCTCCACTCCCCTAAACACACGACTTCCATACCCCCCTCAACCCTCCCCTAGACTCCTTCCATAACCCCCTCCACTCCCCCCACACAGACACGCCTCCCATATCCCCCTTGCCACTCCCCCCCCAAACAGACACGCCTTCCATAACCCCCCTCTCCACTTCCCCCCCAACAGACACGCCTTCCATAACCCCCCTCTCCACTCCCCCCCCAGACACGCCTTCCATTGTTTCTCTTTTACCTTTACTGGTTGTGCTCTTTCCATTTCCTCTTCTGCTGGCTGTTACCACCCGTCCCCTCCCTCCCCCATTCTGCAGTCTCTTCTCTCTCACCCTCCTTTGGTCTTGTACTAGGCAACTGGATCACCCCCATCCATCTCTTGAATCCCCTTTATATGCAGTGGGGGTCTGAGGCAGAAGCTGCTTCTCACAACCCACCAAGACCCCACTCGTCACTTGCCTATTTGCAGGAGATTTTGTTACAGCTGAACCTAAAGTTTTCCTGCATTATTAGTCTGTCTCTTCCTACCTGTTTCTAATCAAACCTGTCTTCAGTTCCTTTTTTTTCAAGTTTTTACTTCTTCCTCTTTTGAAATTCTAATGTCTATCATAAGCTCAGAAAATTAACAGTTTGATGCCAAGCAATCTGGTTGGAGTTTGGCAGAAAAAATTCCTTGAAGTGCTGTTTCGCATGTTAATGCCGTCTGGATCAATCCTGCCTTCCTGCCTCCTCTTTCGGGTTTATCTTCAGGGAGTTTTATTCTGCTCGGGATTTACAAGATGCTTCTGACCAAAGCAGCAGCATAGCAAAGGGGTGAGAAAAGTCAAGGCCAGAAACAGAAGGAGGGACCTAGAAGATGGCAGAACCAAATCCTTTGGTTTAAGTATCATACAGCAAAATCCAGAGAGGGAAATGTAGCCGAAGTCAAAGACCAGGGAACCCCAACCACCCTTAGTTTTGCCAAACTTCATTGGCGCATGTTGCAGGAATCCCCGCCGCTCCTTCTGGAAAACTCCAGATGCCACTACTTGGTGTTGCCATACCTCAGACACGTTGACCCGCCCTTCCTGGAAGGAACACGTGGTGGGATCATGAGTGCACAGGTTCCGATACTTGCACCAGTGGCAGGAAAAAGCGCTGTTCACGCAGGACAGGCACCTGCAGGGGCAGAGACCAAAGAAAAGACAATTACCTCTGATGGACCCCTCATACCAAACGACCCGCATCAGCAGCCTGCAACAGACCTCGATATATCACCGCAGCTATCACAGAGCCTACAAGCTGTAGATTACGTAAAATACTGTGGGGGCAATTTGAAATTTTCAGTGTGTAAAGCAATGTCTGCACATAGAATATGTCTCCTATAAAACTGAATGCCCATAAGGAGGGTAAATTAATAAACTTGCATAGAATAAACTCATGTTGCCACGTGCATATTTGGGGCCTACTGTATTTTGCAAAGCAGGGGTTCCCAGCCCAGCCTCGGACCCGCCTAGCCAGTGACATTTTCAGGATAATCACAGTGAATATGCATGCCCTGTCTCCACAGTATGCAAATACCCTGAAAACCTGACTGGCTAGGTATGTCCCGAGGACTAGGCTAGCAACCCCTATTATAAAATGAAGTACGCACCTACAGTGCTTTACTTTAGGAACACACGTCAAACTACTCAGCGGCACTTATGCCCACTCTATCATAGATTTTTCAGAAATACACGTAAGGTATGGTATTTTATAACTTATGCATGTAAATTTGCACTCTGCCTACATGCCAAATTCCACCCCTGTGGATGGCCACACTGAAAATATGCGCAATTACGTAAACGGCATTCATCTGTGTGCAGCTCCTTATAAAATCATCCCCAAACACAGAAACACAGCAACTACCTTACGCCAGATATGTGCAGGCCTTAGGCTGAGCAGGGGCAGAGTTGCGATGTCTCATGTACTTTATAAAGTGCACACCTGCAGGCATATAGCAGACACACATCTGTCTGTACATGCTTCAGCACAGGTGTAAATCGGTGAGAGCGCACTTGTGAGCTCCTGGGAATTGTTCTGGGAGCCTGTTGCTTTTATAAAATAAGCATAACAGTTGTGTTTTTGCACATTTTTACAGATGGGCTGTTTTAAAATGAACCACTGTAAGGACAACTTTGGGGAATATCTGAAAAGGCGACACCTTGCACCACTGTGTAAAGTTAATGTAGGTATCCAGAACCGCCCTGAGGAGTGCACGCATGTTCTTGCACAAATGTACACAATGTGCGTGTGCTATGCATATACATCACAACTCATCTCCACTTCACCCAGGACACCTACACGTGATTGTCACAGGTATTCAGCTCCACCATGTTTTAAGAGCCTTTCTCCATGTGTAAAAGATGCTTTATAAAATTAACTCTTAAGGGCATCATTTTATAAGGAGCCACCTAAACTTTGGTGTCAAGTATGCATATACAGATCGACACTTTAGCCATTTACATGCATAAGTGGCCCCTTACATAAACTGCTGACTAGCATAAAAGCGCCCAGCTTGTTTGCATGGTGAGTGTCCATGGGGCAGAGTTTGGGTGCAGTGTCAGTAAATTATAAAACGCCACAATTTACAAGTCTGCATGTGGACGATAACAACAGCCCTGGAACTGATGCAAGTGCTATGCCTACATGTGCACTACTCTTTTATAAAGCCAAATAGTTGCTAAAACAAACATAAAACAGGCCCATGGGAACCTACATTCACTAGGTGTCTTTTGCATTTAATATCTCTGCATCTCTGGCATCTTTCATAGTGCGGGAGACTTGCTCTAATCCTAGAAATGCAAATCCTTGGCAAAAGGCGTGCCACGATCAGCTTCATCACTTCGTTATTCAACCCCCTTTCTCGGCACTTGTCCCTGCTTCATTCAGTTTCCTCTCTCTCTGCCCGTTATTTCTCTTTCTACTTCTCCCCTTCCCAAGCAGTGCTGCTCACCCGTCAGAAACACCTAGAAGGTTAATACCTTGAAAATTATTGATGCGGCTCCCATGCGATGCCCCTACACACATTGGGCCTGACATTTCTATTCTTCCACACTGGATCCTTCAGGCCTGCAAACAACATTGTGCCCACTACCATAGGTGTAGTTGGGGGGGCGTTCCTTCCCTAATGTTGCAGGCACCAGTGATGAACTGGTCTCCCTGCCCCCTCTGCCAGTATGACTTCCTTACCCTTTGCCCCTCCCCCCGCAAAGTAGGAAACCAAACTATACCAATGCTCACTACATGAATCAGCTGGTCACAAGCGAGGATGTAGCAAGCAGCGGAGTGCAGGGGATTACTGGGGAGTAGCTTAAGAAATGTCAAATTAACAGTTTATAAGAGAAAAGTATTAAGTTTCATCAAGTGGGTACTAGCAATGTGCCTGCAAATTTCTTAACTTATGTCCTGGCCATCCTAAGTGGGGCTTTGTGTCCATCCCAAATATCCAGTGCTTAGTGTTCACGCTAAATCTGATATTTCTGCTATCCTATTCTCCCTCCATTCCCAGGAGCACGCCCAGATTCATCAAAGCAAATTGTGCATATTTCCACTCCAAATGCATTGCCTTTCCGGGACATTGGAAGACCTCGACCATACACTACAGCATTTACCCCTCACACAAAGCACATCAGTGAAAGTGATCATAGCTCCAGTCAGAGCTGGAAGATGCAACAGGAAGCAGTCACAGGATGTGTTTAGATCTGAAACAGCGGGGTTGCTAAGCGGCTTCTGTGTTGTTGGGAACAGGCCCAGTCAATCTTGACCCTGCTGCCTTACCCTGCAGGAACCTGTGGTTCCAATTCCAGCTCTCTACAAGCAGCGATCTGGGAATTTAAATTTAGGGAGATGCTGAGTTAGTTCTATCACCTACAGTCATCCTATAAGAAAGGAGGAAGTTTTAGGGGTTGTTTTTTTATTAGATGGATCTGTAACTATGTGTTCTTTTTGTGTATATTTTCCTCTATTCTCTCCCCTAATCTTCCTCGGACTACCGCACAAGGTCCCTATGTCATCTGCAGGCTGGAAATGATTTTATCCAGTGAAAGGAGTCGACACACTTCAGAAATCATTAGAGCAGCTAATGGTCAGTGTCTCTCCTCAACACGCTGACCATGACTCCGCTCCAGCTATGCTGGGGTCCACATGTTTCGAAGCAGAACTGCTGAGCTAGCACTACACCTGAAAGCTATGACAATATTGTGGGTGACTAGATGTTCTTGGAAACCCCAGGAGGAGGGGAGTCTGATGGCTATTTCAGAAGCTTGATAAAGAAAGTAGAAGGGTAGGTGTTCAGGGGTCGCTTACAATTGGTGAGCACTACAGTTGTAGAATCTGAACTCCGTGCTGACAAACGTTTTCTCCGTCTCTCTGGATTTCAGCTGCAGCTCTACCCCGTACCAGTCTAGAAAGAGAAAGAAGTGTAGGTTTCATATAACTTATAAATGCCTTACTTATTTAATGAACTAATTAATTTATGCTCTACCTGCCTAACAATCTTAGGTGGTTAAACAACCCTTTGAAATCAGCTTGAGACAAACATAGCATGCTACCATAAAACAGACTTAATATGAGCTTAAAACATCAGTCAGTATTGCCAAAGAGCTCTGCAAACAGCGGTGTTTTCAAACTGGCCTAAACATTGCCAAATTCAGCTCAATTCACAATGCAAATGGAAGGACATTCCAGGTGTGAGGGCCAGCTACATCCACATACCCTGGCTCTAGATGTGCATTTAAAGGATGGTGCGTCCACAAAAAAAAAAAAAAAAAGCTTTTCTAATGGAATCAAGCAGATGGCTGAACAATATTTAGTCAAGGATGAGCTAAATTATGAGGGAGGGAGCAGTACACTGTACAGCCTTATAGAAGAGTCATAGAAACTGTGGCAAGGTCATCTATCCTGAGTATAGGGGAGGTGAGAAACGTAAAGAATTCACCCTAGTAAAGGGTCCCCTTTTAGGAGTACAGGGTAAGAAAGCCACAGCCACACCTAAGAACCAGAAAACCCCCAGCTGGAACAGGTTTCATGCAGTGTCTAATAGAGTAAGAGAGAGAGATTACGGGCATGAGGTCCAAAACCCTTACTTCAACAAGTTCCACGATTACTCAAATACCAGAAGGCAGGGGGATTGCCAACACCTGGGAAGGAAAGAGGTGGGGCTAGAACCCGGGAGGTATAAGCCTAAGCTAAAGTATACAGAGAGGGAGAAAGAAAGAAAGAAAGGAGGAGAGGGAGGAGAAGGCAGAGACCGGAGAAGAGAAGGAGGTAGAGAAGGTGCTGACTCATGCAGAAGAGCCGAGCTACCAGGAGCTGAGAGGGCTGAATTCCCTGCAACAGGATGGCAGCAGAGCTTGGAGCCAGGAAGTGGAGAAATTCTCAGTGCATCGGAGAGGTTGTCAGCTGAGCACTCTGACCAGGTGGGTGAGCCAGAACCCATGCAGCTGGGAGAGCCAGTTGCAGAGTTGGGGGAAGAAGACATCCTTATGGATTGCTCTCTGTGTCAAGCTTTAGACATGAAGTCTTGAGGAAAAGCCAGCCCTGAAAGAATTATCCTCCTTGAAAAGGTAACCATAAGAAACAGGCAGTGTGGTGGTAAATTCCCCATATGTTTTAAAAGGGAAGTTCACTGAAATATAAGGATAAGCAGGAAGCTGTGATTCATGCTCGTTATCCACCTGTGATTTGAACTGTAAAATGGCAAGAAGCCAATTTACCTGCTAGACGAGTTTTTCTTTGCTCCTCTGTTATGTGAAAAGCCTGTTGAGAGTTTTTGATGGCAGTCTGAATGTTTACTTCTTGTTTTGAGGTCTGTTGTACCTGAAATGCAGCCTAGAAGGAATTGAGGCTGATAGAAGCCAAACTGCCACAGAAGATTAAGCTTGTTTGGACTTTATGCTGTAATTAGCAAGGACAAAAAGGAAGGTGGCAGCCTTGCTATCAAAGGCTGTGCTTCTGAAAGTAAGAAGACTTTAAACAGCCATTTTTGGGTTCTTTTGTTTACTTTGCCAACCATCTGCTGTACCTTGAGCAAATCCTACAGAAATAATCCTGTATTTGGTACTTTGAATCTTTTTAATGCGAAATAAATTTTCTGTTATATGCCTTACATCGGTGGCCTTAACTACAACTTTCTACCTGAAACACAAACACATCTTAGCAGTACTACATTTCCCCAGAAGACACCACAAGGAAATAGGCTGCTAAGGCTGATAGGAGAAAGTTCCTCCAATAACCACGCCCCTCTAAAACTAGAGGCGAGTGGTGAGGGCATTGACAAAACTTAAAACCTACGTGATGACTAATAAGTAAACAGTGGAGTCTCCAAGAACGCCAATCCAATGTGGAGAACTGTCCACAAGTGGACAAGCCAACATATCAGTGCTTCAACGGATACCACCAGCAACCCAAAATGAGGTACAGTAATCAAAGAGACCGTATCACAGCCTGAAGAACTGCCCAAAAATCAAAGGTGTGCAGCTGGGGCTTAAATGTCTGCAACAGGCCCTATTTTCACTATGGGGCTTGATTCTCCACCATTTATGATGATACGTAGAGGGCAAAGCAGACAGCAAGGCTCTTGAAAAGACTAGAACCTCTGTCTTGCCCAGATTAATAGCTAAACTATTCGCTGCCAACTAGGAAGAAACCATAATCCAACAAGGAGCAACACTAATTCGTGAGAAACTAGAGTGGGCTTGTACAGAAAAGGATCCTATCATCTGCATTTAATTGGTAACCTACATCTACGTCCTGCAAGATGGAACATTGTGGGGACAGGTAGATAAAGAGGAAAGGGCCAAACTTTGGGGGCACTTCTGAAGTAAGGATTGTCCAGGCTAAGATTTCTTCACCCACTCTCACCTACTTCATGTGCCTAAAAAAGGACAGACGAGGGACCATTTCCATCCTTGCCAAAATGAGACAATAAAATGCATAGCTTAAAGTACCAAATGCCACCAAGATGTCGGAAATCCTCATAAGATGGTCACCCTCATGAGAGTCAAGGCCCTCGAATATTGAATCAATACAGAGATTGATATTGTCTCTTTACTGTATCCTTGGTGAAAGTCATATTGATGCTAGTCTAGGACCCCACAGTTATCAAACTCTTGGAGCTGTACCAAAACTACCGGTCTAACCTGATTTTTTTTTTAGACTACAGGCTTGATATGGGGTGATAACTACTCCTGGATGGGGCACAGCTTCTAAAGAACACTTGCACATTTCAACAGCGGAGGCAACATACCCTTCATATACGAAACCTGAACGGGACGCAACAAAAAGCCTCCTAGATCATTACTCATGGCCCAAACTGTGTGAACCATAAATGGGCCAAATGCACACCACACATTCACAGACTGTACAATTTTTAGCAAACCAGACAAACTGATTGGAGCAAAATATTCTCACAAAATGAGACATGCAAAAGAGGATGATACCTCATCCTTTTTCTCATGTATGACCAGGAAAGAACAGATAAACTAAACCAAATCACTATACAAGGTTACAAAATCATGAAAACTCAAACAATAAATACAATGTAACCATAAACCCTGAAAGGTCATATCGTCTCTCTATCCTTTAACCAATCGTGAAATTCCTATCAGGGTGAGAAACTACAATCCACGATTTGCCTTTCTCCACTTTTATGCACCATATTCTTTATATTATTTATATATCTCCACATATATTACTTCACATACTTAAAGGAAATAAACATTTCATTATAAATACTTTATTACAAATTTACAATTCAGAGGTTTAAAAATGAATTAAAATTATCTCATACCATATTATCATAAATACCAATGAATATAACAATTCTTTATGCTCCAACCATTCATAACACGAACCCCACTAGTCTCTAAGCATACACCCATATAGCACTCATACACACATCCATACTCACTAATACTCACTTTGATGACACCAAACTAACCACCCCACAAGTTCCAACTAGAATCATTTTTATTCCTTATACGGAGAGGGATCAGATCTTGAGGAGTCTCAATAACAGTTAACACAAGCATTATTCCTGGAACATACAAATGACTCCTCTCACTTCTCAATACTCCTCTCAGCACAAAATGTCAAAAACTTCTTTTAATCTTTTTCTTTATCCTTCTCGTAGACGAATTTGGAAGACTCACTGTCCCACCAAGCTTCATCAGAAAGAAGACCAAATCAAGTTTATGATTTTTTTTTAAGGGTGGGACAAGAGAAGAGCTCAGAATAATCAAGAAAAGATGTAACTATCAAAGAATTATCAATATCAGAAGAAATGGTTACCAAATAAACAGAGAATGAATTCTCCTAAAACAACTAGTAGTGTTAAATCAGAACGCGGCATAGAGATATTTCACAAAATGTACATGCCACATACTTGCTTTGGGCCAATGAAGAGTAAACTATACTAATGCTCTATGCTCGTTATAATGACTATTACAGAGAGAATGGACAAACACCCTGAAAGGAGGTTCTCTGAACCCTTCAAGTTATATATCTGTGTTCATAGTACCATGAATAAATCAGGAGTAAATATTATTTCTTAGAACGCTAGTGGCATTAATAACCCAGTTAAACAAATAAAACTATTCATCTTCTTGAATTTGCTTCAGGCTAATGTGGAATTATTGCAGGAAATCCACTTAGTTCCAAAAGATCGTGAAAAATTAAACAATGGGGAAACCGGAAATTTTGCTCATGATGTTCCATTTAAGCTACAGAGAATGAAGGTGAAAAGGGACAGACTCGGGTGTAATCTGAGGAATTCTTTCTTTATGGAAAAGATGGTGGATGCAAGAAACAACCCTTCCAGTGGAGGTGGAGATGAGAACTGTACCCGAATTCAATAAAGCATGGGACAAGTACAGATGGTCTTTGAGGGAAAAGAAAGGACTGTAAAGTGCAATTGTCATGGCAAGGGGCTGCAGAAAATCACACTAATTGGGTAAGTGCCATTACTGTCCCTGCCCCCATTGGATAGTGCTGGGGTAGTCTATGGAAATATTCAGCAGCACTATATAGATAGTGCTGCTGAATGTCACTGTCAATCCCATTGGCCGGCTGACTAAGGCCTTTGAATATCGGCCCGGTAGAGCTTAGTAGTGGGTATGGATAGGCAGACTGGACAGGCCACAGTCTTCATCTGTTGTCAGTTTTCTAGGTTTCAGAAGAGGGCTCAGTTATAGTCGTCATATTAAGTTCCTAATGGTGTTTCTCTCTCCCCCCTTGAAACAATATGTCGGCAACTCAGAAATGTTTCCTATGAGAATGTTATCTGAGGGGGAAGATTTTAATCAAATCCAAGGATATGAGACTTTCCAAACAAAGCTTTTCTTATTCTTAAAATTATGCACGATATAAAATTATAGAGTAACTGGAGGTTGCATCACTCAACTAAGCATGATTTTACTTTTCCTCCAGTCGATATAAATTCCTTCATTGGGCACTTTAATACAAAATGTGGACAGGATGCAGTTTTCCACTGGGGCTAATCAAATCACCCTTCAGCGAGCCCAATTCTGAACACTTTTGTTGTTTCCCCTGAAGCTCAGAGGCAGAGAATGAACATGAGTCTCTCAAAAGAGAAAAAGAGAAAAAAAAAGAAGAGTTGCCAAGTAGCTATAGGTGTCCAGAATTAGGGGGCAACTGAAGAGAAGGAGCATAAAAATCCTATTTGAGGACACTGGGTTCTTTCGGAAGGCAACCCACGGCAAGAAACCTCAAATCCAAACTTAAGATGTGCTGCTGAAAAATGGCAAGAGCTCCATGTGTGCAATCGATAGGACGTGTTCAGTGTAACGAAGAACATTATGTAACAGCTGCTGGTCAGTGATAACAGCTAGGGAATTAATATTGGCCTCAGAATAAAATACATCCTGAACGTCATATTCTGTTTTCATTCTGCATCCAAAAGTGATATAAGGTGCAAAGACAGGACCTGGAATAGCAGCCACTGTCCACAGGCAACTCATTTAATCTCTCATCCTATTTAATCTTCCAAGGTCCATACCCTGTTCTATGTAAAAGTTGGATTGCCGTGTTGTTCTCTGTAAATTGCCTTGAATTAATAAGGCGATATAGAAAACTGTTAATTAAATAAATAAATACATTTTTGGACACTGAAATCAAATTTAAAAAGTCATAATTCTAAAAATTGCAAAGATACCTTGAATCCAATATCTCAAGAGACTCATGCAGTCGGCAGGATACCAACCATGTAAGTCTTGGTTTATTTTATTTTTTCTTGGTTCTAGACACAATTTTGTCTGCATAAACTGTGGCTACAGGTTATGCATATAAAAGCTATGGATTAACAAGGAGCAGGATTAAGAGTGGGCCAAGGACCAGTCAAAAAGTAGGTAACCTAAGCATCTATATAAATAGAAACCTAGACAATTGACCTAAAGAACCAGCCTATACTTACTCATTCTAGCTTGTCATGTATGTGCTTATAATACCTGACTGTGATAATACAGCTTTGTTGCTGCAGATACACGCAGGCGTACCTAGTCACGAGAGCGGATAAACTGCCGATCATAACTACACACCTGTATCAAATCTCTGCCTGACTGTTAGAACTGCATACTTGTTTTGCCTACCTGTCTGCCTGATAGAACTGCATAATTGTGCTACATGCTTGTCTGTTAGATCTGTATAATTGTGTTACATACCTGTCTGCCTGTTAGAACTATATAACTGTGCTACGTGCCTGGAAGCCTGTTAGATCTACACACCGGTGTATTCTGCTGGGTTAGCTCAACTCAATCACCCACTCACTGGCCAACTCATACGATTCCTTCACCATATACAACAGGGTGATACCAAGAACGGCCTTCCCCCTCATTGCCGTAGTCGGTTGCTACCTCCTTCTCACAGGATGGCTCGGTAGTTCTCTGGCCTTATCCCCTTCCCACAATCAAATACCAATCCTACAAAGTCACGGGAGGAGATGGTCAAGTGCTCCCCACCACACGACAAAGGAGGATACCCGCATGCTCCACCCCCACATTGCACTCCAACATTCTAGGAAAGACAAACAATTAGAAAGCACCCACCCCCAAAACCTAAAATGCACCCTCATAAATGCTCTCTCAATCCGTAAGAAATGGCCAGTTATCTCAGACATAATAGCCTTCCATAACCTTGACATACTCCTGATCACGGAGACATGGCTATCCAGTGATAACAATGTCCTCCTCAACCAACTCTTACCCGCCAACTTCTCAATACATGCATGCCACAGAGACAATAAAAGAGGTGGAGGAGCACTTATCCTCTCCAGGACTGACCTCCATTTCCGTATGATTGATGCCTCTAGCACAATCTGCCTTGATACAATCACCATAGCAAATAAGCACTGCTCCATCAACCTACTGTACAGAGCTCCATCAGCCTCCCCAGATGATCTCGCAACTATAATTGACCTTGCCACTAACGCCCATAATCCAAGCACACCAAGCTGGATTCTAGGCGATTTCAATCTCCCAGCCCTGCAAGACAATCAAGCATCTGCCTTCCTTGAAGCGCTCGAAAACCTAGGATACAAACAGCTAGTCAACGAACCTACCCATCTGAAGGGAAACATATTAGACCTGGTATTCGCCCCACAGACAGCCTTTGACGCAGCCCAGGACCCCGTGATGTCCATTACAGCAGTACCCTGGTCAGACCACAAGCTAATCATCTTCCAAATACCCACGCACTTCAACCGGCAGATGAACAACAAAAATCTGAGCAGCACCACCAGAACACCAGCTCGAAGTTTTCGTCCTTTCAACAAAGAACTTATCCTGACTAAAACCCGCACGCTCCTCGACTCGACAGCATCCAACCTCGATGACCTGATCTCCGACTGGAATAATAGCCTCAGCGCCATTGCACAATGACCACCATCAAACAAACTGCCAAGGAAATGAGCTACCGCACCCTGGTACTCCCCTGATCTGTGATCCTCTCTCATCCACCTACGGAAGCTGGAAAGACGCTTGCGTCGATCACACTCCACAGATGACCAGAGGGCATATAACCTTCACCTAGCAACCCACTGTGAAGCAATAACAGCAAAAATGAAGCATTTCCACACGGACACCTTGAAACGATCTCTAAACAAACCACACGACTTGTTCAATTTAGTTAAGACCCTAACAAAGGAACCAGCCCCTGACCACCAAACTGGGATCCACCCGCAGGAATTTGCCGACTATCTACAGTCTAAAATATGCCAGACAAATAAGCCCTCAGTACTCATCGCCACACAGGAACCAACTTTTTTTTTATTTTTATAATCTTTATTTATCAATTTTCAAACACAACAATCAGAACATTGCAATAACAAATGGAACAAACTGATCAAAAGGCAGATACAGACAGGTTCATTACCTATTTACCACAAACCTGAGCATCAAGGGCAGGAAGGAAAGGGGAGAGGGGAGAAGACCGCGAATGTCATACCTCCACATTAAGTGCTAGAAACGAATTAGCATTATTCCAATTTAAGGGTGTCCCATTTTTTCAGTAAACTGCCAAAGGTAGGATTCTGCTTGACATATGTCATCTCACAGGAGCGATGATAGCAAACTAAATTCCACCAGTATGCCACGTTCAAGGTACTGAAAGTCTTCCAATGGCTCATAATGGCCTTCAATGCCAGACTTAACATTAAATCGAACATCGCGAACTGCTGCCTTTGGAGATTTGGCACATCCGCCAGGGATTTATAAATAACTATCTGAAAAGTTAAGGGCGTGTCGATCCAGCATAACCTCTGCACACACTGCCATACCCCTTGCCAGTAGACCGATAACTGCGGACAGTAGTAGAGCATGTGCGCCAGGGTCCCCACTTCCGAGCCGCAAGACCAACAGCGATCATCCTCCTGTGCTTGCCATTTGGAAATCTTGACCGGGGTCAAATATGCGCGGTGCGCCATAAAATACAACATCTGCGTAAGCGAGGCAGACCTCGATATCCTTATCTGGGACCCCCAAAAGAAAGTCCACTTTTCCGGGGTTGATAGGGGTCCAACTTCAGTTTCCCATATCAACCGAGCACCTCTGGGGTTGCGACCACCCACTGATCTGAGGAGCTCCACAAACTTCGATATCAGCCCAGTTCCTAACCTGAGCTCTTGAACCCGAAGATAGGGCGGTTGTCCACCAACACTATGTAACAGTGTCACCCCTGCTGTACTCAAGCAGTGCCGCAGCTGACCCCACTGGAACAAGCATTTGTAGGGAAGTTGGAATTCCAGTTGCAGTTCTGCAAAGGTTTTATATCTCCGTTCGCTAAGTAGTTGACCCAGGCAGAAGATACCATGACGCACCCAAGTGGTCCATACAAAACACGTCCCTCCTATCTTAAAACGCTGGTTAAACCAGAGCGGAGTGGCATCTGTAAAGGTCTGCTCGTCTCCCAGAAGCGGTATCACAAGGTTAAAGGCTTGTTGGGTGGCCTGCAGGATCTCATTGCTCGTCTGGGTGTGAGGTACAGCCGCCCCAATACAGTGTCACAGTGGGAGAGGGCCGCTCACCGCAGCCTCTACCAAGAGTCAAATGGGGGCTCCCGTGACGTCCAGCTCCTCCGCCCACCAAGAGTCCTGCTTTAGTATAGCTGCGACGTGATACCAATAGAGATCCGGGAAGTGGACCCCTCCTTGCTTCTTAGGAAGCTTTAGTTTCCAAGCTGCAATACGCGGTGTTTTCTTCTCCCACAGGAAGACCAGTAGCTTTCTCTCCAAGTCCTGGTAGAATTTCTTATCAAATAGCACCGGGATCATACTCAGAATATATGTTAGTTTGGGGACAATAACCATTTTAATAGTTTCTAAGCGTCCCCACCATGTCAAATTCAATGGTGACCATTTTTGGACACATTCTTGCAGGATCTGTTTACAGCGGTCTACGTTGAGAGAGACTGTATCCGCCAAGGTGATACCATAGATGACCCCCAAATATTTAAAAGACGATTTTTCAACTTGGAAGGAGTACCGTCGAAGCATGCCCTCCGAAACTGCAGCCGTAAGTGGTATGCTTATAGTCTTGTCCAAATTTAGCTTATATCCCGATATGCATGCGTATTCCTCAATAATCTGCAAGGTGGCATCCACCGAATTCACATCAAGGAATAATAGGAGATCGTCTGCATAAGCAGACACCTTGCAATGATAGCCTTCTAACGGCATTCCCATTATACTGGACATCTGTCGTATTTTAAGAAGCAGAGGCTCCAGGGCCAGGTTGAACAGCAGGGGGGACAGAGGGCATCCCTGCCGAGTACCTCTTGTAAGTAGGAACTCCTGCGAAGTAGTACCATTCGCCGCTACCCGGGCCACCGGCCTGGCATATAACAGTTGAACACTCTTCAGGAAACTGTCGGGGACCCCCATCCAGCGCATGGTTTGGAGTAGATAGGAAAATTCGACCCTGTCGAACGCCTTCTCTGCATCTAACGCAAGGCCCACTATTGGCAGATCCACCTGCTGCGCTTTCCGGAGAACATGGGCTAGTAGACGACCATTATCTACCGTGGATCTCCCTGGCATGAATCCGCATTGGTCAGGATGTATAAGTGTCCCCAGGACCTTGGCCAATCGATTAGCCAGGATCTTGGCGTATATTTTGTAATCTGCATTCAACAGGGAGATAGGTCTATAATTCTCCACTTTTTCGGGTCTCTCCCCGGCTTGGGGTGTATCACTATCGTCGCAGCTGCCAGTGAACCTACAGCTGGACATTCCTCTCTCACCCCCGCGTAGTAAAACAGCAGCTCTGGTATCAGCTGGTCTGAAAATGCCTCATAAAATTCCACTGGTAATCCATCCGGGCCACTTGCTTTGCCTTTGGCTAGCTGCTTGAGGGCGGTGCGTATCTCCTTACATGTGATCGCTGCTGCAAGGAGCTGTTGCTGCTGTTTCGTGAGCTGGGGACCCTCGACGGAGGAGACGAAAGTGGAGAACACTGACTCGTCACATGAGACTTCGGATTGATATAACTTGGAGTAGAAGGTTTCACAGAGCGCTAGGATCTCCTCGTCTGATACTTTTAACACTCCCGCAGAATCTTTCAAACCGGCAATCCGGGTCACCACGCGCTTCGTTTTTAATGTGTTCGCAAGCAAAGAGCTCGCCCGGTTACTATCATGATAACATCTCCCCTGCTGCATTTTGAGAGATTCAATAACTTCAGCTTGCAAGAGAGCATTGTATTGGGCCCGGAGCCTCTGCAATCGCAAAAGGACTGTCGGATCTGCCCGCCGGGCCAGGAGTCGTTCACCCGCTCGGATTTCCACCTCTAGCTCCGTCCTTCTCTTTACCTCCACTTTGTGCTTCCGAATCTTGTAGGCTGTCATGTGCCCTCGGGCACTAGCCTTAAAGGCCTCCCACCAGGCCCACGTTGAGGTATCCCCATATCGATTAATTTCAAAGTATTCTGAAATAGCTTCCTTCATGGCGGTACGGAATTCCTCATCTGCTAACCAGGACTTCTCAAAAAAGAACCGCTTTTGAGATTGTTTTTCAGGGCCCACACTGAAGTCTATGAGAACCGCAGAGTGATCGGAAACTGTTCTAGGGAGCATACTTGTGCCCACAACCTTAGGTAGCAGCGTCTTGGAAGTTAGGAAGTAATCAATTCGGGTTTGTGTGTTGTGAGGTAGAGAATAAAAAGAGTACTCTTTGTCATTAGGAGAGAAGAGTCTCCAGGGGTCAAGTAGCCCAAGCAATTCCTTCATATTCAATAGCTCCTGAGACGACTGAGGCTTGTGTTGTGGCTTATAAGGAGTTCTATCCAGGAGAGGGTCAGGTATAAGGTTAAAGTCGCCCCCTAGAATAATTTGTGAGGACCCGGTGCCTAAAAGCTCCTGGAGGACCTGGATGAAAAACTGTGGGTCATCAGTGTTGGGTCCATATATCGTCATGAAGGTGTAGGGGTCTCCACTGAGTTGCGCTGTCACCCTAGCCCAGCGCCCTGCTGGGTCAATCTTGGTCTCTTTCACTGTTAATGGGAGGGCTTTCCTAACAAGTATGATGACCCCTCCTTTCCTCTTAAGGGCTGGTGCGGAGAGGATATTCTGGTATGTCCTGTCCGCCACTTTGTAAGACTCAGAGAGGGACAGATGGGTCTCTTGTAAATATGTAACATCTGCGCTTTGATGCTTACAGTAAGTTAGGATTTTCTTCCTCTTGGCAGGGTTGGTGATGCCTTTGACATTTAGGGACAAAACCCGCACTCTGCGATTAGCCATATTTGGCCCTACTGGGATATATGAGGATGACATTCACGGTCAACTGCCCCAGGGATAAGATAACAACATTTCTTAATTTTACGACTATACACCCTGGCTGTATTGTGCCATAAACTAGTGTAACTTGCCCGGCGAGGCCCCAACCGCCCATCTAAGCCCAACCAACCCCCTCCCAACATTAAGTGATGGAAAAAGAAAAGGACAAACCAGCCACATTCTTTGAGCCTGATTAGGCAACAGGCATCCCACAATACAAAACACATGCACCTGCTGCATACAGTTTTCACTTAAGGATTATGTACTAGCATAATTACTTTTAGTGAACCCAACATCTACCCATACCAACATTTTCGAACTAGGAGAGCTGGAGACTAAGACAGTAAGCTCCCTCAGAATCGCAGCCTACCACAAAAGTAGCACTACAACGCTACAGCTGACACATCAGAGTCTTCATCTTCTCTCAAGACCCCACCTCCATCCGAACTCGATCTTGCAGAAATGACCCTCCGTAAAGGTGTGGGTACTATTATCCAGGGTCACCCTCATGCTAGCGGGATAAAAAAGTCCAAAACGTGCCTGCAGTTGCTGCAACATAGGCCTGCAGGCCAAGAGTTCCTTCCGACGCTGGGCCGTCAGCTTGCTGAGGTCTGGGAAGAAGGCGATTCTCTGCCCGTCCAGTTGCAAATTTTGTCTCCGCTTCACTGCCTGCATGATCTGCAAGACGTGCTGGTACCGAAGTACTTTCACGACAAACGGACGGGGCCGCAGGGTATGAGGAGACGGGTGCGACGGGACTCGATGCGCACGCTCCAACTCTAGGGGCTGCTCGAAGGTAATTCCCAGGATCTCCGGTATAAATTTCTCAAGGTAGGTAATAGGGTCTGACCCCTCCTGGCCCTCTGGGACACCCAGGATTCGAATATTACTTCTCCTGGCTCTGTTTGACTGATCTTCGACGTGCACTTCAAGAGCCGTGACCCTCTTAACCAGCGGGCCTATCTGCGCAAGTACTGAGGACTGCCTGTCCACCTCGGCCTCCACGTCGTCTAGGCGCTTGGTCAGGTCTCCCAGACGCTCTCTTACCTCATGTAAGTCCTCTTGGACCTGCGTTAGAGTTCCGGAGTTAGTGGTGACAATTTCTTTCACGGACCGCAGTTCTTGCAATATCTCCCGCACCCCTTCCGTCGTGACTTTATCGGGCGCCATTTTCTGAGGGGAGGCGAGCTCCTGTTTGGCACGCTTATTCGACTGCCCCGATGCTTGCTGAAAATCTAGTCTGGCCGGTTTTAAAGCGGACATCTCTCCGTAGTTCCCTCTATCGCGAATTTGTATTTCCAAGGGTACCCGCTGCCTATCTCAGCTCCGGATTCTATAATGTTGAGAGGGAGCTCCGATCTAAGCGGCCATCTTCGTCCACGGCAGACTCCGCCCCCCGGAACCAACTTTTTCAATGCCCCTGACAATCTTCTCCACCCCAACCAGGAAGCACATCGAAGACACAATCGCTACAATCAATACCTCCACGGCGCAAACTGACCCCTGTCTGGCCTTCTGGATAAAGGAGTTACGCTGCAATTTTAGCCCATTCGTAGCCAGGCTTATGAACCTATCCTTCACGACTGGCTCGTTCCCTACATCCCTCAAACACACATCCATCAGACCTCTGCTGAAAAACAGCAAGCTCGACCCCCAGAAGGTGGACTCATACAGACCTATATCCAGTATACCACTACTGGCTAAGATAATTGAAAAAGAAGTCCAAAGACAAATACAAGACCACATCGAAACTGCTGCTCCACTAGACTTCTGCCAACATGGATTCAGGGAGTCCCATGGCGTTGAAACGCTCCTTACCACCCTCTTCAGTAACATAATTGCCGGAATTGACAACATCCGTCAAGGGTTTGTCCTCATCTTTCTGGACATTGCTGCAGCTTTCGACTCAGTAAGCCATGAGCTTCTCCTTGGGCAGCTAAAGGAGAAGGGTATCTGTAACACGGCTCTAGACTGGTGCAAATCTTATCTGTCTGAAAGGTGGCAGCACGTACGATCCGGAACATCAACATCAGAACCGTTCCACCAGAGGCAGGGCGTTCCACAAGGGTCCTCCCTCTCAGCCCTGATGTTCAACATTTACATGCAGCCCATCTGTAATATTTATTTATTTATTTATTTAGACAGTTTTTGTATACCGCCTTATCCTTCAATCAAAGCGGTCACGACACAATTGGGGGATACATTTAACACGTGGGGATATGAGACACATACACTAATACTTACAGGGAACATGGGCTATGGAGGGTTAAGTGGCTTGCCCAAGACCACAAGGAGCATCTGTGGGACTAGAAACCCCAGTCCTTCCGGCCCAAGGTTGCTGTCCTCTAGTTGGATTTGAACCCCCGACCTTCCGGCCTGAAGTACCTTGCCCCAACCACTAGGCTACTCCTCCCTCCATATCATCAGATCTTTCAATGTCAACTGCTTAATATATGCTGATGATGTGCTGCTCTACATTCCGTTCTCTACAGAGCAACTAGACCTCTCCCCACTGACAGATTGCTTCAACGCAGTATCCGACTGGCTCCAGTCCCAAAATCTCCGAATTCAACACAAGAAAATGGAGGCACTCTTCATTACAAGGAACCAAAATTTCACACCGCCACCCCACTTAAAGGTTAAGGAAGCAGAGCTACAAACAAAATCCACAATCCGATACCTTGGCGTAACATTAGACCAATGCCTGGACATGAAAGTGCACATAAGCAACACAGTAAGGGCAATCTACCATTAAGATCCGGACACTCAGACATTTATGCACCCTGCTAGAGCCGGAGGACTTCCAGTCAATTTATCAGGCATTGGTCATACCGCACTTTGATTATGCGAATGCTATTTTACAAGGCCTCTCACAATCCACCTTGAACCCTCTACAGCTCGCGATGAACGGCAAGAGTGCTACACGGGGCCTCGAGGAGCGACCAGGTGACGCCCATCCTGAAACAACTCCACTGGCTCCCTATAAATGGCAGGCTCACTTTCAAGACCTTACTGCTGATCTTCAAGGCCATCAATGGGCTCTCCTCCTCGCTAACAGACCTCATCCACACCATCTCCCCAAATAGATCCAGAACATAAGAACATAAGATATGCCATACTGGGTCAGACCAAGGTCCTTCAAGCCCAGTATTCTGTTTCCAACAGTGGCCAATCTAGGTAATACGTACCTAGCAGTTTCCCCAAGGGACACAAGTTCCACAATGCTTGTATTGGTTCAAGCATTGATATCCTGGGTCCCTTCTTAATAATGGTTTATGGACCTTTCCTCCAGGAACTTGTCCAAACCTTTTTTAAACCCAGCTACACTAACAGCCTTTACTACATCCTCCGGTAACAAATTCCAGAGTTTGATTACACGTTGAGTGAAAAAATATTTTCTTTTATTAGTCTTAAATAGTTTACCCTGTAGCTTCATTGCATGTCCCCTAGTCTTTCTATACTCTGATAAGGTAAACAATCGATCTACGTTTACCCGTTCCACTCCGTTCATTAATTTATAGACTTCTATCATATCTCCCCTCAGCCGTCTCTTTTCCAGGTTAAAGAGCACCAACCATTTTAGCCTTTCTTCATAGGAGTATCCTTCCATCCCCTTTACCATTTTGGTGGTTCTTCTCTGAACCTTTTCTAAAATCGCTATATCCTTTTTAAGATACGGCGACCAGAATTGCAAACAATATTCAAGGTGCGGTCTCACCATGGAACGATATAGAGGCATTATAATATCTTTTGTTTTATTTTCTATTCCTTTCCTTATCATACCTAGCATTCTATTTGCTCTCTTGGCCGCCGCTGCACACTGGGCCGAGGGTTTTAACATGGTATCCACGACGCCGCCTAAATCTTTTTTCCTGGGTGGTGGTTCCTAATGTGGAACCTTGCATCCTGTAACCATAGTTTGGGTTGTTCTTCCCTAGGTGCATAACCTTGCACTTATCCACATTAAATTTCATCTGCCATTTTGATGCCCAGTCTTCCAATTTATCAAGATCCTCTTGCAATTTTCCACAATCCTCTTGGGTTTTAACAACTTTAAATAGTTTTGTGTCATCTGCAAATTTGATAACCCCACTCGTTATTCCACTTTCCAGGTCATTTATGAATATGTCAAAAAGCAGCGGACCCAGCACAGATCCCTGGGGTACACTGCAGCAATAAATACACTAGTAAGCCCGAAGGCATTAACCCAATGCATCCAAACAACAGCAAACAGAGCCTTTAGATTCTACGCCCCAAGATACTGGAACACACTCCCACCCGGTATCCGGGCAATCACCGACTTAACCCAGTTTAGGGCGGCACTAAAGCATCACCTCTTCCTCAAATACTACCCAGACAACAACGCGGCAAGCCGCCCCCCCCTAGAGAATATAGCCATACCAACATTCCCAGCAAGCTATCCATGACCATCGAGTAATGCTTAACATGTACTGTCTCGACGCCTGTATGTAAATAGTTACCCCCATGTTATCCAAGTTTCTATTCCTGTTCTCTGTAAACACAGAACAGCTTGATGTTCTGTGTATATTTCAGTTTTCATGTAAACCGCACTGATGTCGAATAGCGCGGTATAAAAGAAATATAAATAAATAAATAAAATAAATATTGAGTGTAGCAAAATTCAGCCAGTCTCTATATAACTTCCACGAATAAGCTAGGCAAGCAAATCAACAGGCTTAACTTTCATTTACTTTAAAAGCTTCTATACCGCAGATGCTATATGATTTCTGTAGTTTATATTAAAACACAAACAATAAAATACAAGTTAAAATAAAAAATCAACAACATAATAATAAAGGGAAAATAAAGATCAACTAAAAGCTTTCTTGAAATAGAATGCCTTCACCTTTTTCCTGAAGTTGAGGTAATCTGGGAGAATACGAAGCTCAGACGAGGCGGAGAAAGATCATTCCAGAGAAGGGGGCCAAATATAGAAACCCAACGATTCGAAACACAAACGCCATAGCCAGATAGAGGAGCGGGATACTTTTACTATCCAAACCCTCCATCTTAATTTATTTATTTATTTATTTATTTATTTAACAATTCTTTTATACCGCGCTATTATAATCAGTGCGGTGTACAATAGAACAAGAACATACTACAATGCATACAGGTAACATTGAGTTTTACATTGAACAGGGAAATTCAATAATAGGACAACCGGGGGAACTATGTACAGAATAACTTAATGGTATATACAGTAATATCAAACTCGATTGGATGTTACAATGTGGTTTACTAATAAGACTAGAGAGAAAGGTTGACTTGCTAGCCCTTTTCAGGTTGTATTGAGGTGGTAGTTTTGTTAGTGACTAGGTTGACTTCTGGGTAGCATTTTGTAAACAGGTGGTATTTCAATGTTTTTCTGAATAGGATTAGGTTTTTGATAGCACGGATTTCGTGAGGTAGTGCATTCCAGTTTAGAGGAGCAAATAAGGAGAAGGCCCTGTTGGAGGTGGCCTTAGTACACTTCGTTATTATCTTCGGGACAATTAAGGTGTTCATTGATGTGGTTCTCCTTTTTCTGTTTTCCAGGGTGCCATGGATAAGCTTGCTGATTGGTGTAGGGGGGTAGTTATTTAGTGCCTTGAAAGTAAGGACTAAAGACTTATACTGGATTCTGGCATGTAATGGTAACCAATGCAGTTCTTTCATGATGGGTGTTATATGGTCAGATCTTGATGAGCCGGAGAGGACTCTGGCGGCTGTATTCATGGCTAGGCGGAGCGGGTTTAACGTTGATTGAGGGAGGCCATGTAGGATGATGTTGGCAAAATCCAGGTGTGGGAGGACTAATGCTTGGAAGGTTGTTCGGAAGTCTGTGGGTTCTAGTAGGGAGCGGAGGTGATGTAGCGATTTGATCTTATAATATACGTTTTTTGTGATGTTCTTGATATGAGTTGTCATATCCAAGTGCTGATCCAATGTGATGCCGAGGTAACGGATGGTAGCTTTTGATTTCAACTCTATGTTGTTGACGCGTAGTGATGGAGGCGGTATGAAATTACGGTTCCTTGTGACAAAAAGAACGTCGGTTTTGCTGTGGTTTATCCGAAGGTTTTGTGATAGCAACCATTCAGCTACAGCCTCAAAACATTTGATTATTGGGGAGAATACTGGATGTTCAATTGTGAACGGCATATATAGGAGGATGTCGTCTGCGTAAGCGAGACATTGTACATTAAAGGATCTGATCAAGTCACATATCGGCTGCATGTAGATATTAAACATTAGTGCCGATAAGGACGATCCTTGAGGTACACCCTGTGATTGCAGGAATGGTTCTGAGGATGCGTGGCCTGTTTTTACTTGTTGCCACCTGTTAGATAGGTAGGATTTACACCACTCGAGTGCTGTGCTTTGAATCCCCTTATCTTTCAAGCGTTGTAGGAGTATATCATGACTCACAGAGTCGAAAGCAGCGGAGATGTCCAGGAAGATGAGGACGAAACCCTGTTGTATGTTGTTTATTCCTGTCACTAGAACATTGAATAGTGTTGTAAGGACTGTGTCAACTCCATGTGCTTCCCTGAAGCCATGTTGCGATGGATCTAGTGGTGCTTCAGTGTCAATATGATGTTGGATTTGTTGTTGGGCGGCCTTCTCAATGATTTTTGCAAGCTGAGGGATGCTCGAGATAGGTCTGAAGGAATCAACCTTGGATGGATCCAGTCTATTATTCTTCAGTAGGGGCTTGATGGAAGTGTGTTTTAGGCTCTGTGGGAATGAACCTGATGAGAAAGACTGGTTCAGTATTTTGCTCAATATTTGACTGAGGTCATGTCGCATGTCCTTGATCCAGCTGGCTGGACACGGGTCATTAGGAGCTGTACTGGGGTTGATTGAGGCAATAATGTTCACAACCTCGCTATTTGATACATAGGGGCAAGAACCTCCCAAGGGACATTCAAAGGGACATCCACACCCTTTTCAATACTTTAAATATCAACACCACCAACTTGAACAATCTATAAAACTCAAAAGGCAACAAGTGGAGCATCTGCAAAGAGGGGCTAATAAGATCCTGATTTATTAGTAGTAGTAGTAATATTTAGTGCCTGTTAATAAACGAGCAGCTGCATTCTGTACCCTCTGCAATGGTTTCAAATATGACTTGGGAAGGCCAAATAAAATTGTGCTGCAATAATCCATTGGATTGTACAACAGTCCAAAAATCATCAGATGGAAGGATGTATTTCAATCGCCTAACAAGGTGCAACTTTAAAAAAGATCACTTAATTTCCCTAATGTGAGGACGGAAGGATAACTGGGAGTCGAGAAGGATGTCTAGATAATGTACCTGTTCTGAAAAAGCAATTTGATGAGAGCCAATGGAAACATCTGGTAATTGAAAATTATAATTATGAATTACTAGCAGTCTAATTTTAGCAATTTTAGATCAAGGCCATGAGCCTATAGGAAACATGACACCTGAGGCCATCAGGAAGAATCCCTAAAACAGAATGAATATCTTTACAAAAGGGAAGCAAGCACAATGTCATCAGCATACAGGCGACACTGAACCTGTAAAGACTGCAACAAGCGGCACTGCAGAGAAATATAAATATTAAATAACAATGCTGCTGGTGAAGGGCCCTGAGGAAACCACTCTGATGATCTATTCCCAACAAACACTTTTTGCTCCCTGCCGGAAAGATAAAACTGAAACCACTCCAGGTCAGACTTATCTAATATATATACAGAAGCAGCACTGTGGTCACTATTTAAATGACGGCCACTGCTGAATATACAAATAAAGCACCATCACCGGCAGTTTCACTTACCCAGTACCTCGAGCTGCTTGTTTCTTAGCTAAACTTCAAACTCCCTCCCCTTCGTGTTCCAGATAGAGGAGACATTAATAAGGCACTTGCATGTCAAAATTATTAACTGAGGAACTGAAAATGTTGTGAGAGCAAAACCTTCCTTCCCCATATGAAGTGCGAGTCAAACTGTGCTGGAAAGTTCCCACGTAGATGCGTTCTGGAGCTTACCCTGATCCACAGGTATAGGGGGGACATCCTTCGCCGCTGGCGATATACAAATGATCTGATTGCCCAAAACTTTTCCTTCAACCTCTGTGAGATTTCCGATGGCACAGGTGACACCCGCGGAGAGGTCCGGCACCTCGCTGACTAGGAGACTGAGCTGAAGCAGAGGAGGGAGAGAGAGAGAGAGAGGTGAGACTGGGCTGACCGGAATCAGATTGTCAGTACAATCTAAGAGCAGAAAGCTAAAGGCACTGGGTTTTCTTTCACAGCAGTGTAGTTAGTGGGGCCATTAGTGGCCTGCACCAGCTGCACTTGATGCCTGTAGTGCAAATGCAACTAACACAACTGCAGTGGGCGGCGTTAGTTGCACCTGTGGCTGGTTAGCTGCATTATGCATGGGGTTCCTGTGCTAATGGCAGGGCTGTACACATGTACACATCCCCCCTGCAGTTAGTTAGAAGCCCTGCGCTGCTAATGCGTCCCATATGCACGTTACCAGTGTGAGGCTTAATAAACCTGCACCTTAATGCTCAGCATTCTCCATTTATCCAGAAGCAGGTGCCACACAGGCATCTTCACGCATGCGCGCTCCCTGCCACACCCCAGACTACACACAGCCCAAGCTTCTCTCACACAGATACACTGACCCACCACAGAGCACCACCACTGTACCCCAACCCTGCTCTGCTGGCAACGCAAAGGAACTGACAGAATCATCCAGGCTCACCACCAAATCTTCCAGCAAGGCAACCAAAAGTTCTGGGCACAGCGGTATGTGGAGATCTCCCTGGGACCACAGATATAGCTCCAAATGACAGCAACCCTTAGGCACTATTGACCTGGGCTGGATTTGAATAGCCAGCCTAAAAGCTCTGTACTGCTGCCCACTCTCTGATCTTAATGTGGGGTGGGGGGAGCTCTTTTCCTGCAGTCATAGATAATATTTGGGACTCTAGATGGTTCCCGTCCCTTTGCAGTTTCTGCTGAGTATATTGCCAATAAGCAAGAGAATCTGCACTTTTCCTGCAGTGATGCACCAGGATGGATGTCTGTTTGCTTTCCCTCAGCAGCCGTTATAATAAAATACAGTGATAACACGGCCCCTCGTGGCTCCTGCTTCTCCCAGTTCCTCTTACAATCCATAAAAATAAGCTGTAGGGAAACAACTGTGCTAATAACATGGAACATCAGTAAAACAAAGAAAGCGAGAGCCAGGGAGACAGGAAGAAATGGGAAGAACACTCAACGATAAAGAAATCCAGACAAATCTATTCCTGCTTCAGATGCAACAAGGACAACAAGGGTTACTCCACAGATCAGATTTCACACACTAGATGTAACAGAAAAAAGGATTCAAGAAAATAAGCATCAAATGTCACTAAATGCAGGGAACAGGCGATGGGTAGAAAGCCCTGGAAGACAAACCAGCTGGGTGTGAAATACGCCTCGATTCCAAGTCTGAACCGTAGCAGAGACCCTTGTGTGCAGCCTTCTGGGACCTTGGTCACCTACAGTTCTGCTTTTGTAGGAGGCTCCATACCATCAAGGACAAGTTGAATCATGGTTTGACCCCTGGTGCGCCCATGGACATTTACAGGGCAATCCCGCTTTGTGCGACCCTGGGCCATCTGGACGTCCAAACATCCAGATGGCCAGGGGATACACCTGATTCTGCAGGAGCAGAATCGCAGCACAGTGGCTGGATGTCGAGGGAGTGGCCCAATTCTGGCATCCAGCCACAAGCTCGGCTAACTCAGTCAGGCTCCCGAATGGAGCCACAGTGCATGGCGACCCGTCACCATGGCACCGTGGCTCCATTCAGGAGCCCTGATCGCTGGCCGCTGTCGAAAACCTCTTTCCCACAGCCCAACCCAGATCCGGTCTCCCATGGCCAGGATTGGGCTACAGGGATGCTCCTGCACCCCTCACCTGTCTGTCATTGCCAGCCACCACTGTCACCCCACGTCCAAGGGGACTTATTCCACCTCTGAGGTGGAATAAGTCCCCCATCTAACAGGCTGAGCCCTGACATACAGAATCGGCCTTGAATGTCAGGGATCACGGCCTGCCCAAGCCCCACCCTCGCTCCACATCCAGACCGCCCCTTCCCACCCCTGTACAGCACCACTGTACATAGAGGGAGGCATTGCACTGGAATCTGCAGGGAGAAGAATAGCAGGGATGTACATCCAGACAGGAGCAGGGATGTACATCCCCACTATTCATGGATCAGAATGACCCCCTTAACTTATTTTCCAAAGAATCATAGGAGTTGCAGCTCCAGAGGTGTGGGGTGGGGGTGGGGGGGATAACCAGGACTAGCTTAGCCTATTCAGCTGATTTTAAGACAATTCTGAGCCATATCTGGTATCTTCTGATGGCAAGCATTTTCGTAGCTAGTGGCTGAGCTGGTTTCAGTGTGGTACCTACCGGGAGGCTGTGCTCAGACACAGAGATGCTGCTGGGCTGCACAAGTGCTCTCACACACTGCTCGATGGATGCAGCAAAGCGATGGAGCTCGCTTGCACGCTCACACTTATCTCTCCGAGAGCACCTGATAACAAAAATGATTAGAGTTACGCAGATGTCTAGTCATGCCTCTTACTGAACAAGAACAGCACTACAGATGTTTAGCAAAAGGGCTCTGAGGAAAGACGTGCCGCTTAGCATGTTAGAAATGCCGTGCAAGGCCCCTTATGCCATCAGAGGTATGAAGCACCTCAGACTTTCACATCAGAGGTGCTCTATTATGACTAGGGCTTTCTGAAAGTTGAATTCTAAAGCCACAAGATGTCCCCCCCCCCTCCATCCCCACCTCCTGCTATAGAAATGGTCCAGCTGTACGGAGGCAAACACTGAGCAAAGAGAGAGGAAGGGAGGAAGGAAAGGGGGGCTTTTGGACCACCCAGAAATTTGATTCGTCAAATGTGGTCCTGCTCATTTTTATAAGGAGACCTGCGAGCCTGTCTTTATGAGAAGGTGTGGGTGGAAGACCAGAGGGAGGGGGGGGGGAGGGCTGGGCTTGGGCAATTCTGAGATTTGTGCCGTCACCAGGCTGAGCTGAATGAGGAAACACTGGCACATGGCCTGGCTCCAGCACACAGCCTCTTTCCAGCAGAGCCCAGCTGCAGCCTGGCATAAATCAGGGCCCTGCCAGTTCTTCGGCACTCTTGGACAGAGATGGCATATTTACTAGCAAGCTGACATCTGCGACCATATCCATTCCCCTCTTATGACCTCTGATGGTTATATAATGAAGTCCGCTGTAAAGCCTGATAAAAGAACTCATGTCTTTTGACTAGGTGTCTCTAGCTCTGGGCATTCAAGGTTTCCAAAGCAGATATTCCTGCAGTGGTATGAGGGAAGACCCGATGTAAACAGCAGGAACTCGCTAACAGGGATGCAGATCCCATCAGGGAAGGGCAAGCTACACGAGCAAGGTGGCATTGCTTGGCAGGAAACAGAGAGAAGACTAAAATAAGAGCAGAGCATGACCCGGGCTAAATCACCATTTGGAAGTCTATTTTAACATGCTAATGGGTTCAAGGAGGTGCTGTGGGCTGTGAGACAATCAGTGCAGACTGAGGATTTCACTCCTCTCTCTCAGTCTGCATATCAGTGAGATGCTACACAAGATAAAGCTTTTCTCTCCGTTTCTGGATCCAGTGGACTTCAATATTTATGCTGTCAAGTGGAAGAATTATTGAAGTCTATTTGAATTGATAAGTTGGCAGGAAAGCCAGGTCTCTCCAGGAATACTTAAGTCGCTGACCCTCCGAAACAGCTGTCTTTATCATGCTATTTATGACAGCCCGTGCCGAAACTGTGCTGGGGTAGGTGCGTGTGTATCTACCACTCCTGCTAAGGCTGGATTTCTTCTGTGCTGGAGGGAGAGGGAGGAACTGTCAAGTCAAGATTTAGAAGTCTTTTAAAATTCAATATTATTTTTAACTCTGATGATTTTTCTCAGCATTGATCAGAGGGCTTCCACCTGCCTCCTTGTCTCAGGACTCCTCGTTGTCCTGGATGGTCCAGTCCTGGGTCATATCACCCTCAGGCCACTGAACATACAGCGCTTTCTCCAGCAGACTGGGAATACTCTTGTTTGCTTGTGTGGGCAATTGATCTGGAAGCTGCTTGGTTGCCAATCTCAGTGTCTGTTTATCTATCCTCTGTGGCTGCAGCACAAACAAAGCGTCCTGACCTCCCACCTCCCCCAGAAGCAAGTAAAGCAGGTCCATCTGGCCAAAATGAAATCTGGCTTTGAGTCAAGAGATAAAGACTGGGGCACAGCAACGGCAGCTGTTCAGTGCATCTTAACAAATACGGCAGCAACGCCGTGAGACGCATTCAATTATTTACAGCTTGAGACAAGGCCGAAAACAACTTATCCAAGGCTGCTGGAAGACTGCCGCCGCAGCTGATAACAGGGAACTAGGGGGACTGACTTCATGGGGAAATGCTGAATCGGGGGTGGGGGGCCCTGCCCTGGAAGGATCTGCTGCCACGTCCCCTGAACAAACACCTTGCAACCAACTCATATGACCTTGGGCAAAGGCTCACTCTCTCTATGTCATGTCTCTGTCTCTAGATATAATTGGGAAATAATATAAATGACATGATTTCATCCGCCGTTGAAAGTGCGGCAATGTACAGGCTAAGGTGAAGATTCATCTACCCTAGTGTGGTCCTAACACACAGCTGATACTGGGGAAAGATATCATGGCAATGCCACCGAGCAAGAACCTGCTTGTAAGAAAATGTTTGGACTTTTCTTACGTCTAAGAGGCTGAGAAGTGACTGCCAAGTGACTTGACCAATGTTACCCACAGAGTCAACGGCAGAGCTGGAATAAGAACCAAGGAGTCCAGCCGCTCTAGCACCTGTCATTTTTTTCTGCATGAACAGTAAACCTGCCGGTGTGTCCTTTAGCTGAGCCTTGAAGACATGTGGAGCATGCATGCGGATACATGAGCAAGTGTGTGTGTGTGAATATACAATACGTATATAAATAAAATTAGGTACATTTTCAGTAACTCGTCTGGAGAAAAATACAAAAATGTATAATCTAGGCGTTTCGAATGATTCCTAGGTTCAGTGGTGCCGTATGTATAGCTCGTATCGCTGAATGTCCTAGCATAAAATCTGTGTAGAAGCGTGGAATATCTGTGCAGAAGCGTGGAATATCTGTGTAGAAGCGTGGAATATCTGTGCAGAAGCGTGGAATATCTGTGTAGATGCGTGGAATATCTGTGCAGAAGCGTGGAATATCTGTGTAGAAGCGTGGAATATCTGTGCAGAAGCGTGGAATATCTGTGTAGATGCGTGGAATATCTGTGTAGAAGCGTGGAATATCTGTGCAGAAGCGTGGAATATCTGTGTAGATGCGTGGAATATCTGTGTAGAAGCGTGGAATATCTGTGCAGAAGCGTGGAATATCTGTGTAGAAGCGTGGAATATCTGTGCAGAAGCGTGGAATATCTGTGTAGATGCGTGGAATATCTGTGTAGAAGCGTGGAATATCTGTGCAGAAGCGTGGAATATCTGTGCAGAAGCGTGGAATATCTGTGTAGATGCGTGGAATATCTGTGTAGAAGCGTGGAATATCTGTGCAGAAGCGTGGAATATCTGTGCAGAAGCATGGAATATCTGTGTAGATGCGTGGAATATCTGTGTAGAAGCGTGGAATATCTGTGCAGAAGCGTGGAATATCTGTGTAGAAGCGTGGAATATCTGTGCAGAAGCGTGGAATATCTGTGCAGAAGCGTGGAATATCTGTGTAGATGCGTGGAATATCTGTGTAGAAGCGTGGAATATCTGTGCTGCAGATGGCTCGGACGGTCCAGGTTATACCTGCTTTTCCCATGTACAAGTCAAATCTATTTGGGGCTGAAAATCAGGGCCCATATGTATAAATCCCAATGGATTTGCAGCCCTATCTCTGGAACGCCCAACCCACCCTCCCTGCTCTACATATAAAGGAATATTCCTGGAACCTATACATGCCTATACTGACTTGAAATTATATACAGACAGATATAGGTAATATAGATATAAATAGCTTCTTTAACCAAAATGTATTCCAAAGACAGAATTCCAAAGTGAAGGGCAAGTCAAGGTCAAAAACAGACATTTCAAATGCAGGGTCCGATTTACACGTTACCCTCAGGGAGATATAGGCACAAAGAGTACTTTCATTTTTAAAATGTATTTTTCCTTCAGAAAAATCCCCATCCCTGCTTTTCATTTAGAAAAAGCAGGTTGGCAGGTCTGCATATATGCTATGTGACTCAGCTGCTGGGAGCTTCCTGAATTCCAGCCCTAGTCCGGAAAAGCAGAACCAAATCTCCTGCCTTACAGGAAGCAGACTGAGCCCTTTCCAGGACCTTTCCAGCACTCTGCTTCTGCACAGACTCTAGAACAACCAGCACCGTTCACCTCCGGATGCTCAGTCCTGTGGAGGATTCCTTCTGAAGGCTCCCTGCAGGAAAGGTTTCAGCTTTTCCAAGTCACGGCTATCTTCCTGGTTGCAACAAAAGACTGACAAGATTAAAGTGAATTTGCCCAGATTAAAAAAAGATTTTTGCTCATCTGCTAGTATGAATTTGTGCTCTGCCTTAGGTATATGTTCTGGGATTCCCACAGAACGCAATGAATGTGGGGAAGTTAAAAAGAAGAAAGCCTGGGCCACTGTTTCTTTGGAAGCACTAGCCATGTGACCACTGCACTCTCTGTCAGTGGTCTCAATATAGTTTTGTCTGAATCACCAGCTAAAACTCCAGATCCTTCAGACGCCAACCTTATACATACAGAGCACCACTAAGACCCTTTCAGCTAAATTCTGCTTGCTCTCTCCTCATTCAGACCGACAGGCGTAGCCTAATGGTTAGAGCACTGGTTTGGTAACTAAGAGACTCACTGGCACTCCTTGTGACCTTGGGAAAGTCACTTAACCCTTCATTGCTTCAGAAGAAAGGCCTGACTATCTACTTCTGCTCATACTGCCAAGAAAACCCAGGAGCTGCTGGGTCACCAGGAGTCGGCACTGACTCACAGGCACACACTGCATTGTGTTACGTCAGCTGAGGCAGGGAATACAGTACCTGCAGGCAGGAAGCAAACAGTGAAGGACTTACATGTTATGGAGCACACACCAGCCACAATGCGGGTCTCCCGAGGTCAGACACTCTCTGCATGACGTGTACTGCTCACAAGACTCAACCGGGACTCTCCACACCTGAGAAGAGAAAGGAACCAAATCAGTCACCCACCATCTGACTGAGCACTTGCAAAAGAAGCACAGTCCCAGGCTATAGGAGAGCAACAAATTCACGCATTTATCTATTTATTTGTGCTTATTTACCACTTTTCGTGAATCAAAGCGGTTTACAAGGAACTTAAAGTTTAAGGTTTACATTGAACAAGGTTTGATATAGCGCATTTAACAATACAAACAAGATTAACAAGATGAACAAATTTGACAAATTAAACAAAACAAGACAAACTATTATACAGGAAACATAGGTGAGAAGGGATGACGAGGATTTAATGACATACAGTGGTGTGCGAATGTCTGGAATCACTTGTAAATTTGACATTTTTTCAACTTTGTGACGTTATATGTTAATTTCTTTTTCCTCCCAGTGGCTTTTTCTGTGTATCTCATGATAAGTGATACATTTGGCTATTAGAGCCAACTTTTAGTATTGATTTGGCTCTTATTTTCTGAGTTTGTTCCCCATAATTGTCCTGTTGATAGATTTTCTGTGAAAATCGTGTAATGTATATCACTGGCCAACGATATGTTATTGTAAGTATGCTTTAAAATATTATGGACGCACGCCAGGTTTCCTTCAAATTAATGTATGTGGCCTTGAAAAAGGTCGTTTTTATGTGTCAGTGATGGCTCAGTATTTGATGGGCCACCCTTTTCTTCTTGATCACCTGACTGCGCCTTGTCGGCATTGAATGAACCAGTCTGACAAGGTGATCGCTGGTGACAACGCAGTTCCAAGCTGCAATGAGTGACTCAATCAGCTCACGCTTTGATGTTGGATGCCTCTTGGATATTTCCAAGGCCACCTTGTGCCACCGGTTCTCGACTGGATTCAGATCTGGAGAATGGGCAGGCCAGTCCATTGACTTGATGTTGTTCTGCTGCTTCCAGCTGATCACCTGTCTGGAGCGATGGCAGGGTGCATTGTCATCTTGGAACAGGAACTGGCCAGAAAACAACTGGTGTGCTGATGGCACCATGCACTTTTGCAGTATGGTGATGTACTTGGCTCCATTGACTATTCCATCGACGATGCGAAGACGTCCAACACCACTGGCAGCCATGCAGCCCTAGACCATGACCTTCAAAAGATGCTTCACAGTGAGGCTGAGACACTCAGGCTTGAATTCCTCTCCAGGAAATCTTCTCACATAGGTGTGGGCCTGGTTACCAAACAGGCAGAAGGTGCTTTCATCGCTGAATAGCACATTTTTCCACATTTCCCACACTAGGCTACTCCTCCACATTTGGAGTGGAGGAGTAGCCTAGTGGTTGGGGCAAGGTACTTCAGGCCGGAAGGTCGGGGGTTCAAATTCCACTAGAGGACAGCAACCTTGGGCCGGAAGGACTGGGGTTTCTAGTCCCACAGGTGCTCCTTGTGGTCTTGGGCAAGCCACTTAACCCTCCATAGCTCATGTTCCCTGTAAAATAGTTATCTCCAAGTTATCTCCCTGTTCAATGTAATTTCAGTTTGTTCAATGTAAACTGCACTGATGCAGAACAGCGCGGTATATAAGAGAATGTAAATAAATAAATAAATAAATTTCAGTCGACCAGGTTGAGTGCTTTCTCGCCCACACGATCTGGTTGTGTCTTTGTATGTCAGTCATCAGTGGCTTATTCCGTGCTTTGCAGCCCCGGAGATCAAACTGCAGGCACCAGTGACGAACTGTTGATGAGCTGACACTGACCTCACTTTTGTCTGACCACTTTCGAAGTAGCTGAGGAGAGGTCAACTTGCGATTAGTCAGTGAAATGCATCGTAGTGCGTGGTCCTGGCATGATGTTGATGCACGTGGACGACCTGAACGAGGCTTGTCCACCACTGAACCCATTTCTTTCTTCTTCTGTACAATCTTAACAGCGCTCTGACTGCAGCCAACTTTCCTGGCTATCTGATGGCTTGAAAATCCTTCCTCGCTCATAAAGGACACACGAACATGCTCCTCCAACGTCAGGGTCCGAGTCATCTTCATGGTCAATCCAGAAAGCATATGAAATTCAAAAATTCTGCACGTTTTTATAGCTGCCCTGTTGGCTAGATATCTGCATTGTGATTGGTTAGTGAAACCAGCCTCCTGATTGGTCAGAAATAACATGTGCATATTGGATAATCTCGATCCAGTTTTGACGCAGGATCCACAAAAATCGCAGTAGCTATCTCCCAGTGTCTGTAAAGTATTTAAATTGGAAGCAAGGAATGTAAAAAAAGTCAACTCTAATAGACAAATGTATCCCTTTTAACGTGGTAGAAAGATGAATATGCAGGGCTAACGCAAAATTTAAAAAAAAAAAAAGTTAGAAAGTATGAAAAACGCAAAACTCACAAGTGATCCAGACTTTTGCACACCACTGTAATATCTTGAGATCGCAGACTGCTGAGTTCAGTTATAAATTATGTTCGAGAATGAAATAAATTCAACTCTAGGGAGTGAAATAAGAACTTTTGATTATAATGATGTTAATAATTATTGTGGATAGAGACTAATTTGGCAATGAACTGAATTTGTTTGGGGTTGGTCAGATAAGACAGATGCCTTCAGGTGGACATTTAAAAGTATTTATGAGGTTGGCAGTGGCTCGAAAAGGATCATTTTTAAAAAAATCTATGACCCTTACATAGATAATATGGGATGTTTTAAAATCCTTCTCAGTCGTCTTTTCACCAAGCTAACTTGTTTAGCTTTTTTTTTTTTTCATTTAGAAGAAAGATGCTCTGCCCCTTGAGCATTTTTGTCACCCATCTCTGAACTTTTTCTAGTTCAGTTATATCTCTTTTGAAATGAGGCAACCAGAACTGCACACAGTACTCACACCCTGGACCTATAAAGAGGTCTAATGATAACTGAGAATAATTCCTAATATTCCTTTTGCTTTTTCGGCCACTGTGGCTCATGTGCTGAAAGTTTCCACCCCTCTGTCAGAACTTCATGGGTGGAATGCAGGAACCTTTCAGGGTTTATACAGTTTTTGCCTTCCCTACCCAATGCTTTAAGTAAACTCATGACTCTATACTTAAAGCAGAAATCAATCCTTCTCCATTCCCCTTATGGAAAGGGGCAGGCACCATTTGGAAATAAAATTCAGGGTTAGAGAATGCATTCATGATACACAAAACAAGGCTCAAACTGGTTCCACTCTTTTCCACAACAGCCTGCACAATAAGAACTGCCATAGCGGGTCAGACCAAAGGTCTGTCAAGCCTGGTGTGCTGTTTCCAACAGTGGTCAACCCAGGTCACTAGTATCAGACATATCCCAAAGGTAGCCAGTTCCATGCTACTTATCCCCGGGGATAAATTGGTGGAAGCGGGAAGGGCAATAAAAGGTTGGGAACTTCTGCACTAGCAAAAATAATGGGGCCAGATGGTGACTCCAGATAACTAGTTTTCATGCAAAGGTGGACCATCTATAAACATCGCAGGAGACTGCTTCAGCCGTAAAAAATGCCTCCTGAAAGAAGGGCCATGGAACGCACTTTGGCAGTCTGCTTTCTTCAGAGCAAGGTGCTCAGGCCCCACTTCGTTCTTGTCATCATAACCACCTATGGGACTCTCCATCGTCATTATCACTGTCAAAGCAGCATGAGATATTGTACCCTGCATTACTTTGGAGGCCTCACAAGCAAAGAGCAGGCTGCTCCTCTCGGGTTTCTGAGGCCTTCTCTCCATCCTCCCAAACCTGGTGAGTGATGCAGGCATCTGGCTGAAAACTGTGTGTGCTTCATTCACTTCATCCGTCAAAACAAGAGGCTGGCTCTCAGCAGCTGGGAGCTAGGCAGCTGAATAGGATCAGTGTCTGCATCCACAAAGGCCACTTTCACTCAGAGGGTTGCAGGATTAACAGAGCCACTACAGCGAGAAGCCTGGCCCTCCCCACATACCATACCAGGAGCTAAAAACTGCTTTTCCTGGGCCCTCCCCATGATTTTGCTGTTCTTATTCCTAGAAGGGGAACCATTTACTAAAAGCAGTCCAGTCAGGAGCACATAGGGCTCCTTCAGCACTGTGCAATACCATGGGAGCCAGCCTGGTAAACGATCACACTTGCCCTACAGGAATGAAATGTGTTTGAAGTTTATCTCCTTGCAATTGCCCTGGGAGCTGCGATGTTCCTATGCAGAGCCTAAGCCTTCCAACCAATCCTGCTGTTTTCTGCCTTCCTTCCCTAAGCACAGGAGAAATCTCCAAATGCCTGGAGACAGGAGACGGACTAAACTGGGAGCAGCTGGTGTCTTCAACATCACACCCAGGCAAACTAGATGCAAATAAACCTCATTGGCCCTACCTGGACTAATCAGAGGCCACCTTGGCATGTGATCTCATTTATGGAATATGAGATCAGGCCAGTGCACAGAAAACAGGTCCCTACCCCACCCATACTAGGGACTCCTTATTGGAGGTCATTTTTTCGCATGTATATGCTAGTATACACATAAAATTAACTCATGCATAAAAATATGTGCAGTTCTACTTGTACGTGACTTTAGAATAGGCTTGTTCAGGGGAAGAACTTGAGGTGGAGCTGCAATTTACACATGTATTTATAAAATATGCACATGCTTTGCACCCAGCCGTAAACGTCAGTGGCTTCAATCTAGTTGCAATTTCTGCTGCTTTTATGAAGACACATAGGTGACTATATGCTGACGTGGTCCTCACCCATTGGGGACCTGTTATATGAATTACCTTTTCTATTCCCAAAAGGTGGAATTCTGCAACCGAAGGGCCCAGCCTTAGGAGGGTTGACCTGTGCTATGCTTCCGTAGGCCCGGATATACAAGGCGCGCTTTTTCAACTAGTAGCCTCGAGTTGTGGAACTTGCTTCCTTGGGGGCCCTGCCAGCAGACTAATTACCTTATCTTCCATGCGGGAATTAAAGCTTTCTTTTCCAGCAGAAGGCAGCTAATGGGTTGTGTGGCTGCGGGAAAGGACTGTTAGGATGGGATGGGTTCTTCTTCTCAGTTTTTGAGGATTGGTTATAGTTTTGCATTTTGTGTTTTTTTGTGTTCATTTTAACATGTGAAACCACCTATGGTAGAATATCTTCCGATAGGCAATATAGAAGTATGATAAATAAAATCATCAAACCTAGGCATTTCTATGGTTTACAGAGTTGGAAACCATGTAAATGCCCCTAAGCGGGATATTCAGCAGTACCAAGTGGAAAGCATTGGGGTGTGTCAGGGGTGTTCCAGGGGGCAGTACCCAGGGATAACTGTGAAGCAACGATATCCAGCCACTGCCTGGTTACCCTCAGTGGCAAAAATTAGGTGCAGCAAAAGCTAACTTTTGCCACCAAAACTAACCGGGCAATGACAATATCGCCACTTGCCAGTTAGCTTCTCTTCCATGCGGCTCATTGGGGAACATTGGGACAGACCTGGATATCCAAGTTCAACTGGTAGATATGGCCCCAGATTGAATATCCGGGGTTAAAGTTCAGCGGCGATGGCTAGGTGCCTTAGAGGTGCATAGTCATCGCAAGTCAATATCGTGCCCCTTATTTTTCTGCTCATCCGTTTAAAGATATTCAGGGAAATCATCAGAATGTTAATTTTCTTTCCCTAGCTCCTACACACAATTCTCTATCCATTTTCTCTGAACTTAGTCGCCCTATTAATATTAAGCTTACTCTTACTAATTATTCAGATTTATAATAGTTTCAAATCAATTCTTGGAAACACATGGGTGGTTTTATTTACACAGACATTCTGTTTCTTTGTATTTCACCTACTTCACATTAATTTCTCTTGCAGTTTGGAGGGGTGGGGGAATCTTCCTGACATTGCTACATCTCCTTTTTAATTAGGGCCTTGGTATTCTCAGGGCAACAGATTTAAAGATGAGGGAACCAAGTGGCCTTCTTTCATGCAGTTCTTCTATGAGGGTTTAGTATTATTCTCCAAGGAAAACAAATAGCCATAGCGAGGGCCATATTCAAAGCCATTTCCACTGGCACAAAACGTATTTTCCCAATGGAAATGGGAGCTTTGAATATTGCTGAACTCGTCTGCGGGTAACAGTGCATGTGTTGTTTAACAGGGTCTGTCCTTCTACCTGAAATTTCCGGATGCATTCACTGGGGCCAGGGAGAGACTACTACGTGGTTGTTTGATTAATCAATTTGATATGCTTTTTTGTGTCAATACATTACAGGCAGAGAAAGCAGTGTAAATCTCCACAAATGATTATAGCCCAATAAAAAATTAAAGCACCCACAGAATTTGCATCAAACCACCAACTTTTGATTTTATCCCATAATTCTCTAATATGGCAAAAACAACTCCAAGTACATTTTTATATTTTTAGAGGTACAGTATGATATTTATGGTTATGTCAGGAGCAATGCATTCTGGAAGAGTAACTTTATAGAAGGGCGCAATGTAGGTGCTGTCTAATAAAGACAAGTATACAGAACTAAAGTACATGGTAGGGAAAGCGCCTTGAATGTAGACACAGTCACTTATACCTGCAAAATCCACCTGCATCCTGTCCAGACCATGCCCCCAGCTAAGCCAACAGACCGTCTGCACCTTGATGCCAAAGCGTGTACTGTTACGCTGGTCGGTATTTACATGTGGCCACATACGTACAGGATTGATTTTATAAAATTACTTCCTGAGTAACTCATTGCTGATAGAAAAGGACCTTTGGGATTGCTGTCTACTCTACTGCATCACCACAGGCCCCGTCATTCCCCCTCTCTAATCTTTTCCATATCCCTCAATATTAAATATCTAATATATGTAAGTTGGGATGACAGACTCCATGCTTCTGGGAAACCTGCGACCTACAGAACACTTTCCATGGTAACATGGGACAGCACGGTACGGAAACATGTGCTAAGAATTATTCTGTTTACCTAAGATCCAATATTTCATTCAGTCCCACCAAGTCAAATCTTCATCTGCATCACCTACCCCAGAAACAGAGTGCAAGATCGCCTCCAAACCCTGCTGTGCTACACCTGTCTCTCAGCTGATCCAGGAGCCGTTCTGAAGGGTACAAAGGAGCTTGTCTGATCCTGAGGCCAGAATATGGGCAGAAGGAAAAGTGGCTTTGGCCCTGCGGCACTGCTATCTTCCCTGTTCTTGGGACACCTCAGGGATGGGGAGGTGGAAGACTGGAGGCCGTTACTAAGTTAAGCTCTTGCCATTGTCTCCTGGATGCGGTACGTGTGTTAACAGTCCCCTCCCCCCCCATCAGTTAATGCCATTCCCTGGATGCCTGACCTCTCACACATCGTGCCACTCATATCAGCTGGCACTTAGACAGTTTGCTAGGATGCATTATGCAGGAATTTCCCTCCCAACTCTTCTTTCTCCGCATGTTCCAGCTGGGATGAGCGACATCTCACAACAAGGCGGTGCAGAGCTAGGGAAGAGCCAAAGAGAAGAAAAGAACAAAAGGATAAAAAACTAAAGTGACAGAATAAGAGAGATAACAAAGAGTAAGTGAAGATAAGATGAAAAGAAATGACAAAAGTAGAGAATGAAGACATAGAAAACAGTGGATTTTAGTGGGGATGTTTTGCACATAGTCCCTTCCACTTCCTTCATGAGAGACAGGCAGGAGGAAGAGAAAAGCACAAAAATAAATAAAATGCAGAGGTAAAGAAGAAAAGGCAAGAAAGGAAGAAGATATTGCTGATCTGTGCAGTTTCCATATCTAGCTGCAGCGGCACCAACCTGAGCCTGGTAAATGTGTTGGACATGCCAACTGGCACCAGCCCAAACCATTGAAGATTACTTTTCTCAAGCCCAAAGTATTCAGATGAAGCACTGCTCTGTCCACCTAACCCCAAACACTTGGGTTACTTCTTTTGGGCAGAGAATTTTTATTTTTATTTGTTTAGATTTTAGATTACATCTTTTCCCTGGCAGCCCATGGTGAGTTACATTCAAGAACAGTAGGTATTTCCCACATTAATTCAAGTTAAGCACATACTTGGTAACTAGGCCTCACTGAGAATCAATATGCCTTGTGTTATTTAGTATGTGTTAAATTACGTTAACACACATTAGCAAACAAGGCTCTGGTTGTACCCAAGGCAACAGAGGGTGACGTGACTTGCCCAAGGTCACAAGAAGCATCGGTGGGTTTCAATCCTGGTTTCCTTGGTTCTCAGACCATTAATGTTAGAGGAGTTTGTCTCACCAACGCCGTCCCTGACAGCAGACTGACGGCATTGTGGCAGGACAATGTTTCTTCTGTTTTTCTAGCTACAGGTGATACACGTCATGTGTGGTTTTTCTGAGAAATTGTGAGCAGTCAACCCCCCCCACGCCTCGACCAGAGAAAGCCCTCAGCACTCTAGTCTCTAAACCATAGTTGCAGCAGTAGCGGAAGGAACTGGATTCTTTGCAGTACCTTTCACGCAAACCGCATCCCAGAAGCAGCCTGCCAACCAGGATATGCTTCAAAAGGCACCAGGCACAGGCTAGGGAAGAGGACAAAAAGGCAGAAACCAGCCCAAACCCACTTTCTCTTCAATAACACATTCAACCTCTGATATACCTGTGTACAAGTGGAGGGACGTCACTGGCAAGGGGGAAAGTGGAATGCACAATTCGGAAACTTTCAACTCGTTCCTTCTATACAACCCCCCCCCCCCCCCCATGGAGTTCATCCTTGAGATCATTAGCGGCTATTCCCATCTCCTTTTGTCCTGTTTCCGATACCAATGGGAAATAGTTTTATTAGGGCACTTAAGAGGCTGCATTTTCACTCAATGGTCACACTAGCACGGGCAGCTCTTTAGATTAGATTTCTGCTTAGACCTGGGGAGGGAGTGATGCCGGGCGCAAAGTAAGCGGGGAACTGGTAATTTTATTTGCTCAAGGCAGTAGAGTACACACAAGGACAACAATAAACAGGCAGAGACGACTTAACCACTAGGCAGACCAGGTAATTGCCTGAGGAAGGATGAGTCATTTTCAAATAGCCTAAATACCTGGGAAATGGCTTCTTAGAAATCACCCTCCTAATATGTATATATATAAAATATGAAAAGAAAGTCTCACATTTGAAAATATGATGTCCAGTTAAGCATTTTTACAGGACTGTTTTGAGAGAAGTGGTGCTGGGGTGCTCATGATGTTTCAGGGGGTGGGAGTGGGAGGCATTGGCTAGGGGGATTTACACTTAATTAAGGGAAGTACAAGGCTGAAGGTTCAACAAAGGGGCCTAACAGCCTGCAATGGTCCTGCCTACTAGGAACCTACATTTTTTGAGGTTGGATTTTCCTCGGCATATTGCCTACCCTACCTGTACCTATGGTTAACATACAGAAGCTCTGCTACATGCAACTAATTATTCATTTGATTCCCAGTAATTAAATGATAAAGAGTCATTACTGTTTTCTCAGGGCTGCCTAATCTGCTCTACTTTTCTTTCTTATCAATGGAGACGTTCTAAATACTCTAATTTTGGGAAGAACCTTTTCAGTGAGCACGGTGATAAAAGAAAATGTAAGAATATAAGAACCGAAAACTCAAGTTTCCAGGATTTCTTATAGGTACTGACGCAGCATCTGACCTTTGCCCTTGATGCTAACCCAAAGTACATCCCCTAAGAACCACTATGCATCCAGGAGGACCACCGGGGCCAGTGCAGTTCAAAGAGGAAATCTATTTTTAATGACTCTGGAGAGAACAGTTCAGTTACTTAGTAATTCACTGTAATTAAAGCTTTATATCACTCAGTGAACGGAGGCAGGGAATTGATGAACTTTTCAACCAGCGTTTTCCATTCATGTAACTATCGGGCGCCTACCCTACAGGACTAGTGCAATAACAACAAGAATAAAGAATAAACATTAGAAGCACTAAAGGTCAAAGATCATTGGCTCCTGTCAAGAAAAATTCAACCCATTATTCCATGTCTGTGCACGGCATGACACTTTAGGGACTGCGGCAGAAAGAAAAATCATTTTCTTTGGCACTAAAACAAAATCCAAGTCTTGTCACATGTCAGGGACACTAGGATGCCTATGGAGTCAGTGGCCTAGAATTCCAAATTAAGACCGTTAGCCTAGACTTGACTTTCAAAAAACACTGTTCTCAAAGGTCAGGCACAGATTTCCAAAAACTAAACAGTTCTGTCAACTGAAGGCCACTTTCCCGTCAGATGCTGTTCCGTTCTCGGTTATCCAGTACCAAACCTACTAATGCAGAACTGGAACCTTTTGACGGCACCTTCTTTCCACCTCTCCATCTGCTTCCATGAACTTTAATCACTGTCACACTTACAAAATATTAGCATTACTTAACCAAGATGCTGAAATCTCATCCTGATCTCTTATAAAATGACAAGATTGCCTCTTTTGTGGTCCACCAGAAATGCTGATTTTCCAGAGGGAGGCAGTTTGATAAAATCCCGTGGGTTTGGTTGTGTGTATATTTCCCGATGTATCTAAGCAGACCGAGGCCCGACAGGAGTTCTTAGCTTTACGGCCTCGAGTCCTTTCACTCGGGAGAACCTGGCTCTTGAAATTTCCTTTGTTATGTTACATAAGCTTTGAGGGGCAGAATTTTCATTTTGCTGAACCCAAACAGCTCTTAGAGCTAGTTGTTTCTAAGGAGGGACATCTGGGGGCTTGTGTGTGTGTGTGTGTGTGTGTGTGGTGGGGGGGGGGGGGGGTCCATAGTGTGCGTTCTGCTGGCAGGGCTGGCCTTACAGCTTTCTTTGTTAAAATGTTATTTCCTATTTTTACTTGTGGTTTCCTCCCTCACTATATTGTGGTCTATTGGAATGAAGGCTTTATATATTTCTTATATTTGGTTGCTTGTTATCTATTTTGTTTTTTTATTGCCTGAATTGTTATTTGAAATCTTGAGAAACATAAAATTAAAAAACAACGTCCCGTGTAGTTAATGCGTGCTTTTCTGCGCATATTTCCTGCCTGTTTTGTAAAGCTTCATGCTCGCTTCAGCAGCGCATATGCTAAAATAAACTAGGCATGCACCTGACTTTATAAAATAGAGGCGTAGGTGTTCAAAAAGGCGCGTTAAAATCTAGGCACAATGACTTACACTGGCATAATGGCTGGTATAAATGCCCACAACTAAATTCGTCAGGAATGCATGGGAATGATAGTATTAATGTTACACACGTACTTGTGTGCTCCACCCACCTGAACGCCCAGGTGCAAGTACACGCCACTGGCCCTATGCATGTACTTACAGAATATCAAACGACTATTGCATGCGCATAACAGCCCGTTTACGTACATAAATCACTAACATACCATGCCTTACGCATGTAGATGGCATGCAATGTTCTGTGCCGCCTCATAAACGAAACTTACCTCATAATGGAATGGGGCAGAAGACAAAGCCCAAACATTCTACAGACCTCACAATGCCATAATAGTGATAGACTCGGGGAACTTGAAAACTCAGAGGCAAAAGAGCTCACCACTGAGGGCATCATAGAGCTGCTCTCACTACAGGTGATGTTATAGAGCACAGACATACAGTACACGCATGCTCACCAGCACAGAAAAACCGACAGCGAGGCTTCCCTATAAGTTAGGGATAATGGATTGCCAAATTATTTCAATTACAACCCAGTAGTAAATTTACACGAGTCCTATTAACTTTGGTCACACTGAAATACATCAGGGATGTGCATTCATTCATTAGCGCACATTTGGGACCCCTTTAATGCTCAGCGCACAGAACCTGCAGCCACAGCCCATTTTATTCCTATGGGCATGGTGGCCGATAGTGCACCCTAGTGTTTACTAGCATGTGCTACACCTTAGTAAAGCAGAACCTTAAAACTTCTAGGGAATAATTTCATAAGGGGATGCTTACTTTTACATATGAAAGCGGGTATCTAAAAGGGATATTTTAGTCATCTGTGTGGGTGAATGGTCTCTTAGGAAACCGTGCCCAATGAAAAAGCATACTTTCACTACGACATGCATAGAATTGGAATTAAGCGGGCTGCGCAACTATGTGCGTAGATTAGAAAATACTATATATTTGTGTGCATATTTGCAAAATGTAGCTGCGGTCATTGATAGCAGCAGCTCTAGGGCTGGTTAAATGATTACGCCTACATTAGTATTTTATAAAGAAAAGCAGGCACCCTCCTTATAAGCATAAAATAGATGTATTTTGGCAGCTTTAAAACTAGGAGCCCTGTTATAAAATTACCCTTTTAACGCATGCAAAATGGAGTTAATATGCCCTCTAGGCTACAGATTAATGTGCTTAGAAATTCTAATATGCATTAAGTTAAAACAAAGTAAACCCAAAAAACTCCTGAAAATCATGGAAAAAACCCGAACAAGCTAGTTTTGGCCTAAGCACATCCCTAAAATACATCCTCACTATTGGCATTCTGACTTCTGGGTTTCACACAAGATCAAGTTGAAACGCAAACTGCTGCCCAACCAGGTCCAGCAGTGCTTCACAAACCAGTTGGGACCTCTGGGACACCCCTAGATATTATGGAATTCATGTGCTTTTTTCAGATTTGTTTTTCTCTCATTAATCCATTTATAGATAAAGTTCGAGTCAAAACACATACAAGGTGGTATACAATAACTCCGACAGTTCATTCTAACAGTCAACTTCTGTTTGTCAATATTAACTTGCTTTTAATAGGAGAGATTATCCTAGGAGTTTGGCTGGTCACAGACATCCTGATATTTCTGAGCAGGAAATGCAGGCAAAAGCATTTCATCAGTCTCAGAACTTTCCAGCATAGACAGTAAATTGAATAAGCTCAAGAATATTCAGACATCACAATTTTGTAATACGGATATGTTTCTGGCTATGAAGTCTCAAATTTCAGTGGCAACCCAAAGGATTCGTTTTTCTGTTTTTAAATAGCTTCAGTCCCCCCCTCCTTTTCTTCTTTCTCATAAACTCCCAGTGAAAGACAAAGGCAATTTCTGGCTCTGTAATACAAAAGGGAAAGTCATAATACCAACACCACTTTGTGGCTTTTCACAGGGGACGTATCATAGCTAGTGATTACTGCATCAATTAAGCCTTCGAATACTGTGAGAAGAGCGTCTGTGTTATATTTTTACAAGGCATGGAGTGACGTTTTTAGAAGCATGCACCTATTTCCAAAAGGGCCAACCTGATGCAGATGCCAAAGCTCTTCCAGGAGTCATAACACTTTATTGCACATAACATTTACATCAGAATTTCAGCCGCATAAAGACAATAATTGGAGTGGAGTAGCAGCCTAAGAATGGTTTCAGCAGCAGACTAAAAACCGGGGAAGCCAAGTTCAAATCCAATTACTGCTCCTTGTGGTCTTGGGCAAGTCACTTGACACTGCATTACCTCAGGCAAAAACTTAAATTGTACACCCTCAGGGGGGACAGGAAACTACCCACAGTACTTAAAAGTAACTTGCCTTGAGCATCTAAGAAAGGCAAGTGCTAAATTCATTTCCCTTTCTCTTTCCCAGTTATGCAAAGGGGACGGCTATTTTTATATTCTGTAAAGTTGTACAGAGGATTCTTTACAAGCTTGCGTTTTTGTATGGGATACGTATGTGCTCCTTATATATCAAACACTTCGATAAAAAGAAACACAAAGATTTTCAGAAAGAAATGAAACATTGGACCAAAGGAGCAGGAAACACGGGGCTGATCTAATGGCTTCTTTGAGTTGAGGATCGAGTCCATTCTTGCCTCTCAGGTTTACAGAGGTGGGGGAGGGAAGCTGGAGGAAGAAAATGGTTGCCACATGCTGGCCAACATCTTACAGCCTGAGTTAAGGGATAGAGTCAGGGAAAGAAAGGACTAAGAGGTCACGTCTTCTATAAATGATGAAATGCAGGACGAATGGAGGAGATTTTTCCGAAGAGATGCGTTAGCTGCATGTCAGGACTTCGAGGTATTTATCCTGATGCTCCCAAGCAAGTCTTCATTCAACATCTCCAGAGGCAACTCTGTATAAAATCTTGATCCTGAACACGTCAAGCCAGATCAGATGTAGGTTGAACCAGATTCCCCTTTCTCTTCCATACAGCACAGAGACTAGGACAGGTAGCAAGAGATGGAAAAATGGAACTGAGAAAATGAACAAAGAAACATGATAAAGAATGACATGACGCAATGCCAGAATCATGTCGTCAAGAAACCCAAATTTTATTCCCGCAACCATCACTCATCTACAGAAGCTCATTCTTTCAGATACTCATTTTGGTACAAAAGGATAGGGAAAAGTTGTTTCTTGAATACAAGGCAGAAGGTTTAGCAAACTGATGCAGTAGGTTACTTGCCTTACCAACCTTCGATGTTCCTGCAGTTTCTTCAGGAGTCAATTGATTGCTGTCTTATAGATTTGGAAGCTCAAAATTCACTCCTCTGAAAGCCTTGTAGCATAAACCGCGATAGTCTCAGGAATCAAACACACCAGAGCAGAAACAATGGAAGCTCTTGAAGTGAAAAGATATATTTATGGCCAGATGAGATGGCAGATGTTACATTTTTTCCCTAACACACTGGACCACAGCAACCGCTATTCTGAGTCACATAAAAATGGGCCTTGCCCTGCCGACTTTCTGTTATTGGTACAGTTTTAAAGCCAGAGGAGAAAGAAAGACAATCGCAGAACTCAGAGATTTCCAACATGCAGCAAGACAGGACAAGGAAAAGTACTACAATGACACTTGCAAGGAAATAGAAGCAGAAACTATTAGAGGAAGAACAAGATCGGCTTTCCTAAAGCTACGAGAGTTAAAGAAAAAGTTCCAGCCTCGAATTGGAATGTTACAAGATGCTCAAGGTTCCATGTTGAATGATGCTGAGAAGATCAAGAAAAGGTGGAAGGAATATACAGAGTTTTTATATGATAAAGATCAAGTGGACCAACAGCCGTTTCAACCTGTACCTTATGATCGGGAACCATTGGTGATGAAAGAAGAAGTTGAAGCAGCACTGAAAGCCTTATCAAAGAACAAAGCACCAGGCATTGATAGCATTCCCATAGAAGTATTACAGCAATCTGATGCAGCTGTTACCATACTTACAAGGCTCTGCCAAGAAATATGGAAGACAACATCATGGCCAACTGACTGGAAAAGATCTGTGTTTATACCAATGCTAAAGAAAGGTGATCCAACTGACTGTGGAAATTATCGAACAATCGCTCTGATCCCACATGTCAGAAAGATTCTACTGAAGATTATTCAAAAGAGACTACAACCATAACTGGAACAAGAACTACCTGAAGTGTAAGCAGGGTTCAGGAAAGGGCGAGGAACGAGAGATATCATTGCAGATGTGAGATGGATCCTTAAAAAGACTAAAGAATACCAAAAGGATATCTATTTGTGATTTATCGACTATAGCAAGGCTTTCGACTGTGTAAACCATGAGAAACTCTGGGCCACATTAAGAAGCATGGATATACCAGAACACCTGATCGTTCTCTTGCGCAATCTGTACATTGATCAAGAAGCAACAGTTCGAAAGGAACAAGGAGAAACAGAATGGTTTAAAATAAGCAAAGGTGTAAGACAAGGCTGCATACTTTCCCCCTACCTGTTTAATTTATATGCAGAACAAATCATCAGAGAAGCAGGATTGTATGAAGACAACAGAGGTGTGAAGATTGGTGGAAGACTCATCAACAACCTTCGCTATGCTGATGATACTATATTACTGGCTGAAAGTGAAGATGATCTGAAACATTTGCTTCTCACAATCAAAGAACATAGTCTCAAAATGGGCCTGCACCTTAATGTAAAGAAGACAAAGATCATGACAACTGGCATAATCAACAGGTTCATCGTTGAAGGAGAAGAAATTGAAGTTGTGAACAACTTTAACCTACTTGGATCAACTATCAATAAAGAAGCAACAAGCAGACAAGAAATCAGACGGCGCATTGCTCTTGGCAGAATGGCTATGAAAGACCTAGATAAGATTCTCAAGAGCAGAGATGTCTCTCTCCATACAAAGATTCGACTTGTTCAAGCCGTGGTATTTTCAATAACATCATATGGATATGAAAGCTGGACAGTGAAAAAGGCAGGAAGAAAATTGATGCCTTTGAATTATGGTGCTGGCGGCGAATACTGTGTATACCATGGACTGCCCGAAGAACAAACCAGTCGGTACTAGAGGAGATCAAACCTAAGCTTTCTTTAGAAGCTCAGATGACAAGACTTCGACTTTCATACTTTGGACACATCATGCGAAGAGAGAGATCATTAGAGAAAGACATCATGCTTGGCAAGATAGAAGGTCAACGCAAAAGAGGAAGGCCAGCAATGAGATGGATCGATACAATAACAGCAGCTACGGGTACCAGTCTGTCAACAATGAGCCACCTGACTGAAGACCAAACACAATTTAGGATAGCTATCCAGAGGGTCGCCATGAGTCGACTCCGACTCGACGGCACTTAACAACAACAAACAACCACCCGACTGCACTCATTCTGTACGTGTTTTTCCAAGAACCACTCTTTAGCCCCTGGCTGTATTAGTCATAGTTTAAGAAATACCTGCACGCCAAATATACTTTTCTAGCACTCTGTGGCTGTAATGAGGAGCGAGACAGAAGAGCTTTGAAAATTCTTCTGCAGACTTGTCCAGTACATGCAAAGGCTGGGCCGGTGCTAGGATTTTTGGCATCCTTCTGCAGTATATAGACTGGCGTGCGCCCGTCCTCATTATTATTGCCTCCTTTATCCTAAAACGCCTTTCTGAACTCTTTTCACGTGATGCTAGCATTTCTCCTTCAAATCCAGTGTTGCAAGCAAACTGCAGCGAAAGTAGAAATGCATAGCCAGAATAAAAGTAACTACTGAGCAGTAAATACTTAACATCATATGAACAGGCTGTGACAGTCGAAGAGCATGCTAAATTTTAAATATGGATCAAAAGAAAAGCATTCAGCTGTATGGACAGCTCAGAACTATTTTACTCATTGAAAAAATATGCAGGAGAAATAGTTTTTTTACAGAATATAGGAATCAGCAATATGATAACTATGCATCAATGCATATCTAGAAACTATAAGCAAAACTGGCATAATGTTAATGCAAAGAATAGTCACAACATAATGTTATTGCTGTCTTCCTACAGTGACAGACCTAACATACTGCTGTTTTAAGCCATGTGTTAAACAGGCTTCAACTTCCAACCAGTAGGTAACAAGCTGTAGGGCTGTGAAATAGGCCAACTGTAGACCAGTATGTCATTACATTGCTGTAAAATAAAAAAATATACTCACTATATATTTGGTATGGAGAAGCAACCTAGTGAAGACCAAGAGACCAGAGTTAGATTCCCACTGGTACTCACTGTGACCTTGGGCAAGTCACTTTACTCTCCACTGCCTTGGAAAAAAGGACTGGCAATCTACTTCTAGTCATACCTCGCCAAGAAAACCCAGGGGCTTCTGGATCACCAGGAGTCAGCACTGACTCAACGGCTTGTATTACTGTGCCCAGGCAATTCACTTTTAATAAACTGGACCAGGAAACCCAGGCATTAGTGTCCATAAAATATGCCAAAGCAATCTGATTACTATTTTTCACTAAAATGTTTTTCTGTGCTATGCTTTGATAAGAAACAGCCTTCTGCAGACTCCCAAGCGTGAAAGTCACATCCCTAAACAGCCAACTGATATTGCAAAAGATTACCATTTAGGGCCATCCTGATACCGCATTGCTAAAACAGCTTCCATAGCTCCACTGGGATTGCCTCCCCAATAAATCCTTGCTTTCTCCTTGGTGAATCGCAGGAATGTTTTCATTTCTTGACTGAGCCTCTGTTATGGTGGCTTTCTCTCGCTCTAACTTCACTTACTACTGGCAATCATGCAGTCCATGTACTGGCAAGTAGGATGTGAGGCTGGAGCAAGAGAAGATGACAATAACCAGGGAATAAGATCCACGCTTTTTCTATTACTCCTAGGTTTTCAGGATTTCATTCTCAAAATTATACTTTCCTCCAGAGTGAGGCAAAAGAGAGAGAACTCTCACACGCAGGCATCTGCATTATTGGCAGAAACTAACATAATGGCTCAGCGCAAGCAGCATGGGTGCAACTAATGCCACTTCAAGCACGGTAATTGCAAGGGGATGTACCTGGCCCCTCCTGCAATTAGCCTACAGCCCCATGCTGGCAACGCAGCCCATACACATTACCAGCACAGAGCTTAGTAAACATGCCACTAAATGTGCCAAACGAGAGGGGTTTGTCAACTCCAACATATCTCCTCAAACTACACACTGGACCAGCAGAGTGTTAATGCAAATATATATTAATACTATGCCGAGTCAGTGCGCAGTTCAGTTCATGGTTCAGTTACATGTAACCATTACACCTTGTTCATTGTATAAAAGTTGAGTTCAGTGTAAACCACTTTGATATCATGAAAAGCAGTATAGAAGAAACTTAAAAAAAAACCCCAAATGTAAATATATTATGCAAAAAAAACAAAGGAAATGCAAGATGCTCACACACTAAGGAACTAAAAGAAAAAGCAAGAACCACAGCACAGTTTATAACAGCAAATTAGAAAATTATAACTCATTTTATTTTGTTGTTATAAACTGCGTTTTGTTTCTTGCTTTTTCTTTTTTGAACATATATTCTGCAACCACAGAAACCTACCTTAACAATGTAAGCAGAACAGAACTAGGGCATTCACCCATAGAACTCAATATATATATATATATATATATATATATATAAAATCTGAATCTGGTCATCTCAGTAACAACAGCATAAAGTACCAGGCATATTCTGAAATAATACAAAGCCCTACAGAAGTCACCGAGGATCTACAGAGCAAATCTACCATACCACAGCATACCAGTACTATCTTCCAAAATTCACACAATAAGGAGCCTACCCAGAAAAAAGCAGCACTGTAAATATTACAGCAGATCCTAGAACATCCAACACCTATTCAAAAAGCTGAACAAATCAGATCCCTACATACAAACTCCATAGAAACATGACAGCAGGCATTTGAAAGCGGGTTGAAGTGTGATAACTAAGTGTGCCAGGAAAGCTGACTGGGGTAGATGGCGGGTGGAGGTGTGCTCTAGGTGATCCCCGAGTCGGGGGAGAACAATACATTCTGTCAGTTTAGAGATGAAAGGCAAGACTGAGATAGGATGATAATTTGAAGGAATAGTGAGGTCCAAGTTTGGGCCTCTAGGAATAGGTTGAATCACTGCCTTTTTCTAGTAGGTAGGGAGACTGCCAGATCAAAGACTGGTTGTGATAATAGGATAATAGGCAGCAGGCCTAGTAACTGCTCAGCCAACCATGCCGAAGGGATGGGGTCTAATGCACAGGCTGTTATTCTTACCATGGACACTACTCTACTCAAGGATGCATCTATTACTGGGGCGAATTCTGACCATATGTGCATGGGGCAATGTGTGAAAATGGTTGGGAATTTAGGGGATAAGAAAAGGGAAGGGGATGGCAGGTTTAGTCTGATAGAGTTGATTTTGTCCATGAAAAATTGGACTAAGGAGTCTGCTGAGGGGCCCAACCAAGCTGAAATAGATGGCTTGGAGGACAGTGAAAATAGTTGGGAGGCAATAGCAAAAAGTGTCTTTGGTCATGTGCTGTTTTTCCCACTAAAGAGGAATAGTACATCGTCTTTGCATTTGTTGTTCTGGGAATGATAGGAGGTGTGGCAAGGGCAAAAGGAGGCATGGCAAGGGTGGAAGGAGGCGTGGCAAGGCGGAAGGAGGCGTGGCAAGGGCAGAAGGAGGCGTGGCAAGGGCGGAAGGAGGCATGGCAAGGGCGGAAGGAGGCGTGGCAAGGGCTTTTGGTTGTTTAGAACTTCTCCACTGTCTTTCGGCAGCTCTAAGTTGTCATTTTATCAAGTGAAAGTTGGAAAGATATCAAGAGTAAGAGGTTTTCTGGGGAACGAGACTTTTGCAGCCCAAATGCAGGACCCTGCATTTTTTAGCGTTAAATCTCAGCTGCCAAATTCTCAATCATTCTTCAAGCTTTACTGCTACTAATTTTTATAGCGCTACAAGGTGTATGCAGCGCTATACGTATTGATGTAAGACACAGTCCCTGATCATCAGAGCTTACAATATAATCAAGACAAAATGCATAGTGAAACTGGGGACTAGGATATGGTAAGATACACATAAGTGGTGGACAAGAGAATGAGGAGCATCAAGATCCAAAAGCAGCGTCTTAAAGCTGGGTTTTTAGCCTGGATTTGAATAGGGCCAGAGAAGGAGCCCAACACACAGACTCAGGCAGTTTATTCCAGGGAGATGGAATGAACGAAGTCTGGAGTTGGCTGTGGCAGAGAAGGACACCGATAAAAGGGATCTGCCAGAGAAGCAGAGCTCCTGAGGAGGGGTGTAGAGTGAGATAAGATAAAATATAAAGATAGCACACAGTCCGATCACTAAATTGAAATAAAATTATTTTTCTACCTTTTTGATGTCTGACCATTTCATTCTCTGATCACACTGGTCCCAATCTGAAGTTTCTGCTTTCCTCAGTCTTCTTTTAGCTCTCTTTCTATGGTCTCAACTCCATCTGCCATTTCATGTCTCCCCTTTTGTTCTTTTCACTTCTTTCCATCTTGGATATTGATCTTTTCCCTTAAACTTTCCTCCATTTATTTTTCCTATCTCAGATTTCATTAATCCTTCTTACTAGTCAGTCCTCAATCCCCCCACCCTCACCACCACTTTTCTATCCTCATCCCAGCCCTCCCATTCTCCACCTCTTCTTCCCTGATCAATTATTCCCCCGTCTTTTGTTCATTCTCTCTCTCCCCTACATGTTTAGCATCTCTCCATCTACCCCTTGCAGTGTCTCTCCCCTCTCTCTCACACTCTTTCCCATCATCCAGCATCTCTGCGCCGTCTCTCTCCCTATCCCTTGTGTCCAGCATCTCTCCTGTCTCCATACCATCCCCTCCCTATTACTCTGATGTCCAGTGTCTCTTCTGATCCTATTTACCCCATATCCATCTTCACCCCTTTCTCTCCCTATTGCCTCATGTCATGCATCCCCCCCCCCCCCCATTATCCCCATGTCTGGCATCTCCCCTCTATCTCCCTCTGTTCCACTCCCCATGACCAATATCTTCCCATAGTCTCCCTATAACTCCCCCCCCCCCATATTTAGCATCACCACTCCATCTCAAATGTTTCTACTCCTTGATTCTCCCTATGCCTGTTCACCCTAGGTCTCCTTCCCATGTCCAGTATCTCCCCTTCATCTCTCTAGCCCTGCCCTCCCATCTAGCATGTCCTCTTTGGTGTCCTATTCACTGCTGCATATAGTAATTCCCCTCTGTCTTCCTGTCCCACTCCATGTCAAGCAGCCCCTCCACCTACCAATGCCCCCCAATGTCCAGCATCTCCCATGTTTTCCTATGATACCCCCCTATGTCCAACATCTCTCATCTCCATTTCTCCTCCATCTCCCTATGCCTCCTCTTTGTCCACTATCTGTCTCCCTAGCCCTCCTGACCCATGTCCAGTATCTTCCCTCCACCCTCCCACCTCTCTTCTGCTGCACCCAACTCTCTGTTCTCCTTCCTAGACTTTGTCCCTTCTCACTCCCCCTTTGCATTCTTACCCTGTGTCTTTTGTTCTCGCCCCATCTTCCTTTCCCTAAAGCACTGTCCCTTTAAATGTATCCTAACTTCTCTGCATCTCTGTCCAGCCCCCAACTCTAACTGCCCTTACACTGCAACCTCCAGGGTTTTGCAGCAGGCACCATCAGCAGAATTGCGCAAGACCGTGAATGCAGCTGAGAACGGAAGAGCCTGCTCGCAGGACACGCTTATCCCATGGGCATACTTGTGCAAAACTGTGCTTGTCGTTTTGCTTGGGGGGGGGGGCAGTTACTGATGGCGCCCCTCTGATATCAGTGCTCCCTAGCTATGCTTATCCAGCTTTCTGGGTAGTGCCAGTCCTGTGCAAAGTTAACGGTGGTCGACCACTGCCCACAATGACTGAAAAGTCACCAAGAGTAAAGCTTATAGATCAACAGTTTCAGAACTTTTTTGTTGTTAGGGGGTGAAAGTTGTGTTTATGAGAAAAGTATGCAGTGTGCAACAGTGGCCAAGAGAGCAAACAGAATGTTAGGTATCATAAGGAAAGGAATGGAGAATAAAACAAAGCATAATATAAAGCCTCTGTATCATTCCATGGTGCGACCACAGCTTGAATATTGTGCATTTCTGGTCGCTGTATCTTAAAAAGGATATAACGTTATTAAAAAAGGTACAGAGAAGAGCCATCAAAATGGTAAAGGGGATGGAAGGATACCCCATGAAGAGAGGCTAAAAAGGTTAGGGCTCTTCAACCTGGAGGCTGAGGGAAGATATGATAGAGGTCTGTAAATTAATGGAGTGGAACGGGGATGCCAGCAGCGAGACTGCGCTCCTCCCGCCAACCACAAAGCTCCCCCGATTCGGGGTAGAGCGCCTGAGCGGGAAGCCGTCCCGCTCAGAGGCTCCTGCCTAATCGGGGCAGTGGGAGACCGATAAAGCAGCGTCCCAGCCGGAGACACCAGCAGCGAGACCGTGCTCCTCCCGCCGACCACAAAGCTCCCCCGATCTTGGGTAGAGCGCCTGAGCGGGAAGCCGTCCTGCTCAGAGGCTCCTGCCCAATCGGGGCAGTGGGAGACGGATAAAGCAGCATCCCAGCAGGGCGCGCCCACACCTGAGGGCCTCGCCAGAGGGCCCTTTGGCATGGCCCTTGGGCGCGGCCACAGGAGCAATCACAGCCACAACTCCAAAAAGGGCCCAACAAGAGATCGACAGCGACAGCGTCAGACCACAGGACAAGACCCTGGGAGCAAAGAAAAATGCCAAGAGCTACAAAACACCTTAAAGTAAGTCCATCCGAACTCAACATGGCTGCAACCATATACCTGCCTACATGACTCCTTCTAACCCAACTCCTCAGTCAGCACACAGCCACCCACTACCCACCCACAAACACCCTATGGCTAACAATGACCCTACTGACCTACACCCCTCTAGAGCACACAACCTGGAACGCACACAAGAAAGACAAGCATAACAAACAATCCAACCCCAAGACCAACTCACACGCGAACCTAAAAAAAGACTCCAGAGCAGTAAACACTCCAAACGCCATCTCCATAGAGCTCATCAACACCAGATCCATACGAAACAAAATAAACATGCTTGCAGAGCACATAGAAGATCAGCAACCCGACATCCTCTGCATCACTGAAACATGGCTCACCCCCACTGACAATGTACTCCTTAATCAATTAGGAGGAGGGTTTTGATCATCGCAAAGAACAGCCTAAAGCTCAAGTTCCGAAGCTCCTCAAACACAGACTAATGCAAAACAATCATTGTGGAAAACAAACAGATGGCCCTGTGCCTCATTTACAGAGCTCCCCATGCTCCAACAGTCAAGCTAGCCTCCACGCTAGAGGCTGTGTGGGCAGTCAACACTAACCACAAGCCACGACTACTATTGGGAGACTTCAATCTCAAATCTGCTACCATCAAGGATACAGAAACCTTCCTACAAGCTATGGACTCCCTACAATACACTCAACTGATCAACACTCCCACACACAGACACGGATCATCACCAGGCCTCATATTCGCCTCCAACTACCTACTCAACAGAGGTGGCATATCAACACCCACGGTGACACCGGTACCTTGGTCAGACCACCACAGAATTAAAATAGAAATTGTGCCACAAGGGGGAAAACACAACGAGCTGCAAGACATCCCACCCATGCAAAGAAGATTCAAAAGCTTCGACAAGGACCAATTTCTACAGGACACTCTACCCCACCTGAACCCTGAAACAGAGGATTTAGATGAGCAAGTCAGCAAATGGAACAGTGTCATCAATGCTGTCACCAAAGCCAATGAATACAAAGCAAGGAAAGCTCCCTGCACCAAAAATCATCACACCCCCTGGTACTCAAAGGACATACGTAACGCAAAAAGGGATCTAAGAAAGCTAGAACGCCGATGGAGACGCACCAAATCTCCCACCACTCAGGCACTATACCTAACGAAGCAAAGGGAATACAACAAACTCATCAACCAGACAAGAGACCACCACACAAATATCATACTCAAAGCCTACAACAAACCAAGGGAACTATTCGAGATAGTAAAAAACCTTACCAACGAACCCAATTCTGAAAGAGACGTGCAGATAGACCCACAATCCTTCGCAGAACACCTACAAGAAAAACTGGATTCTGCACCACAACCAACGACAAGCAGTACCGCCAACCCAACCAAATCCTCCAAAGCATGGGACAAATTCAGCACCCCATCCACAAAGCAGCTCTCAGACATCATTACCGCGCTCAACACAAGCACCACACCAAAAGACCCATGTCTGGTGACATGGATTAAGGCAACGAAGGAAAGCTTCATCCACACCATACACAACTGTCCCAAAGAGCCATGCCAAACCAACTGAAGCTAGCCACTATAAGACCGATCCCGAAGAAATCCCCACTAGACAAGAGCAACCCAGCAGCCTACAGACCCATCTCCAGCATACCACTACTGGCAAAGATTATAGAAAAAGCAGTACAGCATCAACTCCAGGACCACATCGACACACATGCCCCACTGGGCATACACTAGCATGGTTTCCACCCAAACCACGGAGTCAAAACACTCCTGTTATACCTATTCAACGACATAATCCAAATCATACACAACCACAAAAGAGGAACACTTATGATCTTCCTAGACATCTCAGCAGCATTTGACAAAGTGGACCACAGAATCCTCCTAACTAGACTACAGAGCATTGGACTAAACGGCACCACCCTGAGATGGTTCAACTCATACCTAACGGACAGACAGTTCCAGGTCAAGATTGGCCCCAACTCCTCCCGACCCGCAAAGATCAAGCAAGGCGTGCCACAAGGCTCCGCCCTATCCGCACTTCTATTCAACCTCTATATTCAACCAATTTTCAACATCATGAAAGAACACAAAATACAATACACAATCTATGCAGACGCATCATGATATACACCCCAGTCAACCTCAACAACCCTGACAACACCAAAATAATAGACTGCCTCAAACACATGTCCAGCTGGCTCCAAGACAACAACCTGACCATAAACTACAACAAGACTGAGGCACTACTCATCACACGAAGCACCAGCTTCATGCCTCCACCCTCCATCAAGGTCAACAACACAACAATACCCTTAAAACCGGAAGTGAAATACCTCGGAGTGACAAGGAGCTCGACAAGGAGCTAAACCTACAGTCACACATCAGCAGGACCACCAAAAATGCATACTTCAAGATGAGACTAAACAGATGCCTCAAATCCCTCCTCGCGCAAGATCATTTCCGCACAGTCTGTCAAGCCCTAATAACTCCCATCCTAGACTTCTGCAACCCAATCTATATTGGCATAACTCAACAGTCACTCAGACCACTACAAAAATGCAATGTGTGCCTTCGAGTCAGACCACTACACATGGCCCAAAACATGGCTGCACGCATAATATCCGGATCATCAAAACAAGACCACATCACCACCATACTAAAAAACCTCCACTGGCTCCCAATCAGCTCCTGCATCAGATACACGACAGTCCTAAACATATTCAGAATCAATCTCAGCACTCAGCCTACAACCTCTCATACAACCAGACATCAGCACAAGACCAATGAGGAGAGGCACATCGGACACAAATAACACACCAAAAGACTATACCAAGGTGTGCAGGACTACCGCAAGAAAAGGTCTATCAGTGGCGGCACCTACAATATGGAACGCCCTCCCTGACGAACTACGATCGACAGAAGACATTAAGGACTTTCGAAAGCAACTCAAGACTTTGCTCTTTATGGAGCACTACGGTGGGAGCACATAGTGGGGCCCGTCTGCCACCGGACTAATACCTGACCCCCACACACATGCTCCTTGTACATAACACTGTATAGAAGCTTATGCTGTAAATAGCCCACTTCGAATCAACGCTGACTTACATACACACACATTCACTGTACAGTATAACACTGCATGAGAACACAAATGTCAATATAAATCGATTGGTTGCTGTGTACAACGCCTTGTTTGAAGGATAAGGCGGGATATAAATACTCTTAAATAAATAAATAAAAATAATAAATAAATAAAATAAATGTAGATCATAGAAACATAGAAATATAGAAATATGACGACAGAAAAAGACCACATGGTCTATCTAGTCTGTCCTTCCATATCAACAACTACAACAGTCCCCTTTTTACCTTTAGAGATCCTCTGTGTTTGTCCCATGCTTTTTTTAATTCAGTTACTGTCCTCATCTCTACCACCTCCACTGGGAGACTATTCCATGGATCCATTACTCTTTCCGTAAAGAAATATTTCCGCATATCACTCCTGAATCTATCGCCCTTCACCCTCAACCCATGTCCCCTCGTAGCAGAAGTTGCTTTCAATTGAAAGAGGCTCTCTCCCTGAACATTTATGCCACGGAGGTATTTAAACATCTCAGTTGTATCACCTCTATCCCGCCTTTCCTCTAAAGTGTACATATTAAGATCCTTAAGTCTGTCCTCATATGCTTTATAATGAAGACCACTAAGCATTTTAGTAGCCACCCTCTGCACCGACTCCATCCTGTTCACATCCTTTTGAAGGTGCAGTCTCCGGAATTGCACACTATACTCCAAATGAGGTTGCACCAAAGACTTCTACAGAGGCATTATCACCTCCTTTTTTCTGCTAGCCATTCCTCTCCGTATGCACCCAAGCATCCTTCTAGCTTTTGCCGTCGCCTTTTCTACCTGTTTAGTTACTTTAAGATGATCAGACACAACCACACCTAGGTCCCGCTCTTCTTTAGTGGACAAAAGTACTTCACCCCCTATACTATATTGCTCCCTTGGATTGCTACAGCCCAAATGCATGACCTTACATTTTTTAACATTAAATCCCAGCTGCCAAATTCTAGACCATTCTTCAAGCTTAGCTAGATCCCTCCTCATGTTATCTACACTTTCCTGGGTATCTACTCTATTGCAGATTTTGGTATCATCCGCAAGAGGCAAACCTTACCCGAGAGACCTTCCGCTATATCACTAACAAAGATGTTAAAAAGAATCGGACCAAGATCGATTGTTTACACCATCAAAATATAGAAAGACTAGGGGACATGCAATAAAACTACAGGGTAAACTATTTAAGACTAATAAGAGAAAATATTTTTTCACTCAATGTGCAATCAAACTCTGGAATTCGTTACTGGAGGATGTAGGAAAAGCTGTTGGTGTAGCCGGGTTTAAAAAAGGTTTGGACAAGTTCCTGGAGAAAATGTCCATAAACCATTATTAAATTGGACTCGGGAAATCAACTGCTTGCCCCAATACAAGCATTGTGGAACCTGTGTCTTTTGGGGAGACTGCTAGGTACTCACCATGGAACGATATAGAGGCATTATATCTTTTGTTTTATTTTCCATTCCTTTCCTTATGATACCTAGCATTCTATTTGCTCTCTTGGCCACTGCTGCACACTGGGCCGAGGGTTTTAACATGTTATCCACAATGACGCCTAAATCTTTTCCTGGGTGGTGGTTCCTAATGTGGAACCTTGCATCGTGTAACCATAGTTTGGGTTGTTCTTCCCTAGGTGCATAACTTTGCACTTGTCCACATTAAATTTCATCTGCCATTTTGATGTCCAGTCTTCCAATTTATCAAGATCCTCTTGCAATTTTCTACAGTCCTCTTGGGTTTTAACAACTTTAAATAGTTTTGTGTCATCTGCAAATTTGATAACCTCACTCGTTATTCCACTTTCCAGGTCATTTATGAATATGTCAAAAAGCAGCGGACCCAGCACAGATCCCTGGGGTACACCACTATTCACCTTTCTCCATTGGGAAAATTGGCTATTTAGCCCTACCCTCTTCTTTCAATCTTTTAACCAGTTCCTGATCCACAGTAGTACACTGCCTCCTATCCCATGACTCTTTAGTTTTGCCAAAAGTCTCTGATGAGGGACCTTGTCAAAGGCTTTCTGAAAGTCCAGATACACTATATCAACCAACTCACCTTTGTCCACCTGTTTATTCACACCTTCAAAAAAAACATAACAGATTAGTAAGACAAGATCTTCCTTGTCTAAAGCCATGTTGGCTGTCTGCCATTAGGCCATGACTATCTACATGCTGAGTAATTGTATTCTTTATGATGGTTTCTACCATTTTTCCCCAGTACTGACGTCAGGCTCACCGGTCTGTAGTTTCCCGGATCACCCCTGGAACCCTTTTTAAAAATTGGTGTTACATTGGCGATCCTCCAATCTTCAGGTATTAGAGATGATTTTAATGATAGTTCACAGATTACTAATAGCAGGTCTGCAATCTCATATTTCAGTTCTTTCAACACCCTTGGATGTATACCATCCGGCCCAGGTGATTTGCTACTCTTCAGTTTATCTAATAGTTGTAAGACATCTTCCCGATGTATCGATATTTCCTTCAATTCTTCCGCACCTTTAAATACCACTTCAGTCATGGGTAACATCCCTACATCTTCCTCAGTAAAGACCGAAGCAAAGAATTCATTCAGTCTCTCCGCTATCGCCTTGTCGCCTCTTAGTGCCCCTTTAATCCCTCTATCATCTAATGGACCAACTGACTCTCTCACAGGTTTTTTGGCTATGAATGTACTTGAAAAAGTCTTTATTTCACTTTTTTACTTCCATAGCAAGCTTCTTCTCAAATTCTCCCTTTGCCTGCCTTATCAATGTCTTGGATTTGACTTGCCAGTGCTTGTGCTGTTTCCAGGTTTCATCGCTTGGCTCTTTTTTCCATTTCCTGAAAGATGCTTCTTTGGCAACAGCCGCCTCTCTGACCTCACCTTTAAACCATGCTGGCAGTTTTTTGGACTTCCTTCCACTCTTCTTAAAGCGTGGAATACAGCTGGTCTGGGCTTCTAAGATAGTATTTTTCAACAACACCCAAGCTTGATGTAAGTCTTTAACCTTTGCAACTGCTCCTTTTAGTTTTTCTTAACTATTTTCCTCATTTTATCATAGTCTCCCTTTCGAAAGTTAAAAGGTAGTACTGTGGATTTCCTTACTATCCCTCCTCCACTAATTAAATCAAAGGCAATCATGCTATGATCACTATTGCCAAGTGGCCCCAACACCCTTATCTCTTGCACTAGATCTGGTGTTCCACTAAGGACTAGGCCTAATATGGCTTCCCCTCTAGTCGGTTCATGAACCAGCTGCTCCAAGAAGCAGTCATTTATTTCATCTAGGAACTCTATCTCGCTAGCATGTCCTGCTGTGACACTGACCCAGTCGATACTGGGGTAATTGAAATCACCCATTATTATTACTACGCTGTAACATTTGTTAGCTTCCTTGATTTCTTTGAGCATTTCATCATCCATTTGTTCATTCTGGCCACGCAGTCGATAGTACACCCCCACTGCCATCGCCTTTCCCTTTTTACATGGAATTTCAATCCATAGAGATTCTACAGCAAATTTTGTTTCCTGCAAAACTTTAATCCTTTCTGACTCAATGCCCTCTCTCTAACATAGAGCGCAACCCCTCCACCAATTTGATCAGCTCTATCATTACAATATAGTTTGTACCCAGGTATTACAGTGTCCCACTGGTTGTCCTCCTTCCACCATGTCTCTGATATTCCAATCATATCTAACCTCTCATGTAGTGCTATATATTCTAACTCTCCCATCTTATTTTTTCAGACTTTTAGCATTTGCATACAAGCATTTTAGAGACTATATTTTATTCATATTAATTTGGCTATTGGTAGACATGGGTAATTTGGGATCTTTAAGCTCTGTCTGCTCCATACTCTAGGGTATTTGGGCTACTTTACTCTTTTTTGGAACCTCTCTGCTTTTGGTAGTATCCTTCAAGGTTACATTCTTCCGAACCATCCGCTCTTGAGCGACTGTCGTCTTTCCCCTATTAATCTAGTTTAAAAGCTGCTCTATCTCCTTTTTAGATACTGGGCTTGATGGACTTTGGTTTGACCCAGTATGACATATGTTATGTTCTTAAGTAACCAGACTAAAAAGGACAGTGACCTCCTACTAGCTCAATGGTGGAGTCCCATGTGTAGAACCAGAAGGTGAGAGGTTCATACTTCAAGGTCTCCAGTTCAAAAATAGTCTATGGCATGGAGAGAGTACAAAGCAAGTGATGAAACTTCACAATAAAATAAAATAAATCCTCGTCCTTTCTACCTCTAAATGAAGGCCTTAGGTGCTGTAACTTGTGATGAAGCAGACGCCAGTAAACCCATGGAGGTAGAAGAAAACACCGATCTCTTTAAAGGAAATGATATACATAAAGTGCAGTTAGTGAGAAGGAGCATGCACAGAGATTCAGAAGGTAGGCTGACACGCCCAGGTTGGGATGATGCAAGAACTAATTCAAAGCATAATCAGATACACCTGGTCAGAGGGACAGAATCCTTACCTAAGAAACAGCTTTATAAGCAAAGCATAGACAAGCTGGAGGAGAGAGGAGTGGCACGAGCCGCAGCAGCTGCTGATAGAGAAGAAAGAGAAAGGAGACGGCTCCAAAGAGAGGAGAAAAGGCAGTTGAACTTGCAGCCCTTACAGGAAAGGAACAAGTTCTAGGAGAGCCAATTTCAGGCTGGGAAGCTACAGAAGGAAGTCTTCAGGAAGGACAGAAGGAGAACCGGGAGAGTGCCTGGTAGGGAGAATACCAGAGACACAGACCCAAGAGTTCAGAGGTACCTTCATGCTTCTTCCCCTGTATGTGAGCCACAAGGAGTTCAGAGGTGGGTGAACCAGACTCAGCCCAGGAGTCTAAGAGACACAGATCTGAACCAGGAACTGAGGCCGGGTCACAGAAAGGCCTGGAAGACAGGGAGCCATAAGAGCAGCCAAGGCAGCTGGAGAAAGGTTTGGGAACCTATAGAAAGAGTGCTTACCAAAAGTCCTGTTGCATATTTGCTAGACCGGGTATAGCCAGGCTGGAAAGCCTTAGGAAGAAGTTCTGAAGTAAAACCAGGAATATATGGGGAAAGCTCAGGGGCCACAGATATCTCAGCAGAACAAGAGGCTATGCAGATAGACCCTGCTGAACCTGACCCTTTGCTAACCGAATGCCCTATGGACTGTACATTTTGTGTACTGGGAGTTTAGAATCCTTGAGAGACATATAGCATGCAGGATATACTTTTGAAACACAGTTTTGTTTGACAAGCTTAAAGAAGAAGCATTGCTTTTGTTTATATAACCTGTTTTGTTTGAACCCTGCATAACTAACAAAGACTGTGAAGCATATCCAAGTTTTTGACCTATCTAAATATCTTATGTGAAAATCCTGAACAAGGTTGTAGTTGTTGTTATGGAAGGACAGACTAGATAGGCCATGTGGTCTTTTTGTGTCATCATGTTTCTATGTTTCGTTTGAACCTTTTGTGCATTAAGGGAATAAAACCCTATACTTTACCATTCACATGGCTTACACAACTATTCATTATGAAGAAAGGGACTACTAGTACCAGAAAGCTTCTGGGCTAACAAAAGTTTCTACCTTCAATACAACAATAATGTCCACCCTGATCTTTAAGCACGTGGCTAAAGGGATGGGGTTGTGACAAACTACACAAAGTGAAGTCCTTTGGCATCTTTGAGGGGGAGGGGGAAAGAGTCACATGTTGAAGTCATTGGCACAGAAGCATGGAGAGGAAAGCAAAGATACTTCCAAAATGTTAACGCCAGTAAACAAAGTATTGCAGGACCGACTCTGGGTCAGTTCATCATCCCAACTCCAAACTGTATTAGAAATAATCTAGGAATCCAACTTCAGTCCGTGGAAATTGAGTGAACATATGAACCATTTCTGTCCCACTACTATTACAAAGGCTGTCTTAAGCAGCAAACTGCTGGGAGTCATTAATAACCTAGTGATTCGATTCACTGACATATTAATTTGACCTGGAACCAGACCACAGGGGAGATTCTGCCTGAACTTAATCGGTGCCCCAGCTTTTGCGTCCCTTGCAAGAAATCATTTATTGTCATGTATATTGATGAAGCAATAAAGGATTCATGTTGATTTTCAGTGGCACAGTTTACCCAAAAAATATATCCTTTCCAAGAGGGAACCTTCCTCCAAGCCTCAACTTTCGGGGCAGGCAGAAAGGGAATCTCTCAGGTTTTTTCATATCAATGTTATTCTTATTTGTACTTCAGCGTTGCTGGGGCTCTGAGGATTCTATTTTTTGCATTGTTAAAAGCAATCAAAAGAGAGAATTAGGCAGCCAACCACGAGAAGCTGCAAGATGCAGCAAAACAAATCTAGACCTCAACTAGCAGTCTTGGCAGAGCAAGGACATGTTGTTCGTTACTGAAATACAGCATGGCTTGGGACCGTTATTGGAATTCTCTAGAACTGTAATTTAGAGACCAAGGCCTGGCTGTTTTGCCAATCTCTATAGCAGTATTGGTAATGGACAACCCATGATGCTACACATGGCGTCTTTTTTTTTCTTTGACCAGCAGTTCTCTCTGCTCTTTTGGCTTTCTTTAGGGATGTGCACAGGCAAAAATCAGGGTTTTTTTCATGAATTTTTCCCAATTCTCAGGTGTTTTATCTGTTTTACATATTCATTTTAATAGGGAGTTTTTAGTGCTCACTAAATTGATTTTCACACACTAACTGACAAATTAAGGCATGACAAGTTGATTAACATGCATTAAATCAGTTTAGTGAACACAAAATTTAAAGTGCCTTTATGAATCGAATCTGGAATAATGTATGCAGATCCCTAGTTTCAACTCAGTCAGAACCTCAGCTGGGGTCAGGTACCATAAGCCCTCATTCACAGCTACCCAGGTAATTGTTTTCACTTATTTCATATCGTCCTCAATTTTTTTTTTATATGCCATACTGGGTCAGACCAAGGTCCATCAAGCCCAGTGTCTTGTTTTCAACAGTGGCCAATCTAGGTCATACGTACCTAGCAGATTCCCCAAAAGACACAGGTTCCACAATGCTTGTACTGGGTCAAGCATTGATATCCTGGGTCCCTTTTTAATAATGGTTTATGGATCTTTCCTCCAGGAACTTGTCCAAACCTTTTTTAAACCCAGCTACACTAACAGCCTTTAATACATCCCAGGGGCAAGCAGTGGATTTCCCTAGTCCTCTAATAATGGTTTATGGATTTTTCCTCCAGGAACCTGTCCAAACCTCTTTCAAATCCAGCTACATTAACAGCTTTTACTACATTCTCTGGTAACAAAATTCCAGAGTTTGATTACACATTGAGTGAAAATATATTTTCTCCAATTAGTCTTGAATGTGCTACATTGAAGCTTCATTGTGTGCCCCCTAGTCTTCCTACTTTTTGAAGGCATAAACAATGAATCTATGTTTACCCGTTCCACTCCTTTCATTCTTCTATAGACCTCTATCATATCTCCCCTCAGCCATCTCTTTTCCAAGGTGTAGAGCTATAACCTTTTAAGCCTCTCCTCATAGTGGTACCCTTCCAGCCCCATTATCATTTTGGTGGCTCTTCTCGTCACATTTTTCTAAAGGTTCAGAAAACAGAACCATTAACACAACAGAAAATCAAACAGAATCATAGAATCTAGTCTCTGTACCTATAATTTAGGAGCTTGGCTAGAAAAGCTTGCGGTCTGGCCCCTGTTGCTGGCGACCCATATGGAGCCCAATGAGCACATCCCATGACCACATTTGTCTGGTAGAGGTGGGGAGTGCCCATCACCTTCCTCCAGGATCCCCAGAATACAAATATTAGATATCCTTGAGTGGTTCTCCAAATTGTCAACCTTAGCTACCAGTTTGCACAGGAGCAGGCTGTGCACGAAGGAATCACATTTCAGCACCAACAGGTCATCCTCAGAACCTGTGATACACAGTTCAACCCTCTCAATTCTACCAACTACTACTTGCAGCTCAGCCTGAGCCTCTCGCAGCTCTGCTTGTATTGTCCAGAATTTCTTCAATAACTCTGTGTTGCTCAACTTAATGGCTGCCAAAACTACCTTCATTTCCAGGGGTCTTTTGCATATTAGATAGCATTCCTGATACCGGCAGATTGATTGACAGTGTCAGGGTGCAGCGGGTCTTCAGCTGATACCGTTCTGCCGCCATCTTGAGAGGTAAGGCATTCTGCCATTGTCTGCTGTTGGGATGTCTTAGCTGTCTTCATGGTGATCCTGAATATTGTGTGCAATTCTGGTCTCCGTATATTAAAAAGGATATAACAGAATTAGAAAAGGTACAGAGAAGAGGGACCAAAATGGTAATGGAAGGATACCCTCATGAAGAAAGGTTTAAAAGGTTAGACCTCTTGGAAAGAAGATGGCCGAGGAGAGATAAGATAGAGGTCTATAAATTAATGAATGGAGTGGAACGGGTAAATGTAGCTCAATTGTTTATGCCATGAAAAAGTAGAAATTCTAGGGGTCACACAATGAAGCTACAATCTTTTTTTATCTTTTATTACATTGCTTGATATACTACTCAAGCGTATGCATCAGGGTGGTGTACAATAAAAACATCAGAGAAGACAGAAAGAAAAGGAACACCAATGGTTGGACAGGAAAGAGAGAGAGTGCAGGACAGAGCAAAGATAGTCAAGGAGACAAAGGAGCTGACAGGAGAGGAGACTGATGGGAGGGGGAGGTGTCGGGGTCTGCGAGGTTGAATGCCTGTTGGAAAAGGTGTCTTGAGTAATCCCTTGAAATGGCTGAAGGATAGTTCTGTGCGCAGAGCTGTGGGAAGGGAGTTCCAGAGAGCTGGGGCCAGGAAGAAGAAGGTGGAGCAGCGAGTCGACTCTAGGTGGGCCTGGGAGAGGGATGGAACAAAGAGGCGGTTACCATGTGCTGAACGGAGAAGGCGGGGTGAGGGCTGCAGGCAAATAGAATCTGCTAGATATTGTGGGGTACCGGTATGAAGTGCCTTATAAATGAGTATAAGAAGTTTACAGGTGAAGTGGAAGTTAAGTGGTAGCTAGTGCAAACTGAGGAGGAGAGGGGTAATGTGGTCGCTAGAGGAGTGAGTGAGTGAGCAAGCATGCGGCGGTGTTCTGGACCAACTGTAGGCGACGGAGTTGATACTGTGGGAGGTCAGCGAAAACAGTGTTACAGTAGTCTAATCTAGAGATAACAAGTGAGAGGACTAAAGAGGTGATAGAAGAGAAGGGAAGAAAAGAGTGGATGGCACGGATTTGATGCAAGAAGAAGAAAGAGCGATGGACGAGCATGGAAATGTGAAGATGAAAAGAGAAGGAGTCCGAGGAAGACCCCAAGATAGCAGAGGGAAGAAACCAAAGGGACAGGTGTGGAGAGGAAAAGAGGGGAGCAGGTAGGAGGAGGGTAGCTGAAGGAGAACCACAGGGCAGCAGATTTTGAGGGGTTTACGTGGAGAAAGTTACTGTATACTATATAACCCATTTAAGACTAATAAGAGAAAATGTTTTTCCACTCACTGCATAATCGAACTCTGGAATTCGTTACTGGAGAATGTAGTGAAGGCTGTTAGTATAACTGGGTTTAAAAAAGGTTTGGACAAGTTCATGGAGGAAAGGTCCATAAACCATTACTAAAAAGGACAGGGGAAATCCACTGCTTACCCCGGGACAAGTATTGTGGAATCTGTGTAACTTTTTGGGAACCTGCCAGGTACAGTAGACCTAGATTGGCCACTGTTGGAAACAGGATACTGGGCTTGATAGACCTTGGTCTGACACAGTATGGAATTTCTTATGTTCTTAGTTATGTTATACTGTAATGTAATTACCTTACATACCTCCTTCTTCAAATAAAAGTTCAACCCAAGGTGGTTTACAATTACAATATTATATGATGATCAAATGCATCATAATTATACAATACTTCAACAAAATATGGTAATATACCCCAAGAATAAAGGCCAACAGAAGAGGAGAGGGAAAGAGGTACCAGTAGACCTCTCCTCACAGGTCTACCATTGGCGATGCAAAGCCAGAGTGGTATGAAGGGGAAAAATATATAAAATAAAAAAAACAGAATGGCTACACTTCAGAAGTAAAGCATATGGTACCTGTGACCCCCCAGTGGTAGCCACTCAGCGATCGCTCCTATCTGGCTCCCAGCACACCACCATCATTAGTAATAGATGGGCTGTGTGGCCTTCAGGGAGGTGGGGAGGGGAGTTTAGTGATTTGGGGGCTAGAATTTGGTTGGGGGGGGGGGAGCAGTGTGTTAAGGAAGAGCCCTGATGCTTTGTTCAGGCTAGGAGGAACTGGAACGTTGGGCAGCCCCACTGACTTTTGTGCGCTGGCTTCTTTTAAAGTGTGGACAGGAGCACAGCTCTCCTGGTCAGAAAAATAATTCCAGCTTTGCAATGACATTATTTTTCCAAGAATAACAGAGCTTGAGGTGTTCAATGCATGCTACGCTATTCTATTTCAGCTGTTTAGTATGCTTTGCATCTCATTACTACTCAATTTATTTTGGGGTAAAATACCGTGATTTACAGTAAAATAACATGCATTATTGCATTAAAGGGACAAATATGGGTTATTCCCATAACACATTTTAGTAATTACCTCCTCCCCCAAATAGTTATCACTCTCTTCCTACATATTGTATGTAGTAGAGACCGTTTTCCAAAATCTAAATCAGATATATGACTTAGGGAGATTTGGTGGCATTGCTCTCTCATTTAATTGAAACAAAAATATCAAACATTATTCATATTCTTAGCTACTAGTACTACTGGTGGATAAGGAGGCATGCAAGAACAGAATCAGAAATTGGTGATCAGGGTGTGCAGACAACTATAGGACTAGATGGTCACCTATTATTCAGCTGAAAAAACTACCACTCTCTTTTATTTATTTATTTATTTAAAGGGTATTTCTATCCCGCCTTATCCTTCATCAAGGCGGTTACACAGCAAACAATCAAGGAGTTGGTATTTGTGTTCGGGTATGCTTATACTGTACAGTGGATGTGTGTGCGTGTGGGTAGGTTGATTAGCGTGCGCTATTTACAGCATGAGCTTTATACAGTGTTATGTACCATGAGTGGGTGTATGAGTCGTTAGTTCGTGGCTATTGCTCCCATTATGTGTTTGGGCTGTAGTGCTCCAGGAAGAGCAGAGTCTTTAGTTGTTTCCGAAAGTCCTTAGTGTCCCCCGTGGATCGCAGTTCGTCAGGGAGTGCGTTCCACAGTCCAGGTGCTGTCATTGATAGCGCTCTTCGTGCGGTGGACTTGCATGCCTTCGTGTAGTCTGTAGGCATGATGATTGCATCCGATGTGGCTCTTCTTCTAGGTTTTGTACTGACGTCGGGTTGTATGAGGAGTTGAAGGCTGTGGGCAGAGTTCCTGTGTTTGATTCTGAATATGTTTAGGATTGTCTTGTATATGATACGTGAGGTGATTGGGAGCCAGTGCAGGTCTTTTAGTATGGGGGTGATGTGTTCTTGTTTTGATGCTCCGGATATTATTCGTGCCGCCGGATTTTGGGCCATTTGGAGCGGTCTGAGTGCCTGTTTTGACATACCTGTATAGATCGGGTTGTCTCTAAATTCAATTTCAATGTATTTCTGTCTGTTGTTTGACCATCCTAAAATATTGTGTTACTGTCGTACTGCTACACTGCATGTGTGAACAAGAAAAGCAAGATGGGAAAATGACTAAAGCATTTTGGGTAACTTCAGCATTTAAGGTTCTAACACTAAAAGTTAATTGTGTCTCATTACGTTTCATACACATCAAATTCCTTCCAGAAATAATCAGAGAGATGCCTAGTTACCTGGCTGTAGGAAGGAGATATTTGGCCAATTCTAGTTTTGACATTTTTAATCGCTAAGCAGTGTGGTATTTGCAGTCCTCATTTCTACCCATTCTATTGTCAGCAATGCAGATCCCATAATCCATCAGGATAGGGTGATCAGTAGTCGAGGGTTGTTCCCAAAATCTACCTGATAGCAGGTAACTTGGAAGCCCTGTAATCAGTAAGTATCACAATGACAAGTGTTTAACAAAGGAAATTCATCCCAATGGCTGCAGCACTTAAACTCACCCCCCTCACTTTACCAAAAACTGTTCCGTGGGGCGCTGACATTGGTGGCTTTTAGACCCTATCCCACTGTTTCTCTTTCTTCTCTCATAACTCAAAAACCCTGAGCCATGTGTCATCCTGGCTATAAAAAGACACCATCAGTAGCTGCAAAATGGCTTTTGTTCCATGTCAGTATCCTCGGAGGACTGGCTGCAATCATGTCTTATATATACTCTTGTCTATCCATCTGTGGCAACTTGTGAAATTCACCTTCATTATATTCTTGCACTGCTTCAAGTTTTTTTTCCTATAAAGTACAGTCTAGAATAACAAAACAGACAGGGAGGGGAGGAATAATACCTCGTGCTAAGGGCAGTGGACTAAGGAGCAAAGCAACCAAGGTTCAAATCCCACTTCTCCCACCAATGGTCCTCATGACCTTGAGAAAGTCATTTCACCCTCCACTGCCTCAGGTATAACTTATATTATAAATCTTCTGGAGACAGGAAAATACCCAAGCTGTAACATGCTTTGAGCTCAGATTTAGAAAAGGTGAATAATTCAATCTAAAATCCAAAGAAAGAAAGAAAGCAGACATAAATATGTTCTAGTTTTAAAACTAGAGGAGCATTTTCATTTGTCTCAATAGGTACAACGTCTGTCATCTGAAATGTCGTCACTTTTATAACACCAATTGGAAAAGCTCCATCATCATCCTTAGTGTCCGCCCTCAAGAACAACATAGTTGAAATAGCTTAAAGACACGTTACAACTGTAAATGAAGGAGAAATAAAATAAAAATCAGATCAGAAGGGGAGGGGAGGAACCATGTAGGTCAAGTGACTGGGCTCAGGGTGGTGGTGGCAGGCATGGCGTTTGGACTCTGGTTTTGCAGCTCTGTGAACAAAGAGCCCCATGTGAGAAGGAAGCCTCTGCAGAGAGGCTCTCTCGAGTAAGGACCACAGCTTCCCTGGCTACAATACAACTGCCTTAGGTTAAACAGTGGAGTTTGGGATGACAAACACATTTTTAAATGGGATTAGAGACATAATGAAAGCAGTAATGAATGAATTAGGCATAGAAAGTATTCCACAGAAATTGCAATAAATATCACACCAATAGATTAAATCCCAAGGATAATGTGCTGATGGACCCCATAAAATGACTTCAATTACTTCCAGTCGATAAATAACAAGACTGAAGTCAATGTTTAAATAGGTTTTTTTTCATGTGCAACTATTTGAAGTTGCGTCTTATTCTTAATGCTTACATCCAACTGTGCCTCACCCAAGGCCGCTTTAGTAGACCTGAAAGCCAGCTTCTTTAAATATCTGTTAGACTGAAGGGTATTTTCCTACCCACTTACATTGCTGACAATTAACTGGACTATGTGTAGTGATTCTCTAGCAAAAGTCCATGCAAAATGGGGGTGGGGGAGCAATACACAAGCCACCAAATTACCATTGAGTGCCACTGTGCCCTGCCTGCCTTTTGCCACCAATTTCCAGAGGACCTACTGTAGGGTATCATGAAGATTGCCACCTCCACTGGTTTTTGCTGCAGTTTTGACTTTCTCAGACAGGATCCAAATTACAACAAAAGTCAGAAAGCAGCTGAAGGAAAAATAAAAACCGACAGAACTCATGTTGGCTTCTTCACAACCATCCCATCCCACCACCGACTGTTTGAAGGGCTCATGTTTTCTAATCTCACGGCTTTACAGTGCTGATCGAGGCAGCCCTATTTCATCTGAAAATCACAAGAATCTTGAGTTCAAATCCCCATGGCAAAACGTGGTCTTATTCTCTACGCCAACACTATAAGTTGGTAGGTGGTAATGGGGAGGATGTTCCCTCACACAAAACAAGCTCTTATGTGGTCTGGGGACATGAACTGCAACATATCGTAGAGAGTTTTATGTGCTCAAGTGGGTGCTTCCAGAAGTGCCCCAGTGCATATATGTACATGAGTAAGTGCTAGGAAAACCGTACCTACCTTCATGTACTATACAGAGGCATCCCGGGGAGGAAGCATGGGCAGGATCAGTGTTGTAAAATGCACAAGCAAGAGGAAAAAGTAACCAAAAGTAAATTACAAACGAAGCTCCACCAGTTCAACAACTTTTGAAAGTTTCACCCTTGAAGATTCAAAGAATAATTCGTATAAGATAAATGTACTAATATTTTTGTTACGTGCTTTCTAGAGTCTTGAACACTAAATGCCACAAGGAGATTAAATTGCTTCTAACGGCTGTGGGTTGCAGGCTGCGTGAAGAACACAAAGGCCTTTTTCTTCAGTTTAGAGTTTTAATGGTCACACATTTTCACAACATGGAAAGATTACAAAACTTGTAGAACTGTGCGGAGGTGGGTTTTTTTTTTTGCAATTTACTGTTGTAAAAACACACTTAAATGCACATTTTTACCAACACAGTACGAGTAACTTTTGTGTTATGGAGCGAGAATATCTGTGCGGCAGCTTTTCAGAAGTCAATTTAATAAAAGGCCCAGAGGGGAACATATTGACTTTAAGAACATAAGAACTGCCATACTGGGTCAGACCAATGGTCCATCAAGCCCAGTATTCTGTTTCAGACAGTGGCCGATTCAGGTCACAAGTACCTGTCAGGTTCCCAGCAGTTAGAAAGATTCCATGTTGCTTATGCCAGGGGCAAGCAGTAGATTTCCCCTGTCCGTTTATGGAGTTTTCCTCCAGGAATTTGTCAAAACCTTTATAAAATTCAGTTTAGAAACAGAAACATAATGGTACTTAAAGACCGTATGGTCTATCCAGTCTGCCCTTCCATATGAAATACTAAAGTCCCTTCTCCTTTAGAGATCTTCTGTGTTTGTCCCATGCTTTTCTGAATTCAGATACTGTTCTCATCTCTACTGCCTCCACCGGGAGACTATTCCATGGATCCACCACTCTTTCCGTAAAGAAATATTTCCGTATATTACTCCTGAATCTATCCCCTTTCACCCTCATCCTATATCCCTTCATAGCAGAGCTTGCTTTTAATCGAGAGGCTCTCCTCCTGTGCATTTATGCTGTGGAGGTATTTAAATATTTCTATTATATCTCCTCTCGCCTGCCTTTCCTCCAAAGTATATATATATTGAGATCTTTAAGTCTGTCCCCATATGCTTTATGATGAAGCCCACTGACTATTTTGGTAGCCACCCTCTGCACCATTTCCATCCTGTTTATATCCTTTTGAAGGTGCGGTCTCCATGACTGCACACAATACTCCACACGAGGTCTCACCAAAAAGAGTCCATCAATAGTACTGCAGCCAATTTATCATAGAAATTTGGAACCTGCATTTAATCATTTGGTCTTGGGTTTGGATTTAAATGTATTACTTGCCCTTTCCAAACTGGAACTCAAAACCAGTTAGATTATAAGCCCATTTGGAGAGGGAATCGTGTAAGTTGTACCTGAGGTGAAGGAAAGTGAAGTGACTTGCCCAAGGTCACAGAGTGCTAGTGGGAGAAGGGAGATTTGAACCTTGGCTCCTACAATTCACAGACCATTTCTCTAACCACAAAACTACTCCTTGCTTGTGAATAATTTTTCTAACAGATGTATGGCACCACGAAGAAGGGTTCATGAGCAAAGTTATTTTCTGGTGGGTCAATTTTCAAAAAAATCAATGTACCTTAGTTCTACTTCATAGTCTACTGTTAATGCAGAAACATAACTAATTACTTTACAAATCAGGGATTTAAAAGTTAACCTGAAATTTAGGAGATCCTGAACTCCTGAATATTCAGATTGAACAATTACATTTGTGAGTTTCACTCGTCAGATCTCAGAGATGGCACAGAAATTCTTGAACATCAGGAAGGCGGTTATCTGCTATCCTAATATTATCCCTTCAATACGGTTGATAAACAGAGAGACTTTTAAAATGGTCCACATATCTTAAATATTATTACATGCAGGACAATTTATCTGTTTTAAACTGGATGTTATTTGGCCAATATCAAAGAAACCATTCTATGACCATTGTGTTTCTGCCAATCCTGGTGGCTCCCACAGTTAACTTCCTTAGTGCTCACCCTAGCTCAATTTCCAAAAATTTGGGTTTTGAGCAGAGGTAGAGAATGTGATGTTGGAGGAGAATTTGGTTCACCGTTTGTTGTTGTTAAGTGCCGTTGAATTGGTGTCGACTCATGGTGACCCTCGGGATACTTGTCCTAAACCGTGTTCAGTCTTCAGTCAGGTGGCTCTTTGGTGATATGGTGACACTTGGTGATAGAGTGACACCCATAGCTGCTGCTATTGGATCAGGCTCACTGTTTATTTAGATCTAAACCAATATAAAAGAATAGTCTCCTCTATCAGCCTCTTTTGACACGGAATGCAGTGTTCTAGACCAACCATCAAGCACAAGGCGTAGACGGAGGATCCCACCCTGGCTCAGCTCCTTTTCACAAGGCCACACTCAGGGGTAAAAGTATTTTCTTATCCATCGGTTAGCAAGTGTAGCCTTTCATAGGAATCTCTTATTCCAAGTCTGCTTGACATTGTGGAAAACGTCTAAGTAAATGTATTATTTTACACTGAAGATATTCAGGTGAAAGCCAATGTGGCTCAGTAATATCATTTTGATGGCATGAGGACTGGTTGCTTTTAAAATCTAGAAAATACATTTTATGGGTGCATAAATCCCAAGGTATTACCATTGAACCTAGTTCTAGAAGGGTAAATGTTGGCTATAAAATATCAGACCTCTTAATGTTCAGAAAGCACCTCAAGACGCACCTGTTCACAGAGGACTTCTAAGAAAATTCCAGCACCACAGTCACCCACTTCAAACTCATATACCCCACCTAAACTTCTGCAAAACTCTAGCCCCATGACCCCATACATTCCCTAACAAGACAGTTTACCCGCACCTGTAAATATGTCATGTTTACTTCAGTTAATCTCAACACAGTGTAACCCTCCCACCCCACCCACTCCCCCACCCCTATATTTCTGCCAATGCAACCACTAGCCTACAGTACTCTTAAAACAATTGTTCTCTTCCAATGCTATAATTCTCTGTCACCAATATACAGTTTTCGGGTATCAACCTATAATTCTTTGCTAATGGTGTTCCCTGTAACAACTCCACAGTTCTCTGTACGAATTCTATAGTTCTCTGTACCTGGTTGGTTTTATGTAAACCACTTTGATTTATTGAAAAGCGGTATAAGAACAAATAAATAAATAAAACCTATGTTTGCAGATGGCGGCCACCAGCTAGCATTACTGCAAACACTCAGTTTCCAGCTGTTGTCTTTGTGGGATGTATCAAGCTGAAGTGAAATGGTAACTGCTTTTGCAACATCTTCTAGCAACAAATTCCAGAGCTTAATTATGCATTGAGTAAAAAAATATATTTTTTTATTTGTTTTAGATGGGCTACTTTCTAACTTCATGGCATGTTCCCCAGTCTTTGTACTTTCTAAAAAAGTAAACAATTGATTGACATTTATTCATTCCACTCAGGATTTTGTAGACCTCTATCATAAGTCCCCCTCAGGCGTCTCTTCTCCAGGTTGAAGAACCCTAACCTCTAGACTTTCCTCACGGGAGAGTTGTTTCTTTCCCATTATCATTTTGGTCGCTCTTCTCTGTACCTTTTCTAATGCCGCTATATCTTTTTTGAGATGCAAAGACCAGACTTGCACACCCTACTCAAGATGTGGTTGCATCATGGAGCGATACAGAGGCACTATGATATTATTTTATTCTCTACTCCTTTTCTATTAATTCCTAGCTTTCTGTTTGCTTTTTTGGCAGCCGCCACTGAACTCTGAAAGAGGTGCATATGTTGTGTCTATTTTGCATCTACGAGTATGAGCCTCGACAGCCTACAAAATTATCCTCCACATGCACACTGTCAAAAAGTTCAGTCTATTTGCAATGAGTAAAAGATGTTCTGTTACTCTATCCTGGAGGTGGTTACACGTTCTCTGGCAGCCAGAATTTATAAAGGTAAAATGAGATCCCATGCGACCAGACAGTGCTACATCCCTTTTCTGCTCTGAATGCAAGGCATCCTGAAGCGGTGTAACTGACCTCCATCCACTGGGCATGTTTAGCTGAGCAGAGAGGAGAACAGTTCCCCAAGGAAGACGGCATAATCTCAGCAGTGTAACTCTATCTAATACCAATGTAACATGAAGCTGTGGAATGCCTGTTGTGTTTATAAGAGTTGCAACTTAATATGACTAATAAAAGATACTGATAAAAGCATTATGGCTGCACAGCATAAGCTAGGGACAGTCCCCTTCTCTTCTAAGCTCCCTTGGAGAGAACCCCACAAGAATGCCATCATGTCATCCACTTGTCATGTCTCTTTAAATCAGAGAGACAGGATTAACTCATGATAACCATTGTCTCTCTTGCCCCCTTCTACCCCCTCCCCTTCTCTCCCATCATACATCCATCTCAATTCTACCTAGCTAATTCATCATGAAATTCCCAGAACGGAGCTTTGCAAAATGCATATAAAATGACAAACCAGGATCAGAAAGGCAGAACAGACCCATTGTCTGAGAAAAAAAGGGAGTTTTATAGCACGAAGGCCGTCATGCTGTAAAGAAAAAAAGATGGTTAACAAGCCTGATTTTTTTTTTGGGGGGGGGGGGGGGGGGAGAAGAGGAGGTTGATGCTTGTGCCAGAGCTCTAGAGTGCCTCCAAACTGTTCAGCAGCAGTTGAATGCAGTCATTATGCACTTGGAAATTTTGCAGCAAGTCCTGCACACCAAACCAGCAACCACTGTCAAGTTTGTTCTGAGACTCTCCCAAAGGCAGAGACAAGGTCCCCACATACACCTCCTAGCTCCTTCAAGAGGGTTTCATAAGAGCATGGAACCTAAGACATAAGAAATGCCATACTGGGTCAGACCACAGGTCCATGGAGTCCAGTATCCCGTTTCCAACAGTGGCCAAACCAGGTCACAAATGCGTACCTGGCAGGTTCCCAAAAAGCAGAAAGATTCCATGCTGCTTATCCCAGGAGTAAGTAGTGAATTTCCTCAGTCCAATTTAATAATGGTTTATGGACTCTCTCTCCAAGAACTCATCCAACCCTCTTTTAAATCCATTCATACTAACAGCTTTTACTACATTCTCGGGTAATGAATTCCAGAGTTTGATTACACCTTGAGTGAAAACATATTTCCTCCAATTAGTCTTAAATGTGCTACATTGTAGCTTCAATGCATGTCCCCTAGTTTTTCTATTTTTTGAAGGAATAAAAAAAACGATTTACATTTACTCATTCCACTCCATTCGTTATTTTATAGACATCTATCATATCTTCCCCTCAGCCGTCACTTTTCAAGTTGAAGAGCCCTAACCTTTTAAGCCTCTCCTCATAGGGGTATCCTTCCATCCCCTTTACCATTTTAGTTGCTTTTTTCTGTATCTTTTCTAATTCTGTTATATCTTTTTTAAGGTATGGCGACCAGAATTGCACACAATATTCAAGGTGTGGTCGAACCATGGAACAATACAGAGGCATTATGATGTCATCCTTTCTTTTATTCTCCATTCCTTTCTTTACGATTCCTAGTGTTCTATTTGCTTTCATGGCTGCGGCTGCACACTGGGCAGAGGGTTTCAACGTACTATCCACGATGATGTCCAGATCCCTTTCCTGAGTGGTGATTCCTAATGTGGAACTTTGCATTGTGTCACCGTAATTTGGGTTGTTTTTCCCTAAACACATAACTTTGCAGTTGTCCACATTAAATGTCATCTGCCATTTGGACGCCCAGTCTCCCAATTTTTCAAGGTCCTCTTGCAATCTTTTACAATCCTCTTGTGTTTTAATAACTTTGTTATACTCTGTAAACTGCCTTGATGTTCAGATAAGGTGGTATGATAAATAATTGCAAAAAAATTAATAAACAAACAGGAGTAAGGCATACCAGCCAAAGGCCCAGTTAAACAGTCGCCTCTTAGTGCATATGTAACAGCCTGGACTGTACAGTATCTCCAGCTCTACCGTCCTAAAAGCAGAATTGTCGATATATTTCTCTAAGAGGACAAAAATGATCTCTCCCCAAATCTCCCCTCTTACATGCTTTCAAGTTTTGTCATGTACATAAGAGTCAAACCCCGGCAAGCCTGCTTTTCGGTCAGCATATGGCGATATTGCTAGAACCAGAAACAAAGTCCTGGCATAGGGGGCAATGTCCTATTCTGGAATGGAAACTGGTTGAGAGACAGAAAACAGAAAGTAGGGATAAATGGTCAGTTTTCTGAGTGCTGGAGAGTGAATAGTGGAGTATCCCAAGGATATGTGCTGGGATCGGTGCTTGCTTTTGAATACAATAAGTGAATTTGAATTGGGAACAATAAGCAAAGTGAATACATTTGCAGAAGTCACTAAACTATTCAACTGTTAAAAACACATGCGAATTATGAGAAATTGCAGGAACACCTTGTGAGATTGGGCATCCAAATGTCAGTTGAAGTTTAATATGGACAAGTACAAAGTTGCACATAGGGAAGAACTACCCAAACTGTAGATACATAGTGCTAGCTTCTGCATTAGGAGTCACCATCCAGGAAAAGGATGTAGGTGTCACTGTGGGCAATACGTTAAGAGATCTTCTGTTCAGAGTGTTCAGCAGCCAAAAAGAAAAGAAACCGAATGTTAGTAATCATTAGGAAAGGAAAATAGACTAAAAGAAAGGATATCGTAATACTTCTATATCGCTCCATGGTGCAACTGCACCTCGAGTAGTGTGTGCATTCCTGGTCTTCGCATCTCAAAAAAGATATAGCGGCATTAGAAAAGGTATAGGAAAGACCAAAATGATACAGGGGATGGAATGACCCTCCTATGAGGAAAGACTGAAGAGAAGAAGGGAGATCTATAAAATCCTGAGGGGAGTGGAATGGGTAAACGCAAAATGAGTGATTAATCTTTCCAAAAATGAAAAAGACTAGGGAACACACCATAAAGTTACAAAGTAGTGTAGCTAAAACAGATGAGAGAAAATATATTTTCTCTCAATGAATAATTAATTTTTGGAACTCATTGCCAGCAGATAGTGTAACTGGGTTTAAAAAAGGTTTCAACAAATTCCTGGAGGAAAAGTCATAAGAACATAAGATATGCCATACTGGGTCAGACCAAGGTCCATCAAGCCCAGTATCCTGTTTCCAACAGTGGCCAATCTAGGTCATACGTACCTAGCAGTTTCCCCAAAAGACACAGGTTCCACAATGCTTGTACTGGGTCAAGCATTGATATCCTGGGTCCCTTCTTAATAATGGTTTATGGACCTTTCCTCCAGGAACTTGTCCAAACCTTTTTTAAACCCAGCTACACTAACAGCCTTTACTACATCCTCCGGTAACAAATTCCAGAGTTTGATTACACGTTGAGTGAAAAAATATTTTCTTTTATTAGTCTTAAATAGTTTACCCTGTAGCTTCATTGTATGTTCCCTAGTCTTTCTATATTCTGATAACGTAAACAATCAATCTACGTTTACCCATTCCACTCCGTTCATTAATTTATAGACTTCTATCATATCTCCCCTCAGCCGTCTCTTTTCCAGGTTAAAGAGCCCTAACCTTTTTAGCCTTTCTTCATAGGAGTATCCTTCCATCCCCATAAACCACTCTAAGGTAGATAGAGAAAACCACTGCTTATCCATCTATCTGGCTACTTCTGGAATATGTTAGGTACTTGGACTTGGATTGGCCACTTGGAAACAGGACACGGGGCTTGAAGGACCTTTGGTCTGACCTTGTATGGCAGTTCTTCTGTTCTTGTAAAAACCTAACGGCTAGCTTCTCAAAGCCATTGGATCAAACGTGCCAGTGGGAACATGACAGCCATTTTGTGTACACACAAAAGCAAAACAGAAGTCCATTTTGGTATCATATGTACAAAACAAGGGACAGCACATAAAGGAGATGCCCTTTTCCATATCTAATTACAGTATGGCAGAAGTAACCAAGCAGCCGATCAAACCATGTTCTCTCAGCATCAGTTGCCTCTTTAAGGCCAAAATTATTGATGTGTTTCATTAATTTGGGAGAAATAAGAAAAAGCAGTGTCTGAAATTTCTATAGGTAATTGTGTACAGCATAATGCAGTAATCGCCGTTTCACATCACGAAACAACTGTAAACATGAATAATTGATTTGTAGCTATTCCTGCATGTGGGCGAGGACCGACCCATATAAATATTAGATGATTAAATGAAAAATTAATACAGAATAACTATGTAAGTGACAGGTATATGATCTCATGCAGCAGGGACTGTGTCAGGTGCCAATGCGCCTTCATTCAAGACTACAAAAAAACACTTTGCTTCTGGCCCCTGGAATAGGTTTGTGTGCAGGTAATGAGGGTGGGGGAAAGGGGAGCTTCATTCCCAGCAGCCTCCTCCCCTCCAATAAAGAAAGAGAGATAGAGGCTTTAATGTCTACCATGGTCGAGGAAGGCCTGCATGCTCCTTCACCACTCTGGATTTGCAGAAACAAAACACTAATAAAAATAAAAAATAAATACGGAATGATAACCTTTTTCTAAATTAAAACCTTTCACTCCATTCCTCAGATTATGATAGATTTATTTACACTGCTAAAGAATAAGGGAGAAGGCCCCAGACTGTCCTGTGTGCCCACCTTTCTCTGGAATTGCCGTCTGAAGTGCTGAAAGGAGCCTATGACCAGATATCATTCCTTTATGTTTTTCCTACTCAGTAAAGCATAGTTACTCACCTGTAATAGGTGATCTCCGGGAACAGCAGGAATTTAGTCTTCACATATGGAGTGTCGTTGGTATTGACGGAGCCTGTGCGGGAACACTCCCCAGCATCCAATAGGAAAGCTTTTGGGAGCATCCCACAGCGCCTGCGTGCTGCGTTCCCACTTTCCCAACTGTCCCTCTCCAGTTGAGTTTAAAGCTGAGACAAAGAGAGAGGGGAAGAGAGAAAGAGAGAGAGATACAATTCCTAGGGGAGGTGGGTGGGTTGTGAAGACTAAATTCCTGCTGTTCCCGGAGATCACCTGTTACAGGTGAGTAACTATGCTATCTCCAGGAACAAGCAGGAATGTAGTCTTCACATATGGAGACTCCCTCGCTGCAGATGCCAGGGAGATGGCCCCAGAAAGTTGTGTGCCCTTGTGAAAGGGCTCCACTTTCCCCCATGGATCTCTGGCATCCTACCAGGGATGGTGGGTAGGAGTTGATTAGGTATGGAACAGGTGTTGAAGAACAGCCTGACCAAACAAGGTTTCCCGGTGGGAGTCCTTGTCCAAGCAGTAATGGGCTGTGAAGGTATGAACCGAAGCCCAAGTAGCTGCTCGACAGATGTCGTCGATAGACACAGAATGAAGATGAGCCATAGAGGCTGCCATGGCTCTCACATTGTGAGCTGTGACATGGCCTTCAAGAGGAATGTTTTTACTCTCATAGGCAAAAGATATACACTGTGCAATCCAGCTGGACAGTGTTCTTTTGGAAACGGGAAGTCCCAAATGACTAGGATCAAAAGCAACAAAGAGTTGAGAGGACTTTCTATGTTGTTGTGTCCATTGCAAGTAAAAGGCCAAAGCTCTTTAACAGTCCAAAGTATGAAGATTCCTTTCTGTATTTGAGGCATGAGGCCTTGGGAAGAATACAGGAAGGTAAACCATTTGGCATAAAATAAGTGGAGTGGTGATCATTATTCAAAGTTTTTAAAGAAAAGAAAAAAAGATAAAGAAATAAGCAATACAACTGGTAAATAATTGAAAAAATATACTTGCCTATGGTCATTGATGTGAACGGACACTACACGGGGAGAGTTAAATTACCCAGATAAAAGTGTCAAACAAATATCGTTTATCTGAGACCGCTGGCAAGTAAGAGAATGAGTTGAAATTAAGAAAATACAATTGAGTGAATTTGAAGTGTTTTCAATTGTGATTGTAGTTCGCTCATAAGATAGACCTGACGCAGTCTTTTGTCTAGTTAAATGAAAAGGTGACACCACCTTTGGCATAAAGTGTGGATGAGTCCTAAGGACTACTTTATCATGATGGAACCTTGTATAAGGAGGATCAGCCACCAACGCTTGCAATTCACTGATGTGACGTGCTGATGTGATTGCAATAAGATGACTTTCCAGGAAAGGAATTTCAAAGAGGTAGTAGCTAATGGTTCAAAAGGCGGTTTCATAAGCTGCCCAAGAACCAGATTTAAGTCCCATGCCACCGGTGGTGGCTTAATGGGAGGCTTAGTTAAAAGAAGGCCTCTCAAAAATCTCGCTATGAGAGGATGAGAGGAAATAGGTTGTCCACTGAATTGGTCTTAAGCCCTGCATTAGATAAATGAAGGAGATACTCCACTAATGATTCCAGAGGTATCGCAAGAGGGCTAAGACCCTTCTGCGAGCACCATATGGTAAACCTTTTCCACTTGAAAGCATAAGAGCGTCTTGTGGAAGGCTTCCTGGAAGCATAAAGAATATCCTTTACCTGCTGAGAAAGGTTAAGACCATGAAGTTCTAGACTTTCAGCAACCAGGCCCTGAGATGCAGAGACTGGGCATTGGGATGCCATAGAATCCTGTCCTCCTGAGAAAGGAGATTTGGAGCAGATCCTAACTCCAGAGGCGGAGCTTGCGAGAGATGTAGGAGCAGAGGGCACCACATTTGCCGTGGCCAATGTGGAGCTATGAGAATCATATGATCTCTGTCTCTCTGAAGCTTGAACAGGGTTTTGGGAATTAGGGGAATGGGTGGTAAGGCATACAGGAAGTCCTGGCCCCAATGGAGGAGGAAAGCATCCCTGGCTTGACAACCCTGAGCCGGAATTCTGGAACAGAACCGGGGAAGTTTGGCATTCAGCGGACTTGCAAAGAGGTCTATGTCCGGGGTTCCCCAAATTTGAAAAAGTTTGGCCACCTGGTCTGCATGGAGAGATCATTCGTGTGGAAGCAGAACTCGACTGAGTCCGTCTGCCCAAGAGTTTTGAATGCCTGGAAGATATACCGCAAGGAGATGAATCTGATGCTCTCTGGCGAGGGCCCATAGTCGCAAAGCTTCATTGCATAGCGACAGAAAGCCTGTTCCACTCTGCTTGTTCACAAAGAACATGGCTACTTGATTGTCCGTTTGAACTAGGACTGTCTTGTAACTGAGCTGGGTGTGGAATACTCGAAGACCAAGGAAGATTGCTCTGAGTTCCAGGAGACTGATGTGTAGATAGGCCTCCGGTGGAGTCCAGGTACCCTGGGTAGAGAGGCCTTGCAGGTGGGCTCCCCAACCCACCTGAGAGGCATCTGTTGTTAGAGTGGCTTGGGGTGGGGGTTGCTGAAAAGGAGACCCCACCAAAAGGTTTTGGGGTGACTGCCACCATTGGAGGGACAATATAAGGCGATCTGCTATTGTGTCTGACAGGCAACCTGACGCCTGAGTCCACTGAGTGGATAAAGTCCACTGAGCTGCCCTCATAGGGAGGCGAGCATAAGGAACCACATGCACGGTGGATGCCATGTGGCCTAGCAACTGTAACATTTCCCGAGCAGTAAGGTGAGGTTTTAGCACTGCTTGGGAAGCTAACTGCACAATGCGAAGGCAGCGGGACTGTGGAAGGTAGGCCCTTGTCTGTCTGGTATCCAGCAGAGCTCCTATAAACTCTAGGGACTGAGTCAGAGCAAGGTTGGATTTTGGGAAGTTTATGACAAGTCCCAAATACTGAAGGATGTGCATTGTGCGAGAGAGAGCAACCCTGGCCTCTGGCTCTGAAGGGACTCGAATGAGCCAGTCTAAGTAAGGGAAGATGAATATTCCTAGGTTGCGGAGAAATGCTGCCACCACAGCCATGCATTTTGTGAACACCCTTGGTGCAGAGGCCAGGCCAAAGGAAGAACCCTGTATTGGTAGTGCTTCCCTTGAAACAGAAAGCGAAGAAACTTTCGATGAGTTGGATGGATGAGAACATGAGTGTACGCATCCTTGAGATCTAGAGAACAAAGCCAATCCTGACTCTGAAAGTATGGCAGCAGAGTTCCTAGAGAAATCATTTTAAACTTCTCTTTGAACAGGAATTTGTTCAATTCTCTGAGGTCTAAAATGGGTCTGTGTCCTCCTGTTTTCTTTGGAATAAGGAAATAGCGGGAGTAAAACCCTGTACCCCGTTGGGGAATGGGTACCTCTTCTACTGCCCCTTGGGCAAGAAGCACAGTGACCTCTTGACCTAACTGGTCATTGAGAGAGGTCTGAGAATTGAACTGTCTTAACATTGTAGGAGGGGGCATGCTGAGGAAATGAAGTTTGTACCCCTCTCTTACAACAGACAGAGTCCAATTTTCTGCTGTTATCTGACCCCATCTGGGGGCAAAATGATATAACCTTCCTGGTATGGTGTAGGGTTCTGGGCCGTTCAGGGCCAGGAAGGCAAGGTTCTCTAGATAGGAGTCAAAGCCGCTGTGGAGGCTTAGTCTGCTGAGCCAGTTGAGGCTTAGCTGCTTTTGTCTTTCTTTGTCTAGGTTGTTTCTGCTGTCCCTTTTGGGCAGACTGACCTAAACGATGCCCCTGTTGGGTATAGGAGGGATAAAACTTCTTCTTCTTACTGGAGAATGGTTTCTTAGAGGATTTTTTCCTCGCAGGATCAGCTGTAGATTTAGACAATCTATCCAAAGTGATATTGTCAGCATCTATCTCATTAGCTTTTTCCTGCAAATTCTTGCCAAAAAGATTCTCTCCTGTGCAAGTAATATTCCCTAGTTTATCCTATACCCAAATTTCCAAGTCAGATGCCTGGAGCCAGGCAATCCTACGTGCACCTATGGCAATGGCAGAGGTTCTGCTTATGCACTCAAAGCAGTCAAAAGCTGCACGATTCACAAACTTGGAAACATCCTGAGCATGTTTGACAAGGGCAAGATAATCTTGCCTCTTATCATCAAGAAGTAGAGGGCTCATAAGCTCTAAATCTCCTGTGACCTCTTTAAGGAAAATTCCCATATATAAGATATAGGAACGGATCCTAGCAGAAAGCCTGGAAGCTTGGGAGGTTCGACGTCCAAAGGCGTCAAGAGTCCTACACTCACGTCATGGAGAATTAGATGCATGCCGTTTTGCACTCTTTATCCTTCTCATTGCTGACTCTATCACCATGGAATGGTGTGGTAATTGAGTCTTCTGAAACCCAGGACAAGGAGGAACTCGATACATGGTATCGAGTCTTTGAGAGTGAGGAGATGTGGTTAGAGGTGTTTCCCACATCCTTAACATGAGATCATGCAAGATCTCATGAATAGGTAAGGTAGCTGCCTCCTTGGAAGCTTTAGCTATTGCAGGATTTCTAATTCCTTTGCCCTAGGCTCTTTTTCAGGAGCCACTGTAATGGAAAGACCTCGAACCATATCTTGGATAAAATCCTGAAAGGACATATCCTCTGGTGGAGACATCCTATGCTGAGGAGAAGAAGAATCCTCAGGAAGAAGTACTCTGGTATCGGCAGAGCTTTCAGAGTCTTCAGACTCATCCGAGGATTCGAAGTATCTCAGATCCGGGTGATAGTGCAAGGCACGGTACCAGTTCCGATCGAAGTCGGCATCAGAGTGGTCCAGTACCGACCTGTCGATACCGGATGGATATGCATGATTCGGTCCCGGTAGAATACCTGCCGATGTCGATGCAGTCAGTGCCGGCACCGTAGTTGGTGCTGGTACCGGTTGAATTGTTTGAAGTGGTTTCAAGGGCATCCAGGCCGTGAGAAGAGCTGCCAGACTGCATTCAATAGCCAAGAATCTCTGGTCTATTGACGCTGCCGATGCTTGGGTATCAGTACCAGAAGAAGTGTCCGGTACCCCAGAGCATGGCACCAGTAGCTCTGCCGAGGTTGAAGCCTCGAGAACATCCTGGAGCCCCGTTAGTGCTTTGGAAGCCAAAGCCTCCCGCTGGGGCAATTTTGCCAGTACAAGTCCCTCAAGGACAACGCCAGAGGCATCTCGCTGTCTAGGAGGAGATCTACCCTTTGAGGACCGGCTAGATTTATGTTTAGTTATCTGAGATCCATAGAAGGAAGACGAAGCCCTGGAAGACGTCGATGTCATGGAGGCTGCATCGGAAGGAAAAAGGGTGCTAAGCTTAGCAGCTCGGCTCTGCTGGCCCCTTTTCAACATCATCCCACAGGCAACACACTCTGAAATAGAGTGGTCAGGACCTAAACATTTGAGGCACTACTCATGGGTGTCAGTGACGGAGATGGTACCGCCACACTTAGAACACTTTTTAAAACCCGAAGTGGGTTTTTCCATTCTGAAGGAAAAGTTGGGCCTAGTGTCCAAAATGGCGCATGGCACCTGAGAGAAAATTATTGGAAAAGACTCCAGAAGAAAGGATTTTTTTTTTTTTTGAAGAAAAGAAAGAAGAACCACTGGCGGTACAGGTGTAGCGTCGAGGGAAGGCAGACCCGACGACAAAAAAGAAGAATAGAAGGGATTTTTTTCTGCGGTGACCGGATGTGTGACCTGTCGGCTCTGTGGAAAACGAAGAACTGGAGAGGGACAGTTGGGAAAGGCAGGAAGGCAGCACGCAGGTGCTGTGGGATGCTCCCAAAAACGTTCCTATTGGACGCTAGGGAGCGTTCCTGCACAGGCTCCGTCGGTACCGACGATACCCCATATGTGAAGACTACATTCCTGCTTGTTCCTGGAGATTATATCTGTAGAAGACGCCAAACCTTCTTTAAGTCATGCCCAGCTGAAGGCTGGTAGGGAATAATGGCCAAGGTTAACAAGTGGTAGCTATTACTCGGTCTCAAGCTCAGTATTGTACAGTCCTGTCCCATGTGAGGGCAGAGGACAGAGGTTATATCTAACACACACTTCTCTCTGAGAGCAGCAGCTTTAATACAGGGTGGGGGGGGGGGGGTGGGGAGACACGCCACACAGTCAGGGCCATAGCACCAGAGTTCTCAGCGTAGGGCCCTGTGGGCAGATGGATCACAGGATTTCAGTCTCTTGCTCCCTACTCACCACCATTATCTGTAATCTGCCAGGCAGAGGGTAACTAGGAAAGCATGTTTCCTGCTTAGGAACACATACTGCTCACCCAAGACGCAAGGAAACCTGCTCCAAGCTGCTTCTTGTCTCATTTCTAGTTACTTTCTCTCCGTTACCTACAGCATATGAGGCAACGTTGAAAGGTAAAATATCCCAGGAAATTAAAGGCCACTGGGAGCCATCTAGTCTTTCTTTTTAGTTTTAAAAATGTATATACTGCTTCTCGGAGGCATGGCATGTCTGAAGCAGTGTATTGCAGCTACAAAGCATACATGGGGCTTTCAAAATTAAATCTGCAAATGTACTTTCCTCACTCTCTAATTCCATTTCTCTCAGCCACAGGTAAAATATTACTACTGCTTACTATTTTCATAGTACATGCTATAGAGTGGTGATAAGTCTCCATGGCACAGAGAGCTTTGGAGGCTGCCATCGCTGCCATGGGTTGTGCAACCAAATATTAGCGAAGGGTGCCATTATTCCTGTCCAGGTCATTTTTGTTTTTTTTTCTCAGAAATTACTATGTCTAAGTTGCACGGACATCTTTTTTGTTGTATACCTTTGAACATACTATTAAAATATTATGATGATATAAAGTTGGAATATTTCCATTTATTTTTCAAGATATTATACACAACATACCCAAAATGCAAGGGTGCCAATGTTGACCACAACTGTAATCATTTCCCTTAAGAGCTTCCCTAGTCCCCTGTTTGTTCTATTTCTTTGTCTTGAATAGACTGTAAGCTCTGAGGAACAGGGAGTCTCATATGTTTATCTACCTGTGAATGCCTTTTGTTGTTGTTGTTAAGTGCCGTCGAGTCAGAGTCGACTCATGGCGACCCTCTGGATAGCTATCCTAAATTGTGTTCGGTCTTCAGTCAGGCGGCTCATTGTTGACAGACTGGTACCTGTAGCTGCTGTCATTGTATCGATCCATCTCATTGCTGGCCTTCCCCTTTTGCATTGACCTTCTATCTTGCCAAGCATGATGTCTTTCTCTAATGATCTCTCTCTTCTCATGATGTGTCCAAAGTATGAAAGTCGAAGTCTTGTCATCTGAGCTTCTAAAGAAAGCTTAGGTTTGATCTCCTCTAGTACCGACTGGTTTGTTCTTTGGGCAGTCCATGGTATACACAGTATTCGCCGCCAGCACCATAATTCAAAGGCATCAGTTTTCTTCCTGTCTGTCTTTTTCACTGTCCAGCTTTCACATCCATATGATGTTATTGAAAATACCATGGCATGAACAAGTCGAATCTTTGTATGGAGAGAGACATCTCTGCTCTTGAGAATCTTATCTAGGTCTTTCATAGCCATTCTGCCAAGAGCAATGCGTCGTTTGATTTCTTGACTGCTTGTTGCTTCTTTATTGATAGTTGATCCAAGTAGGTTAAAGAATGCCTTTTAGCACTATATAGATGATAAGAGGCAGTAGAGGGGAAAGGGATTGTCTTGGGAATGGAGTAGATGACGGGAACCAAAGAGAATCTGTCAGGGATCAAGCAAGAGGCAGCAAATGACTGGATGCATTACAAATAGAAGTCAAGAACTGAACAGCGATTTTTGGAAACCGAGCTGAAATAGACATACAATGTGGTGCGCTTTCTGTAAAAGAACTTCCGTTATTCCTGGATCATGACTATTTACAATTACAGAGTGTTAAGAGAGGCTGACAGCTGGTGGTATATGTAGAACAGCATTAATTTTCTTCAGAATTAGAAATGTAATAACCCTTTCTGTCTGCTGTTTCTTTGTGTTGATTTTCCCAGTTCTGTTAAAGTGCAAAATTACAAATATTCCAGCCCATCTGCCACTGTCTTCAACAAGAGCTATAAGCTATGAAGGTTAATAAGCTTGACCTGTAGCTGGTCTCCACTTCTTCATACTAGAACCTCTAATTACCCAAGCGATAGGGGAGGGTGGTCCCTGCAGAGGAACTCCACTCTCCAGAGCTGGAACAGGCCTTACAATCACTGATTGCAACCTGTGGGGTTCAGAAGAGATTTATCAGCCACGCAGGTTGATGAGAACACCCCCACAGAGAAAACTAATTCACCTCTCTCTAAGCAGTCTCGCTCCCAGAATAAAATGATGTCTTTTCTACCTCCAACTTGGAGGAAACCATTAAAAATCCAAATTAAAAACAGAAAAAAAAAACATGGGAGCTGAAAGTTAAAACTTTAGTCCAAAGATTCTGAAATCCTCACGTGCGCCCCTCTCATTGTGCTTCATAGAGCTACACAACCATATGAAGTAGATTACTTTCTATCAGCAATTTGCAGAAGCCAGAGATGGGAAATCTGAGCTATCTTTAAGCTGCTGGGAAGGGCTAGTGCTGGGTTTTCTGCGACCTATAAATCACTGCCCTCCTTCCTCATGGCTATATCCACAATACTGTTTTTGATAACACTTTATTTTTTTTAAAGTTTTTTTTCACTTTTTGCAATTTTATTTTTCTAATTCTTTTTTCATTTGATTTATTTTCTGGCATTTCGGCATCCTCCTACAATGCTTCCCTTGATAACTGTGTTGCAGCAGTCCTGCCTCTGGGCTGAAAGGTCTTGCGATTCTAGAGTACACAGTGAAGCCTGCTATGGGCTTAGACGCGCTGAAAGAAGATCAAATGTATCAAGGGCCTTGAGACTGAAATCACAAGCCCGTCCCCCACTAGGAAATGATCCTTGGAGGTTTCTCAATAGTAAAACTGCATCTAAAAAATGCAGTGCCTGAAAATAACAGATTTTGTTCGCTGGTCTGGAATTCCTATGGCTGAATGATAAGGGTCTGGCCTCTTTGGTTTTTCTTTTACAATGAGATCCTAAAAAAAATAATTTAAATAGCCTCACCTCGGCAGTACTTACAGAGCGATTTTACTGTATCTCACAGATGAGTTCAGCGTGTCACCGTTTCCAGGAATCGGACTGGGGCGCTCTATGAAGAACAGTTTCTCATCCTCTCCTCCAGCTGCTAGTCCACCAATTTTCTATTTATTTACTGTATTTAACAACCACTCATAGAATCTCTTGGTGGTTCACAGAAATACATACATAATTTGAATATATTTGAAATCCATGTTTTTATTATGGATGATAAAAATGTAAAGCACTGAAGATGCTGGATCAGAGGGCTATAAATATTTTAAATAAATTCATACTAAAAAACAAAATCGTCAAACAGAAATGAAAAGGTAACCCTTAGAAACCAGTCTCAAAGCCCTTTTTACTCTATATTGAAAGCCTTCTCAAAAAGACAGGCGTTATGAAAAGCTAGACATGACTTCTCAGCCCATAAAGTAGTTGGCAGATTCCCACAGGTCAGGACCAACCATGGAAAACATTCTTCTCCATCTAGGGCTCTTGCTCACTAACCCAGTTGACACTACTTATGTTCGTACTAAGAAGTAGTTCTAGATTCGCGGAATGCAACGTGTGAGGAAACATAACTTCTGAGTAACTATGACCGTTCATTGTTCATAAGATTAAATGTTTGATTTAAAGATTTCTAAATAAAACTGAGATCTGACCTGGACTCTAATTCATGTAATATTGGTGTTGTATGATATGATCATTCTTCTTTAGACCCATGCCGTTCCTTGCCATAGCATTTTGTATCACCTGCAGAGGTTTGATGTACAAATCTCTGAGATGCAAATATAATATTTCACAATAATCAAGGGAAGCCTGTACAATTGTTCAAAAACTGCAGACATTTAGGGCCTGATATGAAGCCCATGGCAGTCTGCACTTGTGGTGGGCACAAGTAAAACTGGATATTTAGTGCCAGCTACAGGAGTGGAGGAGTAGCCTAGTGGTTAGAACACTGGCTTGGTAACCAAGCAACCAGGGTTCGATTCCCACTAGCACTCCTCGTGGCCTTGGGCAAGTCGCTTAACCCTCCATTGCCTCGGAAGAAAGGCCTGGCAATCTACTTCCGGTGACACTGCTAAGAAAACCCAGGAGCTTCTGGGTCACCAGGAGTCAGGACTGACTCAAAGGCACACATTTTACACCAGATATTCGCTGCGGACTTCTGTTCCGATCTGGTCAGTGGTGATATTCAACTGCTATCCAGATAGCAAAACTGCAGAAAGTTAGGACAGCCGTGACCGCATAGGTGCAGGGACCAGCCTACCCTGCCCCCGACTGCCACAACACTATTTAGAGTGTGCCAAGGCGGTCTGTGGGGATGTTCAGCGACACCGGCCAGTTAGTGACATTGAATATCAGGCTCAACGGCATTTGTGCGACGTGCAGGTCCTGCCAACTGCCAGGCTCTGAAGTACTTACGGAGCATGTGCAGAAGGCGCAATCTAAAAAAAACAAACTCCGGACAACCTTAATGATCTGCAGCCACACTGACAAATGGGAATCCAAAAACACTCCCAAGTCAGTCGTGGTAGAGCGAATCGGAATATCATGCCACTCCAAACTGATTTCATCAGAAAACCATGACTGGGATGTAATTATACAGGCTAGACTTTATTCGGGAAGGACAGGGTAGGAAGAAAGGGAAGAGGCGTGGCACTGTATGTAAAAAATCATATTAAAGCTATAGAATTACAAGGGAAGGAGGAGGCACTGTGGGGGTTAGACTAGAAAGAGGGAATGGAGAATCCATTTGCATTGGTGTGATATACAGATCTTCTTCACAGGTGGACAGGGATTTAATTGAAGACATTTACAGTATTGCCATGAAAGGAGAAGTGCTACTGATAGATGACTTCAATATGCCAGATGCTGATTGGCGCATCCCTGCTGCAGTGTCATCTAGGAGTAAGGAGATTCTCTACAGGCAGAACTATTCTAGCAACTGGTAACAGAACCCACATGTGAAGGGGCCATAGTGGACCTAGTCCTTACCAATGGAGAAAGTGTTTCTAATGTTATAGGGGCGATAATCTTGCAACCAGTGATCACCAGATGGTGTGTGGATCAGTATTAGGACTAGGGCTGATAAAGTCCTTTCAAAAGTGAGGGTCCTAGACTTTAGGAAAGCTAACTTTGCCAAAATGGGACAATACATCAAGGAGATGGGAACAGCTGGGAATATAGAAAAGCAATGGGCAAAACTGAAAGGGGATATTTTGGAGTGGAGGAGTAGCCTAGTGGTTAGAACAATGGCTTGGTAAACAAGCAACTAGGGTTCAATTCCCACTAGCACTCCTTGTGGCCTTGGGTAAGTCACTTAACCCTCCATTGCCTCGGAAGAAAGGCCTGGCAATCTACTTCCGGTCACACTGCCAAGAAAACCCAGCAGCTTCTGGGTCAGCAGGAGTCAGCACTGACTCGAAGGCACACATTGCATTTGTTGCATTTTAAGGACAACAAACCTTTTTGATAGGAAATTAAATAAATGTAGGAAAAGGAGTCCACTATGGTTCTTGAAAAAAGTAGCTTCAAAAGGTGAAGAAAAAGAGGACAGCCTTCATAAAATACAAGAGATCACAGAAAGAGGTAGACAAGCATCAATATTTGGAAACATTTAGAGAAGCTAGGAAAGTAGTCAGGAAAGCAATGATACAAAAAGAAGACAAAATAGCCAATCAGTAAAATGAGGAGAGAAGACATTTTTTAGATATGTTAGTGACAGGAGAAAGTGCAAAAGTGGTATTATCAGATTCAAAGGCGAAGGGAAAGAATATGTACTAAATATTGTGGTGAAGACTCCCCTCCAGAGGAAATGGAGATAGGGGAAAATCCTGATAGAAGGGATGACACACACAGGATTTCCAAAACTGACTTGGAAAAAACACAGTTATCGACTGAGCTGAAGACAAGCCCCAGCCCAGGGGAGGAGTTAGGCTTCAGCACTGATTGGGCACGCCCAGGGGAACGACAGGGAGTGCCGGGAAATGAAGCCCTTTTTAAATCCTCAGACAGGATTGACAGAGGAAGCAGCAAGGCAGGCAAAGGAAGCAGCAAGGCTGGCAAAGAAGGCAGCAAGGATGACAAGGAGAGCAGCAAGAAACGAAGCAGACGAGAAGCAGCTTCCAGTGCACACTGGTCTTCAGGAGGAACCCTGGGAGAAGGCAAAACCCTGGAACAGTAAGCCTTGGAGCCCAATATACTCTCAAGGGGATCCTTACTACACGGTAGAGCCTAAACGTGGGAAGGCTAGCAAATCCAGATCTTGAGAAAAGGCATTTTGTCTGGTGGCGAGCAGTGCTATAAAAGCCAGGAACCAAAACAGGAAATAAGTTTTTTCTGAGAGAAATTCCCCTAGCAGAAGAACTAGCCATAAGGCTCCTGAGTTTCTAGAGAGGAGAGAGTCCTGGAAGAAAGCTGCCTGTTCTTATGCCAACGTCTCTGATAAAGATAAAGCTGAATTTCCTAATTTTAATGCCTTGCTGGAGAAACCCTTTTATTGTGCTGACCTCCCTAAGCCAAACTCTGCAACAGGAGCAGATAGTGAGTGGGGGAAGGGTGTGACCCTTACCAGAGACTATTAAGCAGCTAAAGAGCAGCTACAGGCTGAATTGCTTCTAAAAGAGTTTCAGCAAAAGTCAGCTAAACATAAGAAACCTGATGAAGAGAACAATTGCCTTAGCCCAGATGAATGTATGCAGATAGATAATGATGTGCCTACCTTGAATTATGATCCTTGTGCAATGGATTGCTCTTTATGTTTTAGAGAGTAACAGTGTAAAGAAGCATCTGGAGTTTGTATGAGAAGAATACAAAACGTTTGCTATACCTGTTGCTTAGCCGTGAAAGTTCACAAATTGTTTTCACCTGTTTCTGTAAAGTCACGCTGTGAGGAGAACAGCTGTTACTGTGAGGCTGCAATAATCCCGAGCAACCACACGGTGAGCCTGATGTCAGTACCAGGAAAAATGGTAGAAACCATCATAAAGAATAAAATTACTCAGCATGTAGATAGTCACAACCTAATGGGAGACAGTAAACATGGCTTTAGACAAGGAAGATCTTGTCTTACTAATGTTTTTTGAAGGAGTGAATAAACAGGTGGACAAAGGTGAGTCGGTTGATATTGTGTATCTGGACTTTCAGAAAGCCTTTGACAAGGTCCCTCATCAGAGACTTTTGGCAAAACTAAAGAGTCATGGGATAGGAGGCAGTATACTATTGTGGATCAGGAACTGGTTAAAAGATAGAAAGCAGAGCGTAGGGCTAAATGGCCAATTTTCCCAATGGAGAAAGGTGAATAGTGGTGTACCCCAGGGATCTGTGCTGGGTCCGCTGCTTTTTGACATATTCATAAATGACCTGGAAAGTGGAATAACGAGTGAGGTTATCAAATTTGCAGATGACACAAAACAATTTAAAGTTGTTAAAACCCAAGAGGATTGTGAAAAATTGCAAGAGGATCTTGATAAATTGGAAGACTGGGCATCAAAATGGCAGATGAAATTTAATGTGGACAAGTGCAAGGTCATGCACCTAGGGAAGAACAACCCAAACTATGGTTACACGATGCAAGGTTCCACATTAGGAACCACCACCCAGGAAAAAGATTTAGGCGTCATTGTGGATACCATGTTAAAACCCTCGGCCCAGTGTGTAGCGGCGGCCAAGAGAGCAAATAGAATGCTAGGTATGATAAGGAAAGGAATGGAAAATAAAACAAAAGATATTATAATGCTTCTATATCGTTCCATGGTGAGACCGCACCTTGAATATTGTGTGCAATTCTGGTCGCCGTATCTTAAAAAGCATATAGCGATTTTAGAAAAGGTTCAGAGAAGAGCCACCAAAATGGTAAAGGGGATGGAAGGATACTCCTATGAAGAAAGGCTAAAAAGGTTAGGGCTCTCTAACATGGAAAAGAGACGGCTGAGGGGAGATATGATAGAAGTCTATAAATTAATGAACGGAGTGGAACGGGTAAACGTAGATCGATTGTTTACGTTATCAGAATACAGAAAGACTAGGGGACATGCAATGAAGCTACAGGGTAAACTATTTAAGACTAATAAAAGAAAATATTTTTTCACTCAACGTGTAATCAAACTCTGGAATTTGTTACCGGAGGGTGTAGTAAGGGCTGTTAGTGTAGCTGGGTTTAAAAAAGGTTTGGACAAGTTCCTGGAGGAAAGGTCCATAAACCATTATTAAGAAGTGACCGAAGATATCAATGCTTGACCCAGTACAAGCACTGTGGAACTTGTGTCTCTTGGGGAAACTGCTAGGTACATATGACCTAGATTGGCCACTGTTGAAAACAGAATACTGGGCTTGATGGACCTTGGTCTGACCCAGTATGGCATATCTTATGTTCTTATGTTCTTATGAGGCAAAGATGAGTAGAAGCTACCGTGACTTTTACACAGTCACGGTAGCTTCTACTCATCTTTGCTGAATTAAAGCTATTTGATTTCAGTTGTTTTCCTGACCTCCTGATTTCACCTTTTATGTTGAAAGTTGCACCTTTACGTTATGCACCTTTGAATTGTAATGTGTTGAAAATATCCCCACAACAAATAAATTTCTTGCAAGTCTTATCACTCGAGTCACAACTACAACTTTCATCCCTAAAGAAAAAAACAAGTGTACTACGAATCTCAGCATTCATAGGGATCAGTACCAGCTTTATTCATAAGGGACATTATATAAGGCCACTCCTGCCTGTAAGCTCTAGGGCCCAGGCAGGAGCATCGCAATATGTATTAAATAACTCTGTGGCATAAATGCACAGGAGAGTCTCATTCGATTGAAAGTTAGCTCTGCAACAAGGGACGTAGAATGAGGATGAAAGGTGATAGACTCAGGAGTAATATGCAGAAATAGTTCTTAACAGAAAGAGTGGAAGATGCGTCGAATAGTCTCTACTGTCTCCACTGGGAGATGAGGACAGTATATGAATTCAAGAAAGCACAGGATAAATACAGATGATCTCTAAAGGAAAAAAAGGGACTATAGTTGGTATGGAAGGGCAAACTAGATAGGCCATATCGTCTTTTTCTGCCATTATGTTTCTATTAGATAATCTGCCACCTTTAGAACCACAGATATCTCAGTTCTCCTAAAATTAATGCCTAAGCCATAATCCTCAAACTAATTAACCACCTCTGAAAGCTTGCTATTAAATGGTGAATTGGAAAGGCTCTTATTTGAAAAGGAATGACAAGAAGAATATCGTTTGCATATAGCCAAAATGGTTTTCCTAAGGTTAGTAATTTAATTTAACACACAAAGGGGCCAGACATAGATTAAATAATTTTGCAGAGTGCACTGAATACTGATGTATCCCCTAATCATATTTAATCCCTCTCCTCTCTACTGTTCAATATATACATTTAACCACTGTGAGCCATTCTCCAACAATTCCAAGTAGAGTTCTTGATATATTCTGATGACATAATGATCTTTGCACCATTTTCCATTTCCGCTCTTGATTACTCCATTCTCTCAAATTGCCTCACAGAAGTAATCAGCTGGCTCTATCTTCATAATCTCTCCATCAACCTCAATAAAACAGAGCTCCTCCATGTCACAAAGGAACCCAACTTCAACCCTCCTGCCACCATCAGACTCGACAATAACGATATCCGAGTCAGCACACAGATAAAATACCTCGGTATCATACTAGACCAGTAGCTGACCTTCAAGGGCCATATCCAAATGATACCTAAATGATAGAGCAGATCAAATTGGTGGAGGGGTTGCACTCTGTATTAGAGAGGGCATTGAATCACAAAGGATTAAAGTTTTTGCAGGAAACAAAATTCACTGTAGAATCTCTATAGATTGAAATTCCATGTAAAAAAGGGGAAGGGGAATGCGAAGGCAGTGGGGGGTGTACTACTGACCGCCTGGCCAGAATGAACAAATGGATGATTAAATGCGCAAAGAAATCAGAGAAGCTAACAAAAGTTACAGCACAGTAGTAATAATGCGTGATTTCAATTACTTTGGTATCAACTGGGTCGGTGTCTGGCAGGACATGATAGGGAGATAAAGTTTCTAGATGAAATAAATGACTGCTTCTTGGAGCAGCTGGTTCATGAACCAACCAGAGGTGAAGCCATTTTAGACCTAATCCTTCGTGGAACACAAGATCTGGTGCAAGAGATAAGGGTGTTGGGGCCACTTGGCAATAGTGATCATAGCATGATAGTGTTTGATTTAATAAATGGAGGAGGAATGGTAAGGAAATCTACAGTACTACCTTTTAACTTTCAAAAGGGAGACTATGATAAAATGAGGAAAATAGTTAAGAAAAAACTAAAAGGAGCAGTTGCAAAGGTTAAAGATTTACAACAAGCATGAGTGTTACTTAAAAGTACTACCTTGGAAGCCTAGACCAGCTGTATTCCATGCTTTAAGAAAAGTGGAAGGAAGTCCAAAATCTTGCCAGCATGGTTTAAAGGTGATGTCAGAGAGGCTGTTGTTGCCAAAAAAGCATCTTTCAGGAAATGGAAAATGGAGCCAAGTGACGAAAACTGGAAACAACACAAGCACTGGTAAGTTAGATGCAAGGCATTGATAAGGCAAGAGAAGAGAATTTCAGAAGAAGCTTGCTATGGAAGAAAATAATTTGTGACAGAGTCAGCTGGACCATTACATGAAAGAGGGGTAGAAGGGGCACTAAGAAGGGACAAGGCCATAGCAGAGAGACTGAATGAATTCTTTGCTTTGGTCTTTACTTAAGAAAATGTAGGGGTATTACCCATGACTGAAATGGTATTTAAAAGTGATGATGCAGAAGAATTGAAAGAAATATCGATACACAGGGAAGATGTATTACAACTATTTGATAAATTGAAGAGTAGCAAATCACTTGGACCGGATGGTATACATCGAAGGGTGTTGAAAGAACTAAAATATGAGATTGCAGACCTACTATTAGTAATCTGTGAACTATCATTAAAATCATCTGTAATACCTGAAGATTGGAGGATGGCCAATATAACACCAATTTTTAAAAAGGGTTCCAGGAGTGATCTGGGAAATTACAGACCGGTGAGCCTGACATCAGTACTGGGAAAAATGGTAGAAACCATTATAAAGAAAAACAATTACTGAACATATTGATATTCATGGCTTAATGGGAACAGTCAACATGGCTTTAGCCATGGAAGGTCATGTCTTATTAATCTGTTATGTGTTTTTCAAGGTGTGAATAAACAGGTAGACAAAGATGAGTCAGTTGATATAGTGTATCTGGATATTCACAAAGCCTTTGACAAGGTCCCTCATGAGAGACTTTTGGAGAAATTAAAAAGTCATGGGATAGGAGACAGTGTACTACTGTGGATCAGGAACTGGTTAAAAGATAGAAAGCAGAGGGTAGGGCTAAATAGCCAATTTTCCCAATGGAGAAATGTGAATAGTGGAGTACCCCAGGGATCTGCACGGAGTCCACTGGTTTTTTAACATATTCGTAAATGACCTGGAAATGGGAACAACAAATGAGGTAATCAAATTTGTAGATGACACAAAATTATTCGAACTTGTTAAAACCCATGAGGATTGTGGAAAATTGCAAGAGGACCTTGATAAATTGGAAGACTGGGCAACCAAATGGCAGATGAAATTTAATGTGGACAAGTGCAAAGTTATGCACCTAGGAAAGAACCCAAACTATGGTTACACAATGCAAGGTTCCACATTAGGTACCACTACCCAGGAAAAAGATTTAGGCATGATCATGGATAACATGTTGAAACCCTCCATCCAATGTGCTGCTGCGGCCAAGAGAGCAAATAGAATGCTAGATATCACAAGAAACAGAATGGAGAATAAAACAAAGGATATTACTGTGCCTCTGTATCGTTCCATGGTGCAACCGCACCTTGAATATTGTGTGCATTTCTGGTCGCCATATCTTAAAAAGGATATAACGTTATTAGAAAAGGTACAAAGAAGAGCCACCAAAATGATAAAAGGGATGGAAGGATATCCCTGTGAAGAGAGGCTAAAAAGGTTTGGGCTCTTTAACCTGGAAAAGACACAGCTGAGGGGAGATATGAATTAATAAATGGAGTGGAAAGGGTAAATGTAGATCGATTGCTTATGCCATCGAAATATCGAAAGACCAACTGACATGCAATGAAGCTACAGGGTAACCTATTTAAGGGTAATAAGAGAAAATATTTTTTCACTCAACGTGTAATCAAACTCTGGAATTTTACTGGAGGATGTAGTAAAAGCTGTTAGTGTAGCCGGGTTTAAAAAAGATTTGGACAAGTTCCTGGAGAAAAGGTCCATAAACCATTATTAAAGGGGACCCAGGATATCTACTGCTTGACCCAATACAAGCATTGTGGAACCTGTGTCTTTTGGGGAAATTGCTAGGTACTTGTGACCTAGATTGGCCACTGTTGGAAACAGGAAACTGGGCTTGATGGACCTTGGTCTGACTCACAATGGCATGTCTTACGTTCAAAGTATCACCAAGGCTATAAACTCAAAACGCTCCGAAACCTATGCCCCCTCCTATCCACCAACACATTCCGCCCAGTCTGCCAAAACACCATCACATCCTTATTTGACTACTGTAATTCCATTTACTAAGGTCTACCTAAGTACGCACTCCTCCCAATACAACTTGCCCAAAATATTGTTGCTTGATTTATCTTCCAAGCCTCAAGGCAAATCCACATCACTCCTATCCTCAAACACCTTCACTGGCTTCCCATCAGCTCCAGAATACAATGCAAAGTTCTAACCCTCATTCACAAAACCCTGGACAAACAATCCTCAGAGCACCTCCAAGCACTAATTCGCACCCTGATCTCCAACGGATCAAGAAGAAAGAACACCCAAAACCTCCTCAGTCTCCAACTACAGACCTACAGATGCAAGCAAACCACAAGAAATAAGAGCATTCTCTCTGTATGCCCTCACTACCCTCCTCAATTCTAAGTATCAAATCAACTGCAGACTTTTGCAAACTCCTCAAGACCCACCTATTCCTGTAACATTTTTGCAACACACATTCAACAACTACAGATCAGGACAACCTCATACAATCACCTCATCCCCCTCCCTACCCTCATAAACCCCTCACACCCCTCTACCCTTCTCCCCACTGTACATAGTTCTTTAAATATATATTGATGTGAATGTATATACAAAAGGTTCATTGTCCTCTGGTTACATTTAAAATATTTTTCATGTTTATTGTAAATGGCTATTGATGTTCCTTGTAACTTGTCCATTGTATTAACTCAGTTCCATGTAAACCGTTTTGACTTGTAGAAAAATGGTGTATCAAAAATTTGTTAAATAAATAAAACTGGGGGAAATGCATGGCACCCAGCAAACTTCTGCCTGGGGAATTTAATGCCCTGCAGCCATGGCTCAGCACCGCTCATCATCAGCATGGTCTGAGCTCTAACTAACTAACAGGTCTGTGTTTTCCAGGACCTTCATATCACGTGGCAGGGGGAATTACAGACGATTCTGTCAGTAAAGAAACACCCGCGGTGCACTTATCACATCCAGCATCAGCAATCGCTCTCTGAACGTCTGACAGACACTGCGGGTTCATAAAACAGCGGTAAACCCTCCCCTGGGGACAGCTCAGCTGTGTATGTGCGGCTGGGCTGCTACTGTTCTGGAGGGACTATTCAGCATTAGAACATGTAATAGTGAATAAATTGCTGCTTTAACATCTATAATGTCAATAATATTCCAGTAGGTGGAGTTTATCCTGTACATTCTGTCTGCCCTTCCACATCTCATCATGCCAATATCCTCCAGCAGACCACGGCAGTTGCACTGACATCCATCTAGCCCTCTGTGCATTGGTCCTCCCACCTTGTCCAATGAAACATAAAAACCAACATGAAGGATGGTCATGGTGGGGTATTGGCTGCCTCTAGTCACTGCAAAAGAACAGGTTTGGCACAGAAACCTCCTACAGCCACTGAAAAAGCAATGGTTTTAAAATTCTGATTACATTTTACCAGGTGATCAGAATAAAAATGTATTTCACAATAAATATAGGATAATTTGAAATTATTATATGTGAGGTCTTAGCTACTTGTGAAAAGGAAACAAATGCAGTGGAATTCTAGGTTTTTTGACATATAATTTAGCAAAAATGGTGTTGGAATATTTTCATTTTACACCTAACATCAGAATGCCTTCATAAACAGCACAGACAGCGACCCTAAAATAAGAAACACAATGCTCAAGTATGTTTCCCGTCAACCACAACCCCCAATAGAAAGAGATCCATTCATCACACAGCACAAACAAATGCACTCTAAAGCAGACAATTTCAACACCAAAGACAAATACTGAATGACAAGCAGGTAAATTCTTTACAGACGGGAAAACAGAGGGTGACTGGGATCCAATATACTTCAGCAAAGAAATACGAAACCAGTTCTTAAACAGCCTGTGACAAAAACTAGACTGGTTTTTGTATCAATAATCGATCAACTGCAAAGCAAAAGCACACAGCAACTGTCTTGACTCTGCCTTCTCTTGTCATTTTGAAGATTGTACAGTAGTAGGGATTTGCGTATGTTCAGAAGCTATAATGCACCTCTCTGGAGGACCGATACACACACCCCATTAGTCATGCAAACCTCCCATGTAGTTTTGTTCCCCTGATCTGACAATTTTAACTAAATTTAATTTGAAAACTTATGTTTCTTGCATGGCACTCCAATTGAAAAAGGGGAACCTAAGATTAATCAAAGAATAATCTTAAAATAATCTTGTACATAGTTACGAGTCCCAGCCATACCGTTGAACATTGTAGCAACAAAGGGCTCAACCTGTACATAGTTGCCCCAGTTATAAATCCAAGTTGCGTCACCTGTTCAATGTAAGTACAATGCAGGCCCTTCCTGCATTGTACAAGGAAATGTTAATTGTAAACCGCACTGATTGTAAAGAGCGCAGTACAGAAAAGTTTTTAAATAAATAAATAAAATCATGAAAGGCCCAATAGGCTGAGTATAGCAGCTTAAATTAAATATGCCGGTCTATTAGCAACCAATGCCCTGCCTCATCTAACAACCCAGGCCATTGCATTTTGTACAATATGAAGTTTGCTTAAGCTTTTTTTTTTTTTTTCCCACGGAAATCCGGCACAGATAGAATTGCAGCAATCCAGATGGGACAGTACCACAACCTGCATCACCGATTGATAATCTTCAGGACACAGGTATGGCCAAATCTGCCTAACGAGTCTTAGCCTTCCCAACACTTTTTTAGAAGCTGATGCTACTTGGGACTCTAAAGTAAACCAGAATCAAATTTAACTCTCAAGTTTTTACCTCTGACTAAACAGTGAAAGCCAACCACTGAAACGCAGCAGTAGGAAGTCCACTGGCGGAGATGAATTTTGATTCCAAGGAAGCAAGACTTGCATATCATTTGCATATATACAAGTCCTCATGCTCCTTGCGTGTTCCAAGAGGCTCCTTGTGTGTTCCAAGAGGCTAGACATACGCATTGCAAAGGGTAGGAAAGAGTGGAGAACTCTGAGGAAGACTCTAGGGAAGCAACTGCATGCTGAACGTCCATTACACATAAAGTCCACTTGAGACCTATCTAAAACAAAGGAAGTAAGTCAATGGCTGACGTAAATCTGTTTATGCAGGAAGGAAAGCGCCAAAGTACCAGCCATTGTACACCATCTTTTTCTGAGCACAGAGTGACGTGAGAAAGGTAGGGGTGTGCATTCATGAGCATACAATCAGTTAGTCTGGGCACCTAAAATTTTAAAGTGCGCGCAAATTGCTTGTATGCACATGTACCTACAGTATAAACTAAAGCGTGTACAATTTATTTGCACGCTTAAAAATGTTCTAGCACACATAAATGTGCATGCAAAGAATGAATAGGTGAAATGAACATGAAAAAAATGTCCAAAAGTCTGGAAAAATTATTTTAAAATGAGCATGAACAGTTTTATTTATTTATTTAATTTTTAATTAATTAATTTTATTTTTATATCGCATTTTCCAGCAGATCAAATGCGATTTACATTGAACAAAACATTGAATTGTACAGATTGGCAAAAGACTCCACAATTTATTTATACATTGTGTAAAATGGTTTCCACAAGTTCCTCGAGGGTAGTCCGTAAACATTTATTAGTCAGACAGGGTTGGTCCAAAGGTATAAGTGCCCTAGGTGAAACTACAGTCTTGCGCTCTCTCACAAACAGCTTTTAGACTGTTAGTGCTTCCCTCCACTCAAGAATTTGATTATTAAACTCAAATGTCATAATCTCAATACTATCCCACTATTTTGAAATCACACTTTTAAATAGCAAGCTTTGTTTTGTAAATATATGTGTAATGAGGGAGATTTCCAAAAGCCACTTACAAGGATAAATGGACCAGTTGGAAATTGTCCCTTCTTCATGCAGGTAAAAGTAGGCACTAATGACTCAGTTTGTGTGGCCGTCAGGACCAGTGCTTTGCTTTGACTATAGCTGCTCTTTGCTGCCTCCCCAGAAGCTGCCGCCTAAGCACTAGGCAAACTAGGTGATCACCTAGGGTAGCAGCTTCTGGGAGTGTCAGAGAACAAGGCATTTAAAGCTAAACAGATTCTGACAGCCAGGGTGGACATAAGGCTTAAGGTTTGCCTAGCGTGCAAACACATTGAACAGACTCTAGGCATCTAGTGGTTGGGCTGGCCCCGTAGCCAGATAAAGGGAAGAGCCTTTGCTCATCCATGGAAATCAACTATGAGAAACAGATATACATTTTCGGATCTGCTGAGTACTTGTGACCTGGTCTTTCACTGTCAGGAGACAAGATGCTAGGCTCATTCGATCTTGGTCTGATTCATCAGGCTTTTCTTGTGTTCTTATGTAATTCCTTGACCAAAAGATAATCTCCAAATCCATTTGGAAACAATCCTATTTAAATTCATATTAAAAGACATGTGGGTGAATCTTTCCTGGCTTTTTCAGATGCTTTGGGTAGGTGAAGTGCAATTTTCAGACAGGCCAGTTTGCTGGGTAAATGGTATTGAAAATTGTCCATTAGTTAGGAAGACAGGTTGGCACACATGCCAGGATCCAGGATTCTGATGTTCAGAACATGGATAGACAGGTGGTCTAAGCAATGGATACACAGCGCCAACAGCTTTAGGTTCAGCAAACTAATTTCCCGGGGGTTGCATATCTCTTATCTGTATATAATGTATGTGTGTGGGGGTCTACACACACACTCACACACAGACATATATGAAACACTAGATGAGCCAGGTCAGTGGGTAAGGTGGCAGTTCTGAGTGGGGGGAGGAGGGGGAGGGAGAAGAGTGTCCCAGTCCCCATGGAAAGGTGACACCCAATGAGCAGATTTAGAACCCATAACGGCAGGATGAAAACTGGAATGTTGTCCTACTGGGCTAGATGAGCTGGGAAGGGGTGCAGAATAGTGGACAAAATCCCTGAATAGTTTAAGGTGAAGCCTCTGCAGACCAATGGAGCAGTTCCAAACTGAGCCAGGAGCCCAAATAAAGAGGAAACTCCAGGTCCAAAAACAAAGGAAAGATGAATCACCTAGATATATATATTTTTTTAACAAACAAGCATTGTTGCAAAATCTCTTTTCCTTTCTCCATTCTTTCTCTTCGTCGCAGTAAGAATGAAAACATTGCTTTTAGATTTCTGTCGTCTTTGCTGTTTTTGGTTTGCCCTCCCTTTAAAATGAACCAGGGGCAGAGAATAAACCTTATTGCTATTTTTGAAAATACATTGTACATCCTGTGCGGCAGCTTCCCCCTCTCCCGGTTATTTCAGCATGAAACGAATGCACCTCCCCGCTGCTGTAACCTTTACATCTAGCCTCATGAGTGCTGCGAGAGCACACGTCCTGATTTACTGAAAATATTGTCAGAAAGCTAACGGTGATGAGGGTGGAATTTTTAATTGACCTTCCAGCAAAACATTTCCTTGTAGCATGTGCCATCCCTAGATGGTAGCTGGCAGAGACTTTGTCTGATAGTGTACTTCTGACCAGAGCCTGTTATATCACTGCACCCGCCCACAGGGCCCATACCAGAAGGGTACTAGATGAACCTGATTTTAGAGCTGTGTCCCCAACTCCCACTTGTTTGGAAGCCTCCTGTCCCGATTCCAACAATGGGGACAGAAGGGGTAGAAAAAAGCATTCTATTTTCAATTTAGTGATTTGAATGTGTCAGTTTTTATAATTTACACCCTTTATTTTATATTTTGCAGAGCGCGGGGGAAATGCATCACTGTTGATCTGTCAGCTTGGAAGTGATATCACTGCTGTCATGGGATGGATGGGGCGGGGGGCAGGGTAATGATTCATTTTCCCTTCTCCATACCTAGTTGCTCACCTGGAATTAAAGTGTCCCTTCTTCTACCCCTTCCCCCCCCCCCACCAGAATTAAGGATAACAAGATTTGCCAGCAAAAACTCTAGTACCCTTACCATACTGCCAACTTCCGAAATGCAGAGAGTAGCTTATCAGTGCCTATAGCTCATAAAAATCTTGGGGTAGGGGTGGGGGTGACTGCGGTCTCATTAGAATCAATAGGAGAGCATACTCTTTGCTCCTTTGCCCTGCCTAGCTCTTAAACAAACTGAGCACCCTAGGGATGGACCCTAAAGTTACTGCTTGAGTTAGAAATTGGTTGGGTGGGAGGCGACAAAGAGTACAAGTAAATGGAGCTCACTCTGAGGAGAAGGATGTTACCAGTGGTGTGACCCAGGAATCTGTCCTTGGTCCGATTCTTTTTAACATCTTTGTTAGTGATATAGCGGAAGGGCTGTCGGGTAAGGTTTGCCTCTTTGCGGATGATACCAAAATCTGCAATAGAGTAGACACCCAGGAAGATGTAGATAACATGAGGAGGGATCTAGCTAAGCTTGAAGAATGGTCTAGAATTTGGCAGCTGGGATTTAATGTTAAAAAATGTAAGGTCATGCATTTGGGCTGCAGCAATCCAAGGGAGCAATACAGTATAGGAGGTGAAGTACTTTTGTCCACTAAAGAAGAGCGGGACCTAGGCGTGGTTGTGTCTGATGATCTTAAAGTAGCTAAACAGGTAGAAAAGGCGACGGCAAAAGCTAGAAGGATGCTTGGGTGCATACAGAGAGGAATGGCTAGCAGAAAAAAGGAGGTGATAATGCCTCTGTATAAGTCCTTGGTGCGACCTCATTTGGAGTATGGTGTGCAATTCTGGAGACCGCACCTTCAAAAGGATGTGAACAGGATTGAGTCGGTGCAGAGGGTTGCTACTAAAATGATTAATGGGCTTCATTATAAAGCATGAGGACAGACTTAAGGATCTTAATATGTACACCTTAGAGGAAAGGCGGGATAGAGGTGATATGATTGAGATGTTTAAATACCTCCGTGGCATAAATGTTCAGGGAGAGAGCCTCTTTCAATTGAAAGCAAGTTCTGCTACGAGGGGACATGGGATGAGGGTGAAGGGAGATAGATTCAGGAGTGATATGCGGAAATATTTCTTTACGGAAAGAGTAGTGGATCCGTGGAATAGTCTCCCAGTGGAGGTGGTAGAGATGAGGACAGTAACTGAATTCAAAAAAGCATGGGACCAACACAGAGGATCTCTAAAGGTAAAAAGTGGACTGTTGTAGTTGTTGTTATGGAAGGACAGACTAGATAGACCTTGTGGTCTTTTTCTGTCATCATGTTTCTATGTTTCTATGTTTCTAAGATGTGTAATATTGGGTCAGACCCAAGGCCCACTAAGTCCACAATCCTGTTTCCAACATTGCCCGATCCAGATCACAATTTGCTATAAGCTGCTGGAAATGTGAACAAAACTTATTATAGCTCTTCTGCTTAAAGCCGCTCACAGCACCTTTGGCAACCCAATTCGTCAGCCCCAACCTGACAACGGAGGTAACCTACATCCATGACCAGAGCTTCTTCTAGCAGTACTGAAAGGGAGGAAATTTCTTACACCAGGCCTCAGCTAGGACCAAAGAACAGTACAGCTGGACAGACATCTAGTGTACGCATTGAATTTTCATTTATCCATAGTACAAAGCAGCCATCTCTAGCTGGCAGCGTTAGAATTATGACAGCTTTGATGTGCTCATAAACTGCAGATTCTAAAACAAGCACCAAAGGGAATTTTAAAGAGTAAGTAGAGCTGAGAGCAAGTGAAAAACTCGGGTAATTATCTCTAAAAGGGGGGAAGAAGAGGCAGGGGAATCATGTCCAACCTGCACACACAGAAAGTTTCTCTCTCCTTTTCCTCTTTTCTTGTTTGTGAGTATGTAAATGGTAAGATTTTTTCAGTAAAGAATGGTATAGCCAATGACAAACTAAAACTAACTAAACTAAATGAAAATTAGGAAGCTTTGAGAAGGTGTATGCAAACTGCCTTTGAGTGGAGACTGCTACGTTCCCCACTCCTCTCAACAACTGCTTTTAAGATTATCCTAGCAGGAAGCTGGTGAGATAGTGTCTATTGCTTGAACTCAAGCTATGCCTGGTGTTGACTCGATGACCTGAGGATGAGCTTAGAGAAGGCTGAAAACATGTACCGAGCACACAACCAGCAAACACGAGATGAGGCAAGGGGCAAGTGAAAAAAATGAATAGCAGACAGGAAAAAGGGTAACACGCTGAGGTAAGGCGCAGAGGTGGGAGAAAGCAAACCCAACCCTCGCTGGGTCTCTCTAGTTCCTGATGACTTGCTAAGGTCCTCTAGAGCTTGCCTTCTTGCCGAGGGCACATGCGTCCCATTCAGCCCTCAGGTCTCTCGTTTCTCCTGCATCCCATCACTTACCTCACTAATGTGTAAGACAAAGCTTCTTTCTTTAATGAGTATTCAAGGCTGCCACTGGTAGCATCACTAGAAGGGCTCCGTGGTCTTAACAAAATTGTTAACAGATACTGACGGGATTAGAAGTTCTTGAAGAAAGGTCTTCTGCATTTCTTTTCTGCAGTGCTTTGTCACGTGCAGGGAAATGGAGGAAATGCCATTTTGACAACAAGGCCCATTTGGCGATACAGGAAATGAATTAATTTCCACGAGTACGTGGGCACATGCACACATAAAAGGCCTCTGATAAAATTCTTACCAACATAAATACACACTTTCATGCAATCTACGTGCACTCAATGCCTTTCCCATGGGTTATAACTGCCACTCAAGGTGGGTTACTCAAGGTTTTAGCAGCTTTGAGCAGGAATGCTCTTCTTACCATGTAAAGATCCTCTAGAACAATTCCATGCCTTGTTGAATTAAGTCACTGTTTGTCTCCACATCTCCATCGGAAGGGTATTACAGGCATCCACCACTGTTTCTGTGAAAAAGTACTTCCTGATGTTGCTTCATTTCATGTCCTTTAAATCATATCGCCCCTGTCCCTCTTTTCATCCAGGGCAGTGGTTCTCAACCCAGTCCTCTGAGACCCCTAGTCCTGTCAGGTTTTCAGGGTATCCTTAATGAATTTGCATGAGATAGATCTGCTTACAATGGAAGCAGTGCATGCAGATCTATCTCATGCATAATCATTGTGGATATCCTGAAAACCTGACTGGCCTGGGGGTCCCAGAGGACTGGGTTGAGAACCACTGGTCTAGGAAGGGTATACATATGCAGGTGTTCAAGTTTCTTCTGATACAGCTTCTGGTGCAAATCCCATACTATTCTGGTCACTTTCCTCTGTACCACTTTAAGTCTTTTTATATCCTTACTGAAATACGGCCTTCAAAACTGAAAACAGTCCTCCATGAAAGGCCTCAGCAATGACCTGCACAGGGGCACTATTACCTTCTTCTTTTGGCTGTTTATGTCCTTCTCTATGCAGCCTATCTTCCTTCTGGCTTTGGCTGCAGCCTTTTAACATTGTTTCACCACTTTGAGATCATCAGACACTATGACCTCGAGGTCTCTCTCCTGGTCCGTGCATATCAGGCTCTCGCCTCCTATGGCATCTTGGTCCTTTGGATTTTTGGTATCCCAAGTTCATCACTTTGCACTTCTCATTATCTTAAATTTGAAGCATTAGACCATTCTAATTTTTGTAGGTCATTTCTCATTTTCAACTCCTTCTAGGTGTCCACCATTTTGCATATCTTTTTATCATGCAAAATAGCAAAACGTTTCCTTCCAACTCTTCAGCATTGTCACTCAGATTTTGAAAGGAATCGGCCCATGGATGGATCTTTGAGGCATACCTAAGATTGCCAGATGTCCTGATTTTATGAGGACTGCACTGATTTTTGAAAGCTTGTGCTGATTTTTGTCCTGAATTTTGGCGTTTTGTCCTAATGTCCTGAATTTCTGTAAAATTCTGACAGATGATTAAGATGAACGTTACGATGCAAAGGAAGATGAAACAGCAACTTCATCAAAACGTTTTTGGCGCCATTACAAGTTCTAAGCTTGCAGCTTTAGAATTAGATCCAAATTTAGCCAATAAACTTAAGAAGGAATTCACTGAATTTTATTCAACAGCTGATAATTACATTAGTAAATGGTTCAGCTTAGACAATTACCCACCTTCAACTGATTGTTGATGCTAAAAGCTAGTATTAGATACTACGAAGTTTGAAAATCGGCTGAATATCTATTACCCACTATTACCATGAAAGATTCATTGTTTAACTAAACAAACAAATTGAACTTATTGCTACAGACATCTTCAGATCAATTTAATAATTTGACAATTGATAAAAAATGGTCCACTTTATTTGAAAGCAAAAAATGTGTAGATTTTAACACACTAGTTAGCATAATGTTTTCAATTCCCAAACCAAATGCCGCCATGGAGCGAGTATTTTCGGTGTGCAAGAAGTAACGGACAAACAGTAAAAACATATAATGTTTTATATGCGCGAAGGTTGTGGGAGCTCATTCAGATAAGTACCACTTTCAAAATGTTATACTTTCTGTGGGAAAATTATCTGTCGTGAGCCTAGCACTATTCATTTGAACATCAGCAACATTTATGGGTCGTTGATGCAATTGAGAGCTGTGGGTCTAAGCTTTGTCTGTAAACCCATGAAATTAGCTCCGTACAAGTCTGAGACCCAGTTGCAAGAAATATATACCTCATGTGGTGAAGAGTGGAGCGTTTTTTTGTTCTAACGTTACTATATATGCTATAATGAAATTACAACTTGGCTAAAAGCACAAAACCTCCACATAAACCACACTAAAACTGAAGTTCTAATCGTGACCAAGAACAAATCCTATATCCCCCAACACACATAAGACTTCAAAACCAAGAAATTAAAATAAAAAACGAAATAAGATATCTAGGCGTCATACTAGACACACACCTTACGATGGAAACACACATTAACAATACCATAAAGAAAATTTATTTCAAACTCAAAACCTTCAAACAACTTCGTCCACTAGTATTTACACAAGACTTTATCAACATAATCCAGGCCACCATAACTCCACATTTTGACTTTGCCAATCTAATTCTAATAGGTATATCAAAACAAAACATCAAACGATTGCAATTAGCGCAAAACGCAGCGGCCAGAATCATATTGAAAATTAACTCACTCCAACACATATCACCAATACTAGCCTCCCTCCATTGGCTACCAATTCAAAGCAGAATAATCTACAAAACAATAATAACTTCATTCAAGGCCTTAAATGATATGGCTCCGACCATGCTATGTAACTTAATACACAAAGAACCATCTAAGCCCACACACAGAAAAGGATAATTGAACAGATTAAAGATCCCGAAAGATTATACAAGAGCCCATAAATCAACAAACAATAGAGCCTTTTCTCACATAGCCCCAACGACCTGGAATTCACTCCCAGAGGAGCTACGAACACTAACGGAGATCATGGAACTCCGTAAAAAATTGAAAACGTATCTGTTCACCAAACACTATAACATAGATAACTCATCACCTGCTTTAGACAAAGGTTAAACAGGTATCTGTCTGCTTCAAGCAAAATCCATTTAACCCACACAGATAGCACACACTCATGATGACCTCACAGCTTATGTCCTTTCACTTCCATGTATATAAATACATATATAAAATTGTATATAGTTTATTCTGTTCTGTATTATCTCACATTGTTTAGACTGTATATTCTATATATAATATGATGTTCCTTGTAAATATGTTCTGTTATAATATGACGTTCCCTGTAAAACAAACTTGCTTTGTTAATTATTGTTCACTGTGAACCGCAACTGAACTTTGGAAGATGCGGTATATAAATGTGTATAAAATAAATAAATAAAAATATATAGTATTTCCCGCTCCGGAAAGTGATCACACTTATATTTTATTGTGTTTGATGCCTAATAACACTTTCCAAAAAAACGTTTTATTTTTTGAAAAAATGCCCTGATTTTGGACCAAAGGAGTCTGGCAACCCTAGGCATACTACTACTCACCTTTGTTTCTTCTGAGTGAATTCCATTTACCCTCTGTCATCTGCCTAGATTATGGAACTCATTCCCAACTAAACGCCAAATGACATCTCAAATGGCAGCATTTCAAAAAGAAGAAGAAAAAACCTTAAAAGCATACTCATTCATCCAGGCATATCCAAATAATTAGGGAAATGGCATTAGACAGGCGTTCCATATTCACTGATCCTTTTTAGATGAATGGAGAGTTGTCCATCAAACATGTAAATAATACCTAGATGCCGCCCTTTTCTTGTATGTTCAATATTTGATGTTCTGTTTATTTATATCAGTGGTCCTCAATCCAGTCTTCTGGGACCCCTAGACCAGGTTTTCAGGAAATCCACAATGAATATGCATGAAATACGAGGGGTGTCCGATATTAAAGGTACAGGTCAAAATTACACTAACATTTGTATTTAAAGAAATTATTCAATACATTCCACCAAAAACTACATACGTTTGTTTACTTCTCCACATAATCACCGTAAACATTGAGACATTTATCCGAGCGTGACACTAGCTTGAACATCCCTTCACGGTACAGTTGCGTGTCAAGTTGCTTGAAGTAGTCCATAACGGTTTCTTGCAATTCCTCCTGATCTTGCGGAAGTTGACATCGCATATGATTTCATGAACAGAACTCTTAGGAATGCCAGTCATTTCAGCAATTTCACAAACTTTAATGCGACGATCCTCCCTAATCAGACGATCGACAATTGCACAGTTGTGTGTGAGGTCCTTGGTCTGCCTTTTTTCTTTTCCGGATCATTCAACTCCTTTCGGCCATCTTTAAACTTGTTATACCAGACGCTGACTTCTTTTAGGCTTAAAACGTTCGGGCCATACACGCCCTCTAATCTGCGATGAATTTCGCTCTGCTTAACTCCTTTGGCTTGCAAAAATCTGATAACTCCACGCACCTCAAACTTCGAATACTCTGCGATTACACATGCCATGTTTGTTTGCTTCCCGAAAACTACTCGTAATTTGCGTGTTTAAAAAAACAATGCTACAAACTCTCCTACTACGAGTACAAATAGTCCTGCATATGACGGCACTATTGCGCATGCGGAGCCTGTATGATTGCCACCTGTACTTTTAATATCGGACACCCCTCGTAGATCTGTATACAATTGAAGCAGTGCATGCAGATCTCTCATACATATTCATTGCGGATATCCTGAAAACCTGACTGGCCTGAATCACTGATCTATATGGTTATGTTTTAATTTATATTATTGATGTGATTTATATCTATTGTTGTATCAAATTGTATTTGGCATTTTATGCATGTTTGACTTGTAATCTGCCTAGAGCAGAATATACATGTTCTCCAATAAATAAATTAACCGACCAATTTCCAATCCAGTTTGCCACTTTGGGTCTTAACTTGAGGTTGCTCAGTTTGTTCATGAACCTCTTGTGAGGGACACGATGGTGTGTAATTCACAGAGTTTGGACAGAGTGCGGAAAGAATGCACAGATATGCACGTAGATTATAAAATACTGTAACTAATGAGTGTACCTAAAAACTAGAGATATGCACAGCATGAAAAATGTAGTTTTTTTTTTGGGGGGGGGGGTTAATTACGAATTTTTCCTAATTTGGGTTTGTTTTTTTCAGCTAGTTTCATGCATTTGTTTTAATAGGCAACTGTTAGTGTGCACTAAATTGATTTAATGTGCACTAACCAAAGAATTATCGTGTGCTAAGTCGATTAACATGCATTAAATCAACGCTGTGCAGACTAAATTTAAAGGTTCCTTAACGAACCAAATGCGCATAAATGAATGCACACTCGTATTAAAAATCATTGGCGTGGACGTAAAATTTAAACCAGTGTCAGCACTGCCATAACTACAAAGTAAAAATACAATCTGCCAATTAAATTTGTATTTTATGACGAACGTAGGTGGCTACTAGTCAATAAAATCACCTTAAGGTAGGTACCTGAAAACACACCTAAACTTGTGCCCCCTTATAAAATGATCTCCCTGGTATGATTTTAAACAGCCAACGAGTTTTCAACAGTGATCAAATCAAACAACTCAAAAGGAAGCACAGCCCTTACTGCAATGAAAGACTTGCTCATTTTATAAAGAATGGACAATGCTTTCCAAATCATTTTCTTATTCTGGAATTTATCCTCTCAACTTGACCAGGGATCAAACAATTTTGGGTTCCCTGGTGACATTGATTGCTGGGATATTAGGGCAGGGAGTGGGGTTAAAAACCAAGAAGGGGCTGCACTTGCCTCTTATACAGAAAAGAACCAACACTGAAGAGCAGGGAATTCTCAGCTAGTGTGATGGTTTTGGCACTTACTGAAAGGGGGTAGCCAAGGAAAGGACATGTGAAGTCTTGAAAGCTTGCCTCGTTAAACATCCATTAGCACCAAGCGTCATCTTTACCTGGCCATTTTCTTTCCATTCTACCTGGTCTGACAATAAAAGGTAACTTTATAAAGTCGTTTTAGCATGCATGTGGAAATATTCGTATGGAAAATTCCGTGAGGTATAAACGTACCTGTGGTGATATAAGCATGCAAAGTTTTACTACAGGTGTAGTGTGGGCATGGTCTAGGCACAGCATCAACAGCATGCCAGAGCACAAGCATGGATTGTTAAATATGTGAAGCTACCCAGACTTGTGGGCTACGTGCAGTCCTTTATGCTTGATACCCCATTGTAACTGTGATTACTGCCAGATCTGTTCTAGGATTTTATAAAGACACATAGGAGCCTACTATTCTTCATAAAATTGGGTTAAAACAGACACCTTCTTGCCCTCTAAATCTAGGTGCCCTGAAATAAAATTGTAGGTTTGCAAACTGTATAAATGCCTTTGAATATCTAATGGCATGTTAAGGGCTGATTTATTAAGATTTTTCCTATAAAAAATGGGAAAACACTAAATCAGGCTCTTAAAAATGGGAGCTAGGATACACCTTTTGGGCAATTGGGGGGGGGGGGGGGTAGGGGAGAGAAATTGACTGAGGTCTCGGCGACCAGCTCCTAAATGTTTATGCTGGCTCCTAGATTCCAAGAAAAATTTGTCGAGACCTGCCATAAGCCATTAGTGAAAACCTAAGATCCAAAGCTTGAGGAAGGAGGTTTTGTCATCTAAAAGCTAGTCAAAAAAAATTCATTAAGGGGAACGTTTACTAAACTGCGCAAATGGTTAGTGTGAGGTTTACCATGCACCAAGCCGATCGCAGTAAATGTTAGGATAAACTAAAAATGTTGCCGCACTAAAAAAACCTCCTTGCACCCAAAACCCAGACCCCACATGCTAATTGTCACTTGGTCCCTTGATTTTGCTCTGGCCTTTGCCTCCTGAAAAGGCAACTTACAGCTGCTGAAAGGGCCTGACAGAAGTTTAAGGATACTATTTCGCTCCTGGCCATCAAGGACCACCATTGACACTATAGTTGCTACCCCCCCCCCCCCATTTTTCATCACTGATAACTACCTCCGCCTGTGATCCTAGAATGCTCTGTTCTATTGCTGCTTACCTCTTCACTCCTGGTATCTCCCCATACTCAGCTCTTCTAACATAAGGATCGTCCTCAGACACCCATGACACCTTCTTCACTACTAAGATCTCATCCGCCCGACATGGCCCGTCATGTTCCTCTACTTTTGATCCATCCGCTTCCCCCCAGCTCAATAACTCCTGTTCTGACCCACACCTGGAGTACATTTCACATTTAGCACTGATGAAATTAGTCACCTCTACTAGGAAATCCACATGTGCATTAGACCTCATCCCTTCTCCCTAGCTGACCCAACCCTAACTGGGCCTTCTTTCCTTCATCTATACTATGATCAACTCCACTCTGACCTCCAGGTATGAACCCCCAGCCTGGATCTGCCCTTGACCAAAAGACCCTAGGTTGGACCCTTTGGACCCAGGACACCATAGGCCAATCTCTAACCTACAGTTCATCACAAAAACTTGTGACATGTGCCATTCTACCATAGCTCTTGGATCACCTCGAACACACATTGGCTCTGCACCCCTGTCAGTCAGGCTTTCGTTCATACCATAGTACAGAGATCATTGTAACCTCTGTCCTCAATGACCTTCAATGTATCCTCAACCAGGGATTCTTAGCGCTGATCATCTCCCTCGATCTCACTGCTGTGTTCGATCTGGTGGACCATATCATCTTCTCTCATGACTCTATAACATTGGCCTTCATGGCACTGTCTTCTCTTGGTTGCCTTCTTTTCCCAGCAATAGATCCTATCAAGTCAGTATGCACAACACTGCTTCTGTTCCCTATTCCGTACCCTGCAGTGTCCCACAGGGATCGGCCCTGTCACCCCCACTGTAACATTTTCCTCATCCCCTTGGTCAATCTTATTCAATCCCTCGGTGTCCTCTTTTACATGTATGCTGACAACATTCTCTTAATATCCTGCATTGATAGTTTGACCCCGTGATGTCATCTCTTCCTAGCTGCAAAACAATGCCTTGAAACTCAATCTATCCAAAACCACAGCCACTTGGATCACCGGTTCCCATGCCTCCCCATCTTTGGCCCCCTCCCTCGGTTCCTCTCCTCTTACCTTGCACTCATCATTTAAATATCTGGGAATTTAAACTGACACTGAACTATCTTTCTCTACTCATATCAGCCACATCACCAGATCCACTTTTTCTGCATTATGTCGGTTTAGAGTCCTGCGTCCACTCCTTGATCACGCAGCTCAAACTACTATCCTGCTCAGCACTGTCATCCATGCCCTTGATTACTGCAATGTTACCTTTTCAGGCATCCCTCACTAACGAATCAAAAACTTCAGACTATCCAAAACACAGCTATCTGCACCCTTGCACGTGCCTGGAAATACGATCACATGACCCCCTTTTCATCCACCACCACTGGCTTCCTATATCTCAGCAGGTTTAATCTAAAATCCTTACCATGACCCATAAGAACCTGTACAATAGGCCCCCCAATATATCTCCTCCATTACAATTTCTTATGTGCCCCCCCCCCCTACTGCTTATGCTCCCTCCAGGACAACAGATTGGTCCTCCCCTCTCCAGCTCGGGCCAGAAATGAATCAACAAGACATTCAGCTTTCTTCTCTCTGGAACCAACACTATAGAATTTTCTACTGGCCTATATCCATCTTGAACTCTTTTTCCCTAAAGTCAAAACCTATTTGAAGGCCTAGTTATTTGAGCAGCCCTTTGGCGCAGATGCAGTCTAGACGTACTGCAATTCTTTGAGGAAATGTTCGGAAGATACTGCTCTAGAATGTATGCTCTACTCTTGTATGTTTGGCGTATGTCTCCTTTCCTATCCCACAATGGAGTTCCTTTCTTATTCTTATCCTATAAGAGACTTTATTTTTTGAGCTTTAAAAAAAGCTCTGAAAACCCACATGTTTGAATCATCTTTCGGGGTGGCCTCGGCATCTGCATGAGTTGGCTTTGGTTCATCAAGTATAACAGTTCTCAGTCTGCTCTCTTATGATATTTAGTCTTCTGGTTGTGAGTCCTTTCTACTGTATATCTTGTTTGTCTTCAGAATGGTGTTCCTTTCCACTGTTGTGTTGCTTTTGTAAACCCACAATAACCACTCAGCATGGGTTGGGGCGGAGAACGGGTTGGTTAGGAGTGAAGTGGGGATGGTGACTGCACACTGCAGTTAGCATGGGTATCACTGGCACGCACTCACCGTCAATGTCACAGTCAGTGTGGATGACTTAATGCCATCTCAATGGCAATAACCGTGGCAAACTGCTTAGAACAGGGGCTGCATTTGATGTGCGCTACCTGCATGGGGACATGCTGTGCACACCCCCATTTCTTAGCATGGGTCTGATGCCACCCCCCCCCCCCAACTAGGTTTTGGGGCTGATCATGTGATAAACTACTGGGTTTTTAGAAAACATGCCCCTAAGTTAGTCCAATTAAAACAAAAAAGGAAAACGAGAACCATTTTATATTTAAATTACCTTTAAAGTGGACCAACAGGGCAGCTACATTAAGAAAATCCAGAAGATGTAGTAAGAGCTGTTACCGGAGGATGTACTAAAAGCTGTTAGTGTAGCTGGGTTTAAAAAAGGTTTGAACAAGTTCATGGAGGAAAGGTCAATAAACCATTATTAAAAGGGACCCAGGATATCACTGCTTGACCCATTGTGGAACCTGTGTCTTTTGAGGAAACTGCTAGATACTTATGACCTAGATTGGCCACTGTTGGAAACAGGATACTGGACTTGATGGACCTTGGTCTGACGCAGTATGGCATATCTTATGTTCTTAAGCTATTTTCTTTTAGAAGAAAGTGGGTAGCATGAATAATTACCCTTTTTAAAGAGGCACACCACCTTCTTTTTGGCAATAAAGAAAAAAATAAAAAATGGAACCATTTTTGATTATTTGGCCAGATAAATACTAAAGCTAAAGCTAATTTTAGCATATTCTTCAGATAAATGCATGTATTTTTGGATTTTCTGAAGTACACACATTTTGCCTGGAAAATGTGGAAAGCAGACAAATCTGCACACTCTGTTTCCAAAAATCAAAGTAAAACTATCTAGGATAAGCAATGCAAAACCCACAATCAAAACTGCCAATGGTGTTTACCCCAGTGCAAGCAATTAATTATTGCCTCCCAATACTGCCCGAGCCACTAGAAGTTTTTTTCCCCCCAGAGACACAGAATAAGAGCAAAGTTTACTGAATCCAGCTCTAGTTGTCTTTTGCAGGTCATAATACTTTGGATTAAAAGGAAATGAAAATAAAAGGCACTTTTTCTGTTCTCATCAGAATCGCATGCCAGGCACATCCTTTTCAAATAATTTTGTGGTTCAAACAAGCAGTTGCTTTCTGACGGTTTTTCCCAGTGCAACAAAAAATTACTACACACCAAGGACTAGTCAGGGCAGACAAGTCAGTTACTTGTTACGATTAATGCCTGTAGTGTGAAAAAAAAAAAAGACAGCATGAAAAGCAAAAAGGGGAAAAAGGAAAAGATAAGCAAATAAGTAGCAAAGGAAGAGCAATGACTGCTTTCTGCAGTTTAAGTAGAGGGTAAATGTTCACTTTGTATTTTGTAATAAATCAGAACTCAGAAACCCCCAAAGTCTAAGTGGTGCAGGCAATGACACGCATTCCAATTAAGGGCCTCCCACTCCCTTCCTTCCTAGGGCCCCCACCCCTGCACTGCAAGAGCTGCTTGGGTAAAATGTATGCCACTGGGTGCCAGGAATTGGAATATCAGCAGTGGAAGGGGCTTGTGCTTCTGCCCCCTTTAGTGTTTGTAAAAGGACATTTACAGCCTGCAGGACCATCGCAAGTATGCGCAGTTTTGGAGCCATTTTGTTTTCCCCACTTTCTCCCGTTTTTATCCTTCCCAGCTGCCCATCTTCCTTTGTGTCTGACTCTGGAATACATAGCTGCAGTGTTTAGTCTCTCCTCAGCACTCCTGAACTCCTAAAATAAATATCAGGTCATTAGAGGAGCTGCTTTCCATCACTCACTGTCACTGTGCAATGCCGGCATTATGAAATAGTTTGGAACACATCTTGAGGTGGCGCAGCTAATGGGCCTCTTTTACCTTATCTTGACAAGGCTCTCATCTTTGGGGACTACCATGGTGTGAAAGGTTGTAAGAATGAGTGTTTCAAGCTGAGTGTTTCAGTGTGTTCTTGTTGGAAGTGATTCTCACACTCTTTGCTTCCTCGTCTGCCTTCTACACACTTCCTGTCCCTCTTGCTGCTGAGACTTTAATGGCACTCCAGAGAACGTCAAGCCCTGGTGTTGCTTTGCTTTGTACTTGGAAGACAGCACATGATTCTGGGAATCTTGCCATGATAACCCAAAATCAATACAGAGTTTCTATTAAAAACTGTGAAGGCATGAAAGAGGGTGAGCTTTAAGCCCAGCCATTCCTAGATATAGACAGGGGCGGCTCTATAATGAGGCAAAGTGAGGCGGCTGCCTCAAGCGGCAAAGTTTTGAGGGTGGCAAATGCCCCCAAAACAGCCGCCTCACTTCGCCTTCAAGTTAAAAAAAAAAAAAAAAAAAAGCACACAAGTTGTTGCCGCTGCCGAGGCCGTTTCTCGGCAGTGGCAAGCTCGCCGCCTCCATTCTTCTGCAGGGGCCTCTTAGGGAACCGTGGCTGTGCCTGTGAAACTGTTATGGAGCCTTCCAGTCTCTCGACGGGCTCTGTGGAGCATTGTCCCGCCTCCAAAGGAAGTGGTGAACAACTTCCTTTAGAGGCGGGACAATGCTGCACGGAGCCTGTCGAGAGATAGAAAGGCTCCACAAATGCTTCACAGGCACAGCCGCAGTTCCCTAAGAGACAGGGAACTACGGCTGCAGAAGAAGGAGGCACAGGGCAGTAGCAGGCAGACATGGGGAGAGGGGAGGAGGGGACAGGGAACCTGCAATGGGGTTGACATGGGGGAAGGAGGGGGGCTGATATGGAGGGAGGGAGAGAGGGAGGGGAGCTGATGGGGGGCTGGGAGGGAGCTGGGAGGGAGGCAGGGAGGGGGAGGGAGGGGGCTGACATGGATGGAGGGAGGGAGGCGGGCTGACATGGATGGGGGGCTGACATGAAGGGAGGGAGGAGGGGGGCTGATATGGAGGGAGGAGGGTGGAGGGATGGGGTGAGGGAGGGGGCTGACACGGAGGGAGGGAGGGGGCTGACATTGATGGGGGGCTGACATGGAGGGAGGGGAGGGGAGGAGGGCTGGAAGGGAACTGACAGGGGTTCCCTCTCATTCAGCAGGAATAACCGGCATCGAACAAATCAGCTAATTTGTGCTGCAGCAGCACTCCGGTTGTTTTCATTTTAGATTTTGCCACCTCTGCCCTGCCTCTGCCTTCCCGCCACTTTTTTTTTTGCAGTGGGAAGGCAGAGGCAGGACAGAGGTGGCAAAATTTAAAATTAAAACAGCCAGAGTGCCCCCGCCACCGCCGGATGACAGGTGCAGGTGGAGGGAGGGGGGACAGGAGGAGGACAAGGAAAGACAACGGTGAGAGATGGCGGACAAAGGGGGAGAAAGGGGACAAGTACTAGACAAAGGGGAGAGATGGGGCAAATGCTGGACAGAGGGGAGAGACAGTGCGGGTTAGGATTATAATGGGCTGATGGGGGGGCTAGCACTGGTAATGGGCAGATCGGGGAGGGGGGCTAGGACTGGTAATGGGTTGATTGGGAAAGGCTAGGACTGGGAATGGACTGATCAAGGGGGGACTGGTAATGGGCTGATGGGGGGGGTAGGACTGGTAATGGGCTGATTAGGGGAGGCTAGCACTGGCAATGGACTGATGGGGGGGTAAGACTAGTAATGGGCTGATTAGGGGAGGCTAGGACTGGTAATGGGTTGATTAGGGGGGTAGGACTAGTAATGGGCTGATTAGGGGGGTAGGACTGGTAATGGGCTGATGGGAGGGTAGGACTGGTAATGGGCTGATTAGGGGAGGCTAGGACTGGTAATGAGCTGATGGGGGGGTAGGACTGGTATTGGGCTGATTAGGGGAGGCTAGGACTGGTATTGGGCTGATTAGGGGAGGCTAGGACTGGTAATGAGCTGATGGGGGATAGGACTGGTATTGGGCTGATTAGGGGAGGCTAGGACTGGTAATGAGCTGATGGGGGATAGGACTGGTATTGGGCTGATTAGGGGAGGCTAGCACTGGTAATGGGGTTGAGGGGGGACTAGCACTGGAAGTGAGCTGAATGGGGGGGCTTCCACTGGAAATGGGCTGATGGGGGGGAGGGGAGGATAGAGCTGCTGGCCCTGCAAGAAAACTGAGGGCTAGGGATACAAATGGGCTGATGCGAGGGGATGGGAGAATGGGACTGGAAGGGAGTGGATGCTGAGGGGGGCTGCCATGGTATTTGGACTAGAAGGAGCTGGATAGTGGGGAAGGAGGGGGACTGGAAGGGAATGGACACCAGAGGCAGTCATGGGAATGCAAGTTGACATTGGAAGGAACTGGGAGGGAGGACTGGAAAGGGGCTGATACTGGGAAGGGTTACAAGGACTGGAAATAGGCTGATGGAAAGAAGTGAAGAAAACAAAAGAAGAGATAAGAAATGGTAGATGGACCATAAAGGTACAGGTTGAAACGGCTGTTGGTCCACTTGATCTTTATCATATAAAAACTCTGTATATTCCTTCCACCTTTTCTTGATCTTCTCAGCATCATTCAACCTGTACCTTATGATCGGGAACCATTGGTGATGAAAGAAGAAGTTGAAGCAGCATTGAAAGCCTTATCAAAGAACAAAGCACCAGGCATTGATAGCATTCCTATAGAAGTATTACAGCAATCGGATGCAGCTGTTACTGTACTTACAAGGCTCTGCCAAGAAATATGGAAGACAACATCATGGCCAACTGACTGGAAAAGATCTGTGTTTATACCAATACTAAAGAAAGGTGATTCAACTGACTGTGAAAATTATCGCACAATCACTCTGATCCCACATGCCAGCAAGATTCTACTGAAGATTATTCAAAAGAGACTAAAACCATACCTGGAACAAGAACTACCTGAAGTGCAAGCAGGGTTCAGGAAAGGGCAAGGAATGAGAGACATCATTGTGGATGTGAGATGGATCCTTGAAAAGACTAAAGAATACCAAAAGGATATCTATTTGTGCTTTATCGACTATAGCAAGGCATTTGACTGTGTAAACCATGAGAAACTCTGGGCCACATTAAGAAGCATGGGTATACCAGAACACCTGATCATACTCTTGCACAATCTGTACATTGATCAAGAAGCAGCAATTCGAACTGAACAAGGAGAAACAGAATGGTTTAAAATAAGCAAAGGTGTAAGACAAGGCTGCATACTTTCCCCCTACCTGTTTAATTTATAAGCAGAACAAATCATCAGAGAAGCAGGATTGTATGAAGACAACAGAGTTGTGAAGATTGGTGGAAGACTCATCAACAACCTTCGCTATGCTGATGATACCACATTACTAGCTGAAAGTGAAGATGATCTGAAACATTTGCTTCTCACAATCAAAGAACATAGTCTCAAAATGGGCCTGCACCTTAATGTAAAGAAGACAAAGATTATGACAACTGGCATAATCAACAGGTTCATCGTTGAAGGAGAAGAAATTGAAATCGTGAACAACTTTAACCAGTCAAAAACTGGCATGCTACCATCAATAACGCAGCCAAAATTAACCAAAATTATAAAAAACCAACCAACTCTAAATCCAACTGTACCCCATGGTTCACTAGTACATTAAAACAAAGGAAAAGAGAACTAAGAGAACTAGAGCTTAAATGGCGCAAAACTAAATCCACCATCCACAAAGAATTATATTATAACCATCTCACAATATACAAGGAAGCCTTAGACAGTACAAAGAAAAACTACTATGCAATAATCCTATCAAACTCATATAATAGACCAAGAGAACTATTCTCCATTGTTAGTAACCTAACTAATAACTCTCAAACTTCTAGCAAGGAAATTACTGACATATCAGCACAAACTTTAGCTAACTATTACCAAAACAAAACAAAACTACCATTTAGGACTTGTCAGACGGCTGCCTGGGTGAGAATCTTCACAGTCTTGTCAAGTGCATATATCTATATGATTTGCAAGGTATTGTGGGCAATGCAGTTCATTCACACCAGACACAGCTGCTGACAATAATTTAGTTGTGCTCTTGGGTAAAGCCAATAAGATATTTATTTATGGGGTTATTTCTCCCAACACAGATATGCTTGGTAGCACATAAATTAGGTTACTTGCTTTCAGTGTTAACTTGGAAAAACAAAGTCAAAATCAGGAAAACAACAAATGAAAAGCCACAAAGCAAGAAACAAACTGTTCTTTTCAGGTTAACTTCTGATTACTTCCCACATAGATACAGAAGTGATTCTCTCCTAGCTCACAAGCAATTAGGTAAGGCTTAATTGCTAGCAGTCACCAGCTGAAACCCCTTAGCTGGCTTGCCTTCCACTGTGTGGGTCAAATCCTGCTTCAGGAGCTTTTCTGAGTAGATTAAAGAACAAATTTGTATTTCTTTGTGATGGTTGCTGTACTTTATAACAGAAAGTTACCAACGGAGTTTAGATAGAGAGCAGTCCATATAAACAGGATCCTCATCTGCTATTATTCCCCCTTGTTCAACAAGCATGGGTTCAATATCATGGATTGGCACAGATGAATCTCTCAATGGAGCATTTTCAGGAGAATACTTGTTTCCCTGCTGTCTTTCAAGGTTATAGCTAGGGCATAGATCAGTGTTCATACCTGAGCTTCCATTGCTGCTAGAGTTCCTCTCTATATAGCCTGGCCAGTATGTAGTCCAGTTCTTATGTCTAGCCTTCCAATCCAGATCCCTGGACACTGGATCTCTCTTCACATACCTTCTGGCACAGGTCTTAGGGTCCCTTCCACGTGCAGCCGTCTCCCTCACAGGTAGCCTCTGGTGATTCCTAGCTCTGCAGCACCATTCCTCTGGCTTTCCCCAGTCCAATGGTGTATGCTGGCCCTTGGAATACCTCCCAGTATACGTACTGCTTTGGACTCTTCTAGACCTCTCAAAGGCTTTTCTCTTCCTTCTTCCAAAGGGTCTCTTTCCCTCTCTGTCCGTCCGGTTTGGCTTCTGCTTCTCATGATCCTTCAGATGAAACTGATGATCAAACTCAAGCTGATTCTCAGGATACTGAGGACAATTCTCTGGATATCCAAGGTGATCATGAAGATGGTCATCTGTAGAATAAACTCTACTCTTATTCTGCCTTGATGAGTGCTCCTCCCTAACACAGCGCAGCTGTGCTGAATCAGGCCCTGCCCTTTGAGATGAGTGCTTAGGGATTACCTCATAGCCCTCCTGATTGAACACACGTTTCCCCACTTCAGCTCCTCTAATGGCTGTTGGAAACCTGGTGCATTCTGGGACTGGTAGTCTTTTATGGGAAAATTCTGTTTTCTTATTTCTACCAGAACTGACAGGTTGCTTGTTCAGAGTCACTTCACCTTTTCTATAGCTCCTTCCTGAGCTATGATAAGCTTCCTTATCACAGACTCCAGACTCTATCCACAAACCTCTTCACCTGCTAGACGAATGGTCAGAATTTCACCCTATAGCCAAAGCTTCATTAAAAAAATATCATACTCAACCTTAACACCACTACCTCTTACCTTGATCCTTGCCCAGTAATCTGGATAAAAAACACACTTCCAATCCTTCTCTCATTCATACTCCCCATTGTCAATCTCTTGCTACTCCAAGGTTACCTCCCACCCACACTTAAACATGTACAAATCAGACCAATTCTTAAGAACGGCACACTTGACAAAACGTCGCCAAAGTCATACAGACCCATCTCAAGTATACCATTCTTAGCAAAAGTAATAGAAAAAACAGCAATATGGATTTCGTCCCAAACATGGAGTGGAAACACTTCTCACAGTTCTAACGGATGTTCTATTAAGAGGGATTGACAATCACAAACAAGCATTCATCCTATTATTTATTGATATTTCAGCTGCTTTTGATAGCGTTCACCATACCATAATGCTCAACAACCTGAGACAAATAGGAATAAATGCCACAGTTCATAAATGGTTCTCCTCTTATCTAAATAATAGAACCCAAAATGTAAGAATAGGCAATCAAACTTCTGATTCATACAAACTTGAAACGGGTTTACCACAAGGATCAGCGCTATCAGCACTTCTATTTAACATATACATAAAACCAGTTTGCAATATCTTTAAAAAATTTGGTGTACTCTATAATCTATATGCAGATGATATCATGATGTACATCCCGTTCACAATCCCCAACTTACCGATGCAACTCCTGTCAGATTGCTTCAATGAAACCACATCCTGGCTAAATGCCCATAATCTCCAAATAAACCACTCTAAAACTGAAGTGCTAATTGTTACTAAAAACCAATCCTATACTCCCCCAACACACATAACGCTTCAAAACCAAGAAATTAAAATAAAAAATGAAGATATCTAGGAGTTATTCTAGATAAACACCTTACATTGGATACCCATATTAGAAATACCACAAAGAAAATCTATTTCAAGCTTAAAATCCTTAAACAACTAAGACCCCTTGTATACATACAAGATTTTATCAGCATAATTCAAGCCACCATAACCCCCCACTTTGACTTCGCTAACCTAATTTTATTAGGTACAACAAAACAAAACATTAAAAGAATTCAACTTGCACAGAATGCAGCAGCTCAGATAAAATAACAAAAGTACATTCACATCAACATATAACACCAATACTAGCATCCCTTCACTGGCTGCCAATACAAAGTAGGATAGTATACAAAACATTAATAACTGCATTTAAAACTCTAAATGATTTGGCCCCAGTCACCCTAAGTAACTTAATCAGTAAAGAGCATTCAAAATCTACTCAAAGAAAAGGACAAGTAAAAAAACTAAAAACTCCCAAAGACTTCATAAAAGCAAATAAACTTACAAACAACAGAGCTTTTTCACATGCAGCTCCAACAATCTGGAATTCCCTCCCAGATGATCTAAGAATGTTAACCGAGATCATTGAATTCTGCAAAAAAGTGAAAACCTATCTATTTTCTAAGCATTACAACAATACAGATCATCCCTCAATAGATTTAGATAAAGGCTAACCAGTTTTTTGTCTAATATATCCCAACGACCTAAACATACAATTCTTTATAGCTGAAACTGTACTTTGCACAATGCTTAAGCCCTACATAATGTGTAACTGTATATAATGTATATAGTTTGCACTGTTCCGTGCTGTTCAGTTTTAACATTTGTTGTTTACTTATTTTATTGCTTTTGGTTATATGATGTTACATGTAAAACAAACTCTGCTTTGTTAATTGTTGTTCATTGTGAACCGCAACTGATCTATGCAAGATGCGGTATATAAATGATTGTTAAATAAATAAATAACCTACTTGGATCAACTATCAGTAAAGAAGCAACAAGCAGTCAAGAAATCAGATGCATTGCTCTTGGCAGAATGGCTATGAAAGACCTAGATAAGATTCTCAAGAGCAGAGATGTCTCTCTCCATACAAAGATTCGACTTGTTCAAGCCATGGTATTTTCAATAACATCATATGGATGTGAAAGCTGGACAGTGAAAAAGATAGATAGGAAGAAAATTGATGCCTTTGAATTATGGTGCTGGCGACGAATATTGTATATACCATGGACTGCCCGAAGAACAAACCAGTCGGTACTAGAGGAGATCAAACCTAAGCTTTCTTTAGAAGCTCAGATGAGAAGACTTTGACTTTCATATTTTGGACACATCATGCAAAGACAGAGATCATTAGAGAAAGACATCATGCTTGGCAAGATAGAAGGTCAATGCAAAAGAGGAAGGCCAGCAATGAGATTTTATTTATTTATTTATTTATTTAGTATACATTTGTATACCGCTACTTCCAGCGATCAGCAGCGGTTTGATTACAGATTGGAAATTGTCAAATCATGACAGGAAATTTTTGAGGTATAAACACATTGATTAGACAGGAAAGCACAGCACACAGAAAACTATTTTACAGGGAACATGGGCTATGGAGGGTTAAGTGGCTTGCCCAAGACCACAAGGAGCACCTGTGGGACTAGAAACCCCAGTCCTTCCAGCCCAAGGTTGCTGTCCTCCAGTGGGATTTGAACCCCCGACCTTCTGGCCCGAAGTACCTTGCCCCAACCACTAGGCCACTCCTCCACTCCATGGATCGATACAATAACAGCAGCTACGGGTACCAGTCTGTCAACAATGAGCCGCCTGACTCAAGACCGAACACAATTTAGGATAGCTATCCAGAGGGTCACCATGAGTCGACTCCGACTCGACGGCACTTAACAACAACAACAACAGATGGACCATGGACCACAGCCCACAGAAAGAGAGCTAAGAGAAGACAGGAAAGCAGAAGCCTCAGATCGGGACCAGAATGATCAGAGAATAAATTGGTCAGACAACAAAGGTAGAAAAAATAATTGTATTTCATATTAGTGGTTAGACTTTGTGCTATCTTTATATTGTACACAGTATTGGGGAACTGCATCTCTTATTTATCTGATGTTGCACTGCATGTGGACTCTGGCTTCTTGGGGTTTCCATTTAAATTTTGTCTACATATTTTTATTTTTACTTTAGATTATGGTTACTTATTCTGTACTTGGTGAGGGTCGATGTCGTGAGTGTGTGACTAAGGCCAGGTGTACTGTAGTAATTTGACTTGTTCAGCTTTTCAAATAGGTGTATGGATGTTCCAGGGCCCACTGTGGTATTTAAAGTGATGCTTGTTTTGGATGGGCTCCTTTATGTGAGTTTTGGAAGGTTGTGCTGATATGGCATGATAGGTTTGCTCTTTGTTGTAGGGTTTTGTATTAGTTCACAATATGCCTGGTACTGGAGAATAGTGGTTGTTATTGTTGTTGTTAGTGCGATGATCAGAATCATTATTATTATTATTATTATTATTATTATTATTAATCGTTATTAAGCTGTTAAATGTTCTATGTAACTTCATGTTATTGTTCAATGTAAACCGCCCCTGATCGCTGGAAGGAGTGGTATAAAAGAGCTGTTCAATAAATAAATAAATCAGATTTTTTTTAAAAATATTGAGTTCTGTGGGTGAATGTCCTGATTCTGCTCTGCACCTACTGTGGATGCAAAATATATGTTGAAAAAGAAAAAGCAAGAACCATAATGCAGTTTATATCAAAATAAAATTGAGTTATAATTTAGTTTTATAAACTGTGCTGTTGATTCTTGCTCTCTTTTAGTTCCTTGGTGTGCAAACAGGACCTTACCTAGACCTGTGCAAGTGGTGCAGCCGCACAGGGCGCAAAGGCTTGGGGGGCACATTTCGGCTGTCTGCCGTTGCCCTGCTCCCGCTGGCAGGACAATAGCAGGCAGCTGAAATGTGCCCCCCAAGCCTTTTCGCAGCACTTTTAGCAGGTCTGGTCCCTCCCTCCTCTGATGCGATGTCAGAGCAGAGAGAGACAGATCTACTTAAAGTGCCCGTGCCTTTCAGATCGGGTGCATGCCCCCCTCCTCCTCCCCATACCTCTGTCCAGCGCTGCCTGCTCTTTCCCTGTTGCCAGTACCACAATGAAAAAAACAAAGGGCGGCAACAGCAGGGAAAGAGCAGGCAGCACTGGACGGAGGTAGGGGGGGGGGGGCGCGCAGCCGAGCTGCAAGTCACACAGGGTGCGATTGCAGCTTGGTACGGCCCTGTGTGCAAACATCTTGCATTCTCTTCATATAATCTAATTGGCTTTTTGGTTTGGTTCAGTCCCTGATTGGAGTTCTGAAAAAGCCACACCCCCCTCTATGGATGGTACCAAAATCTGCAATAGAGTAGACACCCAGGAAGGTGTAGATAACATGAGGAGGGATCTAGCTAAGCTTGAAGAATGGTCTAGAATTTGGCAGCTGGGATTTAATGTTAAAAAATGTAAGGTCATGCATTTGGGCTGCAGCAATCCAAGGGAGCAATATAGTATAGGGGGTGAAGTACTTTTGTCCACTAAAGAAGAGCGGGACCTAGGCGTGGTTGTGTCTGATGATCTTAAAGTAGCTAAACTTGGAGGGAGGAGTGGTTAGTGGTTGAGGCAAGGTACTACAGGCCGGAAGGTCGGTGGTTCAAATCCCACTAGAGGACAGCAACCTTGGGCCGGAAGGACTGGGGTTTCTAGTCCCGCAGGTGCTCCTTGTGGTCTTGGGCAAGCCACTTAACCCTCCATTGCCCATGTTCCCTGTAAGTATTAGTGTATGTGTCTCATATCCCCTCGTGTTAAATGTATCCCCCAACCGCTTTGACCCGGTGAAAAGCGGGATATAAATGCAGCTAAATAAATAAATAAAAATAAATAAATAAATAAATAAATAAACAGGTAGAAAAGGCGACGGCAAAAGCTAGAGGGATGCTTGGGTGCATACGGAGAGGAATGGCTAGCAGAAAAAAGGAGGTGATAGTGCCTCTGTATAAGTCTTTGGTGCGATCTCATTTGGAGTATAGTGTGCAATTCTGGAGACCGCACCTTCAAAAGGATGTGAATAGGATGGAGTCAGTGCAGAGGGTGGCTACTAAAATGCTTAGTGGTCTTGATTATAAAGCATGAGGACAGACTTAAGGATCTTAATATGTACACCTTAGAGGAAAGGCGGGATAGAGGTGATATGATTGAGATGTTTAAATACCTCCGTGGCATAAATGTTCAGGGGGAGAGCCTCTTTCAATTGAAAGCAAGTTCTGCTATGAGGGAACATGGGATGAGGGTGAAGGGGGATAGATTCAGGAGTGATATGCAGAAATATTTCTTTACGGAAAGAGTGGTGGATCCATGGAATAGTCTCCCAGTGGAGGTGGTAGAGATGAGGACAGTAACTGAATTAAAAAAAGCATGGGACAAACACAGAGGATCTCTAACAGAAAAAAGGGGACTGTTGTAGTTGTTGATATGGAAGGACAGACTAGACAGGCCATGTGGTCTTTTTCTTTCGTCATGTTTCTGTGTTTCTAAGGGGGGGGGGGCACCATCTTATTCTTCGCCTCAGGCAGCAGATTGCCTTGAGCCGCCCCTGGATATAGCCTTTGCTCTAAATGGGATGGGAATTGAAGAAGGGCAAACTGGAAGTTCCTGCTGGTCTTGGTCTGATAACACATTGTGTGTTTCTGTGCATGGTAGTAAAAGAAATATAGGTACTCATCTTTAATGCCCACACATGAGACATTCAATACGTAAAAATGAGATTAATTGTACAAACATTGGTTATCCTGAAACCCACAACCAGTCTGTGTTAGAGATGTACATTTGCGGGTGCACATTTGGTTCATTTGGGCACACAAATCACTTGTATGCACATATACCTATTAATTAATGCATATACAATTGATTTGTGTGCACAAAAAAACACTATCACATATACAAGGCATGCATTTAAAAGGAACGTGTGGGAAAACATGAAAAGAAATTGTAAAAAAATTGTTCTAAATGAGCACTAACTAAACTTAATTTTAGCTGCGCACTCCTAGTCAGTGTCTCTATCTGTGGAAAGAGGTTGCTCTTCTCCACTTCACACCCATTTAGACATTTTTGCATTTTTTTTATGCATTCAAACACCAGAGAATGTCTGTCTGTCTGAGGGAAGGGTTAAGACAGCCGTTATAGTTGGTGATTCGATCATTAGGCATGTAGATAGCTGGGTGGCTGGTGGACGTGAGGATCACCTGGTAACATGCCTGCCTGGTGCGAAGGTAGTGGACCTCACGCGCCACCTAGATAAGGTCTTAGATAGTGCTGGGGAGGAGTCTGCTGTCTTGGTACATGTCGGTACCAATGACATAGGAAAATGTGGTAGGGAGGTTCTCGAGGCTAAATTTAGGCTTTTAGGTAGGAAGTTGAAATCCAGAACTTCCAGGATAGCATTCTCCGAAATGCTTCCCGTTCCACGTGCAGGACCCAAAAGGCAGGCAGAGCTCCGGAGTCTCAATGCGTGGATAAGACAATGGTGCAGAGATGAGGGTTTTGGATTTGTTAGGAACAGGGGAACATTCTGGGGAAAGGAGGGGCTCTTCCGAAGGGATGGGCTTCACCTTAACTGGGATGGAACAAGGCTGCTGGCATTAACCTTTAAAAAGGAGATAGAGCAGCTTTTAAACTAGATAATAGGGGAAAGCCAACAGTCGCCCAAGAGCGGATGCTTCAGAAGAATGTATCCTTGAAGGATACTACCAAAAGCAGAGAGGTTCCAAAAAAGAGTAAAGTAGCCCAAATGCCCTCGAGTATGGAGCAGACAGAGCTTAAAGATCCCAAATTACCCATGTCTACCAATAGTCAAATTAATATGAATAAAATACAGTCTCTAAAATGCTTGTATGCAAATGCTAGAAGTCTAAAAAATAAGATGGGAGAGTTAGAATATATAGCACTTAATGAGAGGTTAGATATGACTGGAATATCAGACACATGGTGGAAGGAGGACAACCAGTGGGACACTGTGATACCTGGGTACAAACTATCGTAATGATAGAGCTGATCAAATTGGTGGAGGGGTTGCGCTCTATGTTAGATAGGGCACTGAGTCAAAAAGGATTAAAGTTTTGCAGGAAACAAAATTTGCTGTAGAATCTCTATGGATTGAAATTCCATGTAAAAAGGGGAAGGCGATGGCAGTGGGGGTGTACTATCGACCGCCTGGCCAGAATGAACAAATGGATGATGAAATGCTCAAAGAAATCAAGGAAGCTAACAAAAGTTACAGCGCAGTAATAATAATGGGTGATTTCAATTACCCCGGTATCGACTTGGTCAGTGTCACGGAAGGACATGCTAGGGAGATAAAGTTCCTAGATGAAATAAATGACTGCTTCTTGGAGCAGCTGGTTCATGAACCGACCAGAGGGGAAGCCATATTAAATCTAGTCTGAGTGGAACACCAGATCTCGTGCAAGAGATAAGGGTATTGGGGCCACTTGACAATAGTGATCATAGCATGATTGCATTTATTTATTTATTTTAACATTTCTTATATACCGCCTTTCATGATATCAAGGCGGTTTACATTGAACAAACTGAAATTACATTGAACAGGGCATTATAACTTGGAGATAACTATTTTACCGGGAGCATGGGCTATGGAGGGTTAAGTGGCTTGTTCAAGACCACAAGGAGCACCTGTGGGACTAGAAACCCCAGTCCTTCTGGCCCAAGGTTGCTGTCCTCTAGTGGGATTTGAACCCCTGACCTTCCAGCCTGAAGTACCTTGCCCCAACCACTAGGCCACACCTCCACTCTATCTACCCTTAGCAGCTCCCACAGGGTAACATCACCGGCACAACTAATGCGCTTAATCTACCGCCCTATATATATAGTCACCCTACACAGGGTAAACATCCCCTAACCCCATTTACAACCCCCTTACCAAATTGTATATAGTTCACCTGTACACCATGTTAATTTCCCTGTTCATTGTAAGTTCAATGTCAGACTGTTCTACATTGCACAAATCTTGCTACTTGTAAACCGCGCTGATGATGAATAGTGCGGTATAGAAAAACAATAATAAATAAATAATAAAATAAATAAATCATTTGATTTACTTAGTGGAGGAGGGATAGTAAGGAAATCCACAGTGCTACCTTTTAACTTTCGAAAGGGAGACTATGATAAAATGAGGAAAATAGTTAAGAAAAAACTAAAAGGAGCAGTTGCAAAGGGTAAAGACTTACATCAAGCTTGGGTGTTGTTGAAAAATACTATCTTGGAAGCCCAGACCAGCTGTATTCCACGCTTTAAGAAACGTGGAAAGAAGTCCAAAAAACTGCCAGCATGGTTTAAAGGTGAGGTCAGAGAGGCTGTTGTTGCCAAAAAAGCATCTTTCAGGAAATGGAAAAAAGAGCCAAACGACGAAACCTGGAAACAGCACAAGCACTGGCAAGTCAAATGCAAGGCATTGATAAGGCAAGCAAAGGGAGAATTTGAGAAGAAGCTTGCTGCGGAAGAAAAAACGCAAAATAAAGACTTTTTCAAGTACATTTGCAGCAAAAAACCTGTGAAAGTCAGTTGGTCCATTAGATGATAGAGGGGTTAAAGGGGCACTAAGAGGTGACAAGGCGATAGCAGAGAGACTGAATGAATTCTTCGCTTCGGTCTTTACTGAGGAAGATGTAGGGATGTTACCCATGACTGAAGTGGTATTTAAAGGTGCGGAAGAACTGAAGGAAATATCGATACAACTGGAAGATGTATTACAACTATTAGATAAAATGAAGAGTAGCAGATCACCTTGGCTGGATGGTATATATCCAAGGGTGTTGAAAGAACTGAAATATGAGACTGCAGACCTGCTATTAGTAATCTGTGAACTATCATTAAAATCATCTCTAATACCTGAAGATTAGAGGATCGCCAATGTAACACCAATTTTTAAAAAGGGTTCCAGGGGTGATCCGGGAAACTATAGGCCAGTGAACCTGATGTCAGTACCGGGAAAAATGGTAGAAACCATCATAAAGAATAAAATTACTCAGCATGTAGATAGTCATGGCCTAATGGAAGACGGCCAACGTGGCTTTAGACCAGGGGTTCTCAAACCTATCCTCGGAACCCACCTAGCCAGTCGGGTTTTCAGGATAACCACAATGAATATGTATGAGAGAGATTTGCATACGCTGCTTCCATTATATGCAAATCTCTGCCATGCATATTCATTGTGGTTATCCTGAAAACCCGACTGGCTAGGTGGGTCCGGAGGACAGGGTTGAGAACCCCTGCTTTAGACAAAGAAGATCTTGTCTTACTAATCTGTTATGTTTTTTTGAAGGTGTGAATAAACAGGTGGACAAAGGTGAGTCGGTTGATATAGTGTATCTGGACTTTCAGAAAGCCTTTGACAAGGTCCCTCATCAGAGACTTTTGGCAAAACTAAAGAGTCATGGGATAGGAGGCAGTGTACTATTGTGGATCAGGAACTGGTTAAAAGATAGAAAGCAGAGGGGAGGGCTAAATGGCCAATTTTCCCAATGGAGAAAGCATAGTTACTCACCTGTAACAGGTGATCTCCGGGAACAGCAGGAATTTAGTCTTCACATATGGGTATCGTTGGTACCGACGGAGCCTGTGCGGGAACGCTCCCTAGCGTCCAATAGGAAAGCTTTTGGGAGCATCCCACAGCACCTGTGTGCTGCCTTCCTGCCTTTCCCAACTGTCCCTCTCCAGTTGAGTTTAAAGCTGAGACAAAGAGAGGGAAAGACAGAAAAAGAGAGATAGATACAACTCCTAGGGGAGGTGGGTGGGTTGTGAAGACTAAATTCCTGCTGTTCCCAGAGCTCACCTGTTACAGGTGAGTAACTATGCTATCTCCAGGAACAAGCAGGAATGTAGTTTTCACATATGGGGATTCCCTAGCTGCAGATGCCAAGGAGAAACCCCAGAAGTTGTGTGCCCTTGTGAAAGGGCTCACTTCCCTCCATGGATCTCTGGCATCCTACCAGGGATGGTAGGTAGGAGTTGATTAAGTATGGAACAGATGTTGAAGAACAGCCTGACCAAACAAGGCATCCCGGCGGGAGTCCTTGTCTAAGCAGTAATGGGCTGTGAAGGTATGAACCGAGGCCTAAGTAGCTGCTCGACAGATGTCGTCGACAGACACAGAGTGAAGATGAGCCATAGAAGTTGCCATAGCTCTCACATTGTGAGCTGTGACATGGCCTTCAAGAGGAAGGTTCTTACTCTCATAGGCAAAATCCAGCTGGACAGTGTTCTTTTGGAGACTGAAAGTCCCAAATGACCAGGATCAAAAGCAACAAAGAGTTGAGAGGACTTTCTATGTTGCTGTGTCCTTTGCAAGTAAAAGGCCAAAGCCCTTTTAGAGTCCAAAGTATGAAGATTCCTTTCTGCATTTGAGGTGTGAGGCCTTGGGAAAAATACAGGAAAGTAAACCGTTTGGTTTAAATGAAAAGGTGATACCACCTTTGGCATAAAGTGTGGATGAGTCCTAAGGACTACCTTATCATGATGGAACCTTGTATAAGGAGGATCAGCCACCAACGCTTGCAATTCACTGATGCAACGTGCTGATGTGATTGCAATAAGAAAGATGACCTTCCAGGAAAGGAATTTCAAAGAGGTAGTAGCTAATGGTTCAAAAGGCGGCTTCATGAGCTTCCCAAGAACCAGATTTAAGTCCCGTGGCTTAACGGGAGGCTTAGTTAAAAGAAGGCCTCTCATAAATCTCGCTATGAGAGGATGAGAGGAAATAGGTTGTCCATTTAGAGGCTTGAAAGAAGCTGCAATAGCACTCAAATGAACTCTCCCTGAATTGGTCTTAAGCCCTCTATTAGACAAATGAAGGAGATACTCCTGTAATGATTCCAGAAGTATCGCAAGAGGGTCAAGACCCTTCTGCGAGAACCATATGGTAAACTTTTTCCACTTGAAAGCATAAGAGCGTCTTGTGGAAGGTTTCCTGGAAGCATAAAGGATACCTGCTGAGAAAGGTTAAGACCATGAAGTTCTAGGCTTTCAGCAACCAGGCCCTGAGATGGAGAGACTGGGGATTGGGATGCCACAGCATCCCGTCCCCCTGAGAAAGGAGATCTGGAGCAGAACCTAACTCCAGAGGCGGAGCTTGAGAGAGATGTAGGAGCAGAGGGTACCACATTTGCCATGGCCAATGTGGAGCTATGAGAATCATATGACCTCTGTCTCTCTGAAGCTTGAACAGGGTTTTGGCAATTAGGGAAATGGGTGGAAAGGCATACAGGAAGTCCTGGCCCCAATAGAGGAGGAAAGCCTCCCTGGCCTGACAACCCTGAGCTGGAATTCTGGAACAGAACCGGGGAAGTTTGGCATTCAGCGGACTTGCAAAGAGGTCTATGTCCGGAGTTCCCCAAATTTGAAAAATTTTGGCCACTTGGTCTGCATGGAGAGACCATTCGTGTGGAAGTAGAACTCGACTGAGTCTGTCTGCCCAAGAGTTTTGAATGCCTGGAAGATACACCGCAAGGAGATGAATCTGATGCTCTCTGGCGAGGGTCCATAGTCGCAAGCTTCGTTGCAGAGCGACAGAGAGCCTGTTCTGCCCTGCTTGTTCACATAGTACATGGCTACCTGATTGTCCGTTTGAATTAGGACTGTCTTGTAGCTGAACTGGGTGTGGAATACTCGAAGAGCAAGGAAGATTGCTCTGAATTCCAGGAGATTGATGAGTAGATAGGTCTTCTGTGGAATCCAGGTATCCTGGGTACAAAGACCTTGCAGGTGGGCTCCTCAACCCACCTGTGATGCATCTGTTGTCAGAATGGCTTGGGGTGGAGGTTGTTGGAAAGGGGACCCCACCAAAAGGTTTTGGGGTGACTGCCACCATTGAAGGGACAAAATAAGATGCTCTGAGTTTGTTATTTTGTCTGACAGGCAACTTGATGCCTGAGTCCATTGAGTGGATAAAGTCCACTGGGCTGCCCTAATATGGAGGCGAGCATAAGGAACCACATGCACGGTGGATGCCATGTGGCCTAGCAACTGTAACATTTCCCGAGCAGTGAGGTAAGGCTTTAGCACTGCTTGGGAAGCTAACTGCACAATGCGAAGGCAGCGGGGCTGTGGAATATAGGCCCTTGTTTGTCTGGTTTCCAGCAGAACTCCTATTAACTCTAGAGACTGAGTAGGAGCAAGGTTGGATTTTGGGAAGTTTATGACAAGTCCCAAATACTGAAGGATGGGCATTGTGTGAGAGAGAGAAATCCTGGCCTCTGGCTCTGAAGGGGCTCGAATGAGCCAGTCGTCTAAGTAAGGGAAGACGAGTATTCCCAGGGTGCGAAGAAATGCTGCCACCACAGCCATGCATTTTGTTAACACCCTTGGTGCCGAGGCCAGGCCAAAAGGAAGAACCCTGTATTGGTAGTGCTTCCCTTGAAATAGAAAGCGAAGGAACTTTTGATGAGTTGGATGGATGAGAACATGAGTGTACGCATCCTTGAGATCTAGAGAACAAAGCCAATCCTGACTCTGAAGGTATGGCAGCAGAGTTCCTAGAGAAATCATTTTGAACTTCTCTTTTAACAGGAATTTGTTCAATTCTCTCAGGTCCAAAATGGGCCTGTATCCTCCTGTTTTCTTTGGAATAAGGAAACAGGGGGAGTAGAACCCTGTACTTGTTGGAGAATGGGTACCTCTTCTATTGCCCCCTGGGCAAGAAGCAAAGTGACCTCTTGACCTAACTGGGTGTTGAGAGAGGTCTGAGAATTGAACTGTCTTACCATTGTGGCAGGGGGCATGCTGAGGAAATGAAGCTTGTACCCCTCTCTTACAATAGACAAAGTCCAATTTTCTGAAGTTATCTGTCCCCATCTGGGGGCAAAATGGCATAACCTTCCTGGAATGTTGGAAGGGTCTGAGCCGTTCAGGGCCAGGAAGGCAAAGTTCTCTAGCTAGGAGTCAAAGCCCCTGTGGAGGCTGAGTCTGCTGAGCCGGTTGAGGCTTCGCTACTTTTGTCTTTCTTTGCCAAGGTTGTTGCTGCTGTCCCTTTTGGGCAGACTGACCTAAACGATGCCCCTGCTGGGTATAGGAGGGGTAAAACTTCTTCTTCTTACTGAAGAATGGTTTCTTGTAGGATTTTTTCCTTGCAGGGTCAGCTGTAGATTTAGATAATCTATCCAAGGTGATATTGTCAGCATCTTTCTCATTAGCTTTTTCCTGCCAATTCTTGCCAAAGAGATTCTCTCCTGTGCAAGGAATATTCCCCAGTTTATCCTGTACCCAAAGTTCCAAGTCAGATGCCTGGAGCTAGGCAATCCTATGTGCACCTATGGCAATAGCACAGGTTCTGCTTATGCACTCAAAGCAGTCAAAGGCTGCACGGTTTTCAAACTTGGAAACATCCTGAGCATGTTTGACAAAGGCAAGGTAATCCTGCCTCTTATCAGGAAGGAGAGGACTGATAAGCTCTAAATCTCTCATGACCTCCTTAAGGAACATTCCCATATATAATATATAGGAACTGATCCTAGCAGAAAGTATGGAATCCTGGAAGGTTCGACGTCCAAAGGCGTCAAGAGTCCTACACTCACGTCCTGGAGGATTAGATGCATGTCTTTTTGCACTCTTGATCCTTCTCATAGCTGATTCCACCACCATGGAATGGTGAGGTATCTGAGTCTTCTGAAACCCAGGAGAATGAGGAACTCGATACATGGTGTCGATCCTTCGAGAGTGAGGAGACGTGGTTAGAGGTGTTTTCCAGATCCTTAACATGAGGTCATGCAAGATCTCATGAATAGGTAAGGTAGCTGTCTCCTTGGGAGCTTTAGGGTATTGCAGGATTTCCAATTCCTTTGCCCTAGGCTCTTTTTTAGGAGCCACTGTGATGGAAAGACCTCGAGCCACATCTTGACTAAAATTCTGAAAGGACATATCCTCTGGAGGAGACATCCTGCGCTGAGGAGAAGAAGAATCCTCAGGAAGAAGTACTCTGGTATCGGCAGAGCTTTCAGAGTCTTCAGACTCATCCGAGGATTCAAAGTATCTCCGATCCGGGTGATCGTGCAAGGCACGGTACCAGTACCAACTTGTCGATACCGGATGGATAAGCATAACTCGGTCCCCGTAGAATACCTGCCTATGTCGATGCAGTCGGTGCCGGTACAGAAGTCAGTGCCAGTACCGGTTGAATTGTTTGAAGCAGTTTCAGGGGCATTGAGGCCGTGAGAAGAGCCACCAGACTGCGTTCAATAGCCAAGAATCTCTGGTCTATCGACGCTGCCGATGCTTGGGTATCTGTACCGGATGAAGCAGCCCGTACCCCAGAGCATGGCACCAGTAGTTCTGCCGAGGTTGAGGCCTCAAAAACATCATGGAGCCCCGTTAGTGCTTTGGAAGCCAATGCCTCCCACCGGGGCAATTTTGCCAGTACAAGTCCCTCAAGGGCAACGCCAGAGGCATCTCGATGCTTAGAAGGAGATCGAGCCTTTGAGGACCAGCCAGATTTATGTTTAGTTACCTGAGATCCATGGGAGGAAGACGAAGCCCTGGAAGATGTCAATGCCACAGACGCTGCTTCGGAGGGAAAAAGGGTGCTACGTTTAGCAGCTCAGTTTTGCCGGCCCCTCTTCGACATCATCCCACAGGCAACACACTCCGAAATAGAGTGGTCAGGACCTAAACATTTGAGGCACCACTCATGGGTGTCGGTGACGGAGATGGTAACGCCACACTTGGAACACTTTTTAAAACATGAAGCGGGTTTTTCCATTTTAAAGAAAAAGTTGGGCCTAGTGCCCAAAATGGCGCATGGCACCTGAGGAGAAAATACCTGGAAAAGACTCCAGAAAAGGGTTTTTTTTTAAGAAAAGAGAAAGAAGAACCGGCGGTACCGGTGTAGCGTCGAGGGAAGGCAGACGCGACCACAAAAAAGAAGAATAAAAGGGAATATTTTCTGCGGTGACAGGATGTACAACCTGTCGGCTCCGTGGAAAATGAAGAGGAGACAGTTGGGAAAGGCAGCAAGGCAGCACGCAGGTGCTGCGGGATGCTCCCAAAAGCTTTCCTATTGGACGCTGGGGAGCGTTCCCGCACAGGCTCCATCGGTACCGACGATACCCATATGTGAAGACTACATTCCTGCTTGTTCCTGGAGATAGGTGAATAGTGGTGTACCCCAGGGATATGTTTTGGATTCACTGCTTTTTGATATATTCATAATTGATCTGGAAAGTGGAATAACGAGCGAGGTTATCAAATTTGCAGATGACACAAAACTAAAGTTGTTAAAACCCAAGAGGATTGTGCAAAATTGCAAGAGGATCTTGATAAATTGGAAGACTGGGCATCAAAATGGCAGATGAAATTTAATGTGGACAAGTGCAAAGTTATGCACCTAGGGAGGAACAACCCAAACTATGGTTACAAGATGCAAGGTTCCACATTAGGAACCACCACCCAGGAAAAAGATTTAGGCGTCATTGTGGATAACATGTTAAAACCCTCAGCCCAGTGTGCAGCGACGGCCAAGAGAGCAAATAGAATGCTAGGGATCATAAGGAAAGGAATGGAAAATAAAACAAAAGATATTATAATGCCTCTATATCGTTCCATGGTGAGACCGCACCTTGAATATTGCGTGCAATTCTGGTCGCCGTATCTTAAAAAGGATATAGCGTTATCAGAAAAGGTTCAGAGAAGAGCCACCAAAATGATAAAGGGGATGGAAGGATACCCCTATGAAGAAAGGCTAAAACGGTTAGGGCTCTTTAACCTGGAAAAGAGACGGCTGAGGGGAGATATGACAGAAGTCTATAAATTAATGAACGGAGTGGAACTGGTAAACGTAGATCGATTGTTTATGTTATCAGAATATAGAAAGACTAGTGGACATGCAATGAAGCTACAGGGTAAACTATTTAAGACTAATAAAAGAAAATATTTTTTCACTCAACGTGTAATCAAACTCTGGAATTTGTTAGTGGAGGATGTAGTAAAGGCTGTTAGTGTAGCTGGGTTTAAAAAAGGTTTGGACAAGTTCCTGGCGGAAAGGTCCATAAACCATTATTAAGAAGGGACCCAGGGTATCAATGCTTGACCCAATACAAGCATTGTGGAACCTGTGTCTTTTGGGGAAACTGCTAGGTACGTATGACCTAGATTGGCAACTGTTGGAAACAGGATACTGGGCTTGATGGACCTTGATCTGACCCAGTGTGGCATATCTTATGTTCTTATGTCTGTTCCTCCAGTTGCAAGAGCAGCCTTACAATCTTTGCACAAAACCATCTTAATCTAGACCTCCCCAAAGGGCTGCTGCAGGAAGCTTTTGATTCACAACTTTAATCAGTCACGAAACCAATATCAAATTAAGGGAAAGCATGTCCAGACTAGATTGCCAGCATGGCTTTCCACCCCGTCCATAATCCCAGTACTCTAGGGAGAAAATGCATCCATTCTAGAAATATGATTAAACTAATCGGGCCTTCCTACTCCCACTCCCATAAAATACCTTGCAGTCCCTTGCTGAATCTATGCAATTCGCGTTCTGTGGAAGGATTTGACACTCCTAAGCTCTCTTTAAAATAAAATTTTGCTTTTTGTTTTCAAATCAACAGTATATTAAGCTTTTCTCTGGATTATCTTGTGGTGAGAACCTTGAGGCGACTAATAAAAGAACTGGCCTTCTTTCAAGCTTAGGGGCCTGATATACTGTGCTTTGCCCCCATGATGCAAAATGAGGAAAAACCACAGTAAATCAGACTCTCAACTGGAATCTGTTTTATTGCTACTGTGTGTAGATATGGAGCCAAGGAGGCCAGGTCTAAGACAGTAAGGAATTGAGAATCAGACAAAGGATGACATCATAATGCCTCTATCGTTCCATGGTCCGACTGCACCTTGAATATTGTGTGCAATTCTGGTCACCATATCTTAAAAAGGATATAATGGAATTAGAAAAGGTACAGAGAAGAGCCACCAAAATGGTAAAGGGGGTGGAAGGATACCCCTATGAAGAGAGGCTAACAAGGTTAAGGCTCTTCAACTTGGAAAAGAGATAGCTGAAGGAAGATATGATAGAGATATGATAAATTAAGGAATGGAGTGGAACGGTTAAACGTAGATCGATTGTTTATAACATCAAAATGTAGAAAGACTAGGGGACATGGAATGTAACCCATATAAGAAATAAGAGAAAATATTTTTTCACTTGCGTAATCAAACTCTGGAATTCGTTACCAGAAGGTGTAGTAAAAGGTGTTAGTGTAGCTGGGTTTAAAAAAGATATGGACAAGTTCCTGGAGGAAAGGATCATAAACCATTATTAAAGAGGGCCAATAAATCCACTGATTGCCCCAATACAAGCATTGTGGAATTGCTAAGTACAGTACTTATGACCTGGATTGGCCACTGTTGGAAACAGGATACTGGCCTTGATGGACCTTAGTCTGATCCAGTATGGCATTTCTTATGTTCTTATGTTCCTATGTTCCTAGTAACGTGAAAAGCAAAATACAAATATAGGAAAACATCTGAGGAAATATCAATCCTTCCCCCTCTACTCCTATATTTTAGTCATTTTTTGTTGTCTGTTTAGTTACCTTATTTCTTACTCAACATTGAAGTGCTGGAATATTGGTGTATGAAGAACGATATAAGGCACATCATCTCACAGAAATAGACTGTCAATCACCCCCACTTTCTATTACAGAGTGATAGTGTTCTTAAGGGTGTGCATCCATACCTTCTCCAGCTTAAATATCAGTCATGAAGAGGGTCATTTTCTAATGTTGTGCCTCGTTAACGTGCGTTTTATGCCTATTTTATAGAGTTGAGTGCACGTGTACTTATAAAATACAGTATTTATAAAATACTGGCACATGTAGCAGGGAACTTGCCCTGAGTTAAGGCGCAGACATTTACACTAACCTCTGAGCAGGTGCAAAAGCACGCCTGTATATTTGGCAAGTACAGGCATAAATTATATCATCTTATCACATACATATGTGCGTGCCCTACCGAAGGTCCACTCAAACTCTGCCCATATGCATGACCACAGTGAAAATATGTGCACACTTTTACACTAATCAGGCCTTTACACATGTAAACAATTAAAAGACCAACATTTAGGCATGTTGATGATGCCTAAAAATAGGCAGCTCTTTATAATTACCCCCAAAGAATGACCACAGACCTGCAATTCCTGTGTGTACTTTCAATCTAAAGAACTTGCAGAGTAAAAGTATTTGGAGATTACCCCAGAGATCGGTGCCTGTTTTGTGTGTGGGCCATTTTGCATCCTAATGCAAAGCACATGGGATTTATAGTATAAAAACAGTGCATACTGTTGCTTGCATTGCCCAATCGCCCACCTCCTCTTTCCATAAGTGAAATTATACACGCAACTGAAAAACATGCATACTTGCACCCACAAAACAAAAATAATGAAAGCTCCAATTTATGCACATAAAATGCTTTTTCACTAGTGCACAGGCCTTCTTTAAGTGTCCTCCGCATGCTGTTATTTCACAGCCACGAAGAACAAGGAGAAGCTGAGAAAAAAAAATAGGGCTATGCATTTGTTTTTGTGCCTTAAAAAAACAATGCACATTAAGCTCATTTAACATGCACTGATGAATTAATGTGCGCTAAGTTGATTACTGCATGTTAAATCAATTTAGTGCACAAGAATTATTAAAACAAAATGAATGTGCCAAACAAACCAGAAAAAAAACCCCAAAAGTCAGGATAAATTTGGGAAAAAACACACCTGATTTTTCATGCCTGCGCATCCCTAAAAATAGGGTCAGTGGAAGAAACACCTAATATGCAAAACATCCCTCCATTTTTATAAGTAAACAAACCAAAATAATTCTTAAGAACATAAGATATGCCATACTGGGTCAGATCAAGGTCCATCAAGCCCAGTATCCTGTTTCCAACAGTGGCCAATCTAGGTCATATGTACCTAGCAGTTTCCCAAAAGACACAAGTTCCACAATGCTTGTACTGGGTCAAGCAGTGATATCCCAGGTCCCTTTTAATAATGGTTTATGGACCTTTCCTCCAGAACTTGTTCAAACCTTTTTTAAACCCAGCTACACTAACAGCTTTTACTACATCCTCAGGTAACGAAATCCAGAGTTTGATTTTGTGTTAAGTGAAAAATAATTATCTTATTAGTCTTAAATAGGTTACCCTGTAGCTTCATTGCATGTCCCCTAGTCTTTCTATATTCTGATAAGGTAAACAATCGATCTACGTTTACCTGTTCCACTCCATTCATTAATTTATAGACCTCTATCATATCTCCCCTCAGCCGTCTCTTTTCCAGATTGAAGAGCCCTAACCTTTTTAGCCTTTCTTCATAGGAGTATCTTTCCATCCCCTTTACAATTTTGGTGGCTCTTCTCTACCTTTTCTAATAACGCTATATCCTTTTTAAGAAATGGTGACCTTAATTGCACACAGTATTCAAGGTGCAGTCACACCATGGAACGATACAGAGGCATTATAATATCCTTTGTTTTATTCTCCATTCCTTTCCTTATGATTCCTAGCATTCTATTTGCTTTCTTGGCTGCTGCTGCACACTGGACAGAGGGTTTCAATGTTCTATCCATGATGATGCCCAAATTTCTTTTCTTGGGTGGTGGTTCATAATGTGCCACCTTGCATCATGTAACTATAGTTTGGGTTGTTCTTTCCTAGGTGCACAACTTTGCACTTGTCCACATTAAATTTCATCTGCCATTTGGATGCCCAGTCTTCCAATTTATCAAGATCTTCTTGCAATTTTCCACAATCCTCATGGGTTTTAACAACTTTGAATAAGTTTGTGTCATCTGCAAATTTGATAACCTTACTTGTTATTCCCATTTCCAGGTCATTTACGAATATGTTAAAAAGCAGCGGACCCAGCACAGATCCCTGGAGTACTCCACTATTCACCTTTCTCCATTGGGAAAATTGGCCATTTAGCCCTACCCTCTGCTTTCTATCTTTTAACCAATTCCTGATCCACAATGGTACACCGCCACCTATCCCATGACTTTTTAATTTTGCCAAAGTCTCTGATGAGGGACCTTGTCAAATTCTTTCTGAAAATCTAAATACACTATATCAACCGACTCACCCTTGTCTGTTTATTTATACCTTCAAAAAAACAGATTAGTAAGACAAGATCTTCCTTGGTTAAAACCATGTTGGCTGTCTCCCATTAAGCCATGACTATCTACATGTTCAGTAATGTTGTTCTTTATAATGGTTTCTACCATTTTACCTGCTACTGACATCAGGCTCTTCGGTCTATAGTTTCCCAGATCACCCCTGGAACCCTTTTCAAAAATTTGGCGTTACACTGGCCATCCTCCAATCTTCAGGTATTACAGATGATTTTAATGATAGTTCACAGATTGTTTCCCATTAAGACCTACTAAAAGTAAATGCTATTTTTCAAGAAGCTTTCAGACTCTGAAGCAAAATTCAATGCAAACAGACCAAAACAACATGCAAGATGCAGTCCCAATATTATATCTCTAGTGCCTCTGAAAAATCTAAGTTATTAATGTCCCTGTTTAATGTATATTACCAAGTTACAATGTAAACCGCTTAGACTAAATGATAAAGCAATATAAAAAAACCTGTTAAATAAATACCTTGTACACTGATGTTTCCTTTTACTGCACCACTTTCCAAACTGTGGGCCACAAATCCCAGTGGAATTGCAAAAGCTGTATTTGGTGTGACAAGCTAGACAAGTTGAAGGAAAAAAAAACACCTCATTGATCCACGCCTCTTGTTGAGCCCACGCTGTAACTAGTCCTGCATGGGCTCTATGGAATGTGCGGCCAACAACAGGATTGGCTGTGATGCTGTAGGAGGACCATAAGCAGTAGCACATTGTGACAAGTAGCCCTCTGGGGGGGTCACGTGCTTTGTGTCCACAAAATAGGATCATGGCCACAAAACCTGATTGCTATTCTACAAGGCAAGCTGAATCCCAGACTTCCTTCACACCCTCTCTCCCATACTACTTGTTTTATTCTCTGCATTGATTAGCTTGCTCGTAAGGCAAGAATTGCTTGCTGCAAAGAATTCAGAGTTTTGCCTATGTCTGAAATGGATTGATTTTGTTAATCAAAGATCCATTTCCCACCTTCACATCTTTATTGCCATAAAAAAAAAATCTTTGGCATCAAACATGCCAAGTGCAAATTTAGATGCACAGAGAGACGTCAAGAAACTGAACTATGGACCATCTTCTCAAAAGTCCTTAAGTCAATGAAATACGGTCACCATTTCCTGGACAACTGAGCCTCTCAATTGCCCTCCAGTAGTGATGACAGGTATCTTATAAACAGGTCAACAGAGTCAGGAGGCCAGTTTATAAAAACACAAGCATAAAACTCCCAGAAACCATGGCCAACATCAACCTGTGTATATTCACACCTGCTGGCGAGTACATGTAAGCGTGTGCATGTATTTTTATTAGCAATGCATGTAAATTACTACTCCATCTGCGCTCTGCCCCAACTCTATCCCCAACACGTCTATACTCAAGTCACATAAAAGTATGCACCTACTATTGCACACAGTTTATGCAGGGTGCGATTTTGAAAGAGACCTTTTACACATGTATACTGGCATATACACAAAAAAGCCTTTATAGAATTATCCCTTTAATGCCACAGTCCCAACTCAGCTGCTAGTTGCCACGTCCCTCAAAGTCCAACATGCTATACGAGGAAGGCTGATGCACTTCCAGCAAGGGAAGCTTGCAAAAGGCATCTTAAAAAATACTTTACCATGGTCTACAAGTCTTCAATGGAGTCTGAAACTATCCTATAATAAGATACAAGTACATCCCCCACCTCTACTCCACAGACCCAGGGTTCTTTTCATCAAGTGCAAAGAGGACAGTGTTCAACAATTTAAGTATGGTCTGTAATATCTATTGTCTTATGTTTTATTCCAGAATCCATCTAGAACTTATGGTATAGAACAGCATATGTGTCTTAATAAACAATATGAAATCTGAATCAAGTTTAAGAGATGCCCTTTAAGGGAATTCAAAGTTTGAGCTAAAACAATTTCATGCATGTCTCTTCCACTCTCATGTCTACCGCCTATCCTCAGAGCCTTGAGTATCTTCTGCATTCCCCTCCATGTAACTTTCATATTAATAAAGTGACAGGCGACACCATATCCTCTTTTCCATTTCACCCTTCACTGAATCATTTTATGCATCTATTCCTGTTGCTAATTTAAACTAATTAAAGTAGAAAATAGAATGATTTGTAACATTCCCAGTCCATATCAAGAGTTATGTATTTTTCCTTTTCATTTGAGCTCGGCGTGAGCAATCCCATCCCTTACCTCCTCTCTCTCCCAACCCGGCAATCGGCTGACTAGCCCTGGAACTCATTTACTGTAAAAGCTTTGGGCTGTTAAAGACTACCAAAAGCACCCAAATGGAGGTAAAGAAGAAAAGCTCAAGTATGATTTTAAATTTCACAGCTGAGCACGTCCTGAAATGGGCAACCCGGAATTTCTGCCCTTTCTTAATAATTATCCTGTTGATAACTGAAGTTATTCTTTTTCATTAAATACCATTCAGTAAACATTTCCAAAAGAATTTGGAGGTTTCTGAGGCTCACAAAAGAGCTCATATTTCTGTTTAATAGGTATTAGTAGCACTAATCAGCTTTTAGTAGATCTCTTTAATTGCAAGTTCTGTTCCGATGCTGCCTGGGTTATTTCAGGGTATGGCTGAAGTCAGCTCCAGGCGCTTATTTGTGTCATATTTCCCGCTGTCATAGCACATGCCTTTAATGACGTTTCATCCCAACACCATGGTATAGGGCTCCGATTAGCACTGAAGCAAGTACTTCATCTGATGCATTTTTGTTCTCCACACAATGCTAGGAGGCCAATGCTTACAATTTATAGGTAGTGTCTATTCTTATTTTTCTTTCTGAAACAGTCAATAACTAACATGAGCACTAAATTAAAATAAAACGCTTCAAACCTGTAACACTAAGGGGGTCTTTTACTAATTGGCGCTAGCTGACAGTGCATGTTCTGGTATGCGCTGAAGGCATGCTGGGACATGCGTTGCCAGCTATCATTGCACCATGACAGTACGGGACAATTCCTGCACCAACTATGCTACCCGTGATCGGGTTGCGAGTGGGCGGGTTGGGGCGGAGAGTGGGTGTGACGAGCTCAGCGCAGTTCGTGCATGTTCAGAACCCAGTGCTAACTGCATTAGTATGGGTTCACCTAAACGCCACCTCAATTGGTGGAGTTAAGCGCACCCACAATTCTGTAGTCCTCATTAGGAGAAGCTCTCTACATTAACAGCCAGGGAAATGCTTTCCGCATCCCCAACAGTTAACATGACACAACACCCTAGTGCCCTTTAGGAAAAGGGCCCCTAAATCTCTCAATCATTTTAGGAATTTGTAGCCATATGTAAGCCTGCTAGATGCTTGGGGGTAAATTTTCAATGACATAGTTGGGAATTGTGCAGGTTTTGTGCAGGTAGAATGGCTGAAGGTATAAGTTGATGATCAGCTGGCTAAAAGTGTGTGTTTTCCTTTTGCTGCATTAAAGAGACGTTCTCCGAGACATAATCTTATCATGGGATATCCATGGACATACATTATAGCTTGTGATAAGGAAGCTTATCATAGCTCAGGTAGGAGCTATAGAAAAGATGATGTGACTCTGGATAAGCAACCTGTCAGTTCTGGTAGAAGCAAGAAAACAGAGTTTTCACATAAAAGACTACCAGTCCCAGAGTGCACCAGGTTTCCAGCAGCCATGAGAGGGGCTGAAGTGAGAAAACGTGTGTGCAATCAAGAGAGCTATGAGGTAATCCCTAAGCACTCATCTCAAAGGGCAGGACCTGATTCAACACAGCTGCGCTGTGTTAGGGAGGAGCACACATTAGGACAGAATAAGAATAGAGCTTATTCTTCAGATAATAGCTACAGAAAGAGCTTCAGGAAAGGAGACAGCAGCAGCTTCAAGCTCAAGCACCAGTATCACCTGGAGAAACAGAAGCCAAGCCAAGCGGATAGAGAAAGAAGGAAACTCTCTGGAAGGAAGAGAAGAAAGCCCATTGGATGGTCTGGGAGAGTCCAAGGCAGTACCTATACTGGGAGGTATTCCAAATGCCAGCAGAGTCCATTGGACTGGAGTCAGCCAGAGGAATGGATTGGCAGAGATAGGAATCACCAGTGGCTACCTGGAAGAGAGAAGACTGCACGTGGAAAGGACTTTCAGACCAAGGCCAGAAGGTATGTGAGGAAAGATCCAGTGTCCAGGGATCAAGATTGGAAGGCTGGACATCAGAATTGGATTACATACTGGCCAGGCTATACAGAGAGGAATTATGATAGCAGGAGAGGCTCAGGTATGAACACTGATCCAGACCCTATCTATAATAGAGAATGGCAGCAAGGGAATAAGCATTCTCATGATAGTGCCTTAATGAAAGACTCGTCTGTGCCAATGTATGATAGTGACCCTATGCTGATTGATGAAGGGGGAGATACAGCAGATGAAACTATTCATTACATGGACTGTTCTCTATCTGAATGCTATTGCTAGCTTTCTGTGAGCAAACACATCAGCCATCACAAAGAAACCTAACTTTGTTCTTTACTTCCACTGCAAACAGCTCTTAAAGCAGGATTTGGGTTCACACAGTAGCAGCCAGCCAGCTAAAGGGTTTCAGCTGGTCAATTGATAGTAATTAAAGCTGCACCTGATTGTGTGTGTGAGCAAGGGAGAATCACTGCTGGGATCTGCGTGGAAAATAAGCAGAAGTTAACCTAACAAGCAAAGTTTATTCATTTCTTTGTGCCTTTTTATTTGGTAATTATTTGCTAAGAAAACATTAGCTAATTGCCTGACAAGCTGAAGGTTGTTTTCTGATTTGCTTTGTGACTTTATGTTATCCATTTAAACACTGCAAGCAAGTAACCTCATTTATATTGCTAACAAGCATACTTGTGCTGGGTGAATTAAACCCCATCAATAAAAGAAGTATTTTATTGGCCTTACCACTGGTTTCACAACTCAATTATTGTCTTCAGCTGTGTTTGGGAGTGAATGAACTACATTACCCACAATACCTTGCAAGAATCATATGAATATATGCATCGTCAAGATTGTGTAAGTTCTCACCCTAGGCAGCCGTCTGACAAGCTTCGACATTGGACATGTGTACTCAACACATGCACTTTACATACTCAATGGAGACCTGCATTAGCTCACGCCTGTCTAAGAAGTTCAAGGAAAATCACACATTCAGGTACAGTGGGAGAGAAAGGTGACAAAGGGGACAGGTAAATGGAGCTCACTCTAAGGAGAATGAGGTTACCAGTGGTTTGCTGCAGGGATTAGTCCTTGGTCGGATTCTTTTTAACATCTTTGTTTGTGATATTGCAGAAGGGATGTCGAGTGAGGTTTGCTCGTATGCAGATAATACCAAAATCTGCAGTAGCATAGAAACCCAGGAAAAAGTAAATAACATGAGGAGATATCTAACTAAGCTTGAAGAATGGTCTAGAATTTGGCAGCAGGGATTTAATGTTAAAAAATGCAAGGTCATGCATTTGGGTTACAGCAATTCAAGGGAGCGATATAGTATAGGGGTGAAATACCTCTGTCCACAAAAGAAGAGCAGGACCTAGGCATGATTGTTTCTGATGATCTTAAAATGGCTAAACAGGTAGAAAAGGTGACGGTGAAAGCCAGAAAGATGCTTGGGTGCATAGAGAGGAATGGCCAGCAGAAGAAAGGAGGCGATGATGCCTCTGTATAAGTCTCTGCTGTGACCTCATTTGGAGTATTTATGTTTGTGTTTATACAATTTCTTGATATACCGCTCAGGCTGAAGGGCATCAGAGTGGTTTACAATCACTAGAAGCAGGTACTGGATACATTCCCTTGTCCCCAAAGGGCTCACAATCTATGTGTACCTGAGGCAATGGAGAGTTAAGTGGCTTGCCCAAGGCCACAAGGAGTGCCTATAGGACTAGAAACCCCAGTCCCTCTGTCCTGAGATTGCTGTCCCCAGGTGGGAATTGAACTGTCCTAACCATTAAGCCACTCCTCCCCCCAACTGTGTGCAATTCTGGAGACCACACCTTCAAAGGGATATAAACAGGATGAAGTCGGCGCAGAGGGTGGCTACTAAAATGGTTAGTGGTCTTCGTTATAAAGCATATGAGGACAGACTTAAAAAATCTTAATATGTATACGTTGGAGGAAAGGCAAGATAGAGGGGATATGATAGAGACGTTTAAATACCTCTGTGGCATAAATGCACAGGGGGAGAGCCTCTTTCAATTGAAAACAAACTCTGCTACGAGGGGACATAGGATGATGGTGAAAGGAGACAGCCTGAAGTTGACTGTCCCCATGCAGGAATTGAACCCCCGGCCTTCCGGCCTGAGGTAACCTGTCCCAACCACTGAGCCACTCCTCCCTCTTATGTTTCTATGTTTCTAGTAGGGAATTTTTGATATGCCCTAAGCCAATGGAGAGTTAAGTGACTTGCCCAAGATCACAAAGAGTGGCAGTGGGATTCGAGCCTGGCTTTCGTGGTTGGTTCTCAGCCCACTGCTATAACCATTAGGTTTCTTCTCCACTCCACTTCTGTGATCGAATGAAGACAACACACCCAAGACTGGGGATGTCCATCAGCACTAGGAATTACCAAACTAAGATGCCCATTCTCATCAGGGCACATCTGGACGTCCAAAATCTGGACGGGCCAGATTTGGCCCCGATTATGCACCCACAGGAGCTAGACATCCCTGAAGGAGCAGAATCAGGACACTTGGATGGGCAGGACAGGCCCCGATTCAGCGGGCCGAGACATGCAGCGTTCTCCCCCGGCTAACCCTCCCCATACTCCTGCCCCGATTCCCCGCAACATCATAAAATTGCTTTTCTCCACTGCCCGACCCCCGAGGAGCCTGCTAGGGCCGGGACTGGGCAGCAGGGAACCTCCTGCTGTGGCTCACCTCTTCAGGGGACATCCATCGTTGCCCACTATTGTTGGGGGGACTTAGTCCACCGCTCAGGTGGGATAAGTTCCCCCGTCCATCCTGCGCTCGCCAGACATATAGGGCCGTGACCTGTTTTGGCCCTGTACGTCTGGGTTGTGCGGCCCGCCCCCACTCTGCCCAGACTCCTCCTCCGGCCCTCCCCCTCCCGCCCCCATCCAGAACTCCCTGAACAAAGCTGCTGTACCTGCAGGGAGCTCTGTCTTTGGAATAGGCCCCCAGCAAATAGCGGGGGTTGTACATTCGAACCGGACGTATATCCCCACTATTCAGACATTGGAATGACCCCCTATGAATCTAATTCATTTCTTGTTTGGGAAGGGTAGGAGTTCTTAATTAATGGCAATTAACAAATCTATTTTTCAGGTACAGCAGCCTTGGTAGTTGCCACAAATTATCTGCTTGGTAGGTTTGTATATTGTCGCTAATTGATTGTCAAAGCAACACTGAGTTAAGTACTTTTTAATCAAGGTTTTTTTTTTCAGTGCTAAAAGACAAAGCCTGTTTTTTCAGATTCCGATTGGTCACTTTAAATAAAGGGAGATGATGACCAGTTATTTAGCTAAAGTGCTTCTTCAGCACAACTCTAGGTAAGACAGAAAAGATTAGTGTTTGGGAGGTGCCAGAGATGCCTAAAGATTGAGCTCTCTTAGCAGGGGTCTTAAAATGTTTGATAAAAATCTAACTCTTTTCAGAACTGTGGGTACAATGTATGTTTCTTCCGTAAATCAGCATTTCTTTAGCCCTCCCATCAGCTGATATTTTGACAGCACTGGTGCAGGTCCAGCTATGTGAGGGCAGCCCGGAAATGCTCTCGAAATCAGTAAGAAATTAGTGTCCTCAGGATTAACACAAGGTGAGGAGCTGCACATTCGTTCCAAGCAGCTGCAACTCTGCAGGACTCATTTAGCTGCCATGATTCTTTATCGGATTCTGTTTTTTCTGCAACTGAAAAGCAGCAAGCTGTCCGCCTCTCTCAGGCTTTTGATACCTATTTTATTCTGCTAGCTCAAGGGCTGAGTTACCTACTGGGAACAGATAAAGATGCTTCTCTTATTCAGCCAAAATTGGATTATTTGAATCCTGGTAGATCCATACTTCATAACAAAGTATCGTCCAGGACCTATACAACCAAGTTCCCAGTGCTTGCTCTGAAACCATCTGTTTATTACTGCTACAGTAATACACTGGCTTCTGTTTCTCATCTTAGGGAAGGAGTGCTAAAAACCTCTATTTCATTTTATGCTACATTAATAATAAATCCTTGGTGTTGTCATTATAGTTCTGAGCTGCAACAGGAGTACACAGCCTTAGCTCTCCGTGGCCTACAATCTCCTCGTCATCCAGAAAATACAAGGAAGTTGGTATTTTTTTTAAATACACTTAATCAGTAGACGCCCTTCTACATAAGGCATCTTCCCTGTGGCATCTTCTTGAAAGCACAACATCTGGTTCTGCCACCTGAGTCTCCTGTAAACATTGTCAGATCTTCAGCACAGCTCAGACAGGATAGAAAACAGCCTGGCTTTGCAGTTTTGGTCTGAGAACTGCCTTGGTGAATTTGCCTTACCAGTGAAGGCATGGAGGGACACTGGTCTTTCTGGTCTTACTCTACCATGGCCTGCCAGCAACACAGACCAACCCTCTCCGAACAGCACTGAACACCACAGCAAGGATCATTCAGAGAGCAAAGAAATCCGACCACATCACCCCAATTCTAAAAGACCTTCACATACTTCCCCTTGAAGCAAGAACTAAATACAAATCCATCCTACTTACCCACAAAGCCATTCACCAAACACAAAACACCCAGCTTCGTACCCTACTATCTCGTCCAGCCCACGGCAAAACAACCAGACATGCCTCCAGTAATTCCCTCACCATCCCCCACAAAAGAACCAAATGTTCTCAACGGACATGCAACCGAGCCTTTGAACTGTATGCTCCATCCTTATGGAACTCTCTACCGACCCATCTTAGAAACAATGCTGACCTACTGTCCTTCAGAAAGCAGCTGAAAACCATCTTATTCCAGCAATACTTCGATACGACTCCCACCAAAAAACGCATCAACCTCTGACCGCCCACCATGAACCTCTGATCCAAAACTGCCCTAACCTCTGATCCAAAGCTAATCTACCATGTCCAATGTCCAATTTCTGTCTCATGTCACAATCATCAATGTTGTCTCCCCGGTGATGGCCCCACCCTACTGCTTAATTCCCCCCCCCCCCTTATATGTAACGCCGCTTTGACCCGGTGAAAAGCGGGATATAAATACAGTTAAATAAATAAAATAAATAAATAAATAAATCTGGTGCCTCTGCCTAGCCTCTCTCAAGTTGTTTAACTTCATGTATTTCCTGCCGACTGCTGTGAAATAAGACAGAGTGAAGTTCACTAGGGGATAGACCGACATCTTCCAGTTCATTTTAATTACAAACTAGGCCAGATTTGATCTGGGCTCTCTTGAGAGTCTGACTGTGCCTCCTGCAGTATTAGTGCTGACAAATGAGTGGCTGCTTCCCCAGCTTCTGTCTTTCTCCCTGCCCAAGACCCAGATAAAGGCAGTACGGCCCTGGCCCTGGCCCTGGTTTTCAAAAAGGTATACAATAGGAAATAATCCCCTATTTCTCAGAGGCCCCACCGGTGGTCTAATCCTGAAACGTTACTGGCACAGAGCTCTCAACAATAGCAACTTGCCTTGGCTGTTCAGGTTCAGAGGAAAAGGTCACATCTACAGCTATGACAAAAGCCTTTGTTAAAAGGCCTTGTGGGGGGTTCTTCAGCCCCCATATACTTGCAGTGTGATGGCGCCTCTGGTATGCTTACCCCCTCCCTCCCACAGGACATCGAGTCTCCAGCAGCTCTAGTAAAATTGTTACCTACAAATCATAGCAAATTATTAAGGTGAAATATTCTGCCTGGGGAACTATGAGCAGCACGATATCACTACTAAACAAAATGTCCACGTAGCATCCTTTAGACAGGAGTCTCAGCAGAGCGACCCCAAGCTAATGCAGGTTCTAAGAGAGCAAAAAAGACAATTTGAAAAAGAAAACAAAGAGAGCCTCTAGTTATGATCTGGGAATGCAAATGCCGTCTCCTGCTGGCTAGAATGATAGAAATCCATGCAAATAAAACTTGTACATGCCAAAGGGCTGAATGTGCACTTGGCTCACCGAGAGCATCTATTCTTACAGCAGGCTTTTCAGCTCGACTTGCCTGTTTTATTGTGTGATTCTTTTTTTGATAAGAGGAAGATATAAATTTAAAAAGTGCAAATGAACTTTTTTGCCCAAGGTATTTCCCCTTTGTGTTTCTATTTTTCAGCTTTAATGGGTTGACTTCTTCAGCTTGAATGCACTTTAAAGCCGGGACGACCACTAAATGGTAACATGTGCTGATGGGAGGCAGCATGCGTTATCTGCCACCATGGCCATAGGCATCACATGGGCTCTGTAACAAATAGCATGCACTGTTTAGTGAACAGGGCCCTAGATAAGAACATAAGAAATGCCATACTGGGTCAGACCAAGGTCCATCAAGTCCTGTATCCCATGTCCAATAGTGGCCAATCCAGGTCACAAGTACCTAGCAGTTTCAACAGGTTCCATAATGCTTGCATTGAGGCAAGCAGCAGATTACCTGGGACGTCTTTATTAATTGTTTATGGATCTTTCCTCCAAGAACTTGACCAAACCTTTTTTAAACGTAGTTACATTAACAGCTTTTACTACATCCTCTGGTAAACAAATTCCAGCGGTTGATTACACATTGAGTGAAAAATATTTTCTTTTATTAGTCTTAAAGAGGTTACACTGTAGTTTGATTGCATGTCCCCTAGTCTTTCTATATTTTGATGGTATAAACAATCGATTTACGTTTACCCGTTCCACTCCATTCATTAATTTATAGACCTCTATGATATCTTCCCTCAGCTGTCTCTTTTTCAGGTTGAAGAGCCCTAACCTTTTTAGCCTTTCTTCATAGGAGTATCCTTCCTTCCCCTTTACCATTTTGGTGGCTCTTCTCTGTACCTTTTCTAATTCCGCTATATCCTTTATAATATACAGCGACCAGAATTACACACGATAGTCAAGGTGTGGTCGTACCATAGAACAAAAGATTTAAAAAAAAAAATCTAACTCCTCTTTCTCCCCAGTAAGACTGAATTATTATTACACTCTCCCATCAGGATTTTGCTTCTGTTTCTTGAACCTCTGAGTAGTCGCACCACAAATGTCATATTGTTAAGTTCCAACGGCATAATATTTAATATAATACTTACTTTTATAGAGCTACTGGACATACCCAGCGCTGTATAGTGGTGACATCTTCAGCTACAATATGCCCTTTCCCTGAAGAGTTGGCATCTAAGTGGGTGCATGGGGTAATGGGAATGAAGGGCATTGCCCATGGGCACGTGGAGTGGCAGAGGTAGAAGTGAGCGAAAAAAGTGAGCTCTAGCATCTCTTCTTCTGAGCCCATCGCTCTAAGCGCTAGGCCACTCCTTCTCTGACTGACTGACAGTAGCAGTGATGCCACAAGCGTCTGCCCCAGAATGCATTGGAGTTAATTTGCAGAATCGCTGATGCATTCAGTGGCAGCACTGTCCATATAAAAAATAGCAGGCCTAATGGGACAGATAAGCAACAGAAGCACCTTAGACACCCCCTCAGACCATTTTACTAGCTAATGCATCAAACACAAGCGCACAGCAACCTTGAGACAAGAGCCACTCCAAAAGTAACGGCTCCATGATTTAAGAGGATATCACAAGACAGAAGAGCACTAAGGCTCCATTCTGTCCACCCATCTGAAGTCCTCCCAAGATACACTCCAACATGGATACAAAAAAGCCCACACTAATATTTTGTTGCCTAATACTGCTCCAAGCCTTAAAAGCAAGCACAACAGACAATACACAATGCAACATATTAAACTACATACCAATCCTACAAGCTACCAGAATCAACACATTCCACCACCTATACCAAAACCCGATATACAAGAGATGCAACAGATTACTTCAAATTAACCCATTAAGCCCGTCGAAAGAACTAAAACATAATCACTCGAATCCCCCAACCCCTGAAATTTGCCTTGATCGATGCCTGATCCATATGGAACAAATTCCACATCATCACTTACTACATCGAGGAACATCAACTGGATATAATTTGTATAACAGAAACATGGCTCACCGACACAGACCAAGTAATATTAAACTACATCTCATTGCGAACACAGGAAACCCATAACAGCCCAAGATCCAATAAAAGGGGAGGCAGAGTCCTCATCATCACAAGAAAGTCCCTAAGATTCAACACCCTATCAACTCAAAGTACGTACACCTGCAACATTACAACCATTTCAAATAAACATGTAGCTTTCTGCCTAATATACAGAGCACCCGTTACCAAGAATGAAGACCTTCACTAATACTAGAACAAATATGCTCTAACTCTAGCCCACAAAAACCCCTTATCATTCTGGGAGACCTCAACATACCCTCTACATCCACAAGACATGGCCAAGCCCTTATACAAGCAGATAATAGACACTCCAATCCATAACAAAGGCGGAACCCTTGATCTCATCTTTATGCCAAACATATTTCTAGAAAGGAACCTCATACAACCTCCAACCGTTATGCCTGTCCCATGGTCAGAACACCACATCATAACCTTCCATACAACCATCACTGCATGAAATACCTCAACAGAAATGATGAACACACAAAAAAGATTCAAACAGTTCGACAAAAATACTTCTGTACAGCAAGTCTTACCACAAATAAACAATAAACAAGAGATAAGCAACTGGAACTCAACAATTCACAAGGCAGCCATTACCCCACATAAGAAAACACACAACAGGAAGACCATCACACCATGGTATTGCAATGACATCAACAAACAGAAACAAGCCCTGAGAAAAACAGAATGAAGATGGAGAAGAACGAAAGACGCACAAGACAAAACCATCTATCTAACCCCAAACAATGACTTCCTCGAATCAAAGCTCAAACCCAACACAAACCAATACCAACCTTCAACAATGGAAATGTGTCCAACAGGAAAACAAGCTCACTCATGGAACATCTTTCACAGACCATCCATAAAAGAGTTAAAAAACATCATAACCAATCTCACCACCACAGCCTCCCCCCTCGATTCATGTCCAATATCCCAGATCAAATTGACAATTGAACATTTAGCCCCACTCTACTCAGAATAGTGACACTTTCCCTTACACAGGGCACTACCCCTCCCATACTCAAACAAGCAATTGTAAGACTGATTCTAAAGAACAACAGCCTGGACACAAAGGATCCCAGCTCATATTGACTCATCTCGAGACTTCCATTTACAGCAAAGATAATTGAGAAAGTGGTCCAACTGCAGCTACAAGACCACCTAGACAAGCACGCCCCTCTCGACCACCACCAAAACTGGTTCAATCCCAAACACCATAGAAACTCTCAGCACATCACTCCTGGATAAAGCATAGTTACTCGCCTGTAACAGGTGATCTCTGGGAACAGCAGGAATTGAGTCTTCACAACCCACCCACCTCCCCTGGGAGTTGTATCTCTATTCTCTCTTTTTCTATCCTTCTCTCCTTTTGTCTCAGCTACAAAATCAACTGAAGAGGGAGAGTTGGAAAGGCAGGACGGCAGCAGCGCAGGCGCAGTGGGATGCTCCCAAAAGCTTTCCTATTGGACGCTGGGGAGCGTTCCCACGTGGGCTCCGTCGGTACCGATGATACCCATATGTGTCTACATTCCTGCTTGTTCCTGGAGATCCTAATAACCAATCTAGACAACATCAAGCAATGCTGTATATTGGTATTCCTCGATAAAAAACGCCTTTGCTCTATAAACCACAATACACTTATCAAGCGCCTAAAGAAAATTGAACTACACTAGGAAACAACTCTGAAATTGTTTACATCATACCTCTCCCACAGAAAAATACAAGTAAAATCTGGAACACTTCGATCAACATCAAATCGAGCAACTACAAGGAGTATCACAAGGTTCAGCACTCTCTGCCCTGCTGTTTAATATTTACCTACAGCAACTCTGCAGCATAATAACCAAATACAACAAACTACAGTATCTATGCGGGTGACAGACCAACCCAACTACTCTAGAACATCATCATGCATAGAAGAGATGTCAAACTGGCTCCAGGAACGCAACCTACTGATAAACTACAATAAAACAGAAGCAATCTTCATAACAAGAAACACCTCCTTTGTTTCGCCAAAATCTCTGCAAATATCACACACCATCATAACAGTGAAAACAGAAGTCAAATACTTGGGGATATGCCTCGACCAAAACTTAAACTTCCAAGCTCATATAAACAAGATAACAAAAGCAGCCTACCACAAACTTAGAACAATACAAAAACTCAAATCTCTTCTGGACTCCAGTAACTTCCGCACAGTCTGCCAAGCCTTAATAATGCTTATCCTGGACTATTGTAATATCATTTACCAAGGTCTACCAACCCAATCCATCTATCCTCTGCAACTACTCCAACACATTACAGCCCGCATCATAACTGGGACAACGAGGTCACATAACCCCAACATTGAAACAACTCCACTGGCTCCCCATAATCACCAGGACCAAATACAAAGCCCTACTCACTATCTTTAAAAACCTTAACCAACTATCCCCACCAATACTACAAACTCATCACCAAAGACCCCGAAAACAAAATAAAAAGGAAAAGCAATAAAAACCTATTAATACCCAAGAATACGAAGCAAAACAGACAACCTGTCATAGAGCCTTTTCGATTTATGCCCCATCACTCTGGAACACACTCCTGGAAAACATAACCACCAATGGCCTATGGGACTTCCAAAAAGCCTTAAAAACACACCTCTTTTTGGACTACTATGGAACAAAAACAGAACTACCCTGTGAAATGCACCCACCACAGTAAAATATGAACCAAGTCACTCCTTCCTGTTGACTATACCTACCTCATACTGAATCCAGCATCTTAAACTCCCAACTATATAATGACATTTCTTACAATCTGAAACAAAAATAGTATGTAACCAACATTGTTAATGACCCTGTTAAATCCAAGTTTATTGCCCTTGTTCTATGTAAAGTTCCTTGTTTATCATTCACTGTAAACCGCTTTGAATGTGAGAAAAGTGGTATAGAAAAATTGTTAAAATAAATAAATAAATGTCGCCACACTGAGGACTCGGCTTGCTCATGGTGCTAATAATGTCACAAATGCAAAGGTATGTCACTTAGTTAACGCATCAACTTGTAGTGAAATCACTCCACTTTTTATGCAGACTCAATTTATAAAAAGGAGAAAAAAGGAGAATGTGGACTTAGCTAAATACACTCAGGCCGCACCTCTTCCCCAGCACATCAACGACCCTAAAAAAGATCCTCTCTTCCAATTTATTAATTTATTAATTTTTACTTACATGCATGCACCTCTAAAGCTCTTCAGAGATTGTTCCTACAGATCCATACTCTACTTCAGCCAGTCCTTGATGACATGGAACTTCTTGATGACCCCTGTTACGCCTTTCCACCCACATTTCTCAGCAAGGTTCACATGAGAGAAACAACCCACAAAACTAAGAACTATAGTTATACTAAAGCTATAAAGTTCAAGGTGAATATTTTTAGTATCTTAAGACACCCAAACAGCACCCTCATGGCCCTTCTAGCCCTTTACTCATTCTATAGTTTTAATGAACAGGTAATTCTTGAACTCGTGACTACTGGATGCCACAACTCTATGCTGCAAAATCACCGGCAAGCCACTTCAACTCAAAAGACAGACCCTCAATTAAAATCAAAATGCTTAAATACATGTCTCTATATAATCACTTCACCATGGAACAAAGACACCTCAGCAGAGTTCTGCACATCTGTAATTCATGATCCAGCTGTTCAAGCCTCTCTGCACGCTTTCTGGTGTTATTATTATTTCATCTAATTCCTATCACAAATCCTCTTAATTTTCCATTCTCCTGGTGCTGAAAAATTAATTGACAGCTTCAATGAATATTGAGGCTGTATCACCCCAGGAAATTCAACCAGGCATCCTGGTCATGTTTTCTCTTCAGTACTTTAAAAACTATCTTCTTCTCTGCCTTGCCACAAGCACAAATGGGACGTGTGTGCATAGCCGGTGCATCATTTCTTTTAAGGATAACATGTGCACAAACATTGAAAAAGGACTTGGCAAGAACATGGTACAGAGCAAGCAGCCTTTCAGATGACAGAATGAGAAACCGGGACGACAGTGGAATGGAAACCGTCTAGCTTCAATCTGGTGCGTGATGATTTCCACTTAACACTTGACTCGTCTAAGGCTCAGCTGACCAGTATTACAGAAGCCAAAGTAATGTACATTTCAAATAAGTGTTGGGGTTGTTTTAATTAAATAAGGGCTTGTTTCACTGAAGGTGTACAAACATGGGGGCCAATATTCAAGAAGCCTTCTCTGGATAATCATGGGATGTTAGTTATCCCAGATAATGCCACTGTGTATCTTTACAGATGGCTTTGGCAATATCTGAATGGTGCAGGGGCAGCGTCGGCCACTATCCAGATATATTCTGCCCTTGGGACAGCAAAACAGCAGTCGTAAGTGCTATCCAGAAGGCTATCCAGACAGCAGCTGAATATCGTCTCTCTCCAGATAGCGGCTGCCGCTGACTGCTCTATCATGATATACAGCGCTGGCAATTATCTAGAAACTGACACTGAATATCCGGAGAAGATTTAAAATGCGGCAGCTGACCACTACAGTGTTAAAAATCGGCCCTGCATTTAATATAACCAAATAAGCAGAGGAAACTCCTAAGTGAAAGAACCATTGTACATATGGGTAATTTTAAAGCTTTTCCTGTAGACCCTGCTTTACATGTGCAAAAAGGCTATTCTAAGTTTGCACGACTGTAGCCTACATACAGAAAATGTTGGTTCACAGAAAGGTTGGCCAACCTTTATGCGATCTGCAAGTTGGTATTCCTGGAGGTGTAGCTTGGGCAAACTTGCAATGTAAGTACATGTTTTATGAAGTATACACGGGACAGCAGTTACAACGCAAAGTGAAAATCATACAGTGAGGGTAACCTACAAGAGGCAGCAGTTACCAACCAAAGCGGAAGCACAGATGGGGGGGGGGGGGGGTAAACCTGCAGAGAGCAGCAGTTACAATCCAAACTGAAAAGCATATGACAGGGGTAATTGCACAGGGCATCAGTTATAACACAAAGTAAAATAAAGCAGGGGGGAGGGGAGAGGGGGGTAACCTACACAGTGCAGCAGTTAAAGACCAGCATGGTGTTTTGGGTTCTATCTACCATCATTTACTCTGTTATTATGCGGGTTCATACATGTTTACACCTTTTTCAGAGCAAAGGTAGATTTCATGTGGGCATTTTCTCACTCTTAAGGCTTCTTCTGGGACCCTATTTTAGAAAAGTACATATGCACCCAAGTTGCCTTTTGTTAATCATTCTCAGCATTTTCTTAACAAAATCGAGAAGAGGAAAATCAAAAGTTAAAAAAATATTGTCCCTAGAGGAGGGATGAGAGAAGGAAGAGAGGAACACAGGTAGATGTTCAACCCTCCATTGCCTCAGGTACAAAAAGCAGATTGTGAGCCCTTAGGGGGCAAGGGAAAAATATATCTACAGTACCTGCATGTACACCGCTTTGACTGATAGAAGAGCAGTATGTAAGCCTAGTTAAATAAATAAACCAACCCTCAACTCCAGCGACCTGAGCAAAGGTAAGCTCAACGAGCCAAGTTATAAGACCACTTATAAAACAGGCACATTTTTGGACTTTTCATCAGGCCCTGTTGCAAAATCACCTCCACAAAGGTTAAAGGTTTCCTTCGTTTTCAACTAGCAGCAGAGTAGCATGGAATTACAAAACTCCAGAGGTTGCAGACAACCACCATTAGTAATATAGTAGGCCCCTCTTTCAAGGTGGAATCCACTCACAGCTGACCGCACAAGCAGAACCTGGCTGGGCCTGACAAAATTTGGGTTGCATCATGGTGTCGTCATGTCCCATATGTCCAGCATGCAGTTTTCAGTCTATGCCCAGGAAGCGGAAATCCCACCACCAGGAAAGCTTAGGTAAAAAGGAATACAACTCACCTGTCTTTTGGACATCACATACAGATATTTCTGGCCAAGGGAAAATGCCATGTCGCGGAGGACGGGGCTTCCATCCTTAATCACAGGCAGCGTTTCGTACTGGACTCCGCCATGTGGGGGACCATCAGCTCGGATCTGAGAAAAGAAAAAGCAGATGGGTTTATAGCAAGAGGATAAAATCAAAGCAAACTTAAATAGCTCTTATACTTCAATAAATAGAGAGGGGGTGACCTGCACTGAGTGGCGGGTACAATCATTCCAGCCACCTTACTGTAATGGGCAGACTAGATAGACCATACGGGTCTTTAGCTGCCATCATAGACTTTGTTACTATGTTACTATATTATCTTTATTGATACAAATGTTCCTTTCCTATCAATCTACCCAGAATATCCTAGAAGATTATAAAGATTACAACAAGGCATAGTGGGCCTGATGTTCAAAGTGAGCTAAGTGTTTGCCGGAAGGGGTGAATCAAACACGCACTTAACTGTTTATTTTCAGGTATTATACAGATAAAATATGGCTGTTTAACTAAATGGCCAGACTTTATCTGTATAATCAGGAAGAGCAAAGAGGTAGCCGGCAATTATCCTTTTAGCAGTGAGATTGTGCTGCTGAATGGAAACCTTCTGTTTAATGTTGGCAAGTCAAACAGCAGGGCCTCAATTAAATAGCTAGCCACCAGTGGACACCACTTAAATATATCTAAGAACATAAGAAAAGCCATATTGCATCAGACCGAGGTCTGTCAAACCCAGTACCCTGTTTCCAACAGTAGCCAATCTAGGTTACAAGTACCTGGCAGCAGGGCTGGTGCTGGGGTTCCTGGCGCCCCCCCCCCCCCTGCAGCCTTTAGATCGGCGCCTCCTCCTTCAGTAGTAGTATTTCACCTCAATGTGTGGCGTTAGTTGCACCTGTGGTGTTTTGCCATGTTGAAGAGCGGTAACTGCAGGGGGGGATGTACCTGCCTTTCTACAGTTAGCCTACAGCCCCACGCTGGTAACGTAGCCCACATGTGTTGGAGCTTAAGAAACATGGTGCTAAATGTGCCAAATAAGCCGGTCTCAAAGTCTTCCACTTCCACAAAGGCAGCTGAGGCTCCAACACAGCACTTTCCACCTTCACAAAAACAAGATGGGCTTTGTGACCCCAACACAATACCTTCCACTCAAACATAAACACCAAGAGGGACTTGGCAGTCCTGACATAATTCCTGAAACTGCACACTGGACCAGCATGGTGTTTGTTTTATGCAGCATATATATTTACACTAAGGAACTGCAAGATGTTCACACACCAAGGAACTAAAAGAAAAAGAGAGAAACAGCACAATTTATAACACCAAATTATAAAATTATAACATTTTGTTTTCTATAAACTGTGCTATGGTTCTTGCTTTTTTTGGACATATATTCTGCATCCACAGAAACCCCTTCCTTGACAATGGGTGCAGAACAGAGCTAGGACATTCACCCACAGAACTCAGTATATATATATATATATATATATATATAACTGATTCTGGTCATCTCAGTAACGAAAACAAATATTCTCCAGTACCAGGCATATTATGAACTAACATAAAACCCTACAAAAGTCACTGAGTATCTACAGAGCAAATCTACTATAGTATACTAGCACAAACTTCCAAAGCTCACATAAAAAGGAGCTTACGCAGAGAAAAAGCAGCAGTGTAAATATTGCAGTGGACCCTAGAACATCCTTACACCTATTTGAAAAGCGGAACGAGTCAGATTACTATAGTACAGGTCCCTACGTACAAACTCCATGTTAATAGAACACTTGGTCTCGACTACACACTCAGAGCACAGACCCCCCATCCAAGTACAGAATAAGTGACCACAATGTAAAATAAAAATATGCAGATCAAATTAAACTAAAACCCTAAGAAACCAGACTCTGCATGCAATGCAGCAGAGAAACCTTTCTCCATACTGTGCAAAATAAAAAGATTCTGTTTTATGAAAATTTCTCCAATAAAACTCTCTGATGCAGATTATATAAGAGGGTGATGTTTTTAAAGATGTAATCAAAAAGGAATTGATAGCAACTTCCCAGGAACTGTCTCAGATCAAGCGGCTGCCTATATGCTGGGGTGTGAAAATTCAAACCCACCAGCGGCGCCTATGACATCAATGACTAGTTCCAATAAATTTTCTATTAATAACCCCCTCTTTCCCAAGTGTTCATAAGACAAATTAACAATTTCTAATGATGTGCTAATAGACACTTAGCTTGTCGGTTTTTGTGCTTCTCAAAAAAACCTTTGACTTTCTCTTTTCAAAAGCCTTGACTTCAGTTGTAAACAGCGTGTTGAATTTTCCCCAACGCTTCACATTAAACGTTATCACCCAATTCTTCGATCTTTTCCCCAACCAATTACAGATGATGAGATCCCAGGACATTTCAAATGTGGACATTGTTCTGTTTGTATAGTCACCAAGGAAATACAAAAATTCACTTATAATCAACGAGAATATATCTTGCGACACCATACAACCTGTGATTCACAGAATGTAGTTTATGCGATACTTTGCCCTTGTGCACTTCTTTACGTAGGCAAGACCAGCCGAGCCTTCAGAACACGACTCTGTGAACATAAAAGTCGGTTAAAATGTCAAGTGCTACAAGCACCACTAGTTGCACATTGTTTGGACTTGGGCCATACGTTCGAAATGCTACAATGTTTTTGCATTGATCGAGTTTTAGTTCCTACACAAGGGAGATCGTTGATGCAATCCCTACTATTCCGTGAACAGAGTTGGATTTTTCGGTTACAGACCTTAGCTCCTAAGGGGCTTAATTTGGAGATTGAATGGGGTGCATTACAATCTATTAACTAATTAACAGCAGGAAATGAGGGGGGAAAGGGCATTATAAAATCGTCCGTTTCCTTTGTTTCCACACATGCGCAATGTTCTTTGAAACTCTGGATTGAAAGAAGAATACCAGACAGAGACAAAGATTGGAAGAGTTATAGTCTGAGTTATGCGCAGGTTCAGCCATTGTTTTGGGTATGATTCTAGTAGTAGCGCTAGACTTCATGTTTTTATTAGAAGCAAATGTTTTTAACTGGCGTAGATTAACATATATTTTGAAAGATTTTACTCATTCACTAATGATGGCTCTTTTTCAGTTAAAGCCTGGCGTTATGTTTCATCCCCTGAAGAATCTCTAAATATAGAGTGAAACGCGGTGATAACGTTTAATGTGAAGCGTTGGGGAAAATTCAACATGCTGTTTACAACTGAAGTCAAGGCTTTTGAAAAGAGAAAGTCAAAGGTTTTTTTGAGAAGCACAAAAACCGACAAGCTAAGTGTCTATTAGCACATCATTAGAAATTGTTAATTTGTCTTATGAACACTTGGGAAAGAGGGGGTTATTAATAGAAAATTTATTGGAACTAGTCATTGATGTCATAGGCGCCGCTGGTGGGTTTGAATTTTCACACCCCAGCATATAGGCAGCCGCTTGATCTGAGACAGTTCCTGGGAAGTTGCTATCAATTCCTTTTTGATTACATCTTTAAAAACATCACCCTCTTATATAATCTGCATCAGAGAGTTTTATTGGAGAAATTTTCATAAAACAGAGTCATTATATTTCTCCGTAAGAGAGACCAAAAGTACTCCTTGTAACACAAAATAAAAAGATAGCACAATGCCCAATCACTAAATTGAAATTTTTTTTTTTTTTACCTTTGTCATCTAACCATTTTATTCTCCGATCATGCTGGTCCCAATCTGAAGTTTCTGCTTTCCTCTGTCTTCTCTTAGCTCTCTTTCTACAGTCTTTAGGCCATCTGCCATTTCTTGTCTTCCTTTTTGTTTTCTTCACTTCCTTCTGTCTTGGATAGTGATCTTTTCCTTTCAGCTTTCTTTTATTTATTTATTCTCTCTCTGTCCACTCAGATTTCACTACTACTACTTACTATCCAGTCCTCAATCTCCCTCCTTTTTACTCCATCTACCTGCCACTTTTCAGCTCTCACCCCAATCCTCCCATTCCCCACCTCTTTTTCCCTGGGCCATTATTTCCCAGTTTTTCACTCATTCTCTCTCTTCCCTCCATGTCTAACTTCCCTCCCCCTCCCCACCCACTCCCAGTCTCTTTCTCTCTCCCTCTATCCAGTAACTATCCAGAGTGTAGCCAAGAGTTGACACCACTTAACAACAAAAAGTATCTCTCTCTCTTTCTTGACCTATTTATCCCATGTCCATCTTCTCCCCTCTCTCTCCCTATTACCCATGTCCTTCATTCCTCCCCTCCCCCATATTCAGCATTTCCCTCTCTGTCTCTGTCTACATCCAATGTCTCCCTATAAATCCGTGTTCAGCATCACCACTCCATCCCAAAAATCTCCCCTCATTGCTCTCCCTATGCCCCCTTCCCAAGTCCAGTATCTCCCTTCATCTCTCAACCCCCTCCCTCCTCTAGGGTCTAGCATGCTCCCTTTGGCTCCATATTACCCTCCCCCCATCTGTCTCACTGTGCCTCGCCACATCCAGTATCACTGCTTCACTTCCTAATGCCGCTCCCCCCCCTCATGTCTGGCATCTCTCCCATTTTCCTGTAATCCCTCCCCCCCCCCTTGTTTAGCATCTGCCACAAAGAGGTTAATCCTGCCTGTGGGACAGCTTTTACTACATCCTCTAGTAACTAATTCCAGAGTTTGATTACACGTTGAGTAAAAATTATTTTCTCTTATTAGTCTTAAATGGGTTACACTGTAACTTCATTGCATGTCCCATAGTCTTTATAGTTTTTGAAGGGGTAAACAACCGATGTACGTTTACCTGTTCCACTCCATTCTTTAACTTATAGACCTTTATCATATCCCGCTCCTTCAGCCATCTCTTTTCTAAGTTGAAGAGCCCTAAATGTTTAAGCCTTTCCTCATAGGGGTATCCTTCCATCTCCTTTACCATTTTAGTGGCTCTTCTCTGTACCTTTTCTAATTCTATTGTATCCTTTTTAAGATATGACGACCAGAATTGCACACATTTTTCAAGGTGTGGTCGCGCCATGGAACAATACAGAGGCATTATGATGTCATCCTTTGTTTTATTCTCCATTCCTTGCCTTATGATTCCTAGCATTCTATTTGCAAGACCGGCCACCTAGGGCAGCAGCTTCTGACGTGCAGGGCAATGAAAGCTGAACAATAGATTCTGACAGCCGGGGTGGGGCGAGCATAAGGCTTAAGGTTTGCCTAGGGAGCTAACACCTTCAACCAACTCTGGGCCGGTCCTGCATATATACAGCAGCACTGCTGAACAAAGTATTAAGCTTACTGCTCGGGGAAGGACTTAAAACAGAACTCTGCTGTCCCACACTTTGACCTCCAAGAAAATGAAATGTCTGAGACACACCAAACCCAGATCCAAATGCACATACACAGTTGGCTGCATTGCTGACTACAAATGCTATTTTCCCCATCATCTCTGGTGGTTTTACAGATATATTTCTTGATCTTATACTAAGAATGGCCACATTTATCCTTTCAGAAAAGTGGTTTGGGGCAGGGGGTGGTGATGAAAGCAATATATTCAGTGCCAAATTCAGTTACTATGGCAGTAATTCTATAATGCGCAATGGACGTTTGCATGTCATCAAGACGCATAAATCACCTATTTTAAATGACAAGTTATGCACAGAATGTAGGTGGTCCCTATTCTGAAAGTACATGCATCAGGGCAATGGTGTGTCATTTTAGAGTGGGCAAGCACAGAGGTGGAGCTTGGAGGGAGTACACAATTTATTCAAGTACGTTATAGAATACTATAACTTGCGCGCATTTCCAAAAATCTAGTTGCAGGCACTTGCACTAAGTCCAGAGTTGGTATAAATATTTGAGACTAGATTTGGGGCACATAGCTCCCCACCTGTGCCCCTATTCTATAAAAGCACACATAAATACTTTATTTTATAGACTAGGTGCCAAATCGGCTTGCGACGAAGCGCGTACCACTAAGTGATCCTTAGAGAATTATTCTTTGACGATATACAGAAACTTAGACCTCTATTTACCTATCAGCGCATTGATGGATAAATTGCAGGTTGTGATGCAGCGGACCCTCTTGAAGAGAGAGAAAAAGTTTTAAAACCAGAAAAAGGCAAGCACAACTTGCAATATTGGGAGGATCCATCTAGGGGGAGCAGGAGAGTCGAGAGAGAGACTGAGAAACCACGCCTCTCTGGGCGGGACGCAAGCCCAGACAGCTTCTTTTTGAACAGAGGCAGGTCTGACTTAGGGAGAGAGGAGGAGAAGGACCAAAGCAGCAGCAGCAGCCAGAACCAGAGTAGAGGAGGCCAAGAGGAAGGCAAATACTCTGGCAAGAGCAGAAAGAAACAGAGTCCTAGCAGGAACTTCAACCAGAGTTGGTGGAATAAGGAACAGAGGAAAAGCCAAGAGAAGTACTGGGACCGCAAGGGAGTACCTGGCAGAAGGTCCTCACAGCAGCCGTGGAATAAAGAGGTTCGTCCATTTTCAGAGGTGGGAAATGTTTGTTTGGAAGAAAGAAAACATCCTTACCACTTTGGTCTGAAGTCTAAGGAAAGACCGCAGGAGAGCCTGAGCACTGCTGCGCTGAAGCCAAACCAAGGTAGGCCTCAAGCCTTACTAGAAAGAAGGAAGAGAAGCCTCAAAGGTAAAACTCTTATTACTGATAATTACCTTCAGAAGCCTAAAGTATGGGGAAGACAGTGGGAAGAGGATTACTCTTACCCTAAACATTCTTATAAGCAAGACTATGAAAGAAGTTTGCCTAAGAAGAGAAGTTTGAGTGGGAAATCTTTTTATGAATCTGCTTTTGAACCTCTAATCAGAGAGGGACCGTTGTACTGCAAAACTCCTGGAGACCGACGCCCAAAGCTAAATGCTAGGCATTGGGACATAGTGCAACAAGTATATAAGAAACCCGGTTACGATTACCCTGATGTTACAGATTCAGAGGCTTCTGAGGTTGAATCCATGCAAGTAGGATCAGAGGGGGAAGAATCAGATAATGCAATGGATTGTACATATTGTGCCTCGGGGAGTGTTGAATATATCTCCAATGTATCAGATAACTAAGTGAAGGAAGTTTATTGTTTTTGTACAAATGTTCTGTGAAGATAACAGCCTTTACTTTATTGCTTGCTTTTATTTTTTTCCTATCCTGAAGTAAGGACATTTCAGTTGTTACCATAACCAATCCTTTTGAACCGTTTTGTGCAAGAAAGAGAAATAAAGCCTTTAACTTTCCCTCCACTCTGTGCATTCGTTCTTTGAGCATTGGTTACAAGGAAGCCACAAGGAATAACCAACCTCAACCCTCACCTTTCTTGTGTCCGGGTCCCTCTCGAGTCTACTACCCCTCTACAGAGGGTGCCCTGCGACAAGGTCTATCTTTAAACATCTAGCCTGTTTCAGCCAAATCCATTTTCCATTGTGACCAGAAAATGTAAATTAACCTGGTGCTCAGAGATGATACATGCCACTAACTCTCGTGGCTCGAATCACATAGAAGCTTTAAGTCACCAGCTAAGGGAGCGAAGCCAAGACTCAAATCCCATTGCTGATCCTTGTGATCTTGGGCAAGTCACTCCATTACCTCAGGTAGATTGTAACTCCCCTGTGGTGGGGGAGGCAGGAGGGGGAAGACAGGAAAATACCCATTGTATGTAAATATAACTCACTTTGAGCTATCACAGAAAAAGGAGTTTGCTAAATCCAAAATATCCCCCTCTCTCCTATATAATATGGCGAAGGTTGGCGCTCTGCCACCTGACCCCTTTAGGGACACGCAACCACTTATGCCATGGTCAAATGGTAAAATTATATCTCCTGTTAAAATAATTATCCTTTTTAAAACCATTCACAGCCTGCTGCAAATACACTGCAGTCTGAACAGAATGGAAATCTGTTGCCTCATTAATAGCTACAGAAGATATAATAGCTCTTCTCTACAGAAGATTCAGATTTTAAACCTTATTCTTTTAGAGAACATCCACCTACAGCCCCCTTTTGCAGCGATTTTTCCCAATGGAACAGGAACTGAAGCGTAGAATGAAATGAGCCACTGCTATTCCCTTGACTGAAGCAAAAAAAAGTAAAATGTATTCCGTGCGTGAATTCAGAGTCTGAAATATCTGGTGACATCCTATGAATTTCTTATCAAGGCGTTTTCACCAGCTCCCTTTTACTTCGTCACCCGTTGAATCAAGGCCTCCAGGGAACATGTCACTAAAAGTAACCTAGCAGTTCCTGGGACACTGCTTGTGACCAGCTGGACCTGGGAATACAAGCAGAAGTAAATGAACTCCATATGGCTGTATGGTCAGATGATAAAATGTGCAGTGGGACTTTAAACTAACATTAGATATTTGTCAGACTTAGACATCCAGGTCTGTAAATGAGTCTTTTACCAGAGAGTTCCAGAGCAAAATTTATAACTTAAGGTCTCTCTTGCTTTAGCCTATTGGCTTGAGAGAGCAGAGGTGTAAGTTGCTGGGGCGGGCCTGAATGAATGGCAGGGAGAGAGGCACCTCTGGCGCCCACAGCAAAGTCTGTCTTCTCCAAGCGAGCTGGTGCCTCCTCTGCAGAGCTGCGTGGGCATTGCACTTTCTGAGACTATGATGCCCTGTGCAGTTCCAACATCACAGGGAAACCGTAGCAGCAGCAGAAGACAGAAAGAGGTATTTGACTCCAACTTTCTCCCACCTCCTCTGCAGGTAGTCCCGAGGGGGGAGGTAATGATTGGGGGGGGAACAATTTTTGCCAAGAGGTGAGGGAGGGAAGGGAAAATGATTTATGCTGGGGATGTATGGGAAAGGGATAAGAAGAGGACTTATATTGGGTGGGGGGGGGGGGGTGGAAGGATATAGGATTACACCCTGGAGATGGGGATGAAGGAAGGTGATTTATACTAGGAAGCAGGAGATGGAAAGGGAACATGATCATATGCTGGGGTGGGGATTAAGGGAGGAGGGAAAGAGAGAAAAGCTAATTATATCATGAGGGGGAGGGAAGATAATTATGTCAGGATGATGGGTTGAGGGGAGGCAATAATGTCACAGGTGTTGAGGAGGGAGGGCGGATTATGGCAGAGGATGGTATAACTCACTTTGAGCTCAGATTTGGAACAGGCAAAGAAAATCTGAATCCAGAAAGATGGTGACCCAGGACAAAGTGAGCCCAGTACCAGGAATGCCGTGACAAGAAAAAATTGGGAAGAATTGCTCTAGAAAGTATTTTCACCCAAATTTAAGGGCTAGTCCCCCATTTAGGTAACAGAGACCCAAGCAAGCCTAATCTTAATGGAAAATGTGCAGCAGAAGTACTGTACTCAAAGGACGGTCGAAACAGTTGGTAGCAGGATTTTGGCCGGGGCATAGCACAGAAACTATCCTTCTGGCCCTTCTGAATGAAATCCACGTCGCCCATGATCATGGAGACATCACCCTTATCGTTTCGCTCGACCTGTCCGCAGCATTTGACCTAACTGACCACCAGACTCTTCTTTCTCGCCTTTATGACTCTGGATTGCGCGGCTCTGTTTGGCAGTGGTTCCGCTCTTTTCTTACAGCCCGCTCCTTTACTGTCCACTCTAACAATCAGTCTTCCCCCACTCTCCCTCTTGCCTGTGGTGTGCCCCAGGGTTCTGTCCTCTCTCCCGTGTTATTTAACATTTTCCTCTCTCCCCTACCTCTTCTGATCCAACAGTACTCAGTCTCATCTTATATTTATGCCGACGACATTATTCTCCTGTGTCATACTGTAAACAACAATCGGAACCATGGTACACAACTACACTGACCAAAAGGAAGAGAGATCTTAGAAGGTGTGAAAAAAAGTGGAGACATAAAAAAAACTTTGGAGCTCAGAGCTGAATACCTCGACCTCCTCTCAAGATACAAAGATGAAGTAGATGCTGCAAAAAGGAAACCCCACACCAGCCTGCTGAATAAAGCCATCAACAAACCACATGAACTATTTCGACTAGTGAAAACACTAACCAAAACAAACCAGCCAGAACAACAGAGCGACTCTATTCATCCTCAAACTCTCGCAAACCACTACGCAAGCAAGCTGACAACAACCTCACCCACTCTATGTGTTGCCAAACCACATTGGAAAACTGCAGTGAAGCAAGAACAGGCATGGAACGAATTTCACAAAATTGATGATAAGCAAACGATTGAAATAATAACCAGTATCAATACCACCACCTCCCTGCTTGATCCCTGCCCAGCTACATGGATTAAAGCGGCAAAAAAGGATATCGTCCACCAGGTCTCACACATTGTGAACCAATCACTGTGCCAAGGAATCATGCCCAACTAGCTCAAAAAGTCTATAATTAGACCGATACTAAAGAACAACTCGCTAAACAAAGAGGACCCATCATCTTACCGCCCAATCTCCAGCATATCTTTCCTAGCGAAAATCATTGAAAAAGCAGCCCTCATCCAACTGCAAGACCACCTCGACGACCACGAAACCCTAGACAAACAGCAATACGGATTCAGAAAAAATCATGGGGTCGAAACCCTGCTTTTGGCACTGCTTAACAACCTCCTCAAGGGCCTGGAAGACAGAAAGAAAATGTTTATCCTCATTTTCATCGACATCTCTGCTGCTTTTGACACTGTCCATCATCTAACCCTCCTTAACAAGCTGGCATCAATTGGAATCTTAGGAACAGCCTTGAAATGGTTCTCCTCCTACATAACGGACAGAAAGCCGCAGGTCCAATTCAACGGAGAAAGAGCTGAAGCCTTCACTCAAACTCAAGGCATACTGCAGGGCTCGGCACTCTCGGCACTACTTTTTAACATTTACATGCAACCCCTCAGTGAAATATTCAGGAAATATGGCATTAACTACCACATATACGCGGACGATATCATGCTGTACACCCAATTGGAGGCTGCAGACCCTAATTACGCTCAGCTTGAAACCTGTATGGGAGAGATGTTGGGCTGGCTAAAACAAAACAATATGTTGATTAATCACAAGGAAACGGAAGTAATGTTTATATCCAGTAAACCTGACTTCGAACCACCTCCAACAATAACATTGTGCAACAATACTTACAACACTAAAAATGAAATTAAATATCTAGGAGTCACAATCGATAGCAAACTAAAGATGGAAAAACACCTCAGCAACACCAACAAAGCCATCTTTCACAAGCTTCGAGTACTACGACCCCTGCGGAATATACTTGATCCATGTGATTTCCGGTCGGTTGCACAAGCGCTCATCATGCCTCACCTAGACTACTGTAACGCCATCTTACAGGGTCTACCAAAGAAAACGACCAATATATTACAATTGGCACAACACGTAGCGGCTAGGATCATCATGAAATCAAGCGTCACTGAACATATCACACCTGTATTGATGGAACTGCACTGGCTACCAGTCATTGCCAGGATTCAATACAAAACATTGGTAACTACATTCAAATTAATACACAACTTAGCCCCCTCATTCCTATCCACCCTTATCTCCACGCAACAAACCACCAGAAGCAGGAGACCCATCAATTCAGACACACTAATAGTTCCAAACGACATCAGACATGTAAAAGTCAGTACCAGCCACAGAGCGTTCTCTTTCTCCGCCCCCACTTTATGGAACCGCCTACCACATGAGCTGAGAGCAATTCCAGGCTTAGTTGACTTCAGGAAGAAATTGAAAACACATCTGTTCAATTGTCACTACGACCAGATGTAAATCCAAGAAGATAAAAGATGAAGTGAGTAGCTGTATGTAAAAATGTAAATAGATGAAGGACAATCTCTTTTGTAAATGTTTGTTGGTACATTAAGGTCTATATTTTAGACCCTATTATGTGTGCTGTGTATTACCCCTATTCTCTCTATCTATGCCCCAAATTTTCTGTCTTGATTTGTGACAAATCCCAAAATTATAATCAAACCGCTTCTGATCGCTGGAAGTAGCGGTATATAAATGTTTACTAAATAAATAAATACTTCACCAGTACAGTTGGATATCTCCCAGCTCAACCAATGTCTTTCTCACGTCGCCAACTGGCTCTCTTTGAATTTTCTTCATCTGAACCCCTCCAAATCCACAGCAATGTGGGTCTCCCTGAGTGGCTCTTGCCCAACTGTTGCTCCCCAGATTGACCATACTCCAATTTCTCTTGTCACCTCCTTCCGATACTTGGGGGTAATCCTAGACTCGTCTCTCTCCTTCCATAGTCACATATCCACCCTTACCATATCTGCGCCAAATCAGGGCTGTCCGCTCCTTCTCCCCACTAGTTCCCTGATCACTTTGGTTTTGGCCCTGGTCACCAGCAGACTTGATTACTGTAATGTCTTTTTAGCCAATTTACCAGCCTACCAGCTTCAGCGCCTACAGCTCATACAAAGCACAGCAGCCCGTCTTATTACATTTGCTCACCGATTTGATCATGTCACTCCCATTCTTTGTCAACTTCATTGGTTGCCTCTCCGTTTCCGGTTCCAGTCTAAATTCCTCATTTTGACACATAGAGCCATCTACACATCCACTCCTCTTTATCTATCTAACCTCATTTCTCTTCACACTCCGTACCTCCAGCTTCTCTGCATGCCAATCGTTTGTCCTTACCCTCTCCGTCTCAGGCACATTTAGAACAAACCCGTCACTCGGCCTTCTTTTTTCTCGGCCCCGCACTCTGGAACGCCTTGCCACCCTCCCTCTGTCTGGAATCCTCATATCCTAAGTTTAAAGGGTTACTGAAAACTCATTTATTCCAACAAGTCTTTGACCTTCCTCCTAACGTCCCTCCCTGAGTATTTGTCAGTTTGTGTCGGGTGTAGTTATTGTGTTTCTTGCACTGTCCTTTCCCTCTTTCCTATTTTACCATGGCGTTCCTTTTCCATAGTTTAGTAGCGTGGACCTTTTTTTATTTATTGTAAACCGCTTTAATGTTCCAGCCAAAGCGGTATATAAAATGGAGAAATAAAGATAAACAAATATTAAGGTTGTTGTCATGACATACACTCTGCAGCTGCAGGACCAGGCTCGGTCACTTCCCTTTCTTTTTCTGCTCCTATTTCCCTTCTTATGCATTTGAGTCTCTCTTGCTCATTGCTTTGGTTGCCACCTTCTTCTCTTCAGGTTCACATATGCACCACTCAACACAGGAAGCCCTAAACCCAACCAGAGCAAGTACTGCAAAAAGCAGATATAGCCTGGTGCAACCCACACATAGGTGAGACCAAAATACTATATTTACTGTGATCCTTTAAAATTGAATTAAATTTGATCCCCAGCAGACAGGAGAAAAGCTTACAGCAGAAAGCTGTGCCCAACCCCACAGAAAAACACCGCTCGCTTACAGTGCCAGTGAGGCACTGGTGCATTACTTCTAGGAAGTCTTGCCAAATAAATTAGATCTTTAGTGCATCAGCATGTACCAGTGACTTCACACACACTAGGTCAGACAGGGGTTCCTCTCCTATGGTTTCCTCAATTGTTCCTCTCCTTCAGGTGACCATTGCACAATTAAACTTCCCCTTTGAAGAGGAGATATAACCGAGCTTCAGTGTCTTTGTGCATCTGTCCAGCACCAGCTGGACCATCCTTCACTGTGGTGATCCTGAAGTGCAATATCAGCAGCAGTATGACCAGTAATGAGTAATGCTAAGAGCGTTCTTGAGCATCAGATGAGAAATTATTGTTTTACAACTCAGAATCTCAGGATTTGAATCCATAGCCCGGTTCCGCATCACAGATTCTAACACCCAGCTAAAGTAGCAACACCCCTAACTGAGCCACTAGACCCAGTGTCCATACTCTAGTACCCAATTTTGTGGGGGGGGGGGGTTGTCTTGATTAGATATTATATTCTGATGAGCAGGGACTGTCTTACACCTTGTAGCGCTATACAAATGGTTAGCCATAGTAGTAGCTTTCTACAAGCCTGCTACAATTACCCATCCCCATTGCTACTGTGTGCTATGGGAAGAGCTACCTTCTGATAAGAAGGGACACCAGAAGACTCCAGCCATACCCAAGAGGGATCATATCGTCCTACAACCCAAATGCCAACTGAAATGGACACCTGCAGTCTCCCAGATTCCATGCAGAAGTCAATCTTGGCTCAGTGCCACAGAGCAGCTAAATGGGCGAATAAAGAATTTGGCAACCATGCCACTTGTAAGTTCCCATTAGCTAATTATGCTTAAGTGATAAAAAATGAGCTTCCTGTGGGGTCAATGGAAATATAGCCATGGACCTCATGGGTATGACCTAGAGAAATCCGTCAGGTCCCTGTACGTAGGTTTGACTTTGGTTGGGGAGGGAGTGGGAAGATGATATAAAAGGAGGAAAGGAAGAAAATTCTGTTCCTTGGAGTACCGCTTTGGTTGTGGATAATGTAGTAAAATTTTATGGACTGGTGTTGATGTTATGCTTGTGACTGCAGTACTGTCCATGTGTTTTCTCATTTTAATAAAAGCAAATATTAAAAATATGTTTGTAGGTTCCCAGCTTTCTGCATGGTAATTTCCAGCTAGATTACACATATCCTTCCTTTCCACACCACAAGGGCACACAAACACAGGAAAACCACACTGCTTAGATTTTAAAATCCTGCAGGTTAAAATTAAATTCTTCTACTTGGCTCTGGGTCCATCTCCTCCCCTACTCTCCCTTCCAAAAAAAGCATTAATAATTCATCGCCTTTGAGGGCGATAATTTACATTCTGTCTTCCCTTGCAAAGATTTGCATATTTGAATAGTCATTTGATTGTGACAAGGCATCCCACTGTGCACTGCAAAGGCCTTGGATAAAAAGACAAGCCAGTAAATGTTGTGCTGAGGGTTAAATGAACACTCTGAGCTTCTGCACGCAGAGGTCAATGACAGACGTGCATTCACGTGTTGGACGCAAAGGTAGCCATGACCAGGAGGCACTGTAGCAAACACTGTGCCTTGAAAGTCCAGTTGAGGTAAGCTTAGAGCACGTTCACGGCTCCTCCTCATGAACACTTGCCCTTAGGCTGATACAGGCCATTGCATATCTTGATGCAGTGCAGTCAGGAGCAGTGAAATCAGCTACTCAAAGCATGAAGATGAGGATTTTACAAGTGCAGGGATAGTACCCCCCCCCCCCCCAAACATCCAATTACAGTCAAATAATAAGAAAAATATAGGGGGTCTACTTACTAAGGTGCACTAATGATGCATGTGAATTCAACATTAATGTGTGCTATTAGTAACTAGGTCCCACTGAATAACCAAGACCTGTGCTAAAACAGTACACCTTAAACGTTAGCACACTTTAGCGCTTAGCGCCCATAATCTTTAAACATTATTTACTAGAGAGAGGAGTTCCTTCCTGCTTCCCTGAGGGCTGATGTGTATAGAAACACAGAAGAAATTTCAAGCACTAGCGAGATTTGGACAAAAGTGAAATTGAAGCTGGCAAACCAACATGCAATCAAATTGCCAACCTCTCAGGGATTTAAGATGCGAGAGAACAAAGGACGTCTCCATCTGAACCTGCTGTGTCTATTCCCGTTGCTGTTTCAATATAAAGGTACTATGACAAGACGACCAAGACAAGGAACAGAGGAATAAGGCTAGACTTCCTCCCACCCACCGTGAAATACTTATTTACAATACATTGACTTAACACCTCTCTGCTTCGAACAGGGCTGTGGCGCTCTGCACTGCTGTGCCTAAGAAGTCTATTTAATCTGAATGGTAGATGTTATTGGGCACTGGAGGGAGGTTCTGTTCTTCCAGCAGACTGTAACTAAATTATTTTCCAGGTTGCTCTGTCAACCAGCAAGTGGCTATGCAGGAGGACACTACTATCCTCTTCCCAAACCAAAACTAGCACAGTGATTCCAAGGCATCACCCCTCCCCCCCGACAGATCCCAGTTGCAGAGCAACCAAAATGCCCACCTTACCCTTGTTCTCGGACAACATCACTACAAATGCTTCGCATGACTATACACTGTAGCTATCCAGAAAACCAGACTTGCTTTGGGGGGAGGGGTCCTGAGCTTTTAACAGTCATAGGGACTTTCTTATTTTTCCTCTGTGACTGCAAATTCCATTTTGCCTCTCTGACAGCTCAAGTCATCATTTTTCCCCCCCACCATCCCAAGCCACCTCCTTCCCCATCATTAAAGTGGCTGTTTAAAGCTGTTTCCATGGTAACAGTCTCTGAAGTCCATCCCTTAAACATCTGATTATAATTTAATTACTCTTCCCAGGCTGCTGGAGGTAGTGTTGTGCTCCTCACAGTGACGCACATGAGTGACAGGGCCATTCCTATGGGAAACCTAATAACTCCCAAAGAGATACAACGGCAAAGTCTTTCTGCCACTATTTTGTTGCAGTAAAGAGCTCCAGGAGTCATGCCAGGTCTGCAATAGAACTGGATTCTTTGCAAGATGATGCTTTTTGCTGAACCAAACGTTAAGAATTTATATAGAAGCAATGAGCTTTCAAGACCTCGTAATGACACGAAAAAGACCATATTGGCCAGACAGTTACAATACTTCCACAATGGGTAGACGAATGTACAAATTCCCACACTCAACCCAACACCAGCCCCCCCATTCCTGCGGCCTTTTACTTCCATAAGAAAATAAGAACATAAGATATGCCATACTGGGTCAGACCAAGGTTCATCAAGCCCAGTATTCTGTTTCCAACAGTGGCCAATCTAGGTCATAAGTACCTAGCAGTTTCCCCAAGGGACACAGGTTCCACAATGCTTGTACTGGGTCAAGCATTGATATCCTGGGTCCCTTCTTAATAATGGTTTATGGACCTTTCCTCCAGGAACTTGTCCAAACCTTTTTTAAACCCAGCTACACTAACAGCCTTTACTACATCCTCCGGTAACAAATTCCAGAGTTTGATTGCACGTTGAGTGAAGAAATATTTTCTTTTATTAGTTTTAAATAGTTTACCCTGTAGCTTCATTGCATGTCCCCTAGTCTTTCTATATTCTGATAACGTAAACAATCGATCTACGTTTACCCGTTCCACTCCGTTCATTAATTTATAGACTTCTATCATATATCCCCTCAGCCGTCTCTTTTCCAGGTTAAAGAGCCCTAACTTTTTTAGCCTTTCTTCATAGGAGTATCCTTCCATCCCCTTTACCATTTTGGTGGCTCTTCTCTGAACCTTTTCTAAAATCACTATATCCTTTTTAAGATACGGCGACCAGAATTGCACACAATATTTAAGGTGCGGTCTCACCATGGAACGATATAGAGGCATTATAATATCTTTTGTTTTATTATTTTCCATTCCTTTCCTTATCATACCTAGCATTCTATTTGCTCTCTTGGCCGCTGCTGCACACTGGGCCGAGGGTTTTAACATGGTATCCACAATGACGCCTAAATCTTTTTCCTGGGTGGTGGTTCCTAATGTGGAACCTTGCATCGTGTACAGGGCCGGCCCGTCCATTGAGCAAGAATGTTTTTTGCACAGGGCCCCGCGTTTCAGGGGGCCCCGCGCAAAAAACATCTTGCATCCCAGCAAAGTTTTAAAAAAATCATAACCGGCTGCGGCTGCCGCTGCCGCCGTGGCAGCGGCAGAATGGAGAATCCCGCGGGGTCCATTTACAGTCCTTACCACCCCCCCCCCATCAGCCCAGCTAAGTTTAAAAAAAAACAAACCAGAAACCGGCTGCTGCTGCCGCTGCCGCCGTGGCAGCGGCAGAATGGAGAATCCCGCGGGGCCCCCCTGTCCTGCAGTCTTCTATGCGGCCTCGGTCGGCTGTCAGAGCTGCGCGAAGAGAGAGAGCTTCTCTTCTCGCAGCTCTGTTAATCATGCCGCGGGGCTGATGGGAAATCCCATCAGCCCCGCGGCGGGATTAACAGAGCCGCGAGAAAGGGAAACTCTCCCTTCGCGCGGCTCTGAAAAGCCCGCGCTGAGGCCGCATAGAAGACTGCAGGACAGGGGGGCCCCGCGGGATTCTCCATTCTGCCGCTGCCACGGCGGCAGCGGCAGCAGCAGCCGGTTTCTGGTTTGTTTTTTTTAAACTTAGCTGGGCTGATGGGGGGGGGAGGTAAGGACTGTAAATGGGCTGATGGGGAGGGAGGGAGGGAGGGAGGGGGGTAAGGACTGTAAATGGGCTGATGGGGGGGGAGGGAGGGGGGTAAGGACTGTAAATGGGCTGATGGGGGGGTAAGGACTGTAAATGGGCTGATGGGGAGGGAGGGAGGGGGGTAAGGACTGTAAATGGGCTGATGGGGGGTAAGGACTGTAAATGGGCTGATGGGGAGGGAGGGAGGGGGTAAGGACTGTAAATGGTCTGATGGGGGGGGGGTAAGGATTGTAAATGGGCTGATGGGGAGGGAGGGAGGGGGTAAGGACTGTAAATGGGCTGATGGGGGGGGTAAGGATTGTAAATGGGCTGATGGGGAGGGAGGGAGGGGGGTAAGGACTGTAAATGGGCTGATGGGGAGGGAGGGGGGGGGTAAGGACTGTAAATGGGCTGATGGGGAGGGAGGGAGGGAGGGGGGTAAGGACTGTAAATGGGCTGATGGGGGGGGGGTTAGGACTGGTAATGGGCTATAGGGGTTTCGGACTGGAAGTGGGCTGATGGGGGGGTTAAGACTGGGAATGGGCTATGGGGGTTAGGACAGTTAATAGACTATGGAGGGGCTAAGACTGGAAATGGGCTGATGGGGGAAGTTATGACAGGTAATGGGCTATGGGGGGCTACGACTACAAGTGGGCTGATGGGGGGATTAGGACTGGAAACGGGCTATGGGGCGGTGGGCTAAGACTGGAAATGGGCTGATGGGGGGTGTTAGGACTGGTAATGGGCTATGGGGGGGTTACAACAGGTATTGAGCTATGGGGAGGTATGACTACAAGTGGGCTGATGGGGGGATTAGGACTGGAAATGGGCTATGGGGGGGTTAGGACAGGTAATGGGCTGATGGGGGGGTTACAACAGGTAATGGGCTATGGGGGGCTAAGACTACAAGTGGGCTGATGGGGGGTTAGGACTGGTAATGGGTTGATGGGGGGGTAAGACTGTAAATGGGCTGATGGGGGGGGTAAGGACTGTAAATGGGCGGATGGGGTGGGTGGGAGGGGGGTAAGGACCGTAAATGGGCTGATGGGGGGGGGGTAAGGACCGTAAATGGGCTGATGGGGAGGGAGGGAGGGGGTAAGGACTGTAAATGGGCTGATGGGGAGGGAGGGAGGGGGGTAAGGACTGTAAATGGGCTGATGGGGGGGTAAGGACTGTAAATGGGCTGATGGGGAGGGAGGGAGGGGGTAAGGACTGTAAATGGACTGATGGGGAGGGATGGGGGGGGTAATGACTGTAAATGGGCTGAGGGGGAGGGAGGGAGGGGGGGGGGAGGGAGGGAGGGGGTAAGGACTGTAAATGGGCTGATGGGGAGGGAGGGGGGTAAGGACTGTAAATGGGCTGATGGGGAGGGAGGGAGGGGGGTAAGGACTGTAAATGGGCTGATGGGGGGGGGGTTAGGACTGGTAAGGGGCGAGTGGGGGTTCGGACTGGAAGTGGGCTGTGGGGGGGGGGTTAAGACTGGGAATGGGCTATGGGGGTTAGGACAGGTAATAGACTATGGAGGGGCTAAGACTGGAAATGGGCTGATGGGTGAAGTTATGACAGGTAATGGGCTATGGGGGGCTACGACTACAAGTGGGCTGATGGGGGGATTAGGACTGGAAACGGGCTATGGGGCGGTGGGCTAAGACTGGAAATGGGCTGATGGGGGGTGTTAGGACTGGTAATGGGCTGTGGGGGGCATTAGGACTGGTAATGGGCTATGGGGGGTTACAACAGGTAATGGGCTATGGGGAGGTACGACTACAAGTGGGCTGATGGGGGGATTATTTATTTTTTTATTTATTTATTTATAGACTCTTACATACCGCACTATTAGGCATCAGCGCGGTTCACAAAAAACAGTGAGATACACAATTCAACAGTACTTTGTGTTTACAGAAAACAGGAGAGTATAACTCGGATAACAGGGTATATAATTAATAAACATAGTCATAATATCATCATGGCTTCAGTTTTGTGTGTATGTGGTCTGTGGGGTATCTGTATTGTATGTGTATGAGTGGAAGGTCTGTGGGTTGGTTGAGATGTCTTTATTGTTTACTGGATAAGATAAAAGGAAGAGGTAGTGTTTCAAAGCTTTGCGAAACTGCAAAAGGTCTGGTATTGCTCGGATGTTTTGAGGGAGGCTATTCCAACACCTTGGTGCACAGAATAAAAAGGCCCTGTCTGAAGTAGTTTTGGTACACTGTGATATTGATTTAGGGACTAACAGAGTATTGAGTGTTACTGACCTTCTGTCTCTATTGAGGGGTGGTGTTTGGATCAAGTCTGATATTGATGAAGATGAGAGTTCTTTGAAGGCTTTGAATGTAATTAGTAAAATTTTGAAAGTGAGTCTACTTTGAATTGGGAGCCAATGAAGATGTTTTAGAATAGGTGAGATATGGTCTTTCCGGGAAGCTCCATGAAGGACTCTAGCTGCAGCATTCATAGCCATTTGAAGTGGGTGTAAGGTGGTTTGTGGAAGACCTTGTAAAATTGAGTTCGCATAATCAAAATGAGGTATGATTAGCGCCTGATAGATGGTTCTAAAATCGTCTGGCTCTAGCAAGGATCGAAGGTGTCTAAGGGAGCGTATTTTGTGATATACTGCTCTTACAATATTACTAATATGTGCTTTCATATCTAATTTCTGGTCTAAAGTGACACCGAGGTATCTGATGGTGGTCTTGGTCTGGAGGTTAGCATCATTCACTTTCAAAAAGGATGGAGCAGTGAAATTTTGGTTACGTGTAATAAATAACACCTCCGTTTTCTTGTGTTGGATCCTTAGATTTTGGGATTGTAGCCAGTTGGATACTTCATTTATGCAGTTAGTTAATGGATTGAGATCAGGGTTCTCAGTTGTAAAAGGAAAATATAAAAGTACATCATCCGCGTATATCATGCAGTTAACTCTAAAGGATCGAATCAGGTTACAGATAGGCTGCATGTATATATTAAACATAAGGGCGGAAAGGGATGAGCCTTGAGGGACCCCTTGTTTTTGGACTGGAAATGGGCTATGGGGGGGTTAGGACAGGTAATGGGCTGATGGGGGGGTTACAACAGGTAATGGGCTATGGGGGGGCTAAGACTACAAGTGGGCTGATGGGGGGTTAGGACTGGTAATGGGTTGATGGGGGGGTAAGACTGAAAATGGGCTGATGGGAGGGTAAGGACTGGAAGTGGGCTGATGGGGGGGTTAGGACTGGTAATGGGCTATAGGGGGTTCGGACTGGAAGTGGGCTGATGGGGGGGTTAGGACTGGTAATGGGCTATAGGGGGTTCGGACTGGAAGTGGGCTGATGGGGGAGCTAGGACTGGTAATGGGATGGGGGGTTGCTAGGACTGGACATGGGCTGAGTGGAAGGGGGCTTGAACGGCAAATAGCTGATGGGGACAGGGGCTTGGAATGGAAATGGGCTGTGAGGAGAGGGAGCTAGGACTGGAAATGGGCTGAGTGGGGGGGGGGCTAGGACAGGAAATGGGCTGATGGAGGGGCCAGGATAGGACTTGAAATGGGCTGTTGGGGGTGCTAAGGTTGGAAATGGGCTGTGGTGGGGGCTTGAATTGAAATGGACTCATGGAGGGGCTAGAACTGGAAGTAGGCTCATGGGGGGGCTTGGATTGGAAATGGGCTGAGTGGAGGGGAGCTAGGATTTGACATGGGCTGATGGTGGGGCTAGGAAAGGAATAGAAATGAGCTGATGGGGGGCTGGGATTGGAAATGAACTGATGGATGGACTCGGATAGGACTGGAAATGGATGGGGGAGCTAGGACTGGAAATGGGCTAATGGTGGGTCTAGGATAGGATTGGAAATGGGCTGATGGGGGACTAAGACTGGAAATGGGCTGATGCAGGGACAAGAAGGGAGCAGATGCTGGGTGGGGCTGGAACTAGAAAGGAGCTGATGTTGGGGGAGGATTAGAATGGGATGGAGCTGGGAGAGTGAAATGGAGAGGGAAAAATATTTTGCGTGGGAGGGAAGACAAATCTACAATTGGCCGGATATTGGGAGAGTAAGTGGGGATTGAGGATGGAGGGATAAAATTTGAGTGGATGAAATAGGAATGAGGAAAGAGCAAAAGGAGAAAGATTAGTATGTTAAAGCAGATGTAGAGAGAGAATGGAAAAAAAAACCCCAAGAAGACAGAAGAAAGGACAAATGGACAGCAGATGGAGAGTTAGCAGAAGACACGAAGAAACCAGAAGAAAGTGGCTGGAACAATTGCAACTGAAAAAAAAATGCACAAAAGGTAGAAAAATATCTCTTTATTTTGAATTTATTAACTGGAATATGTCAGCTCTGGGAAATGTGCATCATTAATTTTTGCGCTTTGTTTAGTACAAGAGGAAATTAATTAATAGTTTTATTTCTACAGTGTTGTTGTATATTCCAAGTTTGGCTTTTGGGGTTCCCAGTTTAATTATTGTCTTCCTGTTTCTAAATTGTGATTCCTTGTTTGGTGATGGTCTATGTTCTGCATGTGTAACTGAGCTGAGGTATTCTGTTTATGTAATTCCTATTTGACATTGCCACTTGTTCTTTCCCCAGTAGGTCATGTATTATTGTTCTCTGAAATGTATTGGTTTAATATTTGCAGTGTTGCCTTTTGATAGTTAGGGTATGGTGCTTTGTGAGTCCTGGTAGTGCTGTTAGGATACGGCGGTTTGCTATGGGTTCTAAATGGGCAGTGTTTGTAGTAGTTCCTAATGTGCCTGGCGGTTGGTACTGGAGTAAAGTAATGTAGAAACCTTTTAGTCTTTCTTTATCCATATACTCATTAAGAGGCATGTTTACTAAAAGTTAGTGTATGGTAACATTATGCAAATATTTATGCAAATGAGGCACCTTATGCAAATGAGACCCCGCACCGAGTCTCCGCACATGGCCCCGCACCCCCCTTGGGCCGCCCCTGATCGTGTAATCATAGTTTGGGTTGTTCTTCCCTAGGTGCATAACCTTGCACTTGTCCACATTAAATTTCATCTGCCATTTTGATGCTAAGTCTTCCAATTTATCAAGCTCCTCTTGCAATTTTCCACAATCCTCTTGGGTTTTAACATCTTTAAATAGTTTTGTGTCATCTGCAAATTTGATAACCTCACTCATTATTCCATTTTCCAGGTCATTTATGAATATGTCAAAAAGCAGCGGACCCAGCACAGATCCCTGGGGTACACCACTATTCACCTTTCTCCATTGGGAAAATTGGCCATTTAGCCCTACCCTCTGCTTTCTATCTTTTACCCAGTTCCTGATCCACACTAGTACACTGCCTCCTATCCCATGACTCTTTAGTTTTGCCAAAAGTCTCTCATGAGGGACCTTGTCAAAGGCTTTCTGAAAGTCCAGATACACAATATCAACCGACTCACCTTTGTCCACCTGATTATTCACTCCTTCAAAAAAACATAACAGATTAGTAAGACAAGATCTTCCTTGTCTAAAGCCATGTTGGCTGTCTCCCATTAGGTCATGACTATCTACATGCTGAGTAATTTTATTCTTTATGATGTTTTCTACCATTTTTCCCGGTACTGACGTCAGGCTCACCGGTCTGTAGTTTCCCGGATCACCCCTGGAACCCTTTTTAAAAATTGGTGTTACATTGGCGATCCTCCAATCTTCAGGTATTAGAGATGATTTTAATGATAGCAGACCTGCTATTAGTAATCTGTGAACTATCTCATATTTCAGTTCTTTCAACACCCTTGGATGTATACCATCCGGCCCAGGTGATTTGCTACTCTTCAGTTTATCCAATAGTTGTAATACATCTTCCCGATGTGTCGATATTTCTTTCAATTCTTCCGCACCTTTAAATACCACTTCAGTCATGGGTAACATCCCTACATCTTCCTCAGTAAAGGCTGAAGCAAAGAATTCAGTCTCTCCGCTATCGCCTTGTCACCTCTTAGTGCTCCTTTAACCCCTTTATCATCTAATGGACCAACTGACTCTCTCACACGTTTTTTGCTATGAATGTACTTGAAAAGGTCTTTACTTCGCGTTTTTGCTTCTGCAGCAAGCTTCTTCTCAAATTCTCCCTTTGCCTGCCTTATTAATGCCTTGCATTTGACTTGCCAGTGCTTGTGCTGTTTCCAGGTTTTGTCGTTTGGCTTTTTTTTCCATTTCCTGAAAGATGCTTTTTTGGCAACAACAGCCTCTCTGACCTCACCTTTAAACCATGCTGGCAGTTTTTTGGACTTCCTTCCACTTTTCTTAAAGCGTGGAATACAGCTGGTCTGGGCTTCCAAGATAGTATTTTTCAACAACAGCCAAGCCTGATGTACGTCTTTAACCTTTGCAACTGCTCCTTTTAGTTTTTTCTTAACTGTTTTCCTCATTTTATCATAGTCTGCCTTTCGAAAGTTAAAAGGTAGTACTGTGGATTTCCTTACTATCCCTCCTTCACTAATTAAATCAAAGGCGATCATGCTATGATCACTATTGCCAAGTGGCCCCAACAACCTTATCTCTTGCACTAGATCTGGTGTTCCACTAAGGACTAGGTCTAATATGGCTTCCCTTCTGGTCGGTTCATGAACCAGCTGCTCCAAGAAGCATTCATTTATTTAATCTAGGAACTTTATCTCCCTAGCATGTCCTGACGTGACACTGAACCAGTCGATACCGTGGTAGTTGAAATCACCCATTATTATTACTGCGCTGTAACTTTTGTTAGCTTTCTTGATTTCTTTGAGCATTTCATCATCCATTTGGTCATTCTGGCCAGGCGCTCGATAGTACACCCCCACTGCCATTGCCTTCCCCCTTTTACATGGAATTTCAATCCATATAGATTCTACAGCAGATTTTGTTTCCTGCAAAACTTTAATCCTTTCTGACTCAATGCCCTCTCTAACATAGAGAGCAACCCCTCCACCAATTTGATCAGCTCTATCATTACGATATAGTTTGTACCCAGGTATCACAGTGTCCCACTGGTTGTCCTCCTTCCACCATGTCTCTGATATTCCAATCATATCTAACCTTTCATTTAGTGCTATATATTCTAACTCTCCCATATTATTTTTTAGACTTCTAGCATTTGCATACAAGCATTTTAGAGAATGTATTATATTCATATTAATTTGGCTATTGTTAGACATGGGTAATTTGGGATCTTTAAGCTCTGTCTGCTCCATACTTGAGGGCATTTGGGCTACTTTACTCTTTTGTGGAACCTCTCTGCTTTTGGTAGTATCCTTCAAAGATACATTCTTCCGAACCATCCGCTCTTGGGCGACTGTCGGCTTTCCCCTAATATCTAGTTTAAAAGCTGCTCTATCTCCTTTTTAAAGGTTAATGCCAGCAGCCTGGTTCCATCCCGGTTAAGGTGAAGCCCATCCCTTCGGAAGAACCCCTCCTTTCCCCAGAATGTTCCCCAGTTCCTAACAAATCCAAAACCCTCATCTCTGCACCATTGTCTCATCCACGCATTGAGACTCCGGAGCTCTGCCTGCCTTTTGGGTCCTGCGCGTGGAACAGGAAGCATTTCGGAGAATGCTACCCTGGAAGTTCTGGATTTCAACTTCCTACCTAAAAGCCTAAATTTAGCCTCCAGAACCTCCCTACCACATTTTCCTATGTCATTGGTACCGACATGTACCAAGACAGCAGACTCCTCCCCAGCACTATCTAAGACCTTATCTAGGTGGCACGTGAGGTCCGCTACCTTCGCACCAGGCAGGCATGTTACCAGGCGATCCTCGCGTCCACCAGCCACCCAGCTATCTACATGCCTAATGATCGAATCACCAACTATAACGGCTGTCCTAACCCTTCCCTCATGGGCACATGGCCCTGGAGAAACTTCCTCGGTGCGAGAGGGTTTTACATCACCTGGAGGACAGGTCCTAGTTACAGGATCACTTCCTGCCACACCAGGGTGATGCTCTCCTGTCACGTGACCTCTCTCCTCCATGGCAACAGGGATGCTGGCAGACTGGAGGTGGGACACACTCAACCCAACACCAGCCCCCCCATTCCCGCGGCCTTTTACTTCCATGCCCTCCATGGTCAGCCTAAGCATGCCCAGAAACTATTAAACATACTGGCCTGCACTCCCTTTACCAATAGACTATTTCAGGCATTATATTCCTTTTTTCTTTCTTATAAGACCAACACATGGGTCCCCTTCTATATAATCAGCATGAAGCTTTCTAACAAGCCACAGAGCTACCACAACTAGCAAAGTTACTGCCCCAAAACATTGCACCTCTCCATGATCATTAAAGTTTTAGTTTTAACCAAAGTCAGGCCATGAGATTGCGCAAATGCCTTCTTAGATGCCCGATGCAGTCATACTACTGCTCACCCTCATGGCTTGTGGTGCCCTGGTTCATGCACCACTTATCTTTGTACTTTGTGCAAGTGGCAGAAGTGGTTTGTTTAAAATTTGCCACCAGCCAATGGATAAGCGTTTTCATTATGGAGTTGATGTATAGATAAATTTTGGTCATATAAGTTGAAGAGGCACATGAGCAGGGCCAAACTTTAAGTGGATAACAGCGATAACGTTATCCTGATAAGTGGAGTGAATAAATAGCAGACTTAACATTAAGAATGGGCAGGCTGATTGAAAATTTGCATAAAAGCATCCCAATAACTTAGCTGGATATTTTTGTGTGGCTGCCATCCTGCTGAGTGTTGGTCCCTTTTTGTGTTTATGCCTGGCTCTTTTTTTTTTTAGTCCATTAACATTTTAGTTCCCACTATTTTCACCAAATTGGAATCTACTACCTTTTCTATGAAAAACAAGTATTTTCTGATACTGTTCCTACATCTACTTCCTTGAGAGTTTCACATTATGGCCTCTAATTCTAGAGCTTCCTTTCATCTGCAAAGATTTACTAGAGCACTATTAATACCTTTCAGGTATTTGAAGGTCGTTATTCCACTTGCTCCTGCTCCTCCTCTTCACTAGGTCACAGAGATCCCTACTTGAGAGAAGCAAGTGGACCCTCGAAAGCTCATCTACTTTGTCCTCTGTGGATAAATCTTTGTATTTGCAGGGTACCGGCAAATCTGAGAACTGCCGGCTGAAATAATCAATAAGATTTTCACAGCTGGAAGACTCCTGACTGGCTTCAGCCCTTGGTGGATTAACTTGGCTGAAGACATACGCACACTAGCAAATTTAAAAATTATACACTTATCTCTAATGAAATGCCAAAATGTTTTTAAATTTATGATTTTTTTTCCTTAGGATTCTCAAAAGGTGATGGCTCAAAGGGACTTCTTCATGCCAGCAACAGTGAAACCTTCTCAGATGACTGGGATTACACCCTAGTCCTCTTTAAGCCTAAACCATTTGGGTCTGTTTTGTTCAACATCCAGGAAAACATGCCCGCAGAACTCTTAAGTTCAGAAACAGCAGCAAGGTGAAGGTGAAACAGCCCAGCAAGGTGACTTGTAAAATAATGGAAACTTTTGTTGTCCTTTTGGTTGTTCCACCCCACATGGCTGTGTTTCAGTGTGTGCCTTCATCAGGGGTTTATATTTTGATTTTGAGGTTACATCCCTGGTGATGGCACACACTGAAACATTAGCTTAACTTCACTCCTGTTTCTGTTTTGTTCAGGACGGTACAGACACCGATGTTCCAGGTTTCTTTCCTTAGGAAAATCAGACCAATAAGTCTGTGCGTAAAACTGGGCCTGCTGGAGTCCATTCTAACAAAAATTAAGCCATAACTGGCCACCAGTTTATGAGTTATGATGGACATTCTTATTGGCTATATTTCTACATTGTATTCTGGTGTAAACTTGCTTTGACACATGTAGGGAAAGACAAGAAATCAGATTTAAATAAGTGACCCTAGTCCGTACTTTCAGAGACCACTCCCCTTCCTCTGCAAATGACATATCAGATAACTTTAAACAGTCAAAGAGTGAAGTTGAATGGGCTAATGAGTCTGTTCCAAGCAACAAATCTTAGACCATTTGACATATCTAATGTTTCTCCCCTCCCGCACCCCCCCCCAAGTCCTCAGTACATCAGAGCAGATGCAGAGTCACCGTAAGATGTTCTCGGCAGGTTCTGATTAATGAAGCTTATAAACCTGTATTTGTGGCAACTTTGTGATTAACTTTAGTCCATTTTTATTATTAATGCAACATCAGCACCCAGCATACACTGACAGAAAGAAAAACCTCATCACAAACTGTCTGAATAAACCAGCATCAGCCTTTCACTCCCAAAGCTGGATGGAAATTCACAGCTAATCCCTAGCAAGAGCTGCGACAGTCTTAGGCTGTCACCAGGTGCAGGTGAATAAGGGAGAGCTGCAGCACCCAGGAGAGGTGGTAAGAAGAGAGGTTGCTGGATATCTCTATTTCTTTCTTTTAAATGAGGCTTTTCATTGATAGAATCTTGGTATTCTGCATGTCGATTCCATGCCAAAATGAACAGTGTGAGGATGACAGGTTCCTAAGGGGTTAAAAGTGCATTTGAGAAATGCAGATCTTAGAATCGCAGCCTAGTTTCTTTAAGCTTTTCTTTCTGCAATTTTGGGGAAAGCTTCTGCTCCAAGATAGGCCAACATAAGACAACCGTGAGTGGCCATTAAAATAGGACTCTAGAGATATATCCCGACATATGAGGGTGCAATCATTTTTGGAGGCCCAACAGTTTCGTCCTGCCTCTTTGTAGATTCCAGGGCTCGGATCCAGCATGAGGGAGCCTTCATTTGCAAGAACTTTGAGATTTCTCCCTTACTTTATAATCTCCTCTGAATTTACATTAGTTCCATCCTTGCCCAAAGTCACATGCCAGTGTCTGTTCTGAAACCCAGTAATCATGGACCCTAAATCTGGCCCCTAAGTGTCACCATTACATGAGGACTAAGACCTCCTTTCAGATCATTCGGGACTGTGAACACTCTCTCTGTAGCAGCATCAGTTTGGACAAAGAAAGATCTGAGCTAGGAAACTTTGCCCAGTTCGTCATCATGACAGGACACATGCTACTGAGCTCTACCTAGCAGGCTCCAGCTTACAAGGAAAACAGAATACCTAGTGCTACATCACAGCGGGAAAGTCTGCTTGACATTTTGGCTGGCAAGGTTGAAACACAGCTTTCCGTGAATTAAAGTATTAAATGAAAGCCAAACAGCAAAACGAACCACAGAAATCGATTTCCTGACCACCGAACTACAATATGAAGATGCAGTGAAGCCTTTCATAACGGATAACATTGGAACAGAATAAGCCCATTAAACGAATAAGCTTCAAGTCACAAAAAAAGTGAAAAACCCAATTCAACAATCATCTGTCAGTAGAATAATCTTGTTATAAATGGATGCATTTTCTGGGTGAGAAACGGAAAAAACGATTTCCTACAATGATGGAAGTTGTTACGGGAAAAAATCTTAATGGAATAAGCTTAGTAAAAGGAACATGTCTCGTATTCAGAAAAGTTATACATTTAATAAGTCCCTGATGTAGGGCATTCATTTCAGGATAAAGATTTTATTTTTCTGATTTGAGAAGCACTGAATGACACACTGAAAGAACTAATACAGCTCTGCAAGGAAAACCTATCTTGCTTTTCTATATGGCCCATTTCCACATGTCCCTTCTGCTACCGACATTGTGAGCATCATAACTGTGTTATTTAAATGTCCTACCATGCTGCCTCCTCATTTGCATATTTCAGTTCTATAAATGTTCTACTGGGCCGCGTTCTGTGCATTGCTCTCTTACATGTAATTACCTATCACCAGGTTTACCACATTGCTCTAACTGTGTATTCTGCTGACTTTTGGTCATTTTACTTTTATTTATTTATTTTATTTTATTTACATTCTCTTATATACCGCGCTATTCTGCATCAGTGCGGTTTACATTGAACAAACTGAAATTACATTGAACAGGGCATTGTAACTTGGAGATAACTATTTTACTGGGAACATGGGCTATGGAGGGTTAAAGTGGCTTGCCCAAGACCACAAGGAGCACCTGTGGGACTAGAAACCCCAGTCCTTCCAGCCCAAGGTTGCTGTCCTCTAGTGGGATTTGAACCCCCGACCTTCCGGCCTGAAGTACCTTGCCCCAACCACTAGGCTACTCCTCCACTCCTTTTGTTATGCTGTTTCTGCAATGTAAGTTATACTTGTTGTATACCACCTTGCATGAATTTCTTCATAAAGGAGGTTACTAAATACTGATAAATAAATAAAACCCTGCCCCAGCAAGCTTAACATTAAGGTAAAGGCAGTGGTAGCAGATGTGTAGAGGATCACATGTACTAGGGATTTCTCCCTTTCACAAACCATAGAGGAAGGCATGGGAAGAGCTAAGGGAGGCAATAGCACAATGTACCAGGGAGAGTTGAGGGAGAGACATGCTATAAAAGGAGCCAGAACTGGCCTACAATCTCCCGCCAGAAACTGGGTCATGTGACAGTTTTGTTGGACTGAGACAGACTATGGCACCATGGTTAGGAGTCGCTTACCCCAAATCCTAGACATGCCAGTCTCGTCGCTTGACATTTTGGTGAGACTGGAAAAGGTGCACAGGGGGAGGAGGTGAGGGAGGAGGATGAACAGATTGTCTTATTTATATTTGTACTGCAAAGGAGGGATTTACGTAAATCACTTTACATGTTGCTTTGTGGTGCTACCAAGAGAGATTTACACGCCGTTAATCCATTTTAATTAACTAGAGCTACTGTACAGTTGCAGGCAAGCTCAATCTCTGACTTTTTCATTTCCAGTTTCCAAACAAAATTTTCTTGTGTCTCACACATTTTCTTCCACAATAATCTTGTTCACCTTCAGAGCTAGTTGTCAAAAATGTTCAGAGAACACGCCACCTATGTCTTCCTCTTTCCCAAGCTAAAATGTACTGCTGTCTAGGATAGTATCATAATAAAATAAAATTGAATGCAATGACATTTTATTCTACAAAAGCGATTCTGGCCATTATGAAAACTTTCACTATTTAAGAAAAATGTCATGTATTGTCCTAATGATGTTTTTCAGAATCCTTTCTCCCCCACATTAGTCAATTTGACAAATGTGAACTTAGACTATGAAGGAGGTCAAAATTCAAACATAGGTATCTAAACAAATGGACATAGTTTGTTCTACGGTGATGGACTTTGCAATGCTAAAAAATGCTACTTAGAAGCATAATTTGTCATGTGAGATTTAAGCAAATCTCTATCCTACTGTACATTGCAAACAAAGAAACATGAATCAAAACACTGGACAGCACAGAACTTGAGTGTGTTCCTGAAAGCAATCAGGCAGATGCAGAAAGCTAACGCAGCCTTTAAGCACCGATAACGCCACGTTTAAGCACTTTTTAGCTAACCTCAAATGCAAAAAACAGACAGACGTGTGCGTAAACACCAATGGAAAAACTAGTGCCCAATTAATGATATATTTAAATGTATTTAAACGTATTTAAATTGAAGGAAAATGAACGGCACACAATAGTCTGGTATGCAAAATCATGGCTACACCTGATGCAGGGACAGGGATAGCACAGTTACTTACCTGTAACAGGTGATCTCTGGGAACAGCAGGAATTAGTCTTCACATATGGGTATGTCGGTACCGACGGAGTCTGCGCGGGAACGCTTCCCAGCGTCCAATAAGAACGCTTTTGGGAGCATCCCAACATGCCTGCGTGCTGCCTTCCTGCCTTTCCCAACTGCCTCTCCTCAGTTAAGTTTTAAAGCTGAGACAAAGAGAGAGCGAGAGAAAGGGAAAGATAGAGATAGAGAGATACAACTCCTAGGGGAGGTGGGTGGGTTGTGAAGACTAATTCCTGCTGTTCCCAGAGATCACCTGTTACAGGTAAGTAACTGTGCTATCTCTAGGAACAAGCAGGAATAAGTCTTCACATATGGGGACTCCCCAAGCTAAGATGCTCGGAGGGAGTCCTAGCATGTTGCGAATCTAGAATGAGCCATGCTACTCCTCAGAACCTCAGGCATCCTGGGGATGGAGAATAGGAGTTGAATTACAGAAAGGTGCTGTGGAACAGCTGGACTAGAATAGGACTGTGGAACAGCTGGACTAGAACAGGACTTCTATAGAGGAAGACCCTGTGAGATGAAATTTAGTAGTAAAAATATTGAGTGCAATATTCTAATATGGACCTCCCTTGGTGGTATTGTAAAAAGTCTATTGAGGTTCATATGGATCTGTTAGAAGAGCCAGTAGAAGATCCTCAAGGAGTACCTCACTATGAAGTAGAGGTAATAAACTGTAGAAAAAACAAGTGAAGGTCAGAACCCTTCAGGGTGAGAAATAGCCCCAGGGGAAGTACAATGAGGTAGGGCTTCAGCGGGAAACGCAGAAGGTACTATTAGACAAAGCTTAAGCTCTTTTGGCCGAAGAACAGTACAATCCTAGGACCAAAAGGAAAATAAGTCTGACCGATTTGGACTGACAATAGAAATAGTCCATGTAGGAGAGAAGGGGTATGGAAGACCCCTGTATCCGATAACCAGGTAAGGACAGACTTATGAAGCATTACAGCTTTAGATTAACTGAAGATCCGCAATGTCTTTCCTAAATAAGGTCAATTAGGAAAGAGAAAGGTACATGGAGAGCTTCAGAGGTACCTAACCCTGAAAGGTTATGGTAAGAAAAAATTTGCTAATTACCACAGGGAGTGGTTGTATGTGTAGAACCCTAAGCATGCTGGCACAGCATTGATAGGGGTAGTGCCCATCTGTCAGAGTCATATAGGAATATATGGATATATGAACCTAAACAGACAGATAGATAAGTACGTAGATACATATCTACCTAAAAGATATATCTTGAGATATATATATATATATATATATATATATATATATATATATATATTTATAAATATATATACATATAGGAGTATATATGGATATATATATATACAGAGATATACATGGGCAGAAGATATACAGATACATATATACATATATACATATATATATATATATATATATATATATAGATATATAGATATATAGACAGATGTCTCCACGTATGTAGATGGAGACATGCCTATATAACTAGATCCCCATAGGAATATGGGGAGAGAGAAAGATTCATCTAATAGCAAGAAGGGTGATACCTGCTTGAATAGATGCATAGAGAATCTTCTTTCCCTGGTTATGATTGACAGAGTCAGAGGAATGGTCTCTCTGACAAGGAGGAGTCTAGCTTCCTTTAAGAATTCGAGCTCTTGAATAACCAGGATGGCCTACGTGAAAAATGCAGAGGATAACTTCAGTCTGCAGGCAGCAAGTCCAGATCTCTCTAGAACTCCAGTATGGTAAATGGATAGAAGACGCCAATGGAATAAGATACCGTATTGACCCGCCTATGAGGGCAAGATGGGTATCATGCGTCCTTCAGTTGAACATGAGCTTCCCATGAATTATTGGGAAGGAAGCATATAAGGACGAGCTGCAACGAAAAGAAAACTATCCCTGGTGAGAAGTCCAAAGAAGATGTGGACCAAGCCAGGGAATTGGCCATTCTTTAGGTTTTCACGTGATGTGAGGCCTGTGTCCTTTGTTTTGAAAAGAGACTTTACATGAGATGGTAAGGGTAGGGAAAACCTACCAGTCATGGGAGCATGACTGGGTGAACCCCTTTTAACCATCTGGGATTATCTGCTAGACAAGATACTAATGCTCTCTAGCAAGGGCCCATAGTGCAAAGCTACTCTGTAGAGCTGCAGAGAGCATGCTGCAGGCTGGTTAGAAGAAAAACCTGGCTGCTTAAAGCCAGTAGGTAACAAACTATTCTGCCAAAAACAAGGGAATTGGAGATGGCGAAGAATAGAAGTCAAACCAACAAGCCTGTGATGATAGGGTTTCCAAAAAAGGTTGATAACCTGTTTTGGGTTTACTACCCAGGCCAGAAGGATTGCTAGTGGAGGACAAACCCTGGTTGTGTGGTGAACAGAACCAGTGGTTTAATCACTAGGAACTGCTGCATTTGCAGCAATTACCAGGGCAGCGGAAAAAAATCATTTTTTTTTTCCAGATTGGAAAAAGAAACAGACATAAGCAGGAGTGGCAAGACTTCCTTATTGTCTGATAAGCTGCCCTAAAGTAAGAATGTGAAAGGGGAGACAACTCTGGAAAGGAAACCCCTTCCTGGAATAGGTAGAGAACAATAGGGGCTTACCAGTGTAATAGAACCACTCTTACAAACCGAATGTTGTAGTAAGAGGGCAGGTAAGACAGAGTTGAAGGAGACTCACGATGCAGTAAGTCTTTGAAAGGTAAGATGATACATGCTCGTACAGGGAAAACTGTCTTATTGATAGTTGTTACACCTCTTTTTCCCAGCAGGAGGAAGAGGAGAAACCTGTTAACTATAGGCATCATAAAAACTCTTAGAGCAAAAAGAAAGGATGTTTCGTGAAAAGAAATCCATGAGAATTTAGGATGAAATTAGTGTAGATGCTTCAAGTGAAAAGAAGCAGACTACAAACTCTAACCCCCAAACAGGAGATGTAATGATAATCTATCAGAAACCCTGCGGCTGCTGGGTTTGCTGAACCTGTTGAGGTTGTGGTTTCCTTAGCCCGGTTCGATGTTTCCCCTGTCTGGGAACATCTGTATGATGGGTAGAAGATGGGGAAAAAGTTTTCACCTTGGGGGAACAAAGTTTGTTAGGAAATTTACTACAAACTGGGAAAGAGGAAGGCGTAGACAAGCCTTTGAAAATAGCAATGTCAGTGGTTAACTGAGCAGCTTGGAGTAAAGACTCCTTGTTAAAGAGATTTTCTCCAGTGCAAGGAGTATTTCCCAGTTTTTCTTGTACCCATTTGTCCAAGTCTGAAACTTGGAGCCAGGCTTTACGTCGTGCCCCTATAGCTATAGCAGAAGTTCTGCTAACAGACTCAAAGGAGTCTAGGGAAGCACGAGTAAGGAACCTAGAGATATTTTGAGCATGACTAACCAGTAAGGAATAGTCTGCTCTTTTGGGCTCTTGAAGAAAAGGGGTCAAAAGTAGTAAATTCTTTGTGACTTCTTCAAGAGATAATCCCATATAGAAAACATATGAGGGAATTCTTGCTGAAAGCATGGATGCCTGGAAGGTTTGGCGTCCAAAGGCATCTAAAGTCTTAGACTCATGATCTGGCGGATAAGAAGAGTGCTTTTTAGTACTCTTAACATGCCTCATTGCTGATTCTACAACAATGGAATGATGAGGAAGTTGAGTCTTTTGAAAACCTGGAGGGGGGCACCTTGTATAGAAGATCAGTTGCCCTAGAAGGTGGGGATACCGTTGAAGGAGTTTCCCACATTTGAAAGAGCAGATCCTGCAAGGTCTGATGCAAAGGAAGCATGATGTCCTCCTTTGGACTCCAGGGAATATACAGAGATTCTGTATTCCCTGGTGCAGGATCTTGACCAGGTATAGAAATGGCAAGTGACTTTGCCATATCAAGCAGGAATGCCTGAAAAGAAAAATCTCCAGAGGGAAGTCCTCTACAAAGAGGAGTACAGGCTAGATCTGTTGAAGAACGAGCATTGGCACCCAGGGATCTATCCAAATTTATTGGAATAGAAGACCCTAAGGGGTGGAGCATCGGACTGTTCTTACAGGATGGTCGCAGGTACCGCAGGAGGTCGGGACCACAAGCAGTCGGTAGCGCATCGTCCATGCTAGGGATCGATTCCAAACTCGGTACCGAGGGAAGCGAGCCTGTTGAAACAAGCATGGAAGGTACCGACAGCGATGCTAATGTCAATACTGGTACCGACTCTGGTACCGTATCCGATACCGATACATGAAGACCAGTCGGTGACAGCTCTAATGGTAGCGAAGAAACCGAGAGTGCCCGACATGGATCATCGGAACCGTGCCTTCGGTACTGTCCGGTGTCGGTACCAAGGCTAGTCGGTACCCAGTCATCCAGACTGGAGATCGACTCCAGACTCAGCATTGAAAGAAGCTAGTCTATCGATACACATCTGGAGGGTACCGACGTCGGTACCAGTACCGGTACGGGATCGATACCGATACTGTAAGATCGGTCTGCAGCGTCTGTAACAAGCCCGAAGGAACTGAGGGCACCAGACTGCGATCTTTGGTGAGGAATGTTTCATCCAACACCATTGTCGATGCAAGGGTATGGGTACCGCTTGAAGCGGATGCCACCACTGAGCATGGCTCAGGTATGTTCGGAGAGGGGTGAACCTCAGGAACAACCTGAAACCCTATTAAGGATTTGGAGGCCGAAGACTCCCACCAGGGTTTTAAAGCCAGTGTGTCCTCGAGGGTAAGGCCAGAGGCATCTCTATGCTGTGCATGAGATCTACCACTCGAGGACTGGCTAGTCTTAACAGACTGTTTTTGGGTTACCTGATCCTGCGAAGAAGAAAGGGTGGTCGGTGCCCTGAAGTTGAATGGGGACCGCGTATCGAGGTGAACTCATGCTGAAGACTTCTTCCGACTATACTGTTGCAGGAGGGACACTCCAGCGGATAGTGGTCAGGACCCAAGCAGCGTAGACACCAATTATGAGCGTCTAAAATCAATTTTGTACTACCACAGTTTGAACATTTCTTAGGGATAGTGGCTGGCGCTTCCATGAAGGAAAGTGAGTAGGCCTAGGAGGCCGAAAAAACCGTCAGGCACTAACAAGGAAAAAATTATTCCTTAAAAAGGAAAAATTACAAGAAAAAAGAAAAGAAAACCGGCGGTACCGGTGGCGTCGGGGAAGGCAGACACGACCACAAGAAAACCAAAAAATAAAAGAAGAATTTTCTGCGGTGACAGGAGAACATCCTGCCAGCTCCGCGGAAAAACGAAAACTGAGGAGAGGCAGTTGGGAAAGGCGGGAAGGCAGCACGCAGGCGTGTTGGGATGCTCCCAAAAGCGTTCTGATTGGACGCTGGGGAGCGTTCCCGCGCAGACTCCGTCGGTACCGACGTACCCATATGTGAAGATTTATTCCTGCTTATTCCTAGAGATAGAGGATTTTGCAACCAGCCATAGCATCAATATTTTTACTGCGGGGTCTGAGGTGAGAAACCTCTAATGCCTGCCCCCCGACAGTATTCTGATGGCACCGGTGCTTTCCTTGATACCTGGATCATCTTCTCCTCAGATGATCAGGCATGAGGCAAAGCCCCTGATGCCATCAAAATAGGGAAATCAAATCCCTGGTGGCCTAGCGGCCCAGATCTCCCCACCCAACAGTATTTGATGGCATCCAGGACAATCGGAGCATCGGGAAAAACCACCAATACCATCAAAATACTGTTGGGGGCAGTGCCCTGACAAAGTGACTACCTCGTGGTCTAGCAGCCCCTGAAACCCCCACCTCATATTAAAATAAAATAACCTGGTGGTCTAGCGGCCCCTAAATCCACCACCCTCCACCCGTCACCTTAAAGTAAGTGGGAGCACTGTCTACACGCTCCCATTCTGAATCTGCTATCTTGAATAATGGTGGCACCTTGTCCTGCATATTGCATCCTGGGATGCATTGGGCAGGATTAGACTGCCATATAAGGCATAGTCTACCTTATATGGCCATCTGACCCTGCACGGTGCATTCCAGAATGCACTGTGCACGGCCAGGCACCACCATTTTCCAAGATGGCAAACCCAGAGCGAGAGCGCATAGGCAGTGCTCCCATTTATTTTAAGATATCATATGGGAGGTGGTGGATTTAGGGCCTGCTAGACCACCAGATTATTTTATTTTAATTTGGGGTGGGAGGTTCATAAGAACATAAGAAATGCCATACTGGGTCAGACCAAAGTTCATCAGGCCCAATATTCTATTTCCAACAGTGGCCCATCCAGATCACCAGTACCTGGCAGGTTCCCAAAATGACAAGTTCCAGAATGCTTGTATTGGAGCAAGCAGTGGATTTCCCAGGTTCTCTTTAATAATGGTTTATGGTTTAGGCGATGGCAGTGGGGGTGTACTACCTACCGCCTGACGAGAACAAACAGATGGATGATGAAATGCTAAGAGAAATCAGGGAAGCTAACAAGGGTTACAACACAGTAGTAATAATGGGTGATTTCAACTACCCTGGTATTAACTGACTCAATCTCACTGCAGGACATGCTAGAGAGAATGTTTCTAAATGAAATAAATGACTGCTTCTTGGAGCAGCAGGTTCTGAATCAACAAGATGGGACGCCATTTTAGACCTGGTCCCTGGTGCAAGAGATAAGGATGTTGGGGCCACTTGGCAATAGTGATCATAGCATGATCATGTTTGATTTAATAAATGGAGAAAGGATGGCAAGGAAATCCATAGTACTACCTTTTAACTTTCAAAAGGGAGACTATGATAAAGATTTACATCAAGCATGTGTGTTTAAAAATACTATCTTGGAAGCCCAAACTAGCTGTATTCCACTCTAAGAAAAGTGGAAGGAAGTCCAAAAAACTGCCAGCATGGTTTAAAGTTCAGGTCAGAGAGGCTGTTGCCAAAAAGGTTTCTTTCAGGAAATGGAAAAAGGAGCCAAATGACGAAAACTGGAAACATAAGCACTGGCAAGTTAGATGCAAGGTATTGATAAGGCAGGCAAAGAGAGAATTTGAGAAGAAGCTTCTTGTGGAAGCAAAAACGCATAATAAAGACTTTTTCAAGTAGAAAAAAAACTTGTGAGAGTCAGTTGGACCATTAGATAATAGAGGGATAAAAGGGGCACTAAGATGGGACAAGGCCATAGCAGAGAGACTGAATGAATTCTTTGCTTCAGTCTTTATTGAGGAAGATATAGGGATATTACCCATGACTGAAATGGTATTTAAAGATTCTTCTGTGGCATTATCTTTAAATATAATTTCAGTCATGGATATCATCCTTACATGTCGCAGAGGTGATCTGGGAAATTACAGACCAGTGAGCCTGATGTCATGAAACCATTATAAATAACACAATTACTGAACATGTAGACAGTCATGGCTTGATGGGAGATGGCCAACATGGCTTTAGCCAAGGAAGGTCTTGTCTTACTAATCTGTTATGTTTTTTGAAGGTGTGAATAAACAGGTAGACAAAGGTGAGTTGGTTGATATATTGTGTATCCGGATTTTCAGAAAGCCTTTGACAAGGTCCTTCATAAGAGACTCTTGGTGAAATTAAAAAGTCATGGGATAGGAGGCAGTGTACTATTGTGGATCAGGAACTGGTTAAAAAATAGAAAGCAGAGGGTAGGGCAAAATGGCCAATTTTCCCAATGGAAAAAGGTGAATAGTCGAGTACCCCAGGGATCTGTGCTGGGCCTGCTGCTTTTTGACATATTCATAAATGACCAGAAAATGGGAACAAGTGAAGTATTCAAATTTGCAGATGACACAAAATTAGAGTAATGATCAGTAATAGATATGCTACAGACAGACAAGGATGATCTAAAGGTGAAACTCTTTAGACTCCACATTGATGAAGTACTGCTCAAACTATCCCAACATATGTGATGGAAGTGGAACTGTGTGATGGAAGGACTAGCAGAGTGAACTGGAGTCTCAGTGTACCCGAATGAGAGTGGGTTGGGTATTTTGTATTTTTTTTGCTCCTATACAAGGAATGCAGTAGGCAACCTCTGGAGAAGTATAAATGCCTTGATGGAATTGTTACTGCACAGGGATAGAGTAGAGTCATGAACATTGCTTGCCATAGGCACTGTGAAAAACACAAAACTGTGTGCCTGTAAGACTGGCTTTCCCTGTGTGTGTGTTGATGCCTACTGAATGCAGTGGGCATTTTTAAGAAGCAAAAGGATGCTAGTGTTGGACTACATGATTGATAGCATATGCAGGTCGGGGGGGGATGGATTGGGCTGGATGGGTGGTCTCAGTGGGCGCTTTCCTTTGCCTACACATTTTGTGTGACTGAGGTATGGGAGGGAATTATTGGATGAGATGAGAATAGGGGAGGTTTTGATGGGAAGGTATAGTGTTAGGGATGGAACGGGCTATGGAGCTTGTTGGGGTTTTGTAGTGTTGTGTGGGAGTGTTTGCTATGTCTGGGACTCAATGAAAGTTGTGTGATGGCTTGCTCTAGGAGATGGAGGACGGAGGGCGTGTTGGATGAAAGTGTGATAGTTGTTGAGTACTATGAAGGTTGTTACTATAAATGTTAAAGGGCTCAATGTGCCAAAGAAACATTCTATCATTTCGGGAGGAGGGAGGTGCTTCTTCAGGAGACTCATTTATGGTTAGACAATAAGAGTTGTCTAAAATAAAGACCCTAGAGTGATGTATTTTTATTTAACAATTTTATTTATATTGCTTTATCATTTCAGTCAAAGCGATTTACATTGTAAAACAAAAACAAAAAAAAAACTTGGTAATGTACATTAAATAGGGACATTGATAACTTGGATTTTTCTGAGACAACGGAGAGTTAAATGGGAATCAAACCCTGGTCTCTTTCCCAAACCGGTGCTCTACCCATTAGGCTACTCCTCCACTCCCATATAGGATGTATGGGTAGCGTCAGACATTACAAGCTGTAAAGAAAGAGGGGTGGCCTTCCTGTTGCACCAAGCTCTGCATGCTCAGTTACTGGAAGTGAAGCTGGATAAGAGAGGGAGGTGGCTTTTTGTCAACATGAAAATTCAGGGGGAGATCTTTATATTTGAGAGTGTGTATGCCTTTAATGAGCAAAAAAAAAAGCTTTTATACAGAGATAAAATTCTCTCTCAATATTTGCAAAGAGGTTGCTTTTAATAGGGGGCGGGGGGATTTTAATGCTTGCCTTGAACCATAGCTTGATTCTACTGGGTAGGGGGCACAGCGAGAGAATGGTGTTAGTACACCTTTCTGAAACTGGGTTTCTGAGATGGGTCTTAGAGATAGTTGGAGAGATTGTCATGTGGGGGAAAAACGTTTATAGTTTCTTCTCGCAGACTCATGAGTCTACATGAAGACTGACTATCTGCTCATGGACCAAAGACTGAAAGCAGCAGATTTAGGGGCTATTATTTAGTCTGATCATGCCCTCTGCTGGGTGGTGTTAGATTGGTCGGAGCTCGATTTAGGGCATAAACTTTGCACTCTGAATAATGGTTTATTGGCCAGGGCCAATGTATGCCAGGCCTATGAGTTATTTATACAAGATTACTTTGTGCAGAATAATACTGGAGAAGTAGCTTTGCCATCAGTCTGGGACACATTTAAGGTAGTAGCAAGAGGATTTTTTATGGAACCGGCTTCTCTGGCTGGAAGATTGCGGGAGCAGGAAATACAAATTATTTGAGCAGAATTGATGACGTGTCAGAGGCAGCAAGAGCACACATGTTCTGCAAAGATATGGAGGCACCTGGTGGCTCTATGGGCCGAACTAGATCAGTGGTTACAACAAAACTAGGAGTGGTGCCTTGGTAGGGTGAGTCAGTGCCATTATGAAAAAAGTAACAAGACGGGCCAAATCCTTGCATATTGTTTGCATAAACAAATGTCTGCGTGCATGATATATTTAATCAGGGGAAGAGGAGGAGTTCGTTTAGATAAGTCCACTGATATAAGAGCTGCGTTTGTGGAGTTCTTGACCGATTTGTATAGAGCTGAACTGTATTGTGAATTTTCTGGAAAAAGTATTGTTGGTAGAACTAACCCCACAGAAGGTACAGCAGGCAATAATGGTGTTGCCGACGGAAAAGACGCCAGGTCTTGATAGTTTTACCCCAGAATACTATAAACAGTTTAGTTGCTTTGTGCATTGCAATGGCGGAAACATTTAATAATGTGCTCCAGGGAGGATCACTGCCTAAATCACAGCTGGTGGCAGTCATCTTGGTTATACTGAAGTCAGGCAAGGACCAATTGGATGTTGCTTCTTATCGACCAATCTCGCTACTTAACCTTGATGTTAAGATATTTATCAATGTCTTGGCATTGCATCTGAGCCATGTGATGCCACATGTATTCCATGGGGACCAAGTAGGTTTTATAGAAGGGAGGCAAGCAGCCAATAATGTTTGATGTGTGCTGCAGTTGGTCCAAGTGGGATGGTATGAGGGTCAGCAATATATTCTGTTGGAAATAGATGCTGTAAAAACTTTCGACCATGTGGATTGGGGGTTCCTAGGGGGGGAGATTTGGGCATGATGGGTTCAGGACTAACTTCCAGACATGAGTTTGTAGCCTGTCAAAGGAGCCTAAGGCTTGTGTGAGGATTATTTGGGGCTGTTCAGCTATGTTCCCGCTTGGACAGGGGACACTCCAGGGATGTCACCCTCCCCAATTTGTTGCAGTTGTTTGTGCAATGCTCAGCTGTCTCGGGGTTTAAGATCAATTCCTCTAAGTCTCAATTTTGAACAGAGACCTGCAGGAACAGTTGCAGGCTCATTTCCTGTTTAAAGGGGTGGACTCCTCTCTACAGTATTTGGGGGTGTCTTTAACGGCCCAGCATTCCGCTTTGTTTGTGGTCAACTACCCTCTGCTGTTCCGGTGGCTTTCTAGAAGTTTGGAGGTTTGGCTGATATTAATATTGTCCTGGTTTGGAAGGATCGTGGCGTTTAAGATGATAGTATTGCCAAAATTGCTATACTTATTCCAAGTGCTCCTAGTGGAGTCACCCCTTAGGGTGACTTACTGGTTGCAGAAACAGCGAGTTTTATTTGGAAGTATAAACAGCCTCATATAGCATGGCGGGTGTTATATATGTATTGCTCAAAAAGAGGAATGAGGGTTCCCAATATTCTCTGGTACTATGCAATGGCGCAGTGTACTAGTGGTTGGGGCAAGTTACCTCAGGCTGGAAGGTCGGGGGTTCAAATCCCACTAGAGGACAGCAACCTTGGGCCGGAAGGACTGGGGTTTCTAGTCCCACAGGTGCTCCTTGTGGTCTTGGGCAAGCCACTTAACCCTCCATAGCCCATGTTCCCTGTAAAATAGTTATCTCAAAGTTATAATGCCCTGTTCAATGTAATCTGCCTCGATATCATGAAAAAGGTGGTATATAAGAAATGTTAAATAAATAAAATGAGCAGCAGTGGAGTGGATGAATAGGGAAAATAAGCCATGGGTGTCGATTGAGAGGGACCTGGCGGGTCTCCCGGATCTGGAGGAACAGCTGTGGCCAAAGGCAAAGTATAGAGTTTATAAGGGAGGGGCTAATATTTATGTTGATCATACTAGGACAGTTTTTTGAGGCCTAGAGGTTAGGCACTATCCCCTCTAGCACTTTGGGTTGGGGGTTGGGGGGTGGAATCAGTGATCTTTCGGCAGTAGCAGGGATAGGGCCTGGCTAGGTTGGGACAGCTATTTGAAGATGGGCAGTTGTTACCATTCCCGACTCTGCAAGAGGAATATGAACTCCCTGCAGCTCACGCTTCCTCCAATACATAGCTGGTGCACTGGGTGGGACATCAGGAGATTAAAAGACAAGTAGGGAAATTACAGCTATGGAAAGTCTGTGTGAGGACAGGAAATCCACTACAGGACTGATCTCGGCCTTATACAGATACCAACAAGCTTGGGACTTAAAGTGGGTTGGCATAGTACTACAGCTACTAATCATTTTTATCGGGCTACAAGACGTATGCAGTGTTGTACAGACACATGTAAAAGATGGACCCTGCTCAGAGCTTACAATCTAGTCAATAGTAGCCGAGGGCAAGGATATATCTAGGGGAATGGTAAGGAAACGCATAGGAGGCTAAGTGACGGGTCATAGAGAACATTGGGAGAGTGAGTTCAGTAAGCTATACTGAAGAGCAGTGGGAACATATTGAAAAGGGTTTAAGAAAGAGCTCTGTGGCTGTTATTGTGCAGGAAAATAACTATAAGATTTTGTATGGGTGGTATATGATGCCTGCTCGTCTAGCCAGGGCCTTCCAGGGGCCAACCCTCCTCTGTTGGTGAAAGTTTGGGAATGTAGGAATGATGGCACACATCTGGTGGGATTGTCCCCAGATTCAGGGGTAATGGAGGGGTATCTAATATAGGCTCCACAATTTAATAATATTGGAGGTGCCCTGGGATCCAGGGATCTTTTTGTTTAATATGTGAGTGCTGAAAACTAGGGTTCCACAGCAAACATTGGTCAAGGATTGCATGAATGCTGTGAAACTGAATCTAACAAGAGTGTGGACAAAGATGACTCCTCTTTCGCATGGCTGCTTCAGAGGTGGACATGTACAGTACGGAGCGAATGATAGCGCATCATAAATTGGCTAGGGACCGTTTTAAGCAAATATGAGAGCCTTGTGTGACGCTGTATCGCCCTAGTGACAAAGACTAAATACAGGCTCTATGGGCAGCAATATGGGGGTGACAGTACTGGACAAGTGTTTTGAAGGGGGATGGATTAATAGGGAAGGGTTGGAGGGGGGACCTAATGGGGGGGGGGGGGAGAAGCAGGTTATGCTAGTGTTAATAGGTTAAGTTGGAGGGACGGGAAATGAAGAAGGGAAAAATTGTAAATAAAGTTAAGGCCATTTTGGTGTTTGCAGACATTTCCAAAGTACTGGACTAATGTGCATATTGATGCTTTATGGAATAGATGTGTACAGCGTCCAATATTTTTCTCTTTCACAATAAAGCCTTTGAAAATTAAAAATACTTGAACAAGTGACGGATGACAGAATTTGGGATGCTTGTGAAGGAATGTTGGGATGAAGGGATTCTTTTTGCACCCTCCATTCTCCTCTGCTGTCCTCGCCTCTCCTCCCTCATTCTTTTTCTCAGGATATTATGGAGCTAATTTATTGTTCCCTCATGCACGATTCCTTTTCCTTTGAAATGAAAGTGAAACAGTAATCCTGTTAAGGATCTTTCCCTTAAATCATAGATGTCTGCAAAGAAATTAATGACAACCCTTTACATGCACATTCAGTTCCAAGTAGCATATCTAATTAACTCTGTTACCTGAAGGCCTGACCACTCAAACCTCAATCTTGGTTTAGAAGTTCTAAGTTAAAGGAACATTTGTTAACCCTTCATGGATGCCCCTCTCCATTTTCACAAGCCACAGGCGAGAATTTATTTGCAGTGAGGTGTGGGAAAGGATCAAATCACAGCAAAAACATGAGTGATAAGGCCAATGTTTGGCTGCTCAGATACTGAGGGAAATTCCATGAAGAGCCCCTGGTTATGTGCTGAAGGAGGACCTACCTTGCAGTCCCAGTGGGAACAGCATCTAACTGTTTTCCCTGTCCGATTCCAAGCATGAAGGAAGGAATCATTTGTCACAAGAGGACTTAACAGATCGAGAATAAAGATTATAACAACCTCTTTTTTCCCCATTTACCAGAAAGCTCCACATTTGTGATTTTCTATATACTTAGAACACTACAACAGCACAGTTTTACCAAACACTAGTGATATTCTCATCTAGATACAGGATATTGGCCTGCTAGGAGTGTAAATGATGCCTAACAAGAGTAAATAGTTAGGTTTATTGAGCCTTTAAATTTCTGGCCTTCCTCCTGTCACTTCTTTATATTAAATTTTTTTTATATAACATTATGTGGAATGCTGTGGATGTTTAATGATACTTTTTGCAATGTGTGCCATTTTGGTTTATTGGCTACTCCTCGCTTGCTTATGTGATTGCGGTATTAGGAAGTGTGGCTGTCCTTAGATGTTAGTAACCTGTTAAATGAGCCAAGTCCTGTTTTCAAATTTCGATTAATTTGTAATTATAGAGTTTTTACTTCTAGTTTCCTCAATAAAAGCAAGAGCACAAGTCACAGAATTTGATGACATTAGTGCTGTAGAGTGATAAGAGGAGCAGCTCAGCTGTTCTTTATGACCTGGAACCATCTGTTGTTTTGATTAACACTTCCTCTCAGACCAACAATGGCGCAGTGCTTGTAACAGCAATCGCGTGCAGTGGGCTCTTCTAAAAACAGGATCCCGAGATCAGATGAAAATGAAAGTACAAGGGGAACATTTGAAAACTGGCACAGAAAAGAGAAAACCTGAAATATATTAAAAGTATAGTCAAGGGCGAATAGTTTATAAGATATCCTATTGCACAGGTATCATTGTATAGCAGTATCTATATGCCACATATCGGATGCCCTACCTTTAACATAGATGTACAAGTTCAGTCCTTGAGGGCTGCAAACAAGTCAGTGTTTCAGGATATCCCTGATGAATATGCATGAGAAAGATTTGCATAATATAGATGTAGTGGGCCCGATTCTGACATGGACGTCCCAGCTCTCTGTGCGCCTGGTTGGAACCAGATGCACAGTTAGCCGAGATTCTGATCCCACAGGGCACGTCTAGCCTCGCCAGATCAGAGTCGCATGCAGGCTGGGACCCCAACTCAGGTCGGCTTGCACATACAGGCCTTGTCTGGATAGATCAATAGGGCTTTTCAATGGTGCTGCGGCGTCATGGCATCCAGTTGCTATGGCACTGTGGCTCCATTCAAACACCATAATCCCCGGTCGCCAGAGTGCAAGCTTCATTCCCTGCAGCCTGACCCCCGATCTGGCCTCCCGAGGCAAGTGTCGGGCTGCGGGGAATCTCCTCTGCCCCTTCCTGCTGCTTTCCAGCCCCAGGACTGCTATCCTCTGCCTACTAGGGGAACCTATTCCACCTCAGAGATGGAATAAGTTCCCTGTTCAGGTCGCCAGCCCCCGACATACAAGGTCGATATTGGAATCAGCCCTGTACGTCCAGGGCTGATGACCGTCTGACTGTGCTAATGCCACCCCCGATCCGCCCCTTTCCCGCCCCATCTAACTTCCCCATACAATGAGCAGGGAAGTTAATCGGGGTTGACAGGGGGCTCGAATAGCGTTGGGACGTTTATCCCCGCTATTCATGCCTCAGAATGACCCCTAGAATATATACTGATCTATCCAAGGTCTAGAAGGAATATCTTGAATCCCTGGTCCATTTGTGGCACTCAGGGACTGAACCTGTGTACGCCTGATTTAGCATCTCTCCACTACAATCTGGCAAACTGCAAAAACAAATCAACTGTTCAGACAGACAAACAGCATTAACATCACAATAGTTAACAGAAAGATCACCTTTTAGAAAGAGAAGTGTTCTAACATATATATGTGAAAAAATACTGCTCAATAACTTATTTACTGATGATTTACAAGTTGCTCACTGCAATAGGTATAGCTAGAATGCAAGACCACAGACCTTAATATTATCATTGCGATATAATAGAAGACAGATAATGCAAAGAGGAAAATACAGAACCAAAGATCAGCTGATGCTGAATAAAACCACATGAAGAGCTATCAGAAAATAAGTATAGGCTGAATTATCTATAAGAAACTCTTGGATAATAAATGGCCTTGAAATATATAGAGTGAACCCTGGATTGATCATCAAGTACATCATCAGATTATGCTCCATTTGAATTATGTAGATGGAAAATTTGCCATTCCTAATATCAAGATCCTGCGAGGAATATTTCAGGAAGATTCCCTTTCACCACCCGTGTTTTGTCTGGCTTTAAAGCCACCAAATACTCTTATTGCAGGTACATATTTGGCCTTAATACCAAATGTGCTAACGATTCCCAAATAACATTGCTCCTACTGTTTATGAATGATTTCAAGCTGTACAGCTCTGGTTATTGTCATTTAATAGAGGAACTCCAAGTAGTGAAATGTTTCTCATATTAGATTAGAGTGACAGCTTGAACAAATATGCTAAGGCACTGGTATTCAACCTCAGTCTTGGAGGGCTGCCAAAAAGGTCAGGTTTTCAGGATATTCCTAATAATTATGCATGAAAGATCTGCATACAACAAAAGTAACAGACACACAGATGTTTTCATGCATATTCATTAGGGATATCCTGACAGCTGACCCACTGACTAGGAATGAATACCAAAGTGCTAAATTAACCTTCAGTAATGGAAATTAAGGAAAACTGAAGATGTCCCTCTCAAACAAGACTGTAATATAACATTTTTTAAAATATTTTATTTATTTATTTACATTCTCTTCTATACTGCTATTCTGCATCAGTGCGGTTTACATTGAACAAACTGAAATTACATTGAACAGGGTATTATAACTTGGAGATAACTATTTTACAGGGAACATGGGCTATGGAGGGTTAAAGTGGCTTGCCCAAGACCACAAGGAGCACCTGTGGGACTAGAAACCCCAGTCCTTCCAGCCCAAGGTTGCTGTCCTCTAGTGGGATTTGAACCCCCGACCTTCCGGCCTGAAGTACCTTGCCCCAACCACTAGGCTACTCCTCCACTCCATGCCTTCCTTCTCAAGTTAAGAGAATAAGGTACAACCATTCAGCACAAATTCTTGAGAAAAAAAGATTAGCAAAGAACACTACAAAAGACTAAAACTGATATTGAAAAATGCTTCAGTTTCCTGGAATAAGATGAAAGATATCTATCAGTTTGAATATCTCGTATTCCCATACAACTCTGTAGACTGGCCCCACAAAAATGTTTTGAAAAATGAAAATGTAAGAACAAGGAAACTCCTCTTCGCCCACCTGGTAATTTATAAGAACAAAGGTATGTACGTGGCGGCTAATTCCATAATATGCATGTTTGGCCTGCAGACACATCCAAATAAAAAACGGACCCGATTTAACCCTAATTATGCAGCCATGGGTATAGATGTGCCCATTGTTCTGGAATTGGGACATAGGTGTTTCCAGCATGGCATGAGCAAACCACTATGGAGACATGTGACACGGGTGTACACAGGAAATTGTTTGGACATCCCCGTGCTCCGATCCTGCCCATCTCCACCACGGCCACACCTCTTCTGTTAAACTGTATATCTCCTAAGCTGCTTCTCTCACTGACAGTGTTGTGCGCACTACACATACTGTAAATACTGATGGCACAAAAATGTGGATGCAAACTAGACTAGATATACTAGTCTGTTACATGCCTAGAACATGGCATGAGAATCTCAGTGCCCTCAAAAGATATAACAGCAAGTAGAAAGTGATATGTTTGTCATGACATACCTTGCATCACAACATACATGGCAGTAGAAGAAATCCTTAGTTATTCTTTTATTGGTCATTTCTAAGAACAGTCTTTAAAATGCTAAGTACGGATCCTTACCAACCTCAGAAAAACCCCTCTATAAATGTGCACAATTTAGACTGATGATGGTGCTTTTGGGCATGTTTAGTGCTGTTTGCACTGTTGAATGCTCTTTCAGTATGCTGAGGGTCTCTTATTATTGAGAGGGGTATGTTTTGACATTTAGCTATGGAGAACCTTTTGTGATTTTTCCTGCCCTAGCACACTGGCACCTGGTGATGCTTCAGTCATCCGTAAGGTCTAGCTACTGGCCAGGCATTCATGACCCTCCCTGAATTGCAGTTAAGCACACCAGCTCCTCCCATATAAATAACAGCTGGTATAATATAAGAGCATGGAGTCCTGGGATTAAAAATATGATCTCTGTTTTTCATCCAAACAAGAATCCTTTCCATACTCACTCACATACTATTCCTACATCAACAGTCATTTTTCAGGATACAGGAATCGTTAGGGTCACCTAGATTAGCTCCTTTAGCACAAACAGCAAATGTCAGCATGGCCAGAATAATCACTATTGCTCGTTAATATTTCTTTCAGGAAAGTTAACAATGCTTCTTTAGCTTACAAGATTCCCAAACCTCTGATTTCTGTTCTTTATAAAGGCATCTTGCTGTGTTTTTCATACTACAGTCCACCAGTTTAGAACAGACTGGTCACCACCTTTATACAATGCAACGCAATGTGTGTCTTTGAGTCAGTGCTGACTCCTGGTGACCCAGCAGCTCCTGGGTTTTCTTGGTAGTGTGACTGGAAGTAGATTGCCAGGCCTTTCTTTTGAGGCAATGGAGGGTCAAGTGACATGACCAAGGCCACAAGGAGTGTTAGTGGGAATTGAACCCTGGTCTCTTGGGTACCACACCTGTGCTCTAACCAATAGGCTACTCCTCCACTCCTCCTGTATACAAACACAGTAGAATGTCTTCTAAGTACTAGCCTTATTCCATGTCTCCAGCAGGTATAATGGGCACCTCTGTGGGGACTTCCCAAAACGTAAATGAGCCTTTCCTGAATATGCTTTATATGTTTTCGTGGCTAACCACACCCCCATTCTGCCCCTCCCGAATACATTCTGAGATCCCTGTGTTAGCAAGACATATGTCTGCAGGCGCTATGTACCGGAATACACTTGTAGATGTTTTCGGCAGATAAACGTTCCCACCACACGTACAATCCCTTATTCGGTTTCTGGAATGACATCCATATTTCAAGAGCTGAAGACGGTATGGTTCTTATAGAAACAGATTTTACCTATAAACTATCATAGGCCTCCAGATATACAAACCCAAATACTCAAAAAGTGCATATTCCTGGAAGCAAACTGTCACATTTGGTTTCTATCCTATAACTGAAACTGCTGCTCCGCACAGGTTACTCTTGCTCTGTGACTTTTTGTTTTTTGAAGGGTAGAAATCATGTAAGCTTTGCTTTGTGCACGAATGTTCCTCTTGCTATATATGGATCCTTTGTGTTTATCCCAGGCCTTTGTGGCAGGGACAAAAACAGTGACTGTATTTAAAAAAGCCTGGGATAAACCCAGAGGATTCATATATAGCAAGAGGAGTATTCCTGCTCAAAGCAAAGCTTAAATGACTTTTACAATTCAAAAAAATACAACGACACAAAGCAGTGTTAAGCTGAATGGAGCAGCAGTTGCAACCCAAAGTAAAAGCACGTTACTGGGCAGACTGGATTGGCCATGCTGGTCTTTCTCTGCTGTCATTTACTATGGAGGTCATTCACGAATGCGGGTTGCGGGACTGCACATCCCAGTGGGACGTGCAGCCCCGCAAGCATTCTGTGCCTGTTTCCTCCTCCGGCTCTCCCTGTGTGTCCTGTGCATCAGGATGGGGAGAGCTGGCGGGGGTGGGAGGGGATGGGAACAAGGCGGAGAGGGGGCAGGCCAGCCCAGCAGCATGTACAGGACAGATTCAGGTCACGGCCCTGTACGTGTTGCTTATACTGCACAAAAAGAGCAGATGCTCTTGCAAATTCAGCCCAGAAGAACACAAGGAGCAAGAGTGAATGGAAAACACAGTTGCTTTATTAAAATACCCTAACGCGTTTCAGCGAACGCCTTCCTCAGGGGGAAATTGCAGCTTACAAAAAATAAAAATATATAAATATATTAGTTAACAAATACATTTAAAAAAATAAAAAAAAAAAGAAATCACTTCAAATACAGAGAGTTAAAAGAACATTAATAAAAAAATGTTTAAAAAACATATATTAACCAACACTCAAATGAGTTGTGACATGCACATTAAATATAGTTTAAATAGACGCAGGGCAATATGAAATCATAAAATAATATGGATGTAAGAACAAGACAGGCATAAGTAAATGTGAAGTAAAAAAGCATAGTAAAAAATACTTACAATAATGCACCCTGGGTGCGCAACTGGTATGGATAAAACAGTAATACTGTTTATAAAACTTGCGTAGCTAATAATAAAAACGTAACAAAAACTTAATAAAAAGTCAATTTACAACATATAAATGAAACCATAATTAGATACAGCTCAACTACAAAACAAGTATGATACAATATTGTGTAACCAAAGGAAACATAATGTATTTTATCTAGTAAACCATAGTCTGAGAAACAGCAATGAGCCCAAGACAGTTTATGCATGCAATATAGAATGTTGAAAAAAATGTTTTATAATTCTCATAGTTATAATAATAGACTATTATTTTCATTAAAAAACTGTGATACATTATCTGTTATTACAGCACTGCTGTTAAAGTGTAAGCCCCCATGTCTGGATGAGAGAGAGAAGGGCAGATGATAAAAAGGCAGGTGATGATATGCACATCGACCAATTCATGTGTGGTCTGCTAACTTAAAAAACTAAAATGTCTGCCTCCTGCTAAACAAAAATTGCAAGGAATGCTTAAAAAATTGAATGTGATGCATAATGTAGAAACCACAATTAAAGGGTTCCCTAACTTAGCATATATGACATATAAAATATATTAAAACCAATTGTTAAATAAAATGAACCTTTTAAAAGATGCTAAAAACCACGCTGAGGGGGGCGTGGCTAAGTTCCCATAAAGCGGCAATCGTAAACAAACTAGGGCATGTTGCCATGCACTAAAACTGAACAAATATGTTACGCTTAAACGTCAAAAGTGAATAAATAATGTCATAAGGAATCACTTAGATACGTTGGTATATTAATGTGATACTTTACTTAAAATTGTGTATTTGTGTAAAACGTGAGTACCTCTATAAAAATATGTGCCAACGTTGTAATGTAGGACCATATCAGGAGGGATGGAACGGATTGTAATATACTGTCCACTATTGCGTTACTTCTACTAAAATAGCGACAAATTTACAAACTTCTTTATTTTAAACGGAGAAGGAAAAGGAGTGCACAGCCACCCACTCATGTTTAAATCTTACAAAACTTAAACATCTTGACTAATCGGCAGCTACAAAAACAAAAAATCATACAAGGAATGAACATAAGAACATAAGATATGCCATACTGGGTCAGACCAAGGTCCATCAAGCCCAGTATCCTGTTTCCAACAGTGGCCAATCTAGGTCATATGTACCTAGCAGTTTCCCCAAGAGACACAAGAGACACAAGTTCCACAATGCTTGTACTGGGTCAAGCATTGATATCTTCGGTCACTTCTTAATAATGGTTTATGGACCTTTCCTCCAGGAACTTGTCCAACCCTTTTTTAAACCCAGCTACACTAACAGCCTTTACTACATCCTCCGGTAACAAATTCCAGAGTTTGATTACACGTTGAGTGAAAAAATATTTTCTTTTATTAGTCTTAAATAGTTTTACCCTGTAGCTTCATTGCATGTCCCCTAGTCTTTCTATATTCTGATAAGGTAAACAATCGATCTACGTTTACCCGTTCCACTCCGTTCATTAATTTATAGACTTCTATCATATCTCCCCTTAGCCGTCTCTTTTCCAGGTTAAAGAGCCCTAACCTTTTTAGCCTCTCTTCATAGGAGTATCCTTCCATCCCCTTTACCATTTTGGTGGCTCTTCTCTGAACCTTTTCTAAAATCGCTATATCCTTTTTAAGATACGGCGACCAGAATTGCACACAATATTCAAGGTGTGGTCTCACCATGGAACGATATAGAGGCATTATAATATCTTTTGTTTTATTTTCCATTCCTTTCCTTATCATACCTAGCATTCTATTTGCTCTCTTGGCTGCCGCTGCACACTGGGCCGAGGCTTTTTAACATGGTATCCACAATGACGCCTAAATCTTTTTCCTGGGTGGTGGTTCCTAATGTGGAATCTTGCATCGTGTAACCATAGTTTGGGTTGTTCTTCCCTAGGTGCATAACCTTGCACTTGTGCACATTAAATTTCATCTGCCATTTTGATGCCCAGTCTTCCAATTTATCAAGATCCTCTTGCAATTTTTCACAATCCTCTTGGGTTTTAACAACTTTAAATAGTTTTGTGTCATCTGCAAATTTGATAACCTCACTCGTTATTCCACTTTCCAGGTCATTTATGAATATGTCAAAAAGCAGCGGACCCAGCACAGATCCCTGGGGTACACCACTATTCACCTTTCTGCATTGGGAAAATTGGCCATTTAGCCCTACCCTCTGCTTTCTATCTTTTAACCAGTTCCTGATCCACAATAGTACACTGCCTGCTATCCCATTACTCTGTAGTTTTGCCAAAAGTCTCTGATGAGGGACCTTGTCAAAGGCTTTCTGAAAGTCCAGATACACAATATCAACCGACTCACCTTTGTCCACCTGTTTATTCACTCCTTCAAAAAAACATAACAGATTAGTAAGACAAGATCTTCCTTGTCTAAAGCCATGTTGGCTGTCTCCCATTAGGTTGTGACTATCTACATGCTGAGTAATTTTATTCTTTATGATGGTTTCTACCATTTTTCCCGGTACTGACGTCAGGCTCACCGGTCTGTAGTTTCCAGGATCACCCCTGGACCCTTTTTAAAAATTGGTGTTACATTGGCGATCCTCCAATCTTCAGGTATTAGAGATGATTTTAATGATAGTTCACAGATTACTGATAGCAGGTCTGCAATCTCATATTTCAGTTCTTTCAACACCCTGGGATGTATACCATCCGGCCCAGGTGATTTGCTACTCCTCATTTTATCTAATAGTATCGATATTTCCTTCAATTCTTCCGCACCTTTAAATACCACTTCAGTCATGGGTAACATCCCTACATCTTCCTCAGTAAAGGCCGAAGCAAAGAATTCATTCAGTCTCTCCGCTATCGCCTTGTTGTGTTAAGAAAAGCATGTATAAAAGAAAAAGAGTGTGATGTAGAACAATAAACAGATACCTAACATAATGCCTCTCCGAAGATACACAGTGTAATGTCAGTTGTAGTGTCTAGAAACCACTCTAAATAAATAATAAATAAATAAATTCATTGGCGTATATTGGACCACTTACCGATCGACCCGAGAGGTGGGGATTGGGTTCAGTATCTACAAAAGTTAGAACAGAAGTGGATCTTTTCATTGGATACAGTTAGTCCTAAGGGCTTAAATGCTCAAATCGACTGGTATACAATCATTTGACTGTGTGTTTTTTCTACCTTGTGGTATGTGGATACATTTTTACATTTGCATTGGTACAATATATTGTTACATTTCTGCACTCTCATAATATATTTTTTACAATGGATTTTGTATCCAGCTTGGTAATGCTTCACAATGGTGGGTTCATCTGCCAGTCTTCATGGTCTTTACCGTAAGAGCCTCTCATTGTGGGAGGGATTCCCGTCACAGTGGGTTTCCCCCCCTTTTTCTGATTGGCTATTTTGGATCAGTTTGTTTGATTGGTCAGAGGCTGTTTTTCGTCAGGAATGAGATCAGACGCCAGGCCTGAATACATAAGGCGCTTTCTCTTTACCAAGAGTTTATTGAAGCTTTTGAACCGCGATTGGATTGACCTGAGGCAGGGTTGTCAACTTGCACACCCGAAATGAGACACGTCGTCATTTTTGGATCTTTGGTGGTGTTCTTATAAGCTTGTAAAAAGTTCGGCAAAAAAAGCTAAGTACAAACATAAGCTGTTTACTTATTGGCTTATTTTCAATATAAAAATGACTTGATTAAAACGGAGAAGCCGCAGTGGTGAACGGACTTGTTCTGCTCACCTTGACTGGCAGCTCCAACAAAAACATGGCATATAAAGAGAAATGGTTTCTTTATTAGATCAGAATCTTTCAATGTATCCAAAACACAGCAGCATGCATTATTACCCACTCCGCCCGTCAGGAGCATGTAACCACCCTCCTCCTTCACCTTCATTGGCTCCCCATAGACTATCATATCCGCTTTAAACTCCTCACCCTCATACATCAGGTTATTTACACATGTACCCCACAGTATCTGGTGGACCTCATTCAGTCTCACATTCCTAATCACACTCTTCGGTCAGTACACATAAATCGCCTCCACCTCCCCTCTCCTTCCCGTGCCGATCTGCAATCAGCCCGCACCTCTGCTTTTTTCTTTGTTGGACCCACACTCTGGAATTCACTGCCTACCTCCCTCATTGAACAAAGCCACCATACCTTCAAAACACGCCTAAAGACCCCTTTATTTCCCTCTGCGTTTGACCTCCCTACTCCCCCTATGTGATTGCATTTCTTCTGTCCTCCAGTGTTGTCCGCTCCTCCTGTCTGGTTTTGATCCACTTTCCTATCTTGCATTGTAATTTCTTTTCATTTGCTCGGCCATTGGCTATTTTTGTAATTTTGATAATTGTACACCACTCTGTTTTTATCTAATGAAGGGCAGTATATCAAATTTAATAAACATAAAACAAACATTTCAGAAGGCACTGCCGCCACCCCCCTGGAATTTGGGTGTTCTGCTCTGAATATCGCAGATTCTCTCTGGATATGGCTTCTAAACTGCCACTTTTAACCTCTGAAAATTGTCTTCCCCATAAAGTTACCCAAAAGGGCAGGGCACACATGGAGCCAACATGGTCTAGCTAGCTGAAGTAGATTAAACGTATTTGCTAAAGGACTAGAAGAATATACTTTACACCTGTGGGTTCCTCTTTCTGGGAGTCCAATAGCTGCACATATCTGTGTATAAACTTGTCTCATTAGGATCCTGAACGCCCTTGAGATCTAAGCCCAAGACAGACCAGACTACACAGCGAGGTGGACGTTGGGACAAGCGGAGAAGGTAGGTCAGGAGGCCATATGCTTAGAGTGCAGAGAGTAAGGAGGAGGGAAGAGGAGATTATTTTTGTAAGGCTATATGGCCTAAATTATTTATAGCTTAGAATAGTTGTAAATGTAACACTCATGTCAGAAACGTATCCTGTCTGTGTCTCACACCCCACATAGCACTGACCCAGTTTTTCAAGGGCTCTCCGTAAGTTGTGTAAATGTTACGGTCAGACGCCTGCAGTCTGCTTCTCCCCGAAGTGTCTGGCTTTCCTGATGGGATCATGGGTCAAGCGGGGCTCTGCCTCTGAGCCCTGTGTCTGGGGAAAAAGTGCAACTCATGTCAGACCTCCAACAGATCCCACCTGCACTGCTCTACCCCTGCTCTCCCGCCATGGCTGCCAATCACATTGGTACACAAAATAAACAACAAATTTGACAAGAAGAATCTTCTTTCACACATAACTTTATTTTCAAGATATGTTTGAACTGTGGGTGCTTTTTGTTCTTACTGTAAGGAATTATACCCACAGCCCACTTACTGTGTAAAAGCAGTCTGTCTACTGAAGTCTGTCCGTCCCATGCAGAGTAGCAAATATGAAGAGAGTTCTGTGCAACGGGATGAAGGAGATGTACAAAAATAAGATTTGCTGATGTCACAAATCATCAGAAATATATTTATATTGCAATAACTTTTAAAAAATGTGGAAGTTTTAATAGTACTGCTCAGGGTCTCATTCAAGTTTCCTCCGTCCCCACGGGAGCGATTTAAAAGGATATTGTTAGAAGGGCTTTCTAGGTGTAAAATCCAGTGTGCTGGGTAGGCTCACATTGCAAACTGCTGAGAAAATGTGCAGCTATTTAAAAAAGAGGGGGGGGGGGGCATCATCCTTCACTAAAGGCTGCATTTTATTCTACTTTAAACAGTTTAAGCAGCCCAGGGATGTTCCTCTTCTTTGTGCTCATCCATACACTCTTTCTGGGAGACGAGTATTGGGAGTGTGGGTGTAGCCCTACTGCATGACCAGCCACCCCCCAGACCATTCACAGACAAAGGCCTGCAAACGCTGCGTGACAGTTACTCCCAAAGGGTAACTAGAAACAGTCAAAGTGACCTGCATCTGAATATTTCTCAGGGGCATTCACTGGGCATGTCCTGAGAGCTAGCTCCATGAGTTTTGGGAATTACTTGCACACCAGGACAAGATGGGTAAGATTAGAGCAGAGGGTCCTATATTCTACAGAAAGGATGTTTCCCTTTAATCCGACAGGCTTTACACAGTTGGCTCATACCTCTGCCCCCACTGTCAGTATGACTTTTCTTACCTCTCCCCCCCCCCAAAAAAAAACCAAGGCAAACTACACTGATGAGTCATCTACTGCCCTGGACACCCTACACACAAGCATCTATTCCTGTATTACTTTCTACAGCTGTAAGTTATGCCCGTCTCACAAACGTTGGACTGGAATTAAAAATGAACTTTGGGTTCTACTGCAAGAGGAGATTCCTCTGCTATATACAAGAGCTCTAACTGCAGAAAAGAAAACCTTTGCACTATCCAGCAAGAAACACTTGCCCACGCCAGCACCATACCTAGCCTCCCGCTAAACTGTCTTCCAGAACAGACAATAAAGTTAAGATTGCTTTGTTTGGTATTGTGGGTCTCGTTCTGTTTTACAAAGGATTGCAGGATGCTACATGGAGAGACTTGGTGAGGACAGGAGACACTGCACTCTTAAAGGAAGCTGTGCCTATTTTACAAAGGTAGTGAGGAAATTTTCCCCAATTCCAGACAGGCACAGCTGAGATGTTTGAGACATGGAAAAATAAGGAGAGACAGAAATTGAAATGGAAAATAAAGATTTTAGCGAATGTGTTTAAAAAAATGAAAGGAAAGAAAAATACGCTACAGGCTGGAAATCTCTAATTGGGTGGGAAAGTAATGGTAAGACTGGGCCAATGTCAACAGCTCATCCTCCAGTCTCATGCAGCTTGGATTGTGGTGAAGCTACAGGCTAGCAAGAAGGGTTTACAAGTCAAGAGCTTTGAATTCATAGCTAGATCTCCAAAGGAGTACGTCCATGTATGTATGTATGGCTATTTAGATATATTTTTTTTCATTGGAAAATAACTTATTTTGCTTTTTCTAACCTTGATGATGGAAAAAAAAACTTTGCAGAAACACAGAAAATGACGTCAGATAAGGCCTGTTTAATCTGCCCATTCACATCAACTTCATAGGTTTTGATGCTATTTATTGGGCCAATGCTTGAACTATTTAAAGGTGGTCTTGAAGGTTGTTGCACTAGAACAAGGGGCCTGTGCGGCCCGAAAAGCTCCTGTACTATCAGTGCAATCAAAATGATCACAAGGTGCTGAGAACGAGGGATGGCACATAGACTAGCAGACAAAGCCAGCTGTTTCCTCCGGCCATCAGAAAGCAAATGGAAGCAAGCGTCAATACCCCGCAAGAGTCTTTAAGCTAAACCTCAAGTTGCTTGACAGAAAGAAATCAGAAATTCCTAAATACTGGAGCAAGAGTGGCAAAGAAATTAGTTTCCAGGGTGTGAAAGAAGGCAGTGCCACCATCTAAGTATGGGATCGTGGAGTGGAGGGTCACATTATGTGCAGGAAAAAAAAAAAAGGTACGCAAAAACACAGTGTCGGGGACTAACTCTCTCTCTGAGCAATGAAGTAAAAGAACAATAGCATGCGAAGGAGAATCCATTGCAGTTAGAGCTGCCCCAGAGCTGGTTCGAGTTGTTGGCGTCCTAAGAAACCTTAAGCCTTACGCTGCCCTGGCTGTCAGAATCCGTTTAGCTTTGAAGGCCCTGCTCTTTGCCTTTCCCCAAGAAACTGCCACCCTAGGTGGCCACCTAGTTTGCCTGATTGTTGGGCCAACCCTGGCTGCAATACAAAGAGATTCTTGGGAAGAGGGCACAGAGAAGGGAAACCTCAAGTTTCGATGTTAAGAAGCCAAAGGAACTATTTTATTATGCATTTATTACATTTAAGAAGGCTCTTTAACATCTACTAAAATGCCAGTTGTGTGGGGGAAGGAGGGGGATTTTTGTGTAAACCACAGAGGCTCACACCTTTAAGAGATGACATTTTGCAAACAAAACATACGTGATAGCAAGGGAGCACAGCAACGGCTCAGCGGACTTGCACAACTACTGTGCTGGGTGTATACGACACTAACCTATACACTCCCATGCTGCTAGCTTAGAGTCACTCACTGAAGGTTCCTTTCCTAAAAGAGCTGCAGAACGAGGACTGAACATGCAGCAGAAATGCGTCATTTAGATGCTATATGGAATTTTACGGTAAACAAATATGTATGTCCACAGGCACACGCATATCTATGGGGTGCACAAGTTCAGTCCTCAAGGGCCACACAAACAGGTCAGGTTTCAGGATATCTCTAATAAGTATGCATGAGATAGAACAGCATGTATACTACCCCAGTGTATGCAAATCTCTCTCATGCATATTCATTAGGTACATCCTGAAAACCTGGCCTGTCTGCAGCCCTTGAGCACTGAACTTGTGCACCTCTGACCTATATAAACAGAAAGTCAAGAATTCCTCCAAGACCTATTTACCAGGGACAATATATGCTTCTATATACTTCCTCTGCCTCCCCCCCCCATAACTGGGAAAGGGGAGAGGCAATAGAATATGGTGCATGCATTGCTTCTCTGATAAGGATACCCCCATCACATCCCTAGGCAATCCTCTTGCTTTCCTGCACTCCCTAGCCCATCTCTCCCAAACCCCCTCCCATCCCACCACCTGCCCTGTGGCTGCCTCACAAGCCTAGACTGAGGCCAAAGAAACCGCCACCTCATTCTCCTCACCACCCTTCTTCCAGGACCTCAATCAGGGCTGCCGTGCCTCTCCCAGGTCTCCCACCTCTGCTTCCCCCAGGCCCTGACTGGGGCTAAACCTGGCTCCTCATTCGAGCTCCCAGTAAGGAAGGCGGTGCCACCACGTTCCCCCTCTGAGGTATCTCCCCATTTGCAAATCCCTCAAAACCCTCTTGCCCTAGGCAAGACTTCAGAGATCATGTCATATAGTGTGGCTTTCACACGTGTAACTAGTGCTTCATGGCTCGGCGCCAATTCTGCAGAAATGATCAGAAGGGGCATATGTTCTGGCTATGGTTTGAGTGGTCCAAAAAATATGCACGTCCCCCCCCCCCCATTTTACAATGGATATATACATGTATTTAAAATAATATCCACACTGCATGTACACCTGCTCATTAGGCAGCAGGGTTTCCACCAGTGATCTAGGTGGTATTTGCGCATCTAACACCACTTCACAGGTTCTTGTGAAATCAGACACTTGCATGTGCAAGAACCAGCAAATACTGTACCTTCATGGCACCTACATGCAGAGTTCCCAGTGCGCACCCATATACAGTCCCGACTATTTCCCAGCAGCCTCATTTGTATTTTACACATCCCTCTGCATTCAGCAAAGCGTTTTGCAAAATACTCAGGGAATCGTGAACATCCCAGTCTGGACATTCCAATTCCTATCTAGGCATCCTTTTCAAAATAGTGCTTCATTTCACTGAAATGATTTATAGCTTGGAGCATAAGTGTGTACATACAAATATATAAAATACTGTAACAGATACTTCACTTTAAATAGGACCTCATGCTACCCAACACTCTCCTTTGTCACACAGCAATTCAGAAAAAAGAAAAGTTTGCGAAGGGATCGTTCTTGGCCTAAAGAACGTGGATTTTCCTTGATCTTGTGAGATCAGTGCAAGAGAGCAAGAAGCTTTTCCTGGTTATGTGCCGAGAAGCGACACGGTGCCTCCTTTATTTTACCCTTTTCCTGCAAATTTATTCTTAAGTTTGAATGCATCCTCTGTCAGCCTTGGCATCACAGATTTTCCCTAGACTCCGAGTTGTTCTTAATGAAGGCGAGGTGGTAGGAATAATTGGAGTAGTTTAGGCTAGCGTTTGTTTTTCTTGGGTTTTTTTGTTTTTTTTTTACATACACCACCTTAGATCTTGGACCTTTTTCCTAAATTTTTGTTTGTCTTGGTTTCTTTATCATCCCATTTATTTTTGGGTCTTTTGCCCTTTGTTTAGTGGACTAATGACCATCTAGGCCTCTTTATTGTCCCATTGGGAGATTTAAGTCTAACATCTTGGGGACCTATGTTAACCTACAGGGTGCAAATATATCAGTAATAATCCCTTGTGGGCAAGGATGAAGAGCTTAAGATTCTAACCTGTGGATATCCCGAAAACCAGGCTGATTTGTGACTGCAGGATCAGACCCACCTGCCACTTCACTGCCTGCTGTTCCGGATCTTTTGGTGTTCACCTGTCATCACTTCAACACTTCTTGCTCCAGTCAAAAAAGACATGACCAGCAAGCAACATGAATAAAACACAAGTTTAATTTAGCCATCAGTAAGAAGCCAGGGTGCTCAATGATAATTTGTTTTTAAAATCACAGTTCTGTCTGTCAGACTGTTAAAAAAAATTCCCTGTACCAGCAGGAAACTGGATTTATTATTTAACATTACTTTGCCAACTGCAGATTTGACAGGCATCCTTTTTATTCCACTCGCCCCCCTCTCGCCAGATGGATAAAAGCTTTAAAAAAAGGTCAGGAGAAAGATGCCCACAGTGAAGCGTCTCAGGTGGGTGCAGAGATACACATCACCTTACAGAGAGGTCAGGGCAGGGTAGAGCTTGACCTGAACCTCTAGAACATTAATGCCATTAGCAGTGCCCGGTTTTGCGATGATCCTCACAACTGGAAAAACAAAATAAAGTTTCTTGTTTTTTTTTTTTTTTTTTAATGAAAGGAAATAGATACTGGCTGCTTGCTTTCTGGCTGTCGAGCTATGTGTGTCCCTTTCCACCATTTATAATTGATTAAGGCCTACACTTTATGGGTTTTTCCTAATCGGCATGACCTTATTCCCGAGGTACATGTCTTATGGACAAAAAATTCAGAGAGAAAGAAGTAAAGGATGACGAAAATGAAGAGGAAACATTTATTTATTTTTTTAACCAGTTTTCTATACCGCCCTATCCTTCAATCAAAGCGGTTTACATTATGTGATTACTACAAACAGGTATTGGATATATTCCCTCGTCCCCAAAGGGCTCACAATCTATGTGTACCTGAGGCAACTGAGGGTTAAGTGGCTTGCCCAAGGCCACAAGGAGTGCCTATAGGACTAGAAATACCAGTCCCTCTGGCCTGAGATTGCTGTCCCCAGGTGGGACTTGAACCCCTGGCCCTCTGGCCTGAGGTACCATGTCCTAACCACTTGGCCACTCCTCCCTCTCATTGAAGTAAATATAATTTGCTGCAGAAAAGCAGGCCACAGTCAAAGACAACGAACTAACCAGCCGATATGTTGAAACAAACAGGATAAGGCAAGAGGAAGGGATTTTGGGTTTAGCGCACATCTTTTCAGTGGTAGCTCAAGGCAACTTACATTCCGATACAGTTATTTCCCTACCCCTAGAGGACTTACAATCAGGGCCGGCCTGATGCATATGAGAATGTTGTTCATACTGGGCCCCATGCTTCAGGGGACCCCGCGCTAACTTCATGCCGCACATGCTGTCTGACAAACAGAGTGCGTCCCAACTCTCGACTGTTTGCAGCTGGCCCCAACCCGGCCCCAGACTGCCCGCTGTATCCTACTGTACTAGGATGAGATCCAATCTGGCCTGGCAGTCCCCTGCATGAAAAAGAAATAAAAAAACCCTACAGCAATCAAACTCAGGGCTTATTTCTGTGCCTTGCGTGCTTCCGATGTCAAGCTGATGTTTATATGCCAGTCCATGCACCTTAGAAGAAAGGTACCTTAGACCTCCAACTCCTCCCACCCGGCACGCTTGTGGCTCCATTTGCGCGTGGTGACACCGCTGGAGCAGAAAGAGGCAAGACAGCAGGCAGTTTTGGAGCCAGAGAGGAGAGGACAGGATGCACCTTTAGGCAGGAACGGGCTCTGCAATGAGTCTCCACACATGGACCCATACCCCCCCTTGTGCCACCCCTGCTTACAATCTAAGGGGCATTTTTACCAAGCTGGGCTAATGGTTAGCACATACTGTTTGTAAGCCCAGCTTAGGTAACATGTCCCTAAGTTTGTACTTGAGGCAATGGAGGGTTAAATGACTTGCCCCGGGCCACAAGGAGCATTGGCAGGATCTGATCCCTGGGTGCCTGGTTCTCAGCACATTGCTCTAACCACTAGGCTACCCCTCGGTTCCACAGATCCTTTTGTTCCATGTCTTTAGAAATTAAAAGCTCAAAGAAGCTGGAGGTGAGATCTTTAATGGATCTAACTTTCCATTAGCTCCCTTCTTCCTTCCAGCTAAGGATGACATTGCCTGTAATGTGCTAGCAAAGTGGTGGGCTTACACCTTCAAAGTTTCTTTTCACTGCAGTAAAGCGCTTTAAAGGAAAAGAATAGAGGGCAACGCGTAAGAAAGGCGAGAGAGAGTTTACTGCTTTTATTCTATTCACCACCTCACAATATAGTTTTGAAAACAAAAGCTGAAGTTAAAATTCACTTGAACATTTGGGCAATAAGAACATAAGAACATATAAGAACATAAGATATGCCATACTGGGTCAGACCAAGGTCCATCAAGCCCAGTATCCTGTTTCCAACAGTGGCCAATCTAGGTCACATGTACCTAGCAGTTTCCCCAAGAGACACAAGTTCCACAATGCTTGTACTGGGTCAAGCATTGATATCTTCGGTCACTTCTTAATAATGGTTTATGGACCTTTCCTCCAGGAACTTGTCCAAACCTTTTTTAAACCCAGCTACACTAACAGCCTTTACTACATCCTCCGGTAACAAATTCCAGAGTTTGATTACACGTTGAGTGAAAAAATATTTTCTTTTATTAGTCTTAAATAGTTTACCCTGTAGCTTCATTGCATGTCCCCTAGTCTTTCTATATTCTGATAAGGTAAACAATCGATCTATGTTTACCCGTTCCACTCCGTTCATTAATTTATAGACTTCTATCATATCTCCCCTCAGCCGTCTCTTTTCCTGGTTAAAGAGCCCAAACCTTTTTAGCCTTTCTTCATAGGAGTATCCTTCCATCCCCCTTTACCATTTTGGTGGCTCTTCTATGTACCTTTTCTAAAATCGCTATATCCTTTTTAAGATACGCGACCAGAATTGCACACAATATTCAAGGTGCGGTCTCACCATGGAACGATATAGAGGCATTATAATATCTTTTGTTTTATTTTCCATTCCTTTCCTTATCATACCTAGCATTCTATTTGCTCTCTTGGCCGCCGCTGCACACTGGGCTGAGGGTTTTAACATGGTATCCACAATGACGCCTAAATCTTTTTCCTGGGTGGTGGTTCCTAATGTGGAACCTTGCATCGTGTAACCATAGTTTGGGTTGTTCTTCCCTAGGTGCATAACCTTGCACTTGTCCACATTAAATTTCATCTGCCATTTTGATGCCCAGTCTTCCAATTTATCAAGATCCTCTTGCAATTTTTCACAATCCTCTTGGGTTTTAACAACTTTAAATAGTTTTGTGTCATCTGCAAATTTGATAACCTCACTCGTTATTCCACTTTCCAGGTCATTTATGAATATGTCAAAAAGCAGCGGACCCAGCACAGATCCCTGGGGTACACCACTATTCACCTTTCTCCATTGGGAAAATTGGCCATTTAGCCCTACCCTCTGCTTTCTATCTTTTAACCAGTTCCTGATCCACAATAGTACACTGCCTCCTATCCCATGGCTCTTTAGTTTTGCCAAAAGTCTCTGATGAGGGACCTTGTCAAAGGCTTTCTGAAAGTCCAGATACACAATATCAACCGACTCACCTTTGTCCACCTGTTTATTCACTCCTTCAAAAAAACATAACAAATTAGTAAGACAAGATCTTCCTTGTCTAAAGCCATGTTGGCTGTCTCCCATTAGGTTGTGACTATCTACATGCTGAGTAATTTTATTCTTTATGATGGTTTCTACCATTTTTCCCGGTACTGACGTCAGGCTCACCGGTCTGTAGTTTCCCGGATCACCCCTGGAACCCTTTTTAAAAATTGGTGTTACATTGGCGATCCTCCAATCTTCAGGTATTAGAGATGATTTTAATGATAGTTCACAGATTCCTGATAGCAGTTCTGCAATTTCATATTTCAGTTCTTTCAACACACTTGGATGTATACCATCCGGCCCAGGTGATTTGTTACTCTTCAGTTTATCTAATAGTTGTAAGACATCTTCCCGATGTATCGATATTTCCTTCAATTCTTCCGCACCTTTAAATACCACTTCAGTCATGGGTAACATCCCTACATCTTCCTCAGTAAAGACCGAAGCAAGGAATTCATTCAGTCTCTCCGCTATCGCCTTGTCGCCTCTTAGTGCTCCTTTAACCCCTTTATCATCTAATGGACCAACTGACTCTCTCACAGGTTTTTTGCTACGAATGTACTTGAAAAGGTCTTTATTTCGTGTTTTTGCTTCCACAGCAAGCTTCTTCTCAAATTCTCTCTTTGCCTGCCTTATCAATGCCTTGCATTTGACTTGCCAGTGCTTGTGCTGTTTCCAGGTTTTGTCATTTGGCTCTTTTTTCCATTTCCTGAAAGATGCTTTTTTGGCAACAGCCTCTTTGACCTCACCTTTAAACCATGCTGGCAGTTTTTTGGACTTTCTTCCACTTTTCTTAAAGCGTGGAATACAGCTGGTCTGGGCTTCCAAGATAGTATTTTTCAACAACACCCAAGCTTGATGTACGTCTTTAACCTTCACAACTGCTCCTTTTAGTTTTTTCTTAACTGTTTTCCTCATTTTATCATAGTCTCCCTTTCGAAAGTTAAAAGGTAGTACTGTGGATTTCCTTACTATCCCTCCTCCACTAATTAAATCAAAGGTGATCATGCTATGATCACTATTGCCAAGTGACCCCATACCCTTATCTCTTGCACTAGATCTGGTGTTCCACTAAGGACTAGGTCTAATATGGCTTCCCCTCTGGTCGGTTCATGAACCAGCTGCTCCAAGAAGCAGTCATTTATTTCATCTAGGAACTTTATATCTCCCGAGCATGTCCTGACGTGACACTGACCCAGTTGATACCGGGGTAATTGAAATCACCCATTATTACTGCGCTGTAACATTTGTTAGCTTCCTTGATTTCTTTGAGCATTTCATCATCCATTTGGTCATTCTGGCCAGGTGCTCGATAGTACACCCCCACTGCCATCGCCTTCCCCCTTTTATATGGAATTTCAATCCATATAGATTCTACAGCAGATTTTGTTTCCTGCAAAACTTTAATCCTTTCTGAGTCAATGCCCTCTCTAACATAGAGCGCAACCCCTCCACCAATTTGATCAGCTCTATCATTACGATATAGTTTGTACCCAGGTATCACAGTGTCCCACTGGTTGTCCTCCTTCCACCATGTCTCTGATATTCCAATCATATCTAACCTTTCATTTAGTGCTATATATTCTAACTCGCCCATCTTATTCTTTAGACTTCTAGCATTTGCATACAAGCATTTTAGAGAATGTATTTTATTCATGTTAATTTGGCTATTGTTAGACATGGGTAAATTGGGATCTTTAAGCTCTGTCTGCTCCATACTTGAGGGCATTTGGGCTACTTTACTCTTTTGTGGAACCTCTATGCTTTTGGTAGTATCTATCCTTCAAGGATACATTCTTCCGAACCATCCACTCTTGGGCGACTGTCGGCTTTCCCCTAATATCTAGTTTAAAAGCTGCTCTATCTCCTTTTTAAAGGTTAATGCCAGCAGCCTGGTTCCATCCCGGTTAAGGTGAAGCCCATCCCTTTGGAAGAGCCCCTCCTTTCCCCAGAATGTTCCCCAGTGCCTAACAAATCCAAAACCCTCATCTCTGCACCATTGTCTCATCCACGCATTGAGACTCCGGAGCTCTGCCTGCCTTTTGGGTCCTGCGCGTGGAACAGGAAGCATTTCGGAGAATGCTACACTGGAAGTTCTGGATTTCAACTTCCTACCTAAAAGCCTAAATTTTGCCTCCAGAACCTCCCTACCACATTTTCCTATGTCATTGGTACCGACATGTACCAAGACAGCAGACTTCTCCCCAACACTATCTAAGACCTTATCTAGGTGGCGCGTGAGGTCTGCTACCTTCGCACCAGGCAGTCATGTTACCAGGCGATCCTCACGTCCACCAGCCACCCAGCTATCTACATGCCTAATGATCGAATCACCAACTATAACGGCTGTCCTAACCCTTCCCTCATGGGCACATGGCCCTGGAGAAACTTCCTCGGTGCGAGAGGGTTTTACATCACCTGGAGGACAGGTCCTAGTTACAGGATCACTTCCTGCCACACCAGGGTGATGCTCTCCTGTCACGTGACCTCTCTCCTCCATGGCAACAGGGGTGCTGCCAGACTGGAAGTGGGACTTCAGTACTATATCCCTGTAGGTCTCGTCTATGTATCTCTCTGTCTGTCTTATGTTTTCCAAGTCTGCTACTTTAGCCTCTAGAGAACGGACTTGTTCCCTGAGAGAAAAGAGCTCCTTGCACCTAGTGCACACGTAAGACCTCTCACCAACTGGGAGAAAATCATACATGTGACACTCAATGCAAAAGACTGGAAAGCCCCCATCCCGCTGCTGGACTGCTGTCTGCATCTTAGTTTTAAGTTTGTGTCTAGAACTTACTTACTAGGGGTTGCTATGGGTATTTATACCAATAAAACTGTACGTAATACGTTTAATATACCTTGTTCACCTGAAGCTTAATTAATCTCAGGTCCTTAGTGTATGACTGATTTGGGTAATGAGCTTCACCTGAAAGCACCTCCTGTCTTTTAAGATGTGTAAGTACCTATAAAGCTATGATTATCCCAGGGGTGGGTGGGAAATAACACTTATTAAAAGAGGGCTGCTACACAGTACCCTGTCCTGTGCTGCTGAGGTAAGCTAAATTCTGATTTGATTTAAATTATAGCTCTTAGTTGCTGCTAGGCTCTAACTTCTTATGAAATTTAAACTACAAGCTCTCTGCTGGGTACTAAATTTAACCAGAAAGCTCTCTTCTGTGTGTTAAATTTAAACTAAAAGTACTTTGCTGTTACTTGGCCCTGAGTGACTATTAAATTTAAACTACAAGCTCTCTGCTGGGTATGAAATGTAACCAGAAAGCTCTCCTCTGTGTTTCAAATTCAAACTTTAATTGCTGCTACTAGGCCCCAACTGATCCAACAAAAAACAGTGGGTTCACAGATTAAGTAGCTTTAATACAAAGAATTATTTTTAGAAAATTACCAGAAGTATATACTCACAGTTGCAGATTTCTCTCCAGAAGTAACAGTCCCCCCTTTCTAGTCCTTCAAGGCATCCATAGCTCATTCTCTATTGATCTGATGAAGGAAGTGTCAGCTCTTCAAAACCAACCAAAAAGGTCTCACCTGCAACTTGCAGGTTGACCTATTTTTGCATACACAAAGAGACCACTTTATACCTTGTGCATGAAAAGCTACACTACATACTATATATTAAATCAAGGCTTGTACCAGGGGAAAGCACCACCATAAGCAAATCTCTCTGATAAAAGCTATTTTGATAAGATGAAAAGGGCCCCCCCCCATAGGCCAGAGATGCCCACCCAGACGTTAAAGGCGACATCAAGTTAATTACAAGCAGAAAATACAAATCACAGGCTACAGACACACTGTGGTCTTAACACACAATGGTTGTTATTTTAGAAGCATACGCAAGTGTAATTAACAGCATTTACATGGGTAGATTGGCATACACATTTGTATGGCATCTTAGAAAAGGGGCTATTTGCACAACGTAATGCACATCATGTTTAGTTTTGCAGGAAGTGTGGTAAGGGTCAGAAAAGGGAGTGGTTAAACATAATAAAAAAACCATAAGAAATGCCTTACTGGATTCATCAAGCCCAGTATCCTGTTTCCACCAGTGATCAATCCAGGTCACAAGTATTTGGCAGATTCCCAAAAAGGCACACAGGTTCCACAATGCTCATTCCAGGGTAAGCAGTGGATTTCCTGGGTCATCTTTAATAATAGGTTTATGGACCTTTCCTCCAGAACTTTTCCAAAGCTTTTTCAAATCCAGTTACACTAACAGCTTTTGCTACATCCTCCGGAAATTAATTCCAGAGTTTGATTATACACCGAGTAAACAATTTTTTTCACTTATTAGTCTTAAATGGGTTACATTGTAGCTTCATTGCGTATCCTCTACTCTTTGATAGCGTAAACAACCAATCTATGTTTACCCCTTCTAATCCATTCATTAATTTATAGACCTCTATAATATCCCCTCTCAACTGTCTCTTTTCCAAATTGAAGAGCCCTAATCTTTTAAGTCTTTCCTCATAAGGGTATCCATCCATCCCCTTTACCATTCTGTTGGCTCTTCTCTGTACCTTTTCTAATTCTGCTATATCCTTTTTAAGATATAGTGAACAGAACTGCACACAATATGCAAGGTGCGGTCGCACCATGAAATGATACAGAGGCATTATGATGTCATCCTTTGTTTTATTCTCCATTCCTTTCCTCATGATTCCTAGCATTCTATTTGCTTTCTTGGCCGCTGCTGGTGCCCCCTTGGCAGAGGGTTTCAATGTATTATCCACGATGACACCAAAATCTTTTTCCTGGATGGTGGTTTCAGAGTGGTACCTTGCATCGTGTAACCATAGTTTGGATTGTTTTGCAGCTACGGGTACCAGTCTGTCAACAATGAGCCGCCTGACTGACGAGTAAACACAATTTAGGACAACTATCCAGAGGGTCGCCATGAGTTGACACAGACTCGACGGCACTTAACAGATGCATAACTTTGCACTTGTCCACATTCAATTTCATCTGCCATTCAAACATCCAATTTTCCAATTTATCAAGGTCCTCTTGTAATTTTTCACAATATTCTTGTGTTTTAACAACTTTGAATAATTTTGTGTCATCTGCAAATTTAACTACCTCAGTCATTATTCCCATTTACAGGTCATTTATGAATATCTTAAAAAGCAGCAGGCCCAGCACAGATCCCTGTGGTACTCCACTATTCACATTTCTCCATCGAGAAAATTGCCATTTAGCCCTACTCTCTGCTTTCTATCTTTTAACCAGTTCCTGATCCACAGTAGTACACTGCCTCCAATCTCATGCCTTTGTAATTTCGCCAAGAGTCTCTCATGAGGGACCTTGTCAAAGGCTTTCTGAAAATCCAGATACACTATATCAACCGGCTCACCTTTGTCTACCTGTCTATTCATACCTTCAAAAAAATATAAGATTAGTAAGACAAGACTTTCCTTAACTAAATCCATGTTGACTTTCTCACATTAAACCAGGACTATCTACATGTTCAATAATTTTATTCTTTATAATGGTTTCTACCATTTTTCTCCAGTACAGATGTCAGGCTCACTGATCTGTAGTTTTCCGGATCACTCCTGGAACCCTTTTTAAAAACTGGCGTTACATTGGCCATTCTCCAGTCATCCGGTACTACAAATGGTTTTAATGATAAATTCATAGATTACTAATAGTAGGTGTGTAATCTCATATTTCAGTTCTTTCAACACCCATGGATACATACTATCTATTTATCAAATATAGTTAATACATCTTTCAGGTTTATTGAGATTTCTCTCAATTCTTCCAATACATCACCTTTATATACCATTTCAGGCATGGGTAACTTCCCTACAGCTTTTTCATTAAAGACTGAAGCAAAGAATTCATTCATCTCTCTACTAAGGCTTTGTCCTCACTTAGTGCCGTTTTTACTCCTCTTATCATTCAATGGTCCAACTATCTCTCACAGGTTTTTGCTATGAATGTACTTGAAAATGTTTTTATTATGCGTTTTTGCTTCCATGGCAAGCTTCTTTTCAAATTCTCTCTTTGCCTGCCTTATCAGCAACTTGCATCTAACTTGCCAATGCTTATGTTGTTTCCCATATTTGTCATTTGACTCCTTTTTCCATTTCCTGAAAGATGCTTTTTTGGCAACAGCCTCTCTGACCTCGCCTTTAGACCATGCTGGCAGTTTTTTGGCCTTCCTTCCATTTTTCTTGAAACATGGAATACATCTGGTCTGGGCTTCCAAGCTTGTACTTTTAAACAATGCCCATGCTTGTTGTAAATCTTTAACTTTTGCAGCTGCTCCTTTTAGTTTTTTCTTTTCTTTTATTTTTTTAACTAGTTTTCTCATTTTATTATAGTCTCCCTTTTGAAAGTTAAAAGATAGTACTGTGGGTTTTCTTGCTGTCCTTCTTCCATTTATTAAATCAAATGCAATCATGCTATGATCACTATTGCCAAGTGGTCTCAAAACTCTTATCTCTTGCACCAGATCCTGTGTTCCACTAAGGACTAGGTACAAAATAGCTTTCCCTCTTGTCAGTTCATGAATCAACTTATCTGAGAAGCAGTTATTTATTTCATCTAGAAACTTTACCGCTTCAGCATGTCCTGCTGCAACATTGACCCAGTCAATACCAGGGTAATTGAAATCACTCATTACAGGCCTAATATGTCGATATGGATTCTCCATCTTATAAGGTGAATGCATGTTGGTTGAAAAATATCTAGATGCCAACATTGGATGAGGTGTAAAGACAGGTCTCTGTGCCCTCCCCTCCTAAATATCAATCCCTCAAAAAGGCATCTGATTCCCCACAGCCATCTGTTTCTCCTCACCCACCTCCCCTCCAAAATGAAGTCCTCCCCACCTCATGGCATAAAATACCTCTTCCTCCGAGAACCCCACCACAAGACCTCCCCCACCTCCCAACTCTCAATTCCTTCCCTGGGGTTTACCATGGCCCCTGGTTTCTAGTGGGCGCAGGAGCAATGCCCTTATTTGGCACTTGACCCCTAGTGGCAGTATGGTGAGATTACCAGTAGGGGTCAAAGGTGTCAGAGCCAAAGGAGTATGAGTGAGTGTGGATTGCTCTTGCTCTCACTGGACTGTAGGTAGACTCTTATCAGACCCAGAAGACGGATTTGAGGGTATACATCTTCATGCTGCAGGGGTAGAGTCTTCATGTCCAGGAACAAGGAAAGGGGGGGGGGGGAATGGCACTGCAGGATTGGGTATGCATGTACATTGCAAGAGATTTAAAAAAACTTGCTCTCATGCACATGTGAGGTGTTGCTGCACATTTTTTCTCCCACATGCAGCTTTAACAATAGCTGTTTGCACTGGATGTGGGGAGACATCAACATGCACATATTTTACAAGCGCCATTGCATTTGGCACAGACTCTTGTAAAATACTGTGGGGATTTTCCACAACCTGACCTGGACCACTAAATTCCCTTCTCCATATCCTATGTAAAATCTGCCTTTACCTATAAAACAAAAACCAATATTCTAAAGAACACAAGATTGTGTTCAGCTCCTTTCATGCAAAAAATATTTTGTGGATAGTCCTCTACTGTTCTCAGGACAGAAGTACAGACGCCCTCAGTTCACCAGGGGCACAGTATTTTCTAAAATGACTTAATGCAGGGATTGTACTGCACCTCAAATGCGACATGACTGCACACGGCATATGGGTGTTCATGCAAATATCATCAACTCTTCATTTGCTTAGCAAAACATACAGTGGGAACTGACTCAGCAGCCGCTCCTGACTTGCTGAATAGAATGAATCATGCTATTTCTATCTTCCCCTCAATGCTGCTGGGGCTGGCAGCCGTCCAGTCAGGTCTCACGACTCCCTCCCAGGACATGCAGGACTTGTTGCATGCCGTTCCAGTGTGAACTTCTAGTTTTCAATTAAGGATTAACAAAGGAGAAAACCCCAGCAGGCAAACCCAGACTGAAGTACAGGTGCAGCCCTGATGAATCGGAAGGATTAGGTCTAATGAACATCAAGCCAGCAATTAGGTCTGGTCAGCTGTTCAGATGCAGAAAACGTCTGAAAGACACTAGGAGAATCAGAAACTTTGTAGCCAGGCAGACAAAAAGCCCACGAGTAGCACAGCAATGGCCTCATTTTAGGGTTTGAGCTTTCACAATAAGATTTTTATTACTACTATTAGATTCAACACTTTACAAAACAAGTTTGATGTTCATTTATACTTTATTCACCACGATATAGAGCTCATCATACCCATATCTAAGCGATGTACATAAATTAAGGTGAGAGAAATAAAATAAATTTACAAACAGGTTTATAAAGAGAAAGACAAGGAATGTAACATGGTGGGTGAAGATTAAATCACCACGTCATTCCAGAACGTGAATAAGGCTACTGGACATGCGACACAGACGTTTTCCTAGCGGAAATGTCTACGACCACATTCTGCAGCCATCATGGCCCTGCACATACATGGCGGTTGTTAGGAGGATCTCTGACCGTGAGAGGGAGGCAGAGCAGGGGTGTGGTCAGCTGCCAGGAGGTATACATGTATTCAGGAACAGCCTGTGTACATTCTCAGTGGTACTCCCAGATGTACAGGTTAGTCCTGCAGAAACGTGGAATATGGGCAAGACTTTGATTATGTTTTGCTCTGCCCTTCAATGCGTCCCATAGCGCTGACTGACTGTGAAAACTGTGTATCGAGGCAGTGTGTGTGCAGTCTGGAGGCCCACAAGAAACAGTCAGTCATACAGAACAGTGCAGAGGTGAGGGACAGGAATGGAACATGACTAAACACCATGACTGACATATGTAGCTGAGCAATGGTGTTTCTTTGGGTTATGAAGACAGGGCCTCTGTGCTGCATATTGGGCCTGTGGATGTAGGGATAAACATAGGGAACTATAGGATGGCATCTTGTTTGGGGGAGAAACGCAGATCAGACTCATAGTCTGGAGACGACATGCCATGCTGTTATATCTGCTGTTGTATATCGGTACAGGGCACCATCTTGCCAGGTTTTGTTTTCTGTGCGTGCAAGTGAGAGTGTGTATGTGTATGCGGTTTGAGTGTTGCACGGACCATACAACAATGGACCGTGCAATACGGACCAGTAGTGCAGCTGCAATACTGGTCTGTATTGCAGCTGCACTACTGTTCCATCAGCTGTAATGCGTGGTTGCCATATGCACAACGCTGTCAGTGAGCGCCGCGGATTGAGGGTGCATGTTGTCACAGTGGAGGTGTGACTGCTTGAAGATGGGAAAGACCAGCTACATCTACCTTTGCAGAATACAGTGAGCATGTGTCCATCTATGTCCCTGATCTCAAACGCAGGTGTGTCTAGACCCACGGTTGCAGAATAGAGTCTAAATCAGCCCCATCTTCCATTTGTACGTGCCTGTGGGTCATACATACATGTGGAATTGTGCTTAAGGGACCTGCCCACTAAGTCTTTTCTCCACTGACACAAAATGAAAAAGAACGTTTAGTAGACAGGCCCCTAACTGTTCCAGGGGGCCATGTAGAGTTTAATTTGCCTCCATGGAGGTTGTGGAGCATCACTGCAAGCATTAAGTGTAACTACATAAATGCCAAAAACTACTGTACAGCAAGGTGTCTACAGACCGCTCTTAATCTTTCAGAAAGGATTCTATCTGAAGGTGGTGCACATCAGTCAAACTGAAATTTGAACCCGGGAGCCTCGGACTTATGGGGATGTTACAGTAATGAGCAGTTGAGATGTGCTCCCTACCCACCGTCCCTCAGGTCTAGCTCCAGGACAAGCTGGAACTAGGGACTAAGACAAAACTGTTTATCATAAACCCAGCAAATCACAGATTCCTTTCTGGGAAAATTTAGGACACTTGGCCAATCAGTTTGAAATCTGCCTCTAAAGAACCATACGCAGGACACTCAGCAAAGGAATTCGAACTGGAAGGTCTTGAATGGGATTTGGGAACTTAAAATGTGATCAAGGAAGGGGCAACAAAATGTCTGAATTGTGTTGATTCTGTGGGACGTTTGCTGAAAAGAAAATATGTGATTTTGGATAGAGTGAAGTTACAAACCTCGTTCTTAAAAAGTAGCATTTCCTGATCATCAGGGAACCAAGATGGCACCTGAGTTGTAAGAGGCTTAAGTCAGGGCTCTGTCCTTGCTGTGGGTTCTTTTTAACTCATACAAAATTTCCTCGTGCAAAAGAGGAAGTCAGGGTTGGAGGGGACAGAAGTGAGCACCAACATCACATAGCGCCGAGACTTTGGGTAAGCGCTACATTTTTAAGCTCATTTCCCCCTGTAGGGCATGGAGAGGCTGCAGCACTAGCCCTGTTGAGAATCTGGAGAATCAAGTGCTTAGCTCTCCTCTCCTACAGTGCTTCATGCCGGAAACCAGAGCTTTTGGAAAACAGAATGAAACATCTTCATTTCAGCATTCTTAATTTCCCCGAGAGAGGTGTTCAAATAATATACAAGAGAGAATTTAAAAATCTCCGCAGAAGCACTGCCTCCCTTGAAGTGTTTTGTTTTCTTTTTAAGGTGGTGGTTGAGGGGTCTAGGGTTGGAGCACATCAATCAGCAGACAGCCTGAATTCGTCAGCCTTCCTCAAGAGATCTGGGGAAGACTGGAAGAGGGATAAGTTTAAGCTACCTTGCCGGGGTCCTTTGTCTTTAAAGCAGACAAGGACACAGTAATAATATGTTTCTTTGATTCAAAAACGTCTGTGTTTTGGAGTCAGATTGTTGGGCATTTCCAGACTTTTGTAAACAAAGATGCAAGCTGTTTTTACAGATGTGTCAGAAGCTTTATCTATGAGAAGCAAGGGGTTTTTCTTTGTTAACCTACCAAGTGTGTGATTAGGTTGCCTGATGTTAGATGCATCTTTCTTGACCCTAAACACTTGGGGCCTGATTCAGAGTTGGATATGCCGGCACCCTGGCGCTCTGTTGGAACCGGGACGCAGAGAGTGAACCGGGATTCTGATCCCGCGGGGCACATCTAGCCCCGCGGGATCAGAATTGCATACAGGCTTGTAAGTGCAGGCCAGGACCTCGATTCAGGTCAGCCTGTATGTACAGGCCTTCCCCAGCTAATTTAATTAGGCTGTACAGTTGCCATGCACCATGACTCCTTTCAAGAACTGCAATCCCCTGCTACAGGAACAAATGCTTCATTCCTCACAGCCTGACCCCCAATCTGACCTCCCAAGGCCAAGATGAGGCTGCAGGGAATCTCCTCTGCCCCCTCCCGCCTTTTCTGCACCCCAGGCCCGCCATCTCCCACCAACTAGGGGAACTTATTCCACCTCTGAAGTGTGTCACCAGCTCTCCTTAAACCCCCGTGTATAAGTGAGTAGAGGTTAAGTGAGTGGATTTTTCCCCACTGAAGCAGCTACTTTACAAATCCTGAAGCTGGGCTTTTTGGGAAATGTAGTCCCTTCACCGAATCAATGAGGAGCAGTTGTGGAAAAGTGGTTTAAGCAACCAAAGGATTTTATTTCCCCTCCCGGGGTGGATTTCACCATGAACAAAGTAACACAAACCAGGTATTTACTGGCATAAGGACAAATCAAAGGTTCTTTAACAGAAAAGGCTTACTTCAGCAATAAACAGGTTGATATCTAGCATTCCAATGTAACAATGCTGTTTCTTCACAGCTCTCTGCTTCTCAATGCTAGTAGTGCTGTACTTTCTCTTTCAAAACATGCCTTCAGCGTAATGAGATTATTTCATTAGCAAGCGATATCGTACAGTCCATGATATCTTCATCAATATTCACACACTCAGGTTCAAAGTCCATTAACTCTTCCTGGCTAGAAGGAAATGTTTGTAACGGCAATCCTGATGCCACGCCCTTTCTAACTGCTTCAGGTTTCACCTGATATTCCTGAGTTAAATACTGGCTTTCACAAACGTTATCAGCACAGGTATTCTCTTCCCAGCTCCAACCCTCTGGGTAAATACAGTCACTGTAACTATTTTTATACCAGCCTTTTGGCTTACCTTTTAGCCTAACTGGTGGAGGTTTTCTTTGTGGCTTTGGACTGGCTGTAGGTTCCCAACCTAAGCCTTGCACAGAAGATTTCACTTGCCTTCCTGGCTTCCTTTCACTTCTGTGTTCCCCTAGATACTGCAGGTAATCCACTCTGCCCTTATTATATCCTTCCCTTGGGGTTTCTTTTCTTTTCCTGAAGAAAGACTCTGTCTCACCCTTCCACAGAAACTCTGGCTTTTTCCTGGCATTGCTGTCTTCACCATAGCTCTCATTAGCTTCCTTATCCAGCACACATGCCTCAGCTCCTACTCCTTCTCCAAACCCTTCTTCTCCTTCTCCTTCTTCTCCTTCCAACTCCATAAGCTCAACTGAACTCTCTTTATCAGGGTGAATTCTAGGGCAGTGCTCAACTCCACCCCTTAGCAGGTGTCCTGCATTAGCTCGTGACTCATTCCCTGAATGGTAGCAGGGGCGTTTCTCTTGCCTGTGTGCTTGGTTTCTAAGGTAACCAGGAGCCATGTGCTTTTGTTTACAACTCAGCCCTACTCCTGTTCCTGGCTTTTTAGCCTCATCTAACGGGCTGGAAGGACCCACTATGTCACAAGTGGAATAAGTTCCCCGTTTAGGATGCTGGCCTCGGACATACAGGGCCGACGCTGGAATTGGCCCTGTAAATCCAGGGCCGCCGACAGCCCACTACTCACCCAACTCCTCCCCTCAACGCCCCTTTCCCGTCCCCTTCTAACCTCCCCGTACAACATGCAGGAAACTTAGTCTGGGTCGGAAAAGGGGCTAAATAGCAGGGATGGACGTCCCAATAAGACATCCATCCCTGCTATTCGCACCTTGGAATGACCCTGTTGAGGTCTTTTTGGGGGGATAAACAATATACTATAACCCCTTGAAAGCTGGAAGATGGTAAAGCAGTTATTAAATTATAATCTGGCTACATATTTGATGTTTTTTTAATCCAAATTTTGTGCTTAGTTCTCCATTTATGATTGGGGGCTTGATATGGGGTGCTCAGATTTTATTTAAATTATTGAATTTTGGAAATAGTTTGTTCTTTTTTTAGTTAATTTGGTATGGGTGACCTTATTTACTGTGCAGTGATATTACTTGTGATGTTTTCTTGGCTAATTCCCATTGTTGGCTGCAAAACATGTAAGTTGAGCTTCCAAGGAGCTTCCCAGGGTGTGAATATCTCCAGCAAGATAAGACTAGATTACTGAATGCCGTACTAGAATATCTCAACCATCTTAAGAGTATAGTACAATAACTTAATACACTTGAACCTATAACAGACTTATCTCGAAAAGAGAGAAAAGTCCAGCTCAGGGGTATGTTTACTAAACTGTCTTAATATCGCAGCGGTGGTGTTATCGTGTGATAATGTAACATTATCGTGTGATAATGTAACATTATCGCGCGCTAACGTCACTTATCGCGCAATAATGCAGCGGCGGCGTTAAGGCACACTAACGCTGTGAAATCCGGGCCTGAAGGGAGGAGTAGGGCTTCCCAGAGGGAGGAGAGAAGGGGTCAATGGGCGGAGAGTGGGCGGGGAGAGGCTCCATGTACACTAACGCCGTGAAATCAGGGTCTGAAAATTAGCGCCAGTGAAAACCTCGTGCTAGAGGCACATTTGCAGGAGAGAGAAACCATTTCAGTCAGCAATGTACAGTAAAGGCAGGGAAACCCAGAAAAGTGATAGTAGTGATACGTGCAGGAACCAAAAAGGCAAACAAACATATAAAATGACCAAAACCACATTTGAAATCCCAATAATCAAGTTGGCCAATAGTGATAATAATGATAAACCTAAAGCAACACCACTGACAAAGCACAAAAATGAAGACACCATGTTTGGAAGGGTCTATTCTCTGTCCCCCTACAAAGTGAATGATCCCACCTTGAAATAGCGCTGATCAGGGTTTTTGTCATTTAGATTGGGCAGGTATGTTATGGCGTGCACATGTGCAGCAACAGCAGAGTGGGCACGTAGGACAGGGCAACTGTACTGATGCTGTAAATGGGATACAGAGGGCTGCAGGCGGCACATGCTGTGGTCCTGCTGGGGCACATTGCAGACTAGGCAGATGCCTAGGTGGCACATAGGAATGATGAAACTGTAAAGTAGCAAGACAGCAACTGACGAGGGTCCAACATGGGCACGAGTGTGCATCCTACAGTGTCACAGGGGATATTACCCAGCAGGTACCCCCAAAGGCACCCCTACCCGAGAACCCACACCATAGGCAGCTGCCTACCAGCACACTGGATGGCCTGGGACTGCGCACCACCAGCACCACCGCATAAGGGCATGTCAGCATGATGGCGGAGGGGTGCTGGTGGCGGAGAGGGCAGTGGCATCTGCCCACAGCAGACCACGGCCAAACCCCGTTTAGGTGGGTGCCGTGCACTGCAACAGACAGGGTCTGTCCGATGAACAGTCATGGTATCCCCAAGGAATGACCTGCCCCTGTGGCAACAGTATGGTGCAGTACACACAGCCAGTGTGTTCAGGAGCAGAAGGTCACCAGTTCAAGTCCCAACTGTGGCTCCTACCAATCCTGTACCCATGTTTTACCCAGTACTAAACCGTGGTAATCAAGACGGAACCTTTATTGCAGATAAAATAAACATGCCTGAAACGCCTATATTTTACCCTACAGAGCACAGACACCATAAACATGTGCAATCCCTACAGCAGAGTTTCCCATATGCAGTCCTGGAGGGCCAAACACCATTCAGGTGTCATGCTGTACCTAATAAATATGCCTGTGCTGCTTTTGTATGCGCCGCCCCCAGTGTATGCAAATGTATCTCATGCATATTCATTAGGGACAGCATGAAAACCTGAACAGTGTTTGGCCCACCAGGACCAGAGTTGGGAACCTCTGCCCTAGAGCAGCGGCCAACAGGGGCATAAACACCCACACCCACAGGCTCCACTATCCAAAGCCTCATGGAGAGTCAGGCTGTTGGGCCCTGCGTGCAGTAGCACCTCCCAATACTAGCACTTGCATACCTTAGCAATGCCACCCTAAACTTGGGAACACGTTCCACATATATCAAAAGGTTGCTATAAAAAATGGCAGATAATTCCTATGTTAATCACAATTTGCTGATAGAGCTGCATCATAGCAACCTTTCTGATATCTGTGGAGTGTGTTTCAGTTTTGGTTTCTGACAGTGTTTACCACCCCGGGGAGTGACCCCAACAGTATTGCATACCATAGCTATGCCTGCACTGTGCCCAGGACTGGTGTGGTGGCCAGGGCTTCCAAAAGCCTCTATATTTGCACAATGCTGGCATAGGTGTGGGAGTGTGTGTCTGCCTAAACCTTACTGAGCCCACACTGCTTGCACTTTTTCCAGTGTTAGCCTGCCAATGTGCATAATGAGGAGCAAGGTACAGTGGGTATGGCCCGGACAGGGTGGCCTGGGCAGGATGCATCTGCACAGGGCATAGGGCAATGGCTGGGACATTGTAGTGCCCGGCCACCACCTGCACGGACAGGGTGGCCACAGCATGTCCTGCTGGGAGGTCACTCTCACCCTGACTGAGCAGTGACCACAGCATGGCTAGGTTCCCCCATAGTGCTATATAGTATTTCTTTCAAGTAATATTTATGGGTTCACTTTTCTGGGGCTCAATCACTGACTTGCCTGGTTGGTGTGTACGCTCACATCCCATTTTTGGGTGCACACAGTTCCTCCAGGAACATGCACTATGTACTAGCTAGCAGACTGTCTGCAGTTAGTATGTTCATGGCTGGAACACCTTGCAGGGTGCAGTGGCTGGAGACTCACTGTGCTCGCTGCTGGAGAATGTCAGATAGTGGTGGGGGGCAGCTGAGCATTTCCAGGCCTACTGTCTGTCTGCCATTGCCTTATGGATGCGTACAAATCTGCACTGACTGCCCTGTAGGGTGCCCATTCTCCAGCAGGACTGGGGTTGATGGTCCCCTCTACTGCCATCATTGCAGGGATGTAGAATGTGGATCTGTTGGTGGGAGATCCTGTTCCCCACCCTGAGCCACAGAGGGCGGGTTGGGTGGTGGTGCTACATAATCCACCTATGGGTCCAAACACCCCCCCCTTCACTTAAATCATGTGACCATGGCACCCACACAGGATATGAACTATTCTGGGTGCATCATAGTCCACAAGGGCTAGACGTGACTGGGAAATACAGATGGGTACAGGTGTATCCTAGGTGTGTCTGCAAGGACTACCTATCACACACTGGCACTGATGGCAACCTGCAGCATAGCCTATCTCAGCTAAGCCAGGTGCTGTGGACCTGGTGCTGGGCACCCCACCTTGCCCTCAGGGTGAGCACAGTACCCGCACAATGTGACGGTCTGTAGCTACTCTGTGCCAGTAACACACATGGTCAGTTCCCCCTACCAGGCCGAGGTACTGTGGGGATGCATATCCCATCTTGTGATCATCTGTAGACTGCTGATCTGCATGTGCAGTGCATCATGGGTATGGGTGGGTTAACCCTATCCTTGTAACCACAGCAGACAGTTTGTGTGGTGACCTGCAGTCTTTCTGTAGCCAGCCAGGGGGGTTTATTAGTAGCTATAGAGATGTAGCCCACTGGTTACTTCACTGACTGTGGAGGCAGAGGTCATGGGTTTGATCCCACAGTGGTGTTATTTGATAGGGCTGTCTGAGGGATTTCCTTTTTTAATTTAAATTAGTGCTGCCAGCAAAAACACCCTCACAGTGCTGTAACCTTAAGGTGGTTCATAAGGCGCCCTATAGGGAACATTATAAAGTGCCTTAGCAGACAGTGCACTTTATAATGTGCCCTCTGGAGTGCCTTATAGGGCGCCTTATGCAGCACCTTAGGTTACGGCACTGTGAGGGTGTGTTTGCTGGCAGCACTAATTTAAATTTAAAAAGAAAATGCCTCAGACAGCACTGATTTAAATTAAAGGGTAATGCCTCAGACAGCTTTACTACATAACACCACTGTGGAATCGAACCCATGAACTCTGCCTCCACAGTCATTGTAGTAACCAGTGTGCTATACCTCTATTGCTGTGATTGCCGGTCAGCACGCGAAGTTAAGGTTAATGCGCAGTAACGTGCGCGGCGCACTTTATCGCGCAATAACCCGCGATTGCTACCTTAAGACCGGAACGCCCACTCCTTATATGGCATCCTTCACATTATCGCTGCAACTAGCACCAGGAACATTAAGACGGTTTAGTAAACATACCCCTTAGCTTAGTTGAAGGGACAGAGTGGTCTAACGAGACTGGCAATACAGACTGCCAGATGCAAACCTCTGAAGACCCAGCTGCTGAACTCCCAAGCAGGTCATGTGTTATATGTTTAAAGTGAAGACAATGTCACATGTGGAAAGGACCTAAGATTTATTTTATAAAATGTTATTTACACACCTACTGTAACACAGTAGCATAGTAGAAGACAATAGATAAAGGTGAAATGGCCCATTAATTTATTTATTCAAAATGATTTATATGCTGCAAATAAAAATTACTAAGTGGCTTACTAATTACTAAGTGGCAGACCCTGCACCATTTTGGTCACTTTGCTCTGGACCACCTCCAGCTTCTTTATATCCATACTGAGACTGATACAGCCTCCAAAACTGAAGACAATATTCCAGGTGAGCCTCACCAATGACCTGCACATTATTACCTCCTTCAGTCTGTAGATTATGCCTACCTCTGTGCAGCCTGACATCCCTACCTTTTGCCCCCTCTTTTAGCATCCTGGCCATATATGCTGTAAAAGGTGAAGCCAATTACGTTTCACCACAGGGAGACCAAAGTATAGTGAATTACAATATATTTTCCCTGAAACCAGCACACTTCGTGGTGAACAAGTCTTTCCATATGTTCATAAAAACAGATTCACCCAAGGTATTTGAGGTTCTCTAGATAGCTGAGCATCAAGCTGAACACCCAAACTGTTTTTGGTTGGTTATATTTCATCCAACCAGCAATCACACAGAGGTGAGTATTGAGGTTCACAGCCTCTACTGACTGGATTTCATGTCAATTCTGCTTCCCACTTCTAGAGGTCAAGGTCCCTGGAGAGATTTTCCTGGATATATCTGCTGACTTGCACTGGGTCTCTTCGCATCCCTGCATGTCTCCCTTTAGTCGGCTTTCTTTTGCTACCTGTTTCTCCTTAGCTTAACAACAAAAGAGGACAGAATAAGCTAGGATCTGAATGTGTGCACAGAGATGCTTGTGAATTTCCCATAGCTGAAAGCAAAGGATTCTGATGGGGTAGATGTATACTTTCCCCAAAAAACTCCTGTATGACAGAATCGGAAAATGTATTTCTAGGCAACTTCTAAGGAGCTCAGCATATATACAAGAATATTAGTTTGACTGTAGTAGGGCGCTGTCTGTATGAATCTGGATATGTAGAAAGAAGGGTCAAACAAACAAGCTGTAGGTAACATATTTTAATCGGATTGTACCCATTGAGCAATGAAAGAGACCAACTCTGGAAAGTCTATCACATGTGAATTAAGTAGGACCAATAAAACACCTTTCCGAGTTCACTACTAAGTCCGAGTGCAGGATGAAACAAAGAAAGGATTAGCAGGAATACAAATCAAGAGGGGTGGCCATTAAGATGCTTAGCTGACTTACAATTCTTTTGTTTCAAGGCAAAATACAAGTGTCTGCAGTTTTTTCAATGTTGTTCTTATCCTAAGGTCCTATTTATTAAAAAAAAAAAAAAAAAAGGCCTTGAGGAGAAAACATTTCTAGTTTCAGTCATCCATTAAAGTAGATCAAATAGCATCAACAGTCAGCACACTGGAACATGTCCAGCTTTTGAAAGACTCGCTGTCCAAATCCCAGAATAACTCTTTCCCTACCCTTCTCCCTCCATCCACCTCCCTGCGACTGTCTGAGGCGGAGGAAGGCAGACTGCAGAGATGAAACAGACAGAACTTAACCAATGGTGAGCAATAATGGAACCTGGTCCAAGAGGAACAGAATGGCCCCAGACTTACTACTAATCTCATTACTGGTGCCCTGGGTTCATATTTATCAGCAAAGAGGTCAGCTGTAGGCCAGCTCCTAAAACTAATATGATTATAAAGATTAATGTTACTTTAATTTTCTAAGGGGGTAGCTCAGTTTGCAGCATTTACATTTCTTGCCTTCACTGGAAAACAGCTCAGTCAGGCCGGAAACTGAATTTACGCGTAAAGTGGACAGAAGTAAAGCTTTCAGGCAAGTACTGCTTTTATGTTGGCGGGGGCAGGGGGTTTCTGGAGACATTCTACAGAATGAGCATTTCTGCCAGACCTCACTTACACAGATGGGCTGAATAACCAAATCACAACATTTTGGGTATTTGACCACAAATTTCTAAAGAAATTTAACAGCCGGGAAAATAATGCTACCGCCACTTTCACAGAGGTACCTTTTGATACAGCAGGTTCAGTAAATTTTCCAAAACCTTTAGCAGACTGTACAGAAGGTCAGCTCTACAGTAATGTCAATCTTCCTATGCAGGACAAAACATAACCAGACTGAAGTCCATGGTGCAATGGTTTGCGCTATCCCTCACGCCTGATAGAGGATATAAAAGAAAAGCGAAGCTTCATCCGTCTATAAAAGTCTCCCCGCACATTAGTTTCCTGTAATGAACTGAAAGCTCTTAATGCAGGCTAATTGGCTTCTGTATCTTGTACTGCAAGGCAGAATATATAACACTGGGCCCGCTGCTCAAAATAATTGGCGCTCTTAAATTCAAGAATCCAAAATAGCTGTTTTAAGTTTGTCCCCTTTTTTCAGCTGAACTTGGGAGCCATAAGTTTGCTGCTGAAAATTCACCTAAATTTAGGTCTGCCTTCATTTGCCTAGTTTTATGAGCCTAAATTTTGGTTCCTATTGCTGAAAGTCAATTCTAAGCTCCTAACGATTTTCGTCCACTCTAAATCTACCCTTGTCGCCATCTGCTTTTTAGGTTCCTAAATTTGGGAGTCAAATTTAGGAATTCAGCCCTAGTAAATTTTCAAAGAGCCCAATTTAGAAGAATAACTCTCCAAGTTAGGAACTTAAACGTTTTTGAAATTCACCCCATGTTTTTTCTTTTCACTCGTTTTTTTGACAACAAGCTCACTAGCTTTGACAGTTGTTTAAATTTTATGAAGCTTGGTGAGGTGGCATTTGGGAGGGAGGCTGACTGTTGGATTAAATATGGAATCTTAAAATTTCTTTAGCCAAGATGGGGGAGAACAATAAGACAGACAAAACCGACTCGGGCAAGGATATTGTACAACCAGTCAAGCTCCTATGACTGGCAGCTGGGGGGACACCCTTAGCAACGTGGACAGGAATAATTGGGCAGATGAGCTGGGTCAGTTAGGGTTCATTTGCCATCATCCTCTCTCTTATGTGGGTTAACGAACCAGCTACATTTAAAATAAAGGGGCCGCTGCAATGAGCATGTGCAGTGATCCAGGTCAACAAGACACAGCTTCTATGTTATTTCTTTTACTATTATAGCATACGCAGAGCCTAGAATTCAACAGGAACAAACACCTCAGGGGCACCCAAGTGAGGGGCTGAACCTTGGCGTCTATATAGGAAATATGGCTCCAAATGTTTGTCCCTAATTCAGCAAGTATAGGCACCTGAAATATTTTTCTGAATATAGGCACATAATAAATTTTAAGTGCCTTAAAGTTTGGCCTGTGATGGGTTCACCTAAGTTAAAACCCCAAAGTTAAATGTCAGGTTCTCAAAATCAGAGCTGAGCACCTCACTGCTCTGAACCTGCCTCTTTTGAAGGGCCTATATTGCAAAGCCAGCAAATCTAGAGCTCAGAGCCAACAATTTGTTTTTAAATTTTAAAAATGAGACCACACATTTTGAAATTTTTTCACTGTTTAGAAACTTATGAGTGACATTTTCTTCAACAGCCCTGTGCTTCTTGCCCATCTTTGCTTCAGATGAAACCTAATATCCAAGACTGTGTCAATCCCCACATCTCTTCTTTGTTATGTCTTCTCAGCCCTCAGTTATCACCTCACCATAGCTGCTTGCCAGTCTATAACTACCCGAGAAATTTAACTTTTGATGCTTATCAACCTACAAATGGTAAGCTATTGATACCTTCGCCTGATCTAACCAGAGTGGGTGAGGGATTGGTACCAGCATTACTGCTTTATTCGTTTTATTTATTATATTATTTATTTATTTACATTCTCTTATATACTGCGCTATTCTGCATCAGTGCGGTTTACATTGAACAAACTGAAATTACATTGAACAGGGCATTATAACTTGGAGATAACTATTCTACAGGGAACATGGGCTATGGAGGGTTAAGTGGCTTGCCCAAGACCACAAGGAGCACCTGTGGGACTAGAAACCCCAGTCCTTCCGGCCCAAGGTTGCTGTCCTCTAGTGGGATTTGAACCCCCGACCTACCGGCCTGAAGTACCTTGCCCCAACCACTAGGCCACTCCTCCACTCCATATTGATTTTGAAATTGTTCTTAACAGTTTTTAATTGCATACACATTTACAGGACACGTTCACCTATCTTTCAGTAGAATTCTGAGGAGAGCTGGACACTTCCCGTTACCAACTTGGCTCTTGAGTAAGGAGTTTTCAGAGCACAGCCAGGCCTCTGAGGCCTGATGCCGAGTTATCAGAAATATGCCCACTGCTTTATACAAATAGTAACACACTGACGGCATCAGTGAAAGCGCCATCTCTCATATTCGCTTTGACTTGCTCCACTGAGTCTTAGTTGTGTTGCTTTAACAACAGAAAATGGTATGTGACCCAACCAGATCAATTTACAAATCTGTGTAATTCATCACTCCAGGAGAGAACTTGAGGAAGCTTTCTGGAGTTGAATTAAACTAGGCGAAGAGAATACGATTTTCACACTCCTGCCCATAAATGGACTGGCAAAGATAAACCATCCGGCCTCCTCTCCCTTCACCCTGACCTCCTATAATAAGCCAATGTAAGTCAAACTGTAAAAGCAAGAAGCAGCTGCTCAAACTCCTTGGAAGGCTAACTAGATGGTTTATAAGAAAAATGTTAGTTTCACACCCTGGTCTTTGTCATTTCCTTTTGAAAGGAAGCCCATGATGAGATAAAACCTCGTCAGTTCACAGTACCAGTAGGATCTACCAGCAGACTTGGGAAGTGCTGCCAGCAAGTTATTGATCCCTATTGCTCTTGATCAATATGAAGACGAACATGAGCCTCTCTGTGATATGCATTTCGATTCACCACCAGGCTTCTTTTTCCTCTTAAGATCAAAGGACCCAAGGTGGCATGGCTACCCAGTGGGTGCAGTAATTAAATCTGCCCAGTATGGCTACCTCAAAATCGAAACAAGTGCACCCAGTGAAAACAGTTCCTACAAAACTATATTTCAGTGTAAGTAATTCTTTGTTGGACTCTTAAAATTGTCAGCCAAGCAACCATGCTCGATAACTGCTTATGATCCCCTTTTATTGTATTTAAAAAATAAATTATGACTATTTTAAAATCTTTCAATAGTTATATCATCTGCCCATGTCTGACACAGTGTTATATTTAAAAGCATCATAATTTATAGTTCTGCGTCAGTGGGTACCTATCTGAATCTGCTCCCAAAAGCATACGCCTCTCTGAATAGTCATTCAATGTCCAGTGGTCTTCATCACCCAGGTCCTTATACCAGATTGCTGAGTTCTGCTTCCTGTTTCAATCAGCTGATCCAAATCTATCAAATAAATGATGCCCAGTCCAGGTCCTCATTAAATCCATTTGGGGCAACTGAACCCAACTGAAAAATCCATTTCTGCTTCCTATAATTAAGTATTTTATCCCAGTTACCCCCTCAGTTTTCAATTGAATTCAGTTGTCCAAATGGACTTAATGAGGCACCCTATTCAAATCTACCCCTTTAAGTGCAATACAGGTTGAACTATATCCACTTATAACTTGCTGCCCACTAAACCATTGGGAAGTGAGTGCTAGAACCAGAGCCTGGAAAGTCTATGGTCCTGGAATACAAAGCAAAAGGGCGCCTGAAGGTCTTTGTCTTCTATCAATGTGTACGCTTCCATAATACACACGTTTCTTAGCCTAGCATCGGACCAATTCAAAAACTGTCTCAGCTGCTTCTGGGTAATGCTTTTATTTTTTGTACTTTCATCCAAATTTTACAGCTCCACTGTTTTGATCTCAACTTTAGAGAGATCTGGTCCTCAAGGACAGGGCTCAGGCATGCCAAGGTGTTCCAGACAGAATCTGCAATTTTTATGAGGGTTTTTTTTTTGTATGTATAAAACTGCTGGCGTCATGGTTAGTTTAATTTCTTATTAGAACCATCTTCACAACAGCGTGCTTCTAGATTAGCATTTTTGTTCGTTACAGCTGCTCCAGAAGAGCTGTAAAAATAAAGCAACAGGCACAATTGGGCAGGATCCAGGGGTAACAGCAAGGCTAGTCACCCACCTTGAAATCTGGTATGCAAGAAGATGAAGGGGGCAAGCAGGGCTATAGCATTTCTAAGAGTGTTCACTAGTCTTGGAGAAGGCCCCATTGGTCATCTGCATTGTTTTCTAACAAACAAGTGACTGCACTGGGATGCTAAATAATTTTCAGAGCTCTGAGGTACATGGCTCAAGCACTGAACAAAAACCCCAGATTGGTCCTCTGGGCATAGCCGGGGTCATGGGTCAGATCCATCAGCTTCCAGCCTTGTGTGTGCCCATCTTGACGTCTTATCTTTTAACACTGTGTGGGCTTTGTAATCCTGCAAATAAAGCTTCATTAGCATACATAAGATACAGCCTTATCCAGTCTGCTCGTCCATAGTAGCTCTAAAGCTTGGTAAGCCTAGCAGTGGTCATGGAGGGGCAGATTGCATAGGCTGTATGGCTTTTATCTGCCGTCATTTTTCTCAGTTTCCAAGAGAACAGAATTAAGGAGGCTAATTACTAAGGCACGCTAGCATTAGCTCATGTTAAATCACATTAACAGTGAATTCTTAGTAGATAAGTCCCATTGAATAACATGGGACCTGAACTAAAATAACGCATGTTGACATTAGGGGACTAATTACTAAGGTGTGCTAATTATATTAGTTGCCAATTTAACAGCTAATGGTCCTGGTAAAGGACTGCCATAGTACATATCCCATAATGAGTGAGTTAGTCATATCCCAGTTGAAGATGATTTTGTTATGGAGAGACTGTGCTTCATGGATGATCTCCCCAGAAGGCACAGAGTCCGGCGTTAGTACCATTTCTCTACGGCTCTCTTGTAGTGTTCCAGGGTGTACAGCAGGCAACAGATTTGTTTCTAGAACCTAAACAGATTTGTGTGGCGTGTGGCTGGATGATATACTAACAGAGTCATGGATGAGGTTCCTGAATTGAGTTTTTGGATAGATTCAAGAGATAAGGCTTCCAAATCCCCAATGTTCCCCTAAAAAAAAAAAAAACCTCCTCCTCAGAGCAATGCTGTTAGGATGACCCTTAAATCATTTCCCCCCAGACTTTTAAACACTGAAGAGGTTGGGGCAGGCGTTTCAAATACTGTGGAAGTTGATCTAAGCGACTGATTTATGAGCTGAGACAGGCTGGGTCGTAAGTCACTGTGGGAGATGCCGCTGCCTGTTCTCCAAGTCATGCTGGAAATGTTGAGTAGTTCACCTTGCTGCAAATAATTATCCACAGCCAGGCGTGCAGGGGACTGACAATCAGCAGAGCCAGGCAACTCCACTTCTTCAAAGGCAAACCACTGGGGGAAAGACGGCAGCAGCTGTTCCCCTCTGCTTGCATGTGCGGGTTAGGGAGTCACTAGTTTGGTGGTCCCAGATCAGCCACTAGCAACTAAAGCATCACAAATCTTGGAGCTGTTATTTGCCATTTTTCCTGCAGATTCCAGTCTTGGCAGTGATAGAAAAGCTTAGGCAGTGGGGGGAAGTTGCAAAACCTCAGTTATATTCATTTATTTTAAGTTACCACTAATAGGTAGCCATGCTTTGAACAGAGAAAAACTGCCAAGTTATTACTCACGCCACACTTCACGCCCAGAGCACACATTCTGGATGCCACCACCACACGGACAGATGTTTTTTCCTTTAGTCCATCGGCACCTCAAAGATCTCGGTATTTAGGAGACAGGGTGCATCCGAAAAGGATATTAGAAGGGTTAGAAATCATTCACATGTGGAAAAAGTCATTTACATGCAGTAAAACCATTGCTTATATGAGTCTGCCTGCACAGCTTTTAAAGGAGCATGTTTTGGCAATGGTATGGGCAGACCTTAAAAATATACATCTTTTTATTTGTTTTTTTGCAACAGAAAAGCATATAGACCACAAAATATCCCCATCTGCATTTACACACTTAACTGGAGGAGCGACTGAGGGGGGCTTGTTGCTTACATCTATGGTGTTCAAAAGCACCTAAAGCATTGGGTTTTGAACTCTGCTGATGTGCAGTTTTGTAAAATCTCCTACTCCCATGTGGAAAGGGGCAGACAGAGGGAAGTCCTGGCACATACAGAGTCCCAAGCGATGCTTCTCTGTTTCGGATACATGTTCTCGCAAACTGGATGTGCCCGTTGAACATGCACATGTGTGTCTTTCCTGTGGCCGTACATGTACTTTACAAGATGCCTTCGCTGGATCCCACAGTCCCAGCTAATTTCTACCCCATTTCCAATCTTGCTTTCCTCTTCAAGGCTCTTGGAAAACAAAAATGCATCTTTTAGCCTTTAAATCCGTTTCTCAGTAAGACTTTAGCTTTACACCCCAGGAAAGCCGACTTTTGTGCTGGCCACAATTCTGAACCACTTCTTACTGCTGTCCTTAATGAAATCTGGCCCTCCCTTGATCAAGGCAAATCTGTTCTGCTAGTTACTTTCTGTCTACCTCTGACAGTAAATGACTCCTTTCTGCTTTTATGGCTTCAGGAACATGTCTTGGGCACCGCGCTTAAATAGTTTTCATCCTATCCCCATTGTTGTACTTTCCAGGTCGGATTCTAGACTGTCCTCCTCTTACCTCTAACTGTGGGGTTCTCCAGAGCTCCCTTCATCTTGTTTAATATCTCTTTTGCCTCCCCCCTTTCCCCTGATAATATCTCTTGGAAGCGGTCCATATTTATACACTGATGACATCCAGATCTTATTCTCAGTCGATTCCCCTCTTCATGAGGTGCCTCCGCTGCTTACAAGTCAGTCAGCCATTGATTAAAAGATCATCTGTTATTAGAGGGTAACTGTATAAACCTCTGTGGTAGTGGGGGCCTGAATCTTGTGTGTACTGATGCGCCTTAAACCTAGTTATGACAGTTCTGCCTGCTGCCTGCTCTAAAGCTGGTGTAGTTGCCTGGGACCAGATTTGCAGGACACACATGGAAGTTATAGTATTCTGTATCTTACATGCATAAATTGAGGCCCCACCTACACTCAGCCCAAGCTTCACCCTCCACGTACACCCCAAGGGAAAGTACACGTGATGAGACTGCCGCATATGCTTACAGAATAGCAACTGTCCAAAGCACACACGTAAGTGCCCATCCGTGCATGCAAGTCCTTTACAGTAGGAACTCATGCACAGAACTCTCCCAGACACAATACGCAACATCACAGATCTACCCACATTCGGAAAACATCTGAAAACCCTTCTGTTTGTCAAACCTTTCCTCCCTCTCCAGGAAACCCATCAACAGCAATAAAATCAAATCAAGAAAGTAAAGTTCATTACTCTGTACTGTATATAGCTCAACCTCAGAAACAATGACAGATGTTTTGTATCATCTACCTAACAGTATATAGTTATTAGTTATCTGTACAAAGTTCAATTGTTCAACGTAAACCGCTTTGACCAAAGTGAAAGGCGGTATAGAAACCTTGCTAAATGAATAAACTGCTACAGTAGCTAGCATGTGACTTTCCCCCTCTTCTGTACGGCGCTCTACATAACTGTCTTTACTCATTCTCGATTCCTCTCTCACCTTTACAGCTCAGACTTATACCACTTGTGAACGTTTCTTTTTTTGCCCTCTGCCGTCTCCACTTTTTCCTCTGCTGCTCAACTCAAACTTCTGGTTCTTACTCTGGTCATTTCTTGACTCAACTACTACAATTCCCTTACAACAGGCTGCTGACTTTACTCTTTAAAACGTCTTCAGTTGGTCCAATCAGCCGCTGCTAAGTGACCTCTTGGTGCCCATTGTTATGACTATGTCACTCGGCTCTTGATTGCCTTTGTCTCCCCAGGATTGCACATCCAAAGTTCAAAATTCTGACCTTAGTGCACCGACCCTATTACTTAGATACCTCCCACCCCATATAGCAAGGTTAACTACCCCATAGGCTCCCACTCGTATTCTCCGTTCTTCTCAGGACTTGCCCTCCCCCCTCTTTGCAACTTGAAATGTCACAGCAGTCTTCCTTCTCTCATTTGGAACCCTACCTCTGGAATTCTCTTCCCCTATAGCTCCAGCAAAAGCCTTCTTTTGCAAACTTCACAAATGCCTTGAAGACCTGCCTTGTTCAACTCTTGTCCAGGCTCTTGGGGTGGAAAACTGGTACATCTCACCTGCAATTACCTTCTCGCCCCCCCGCTGACTTCTTGATTGGAACTTCTTTTCTGTTTCTTAATTTATCATCATAAATTGCCCTGTTGACTGTTTTTTCAAAGATGGTCTAGCAAATTATATAAACAAAGAGGTTTCACCTTAAATGAATATTTCATAAGATGCATTGAAATTGTAACCTTTCAACTTGGTCAGTCATTTCCCAACCGAGATGACAAAGAAAATTAGACTTTAGACCTAGGAAATTGACATTTTTCCCCACGTGTATGGATTAAGTCTAATTTTTACTAGACATCTAAATTTAAGAACCTATGAAGTGGGTGGGCCACAGGGAGGGGTCAGATCAGGGATTCAGTATTGATTTCCAGGTGCCTAAAATTAGGAGGTTATTTCACTGAAGTTAGGCATCTAAGGGGGTAATATTTAAACTCCATGGTCAGCATTTTTTTTAAGCCTTGGGTCCAGGGTTCAAATAAAATCTAGACATTTAGCACTAGTATCTACATATTAAATATCTAGATTGTTCTGCTGAACATAATGGTAAGCGAGGCCTATGCAATTATCAGGTGCTCCTGATCACTCAGGACCAGACATTCAGGACTTAAAGGTTTGGGGGGGGGGGGAGGGGGAAGAAAGAGACCCCTTAGGTTCCTACATTTACATACTGAGCTTTTCTCTCCCCGCAATCACAACCTTCCTGTTTATTTTATTTATTTATTTACATTCTCTTATATACCATGCTATTCTGCATCAGTGTGGTTTACATTGAACAAACTGAAATTACATTGAACAGGGCATTATAACTTGGAGATAACTATTTTACAGGGAACATGGGCTATGGAGGGTTAAGTGGCTTGCCCAAGACCACAAGGAGCACCTGTGGGACTAGAAACCCCAGTCCTTCCGGCCAAAGGTTGCTGTCCTCTAGTGGGATTTGAACCCCCAACCTTCCGGCCTGAAGTACCCTGCCCCAACCACTAGGCCACTCCTCCACTCCTGTTGATAATTTTCAGTCATTTCCATTTGTAAAAGAGCTTTTTTGAAATGATACGCTCTACATGCATGTAAAGGGACGTGTGTGATACCACTTCATCTGGACGACCACGTGCCGCAGGGAAAGGCAGTCGGGCAGGATCTGGAACTGCAGGTATACTTTGAATTTTCAAGAAAGAATGCACGCACACAGATAGGCAGGAGTAAGACATGTCAAGGGATCATTTTTAAAGTGGAAACATGCACACACTTTTACTGGGAAAATCCTACAAAGCCTGCAGAGTATAAAGCAAGCCTGCACTTTTCACTACTACTCCTATTAATCATTTATATAGCGCTGCAAGGCTTATGCAGCGCTGTACAGAGACATGGAGAGAGACAGTCCCTGCTCATCACAGCTTGTCACCAATGTGAGCATTTGGAAAACTAGTCACTGTAGCCTTCAGGAAGCCTAAATATTTTCTGTCTGTCCCAAGATGGGGTCTGCTGTACAGACAATACTCACATTGGTCGGGTGAAGAGTTTCACAGCCCGCCGTGAAGCCAGTGCTCCCCAGGAAAAATATGCCCACAGACGGCTATCTGCACTCAAGAGAGCAACCAAGTCCCAGGTACTGAAATTCACTCTAGCCTCTCTCTGGGGCAGTGATTTCCAGCTAAGACATGGAACATGGCACTCATCAGCCACAGAGTTGCCAAGTTACCCAATTCCAGGGGTGAGAGTTTAGGCCAGTCCTGGATTTATGACAATCACATCCTGATGCACTTTGGGACATGCAGCACTGATTTCAATGGGCAAAATCAGGAACTACAAATACCATACTGCATTGCAAAGCAACAGAATGTTGTGGAGGTGCAGCCTAATGATTAGAGCACTGGCTTGGGAAGAGACCAGAGTTCGATTACCACTAGCAGGCCTTAGGCAAGTCACTTAACCCTCCATTACCTCAGAAAAATCCAAGTTATCAATGTTCCTGGTTTAATGTACATTACCAAGGTGAAGTTACAATGTAAGCCATTTTGACTAAAATGATAAAGTGGTATAAAAAAACTTGTTAAATAAAATAAATAAATAAATTTAAAACCCGAACTGGCAAAAATATCACTCCTGGAACTGGGTAACTTGGCAACTCTGCAACCACTACAGAAGCTGAACAGTAAATAGTCCAAACACCAGAAGTTTAGAAATTCTAAAAAAGCTCTAGGTCCAGGTTCTGTTGTGCGTTATTATGTAATATGATACATTTTGCGGTGGGCATAATGTGGAAATAGTAATTTCTAAAACCGAGATGATACATTATTCCGGCACACGCACAAGCAAATAACTGCATCCTACATCCCAACCTCCCTCCTCTATATCACGTAACCTCTTCAGGAGACTCAGGCTGTTGCTGGGGAATTCTTTTTGTAATGTTAGATTTTGTTAGTTTTGTTGGGGTTTTACTTTTGGCTTCTGAAAGAGAGCAGGAAATCACAGGAATCCCTACTGCCACAGGCCCCATTCCCGCAGTCCGGCAATTTAAACAGAGACAGCACTTTTCTCTTAGCTTTAATAGGAGTCTGGGCACTAACGGGAAAAAGAGACCGAGGGCTACATACTTGCTGTTCGACATAAGAAAGGGAGTTTTCCCCGCTTACCAGTTCAGTTGATAGCCCAAAATTCTGTACCTAAATTTCCCAAACCAGATCTTAAGGCCAGTTTTGTTTTTTTTTGTTGGGGGGTGGGGGGGGAGGGAATCATCAGAATATCTGGGGCCTCGGCACCAAAAGGGAACCCTTGAGCAAAACTGAGTGACAACGTTGAGGCAAGGCTGGCCAGGCCACTCTTTAGACAAAGTAGGCTCCAGGGCACAAACTACTACTTGGGAAATGGGAAGCGTGAGCCGCAGCAAGCAGGCTGTGCAGAATTCCATTCCAGGGTCCTGAAGGAACAAGAGGCCATCTATCCCAGCTGGAAGCTTGACGTGGTGCTGCTGTGGCTGGTCAGGAGAGCTGAAGGTTAAACAAAGGGGCAGCCCTTGAGTAAATGACGAAGGTTCAGGGTGTCTTAAACTGGAGCTGCTCTCAGAGCTGGAAGACCAGTGTAGCAGGAGGTACCTGAAGGGTCTTCCCCCTCCCTTACCTGCAATGGACATTATATTTACCATTTATAATCAATATGCTTACAGTATTATTGTTTATAGGGTTTATAGTTAATTTTATGTTATTCTATACAGTTCTGGGTGACCTCTGACCCGACAGGACAAACTATAAAATAGATTTATAAAAGAATAAGCTGCATATTGATTATAAAGTTATCAAATTTATATTGTTACATTTATGTAATTGTTTGTATACTATTTTTGTAATCTGCTTTATGCTTCTGATATAGTACAAGCTTTCCTGCTTCTTTTTTCTCTCCCCTAAATCAGAAGCAGGTTAAGATTTGGCACTGTAAGCCTACGCTTGCCCTACCTGGGGATTTCTCCCCTCCCCCTCCATTTTTTTTTTAAAATTCCCTACTCCCAAAGCGTACTATGCTGGGACACTTCAGCAACCAACCTGGGGCAGAGACCATGAAGCCTGGCTTCTTTCATAACCTTACATTTTGGGCTCCAATTCTAGCTATTCAAGTTTCCCTCCCATACAATGACCATAGCTCTCCCCCTCCCCCATCCCTCCACTCCTCCCAAGGGCTGTGAACACTGTGTTCTCTAGCCTTTGTCCACCAGAAAAATCAAACCTTCCGTACGGTAGTGCCCAGCACTCATCTGAGCCACAGGGTGGACTTAAAATAAAAACCCCTCTGTATTCTTAATACATTCAGATGTATCTATATAAAATTCACCATCAGTATGTGGGGAGCACATTATTACAAAAATTGTTAAAATGCGACATGGACAATGCCACCATTCTGGAGGTAACGTTCAAATGGTCCACACTGGGCCAAAGCCAGGAGTCTGCAAACACCAGTGTGTACAGACATTTGCTCTGAAACCCATCATGGGAACCGCAGGCACCTTTCCCATGATAAAAAACACGTGTGGATTTCAAAATACCAGAGGCATGTAGACTCTGAAAATGTAAATTCTGCATGCTGAATCACTCTGGGAATGCCTATTTTGTGTGCACTTTGTGAATATGACCTGGAGCACTCTGGACCAAAATGCCATCAACAGATGCAAATGGCAACCCCGCTAAACGACACCAACGATAGCGAGCTATAGACCTACACAGGTTCTTCACATGACCATGCAGTGTTTACTGGTCATCAGACAATCACTCTAATATGGCACTAAAAAATTAAATTTGCATCTCATTTTTTTCTAACCTGGGACAGTGGATCCTTAGAGAATTTTGCTTTGTGCAGTGAGCAAACCATCTCACTTTGACAGAGCACAACACTGTTTTGTGCAAGCCCTCACCACCTGAGATGTTTCACAAAAGGATATAAACAGGCTGGAGGCAGTTCAGAGGGTGGCTACTAAAATGGTTAATGGTCTTCGTTATAAAGCATAAGAGGACAGACTGAAGGATCTTAATATGTACACCTTAGAGGAAAGGCGGGATAGAGGTGATATGATTGAGATTTTCAAATACCTCTGTGGCATAAATGTTCAGGGAGAGAGCCTCTTTCAATTGAAAGCAAGTTCTGCTACGAGGGGACATGGGATGAGGGTGAAAAGGGATGGACTCAGGAGTGATATGCAGAAATATTTCTTTACGGAAAGAGTGGCAGATGCGTGGAATAGTCTCCCAGGGGAGGTGGTAGAGATGAGGACAGTATCTGAATTCAAAGAAGCATGGGACAAACACAGAGGGTCTCTAAAGGTAAAAGGGGGACTGCTGTAATGGTTGATATGGAAGGACAGACTAGGTAGAAATGTGATGGCAGAAAAAGACCTCATGGCCTATGTTTCTATCTCTGCATGTTCCTGGACTGGCACCTACACAGGTCAATGGTTACAAGAAAGAGAATGGATTATAAATGCGAATACACAAGTCATTAGCACTCATGGGAAGGAGATTAATGGTATAAAAGAGAAAGATTTGCAAGACATCGCCATTACAATCTGAGAGCGTGCTGGCAGGAATGGTAACTCTAAAATCAACAAAATGCTGTGAACTCAGGTCATCCTTCCTCGGGTCTCAACAATACGCAAATCTATTGTGGACGTGTTTGTTTTAATAACACATTTCCTTACTTGCATATGGAGACAGCACAGGGTGCTGAGTTGGCAATGCTTCACCCGCTCACATCACTAATTGTGGTTTGAGGAAGGTGGCTCTGGGGATTATAGGAAAATGTTTGCTTTCAGTGCGGTTAAACAAGCTTGTTCGACCAGTGCTGCTCTCTGCTATCCACTTTCACTGTTTCTCCTGCATTCAAAACCCAAACTCACTCAATGGCAAAATAATTTTCTCTAAGTGACCTTTCCCGGCATCTCTCTTTTCCCCTTTCCTTCCAAAGCTCTCTTCTTACCCTCCTTCACATTTTGCTTGCAAGATCCTTACTTGGCCACAACAAACGGGAAATCTCCTCTAAGGGCTGAATTAAACTTGGCACACTAATTTGCAGTGGGTTTGGGTTTTTTTCTAGCAAGTCACATTTTTATCAGCCAATGTATCAATAGACTTCCCGTTCTGTGGCACACCCTGGTGGGAATTCATCATGAACCCCACTTTAAAATGGTCTATGAAAAGGTTTACTAAGATTCTGAGTGTTTGCTGATAAAAAGCCTTGGATGAAAAGGGGCTATGTCTGGCAAAACTATTTAAGGAAAGAAAAACAAGCTTCTTTCACATCCTTAATCATGGCACACTGTGGGAGAAAACGTATACACTGATTAAGTAAATGGAGATGCAATTTCAAAGCCATTTACACAAGTAAACTGACCTGCCTGAAAGCCCCCCTCCTCAGGGCACCTATAAAGTATCACAAAGTCACAACATTTAAAGGGGAGCCCCCCCCCCCCAGTGGGGAGAGGTTGAGGGAGGAAAATAGCCAGAAGTAGCTGTTTGCAATGTGCATACTCTATTGTCTCCTTTTTCAACCAGCCACACAAATCAGATGCAAACTATATACAGTTGTGGTCAACATTATTGGCACCCTTGCAATTCAACCCCTTAATTTCTAATATCTCCTAAAACAAAGTGGCCAGTGAAATGTCTTTGGACTAAATATACCTACCCTCCCCCCCACCCAATCCCTCACAGTTTCCCCCTCCCCAGCCTCACTCCCCTCCAAGATTCCCCTTACCTCAAACTTACATACATTTACAAATGTACATAGTTATTTCCGAAATATATGTATCAGTGTTCTTCCAAATTGACTTCCCTGTTTAATGTAAAATGTCTGGTTACAATGTAAACCGCTTTGACCATAGGATAAAGCGGTATAAAAAATAAAATAAAATCTGTTAAATAAATAAATAAACACACATGCACACGTATTTGACACAAAAAAATTCAAATAAAACATGACCTATTAAAAAATGAAATAGGAAACTGTATAAAAACTGGGACATTGCCAGGACATGATTATTATAACTAACCTAACCATGGTTCATCTCACCCAATACCTACAAATAATTAAGAGACAAACTAAATACTAACAATCTGCCCAACTATATTAACTATATATATTTTTTGTCGGATCGTTTGCCCTGAGGGGGAACCATCCCTCTCTCATAGCAAACCCTCCTTTTTTTTGTTTTTAAAAGAGTGCACTCACCCTTTTATCCACAGAGGTAGAATTACAGAAAAATCCTCAGTTAATCGAGATACAAATTGAAACCAAATTTGATGTATATATTATTCAAGCAACTTAACTAAGAGTCCACGGATTTCAGCCTTCAGTCACCTGAAATTCTTCCATGTTGCTAATAATATGACCCATTCATATGCTGGGTCTCCCAAACATTATTCATGTCGTCCTGAAAACAGATGACCAAGACTGTTATCCTCAAAGTATCATGAAGCCTTATATTTGTTGTCAGCTAATGTTTCAATTTCTTTGCTTCTCGAATCGATTCATTCTCCACAGTAGATCGTTCAGAAGACGTGTATAAAGTACACAATGTCGTGTTTCAGACCATGATGCTCCTGGTCCTTCTTCATGCTATTAACATCCTATTACTCCCTACTCTCCTATACCTATTTAAAACCAACCTCGTTTTCATCTATAGAAAAACCAGGCTATCATTGGCTGTCACAAAGGTTTAATATATTAACGTCCACCAATCCAAAGAAAGAGTCAAACCTCCAGGTGTTACTGATCGGAGATGGTAGATTCAAAATTTCTCCCTAAGTTGTAATTAAAACCAAATTTTGGAAGGTAAGAATGGCAGGTTCTACTGGACCAGGCGGTATCCATTTAGAGCATAATCTGCATATCGAATCATCCATCATTTCAACAGGTGATTTAGTCGTAAAAAAATGAGTAATCTGAATCTTACGAAAAAATCGATATAGAGCAATTCTTATACAAAAAGGGTCATATTTTGCTCTAAATTGATACCACACCAAAATATAATATATCCAGTATAGAGTTTTTGGATATTTTGGTCTATAAGGATGGTTCTACTATTCAATCTACACTTTATCGTAAACCAGTCCAAAGGAATACATTGTTACACTATCAAAGTTTTCATCCAGGTCTTTTACGTAGGGGTCTGCCGATTGGACAATTTCTCTGCTTAAGGCGATTATGCCCTACTCTAGAACAGTTTAAACAACATGCTAAGGATCTTTGATTCAGATTGAGAGAAAGAAGGTACCCGTTGGGCATTATTAGGAAAGCTTACAGGAGAGCATGGTTCAACCATCCAGAGTGGTGGTTGGATGAGTCTGAACAGCAGCAGCTTGAACAACCCCCACAACAGACATCTTATGTTGGGGTTTTACCTTATATGCCCAATACAGTATGAATTATAAAAATGATAAAAAAAAATTGGGAAATGTTATCGTTGCATGTCTGCTTTAGGAAACCATTAATGTTCGCTTTTCAACGCGGACGGAATTTGGCGGATATATTAATACATTCACATCCAGAGAAATCGGAGAACACAATAAATGGACATTATAAGTGTGGAGAATGTGAATTTTGCATTTCCACTTTAGAGGGTTTGATATTGGAAGATGCTGTTACAGGAATCAAGGTCGTGCATCAACATTGTACTACTTGTATAAGTACTCGTGTAGTATATATATTATCTTGCCCCTGCCCTAAGAATTACATAGGTCGTACATCTCGTCCCATGAAAAGGAGACTTTTGGAACATAAGTCTAGAATAAATAATAAAGTTTTATCAGCCATGGTGGCTCAACATTGTCAGGAATTGGAACATACATTTCAGGATCTTAGATGGCGAATTATCGAGTTTATTCCAGCCCAAACATGTGGAGGGGATCGGTTGAAAAAATTACAACTTAGGGTGGAATTTTGGATCTACCATCTCCAATCAGTAACACCTGGAGGTTTGAATCTTTCTTTGGATTGGTGGACGTTAATAGATTAAACATTTGTGACAGCCAATGATAGCCCGGTTTTTCTATAGATGAAAACGAGGTTGGTTTTAAATAGGTATAGGAGAGTAGGGAGTAATAGGATGTTAATAGCATGAAGAAGGACCAGGAGAATCATGGTCTGAAACACGACGTTGTGTACTTTATACACGTCTTCTGAACGATCTACTGTGGAGAATGAATCAATTCGAGAAGCAAAGAAATTGAAACATTAACTGACAACAAATATAAGGCTTCATGATACTTGGAGGATAACAGCCTCAGTCATCTGTTTTCAGGACGACATGAATAATGTTTGGGAGACCCAGCATATGAATGGGTCATATTATTAGCAACATGGAAGAATTTCAGGTGACTGAAGGCTGAAAACCGTGGACTCTCAGTTAAGTTGCTTGAATAATACATACATCAAATTTGGTTTCAATTTGTATCTCGATTAACTGAGGATTATTCTGTAATTCTACCTCGGTGGATAAAAGGGTGAGTGCACTCTTTTAAAAACGAAAAAAAGGAGGGTTTGCTACGAGAGAGGAATGGTTCCCCCTCAGAGCAAACGATCCGACCAAAAATATATATAGTTAAAATAGTTGAGCAGATTATTAGTATTTAGTTTGTCTCTTAATTATTTGTAGGACATGATTATTGCCCCCCTTTAAACAAATCAGTTTGAACTGAAGAACCACATTCCCATTGTGGTCAAATTAGACACACCCGTATCATTTGTCAATACTCACATGACTTGAATCAACCTATGAAATGATGGCTCTAATGATTAAAATGGCCACATTCACTCCCTGCTCCATTTTCACAATGGCGAAGACAAAAGAGCAGCCTGAGACGGTCAGAAAAGCCATTATCACCAAACATCAAACTTCAAAGGGGTACAAGGCCATCTCCAAAGACCTTGCGATTCCCGTGTCTACAGTTCGCAATGTTATTAAGAAGTTTTCTGTTCATGGAATGGTCAAGAACCTCTCAGGACATGGTGGGAAGTTTAGTGCAAACTGTTGGAAAAACCATCACATACAAACATCCAAAGAGCTTAAGGCTGACCTGGAGCAATTTGGACTGGTGGTTTCAACCTGCAGCATATGCCATGCACTAAACAAAGAAAAACTTTATGAGTGAAAGCCAAGGAGGACCCCCCACTGCTCAAAGACAGACATATAAAAGCACCTGCTCTTTGCCCAAACACATCGTGAGAAACCACAATCCTGGGAAAAAGGTCTGTGGACAGATGAAACCAAACAAACTCTTTGGCAATGCGGACCAGCGATACATTTACAGGCAAAGAAATGATTCTTATAAGGAGAAGAAAACCCCCCCACCCTTCCTACAGTTAAATATGGTGGAGGTTCCATAATGTTGTGGGGCTGTTTTGCTTCCTCGGGAACTGGAGACTTGGAATGAATTAAAGGAATCATGAAGTCAGAGGACTATCAAGGTATTTTGGAATGAAATGTGCTACCTAGTGTCAGAAAGCTAGGTCTGGGTTGAAGGTCATGGGTTCTTCAGCAGGACAATGACCCAAAACATTCATCCAGAAGTACAAAAGAATGGTTAAAAAGGAACAAATGGACTGTTTTAAATTGGCCAGCAATGAGTCTGGATCTCATTCCAATCGAGAATCTTTGGAAAGAGCCAAAATCTGCCACTGGTAAAAGGAATCCTGGAAATATTCATGAGCTGCAATAAATTACAGTTGAAGAGTGGGAGAAACTACCAGCAGACAGATGTACAAAACATATAGATGGCTACAAGAAACGTTTGGAGGCTGTCATCGCTGCCAAGGGTTGTGCAACCAAATATTAGTGAAGGGTGCCATTAATCCTGTCCAGGTCATATTTTGTTTTATTTTTCTCAGAAATTACAATGTCTAAGTTGCACAGACATCTTTTTTTTTTGTTGTACACCTTTGAACATACTATTATAATATTATGATGACATATATTTGGAATATTTCCAATTATTTCTCAAGATATCATACTAAACATACCTAAAATGTAAGGGTGCCAATAATGTTGACCACAACTGTAGTTGGTTTTCAGGTACATACTTTTATGTATATTTCCAAAAGCTTTCCCTTTAAAAATTCAGGTAAAATATCTTTAGGAAAAAGCACCCACAGTTCGCAACTAAATGGGCTTTTTGAAAATTGGGGCCATCTTTGGCCCTTGTAGTGTCAGTAACCAACCTGCATTCTCCAATCAATTCCACATTGGGGCCCAGTAGGCCAGAGCCCAGGGAAAAATGCAGCAGAAATGCGTAAAACTCCACATAGCAGCACTTCTTTTTTTTTCCAGAGGTATTACAGGCTACTTGACTTGTTAGTGTTTTACAGATCAATGTGGTTTTCACTTCAAAACATGACTGTCCTATGGTGTGATGTCATCAGCTCAGAGATGAACAAATCCTGAGACTCAAGATCCATTTTTTCCATTCAGAAACCCAAGCATAAAAATAAAAAAAAAGAGGGGAAAAGGGAGGGAGTTGGGCAGACATGAAGTAGACGTTACAGGAAAACTACAGCAAAATCACAAGGCAGGTTCCTGTCATGCAAGATGGGGCATCGAAGCCTTAACAATATAGCAGATGTCAGACATCCTGTGCGACGGCGATCCTCCAGCTGCCATAGACCTCTCCCTGCCTTTGGTGCACTCACGTGGTATTACCCTAACTTGGTCAAAGATTGGGGCACTGGTGCCAGATACATTATAAACGCTGAGTTATAGTGGACACAAGAGGGTAGGAGACTAGCACAATGACCACCATTATTATACTGTACAATAATCTGACACCTAATAAATCCCACCGATTATTTCCATAACCATATTCACAAGATTACATTCTAATTCCCTACTAGATCAGCTTTATCCCCTCTTCCCCCTCCTCAATACCAACTTTTCCCCTCAGTCTGTTACTCTTTCTTCGTTTTCTACGATCTCTGATGAAGAAACCTCTCATCTCCTTTCCTCCTCCAAACTTACTCCTTGTTCTTCTGATCCTATCCCCACCCATCTCCTTAGCTCCATTCCCTCCCCTTGGTGCTCTCAACTCCTCCCATAGATTTCAGTATCATTTTTATGTCGATGATTCTGAGATCTCTTTTTCTACACCTGATCTCTCTGACACTCCAGACCTACATCTCTGGCTGCCTGTCTGACATTGCCACCTGGACGTCTCACCCATTTGAAATTAAACATGGCCAAAACCAAACTTCTTATTTGTCCCCCTTTGCCTTCCTATTTCTATGTGGATAGCAGTCTTCTTCCTGTTTCCTCAGCCTGCAACCTTGGGGTCATCTTTGACTCCTCCCTTTCTTTCTCCTCACATATCCAACAGATAAAGATAAAGAAACGACAGGCTTTATCTAACATATTGTCCCTTCCTTTCTGAACACACTACTAAAACACTCGTCCACTCTCTAATTACTTCCCGTTTCGACAGTTGCAACCTCCTTCTTGCTGGGCTCCCTCTCTCCCCTTCAATCTGTTCAGAATTCTGCTGCTTGATTAATCTTTCACCAGCCTAGATATTCTCATGTAACCCCTCTTCTTAAATCACTTCACTGGCTTCCTTTCCGTTTTCACATTGAATTCAAGCTTCTTCTTCTGACCTGTAAGTGCTATTCACTCTTGTGCCCCTCACTACCTTTCCTCTTTCATCTCTCCTCTCTCCTCTCTCCCTACACCCCTCCTCGTGAACTTTGCTCGTCTACTGGCTTACTTCTCTCTTTGCCCTTTTCTTCCACTGCCAACTCCAGACTTCAGTCTTTTCATCTTGCTGCTCCTTATGCCTGGAACAGGATCCCTGAGGCTGTGCGTCAGGCTTCATCTCTGCCCCTTTTCAAATCCATGCTGAAGGCTCACCTCTTTGAAGCTGCTTTTGGATCCTCACCCCTTATTACTTATCTTTTGTCTTGTCTGTCTTAGACTGCAAGCTCTAATGCGCAGGGACAGTCTTTATGTCTGTACAGTGCTGTGTATGCCTTGTAGTGCTTTATAAATGTTTAATAGTGGTAGTAGTAGTAGTAGTAGTAGAAACTGCAAGATTACGGTAATGCAGAGTCTGTCAAAACATCCTCTCCCTTAAGGAGTAACTCTCTGCTTAGCTAAGTACTAGAATTTTTATTATACAGACAGACAGATATAGATAGAGAGAGACACACATACACAGAGACATTCCGTAACATATAATTCAGAAGAGATTTAATAGATTTGCCAGTCTATTAATTTATCGCATAAAATGTGAACATAACTGCTAGGCATCACCCCAGAGGTAATTAGCATTCTTAACACCCATCTTACCTGCTAACCTCCTTCTTCACTCAACATCCAGCAGCGTGCAATGCAGCTGCTCCGGAAGAGTATTAAAAAGATGTTTACACAATACTTGAAGATTTCCTGATTATTTGCATGGAGACCCTTTGATTCTACAGTCCCTGATGACAGATTAGCCACTGTTCTCCTGCTCAGTTTCGTCATCCCTCTCACCCACCTACCAGCTCCTGGGCCACTTAACTCCCAGCTTTCTTCCAAGGAGAACCAAGGCAAGAGGTCCCAAAGCCTTTTAAGGTGACATTTTAACACCTGAAGCCAATCCCAATGGCATGGTTTGGGTTGACTAGCAGGTGGTGTAAGCATTTGCAGTGGAAGCCATCACAAAACTGCGGATCTATTGGTGAAAAAAGCACTATATGATAAATCACAGCTAACCCTTACAAGTCCAGCCAAAACCATGGGGTTTATTACCTTGGGGATTTTAGAAAAGAAATCAGAGCACATAACAAAAGTCCAGGCTACGAAGTTTACATCTCTGCCTGCAATATGGAGAGCCGCTGCACGCTCTAAGCAGGGAAACCAAAGGCAGACTTTACAGCAATTCTTGCAGGACTCAGTTGCTTCCCCAAATCCTCACTCATCATCCACTGAGTTCATGAAGGTCAATGATGATCTCCCCCTCCCATCAGTAACCACAAGTACTGACCCTTAACAAGTTATTCTGTATTTACTCTGGACAGTTAGGTCAATGGAAATAAAACCAAGGTGACCTACTTGTCCAACTGGGATACTGGAAGATTGTTCATTTCAGTTCTGGAACAAAAATCCATGAGTGGGAATTGCATTTCTCAGCTGCCTCCAACACCATCTTATCATAAACCGTCTCAACATAAATTTATTTTATTGCAACACCCTGCATTCACCTAACTTGGCTGAAATGTTGCAAATTTATTTACCTCACTCATTATTCCCATTTTCAGGTCATTTATGAATATGCTAAAAAGCAGTGGACCTACCACAGATCCCTGAGGTACTCCACTATTCACCTTTTTCCATTTAGCTCTTCCCTCTGCGTTTTATCTCTTAACCGGTTCCTGATTCATAATAGTACACTGCCTCCTATCCCATAACTTTTTAATTTCACCAAGAGTCTCTCATGAGGGTTCTTGTCAAAGGCTGACTGAAAATCCAGATACACTATATTGACCCACTCACCTTTGTCTATCTGTTTGTTCACACCTTCAAAAAATAACAGATTAGTAAGATAAGACCTTCCTTGCCTAAAGTCATGTTGACTATCTACATGTACAGTAATTTTGTTCTTTATAGTGATTTCTACCATTTTACCCAGTACTGATGTCAGGCTCACTGGTTTGTAGTTTCCCGGATCACCCCTGGAATCCTTTTTAAAAATTGGTGTTATATTGGCCATTCGCCAGTCTTCAGGTATTACAGATAATTTTAATGATAGTTCACAGATTACTAATAGTAGGACTGCAATTTCATATTTCAGTTCTTTCAACACCCTCAGATGAATACCATCTGGTCCAGGTGATTTGCTACTCTTCAGTTTATCAAATAGTTGTAATACATCTTCCCAGTTTATCAACATTTCTTTCAATTCTTCTGATGCATTACTTTAAATATCATTTTCAGTCATGGGTAACTTCCTTCATCTTCTTCAGTAAAGACCAAAGCAAAGAATTCATTCAGTCTCTCCGCTATGGCCTTGTCCCCTCTTAGCAGCCCTCTTACCTCACTATCATCCAATGGTCCAACTGACTCACAGGTTTTTTGTTACGAATATACTTGAAAAGTTATTATGCATATTTGCTTTCACATCAAGCATTTTTTTCCCAAATTCTCTCTTTGTCTGCCTCATCAATGCCTTGTATCTAACTTGCTGGTGCTTATGTTTCCAGTTTGTCATTTGGCTCCTTTTTCATTTTCTGAAAGATGCTTTTTTGGCTACAACAGCCTCTCTGACCTCACCTTTAAATCATGCTGGCAGTTTTTTGGCTGTTCTTCCACTTTTCTTAAAGCATGGAATACAGCTGGTCTGGGCTTCCAATATAGTATTTTTAAGCAAACACCCATGCTTGATGTAAATCTTTAACCTTTGCAGTTGCTCCTTTAAGTTTTTTCTTAATTATTTTCCTCATTTTATCATAGTCTGCTTTTTGAAAGTTAAAAGTAGTACTGTGGATTTTCTTGCCGTCCTTCCTCCATTTATTAAATCAAACACAATCATGCTATGATCCACTGTTGCCAAGTAGCCGCAACACCCTTATCTCTTGCACCAGATCTTGTGTTCTACTAAGGACTAGGTCCAGATGGCTTCCCCTCTTCTTGGTTCATGAACCAGCTGCTCCAAGAAGCAGTTATTTATCTCATCTAGAAACTCTATCTCCCTAGCATGTCCTGCCGTGACACTGACCCACTCGATACCAGAGTAATTGAAATCATCCGTTATTATTACTGTGTTGTAACTTGTGATAGCGTCCCTGATCTCTTTGAGCATTTCATCATCCATTTGCTCATTCTGGCCAGGTGGTGGTAGTATACCCCCACTGCCATTGCCTTCCCCTTTTTACAGGGAATTTCAATCCATAGAGATTCTACCGTGCATTTTGTTTCCTGCAAAACTTTAATCCTGTGTGACTCAATGCTCTCTTTAACAGAGTGCAACCTCTCCACCAATTTGATCTACCCTATCATTGTGATATAATTTCCTCCCACCAGGTCTCGAAGATACGAATCACATCTAACCTCTCATTTAGTGCTATAAATTCTAATTCTCCCATCTTATTTTTATTTTTTTTTTACTTCTAGCATTTGCATACAAGTATTTTAGAGGTTGTATGGTATTCATATTAATCTGGTTATTGGTAGGCAGGGGTAATTTGGAATCTTTAAGCTCTGTCTACTCTGTACTTAAGGGCATTTGGGTTTCTTTTGTCTTTATTGGAACCTCTGTCAATAGGCCCTAACTTCAATCTTTTGCTAGTGTTCAAGGATCATGTGCATTTGGGCGACTGTCTGCTTGCCCCTATTATCTAGTTTAAAAGCTGCTCTATCTCCTTTTACAAGTTTAATGCCAGCAGCCTGGTTCCATCCCAGTTAAGGTGGAGCCCATCCCTTCAGAAAAGCCCCTTCTTTCCCCACAAATGTTGCCCAGTTCCTGACAAATCCAAAACCATCTTCCTTGCACCACTGTCTCATCCACGCATTGATACTCCAGAGCTCTGCCTGCCTTTTGGGTCCTGCGCGTGGAACGGGAAGCATTTTGGAGAAAGCTATCCTGGGAGTTCTGGATTTCAACTTCCTACCTAAAAGCCTAAATTTGGCCTCCAGAACCTCCCTAGAACACTTTCCTGTGTCACTGGTACCAACATATACTAAGACAGCAGACTCCTCCCCAGCGCTATCTAAAACTTTGTCTGGATGGTGTGTGAGGTCCGCTACATTTGCACCAGGCAGGCATGTTACCAGGTGATCCTCACGTCCACCAGCCACCCAGCTATCTACATGCCTAATGTTTGAATTACCAACTATAATGACTGTCCTAACCCTTCCCTCATGGGTACATAGCTCTAGAGACAGCTCCTCATTGTGAGAAGATTTTATATCACCTGGATGACAGGTCCTAGTTACAGGATCACTTCCTGCCGCGTGACTTCCATGGCAACAGGGAGACTGCCTGACTGGAGGTGGGACTTCAGTACTACATCTCTGTAGGTCTTTATACATCTTTCTGTCTTCTCGGGGACTACAAAATAAATGAACAATGACCAGATCCGCACTGGCTGGCAGGCACTGACCGAACCACCCACATGCGAACAATCTTGTCCAATGTCGTCCCTACCACCCGCACTTGACCGCGGATTTGCAGGGAGAATGCGTCCTCTTCCCAAATGATTTCCAATATCCACTGGTCTTGCATGATCCAGACACAAGCCAAGTAACAGACTCAAAACGGTCCTCCAACCTCATCCCCTGCTTGGGTCCCCCTGCTTCATTGTGACTTCTTTGCAGGTCCCAAGCAGGGGAGTAATATCCCTTGTCAGCTTCCCATCCATGAAAGGAGAAATTCCCCCTTGCAAGATAATGCACCCTCTGAAAAGATACGAAGAGCATTGCCCGGAACCTGGGAGAGTCCCTGAACCGACCCTTCAGAGTGGTTGAGGCCTTAGCTCCTCTGGGCTTTTCCTCTGGTAGGCAAGCTCCCTTGGGGTCTCAGAGGTCCTTAATCAACTTCTCCAGCACTTTACTGAAAAGCAGCTTCTCCTTAAATGGAAGCTCAGACAGCCGCAACTTGGATGACACATCCGCAGACCAATTATGGAGCCACAGGAGGCAGCAAGCTCCCACTGCCGAAGTCATGCTTTTGGATGTGGCCCGCGCAAGGTCAGAGAAAGCATCAGCTAGGTAAGCCGCTCCTGACTCCAACATTGTCACTTCTGGGCCTTCCTCTGGTTCCAGTAGACCCTGGGCCCAATGCAGGCATGCCCACGCCACATAGGCCCTGCAGATGCAAGTCTGCAGGGTAAGGGAGTTAGCCTCAAATGCCTTCTTCAGCATGGTCTTGAACCTCCTGTCCTGAGGATCCTACAGAGCGGCTTCACTTTCCACTGGAATGATGGTCTTGTTAATGACTGTGACTAAAGCATCTACCTTTGGCTCCTTCAGGCCTCTCCCCTGTCTGGGAAGCGTGGATACAAGTGAGACCTTGTCCTCCCTCTGCACAAGCTAGCTTTGGGGAAAACGAAAGTAAGACGCACACTCACTCGCCTAAATGGAGCTCGTGGGAATGCGGCTCCAGCTCAGCGGCAGAGAGTGGCAGATCAGAGGGGAGGGACCCGGGACACCACAGTGCACACTCCACAAGTGAGTGTGCCAGTCATCGTTACAAAATGGTTTGTGGTGCTCACTGCAACAGAGCCAGGCTGCAAAGCTTTGCTAATTTTTTTTTTTTGCCTCTTGCGAAATACTTAGTTTATTCTTTCATACACTGTACTGCTGACAGACTGATAATCTGCTACTGCCAACGCAGCAGGGAACCAAGCACAGAATTCTTTCCTTTGTGTCCCTCAAGTGCAGTCCAGATGCACAGAAGACAGAACCATCTGCTGGAGACTGAGCAATAGTGGCCAATCTTCTGATGCATAGAGCCCTTATAGGAGGATATCACAAAGCTGGTCATGCTCAGTCTCCATCTGCTGGTTGGGGGGGGGGGGGCACAAGCCACGCATCTGGACTGGAAGCATGATATGAAAATAGGCATTCAACAGAATTTTGCAATGATTAAATATATTTTATAGGACAAAGAAGAGAGGAGTTTCTCCGCAGAAGTCCAAAGGCAAGCAAAGGCAAAGAAAACAAACCACTGCCACACTGGAAAGACCTTCAACTTAGTTGCCTGTTCCCTTCTGTATATGTATTTTAAAGTCACATTTGTTTGTTTTTCTATAGGTTTAGACTCCTGAAGAAGGCCTAGCGCCAAAACTAGTTTAAGTTGGGTCCTCAATAAAGCTTGAATTGAAGGTCTTTATTTATTTATTTTATTTAGACAGATTTGTATACCACCTTATCCTGCAATCAAAGTGGTCACATCACAATTGGAGGGTTACATTTAACATGAGGGTACTTAACAATATTTAGACAGCACAATTGGAGGGTTACATCTTTCCAGTGTAGTTGTGGTTTTTCTCCACCTTTGTTTGCCTCTAAATATATTTTATAAACAGTCTAACCCAAACAGAAAACAGTGCAAAACTGAAATTCCAAAAATGAAAAACAAATCTGGAGTGTAGGAACTGCCTAGCAATTACAGCAGTGGGCCAAGAACTAGAGAAGTCAGGATTCAGATCCCACTGATATTCCGTGTGACCTTGGGCAACTCATTTGACCCTCCAATACTTCCGGCTGCAATCTCAGAGCCTCATTTACTAATATTCACTAAAATGTTAACATGCATTAATGGAATTTGTGCACATTATTTAGAAAGAGGCCCCACTGCCAATATCAGAGCCTGTGTTAAACTGCATGTGTTAATGTGGAATGACATTGACTTACCACATTATGATAGTAATTTTATAAACTGGCACCTAGTTAATGCACATTTTCACGCGCGTATTTTATTTATTTATTATTAATATTTAGCTCATGCCTTTGCAATAGTACTTCAAGGCAAGTTACTTAACTTTCTCCACTACATAAGCTGAAAGCATGAGCATATTTGACTTTATAAAGTAGAGCGTAAGCGGGGAAGCGCGCGCACTTACATGTCTACACTTTGCAGCTGTACATGGAAATTAAAGAATTTTATAATCTACATGTATAATTGCTTTACCGTCCATGCTCCACACAAACTCTGCTGGTACATACCCCCACAGTGAAAGCACACGCAATGCAAACTACACTTGTGCCTTAATACTAGGTCAGTATTTAATCACATAAGGTGACTAAAATACCACAATTTATGGGCATTGTTGTCATGTAAATCTAGGCGACTCCTTATAACAATGATCCCCTAAAAGCAGTTGCAGATCTAGCCATTGGATTTCTCCAGCCCCAGAGGGCTTTCAATCCATATGGTACCTGTAAGCAGTCATCTTGTGCTCAGATTTGGAAAGGTGACTAAACAACCCCAAATCGAAACAGATACTTACGCTCCAATGTCCACTGCAATTCCAAAGAAACTCACAATCCACAAATCAAACTGTCCACAGCACAGCTTCCTTTTCTCATATCCTACGCACATCACATTTTCAGGAGATCGCTTTCACTTCCATGCATGTGAAAGGCAGATTAACTCATTAACCCTTTGGTGGGTCCTAGGCAAACCTGATGGGACTCAGGACAGAAAACGGGGAGGGGGGCTTCCCTCAGCTTTAAAGCTAGCTTGGAGGCCCCCCAGGTATATGGAGGCTCATGGCAATTGCTCTATTTGCATATTTCAAAACCCAGCCCCCTCTCATCATAATATACAAACATTTTAAAACGCTGACAAATGGGGCCCTTTGTGGTTCTGACTCAAGAGGAAACTTGGCAAAGGAGACTGCAGGTAAGCACCACTGCTCACCAACTCCTCCTGCCAACTAGAGCAGTAGAGAGCAGAAACTGACCTCCGCGGGCAGTGGTGGCTCTGGTTTCTACCTTCCCAACTCTTCTTTCTACCAGCAGCTAACTTACAGGGCAAAGGTTTTGGTGCAACTTCTCATATTTGACTTAGTTCCCCCCCCCCCCCCAATAAGTCTAATACAAAGATAAACTGAATAACTGATAAAATGCAGTGTGACCTCACTGGGGACGGTTTTGAAAAGAGCTGGATGCAAATATGACAAAAAGGAATCCCTTCCCCCAACCCCCCTGCAGTTGCAGCACTATAGAGCAGCATATGGAAGACTGCAGGGTGTGTGCCTGTGCCCGCCGCTTTCATTCTCTGGGTTGTTGAATCCGAGGCAGCCAATGACCTATGGACATCAGTTCTGATCAAGTTGGAAACCCAAAAGAACAGAAGGAAACTATTGGGCCAAAACTATTAAAAATAAAACTAACGTTTGAAAAAGCAGAAAATATAATTAAGATTAAATGGAGACCAGCAGAGAGAGAAACTAAAAACGAACAAGCAAGGTGATATACGGATAATCACTGCTCTGGTCAGACTGTCTTTCAATGCAACCATGAAAGGAGCTTGTTAAATAAATACGGTGTACCCTGGACTCTCCCAAGCCCCTTCATATTCTCCTATACTGGTGGCACAGCACACAAAGTCAGATGAGTCAATGACCCAAACTCTGGAAGAGCATATGTTTGCTTTGGCTCCTGGAGAGACTTAGGAGTTTGTGCAGATGTCTGTGCTGTCTTTCCGTTAAGTGCATAATCTCTCCTCCTCTTTTGGGTTCCCAGAGACCAGGCAGACTGGAGTAGCTCAGCACCCTGAGGGTTGTAAGGGAAATCACTTTAACTCTGGCATAGCCCTCTTGATAAGCTGAACACCCATGGGACTCCCGCATCAACCAAGAGGCACCACAGCCCAGGAGGAAGGATTCTTCTATGCTTTAAAGACTTGCAATCCTAGACAAAATTTGTACTCTCTCTGGTGCAAGGAAGTAGCTGATCCCCAGATTGCACTGAGAAGTTTCCTGTGTCTGTTATCTTCCTCAACAGGGAATATACTTGGGCAATGTTATTGCTTTAGGCACACGTAAAGTTATCTGACGGGCTTATGCAAACGCAAGAACCGCAAGATCCATCTCTTTCTATTCTGGCCTTTCCAAAGCAGACAAAACTGGTTTGGATAAGAAGCTAAATCCTACTAGCAGTCAAGTTTCTACAGGTGACAGCTGGAGTACGTCCTTAGGAGTCTGGACCATGGTATCAGGACAGACTGGATGGATCGCTTGGCTTAACCTATCACCATCTACTATGTTACTATGAGATCAGACACAGAAGTAGCCTAAACGTCTCATGAAAACACAAGTCTGACTTTCGCCAGAATCCCCTGAACCGTCTTACAGTGTAATCAACAGGCTGTCCCGTCCAGTCCAGTCCTTTGGAAATATTTATAATGTAACAAAATCATGAGTCTTCAGCTATCCTGAATGAACCTGCTCTTGGCTGATCTATGAAGCTAAGCAGGGTTGGGCCTGACTAACACTTGGATGGGTGAACACCCTGGAATACCAGGAGCTGTAAACTCACTGTGAAGAACGCAGGCCTGGCAATCTACTTCCGGTCGCAACAGCTCGCCAGCAGTCCGCATTAACTCAATGGCACACACTGCATTTGCAAAACCATCTTATCTAAGACCTATAATGACATCCTTTCAATGAATCTCTCACAAAGGAAGCAGCAGCCTGATAGGATAATACATTTCCAATGCATCAAAACTAACATTTATAAAAATACCGATATTTTCTCTCTGCCAAATCTGCTAAGTCAGGATAAGGAATACTTAAAATGTTTTATCTGCCATTTTCTGTAGCCCAAGAGGCACATGATTAGAAGACTATTACTCATTTTCTAGTATTTTCTATTTTCGTGTTGTTAATTAACTGTAAAATATCAGAATGCCTTCATGTCGATGAGCATGACAGAAGCTGCCTTTCGCCAGCCACCAGCATTGTGCACTGTGCTACTGACCTGCTAATACTGCTTATAGCTCGTCATTGGGCAAATGGATGGGTCTCACCACTAGACAGACTAGGTGTCTACCTAGGGCAGCAGAATTTGGAGGCACTAGCGAAGTGTGATAGCGGTTCTTTAAAATGGCCATCACCACCCACCTTTTCTCCCTGCTACTGATGTACCCTTTACCTCCATCCTCTCGCCGGGCTAAGACGTCTTCAAACAAATGAAATTCATCACAGCAGTGGGCCTTGTAGCACCCATACTTGCTCGAGGCTGGCTATGTCCCATCCTCTACGATGCTTCTGAATGAGGGATGCTGAACTGGGGGAGGGGACAGAGCACATGACTGAAGCTTCGCTTAGGGAGTCAGATCTCTTGGGCCAGCATTGCTCACAATACCCATACCACAAACATTTTACATGATTCTTCCTGGATAGCTGGCTTAATAGTGCTCCAAACACATTTTTTGTATACGGAGTAATGAATCCACATCCTAAAAATAGTACAAGTTCTCTCATTAGGGAGTCAGGTCTCATTCTTGTTTTAAAACAGTTTCATCACACATTCTTTGTCTTTTGGGAATCAGGCAGCTCTGAGTTCTTAGTCAATTATGAAAAGGACTTTGTGGGAATTCACATGTGTCCTTGTGACATGTGTGGGGCCGGGAAGGATACAAAATAGATTAAAGACAGCGCTCTTTCCTTGTCCTGCAACCTCTCCTTCAACAGCGCTGACTTTTAAATACAGACATTATCATAATCAATCTCGTCAGTCTCAAAGGTCCAAAACCACGGGGCAATTAATCTGCTCATAATAGACCCACTTAACTACACCTTCACGTGCATTATCCTCACCCCACCTCTCCCCCCCAGGGCTATAAATCCCAAAGACAGACCGATTCCATCCAAGATCTGAAATTCCTGTTTTTTCACAGCCACATGTCACCGCCCTCTCCAGCGGAGGAATCAGAGTAACCTCCCCCCCACACCTTTTTTTTTTTAAAATATACAGATGATGTGCTCCAAGCTATGATATTCCCCCAAATTAATTTCTGTAGCAGCATCCTCCAAGGGTAACCCAGACAAGCTCTAAAACATCTTATGATTGCTCAATATGTTGCTGCTAGGATAATTGCCAAGGTCAACTCATCGGAACACATTACACCCATTCTATACAACCTGCACTGGCTCCCAATTCATACCCGGATTAAATATAAAATAACGACCACACTCAAGTTAATAAAAGACTTATCATCATCTTACCTCACCAATCTCATAAAGAACTCACAAAAGGACAGAATAAGAAGAGAATGCGGGCAAAATACCCTTATTGTACCGTCCACATACAGAAAATATATCAGGGCAACGACCAACAGAGCCTTTAGCTTCACCGCCACTACGAGATGGAAACTCCCTCCCAGATAAGCTTAGAGCCACCTCAGACCTGAACTCATTCACAAAAAACTACTTAAGACACAACTCCTCATAGAGCATTTCGGCACAGATGCACCAATGTAAGACCTCTCCCCCACATAACAGACTCCAGCACAAACCAGAACACTGATCTGGCCTCCCTTTTCTCCTCCTCCTCCCCACCTCTCTCATGCTAAAGCACCTAACTAAGGATCTAATACTATTAGAAGCACCACTGTATTGTGGAAAACATTGCTCCTGAAAATAAATTCACCTGTACGTTCTGTACATATGTAAATAAGTTCCATTCTCGCATGGCACTGTTTAAATGCTAATGTTCCAAATATCTTATTTTATGTTGAAACCAGTTGGCAAGATATTACTATGAAAGGTTCCTTGGTTGTTATATGTAAACCACTTTTATTCTGCTGAAAGGTGGTATGTTGTTGTTGTTAAGTGCCGTCGAGTCAGAGTCGACTCAAGGCGACCCTCTGGATAGCTATCCTAAATTGTGTTCGGTCTTGAGTCAAGCTTAGGTACAGACTGGTTTGTTCTTCGGGCAGTCCATGGTATACACAGTATTCGCCGCCAGCACCATAATTCAAAGGCATCAATTTTCTTCCTGTCTATCTTTTTCACTGTCCAGCTTTCACATCCATATGATGTTATTGAAAATACCATGGCCTGAACAAGTCGAATCTTTGTATGGAGAGAGACATCTCTGCTCTTGAGAATCTTATCTAGGTCTTTCATAGCCATTCTGCCAAGAGCAATGTGTCGTCTGATTTCTTGACTGCTTGTTGCTTCTTTATTGATAGTTGATCCAAGTAGGTTAAAGTTGTTCACGATTTCAATTTCTTCTCCTTCAACGATGAACCTGTTGATTATGCCAGTTGTCATGATCTTTGTCTTCTTTACATTAAGGTGCAGGCCCATTTTGAGACTATGTTCTTTGATTGTGAGAAGCAAATGTTTCAGATCATCTTCACTTTCAGCCAGTAATGTGGTATCAGCATAGCAAAGGTTGTTGATGAGTCTTCCACCAATCTTCACACCTCTGTTGTCTTCATACAATCCTGCTTCTCTGATGATTTGTTCTTCATATAAATTAAACAGGTGGGGGGAAAGTATACAGCCCTGTCTTACACCTTTGCTTATTTTAAACCATTCTGTTTCTCCTTGTTCCGTTCAAACTGTTGCTTCTTGATCAATGTACAGAATGTGCAAGAGTACGATCAGGTGTTCTGGTATACCCATGCTTCTTAATGTGGCCCAGAGTTTCTCATGGTTTACACAGTCAAAAGCCTTGCTATAGTCGATATAGCACAAATAGATATCCTTTTGGTTTTCTTTAGTCTTTTCAAGGATCCATCTCACATCCGCAATGATGTCTCTCGTTCCTCGCCCTTTCCTGAACCCTGCTTGCACTTCAGGTAGAGCACAGTTACTTACCTGTAACAGGTGATCTCTGGGAACAGCAGGAATAAGTCTTCACATATGGGTATCGTCGGTACCGACGGAGCCTGCGCGGGAACGCTCCCCAGCGTCCAGTAAGAAAGCTTTTGGGAGCATCCCACAGCGCCTGCGCACTGCCTTCCCGCCTTTCCCAACCGCCTCTCTCCAGTTCGAGTTTTAAAGCTGAGACAAAGAGAGAGAGAGGAAAGGAAAGATAGATAGAGAGATACAACTCCTAGGGGAGGTGGGTGGGTTGTGAAGAATTATTCCTGCTGTTCCCAGAGATCACCTGTTACAGGTAAGTAACTGTGCTATCTCCAGGAACAAGCAGGAATGAGTCTTCACATATGGGGACTCCCTAGCTGCAGATGCCAGGGAGAGACCCCATGGTTGTGTGCCCTTGCAGAGGGCTGCACTTCCCCCCATGGATCTCTGGCATCCGACCAGGGTAGGTGGGTAGGAGTTGATTAGGAATGGAACAGGTGTTTGAGGACAGCCTGACCAAACGAGGCATCCCGGCGGGAGTCCTTGTCCAAACAGTAATGGGCTGTGAAGGTATGAACTGAGGCCCAGGTGGCCGCTCGACAGATTTGGTCGATGGACACAGAGTTTAGATGAGCCATTGAGGCTGCCATGGCTCTCACATTGTGAGCTGTGACATGGCCCTTCAGAGAAATGTTCCTACTCTGGTAGGCGAAAGAAATACACTGAGCAATCCAGTTGGACAGTGTTCTCTTAGAGACTGGAAGTCCTAAATGAGAAGGATCAAAAGCAACAAAGAGTTGAGAAGACTTTCTATGTTGCTGTGTTCTTTGTAAGTAGAAAGCGAGAGCTCTCTTACAATCCAAGGTATGAAGATTCCTCTCTGCATTTGATGCATGAGGTCCTGGAAAAAAGACAGGTAAATATACCTCCTGGTTCAGATGAAAAGGCGAGACCACTTTAGGCATAAAGTGTGGATTGGTCCTGAGGACTACCTTATCATGATGGAACCTTGTATAAGGTGGATTAGCCACCAAAGCTTGCAATTCACTGATGCGGCGTGCTGAGGTGACTGCAATGAGAAAAACAACTTTCCAAGAAAGAAATTTTAAGGAGCTGGTGGCTAAAGGTTCAAAGAGTGGCTTCATAAGCTGGCCAAGAACCAGGTTTAAGTCCCATGCCACTGGAGGTGGTCTAATGGGAGGTTTAGTTAAAAGAAGGCCTCTCATGAATCTTGCTATAAGAGGGTGAGAGGAAATACGTTGTCCATTGAGAGGCTTGAGGGACGCTGCAATAGCACTCAAATGGACTCTTACTGAATTCGTTTTCAGGCCTGCATGGGATAGATGCAGGAGATACTCTAATAGAGAATTCAGAGGTATTGCAATAGGGTTTAGACCCTTCTCTGAACACCAAATGGTAAATCGTTTCCATTTGAAAGCATAGGAATGCCTAGTAGAAGGCTTTCTAGAGGCATGAATAACATCTCTGACCTGCTGAGAGAGATGAAAATCTTGAAGGTCTAGGCCCTCAGCAACCAAGCCCTGAGATAGAGCGACTGGGGGTTTGGGTGCCATAATGTTCCCCCTTCCTGGGACAGGAGGTCTGGTGCAGAGCCCAAGTCCAGGGAAGGAGCTTGACAGAGATGTAGAAGTAGAGGGTACCACACTTGACGTGGCCAATGTGGAGCTATGAGGATCATGGTCCCTCGATCTCTCTGAAGCTTGAATAGTGTTTTGGGAATTAGGGGAATTGGTGGAAAGGCATAAAGGAAGTCTTGACCCCAGTGAAGGAGGAAGGCATCCTTGGCCTGAACTCCCTGAGACGGAATTCTGGAACAGAACCGGGGAAGTTTGGCATTCCATGGACTTGCAAAGAGGTCTATGTCCGGGGTTCCCCAAATTCGAAAAATCCTGGCTACCTGGTCCATGTGGAGGGACCACTCGTGTGGGAACAGAACTCGACTGAGTCTGTCCGCCCAAGAGTTTTGAATGCCTGGAAGATATACTGCCAGAAGATGGATGTGATGCTCTCTGGCGAAGGCCCACAGTCGCAAAGCTTCCTTGCAAAGTGACAGAGAGCCAGTCCCGCCCTGCTTGTTTACATAGAACATGGCTACTTGGTTGTCCGTATGGATGAGGACTGTCCTGTAGCTGAGCAGGGAATGGAATACTCTGAGAGCTAAGAATATTGCTCTGAGTTCCAAGAGATTGATATGCAGAGAAGTCTCCTGTGGAGACCAGATGCCCTGGGTGGAGAGATCCTGCAGATGAGCTCCCCAACCCATTGGAGAAGCATCTGTTGTCATAGTTGCTTGGGGTAGCGACTGCTGAAAAGGGGACCCCAGCAACAGATTTGTAGGGGACTTCCATCACTGGAGAGACCAAAATAGGCGACTGGAGTTTGCTATTTTGTCTGACAGGCAACCTGATGCCTGAGTCCATTGGGTGGACAAAGTCCATTGAGCTGCCCTCATGTGAAGGCAAGCATATGGAACCACATGCACGGTGGATGCCATGTGGCCTAATAGTTGTAACATCTCTCGAGCAGTTAAATGGGACTTTAACTGTGTCTGGGAGGCTAACTACACCAAGCGTAGGCTACGGGCCTGAGGAAGATAGGCCCTTGCAGTTGTGGTATCCAGCAAGGCCCCTATAAACTCCAGGGACTGAGTAAGGGTGAGATGGGATTTTGGGATGTTTATTACCAGTCCCAAATACTGAAGGATACGCATTGTGCAGGTTAGAGAGGTCTGGGCCTCCGACTGGGATGGGGCTCGAATGAGCCAGTCATCCAGATATGGGAAAACGAATATTCCTAGAGTGCGCAGAAATGCAGCTACTACTGCCATGCATTTTGTGAGCACCCTTGGTGCAGAGGCCAGACCAAAAGGAAGCACCCTGTATTGGTAGTGCTTTCCTTGAAAGAGGAACCGAAGGAACCTTCTGTGTGTTGGATAGATGAGGACATGGGTGTACGCATCCTTGAGATCTAGAGAACAAAGCCAATCCTGACTCTGAAGGTATGGCAGCAGAGTACCGAGAGAAATCATCTTGAATTTCTCTTTGAATAGAAACTTGTTCAATTCTCTGAGATCTAAAATGGGTCTGTAGCCCCCTGTTTTCTTTGGAATAAGAAAATAAGGGGAGTAGAACCCTGAGCCCTGTTGAAGAAGGGGTACTTCTTCTATTGCCCCTTGGGCAAGAAGGGTAGAAATCTCCTGACCCAGAAGGTTGAGGAGAGATGTTGGAGAATTGAACTGTTTCACCATTGTGTGGGAAGGAAGGTTTAGGAAATGAAGCTTGTACCCTTCCTTTATAATGGAGAGGGTCCATTGCTCTGCTGTGATTTGCTCCCATCTGGGAGCAAAGTAAGCTAACCTTCCTGGAATGGTGAGGGGCTCTGGTTCTTCCAGAGCCAGAAAGGCTAAGTTCTCTAGTTGCAAGTCAAAGGCCTTGAGGAGGCTGAGGCTGCTGAGCCGTGGGAGGCCTGGCAGCCTTTGACTTGGCCTGTTCAGGTGGTTGCTGATGCTTTGCAGCAAAACGACCTGCAGAAGATGCCTGCTGACCATAAGCAGGATAGTATCTTCCCTTTTTAGAAAAAGGTGTCTTCTTGAACAATCTTTTCTTAGCAGGAGCAAAGGTAGACTTTGAAAGTCGATCCAAAGCAGAGTTCTCAGCATCCATCTGAGTGGCCTTAGCTTTCCAATCTCTGCCAAAAAGGTTTTCACCTGTACAAGGAAGATTTCCCAATTCATCTTGGACCCAGCGTTCCAAATCAGATGCTTGTAACCAAGCAATTCTGCGTGCACCTATGGCAATAGCCGAGGCTCTACCTACACACTCAAAAGAGTCAAAGGCTGCACGGTTGGAAAATTTGGAAACATCTTGGGCATGTTTAAGCCAAGTGAGAAATTCCTGCCTTTTATCTTCTGAAATAAAAGGGGCCAAAGTCTGCAGATGAACTGTGACTTCTTTTAGAAACATCCCAATATAGAGACTATAGGAGTTGATTCTGGCAGCAAGCATATTTGCTTGGAAAATCCTTCTGCCAAAAGCATCAAGGGTTCTGCATTCACGTCCTGGAGGATTAGATGAGTGTCTCTTTGCACTCTTTATTTTCCTCATGGCCGACTCTACCACAATAGAGTGGTGAGGAAGCTGAGACTTATGAAAGCCAGGTCAAGGAGGGACACGGTACATGGTGTCTAACCTACGAGAATGAGGAGAGGTAGTAAGAGGAGTCTCCCACATGCTCAACATGAGATCATAGAGAATCTCATGAATAGGTAAGGTGGCTGCCTCTTTAGGAGCCTTAGGGTATTGCAAAATATCTAATTGCTTGGCTCTAGGCTCTGACTCAGGGGCCACTGTAATGGAGAGGCCCCTAGCCACTTCCCTAATGAAGTCTTGAAAAGACAAGTCTTCTGGAGGAGACATTCTTCGTTTTGGAGAATCTGGCTCCTGAGGAAGAAGTACCGGTGCCTCGACAGAAGCCTCCGACTCATCAGAGTCTTCGGAGGAATCGAAGTATCGCCTGTCTGGATGCTCCTGTAAAGCCCAATATGCGTACCGAGTGGGATCGACATCGAGAGTAAGCGGTACTGGTTCGGTACCGATGGGCATCATAGGACAGGGTACCATTGCATCGACATCGGCGTCGTTGTCGACTGCAATCGGTACCGGCACCGGAAACGATGCCGGTGCCGGAGTCGGTACCGGCAACGGGGATTGTTGCGGTACCGAAGGCGTCGAAGCCTGCATAAATGCCATTAGGGTGCGCTGCATGGACAGAATCTTCTGATCCATCGACGCCACCAGAGTCTGGATGTCGGTACCGGTGGAGGCCACCGGTACCCCAGAACACGGCAACAGGTGATCGGTCGAGGCCGAGCCATCGATGTCAACCTGTGACCCCATAGATAATGTTTTGGAAGCAGGAACTTCCTGCCGGGGTAATTTTGCCGGTGCGGATTCCTCGAGGACAAGCCCGGAGGCATCTCGATGCTTAGAGGGAGATTTGCCCTTCGAGGACCGGCTAGATTTATGTTTGGTTACCTGAGTTCCATGGGAGGAAGAAGAAGCCCTGGAAGACGTTGATGCTACCGAGGTTGCATCAGAGGGAAACAGGGTACTGAGCTTGGCTGCTCGGTTCTGCCGACCTCTTTTAGACATCATGGTACAGGACACACAATCCGTGATGGAATGGTCAGGAACCAAACATTTTAGACACCAATCATGGGTGTCAGTGACAGAAATAGTACCGACACACTTTGTGCACTTTTTAAACCCGGAAGCGGGTTTCTCCATGAGGAGAAAATTGTTCAGGCCTAAGGCCCAAACCGCAAATGCACAGTTGAAGAAAGAAAAGTTTTTGGGGTTTTTTTTGTAAGAAAGAAAAGAAAAGAAAAGACCGGCGGTACCGGTCTGACGTCGAAGAAGGCAGACGCGACACAGAAAAATAAAGAAGAAAATAAAGAATTCTTCTGCGGTGACAAGAACACGACCTGCTGGCTCCATGGAAAAGAAGAACTGGAGAGAGGCGGTTGGGAAAGGCAGGAAGGCAGCGCGCAGGCTCTGTGGGATGCTCCCAAAAGCTTTCTTACTGGACGCTGGGGAGCATTCCCGCGCAGGCTCCGTCGGTACCGACGATACCCATATGTGAAGACTCATTCCTGCTTGTTCCTGGAGATTTCTTGTTCCAGGTATGGTTGTAGTCTCTTTTGAATAATCTTCAGTAGAATCTTGCTGGCATGTGGGATTGTGCGATAATTTCCACAGTCAGTTGGATCACCTTTCTTCAGTATTGGTATAAACACAGATCTTTTCCAGTCAGTTGGCCATGATGTTGTCTTCCATATTTCTTGGCAGAGCCTTGTAAGTACGCTAACAGCTGCATCAGATTGCTGTAATACTTCTATGGGAATGCTATCAATGCCTGATGCTTTGTTCTTTGATAAGGCTTTCAATGCTGCTTCAACTTCTTCTTTCATCACCAATGATTCCCGATCATAAGGTACAGGTTGAAACGGCTGTTGGTCCACTTGATCTTTATCATATAAAAACTCTGTATATTCCTTCCACCTTTTCTTGATCTTCTCAGCATCATTCAACATAGAACCTTGAGCATCTTGTAACATTCCAATTCGAGGCTGGAACTTTTTCTTTAACTCTCGTAGCCTTAGGAAAGCCGATCTTGTTCTTCCTCTAATAGTTTCTGCTTCTATTTCCTTGCATGTGTCGTTGTAGTACTTTTCCTTGTCCTGTCTTGCTGCATGTTGGAAATCTCTGTTGAGTTCTGTTATTGTCTTTTTTTCCTCTGGCTTTAGCTTCTCTGCGTTTCTGGGCAATTTTCAGAGTTTCTTCAGTCATCCATTTTGGCCGTTTTTCTTTTTCACCTTTTGTAGAGACTTCTCGCTTTCTTCCAACACAACCTTCTTGATGTCATTCCATAACTCTTCCGGAGCTCTGTCATTTGTATCTAAAGCAGCAAATCGATTTTGCAGGCAGTCTTTAAATTCCAGTGGTATATTCTCAAGGTCATATTTTGCTGCATTCATGAGTGGTTTGCTCTTTTTCAACTTTAGCTTGAGTTTGCATACTAGTAATTGATGATCTGTACCACAGTCAGCTCCAGGTTTTGTCTTTGTTGATGTTATAGAACATTTTCATCGTTGACTTCCACAGATGTAGTCAATTTGATTTTTATACAATCCATTGGGTGAAGTCCATGTGTACAGTCGCCGCTTGTGTTGATGGAAGAAAGTGTTTGAGATGAATAGGCCATTGGTCTTGCAGAATTCTATCAGTCTTTCTCCACTTCATTTCTGTTGCCAAGTCCATATTTTCCAACTACTTTGCCTTCTTCTTTGTTGCCAACTTTTGCGTTCCAGTCACCCATGACTATCAGGATATCCTGTTTGCATGTTCTGTCAATTTCAGCTTGTACTTGTTCATAGAACTCTTCAATTTAATTCTCTTCTGCAGCGGTTGTTGGGGCATATACTTGAATTATAGTTGTGTTGATAGGCATTCCTCGTAGACGAATAGAGATTAAGCGTTCGCTGACTGCATTGTATTTCATTCTTGCAAGTTTCTTCTTTATTATAAATGCAACACCATTTCTTCTTTGTCTTTCATTTCCAGCATAGTAGAGCATGTGATCATCTGATGCAAAGTGCCCGATGCCAGTCCATTTCAGTTCGCTGACACCCAACAAATCAAGTTGTACACGTTCCATTTCATTCTTGACCACCTCCAACTTCCCTTGGTTCATGCTTCATACGTTCCATGTTCCAATGTGTAAGACATCTTTACAGCTTCTGACTCTCATTTCATGCACAGCTACATCAGCAGTCAGACATCCCGAGGGCTTTGATCCAAACACATCATAAATGCTGGCTTTACTCTGAAAAGTCTTCAGCTCTTCCCCAGTAGCTAGTTGAGTGCCTTCTGACCTGGGGGTCTCATCTTCCAGCACTATAGCACAATTTGTTTTGTTCTAACTATCCATTGGGTTTTCATGGCAAGATACAGAATTAGATTGCTGGGCCTTTCTTCCGCGCAGTTTAAGTTTGGTGTTGTTGCCGTTGTCACAGAAATGTGATCCTCCGCCGTCAACACTATCCCATTCTGCTGCTGCCCAGATGGGTGGTTTGTCTTGGTCTGGCTCAGCTGAGAACTATCCATCTTGGGAGACCCTGCCAGTAGTTAAACTACTGATAGTTTAGCTCTCAGCATCACTGATGCACACAAGCCCTCACAGCACGACAAGCTGCAAACCAAGTGAGGGGAAAGGTGGTATATAAATACAATATATAAATAAATAAAATAAATAAATGTACTGTATGGTACTAAATCTACACTTCCAAGGACAGGAGTAATGGGGCCAGATGGGAGGTTTTGGATAGAGTAATGTTTCTCAAAACAGTCACATTTTCAGGGTAACCACAATGAATATGGATGACAGAGATTTGCATACAATCGAATCGGTGCATTCAAATCTCTCTGATGCCAAATTCGTTATGGTTATCCTGATAAACCTGACTAGTTACGTGTGTCCCAATGTCTAGGTTAAGAAAGCATAGTTACTCACCTGTAACAGGTGATCTCCGGGAACAGCAGGAATTTAGTCTTCATATATGGGTATCGTAGGTACTGAAGGAGCCTGCGTGGGAACGCTCCCCAGCGTCCAATTAGAAAGCTTTTGGGAGCATCCCACAGCGCCTGCGTGCTGCCTTCCCGCCTTTCCCAACTGCCTCTCTCCAGTTGAGTTTTAAAGCTGAGACAAAAAGAGAGAGAGAGGGAAAGAGAAAGAGATAGAGAGATACAACTCCTAGGGGAGGTGGGTAGGTTGTGAAGACTAAATTCCTGCTGTTCCCGGAGATCACCTGTTACAGGTGAGTAACTATGTCCAGGAACAAGCAGGAATGTAGTCTTCACATATGGGGACTCCCTAGCTACAGATGCCAGGGAGAGACCCCAGAAGTTGTGTGCCCTTGTGAAAGGGCTCCACTTCCCCCCATGGATCTCTGGCATCCTACTGGGAATGGTGGGTAGGAGTTGATTAAATATGGAACAGGTGTCGTAGAACAGCCTGACCAAACAAGGCATCCCGGCAGGAGTCCTTGTCCAAGCAGTAATGAGCTGTGAAGGTATGAACCGAAGCTCAAGTAGTTGCTCGACAGATGTCGTCAATAGACACAGAGTGTAGATGAGCCATTGAGGCTGCCATGGCTCTCACATTGTGAGCTGTGACATGGCCTTCCAGAGAAAGGTTTTTACTGTGATAGGTAAAAGAAATGCAATGTGCAATCCAATTGGACAGTGTTCTCTTGGAGACTGGAAGTCCCAAATGAGAAGGATCAAAAGCAACAAAGAGTTGAGAGGACTTTCTATGTTGCTGTGTTCTTTGTAAGTAAAAAGCAAGTGCTCTTTTACAGTCCAAAGTATGAAGATTCCTTTCTGCATTTGAAGCATGAGGCCTTGGAAAAAACACAGGTAGGTAAACTGCTTGGTTTAAATGAAAAGGTGAGAACACCTTTGGCATAAAGTGTGGATGAGTCCTAAGGACTACCTTATCATGATGGAACCTCGTATAAGGAGGATCAGCCATTAATGCTTGCAATTCACTGATGCGACGTGCTGATGTGATTGCAATGAGAAAGATAACCTTCCAGGAAAGGAACTTCAAGGAGGTAGTAGCTAGAGGCTCAAAAGGTGGCTTCATGAGCTGTCCAAAAACCAGATTTAGGTCCCATGCTACCGGTGGTGGCCTAATGGGAGGCTTAGTTAGAAGGAGGCCCCTCATAAATTTTATTTATTTTATTTTATTTACAGTCTCTTTTATACCGCACTATTCGGCATCAGCGCGGTTTACATGGAACAAAAATACTCAGTACAGTTAACATGTATGAGTTTACAGATAACAGGGCAAAAAACTTGGATAACAAGGAGCAACTATTTACAAAGCAAACTACGTAAAGTCATATGAGTCAAATCTCACTATGAGAGGATGAGAGGAAATAGGTTGTCCATTTAAAGGCTTGAAAGAAGCTAAAATAGCACTTAAATGGTCTCATACTGAGTTAGTCTTAAGCCCTGCATTTGATAAATGAAGGAGATACTCCAATAATTATTCCAGAGGTATCGCCAGGGGGTCAAGACCCTTCTGCGAACAACATATGGAAAACCTTTTCCACTTGAAAGCATAAGAGCGTCTTGTGGAAGGCTTTCCAGAAGCATAAAGGATATCCTTCACTTGTTGAGACAGGTTAAGACAATGAAGGTCTAGGCCCTCAGCAACCAGGCCCTGAGATGCAGAGAGTGGGGATTGGGATGCCACAACATCCTGTCCTCCTGAGACAGGAGATCTGGAGCAGATCCTAACTCCAGAGATGGAGCTTGAGAGAGATGTAGGAGCAAAGGGTACCACACCTGCCGAGGCCAATGTGGAGCTATGAGAATCATATGGCCTCTGTCTCTCTGAAGCTTGAATAGGGTTTTGGGAATTAGGGGAATGGGTGGAAAGGCATATAGAAAGTCCTGACCCCAATGGAGGAGGAAAGCATCCCTGGCCTGAGAACCCTGAGCCGGAATTCTGGAACAGAATCAGGGAAGTTTGGCATTGAATGGAGTTGCAAAAAGGTCTATGTCCGGAGTTCCCCAAATTTGAAAAATTTTTGCTACCTGGTCTGCACGAAGAGACCATTCATGCAGAAGCAGAACTCGACTGAGTCTGTCTGCCCAGGAGTTTTGAATGCCTGGCAGATACACCACAAGGAGATTAATCTGATGCTCTCTGGCAAGGGCCCATAGTCTCAAAGCTTCGTTGCAAAGCAACAGAGAACCCGTTCCTCCCTGCTTGTTCAGATAGAACATAGCTACTTGATTGTCCGTCTGAATTAGGACTGTCTTGTAGCTCAGCTGGGTGTGGAACATTCGAAGAGCAAGGAAGATCGCTCTGAGCTTCAAGAGATTGATGTGTAGATGGGTCTCCTGTGGAGTCCAGGTGCCTTGGGTAGAGAGATCTTGCAGGTGAGCTCCCCAACCCACCTGTGAGGCGTCTGTTGTTAGAGTGACCTGGGGTGGGGGTTGTTGGAAAGGGGACCCCACCAACAGGTTTTGGGTTGATTGCCACCATTGTAGGGACAAAATAAGGCGACTTGAGTTTGCTATTTTGTCTGATAGGCAGCCTGATGCTTGGGTCCACTGAGTGGATAGAGTCCATTGGGCTGCTCTCATATGGAGGCGAGCATAGGGAACCACATGCACGGTAGATGCCATGTGGCCTAGCAATTGTAAGATTTCCCGAGCAGTGAGATGAGTCTTTAACACCGCTTGGGAAGCTAACTGCACAATGCGAAGGCAGCGGGGCTGTGGAAGATAGGCCCTTGCTTTCCTGGTATCCAGCAGAGCTCCTATAAACTCTAGAGATTGAGTGGGAGTTAGGTTGGATTTTGGGATGTTTATGACCAGGCCCAAATACTGAAGTATACGCATTGTGCAAGATAGGGAAATTCTGGCCTCTGACTCTGATGGGGCTCGAATGAGCCAGTCGTCTAAGTAGGGGAAGACGAATATTCCTAGAGTGCGAAGAAATGCTGCCACTACAGCCATGCATTTCGTAAACACCCTTGGTGCTGAGGCCAGACCAAAAGGAAGAACCCTGTACTGGTAATGCTTCCCCTGAAATAGAAACCGAAGGAATTTTCGGTAAGTTGGATGGATGAGAACATGGGTGTACGCATCCTTGAGATTTAGAGAACAAAGCCAATTCTGACTCTGAAGGTATGGCAGAAGAGTTACTAGAGAAATCATCTTGAACTTCTCCTTGAACAGGAATTTGCTCAATTCTCTGAGGTCTAAAATGGGTCTGTGTCCCCCTGTTTTCTTTGGAATAAGGAAATAGGGGGAGTAAAACCCTGTACCCTGTTGGGAAATGGATACGTCTTCTATTGCCCCATGGGCAAGAAGTAAATTGACCTCTTGACCCAACTGATTCTCGAGTGAAGTCTGAGAATTGAACTGTCTTACAACTGTAGGAGGGGGCATGTTGAGGAAGTGAAGCTTGTACCCCTCCTTTACAATGGAGAGAGTCCATTCTTCTGCTGTTATCTGCTCCCATTTGGGGGCAAAATGACACAACCTTCCTGGAATGGTGGAGGGCTCTGGCCCGTTGAGAAGCCAGGAAGACCAAGTTCTCTAGATGGGAGTCAAAGCCCCTGTGGAGGCTGAGTCTGTTGGGCCGGTTGAGGCTTAGCAGACTTTGTTTTTCTTTGTTTTGGTGGCTGCTGTCCCTTCTGGGCAGACTAACCTGTAGAATGTCCCTGCTGGGTATAGGAGGGGTAAAACCTCTTCTTTTTAGAGAAGAATGGTTTCTTGTAGGATTTTCTCCTTGCAGGATCAGCTGCAGCCTTGGATAGTCTATCCAAAGTGGTATTATCAGCATCCAGCTCATTAGATTTCTCTTGCCAATTTTTGCCAAAGAGATTTTTGCCTGTGCAAGGGATATTCCCCAGTTTGTCCTGTACCCAGAGTTCTAAGTCAGATGCCTGGAGCCAGGCAATCCTACGAGTACCTATGGCAATGGCAGAGGTTCTGCTTGTGCACTCAAAGCAGTCAAAAGCTGCACGATTAACTAACTTGGAAACATCTTGGGCATGTTTGAGAAGTGTAAGATAATCTTGTCTCTTATCATCAGGAAGGAGAGGGCTCATAAGCTCTAGATCTCCTGTAACCTCCTTAAGGAACATTCCCATATATAAAATGTAGGAACTAATCCTGGCAGAAAGCATAGAGGCCTGGAAGGTTCGACGCCCAAAGGCATCAAGAGTCCTACATTCACGTCCTGGTGGATTAGATGCATGTCTTTTTGCACTCTTAATCCTTCTCATAACTGATTCCACTAGCATAGAGTGGTGTGGTAACTGGGTTTTTTGAAATCCAGGACAAGGAGGTACTAGATACATGTTATCAAGCCTACGAGAATGAGGAGAGGTGGTAAAAGGTGTTTCCCACATTCTTAGCATGAGATCATGCAAGATCTCATGAATAGGCAAAGTAGCTGCCTCTTTGGGAGCTTTAGGATATTGTAAAATCTCCAATTCCTTTGCTCTGGGCTCTGTTTCAGGAGCCACTGTGATGGAAAGACCTCTAGCCACCTCCCGAATGAAATCCTGGAGGAGACATCCTACGTTTAGGAGAGGAAGGCTCCTCAGAGAGAAGTACTCCGGTACCGACAGAGCTGTCAGAATCCTCAGACTCCTCGGAGAATTCAAAGTATCTCCTATCCGGGTGCTCTTGCAAAGCACGATACCGGTACCGATTGAAGTCGGTACCAGAGGGGTCCGGTACCGGCCTGTCGATACCAGAGGAAACAGCAAGACTGTGTCAGTAACACAGTCGCTGATGTTGATGCTGTCGGTAACGATATCGGTGCTGGAACTGGTGTCGATACCGGTTGAACCATCTGAAGCGGTCCCAAAGGCACCGAAGCCGCAAGGAGAGCTGCCAGACTGCGTTCAATAGCCAAGAACCTCTGGTCTATTGATGCTGCCGATGCCTGGGTATCGGTACCGGATGAAGCGGCCGGTACCCCAGAGCATGGCACCAGTAGTTCTGCCAAGGTTGAGGCCTCGAGAACATCCTGGAGCCCCGATAGTGCTTTGGAAGCTGGGGAAATTTTGCCGGTACAAGTCCCTCAAGGGCAATGCCAGAGGCATCTCGATGCTTGGAAGGAGATCTACCCTTTGAGAACCAGCCAGATTTATGTTTGGTTACCTGAGATCCATGGGAGAAAGACGTCGATGCCACGAATGCTGCATCGGAGGGAAAAAGGGTGCTAAGCTTAGCAGCTTGGTTCTGCCGACCCCTCTTCGACATCATCCCACAGGCAACACACTGCAAGATGGAGTTGTCAGGACCTAAACATTTAAGGCACCACTCATGAGTGTCGGTGACGGAGATTGTATCGCCACACTTGGAACACTTTTTAAAACCAGAGGCGGGTTTTTCCATTCTGAAGGAAAAGTTGGGCCTAGTGCCCAAAATGGCGTGTGGCGCCCGACAGAAAAAAGACTGGAAAATCCAGAAAAAAAGATTACAAATTATTTTTTTTTTTGAAAAAAGAAAGAAAGAACCGGCGGTACCGGTATAGCGTTGAGGAAGGCAGACACTACCACAAAAAAGAATGAAAAAGATGGGATAATTTCGGCGGTGACAGGAAAACGACCTGCTGGCTCCACGGAAAATGAAGAACTGGAGAGAGACAGAGGGGAAAGGTGGGAAGGCAGCATGCAGGCACTGTGGGATGCTCCCAAAAGCTTTCTAATTGGACGCTGGGGAGCGTTCCCACGCAGGCTCCGTCGGTACCGACGATACCCATATGTGAAGACTACATTCCTACTTGTTCCTAGAGATTCCCTGTGATAGAGGCAGTCAGATGTCAAAAAGGTATAAAATTTATTTATTTATTTACATCTCTTATATACCGCACTATTTGCGATCAGCGCGGTTTACATAGAACAAACAATATCCGACAATAAACAAGAGTCACAAGAAGCAATTCTTTTTGAGAGGAACAAACGTTCTAGAACAAGGGACTCCAAGGGTTAGGCTCAGTAGTACAATCTGAAAATGTTTTTTTGGAGGAAAGCTAGAAAAGGCATGAAATAGTCAACCAGGGAAACAGTAGACACAAAAATGGCAACATAATTTAAGAAAGCCTGGGACAAGCACAGAGGGTCTCTAGAAGCAAAAAAATGAAGGGAAAGCCAGAGAACAACCTGGGTCTGGCACAGAACCAGAAGTGAAGAGCAAATCAGATGGGCCTTGTGGTCTCTCTCTATCATTCGAGTCTATATAAAGGCCGGAAATGGTCGAAAGTCTGTCTCAAGGGACTGGATCAATTAAGACCCTTAAACAGCATCAATGAAACTAAACCATGTAACCACTAAACACACGCAAGTGGCAGGAATCATCTGCTGGAAAAAATGAGAAAATACCACTCCATGGTCAAGCAAACTCTACCATGTATCTAATTGATGACTATAATTTTTTAAATAATTCCCTGTCCACATCTGTCTACCCTGTTTACCCCAAAAGGCTGCTGTAAGAGAGATGGGCTCCCTTTACACAGTTGTTACAAGATTTGTATTGGTTTGTGTTGATTACAATGGGAATACTACTACAGAAATAGTTTTACAGAATCTAAATGTTGCATTTGGTTTTTATTGGTGAATTTCCATTAGAGTTTTCTTTATGATCTCTGTGACACTCCCTCAATTCTCCTTTTCCCTGATAAGTAAACACAATGGTTCTTTTAACACTCCCCAATACATCTAGCCACATCATTCTCTTTCCCTGACCCATATAAAAGAGCAAACCTGAAAAATCGATCCAGAAGAGCATCTATTCACCTATATACAGCATATGTGGATTGTATTCATACTACTTTTTTTTTTAATTGGGCCATTCGTAACAAGAACAACTCCTCAGTGCCCAAACTGGTCCATTTACTCTTTTGTGAAACACACCTAAAGCTTCAAAAACAAAGAAATGGCACTGTAAATCACTTAATTAAGTCACTTATCTCAAATAGCCATAGCCAGAAGAGATCATCTGATGGCTGAGCCACAATTAAACTAGTCTAATGATATTCAAAAAAGTTGTCATCAACACAGTACCACATTACATACCAAAAAAGGTTGTGTGTCAGGATGCACACAGTGGTAAAAATCCCACAATTGAGCTCAGTCTCTCCAAGCGTGGCTTCAAGAACTTCCAATAGTACGACGCCTCTCCATTACAATGAAACTTTCCAACTTTGCTGTAACACATAACATGGAATTCTTCACTCAAAACAGTGTCCTACATCACAGGACTTTATCACTGATGTGATTTACAGTGCCATTTTTTGAAGCTTTAGGTGTGTTTCATAAAAGACCGGTTTGGAAACTGAGGAATTGCTCTCGTTACAAACGGTTTGATAAAAAAAAATAAAAGTAGTATAAATAAGATCCACATATGCTGTGCAACTATTTGACAATATGCTCTTCTGGATCGATTTTTGGCGTTTGTACTTTTGTGTCAATCTGGGGTTCCTTTGGGATTTGTTTGTACCATATAAAACAAGAGCACTAATATGTAGGTGAAGTCACCACCTGACTCGTTAACCTCAATAGGTTGATGCAAGCCTAGTTTTGCACCCCCACCCCAACCCTACTCCCTTGGGATCTAGAGGTTGGTGGTTCTCATTTCTCTAGAAAATACCATAGCTGCAAAGGAGCAAACCAGATGCAGATTAGAGAATGATCCTCAAAAGTCAGGGAGGCAGAGCGCAGCTCAGCAAATGAGGTAGAGTCTCACCCAGCAAAGGCATAAGCTTAAAGGTTACCACCACAGTCCAACAAACAGGCAAAAAGCATGAAGGCAATCACGGGAGATTGGGGAGGGGGGGGGGGGGGTTCTACAGTGGAATGAATTTCAGCCCATTGAAGACAGGCCCAACAAGACCGCTACTTCTCCATTAAGGTGTTATTGCCTTTGCTGGTGTTCTGAACTTTCATAAAATTAACATTCTAATTATATTAAATTTACTTTGGCAATCTACTGTTCACTTTTTACCACACTCTTTCCCTGTCCTCTCTTCCCTTTGAGTTGGAGGAGAGGGATGAGTGTGACATTCTCTCTCTATGCTCACTTCACTTCGCTATTCATCTTTTCTGCAGTGCTCAGGGGCTTTTTGATTTTGCTATGTGGCAGAAAGCACAACAGAAAAGCACATTATAAAGTTTAAGTGCAAAGCAGCTACAAATTTGGTAGAACAGATTCTTGAAAAACTGCTGCTAAAGCTGATTAAGGGGTGATTAAAAAAAATATATATAAAATCGGCAGCTTGGAGCACAACTATTTTCGTACTCCTGCTGATAATGCATTTCTAGTTAAAAGGCTGAGGTTTTTTTTTTTTTTTTAATTAAGATTCAGTAATTTTGTTATGAAGGTGTAAGGTGTAGCACAACCTGCACCCTGTGAGTCAAATATGGCCAAAAAGGAACATGACAGCCCAAAGTAAAACAGACCCCAGTCTTCATTTCTTTTTTATTTTATAGCATAAGGCAATAGAGAGGTGCAGAAGTAGCCAACAGAATGAGAGGATTTAAGAGAGATTATTTTCCCACATTATCCGACCGCATACTTCATGAACAGAGGGAAAAAAAAAGATTGCAGTATAACCCTCTTAGTGCTTATGGGAAACAGTCATTTTTAGGCATGTGTGTTTATAAAAGGACTCTTAAAATTGCACCAGGCATAAAAGTCCTTTCACACATATGATTCTATGGAATGCATTGCCCGAGATGTGATCTGGGCAGACTGTCGGTGAAGCCATAAGTATGCACTTAGATTACTGACCTACGTGTGTAAATTAAAGTATTTTATAATCTAAGAGTAACTATTTATATCTGCCCTTTAGCAGACAGTGTAGGCACAATCTCTACAGGATTTACACTAGAATTTTCTAAAGACAAATAGCTGCCTTCCCAATATAAAAATTAGCCCCAAAATGGGAAGTGGTCTTCTGTAAATAAGGTCAGCCTGCACGCACTGATGAAGCCCTGGATTTGAACCGATGCATGCATGAATTCTAGGCATCCACATTCCAAACCCTTTATCAGATAACTTTGGGAGCTAACCACACAAATTCTCTCTTTTTTTTTTTTTTTTTAATGTGGTGTCTGCGAAACCGATCAATTTTGGCTCAAGACTTCAGTCTCTGCCCAAATTCTAACTGATTTTAAGAGGGAGGGCTTCAAGACATAGCAAGGGCTGGGTTTAAAGTCAAACAGATAGTGCTTATGTATGACATTATACAGATAACTTTAAGCAGATAAGACACTGCTGAATGTGTGTTCCTGAATTTTTTTGAGACGTCAATAGACTGAAATGCTTCCAGTTTTACTCTGTCTAGCTGATCTGGAACGAAGTGGCAAACCTATTTGTAAGTCAGATCCAAAGAACTTGTCACTGGGGAAAACAATGAGAGAAAAGTGCAAAGCCCCGATCTGTAAATACAGCCCTGAACTCTAACTATGATAAGGAGGTCATAAACCTATTCAAAAATGTGAAATACCATGTATTTGAGGGCTAATGAGACTGAACCCTTTCCCTGTCCACCCCTAACAAGATTATGCGGAAACAGACCTCGGCCCCCATCCTATGTAACATGCCATGACACACACTATTTTCTGCTCCTGCAACTGGAAAGTCTTCCATTCACAAAGGAAAGATAAGCAGTTTCCAGCCTCTGCTATTTGTAGATCGGAATAAAAATCTGGTTGACTGCGAATCAAGCCATGAGCTCCAGGCAGCCTGTAATCAAACTGTCTTGCCAGGGTATTTTGACATTGGGCAGCCATCCCACTGCATTAAGACTCATTGGTTACTAACTTATTATATAGATTATATATTCCCTCGGTAGCCAATTATCCCCTGCTGCCTTCCACTCCCACTGCCTTCCACGAAAAGAAAACACTTCAAAGGAAGGCAGGGGGGGGGGCGGGGTTCAAGATAATAAAAGCCCCAGGACAGCTCAAGCAGATAGAGACATGCATGGATGCAGACACACATGCACGCACGCAATGAGTGAAGCCCTTAGAACCCAGAGAGGTGGTTTGCTGAATAGCAGATGCAGACATGTGCCCTGATACCTGTTCTCGCTTTTCAGCTGCTGGCAGGAAATGGGGGAAGGATGGCCAGTGTAAGATCCAGGAAATCTTTCCTAGACACTAGGAACATGGTTTGGTCCATCACCTACTGCATAAAGGGGATCCTTTTATAACAGGTCCCCTAGGTGGGGGGAGGGGAGGCTAAGAGGCCACCTAGTTTTATCTCACTTTATATGGATACCCCGGTGCATGTGTGTTGGGTATACTGGAAGAAATCCTGGCTAGATGAAGCCGTGAACATTTACATCAAGCTTAGGGGCTTACGTGTTTTTACAAAGATTGCAAGTCCATTTGTACATGCCCAGAAACTGTCTATGCTCGGGTTGCAGAAAAGAAAGCGCCTATTTTTATGCGTGGGAAACGTTTATAAAAATTACCCACAAAATGTCTGGATATTTAGCAGGCTTTTTCAAAGGGGTTTGACAACGGTTTTGGAAACAATAAGCAATGAAATCCAACATTCATGAAGTGCCACTGAAAGCAGAGTTATCAGAGCTGCTACATCAACAGCTAGCAAGTTTGTAATTTTATATTTGCTCCCCACATCCTCTCCCCCTCCCCCCATGCCAGGTCATGGGGAACCAAACATATCAAGAGGCAAGCACTCATTCTGGGGTTTGGTTGTTCTTGCACACTACCCGGCCAGTCCCCCAATCTCCCTCTCCTTCCCCCTCCTAGCCCACCCTCCCCTACCCTTCCTGCAGGTGTCCCTGACCACCGGAATCATTGTTTGACAGATAGTCTACTAGAGATCATTCAAAACAGCTACGACTACATGGTGGCAGCATCTGAACATAGTCGTCCCAAACTGCATGAAACCTTGGCATATGCCTCTGCTCAGCTTTAGCCCAAAGTTTACCTAGCTGCATGTGCTGGTGCAGAGTGTTCCGCCATTACCAGTAGTTCGGGGGATCAGTAGCCCTCCAACCCATCAGAATAATCCATGTTGCTAATGCCCATGATAGGCTGACACTGCAGTGGAGGGGTGGGAGCTACTGTGCAGGGGTAGACGACGGTGGTAATGTCCAATGCTTTCGAAGAACCTTTTCCACGAACAAGTGAAACTCATGCCACTAAGTCCATACCGCCGGATAGAGCTACAATAGATGAAAAACTGGGACACCTACCTCGTCACATTTGGGGCAGTTTGATCATCTGCTATATCCCCATCGCTCGCAGCTGACCGGGTGAGAGATAGGCACACCTAATGCAGTTTACTGCATGTCTCTGAGACAAACCATAGCAGTAAACTGCAGAATCTTACCAATACATTTTGAAAAGTCTTCTCCAGTTAAAGATGTACTGAGGTCCGCATTCCACAGCCCTGACAGTTGATAACACGTAATTTTGGAGGCCTGGGTTGCGAAAGAGGACTGTACGTGGGATACCATTATTCGGCCTGACTGTTCACAAAGAAAGAACTCTTCCAAGTTGGTGCCAAACTCACAAAAAAAATTACCATTCTCCAATCCCCAGATATAGCACCGAAGTTGATAAGAAAAGAGATTGCCCTTCCTAAGCCAAACCGAGCGCAGAGTTCTTTGAAAGATTACAACTCACCTTCCTCTGTCATCACCTGGTCAAAGTGGTGCAGCCCCAAGCATTGCCACTGTTGAAATCGGGAAGCTGACAGACCCGGAGTGAAGTCAACATTCCCTTGTATTGTCAGGTAGACCAACTGGGAAAAAGGAGTATCCAAATCGGCCACTGATCCATCTTCGACATGTAATCCGGATGAAAGAGCACCACCACACAGAGAGGGGCAATTTGCCCAAGGACACATGTAACACATAACTGAGTGCCAAGGGTGTGATCAGGGCTCGCACGCAAGCCAAGTGGGTATAGTCCTCTGTGTCAAAAAGCCAATCTTTTAGGTGGTCCAGTAATCACACTAAATTATATGCTTGAAGATCATCCCCCCTGATGCCAAGAACCCTTAAGCTCCTCATTGCTATCCGGGCACACCATTCTTGCCAGAAGAAACGGGACCATCCTTGCCAGAAGAAAGGCTATCTAATTTGGCTAGATCTTTCTTCAAGAGCCAGATGGGCAGCAGTTGAAGCATATAGAGCCACCGTGGAAAAATATATAATACGGCATTCTAGTGAGAGTGGCAGGTCTTGCCATTTTGCTAGTAATTGCACAGTCTGAACTAGGAGGGGCACCATGTTGCACTTATATAAGTCCTTGCGAGCCACAGATATTGCCATTCCCAGGTAGCGAAAGGAATCACCTGCCCACTTGAGGGGAAGTCACCAATCCTTATCGCGTGCAATGAGTCTTGTCCCACCAATGCCTCCAACTTGTCAATAATTAAAAAGATCAAAAGATTTAAAATTCTGGGAGTAGGGTTGCCAAGGACCGTTCCAGAATCGTGAGGTGGACTAACAGGTCATCCGCAAAGACTGACAGCTTGAATTCATAGGACCCCCCAGCGAATACCCTCTATTTCTGGATTTACCTGAGTATTTGATAGTAATGGCTCAAGGGTAAGGAGGAACAGTAGTGGGGACAGGGGACATCCCTGGCGTGTTCCGCGTCACAGGGTAAATTACTCCATACACTGTCCATTGACCAAAATCCATGCCCAAAGATCAGCATACAGCGCATGCAATGCCGGCAGAAAGAAACCTCAAAACCAAAAGCTTTCCAGTGTAAAAAACATGTATAGTCACCCCACTCTGTCAAAAGCCTTCTCAGCATCAAATCTAATGAATAATAATGCAATCTCTGCTACCGTGCAGTGATGCCGAGTCGCCAATATTTAGCGAATGCCCCCCACAGCTTGTCTACCTTTAACAAAACTCACTTGAGAAGAATGAATTAAGTTGGGCATCAGCAGGGAGAGGCACTCAACCAAGACCTTGGACATGATTTTACGGTCAACATTCAGAGAGATGGGGCAGTAGGCCCGCGGCACAAGAGGGTCACATCCCCAGTTTAGGAAGGAGTATGATCAGGGCTTCATTATTCTGGTAGGGGAAGGACTGGAGCGTAGCCAGCTGTTGCTACATTTCAGCTAGAGGGAGGAAGACTATCTGTGTGTATCTGATAGAATTCTGCACTAAAGCCATCTGACCCAGGAGCACACTGTGTCCATAGGCCTTTAATTACTCTTTGTATTTCACTGGGATTAATCCTCACCTTCAGCTGTGTAAGGTGGGTTTGGTTTAGTTGGGGGAACCCACATCACTATAGGTAAGTGTGCACCCCTTGACCATCACTGGCATCCGCACTATACAAAAGCACGTCAGTAGGCCAAAAAGGCATCACTTCCTTCTGCACCATCTGGACAATCTCATCTGTTGTTCTAATCTGACTTCCTTCATTTCAAACCAGCAAGGACAGCAGGCGTCCCAAGCGGTTTCCAAAGAGGTGGAGCGCATACGGATAGTGAAGCATGGAACGCTTTGCTCACGTGTGAACAAGTATGTCCAGTTGATTCTGTAGAGTCAAATATGCTGCCTGATTTTCTTCCGTGTCCTGGAACACCATTCTTCAGCGCAACACCCGAAGCTGAGAGCTCCATTCCACGAGTTTATGGTTGGTGCCTCTTTTTAGCCTGCTCATGTAGCCAATCAAGGCAATGCATAGCTAAAACTTGGCTGTCTCCCAAAACAGCGATGTATTGTCTTTATGTATGGCACTGGTGTCTTCAAAGACGTCCCACTGTTCACGAAGAAACCATGCAATATCAGTGTCTCCCTTAAGGTGAAAAGGAGATCACCAGCATCCCCTATAATGTTGCAGAGGGGACAGCTGAATATCTACCCATATCATTTTGTCCCCCTGGGCGATCTGGGTGGTATTGACCCGATTCAATAATCTTTGGGACATCAAAAAATTGACTCAGGAGTCACAGTACTGCAGCCATGTGCCACAGAAATGTGCAGAATTGCTTGACTGACTAGGGTGAGAGAAGACCCAAGGCTTTCTTATGATGGCCTTTAATCTCTCTCTATCGGATATGCCAAGAGGACACCAAAAAGGACTAGACAAGGGAGAGAGCAGTGGTTCAGATTATTCATGATGAATATGCAGGACATGGAGACAATACCTGCAAATAAATCTCATGCACAGTCATTGTGGATAGCCGGAAATCCTGACTGGCCCAAAAGTACAACAGAATGCAGAATCACCTTCTCAGAAAGCAAAAATGAGCACCGTACAAAATTAAACAAAATAGGTTACTCTCAAAAGAAATTAACCACAATGAACAATGTGTCTGTAGTAGGAACATGAGGGACCTCAGCTAGGGAAAAACACGCCAATTTTTACTGTGGCTAAATAAAGCAGGTTAATCCCACCATGATTCACTCATCAGTCCCACCACGTCAGCTTGAACTATTTATTTAAATTTTTAATGCATACAAAAACCTAAAAAAAAAACCAACACTTAGCTGAAGGTGGAGTTTCACACAGGCACACAAAAATTAATCCACTGTGTGACAAGCACTCGACTCGCCTTTCACCATCAAATTCAATAGGTTGTTTCAGGAGAATTGCAACAGTGAGTAGAGCAGTAAATGACCTGGACAATAATAATCCTCAGTATGCATGGATGTTTAAAGGAAGCCTACAGAGATCAAAGTGTGCTGGTGTCAAATGGATTCACAATGCTGAAAACCATTCCATGTCCTCATTGAGTCCAGCTGCTTGTAAACAATTGAGCTTGAAAATAGTGTTGCTCTAAACCGTTAATAAAAGATCTGTCGCCTTGAATCTGCAAAGGGAGACAATCAATCACAAACCATCTAAGATCCCTCCATTGATGATTGTATGTGAGGCAATGTGGTACAATCAATACTATTAAAATATGTGTGGACATTCACGATTTGTGTTCTATAAGACGTGTTTTTCACCATCTAACATATCCGACCCATATACACCTTTTCACATAGGCAAAATATAACAAATAATCCATGATGAACGACAGTTAGTAGTGCGTTTTAATTTATATTCTTGGGACGTTTTAAGTTTTTTTCGAGTACCATTTCCTCCTTTTAAATATCAAATTGGCTCAAGATCTCCCTTGTTAAGCCAAAAATAAATCTATTACTCTATCATTATGAGAATATCAGATGATAAATCTGCTTCATTCAAAAGCAACAAGTCAGGCTTATCTTAGATGAGAAGTCCCAACGCCAATCCCAGCGCTGTCGCGTTTCACGAAGAAATCGTTTCATCAGGGGTTATGCTCTGACTTCACAAGTTGTCAATATTAACTTAGATCACGAACTACCTCCACTATCAGATTTCTCTATCAGTGTGAAAAGACGCCGCAGATTTTTAAGTGGACATAATATTTAATCGAGCACTTTTATATATATAAAAAGAAGGGGTCGTTGATGCAAAAATGGAGCATTCTGGCTAAAAAGTTAATGCCTTGGCTCCTTATAGTCTGAGACCCAAATTTCCATAAAAAAAGTTTTAAAAAGTTTTGAATTTGATGTATCATCTGATATTCTCATAATGATAGAGTAATAGATTTATTTTTGGCTTAACAGTGGTATTACTCTAAGAAATCAGGACCATTTTTTAATTGTTACATTCAAGATCTCCCTGGCACCAGTTGATGGCAGCTCAACAGTCTCCTTGACTTATACTGATTCGACTGTCAAAATTTTCACAGGCATTGCAGGTGCTCTGTTAGACAAGGGAGAGGCCAAATAAACTGAAATACAAAAGACTGCAAAGTTATCTCTGGTTCCCGATCTTGCTAGAGACACTTTTGTCCACCGTTGTGCGTTTCTATCAATGCAACAGCTGCTTAAGATTAGTGTGCAATATGGATTGCTATTTCCTGTGAGAATGAAGATCACCTACGAGAATCGCATTACTATTTACCAGGACCCTGAGGAACTTAAACAATTCTTAGATTCCCTGAAAATGTCTTGAAAAATACTTTATGCTTACTATGTTTCTTCATTCTGCTGTGCTTGGCAGTCGGAAGAGCATTCAGGTCCCTATTTCTGGGCAGTTTCAGTGATTTTTTGTTTTCTTTTTTGCCCTCCATTGTGGTGATTTTATTTATTTATTTAACATTTCTTATATACCGCCTTTACCGCGGTTTACATTGAACAAACTGAAATTACATTGAACAGGGCATTATAACTTGGAGATAACTATTTTACAGGGAGCATGAGCAATGGAGGGTTAAGTGGCTTGCCCAAGACCACAAGGAGCACCTGTGGGACTAGAAACCCCAGTCCTTCCAGCCCAAGGTTGCTGTCCTCTAGTGGGATTTGAACCCCCGACCTGAGGTAACTTGCCCCAGCCACTAGGCCACTCCTCCTAGGGTCATGTGTGGTGTGAGAGGATTTAAGTGTGCTTCAGGAATGAATGCGTTTATGAATTAGTGAATATAGTCAGGCTTTGAGTGTAAGATCGTTATAAGCTTAGTAACAGTTGCGCTGTCAGTTACTGCATTGTGCGAGTCGCGTGCGTTTGCAGGCAGCCTATTAAAATTTGGCAAGACTAATGGATCAGAGCAACATATGGACATAGAATAGTACCAATTTATTTCTCAACTCTTTATTATAGAATATGTTCTTTAAGTAGCAGATTTAAATTTTTCCATTCTTATGCCAGGCTGCCGATTGGGTGGTTGGGGCATTCAATACCACTCCTGTTTCACTGCGTTTATCAATAGAACTTGCTACTTAGCAATGCATGTGCCTCGTTAAAGCCTGTTACTGCTCTTGGACATACTTCGCCAGCACCAACATGGGCTTTGGGGATACGGCAGGTGCAGAATGAAAAGTTGAGACTTGGACAGATGGGCCTTTGCTTTACTTTTGTTGGCTATAGTAATCTTATTAGTGGCTGATGGCAAATTTGCTGGCCAATCACATCATGGCTATTTGGAACTATTTCCCCAATGTTCTATGGATCACGTCAAGACCTGGATACAGACACTGCCAGCGGTTCGCATTTGAAAGACGTCTTCAATGATTTGGAATGTTGCTTTAATAATGCCAAGTTTTATTCGGGGTCAATTTTGACTTTGCAGCTTTGCAAACAAACTTCTGTGATGTCATGTATCTAGGATTATTCGCAGTCTGGAAACTGTTGCAGAGATATTCCTGGTCTGCTTTAAAATACCTTTGCCCTTTCGCCCTATCTCCCCCTCCTCCACTACTGACATTCTCCCATAAACATTGTATATAGCTTTGCCCAATTCCCTCCAACATCTCCAGTTCATTCTACTTGGTTTATGTTACGTTTAGTTCTGCAATTTGTTATATGTCAATTCTGTTCATCTTGTTCCATGTAAACCACCATGACATTCTGAAAGGCAGTACAGAAAACCAGTTAAATAAATAAATAGTATGGCTACACATTGAAATAACTCTGTATGAGGCACCAGTCTTCATTATAGACAAAGTGTAACCCTGTAAGAGTGTTACTTTTGGCTGAGAGCTAATGGTTTTTAAGTCAGTCAGTTGTTTATTATAGTAATATGATTTATAGTATATTCCTATAGGTCCATATAGACTTGTTTAGTATAGATTTAGGGTTGTGAGAGTTTTAAAGGAAATGTGGTGTAGATCTATGAATGTGATGCTTGTGTGTATGACGGGGGTGTCAATTTGATATCATCTACTATTGACTACGGAGTGTATGTGCTTTAAGAATGTAATGTGGGATAGGACTAGGACTGTGATGGATGTGTGTATGATAGGAGGATGTTGTTTGCTGTCATTTAATGTCTCATGTTTGTGACAAGTTGCTTTATTCTCTTTGATGGCTCAAGCCTATCTGTTTGGATTGTGGGGAGAGGGGTAGGATTTATCTTGGTTTTGGGTTATTGTTTGTGGGTATTGGTGGATGATTCTTTTTTGAGTGGGGTGGGATTTTTTTTTTTTTTGGCAGAGGTCTGGTTTACTTTGGTATGCTGAATGCTGTTGTGTATTGGATCACATCTCCTGAAATACAATGCTGGGCTTTAAAGTTATTTCTTTAAATGTAAATGGTCTCAATCATCCTGTAAAGTGTAAAAAAAAAAGTTAGGCTATCTTAATTTGTTGAATGATGATATTATTTTCTTGCAAGAAACTCATTTGTACCATGAGGCCTGTGTTAAGTTCTGAACGGGTTGGTCAGACAGCCAGCCATATTTTTTTCACCAAGTATTTCAAAGAAAAATGATGTTTCCATAATGTTTCGTCAGGGTTTCCCCAATACAAATTGTTCAGCAAAAACTGATAATGAAGGCAGATGGGTATATGCTAAAGGTGGAAATTGCTGGACATAAATGTACTTGGTGAACGTATATGCCCCATCAACTGATTTTCCATCCTTTATTGATGGGCTCCTTCAAACCGTATTATTTTTTAGGAAGGGTGAGATTATATTGGGGGGAGATTTTAATATTCTCCTTACTGAAAGAGTTGATAGCACTGTTTGAAGAAATACTACTAGGAAATCCAAGGAAGTATTTCAGCAAGTTTTAGACTCACTATGTCTAGTTGATACATGGCAGGACCTTCACCCATTGGACAGAGAAAGCATAGCACTCACCTGTAACAGGTGTTCTCCAGGAACAGCAGGAATCAGTCCTCACATATAGGTGATGTCAACGTTCATGGAAACCCATGGAAGCATCTCCCCAGCTTTCAAAGAAAGCCTTTGGGAGATGTCACCACGCATGCGTGGTCTCCTTTCCACCCAATTTATTTATTTATTTTATTTTATTGTATTTATTTATTTAAAAGCTTTTCTATACCACGCTCTTTAATATCAGTGCGGTTTACAATTAACATTTCTTGTACAGTGCAGGATGGACCTGCCTTGGGCTTACATTGAACTAGCGGAGGAACTTGGAGTTGTAACTGGGGTAACTATATACAGGTTAGCCCAAGGGTGCCATCTTGCCTCAGTCTAATGAGATAGCTAAGACGGCCAAGGAAAAATAAAAGAAAATACTGTAAGGGAGCAACTCCAAGTGGAGGAGGGAGAGTTGCAAGGGCAGATTCCTGCTGTCCCCAGAGAACACCTGTTACAGGTGAGTAACTACGCTTTCTCTGGGAACAAGCAGGAAGTCAATACTCACATATGGACCCCCCCCAGCTACAGGCTACCGAGAACCTGTAAAAATGCCACGGTGACCTGCAAAGGGTGAACCGTGATCAGCAGCAGTCAAGTCCCTAAAGGAGACTCTCACAAGACCCAAGTGCTCAGCAGAAAACCAGCACCCCGGTAGCCTGAACACAGAAGGTTAGGAGGGCAGGAGTTGCCTACACCCCAAAGAGATTACAGAGTAAGGCCTGACTGAAGGCACTGTCCTCCAGGCAGTAGTGAGCTCTGAAGGTATGGAACGAAGACCAGGTAGCAGCCAGACAGATTTCTGTCAAGGGGATGGAAACGCAGATTTACCACGGAAGTAGTCATGGCCCTGACGCAGTGTGCCATGACCTTCTGGTCCACCACCCAAGCAAACAGAATTCGCTTAGTCACTGGGAGCCTCAGACGGCTGGGGTCATAGGATACAAAAAGCTGAGTTGCTTTCTGGTGGCCCTGGGTCCGTCGCAGCTAAAAGGACAGGGTACTTTTACAATCCAGAGTATGGAGAATGGTCTCTGTCCTGCCAGCATGAGGCATCAGAAAGAAGATGGGTAGCACCACCACCTGACTGAGGTGGAAAGGGGACACCATGTTCGGCAGAAACTTGGGGTGTGTGTGGAGCACCACCCTATAGAACCTAGTATAGAGAGGCTCTGCCATCAGGGCCTAGAGCTCGCCGACTCTGTGAGCTGATGTGAGTGCTACCAGGAAGACAACCTTCCAGAAGAGATACCGCAGGTGGCAGGAAGCCAGAAACTCAAATTTATTTAACAACTTTTATTTAACAAATGGTGGCTTAGTGAGCTGTGAGAGTATTACATAGAGATCCCACTCTGCTGCCAGAAGGCGAATGGGGGGGGGGGTTAGATAGCATGAGGCACTGCAAGAACCAAAATACAAGAGGCTGAGCCGAGAGGAACTTCCCCTCAGTGGGATGGTAGTGCTCTGTGATAGCGCTCATGTGTACTCTGACTGAACTGAACTTCAGTCCCACCTACGACAGGTGGAGCAGATATTAGAGTATCATTTGTACTGAGTAGGAAAACGAGTTTGCCTGTTTTTCGTTGCACCACACCAAGAAGCGGCGCCACTTGAAGGCGTACGTCCTTCTTGTGGAAGCCTTATGAGAGGCTAGGAGAAGCTCTTCCATGTCCTGTGAGAGGTTGAAGTGAGCTAGCCCTTTCAGCAGCCAAACCGTGAGCGACAGGGACCACAGGATGGGGTGTAGGAGAGAGCCCTGCTCCTTTGAGCTGATTCCCCTGGAGCTCGGTGCAGGGGAATCAGCAATGCCACCGATAAAGGAGCAGTGGGAACCAGGACTGCCTGGGCCACCAAGGAGCTATAAGCATTAATGATGCTCTGTCATGCTGGACCTTGAGTAAGGTCCTGGCAACCAGAGGCGTCAGTGGGAAAGCGTACAGAAGACCTTCCGATCCATGGGATAAGGAATGCATCAGCTGCTACCCGGGACAGGTGCAGCTGGGGAAGCAGAACTGGGGCAACTGTGTGTTGTCTGGACTGGTGAATAGGTCAATCGAGGGGACGCCTTAGAGAGAAAACAGCTGGGAGGCTACTACTGGATCCAGGCACCATTCGTGCGGCTGGAGGACTCTACTCAGATTGTCCGCTAGGGCATTGTCCTGGCCCGAGAGGTAAACTGCCCTTAGGAGCATCCCTTTGCATGCCGCATAGAAGCAGAGGTCTACTGCCTCCTGGCAGAGGGGAGTACGACCCTCTTCCCCCTTGTTTGTTCACGTAGAACATTACAACCTGGTTGTCAGTCTGGATCAATGAGTGGTGCTGCAGCTGGTGGCGTAAGACTCAGAGGGCCAGGAATATCTCCTGGAGCTCTAGCAAGTTGGATTTGCATCCGTAATTCCCTCTGGGACCAACCACCTTGCATCTGGAGGCCCTCGCAATATGCTCTCCAGCCCAGGAGAGAGGTATCCGTGGTGAGGACCTTCTGGGGGGGTGGGTGCCTGGAAGGGCATCCCGGCCTGAAGGTGACGTGGAATCTGCCACCATCCGAGGGAGTCCTCCAGATGATGGGTCGCTTTCACTCTGTCCCTGAGCCTGCCTGTAGCTTGTGTCCACTGAGTGTGGAGGTACCACTGGGCTGCCCACATGTGCAGATGGGCAAATGGGGTCATGTGAACCGTGGAGGCCATGTGTCCCAAACAGGCGGAGTAGAAGCTGGGCAGGTAGCGCCCAGCATCTGTGCACCTCTGAGGCTAACCCCCTGAGGTGAGGGAGGAAAGCTTTTGCCAGAAGGGTATCTAGTTGCATCCCTATAAACTCTAGGTGCTGTGCCAGAGTGAGTGGGACTTGGGGTAGTTTATGACTGGAGCCTACGTCAGAAGCCTTATGAGGAGAGACTTGAAGACCTAAATATGTACACTCTGGAGGAGAGGAGAGACAGGTGCAATATGATTCAGACCTATAAATACTTAGAGAAATAATGAACAAACAAACCTCTTCCAAAAACAGGGAAGCTGTAAAACTAGAGGGCATAACATGAAGCTGCAAGGGGGTAAATTGAAAGGCAATGTCAGGAAATACTTTTTCACTGAAAGGGTAGTGGATGCTTGGAATACCCTCCCGATGGACGTGGTGGGGCAAATATAGTGACAGAATTCAAAATGGCATGGGACAAACACAGTGGATACCTTTACAGCAACAGGATAAAATCAAAATAAACTTAACTAATTTCTCAACATACAGGGGTGTCCTACACGGAGTGGTGGGTTCACCCCTAAAACAAAGACACGGGAAGGGGTGGCCTGCATGGAGCGGCAGGTGCACCTACTCTTGCCATCTTACTGGGCAGACTAGATGGACCATACTGGTCTTTATCTGCTGTCATTTACTATGTTACTATGACAAACCCCAGATGGATTTAAAAAAGTTTCCGTTTAAATGGGTATTGCAAGTTATTAAATATACGTGGAACTAGTGACATCAAAGACTTCCGTAAAAAACTTAAAACCTTACTATTCACAGAACATTATGGTCACATAACCTAAACATACAATCTCCCCTCCTATCCTGACTGATCCTAACTGACCCACAGAGACACAAATGACTAACGAATCTTGGACCGACCCATATGGTCACAAATACATAATCATATCCAAACAACTACAACCACGTTACTGTGAAAATATGTTGATCAAGTTGTAAATAGTTTCTCCCCCGTTTACCTCAATTTTATTTATAATGTATCCTGTTCAGTTCAGAGTTTAATGTAAACTGCTTTGATTTCAGGATAAGGCGGTATAAAACAACAGGTTAAATAAATAAATACATTTAGGAAGGCAATTTTTCCCTTCCACAGCTGACACCATTAAATGTACTAGTAATACCATCCTGGAGTGGAGGAGTAGCCTAGGGGTTACAGCAACAGCCTAGCACCCAGGAGATCTGGGTTCAATTCCCATTAGCATTCCTTGTGACCTTGGGCAGGTCACTTTACCCTCCATTGCCTTGGAAGAAAAGGCCTGGCAATCTACTTCCAGTCATACCTTGGCCAAGAAAACCCAGGGGCTGCTGGGTTGCTAGGAGTCAGCCTGGACTTGATAGCACTTAAATTAAAAATGCCATCCTTTCAAAATCAACGAGTATGCTGCATTTTGTGGTGGGAGAAATTAGACACTATAAAAATGATGATTCTCCTGACGATCATCTACAAACTGGGAATGCTTCTGAGATTTTGCTCGCCTAGTTTCTATGCTGAATTAGATAAGATTCTAACTACCTTTCTATGGAAGGGTAAAAGGCCGCATATTGCTTTGCTGAAGTTGAAACTGCCAGGGAAAAGTGAGGATGTTGGTTTCCGGACTTCAAATCCTATAACACTGCTTCACTTTTACATTATGGGATGGAATGGATTTTGGGAGAATCGTCCTTGCCATGGCTTGAAGTGGAGAAAAAGTTGGTTTCTCCTTTCCAGCTGTCAGCACTACCTACAATGAGGGTTCTTAACTGTATGAAGTAAAATATCTGGGCATTACTCTAGACAAAAACCTGAACCTTCAGACTCATATCAGCAAAACAGCTGCAAAGGCATACCATAGACAAACTCATCAGGAGGCTCAAACCGATCCTAAACCAAGAGCACTTCCGCATGGTATGTCAAGCAATCATCACTCCTATACTGGACTATAGTAACTCAGTATACCAGGGTCTCCCTAAACAGGCTATCCATCCCCTCCAACTGGTGCAAAATACAGCAGTCTGGATTATTACAAAACACAGCAAGAAATGAACACATCACACCTGTACTCCAGCAACTACACTGGCTGCTCATCCATACTCGCGCAAGATGGAAAGCAACCCTGAATATATTCAAAATCATTCACATCATCTCAGCCACTGCTCTTCAAAACATAATAACCAAGAACACCAGCATGGGGCCTAGGCGAAGCAGCATGGAAAACAAGATCATCACACCCACAGATTACTAGAGAACCAATCAAGCCACGTCCAGAAGAGCACCGTCATTCTCTGCACCCGCATTATGGAACACACTGCCTGATGTTATACTGCCTGACGGTCAACTACGATAAAACTAAGGCAATGTTCATCACCAGGAACCCCACCTTCATTCCACCACAAACTATCAGCATTCTACACAAACTCATAGTAGTCAAAGATGAAGTTAAGTACCTGGGCATCACAACGGACAGAGCTCTGAACCTGAGATCACACATCACCAAAACCGCAAACAAGGCCTATCAACGTTTGAGGAACATCTGAAAGATCAAACCAATACTCCACCAGAACCACTTCCGCACAGTGTGCCAAGCACTCATCACACCTCTGCTTGATCACGGAACTCATTATATCAAGGCCTCCCTCAGCAGACCTTACACCCACTCCAAATGGTGCAAAACACTGCAGGAAGCATCATTACAGACACTCCAAGAACTGAGCACATCACCCCATCTTACAGCAATTGCACTGGCTCCCAATGATGGCCAGAGCAAAATTTAAAACAGTCATGATCATCTTTAAAATCATTCACCATCTCTTGGCAGAGGTACTCCAAGACATCATAACAAGGGATATCAGCAATAGACCAAGAAGGACCAATAATGACAACACGATCAGCACACCTGCAGGATATCACAAGACTAAACATACAACTTCAAGAAGAGCTTCTTCACTACTGGCGTATACATTTTGGAACTCCCTCCCAACAAGCCTGAGGGCATTAAATGACATTAAAGACTTCCGCAAGGCCCTTAAAACCCTGTTCTTTACAGAAACCTATGAGCAAACACAGTCTCCACCTGAACGGTAATGCAACTACCTCCGCCAACTTGATACCCACTCATCCCAACTAGACATGCGAGTTCACTGTATAATGTTGTTAAGTACCCTCATGTTAAATGTAACCCTCCAATTGTGATGTGACCACTTTGATTGAAGGATAAGGTGGCATACGAATCTGTCTAAATAAATAAGAGCCATGAGCGCTACCAAGGACTTCTGAAGGATGCTAAAGACCATACTATTCACAGAATACTATGGGCCTTCCCAGAGTCCATAGATACAGCTATGAACATTATTGCATTCAACCCACAACTGGCATACTTGTAAATAATTGTACAGATGCACATAATCCCACCGCCCATCCTGGCCCTCTTAAATGTACCTTAATCAAGTTATACTGTAAACCACTTTGATTGAAGGATAATGTGGTATATAAAGCTGGTTAAATAAATAAAAAATAAATTAGGTTTACCACTTATTAACAGTTCTGTTCAAGCAGTTCAAGCTATTGATTTTCATTGTGGGATAACCTATTCGGTTTTTGGGGCCTCTTCTATTTGGTATAATCAATTAATGTGGATTAATGGATGAAAAATCTTTTGGAAGGGTTGCTTTCTTAAAAGGTATATATTGTATTGGTCAATTCTTTAGAGGGGGGTCATAGTTAATCATGACCACCTGATGGGCTCTCAATGGCTCAGGCTAGGTTAGACTGTCTTGTTCGGAGCTTGATGCAGGATTCTCTTTGGACAGATGGGCTTAATTGAACTTCTGACCTTATAGATATATTTCATAAAGCTAAAGCTAGTGGAAAGTTAACATCGCATTTCTACAAGATACTGATTTCCCATGGTGGTGCTTCTTTGACTGGCCTTTGTAGAGCCTGGGAATATGATGTTGGCATTCCTCAGGATGCAATCAAGTTGAGTGTATTTTGGTCTCATACAGTGCATCCCACCAAGTTGAGCAGTTTAGCACAATTGTTATATTTTTTTAATGCCCATCATGCTGTTTGGACCCCTGTACGTATGCACAGAGCGGATCTTCGTGTATCCAATACGTGTTGGCAGTACTCGACCATGATCAGTACATTAACACACATGTTCCCTTATCAAGCCCTTCTGGGAGGGAGTTGGGGTTTTTGTTAATGTTTTCAAATTAAGGTCTGCTATATCATTACGGATAATCATTTTTAGGTCTTTATGTTTACAGGATGAAGTTGATGTGCAGGAATGACCCTTATTTGATATTGTGATATTTACAGCTGCACAGCACATCCTTTGAAACTTGAAAGATCTTTCACTACTAAATGTTACAAATTGCCTGCCATCAAAAGGTATGACCAGAAAGTTAGAGGGTGCTGCTTCTGTCTCATCTAATTGCATCGATAAAACGGAGAGAACTTGGAAACCTTTGGATTTGTACCTGGTGAATATGAATTTCTTCTGTCTTTAGAATTTTCTTTTCAGTTTAGACCTCTGCCTTTTTTTTGTTGTTATGGGGGGATATAAATATATCATTTGAATTTGTTCAAATCGTTCTGTAAACATTAAGTATAATTCAAATATAAATCGGGGGGAAAAAAAAGGATGGTTTGTGATCGATTGTCTCCCTTTGCAGATTCAAGGCGACAGAACTTTTATTAACACGTTTAGAGCAACGCTGAATTTTCAAGCTCAGTTGAGCTGGGCTCAATGGGGACATGGAATGGCTTTCAGTGTTGTGACATCATTTGACGCCAGCACGCTTTGATCTCTGCAGGCTTCCTTTAAATGTCCGTATATACCGAGGACTATTATTGACTCGGTCGGTTACTGCTCTGCCCAGTGTTGCGACTCTCCAAATTCTATTGAATTTGATGGTGAAACTCAACTTCATTGCTTGTCACACAGTGGATTATCTTTTGTGCGTCTGTGTGGAACTCCACATTTAGCTAAGTGATTGTTTGTTTTTTTTTAAAGTTTTTATATGCATTAAAAATGTAAATAAATAGTTCAAACTGACATGGTGGGACCGATGAATGAATCATGGTGGGATTAACTTGCTTTATTTAGCCACAGTAAAAATTGGCGGTTTTCCCCCTAGCTGAGATCCCTCATGTTCCTATGCCAGACACATTTTGTTCATTGTGGTTCATTTCTTTTTGAGAGTTAACCTATTTTCTTTAACTTTGTAAAGTGCTCGTTTTTGCTTTTTGTGATGTCATCTATGAGCAGGTCAGTGTAGAGTGCCCCCACCCTATCTATCCTCTCACCCTTTACTTGAATTCAGAGAACGGCTAAGTAAGGAGTTTTGCCACTTTGAAATCAGTCTAGGGGTGGAGTGGGGGGGGGGGGAACGACAGCATTATGAACATTCGTAATGTATCTGAAACACAGATACAGAATTCATGAGTGCCACACTGCTTACTTATGTAGGGGAATTTTCAGGGGTGAGATTCTATCAGGACTTTAAAATAAAAGCACTAGACATAAAACAGGCGAAGACAAGGCCTCCTCCCCTACCCCGCCGCCTTCCTTCTCACACCCACATTCCATTGCAGGCAGAGGGAATGATTTCTTCTAACCTCCCTATCCTGATGCGCTCTGACAGGTAAATTGTTTCCAGCCCAAGGCTGTTTTTCAAAATTATTAGGTTCTTTTCCCTCTTTGCCCATCACAAAACAATTTCTTAAAAGAATATTTCACTCTTTGTTTCTTAAAGAGCTAGCCAGCCTGTGAAACACACACACACACAAAAGGTGAAGCTTAATCGTTCAACAAAAGCCGTTGTGACTGGAGGCGCTGCTGCCAGTTACGCTTATAAACAGGAAAGGGAAGAATGGGTGACAGGGAAAAGGAGATTATTGTATTTGTAGATAATAAACCTAACTAAAGTGAAACAACATTAGCTTACATCCTAAAGAAACATTATGATAATAAAAGATGTTTTTAAAAGCCTCATGGAGCCAACAGCAACAAAATAAGGCACGTCAGAGAACCATTGTAGCACAGCACTCAAGAAAGCCTCGTGCAGGGCTTTGCAAATCTCCCCTGGCCACAGACCACTGGGTCGCCACAGTAAATACCCATTAGATAAATTTGCATTCACTGGTAACCCACCATATGCAAATTCTTCTCAGAACGGGTTCAACAAGTGCTGGTTTTACACGTCTAGTTTTCATTTCCTTAAGGAAAGCAGGACAAGTCTTTACATACAGTAGGGTAAAATCAGAACTAGATCAACCTGCTCTGAAACAGTGGAGCCAGTTGGATACTTTAGACAACACCGACAGCCATAGCTTTCTGTAAAACCCTGAGCTTCATGGCCCAGTGACGCAACTGGACGCCCTGTAACAGAAAAGCCACATGTAAATTACGCTTCATGAATTCCCAGACTGGGAAGAGGCTCGTTTTCAATCCTTCTTTCTACACAAAGCCCTGAGGCTCTGAGCTGGAGAAAGTTGTGGCAACAAGAGTTGGCAATCATCTTAAGTGCAAGGTGGGGCAGAGGAGGAGGGAGAGCCCAAGGTACCCAGGTGCAGCCACATCAGTGTCGCCCAGGGATCAGGGTGGAGAAGCTTCCAAAACCCCAATGGTCATTAGAAGACTGGGAACATTTTCCAGCCAGTGTCTTCTGGGATTGGTCAATCTGACTGATCTTTAGGAAAGTGGGTCAGAAGGACAGAAGGAAAGGGAAGCTTAAACTAAGCAGCTATATCCGGTAAGGCTTTGTTAACTTTACTTACTGACTTTTGAGGGACAAGTTGTGTTTCTGTAAACTCCTTCCCGTCTTTCCTCTGGCCTATCTGAGCCTGTGCACTGATACCACAGATCTTAAACTCATTTTATTTTTGCCAATAATTTAAAAAAGGCCATCTCCCCATAGTCATATGGTTCTGCAGAGGGGCCCTGAACATCAGATTTGTTGTACTGAGTCAGACCAAGGATCTATCAAGCCCAGTATCCTGTTTCCAGCAGTGGCCAACCCAGGATCCGAAAAGGTAGACAGATTCCCAGGAGTAAGCAGTGGGGTTTCCCCAGTTCACTTTAATAATAGTTGATGGACTTGTCCAAACATCTTTTAAACCCAGCTACACTATTAGCTTTTACTGAAATATGTCCCATAGCCAGCGTTTCCAGTCCAACAATGAAACATCTGCCTGGCAGATGTCAGCTAAACTTGGGAAGATCATAGCAATTACCAGCAACCCTTAAGTGTTTGATGGGATTATCAGGTGTGGGAAAAAAAACCCAACAACTTTACCTCCATTTCATCTTCAGACTAAAGGGATCCACTTACTAAAGGATTCTTCCCATTCTGCATCTGTGGGTGAAATGTTTAGCACTTAGGGCCCTAGCTAGACTGGTACCCGCTTAAAAGTGATTAGTGCCTGCATGAGATTTCACTGGCACTCCTAGTAGGCTCCATTGAGAGCAATGTACCAAACTGTGCCTAACTGTGTTTGTGCCCTCTGCCTAAAAATGTCAATCGTACACATATAAACACAATAGTTTCATGCTTGTGGCCCAAAGGCACCATTTAAAATATAACCTATGGTTCAGCACTTATCACTCCAGTAAGTCTTTGCTATAACGACCTCCTTAACAAAGCAAATCCAAGCCCCAGCCCTCGGAGATATGATTTGTCTATACAAATAGATGCAAATTGTACTAGCAGGAGCCCTGGGTTCCTTTGTCTAGCACACAACTCTCTGGCTTCCCAATGGAACACAGCATTTGCTTATAGGGCAAACTGTTCCAGAGACATCATTACTCAAATATATGATAGGATTTGGATAAAAATATTCTTAATGACATTAGTAGCAAGAAGCAGCTGCCCCAAGCTTTGTCCCCGTCCAACATACACACCCTTCTGCCTTTTCTGACCAAAAGTATCATGCTCTGAATGTACACACAAACACACACAGATCTCATATACACATTCTGGGGCAGATATTCAAAACCCTTAGTGGTCGGCCAATGGGAGGCTGGCTGATAAGGGTGCCGACCACGCTATTCAGGGGCACTACCCACATTGTCCCACTGAAGTCTCTCTACAGACTGCCCCAGCACGATCCGGTTAGTGGAGCAAGGGTGGAATTGGCACTATCCAGATAAAGTAATCACTTATCTGGTTAGCAGGATTTGCAGTCGGCACTCATCTGGCAACTTAAGTCGCATGCAAGGCTATCCTAAATCATAATCCAGATATGTGCTGACTTAAAACCCTGCTGACTAGGTAAATGTGAGCTCTTATCCAGGAGGTGCTGCTCAGCCCAGAAATCCAGTAGTAGCTCCTATCTGGACCCTGCCGCTGACATTTAAGAGCTATGGCTGATCACCCTGACATTTGAATAACAATCTTTTTTTAATATTTGGCCCTATATATTTAGAACTACAAATATCTACTTAAATATATAGAGAGAGAGAGGAAGAGGAGAAAGGAAGAACTCTGAATAAAGCCAAAAACGTGGACTTCCCAGATTGAAAGGACTTGGCCTAATCCAGCCCCGAGCACCAAGGACAGGACTCTTTAGACTGGTTGTGGGCCTGCAATATATAACCTCCACTTCAACACTGCCATTTCAACATTCAGGACACCTCCATCCTAAAATTAAGATATGCAACTGACAAACCTTGTGCCTCAATAAATCAGTCTATACAGTGTCACCAGCCTTTCTATCATACCAAGAAAGTGGCAAGACCGCAGGAAGAGCAGTGCTAACATGCAGGACCATCTTTAAGGGGTGGGGTGACTACTGAAGGATGCACCTGTGCAATTTTATTTATTTATTTATTTATTTTATTTTAGTATACATTTGTATACCGCTACTTCCAGCGATCAGCAGCGGTTTTGATTACAGATTGGAAATTGTCAAATCATGACAGGAATTTTTTTTTTTTTTTTTTAGGTATAAACACATTGATTAGACAGGAAAGCACAGCACACAGAGAACTATTTTACAGGGAACATGGGCAATGGAGGGTTAAGTGGCTTGCCCAAGACCACAAGGAGCACCTGTGGGACTAGAAACCCCAGTCCTTCCGGCCCAAGGTTGCTGTCCTCTAGTGGGATTTGAACCCCCGACCTTCCGGCCCGAAGTACCTTGCCCCAACCACTAGGCCACTCCTCCAATACCTACAAGTCTATTTAAAGGCAGCATTGCAAATATTGCACCAGTCCTTAGAACACACCGGACTGCTACAATTCCCTACGCACAAAACTGCAAGCTCACAAAATCTCTCACTTTGGTCACATATTTAAAGCATGGCTAGAACTCGCCAAATACAGAACACGTGAGCACATAATAGAAAGAGAAATATGCAGACAAACCGTGGAAGTGGGAACTCCAGGAAGGTGGAGTCCGCCAACAATACAACTCCAGAGAAATAGAAAAAAAATGCATTTCCTTCTCGACCGTGCAAAACACAAAAATATAAGAGATGCTGCACGTTCAGATTCCCAAAGCTGGTACATTCAAATCACTAAATCAAAACTCTAATTTTATTTTCTACCTTTGTCTGGATAGCTCAGCCTCTATAGCTCAGGTCTCCCACGTTTTGCAGAAGCTGAGCTATTACGCGCTGGCTGCTACAAGCAACACTACTATTACTACTGAACAATTGTATAGTGCTACAAGACATACGCAGCACTGCACAGACACATGTAAAAGATGGCCCCTGCTCATCAGGGCTTACAATCTGGTCAAGAGAGATGACATAGGAGCTGTAGACACGGGATAAATCTAGGGGGAATGGTAAGGAAACACAAAGGAGATCAGGTGAGTCAAGATCCGAAAGCAGCAGCGAAGAGGTGAGTTTTCAGCCTGGATTTGAAAAGGGCCAGAGATGAAGCCTGATGTACAGACTCAGGTAGTTTGTTCCAGGCATAAGGTGAAAAGAGCAAAGTCTGGAGTTAGCAATAGAAGAGAAGGGCACAGATAGAAGCGATTTGCCAGAAGAGCAGAGTTCCCGAGGAGGGGTGTAAGGAGAGACAAGAGATCCCATATGTCTGCAAGGATTGGCTGAAGACACTGCTTCTCCCATGTGTGCGTTTATGTGCCGTTGTTCATTAATATTTGAGAACCTTGGTCAGTTCTAGCAATCAATGGAAAAAATGTCCATGCTCAGTACACAGAGTATCCCAGAAAAAAACCCCTGCGAAAAAGTCAAACTGACCCATCCAGTCTGCCTAGCTATTAGTTCACACTGCTAAGAATATAACCCAGCTACAGTCATAAGGCATGACTTCACGCCACATATCACGCCTTCTCCATATCCGTCAGTGAGGTCTTCCTCTGTGTTCACCACCATTCCAGGCACTTCAGTATACAAGCTGCCAGCAACACAAGTGAGGCTACTGTCCAAATATCTGCTGGCCTAAGTTCCTGTGGCCTTCCCAGGCATATACACAATGCTGAACGGACGTGAATAAGGCCACTGTATGAGCAGGTTGTGCCAAATCCTAACCTTCGGAGTCATTTTGGTTGGATAAAGCGATGCATACATAATGTATATCCAGACAGTGGCAGCTGCTTCTACACATAGGGGGAAGGGAGGGGGCATTCTACAGAGGAAAAAGGGGCGATTATGTAGAAATATGCAGCTTGGTCAAGAATGTTAAACACAGTATCGCTCAACGGCATGTAATAATTCAGCCCGCCTTGCATAAACAATATAAGTTCAACAGCCAGAGATGTTGCAGGCTTTAGCCAAGCAGCTGGAAGGGGTAAAGATTAATCCTGTCTTTCTGAGCCCCCTAAAAATGAATGAATGGTTTTATTGGCTTACTTGAGTGAGGCAACGAGAGGGGATCAACCAATGGTGCACCTGGCAGCCCAGACCAATCCTGTGCTAATCTCTACAACAGCAGCTGGTATCTGCTCATGCCATTGTGTGCACAACAGAGCAGCTGTGCTTCTTTGCACTATCACAGGATAGTCCAAAAGCTATCAGAGCAAGCCCCGTCAAAGCAGCAGTCACAGGACACTACAAAACCTGCTCCATAAGACAGTTATAACTAGAGGACCTATATACTATGAATGTTCCGGTGCCAATGTCATGTCCCTTAGTTTTGCCTTCTCATAAATTTCAAGGAGTCTCAGCCCCTTCCATTGGACTCCAGCCACATATGTTAAAGGAACACTCTGCAATGCGTCTTCCATGAAAAGTTGGAACACTTGGTCATTCTGCCGGCACAACTGTTCCATTAATTTAATGGAAAATCACTCCAAATAAACAACTGTAGCAGAATATCAGGGAGAGTTGTAAAAATTCAATAGCAAAATATTCCCAAGAAACCGTCTCAGACCAAGCGGCAGCCTATATGCTGGGAAAGGGAATTCAAATTCACCAGCGGCGCCTTTAGCATCAATGACAGGTTTTTGGTATTTTTCTTTTATATTCTATACCATCTCTCCGTTATATTTTTGAAAAATGCGCTTAAACAAAATAACAAACAGTCTCTGTGAAAACAGGTACTTAGCTTTTTGGTGTGTGTGTTAAACTCTTAAATGCTCTCCAGAAACCGTTTGACTTGACAATTCAGTCCTTCTCAATAGCCATTCTTGTAGTCGAAAACAGTGTGTTTCAATTTCCCAACGCCTTATTCATAACGTTACTTCCGCGTTTCTCTCCGCATTCCGAGGTTCTTCAGGGGACGAATCACTTCCAACTAGCTTTTGACTAAAAAGAAACTGTCATTAATGATCAAATAAGAAACCTCCAACTTTAATTTCTCATTCTGGTCCAGTTAAAAATTCTCTTTTAGAAAATCTCTTTTAAAACAAAAGTTTGGTAATGTAGTCATACCCAAAGTTGACCGAAGTTGCATGTCGTTGTGATAGTGTAGCTTCAATCTCTTTGTAATAGACTCTTTGCTCATAGTCAAGCTTATCCAAAAAAGATACCTGGCTGAAAAAACAGAAACAAATCATAAAATCAGATTTACATCGTCTATCTATGGTGGAATATGTCAACCGTCAACAAATACCCCGAGGACTTCGGATGTATAAAGAACCTCGTATGTTCACCAACAATCCTGATTTTACAGCAGATTGGAACCGAATTTTGAACAAGTGTTCTCTTGATTTGATGCTGCTTATTATTAACACTTCTAAGAAAGTGGTGACAGGCCTTAAGCAGGAGGAAGAGCAATTGCGACAGGAGTTAAAAGAAAAAGAAAAACTGGATCAATTTACAATTAAATTAACTGATTTTCAGAAACAACTAGACACGTTACGACAGGAAGTTCAATTAGCAAAAGTTAAAAAATTGAAACGGGATAATGATGATTATCTTATTGGTTACGTATATCCTTGGATGGATACGAAGAAGAGAACTATCAAAAGACAGAATCGGAAACAAGTTTCATTCGATACATCAGCAGAATCTAGCTCTTTGGATTCCAGCGCTTCCAAAGAGGATTTTCACGAGGACAACGACGATACTCGCAAGAAAAAGAAAAAAGGAGTCCAAACACGCCAATCCGAGCGGAAGGGAGACATGAAGAAATGACAACAGAGATTCCCTTGAATGACCTTGTGATTAATATTTCAGGTAAAACACTTACGGATGAACAGACACAATTATTAAATCGGGGGCTATCTTATGTCCCCGAAACACGATATGACCCGTTTCAATTTCGATTAGATCTGGAGGGCCTGATTCGTAAATTGAATTTAAAAATGTATTTTGTAGATAGTTCTATGTCTACAGAAACTGATATACCTTCCACAGAGACCATACTGGAGAGTGTACCAAGTCGTCGGATTCCCCTCCCTTTTAAATCAACATGGACGCCGCCCGGCCCTTTACATCCCACACTAACTGTCTTTCGACATTTAATATTACAAGATGTTGAGAAGTTAGAACAGTCTCAAAGACTGTCCTTCCATACTCTATCCCAAAAGGAGAAACAAGCATTACGAGATTTAGAACAACGATTAGATTTGGTCATCAAACGTGCCGACAAGGGGGGTGCCGTGGTGGTTCTTGATAGGGATCAATATCTTCATGAGGCGAAACGCCAACTCCTAGACCAGTCAGCCTACCATCTTTTAGAAATGGATCCAACAAAAGAGCTTCAGGAGCAAGTGTCACAGGTCACCGCTCAAGCTTTAGAAGATAGACTAATTACCCGGAAGGAATTTAAATTTCTGAACGTAACCCACCCTGAGATAGCTCGTTTTTATGTGGTCCCCAAAATTCATAAAAATTTGGAACAACCACCAGGACGACCGATCGTATCTACTAGGGGTTCGATATTGGAACCCCTTTCAGTGTATATAGATTCTTACCTTCGACCGCTTCTGGTTGATATACCATCTTATCTGAGGGACACGTCCCATTTCCTACAGATTTTAACAAACAATGCACAATGGGCTACAGACCCGAACATATTACTAGTCACATTGGACGTTGCAGCCCTCTACACTAGTATCCCTCAGATGCAAGCACTAACCACGGTTGAACGAGCATTAAGAGAGAGGGGGGATCTGTCGGAATCGCAAATTCAATTCCTCTTGATACTGACTCAGATGACCATAAGTCGCAACTATTTCCAGTTTGAAGGCACTCTTTTCCAACAAGTTTCAGGAGTAGCGATGGGGGCGACATTTGCCCCCTCAATTGCCAATCTCTTTATGGGACATTATGAGGAACGATTATGGCAAATCTCTCCATTTAATCTAAACATCAAGCTCTGGCTACGTTTCATTGATGACGTTTTCCTGCTATGGCGAGGCTCTTTAAATGATCTCAATACATTTATATCCTGGCTAAATGCTCAAAGTTCATATATACAGTTCACTCACAATGTTCATGAGAGAGACATAGTGTTTCTAGATCTGCTGATCAGCAAGACAGACCAGGGCTGGCACACTACCATTTATCGCAAGTCCATTGCTCGAAATACTTTGCTTCATTACCGAAGTGCCCATCCACTCCGGTTAAAAGACGGTTTACCTTTTTCTCAATTCCTACGATATCGTAGGAATTGTTCCAATACTTCTGATTTCAAGCTTAAGGCAAAAGAACTAGCAAAAAATTTTCGGGAACGAGGCTATCCCGCCAGAATAGTATCACGGGCTTATCGCCGGGCGCTGTACAATGACAGATCAGTTCTACTAGACACTACAAGAGTTCGTGAGCGCTCAGATCCAGATGTGATAAATTTTATCACCCGATACTCTCCATATAGCTTCAAAATCAAAAAAATTCTTACTCGACACCTGAATGTTTTGCAAGCAGCTCCAGGTTTACAGAACAAAACCATTAGATGTGTTTGGCGTCGAAATAGAAATTTGAAAGAGAGACTGAGTCCCACCATCTTGCGTCCTCTTCCCTGTCTGCTAGTAGAACAAGAACCTCCGGGTCATTATAAATGCGGGCATTGTGCAGTATGTTCAGTCACAAAAGAACTACATAAGTTTATTTATCATCAGAAAGAGTATAATTTACAACATCATACCTCTTGTGGCTCACACAATGTAATTTATGCAATTGAGTGCCCCTGTGCTCTCTTTTACATTGGAAAGACTAGCCGGGCGTTTAAAACCCGGCTGTCCGAGCATAAAAGTCGGCTCAAACATCAAGTATTACAAGCACCAACAGTATCCCATTGTCAAGACAAAGGTCATACTTTTGAGATGTTACAATGCTTTTGCATAGATCAGGTTTTAGCCCCGATGTCAGGAAAATCATTGATGCAAACTCTATTATATCGTGAACAGAGTTGGATTTTTCGATTAAAAACCCTGATCCCTCAAGGGCTTAATCTGGAGATAGAGTGGGGCTCACTATAGCCAGATAGTTAATGATAGCAATATGACGTCATGAGAATGAGAGAATATAATGACCCGCCTACTGTGGATTGCACATGCGTGGCGTTTTTTTTGGATAAGCTTGACTATGAGCAAAGAGTCTATTACAAAGAGATTGAAGCTACACTATCACAACGACATGCAACTTCGGTCAACTTTGGGTATGACTACATTACCAAACTTTTGTTTTAAAAGAGATTTTCTAAAAGAGAATTTTTAACTGGACCAGAATGAGAAATTAAAGTTGGAGGTTTCTTATTTGATCATTAATGACAGTTTCTTTTTAGTCAAAAGCTAGTTGGAAGTGATTCGTCCCCTGAAGAACCTCGGAATGCGGAGAGAAACGCGGAAGTAACGTTATGAATAAGGCGTTGGGAAATTGAAACACACTGTTTTCGACTACAAGAATGGCTATTGAGAAGGACTGAATTGTCAAGTCAAACGGTTTCTGGAGAGCATTTAAGAGTTTAACACACACACCAAAAAGCTAAGTACCTGTTTTCACAGAGACTGTTTGTTATTTTGTTTAAGCGCATTTTTCAAAAATATAACGGAGAGATGGTATAGAATATAAAAGAAAAATACCAAAAACCTGTCATTGATGCTAAAGGCGCCGCTGGTGAATTTGAATTCCCTTTCCCAGCATATAGGCTGCCGCTTGGTCTGAGACGGTTTCTTGGGAATATTTTGCTATTGAATTTTTACAACTCTCCCTGATATTCTGCTACAGTTGTTTATTTGGAGTGATTTTCCATTAAATTAGTACATTATATTACTCCACAAGACAGACCCTAATTTTTTGTAAGGCACAACTGTTCCATGGCAGATGTGTTATAGGGACACTCAAACTTCCTACAGACACACTGCTGTGCCAAGCAGATATGTTAACATTTGCGCTAGCAAAGCATGAGATAAGTTCTTACATTTTTAAATTTGGAAACCAAATCTGCCACATAGGATGTAGAAGAACATTAGAGGGCAGCTCTGCATGAAACATTGATGAAGCACGATGAAGGGATGGAAAAGTCTTTTCATCAGCAATAACCACAAAGCACAGTAGTAGCTGATGAGACAAGAGGCTTGACTTAAGGCATGCATCAATTTCATTAGGACTATCCTATTGATATTAAACTATGGCCATGCCAGTCTGAGTGCGCCAGATCATGTCCGATATCAGAAACTATACAGGTTTGGGTTGGGTTAGTACCTTAGAATACCCCGTACTGCACAGGAGAAAGGCCTGGCAATCTACCTCCGGTCACACCTTGTAACAAAATCCACAGGATAGTCACAACTGGACAACTATTCACTGGGTTGCCAGGAGTAAACATCGAATCGATGGCAAAATAAAACACTGATATTAAAAATTACAGGCCATCTCCTTCCTGAAAGGATTCATTTTGTTGTTTGCTCATATCAAGGAATCCATGGACATGATAGAGTTGTCATATGAACAGTTTATTATCAGCATAGCTGGCAAAAAAACATACGGGCCCGCTATTGAATTGGGCAGGCTATGAACCACTATGGCGCATAGCCCTGCCCGCCAACCCTTAACCCCGGATAGTCAATGCGGTGGCAATGGCATTGAATGTAAGGGTCGCCACACATGCCTCAGCTAACCGGGTAGAGGCGATATTGCACCGCATAGCATTGGGGCATGTAGTGGGGTTAGAAGAAGACATTCAACAGCACTAACCATGTAAATGCCTTTCGAATATTGGGCCCTATGTTCTTAAGAGACTTAGTTTCACTGGCATTTTAAAACTAGGGATTTAAAAAAAACAAAAGAAAAACCCACACTTATTCCACTTCACCTTTTAGCCTATATGCTTGTAAGAAATCCCAAGCTAGCAAAGACTGTTCTCCATGCTGATGCTTGGGTCTGTCTGAAGAGATTTGTTTTTAGGATAGGCAAACTCTTCATAGCTTAAAATGTACGCAAATGCACCTTACACAAGGTACGTGAAGGGCATATACATGGACATATATCATGTGATTTCATGCTGTTAGCTAAACAGGCCTGGACTTGAATCTCAGGATGGCATAGGTTTCAGGGCCCCCCCGCCCTTCCCAGTTCTCACTTAGACTGCAAGCTGGATTTTTAATGGACAGCTGACATGCGAAGATGTAATAGGCAAGATTTCGACCTTCTAATCCAAAGGTCACTAGTTTTAGGCTAGCTTCAGCATCAGTGTGGGGCCTGTAGTATTGCAGCTGGAAAGGAGAGATGGGTACACTAGATGTGGGGCTTATATTTTTTGTTGCCATAATATTCTCTCACGCCGATATTCAAAAGAAGTTATATGTCTACCAGTGGCCAGTGAACATTTAACTTTTCTATCCACAGATTTTCAATTCTTGGAGGAAAAGTCCATAAACCATTATTAAACAGGACAAGGGAAATCCACTGTTTACCCCTGGGACAAGCAGAGTGGAATCAGTCTACCTTTTGGGAACCCGACAGGTACTTGTGACCTGGATTAGCCACTGCTGGAATCAGGATACTGGGCTTGATGGACCTTTGGTCCAAACCAGCATGACATATCTTACATTCTTATGCCTGAGTCAGTGTTCAGTGCGGCCAGTGACTACACACTACTTACGCACGTTAGCTGCTTAGTGGCGCTTAGTGACAGGGCCCCTTAAAGTGCTACTTGGTAATTCTGAAATCCAGAAGTGGGTGTGGCTTTTGTGGACAGCCCTGATTTAGGATCTGCTGATATCTCGCTGTTAGCCTGGTATAATTTAGAAGGAATATTTCCAAAAGATCCAGGTAAATACTGGATCCCCCACAGCATCTACGTATGTGCCAGATTTCACAATTTTTGTTCATTTGGCTGATTTACCCCTCATTCTGCCAGCAAGAACAAAGCACATGGAAATTTTTTTCTGTCCCCACCTTTAGTAAAAATGAGATTCCCTTTGAAAGGTGTACACATAGAGGGTCATTCTGAGCAGCGTTTAGTGTGGATGTACGTCCGGTTTGGACATACATCCCTGCTAAACGCTTGGGCCCGATGCCAGATCCAGAGCTCCCCACACGTTCAGATGAGGTGTGCAGGGGGCTCTGGATGGGGGCAGGCTAGAGGAGGAGAGAGGATTCGGCGCTCATCCTAGACATACAGGGCTGATTCCGGTCTTGGCCCTGTATGTCCAGGGGCTGAAGGTTAGGTGGAGAACTTATTCCACCTCAGTGGTGGAATAAGTTCCCCTGAAGTTTGCGGCGGCCGCCAGAGGGACCCGGCGAGGAGGTGAACAGGGGAAGGGGTTTCCCTGCAGCCCAATTCTGGTCTTGACAGGCCCATCCAGGGGTCGGGTGGCAGGGAAAAGGGAATTTACGAGGTTTGCGGGCAATTGGCGGCTCCTGCATGGCCCCAGTGCCATGGTGACAGGATGCCACGGTAACGGGCTCCATGCAGGGGCCTTGGGTAGATTGGATGGAATGTTCCCTGAACGGCTAGGCCTTCCAAATGGGGGTACGGCCAGGCTGTCCAAGCCCTCTGCACCCGATTCAACTCCCGCTGATGCAGAATCAGGTGCAGCTCCAGGCCGTCCAGATTTCGGACATCAGGACGACCCGGACGTGCCCTGTTCAGAATTGGCCTCATAGTCTGCAACAAATGCAAAGTTCATAAACTTGACCCCTTAAGGGCCAGTAATCAAAACTATTATGCAGATAATTGTTCTTTTATTATTGCCCCCCCCCCTCTTTTATTTTTAGTGCAGGCAAATCTATATGTAAATCCACACACAAAAAAAAAAAAGAAGGGAAGGGAGGCAAAGCCAACCCAGAGATGTAAAATTAGATCTGTGTGCACTCTCCACGGGGTACTAAGTACTTATATTGTGTGTGCCAGTATGATTTTCAAAGGGAAGAGTCGCGAGGGGGCAGACACCTCCCCTTGTCGTGTACAGAAATAAAATATTAGGCCAGCTTAGACACGGTGCTTAGAGTTGTGGGCTGCCCTCTTCCTGGGAAGGTCAGAGTTTTTGGTAATTATTTTTCCTAACTTTGAGTCCTTGGCTATATGAGAATGCATTACCTATGGTAAGAGCCGAAGATTTCTTAGTACCAGCTCTTACTGCCAAAGTGTAATGACACCATTCAGTCAAACGGGTTGTATCTCCAAAACTGAAGTGTGTACAACTGGGACAGTCAGGGCTGGTGAATGGAGCCTTTACCAAGTTTATACAGGTTAACCATACAACCCTTTCATCTTCTTAAAAACGTAAAGCCTTTAAAATCCTTTCTAATCGGAGCGAGCAGGACAGATCCCATTTCACGTTTTCTCCTCTGCTTGTTTTGTGTGAAACATGTACTGCCAGAAAGGTCCGACTCCCACGGTTGTAGGGGGTTAGGAGGGGAGGGGGATGGTAGAGGCACATCTGTACCCAGATGTTCACTGTAACACTGTAAAATCAATTTAGAGTTGTTTACATTCGGGCATTTGCAGACTGGGAAAAATCCCCTGAGTCCAAGCCTGAGGCTAGTGAATTGTGCTGTTAGACAAGTGATATTCATTAGGTATTTGCTCACTGGCACAGTCTAAAACAGCTATGTCTAGTCACTGATGTTGTTCTATAATGCATGATCAAGGGAAATGGAGGGGGGAGCGGGGGAGACCAAGTATAGTATTGACCTAATGCTGTTAGTTGGGCTCAGTGCAAATAAAACTGAAGACTAGAAACCACAGTGGGGCATGAGGTGGATGTGCGGGTTAACTGTAGGCAAGGGGTAAATTCTATCCTTTTCTCATGCAGAAACCCATCTGCAGCACATGTAATAGCCTAAGGTCACAGAGAAAATTGTAACCATGGGACAGGCTACTCAGTGGGTCGAAGCTCGTCAGATCTGCATGGGATGTATAAAACGATGGTTCTCGGGATGAGGCAACCAATATGAAGGCACTATATGCACACAGCCCCACCCAGAAGAGACATGGGGGGAGAGAAATTGAACATGTAAGTCAGGAAAGGGCAGCACTAACTGGAAACACACCTTGTGCATGTGTTTAGGTGTAATACGTCACTGGTTAACAAGGAAAACATAACTATTATAATATCATTGCAATAATGGGATTCAAAGAATAGACGCTTAAACAGCCCAACTCTAGTAACGTGTCCTTCCTACGTCCTTCATTTCCAGGGAAGCGTCTTTCTGGGCCTGCCAGCATCACTCTCAACAGTACTTTTCCTTCCTGCAATATATTGTTGGGTGTTTGGCAGTGGTGACCCAAGGGCAGTGTGGTGGGTGCAGCCCACCCCAGGTGCCAGCCAGGGAGGGTGCACCCCCACCAGTCCCACACAGCAGAGCCAGCGCAGCAGGCCTAAAGTCGTGGGTGGCTTGCCGTGCTGCCTCCACTCCAGGCCCAGCGGCTCTTCCCTCCTCCTCCTGAGTAGCCGCCTAGTGGTTGGAGCAGCAGCTTGGGACCAACAAGACCAGGGTTCAGCTCCTACTGGCACTCATCATGGCCTTGGACACGTCACTTAACCCTCTATTGTCTCCGATACAAAATGTAAGATTGTAAGGGACAGGGAAATACCTATCGTTCCTGATTGTAATGCACCTTCAACTACTACAGGAAAGGCACAAGTCAAATATAATAAAATAAGCAGATACAAATAAAGGCATATGCAGCTCTGTTGGCCAAATATTTGCAAATCATGAAGAGAGAAGAGTTGCTGGGCCCGAGGTGGAGGCAGTGTGGCTTTAAAATAAGTTTGCTACACTGGTGGTGTTTGGATTCAGTACAGGAAGAGTCTAAACACACTACCATAGTCCTTATGCAAACACCCTTCAGTATTGGAATCTGCTCCTTGCTGGTCCCCCTCTGAATCCTCTCTCCCCCCTTCAATGTTTTCAAAACTCAGCCAGGGCCAGTGCAAGGACTAGAGGTGCCCTAGACAGACCCTCCATCCTGCCGTCCTTTTGTCCCCTCTCATGCCCATTGTTGCCACTGGCCCCCCTCTCTGGGGCAGACAGTGGTGGCACTTACCCTCCTGCATCGTGGTTTCATTCTATTCAGTCTGCTGCGTCGGCATCCCCTCCGCCGCAGACCTCCGCTTTATTCAAAACTGGAAGTCTGGGCCAAAGAAGCAGACTGAATAGACCGAAACTGCAATGCAGCCCCAGAGACGGACGGTAAGTGCTGCGTCAGTTTCAGGGGTAATTACCATTACTGTCATCCCTGGGCACAGGTGGCACCCCCAGAGGGCCGGCGCTCTAGGCGATTGCCTAGATTGTCTAATGGTAGCCCCGGCCCTGTGCACAACTCATCTTCCACCAGGGTCGCCTTGCTTATATTACCCCTCTTTTCAGTCACTGCACTGGCTCCCTATCATTTTGCACATCCAGTTCAAACTTCTGTTGACCTACGAGTGCAATCATTCTGTGGCTTCTCACTTTACACCCCTCCTCGGGAACTCTCCACTCTGGCAGATCCCTTTTACCGGTGCCCTTCTCTGCCACTGCCAACTGCAGACTTCGTTCATTCCATCTTGCTGCTCCTTATGCCTGGAACAAACTACCTGAGTCAGTGCACTGGGCTTCTTCTCTGACCCTATTCAAATCTAAGCTTTTAGATCCTGGTGCCCCGCTCACTAGCATGTCAGGGAATTTTATGTTCTCTTCCTCAGAGATGAAAGTAGCAGAAACAGTCACATATATGGCCAGCTCAGTGGTTTAGTGGCAATTCCTGTACGAAGGGGGGCTGATAAGTCTCTGGCCTTTGTAACAAAACAGAAAGCTGAGGGCACACTTCAGTTCCAGAGGTCTGAATGATCTCTCTGTAGTTCCGTTTTATTTGGTTTCATTACAAGGCTAGAGACTTCTCAGCCTCCCCGCTTATATTTTCATATGGAAGGTTCCAGTTCAGTTCGCAGATCAGGTCTTCTACACCCCAAGATGGCCAGGGCTGGGAATGGGAGTCATGCTCATTCCTGAGACTGACACCTGGTGGCTGAAATTTAGACTCTTGAATACAAGATTGTAGAAGCAGCCCTGGAGCAGGACTCCTGACCTCAGGACTGTATACAAACGGAGGTTCATGGAACCACTGCCGGGATTCTGGTGTAAATTGAGCTGAAAAACTTCCAGATCCAAATAAAAAAGTTACATACACATTAACTTTTCTGAACGACAGCCTCAACTCGAATGTTCTCAGAGAGAGAAGTAGTGTGGTCTAGTGCTTAGACTCCCCTCTGATTCTGACTTTCTATGTGACCCTGGGCAAATCACAGGGATCCAGCTACATACAAGAGGTTTGACATTATCTGACTTTCCCAGTCAGCAAATGTGTTGTGTCCCATGCTTCTCGCACTACCAGAGATCTGTTGTCCCTAAGAGAAGAATGCAGTACTACAGTATTACACCTCACAACTCCCCCTCCCAAACCAACAGATAGAGAATTCCTCCAGAGGCCTTTTCAGACAACTCCCTCCCACAAAGTTCAGTATCTCTTCCTATCCACCAAGTACTGACCTTGGCAGCAAACAGTCGAGAGAAGAGAAAGTGTAGTCGGTGGGAATGAGAAGGGCTGAGAATCAATCAAATTCCTGAGTTACAACAAGGGGTTTTTACAACAGCCTGTTCCAGACAGCGTAAATACTGCAGCAGAACTAATTGCAGAAGAAGATTTAAGCATGCTATCACTAAGGTTTATTCTAACAGCGCTTGTGATGAGAGATCATTGTATGAGACTCCAGCGGAGGAGGGGGAACCTTCATGCTGACAAAATGCTCCCAGACAGTGATCATGTGAGCTATTTTACAATTATTTCAAAGAAAACCTGAAAATAGCTGAAAAGAGATGAATGATGCCTATAAAAGGTTTCACATCACTCTCTGGATGACAGGGTCATGCTTTTGAATCCTGGTAGAGCAAAGGTTTCAGGTATAGTTAATTATGTCAACTGTTGGAGATGTCTAATGTCTCTTCCCAGTCAATGGCTGGCCCTTCCTTGTGGAAAGATTTGATCAAAACACATTTTTAAATTTAAATTCCATTATTTTTGGTCATGCCACAACAGCTGCTTCAGAGGCAGGCTAATGGAAGGTAGTGGGGGCCGCCATCTTTTTCTGAGTCAGTATCACTACACTTCCTGTGTAATGTCATCACTTCCCTTTTGCCCAGCTCATTCAAGTGCATGGGTGGAAGGTGAAGGAGTTTGGTAGATAAGGTGGTGATGGTCATGTCCTTCCCACCCTCATGCCAAAATATGATGACTCTTCCACCACGGCTTTGGGTGTGATTTAATTAAAAAGTAAACATTTTTAAAAACCATCCAGAAGAATAAATTGTATAGAAGTATTGTGTACTTCAACTTAAAACATACAATGCAGCCAACCCACTGCAGCCATGCTGAACGCCCAAAGGGCTTCAAATCCCAGTAAATGCAGCATGTTGGCGAGGGCTCTGTGCTGCTAATTTCAGCAAGAGCTCAGCTGTTTTCTTTGGTTTTACACTTAAAGGTGAAGAATAAAGCACCAGCAAGTATTAAAAATCAATATCACCTGACTGCTCTCACTCGTACCAAAAATAGATTGCGTTTCACCCAATTAAGTCTCCGCTTTGTAGCAAACCTCTTAATGTTTTGGGGGAATGGATATTTTGTTCTGCAATGGAATACTTGGTGAGTGTTCCAAATGACTGGTTTGGAATAGTAAGCTTGCTGAGGGGAGAGAGACAGATTTTCCAAAAATGAGAGGTGAAAGAACCCTTTGAGTATGATTTTCACGTAACAATGCCCAGTTTCAGTAAGAGAGAAAGGAAAGAGGGGGAAAAGCATGGTAGCTAAATGAAAATCAGCATTAAAATTTCAAGGCAGAGAGCATGTGGGCATTTTCAGCCTGGGCACACAGCAGCTGATTTTCAAAAGGCACGCCACCCACACTGTTCACTTCTGAAATTTAGCAGCCGCAAAGCAGGTTCTTGGGTATACACAGCACTTAGACTGCTGCAGGCAGACAAGTGAGGGTTAAAGCACATGCTCAATTGAAAATTCAATTTATGCAGGCTATTTTCCTCTCCTCCCCCATCAAACCTCTGACTGTCTCTTCTTAACATGGCTAAAAGTCTGCTTACTATGAGATGCTAAAATCATGCTTTTAGACAGGCAGAGGGGGTTAATTTTCAGTCAAACAACTTACCTAGGTAGAGCTTTGAAAATGACCCTCCCCAAATGTTAGATTTCATCTAGTCATGATTTTGGGCTCCTTTATCAGAACATAAGAAGGGTATGCATTGCCCTGGTAACACAAGAAAGTGCAGTTTCTAGTCTTTACCACAGAGGTTAACATCCACGCACACTTTCCATGACCATTGTATTCCAAGAGGTCACGCGCAGCGCTTCCCTGACAGGGCTGCTCCAGGTCTCTTCCGAGCCCAACAAGGAGATAGAGCCACCTCGACTGAGCTGCTCATTAGATTCTCCAGCATTTACAGACCTTGCACCTGATTTTGAAAGATTCGGGGGGGGGGGGGGGAAATGGGCACCGAAAGAACAGCTTAGTGATTAGAGCAGTGGGAGCCAGGGTTTAAAGTCTACTCGCTGCTCCTGATGATCTTGGGCAAGTCACTTAACCTTTCATTACCTTAGGTACAAAATCAGATTGTAAATCCTCTGGGGACAGGGAAGTACCTATAGTACCTGAATGTAACTCGCCTTGATCTACTACTACAAAGACGTGAGCTAAATATAGAACTGAAAAGAAAAAGATAAGATTAAACATTTGCACGTCTGGCTGAAAAGTGTCTGAATCTAATATAGTAAGCAAGACGGGACTCCATTAGGTGCTGAATTTGTCTTTTTATATGCTGGGATTTAGAGATCCGGGTTCCTCATCTCCACACAGACCATCTTTCATCTCTCTGCAGTACTCAATCCTGGACTGTCAGCTCAAGTGCTGCAAAAGGGTTCAGGATGGTCAACTGTGCAAATCAACCTTGAATCAAACATATCTCAGAAATAGTCTTCCTGGAAATCCTGAAATCAAACTTATGATTGAATGGAGAGACACAGGTCAAGGGGAAGCGAGTGCTGGGTTCTCTACAGGAATTTGTATTTAAAATAATCCACAGTGGACAGATCACTGCTGGGCAGAGTCGAGAGCCATTTTAGACAATCATTCATTTCTGCTGTAAGCTCTCAGGTTATATGGTCCCAATCTTATACAGCAATCGACAAGCAGGCGGCATATGTGTGTATCTGTTAGGATCTGGGCAGGAGTGTGGGTGAAGAGGCTAGGCTCAGGGAGAGGGTGGTGCAGTGAAGGAACCAAAGTAGGATCTGGAACTAGGAGACGTGGCAGGACTGAAGCAGAACCAAACATGGAGCAGGAACTAAACCCGGAATAACTGTGGGAAAACTAGAGCACGAACTGAACAAGGTTCAGGAGTTGGAGGACTTGACAGCAAGTGAAGCAGATGAAAATTGATAGCTTGGATTCTTCGGAGGCAATTTAGGGTTAAGTGACTTGTCCAAGGAAGTAGTGCCAGTGGGAATTGAACTCTGTTCTCTATGGTTCATATGGAGCGATGCTGTCAGGAGTACTGGCGTAATTGGCAAAAAAAGAAAAAAATAGCTGAGTGACCATAAATGCATGTCAGACCCACCAAGAACTGTTGAACTAGCAAGGATGTGTCTGGCTAAGCTTATATATACAGGGCTCATAAGACACACCACTTGCTGGTCAATGGGCTCCTCCTTCTGCTACCCATAGTCTTATTTCAGAGACTGAAGCTCTATAACCTCCATGGCTGCAACCATACAACCAGGGCTTCTGGTTCTCAAGGCCATTGGTTCAAATCCCAGTACTCCTGACAGCATCAGTCCATATGAACCATAGAGACCAGAGTTCAAGTCCCACTGGCACTACTTCCATGGGTAAGTCACTTAACCCTAAATTGCCTCAGAAGAATCCAAGTTATCAATGTCCCTGTTTAATATACATTACCATGTTTAAGTTACAATGTAAACTACTTTGACTAAAATGATAAAGTGGTATAAAAACCCTGCTAAATAAATAAAAATGAAGCATAAAACAATTCAGGCAGACACCTGATCTGCTCAATAAAATTCCGCTTTTTGATGTACCACCTGAGCGCTCAGGATGCTGACATCAGCAGGAACTGTGGCGTTACCGTCAGATAGGCACACCTTCCTCAGCTATGCAATGCAGCAGCAGAGAATATACAACACAAATGTTCTGGGATTTTTATTTACTTTCTCCCTGATATTCAGATTCAGTCTGCTCAAAGATCTCCTACATATGCGATGACCCTTCTAGCCTAATGTTCATAATAAAGCTGGAATTCAAGTATCAGAATTTAGCTAAATTCCAGCATCCTCCCCAGCATGGCACTGGGGCAGAAGTGGTCACTAGTGTCTTTACTGAATGTTATAGGCAAAATAAAAGAACCCAAGCTCTTAGCTGAGGTTGTCTGCTTTTGTTTGCTACTGTAATATGACTATAGTTTCTCTTAATCTGTCACGGCCTGAGGTCCAAACCCTCCTCTGCCTCAGGTACAGACTGTAAACCCGACAGGGACAGGGATATAGCTATGGTACCTGAATGTAACTTGCCTTTAGCTACTACTGAAAAGATGTGAGCTAAATGCAAATAGAAATAAAATCTTGCCAAGCAGTTGGTTTGGTTGACAGTTACTCCCCTTGGCTTCCAGCCAATAAAAGGTTATCAGCTGAAGGTGGAAAGGGTTAAAATCTCATTAACTTCCTGCCTTCCCAGAGAAGCCAGGGCAGTCTGAAGCATTGGGTAGAGAGGAGAGAGGAGGAAGGCTCTTTCTGGCTAGCTAGTTACCCTAGAGATGATCATACTTCTTCCATGTCAGCTGGGAAATTACTTAATGGTGCCCTACAGAGATAACCAGAACCTTTCCCCTTCCCCTCCACCCCAGCAAGGCAGTACCAAACAGCAGACAACCAATTCCCCACTAAAACCCCTCCAACCTCTGCTTCCAGTTAACACTGGAACAGCTCAAAGGCAGCAGGCGTTGGCACAGAACACTAATGCCATCCTCCCCCCATCCCCTCCTGCATCCAGAGAGGTCACCCTGGAAACGGAGGCACCATTAGAAAGAAATGTGCAGGGTGAAGAGGTGACAGGAGGTGGAGCATCTGGAATTTCTCTTGTAGTCGCTACGGAAGATTCCAACGGGGGCTTAGGTGACACAACCAGGTCTCACATGCTGGCCCATTCATCAAGCCTACCCCCCCCCCCTTGCTTCTTTCACTGTCTAGTTCTGAGAAGTTATCATGCTGCAAGGGGTCATTAGATGGGAAGTATCCCAACCCTCTCAGACCCGGACAAACATGTTTAGCTGGTCGGCAAACTTGATTCGCTAAGTTGGGCAACTTTAGAGCTGGTTTCATGTGCTGATGACCCTTACTGACTTATATCTTTTTGAAGGATCTCTAAGGATCAATCAACAGTTGCTTCTTTGTAAATTCTCTTAAATCCTTCAAAGGAAAGAGCAACACTGTATTTTAAAGGCCAATAGTTTCCATGTGCAGGATGCTTGACTGTGCTAAGAGGGATTTAACATTTTCCATTAGTAATACAGGGGCATGTTTACCAAAAGGTTAATTTGCATTAACGAACCTTAGCGCACATTAAGTGCCACCATAGCTCTTTTATTTCTGTGATGCTGTGGCACTTAACATGCACCGTTTGTTAACACACATTAACCTTTACTAAACATGCCCCACAGTTTTTGGGCATGTTTTGCTTAGGCAATAGCAACTATTGGGGAGAGTCCACCATCTGCCTCTCTGGCCATATGCATCTGTTTGTTAGCGCATTTGCCAAAAGATAATCTGCTTCAGAGTGGACAAGGGCAGCAGAGAAAAGAGAAGAGGCAGTGGGGGTCCTCAGCTGCCGCTGGCACAAGAAGAGGCATAGCAGCGCAGACCAGCCAGTGGAACTCCCCAGGCTTGCTGGCAGAAGAGGTAAAGAGAGTCCCCAGCTCCTGTTGGCAAAGAGGCCTGGCATCACAGAAGGAAGGGATGGAGCATAACGGAAAGAGCAGAGTCAAAGAGGGAAAAAAAGGGGAGGGATAAGAACATAAGCAAAACGATGGGGTTATGAGGAAAAGAAAAAAAAAAAGAGAGAGGGTCAGAGCAAAAAGGAAGAGAGAGAGAATCAGCTAAGAGAGGGGAGGGTCTGGGACAAAATATAAGGGAACGGCCTGCTTAGAGAGGAAGGGGGAAAGGGCAGGGAGAGGAGGGTAACTGCCAGAATGCAAGAAGTTAGGGAGCGAGTGAAAGGGAATGGCAGGTGGAAGAAGGAAAGTAGGAAGGGTAGGGGGTGAATTCAGGAGAACAGAGGAAAATGCACAGGGGGAGAAGCCTACATGTCCTTAGTCATGCATACACACTGCTAACATGGACACCCCCACACCCCCATGACACTTTGCCAACATGCACAGTGCCCCAGACACACATACACAGCCTTCAAAACCATACTGCAAAATGCAAACACTCACAACACACACACTTATAGGTATACATACAAAGCCTCCAAGACAAACACCCAGGTTTACACCCCAAACACCCATGACAGACAAACACAGACTGCCTCCAACACACACTCAGACATACAGACATGCACACACACACAGCCCGACACACTCTACCAACAAGCATCCAACCAAACCCACACAACCCCCTGACACTCTGCCAACAAGCATCCAACCAAACCCACACAAACCCCTCACACACTCTGCCAACAAGCATCCAACCAAACCCACACAACCCCCTCACACACTCTGCCAACATCCATCCAACCAAACCCACACAACCCCCTCACACACTCTGCCAACATCCAACCAAACCCACACAACCCCCTCACACACTCTGCCAACATCCAACCAAACCCACACAACCCCCTCACACACTCTGCCAACAAGCATCCAACCAAACCCACACAAACCCCTGACATGCATACAGATAAAACAGCAAAGGTTCTCTCATGAAGATCGGCATTATCACCACACCATTTAAACACACCCCTCAGATACAGGATCAATTACTACTCACACTATGCTCATCGCCCAGACATTCGTTCACATATCTCTTGCTTCCTTACTGAGGTACCTTTTACCATGGCTGTTGCAGCCAAGTCCCCACAGAGATGTCCAAGTCTACAAATGGATGAAAGGGGAAACAAGCCATTGTGTCACACTGTAAGTGCATATTTTCAACATGTTTTAAAGAACACAACTAGTATATGGTCATTTGAACATACACTAAGACAGGTTATGGAGATTATTTTTATTTTTATTTATTTGTTGTTTTTCTATACCACGCTATTTATCATCAGTGCGGTTCACAGGGAACATATTTGTGCAATGTAGAAGATCTACATTGGACTTACAATAAAACGGGGTGTTTTAAACAGGGCTAACAGGTAAACTATGTACAGGTAAGTAGACAAGATTCTACATGCATCTCAGCAATATATACAGGTCAAACAACAAAGAGACTATATACATTTCAGTTGTATATCGCAGGGTAGAGTATGGCTCATCGTTATCTAGGTTAGTGTCAGTTGTCAAGGGTGGTGGTTTAAGACGGGGGGTTCACTCCGATGATCGGAGAGGTGTGGTGGGTGGGCATTCTGGAGGTGTTGGTTGGACATGAGGTATGGGTGGCTGCGGGATTTCGTTTGAGTTGGTGAGGTACTGAAGAAACAGATGATGTTTCAGTGCTTTCCTAAACTGGGGAAGGTTGTTGATGGCCCTGATGTCTGGTGGCAGGGCATTCCAGCAGGAAGGTGCGTAGAGAGCAAAGGCGCAGTTTCTCGCAGCCTTGGAGCATTTGGTGATTGCTTTCGGGAGTAGTAGGGTGTTGGTGGCGGCTGATCTCCTTAGCCTGTTGGGAGGGGTGACCTGGACAAGGTCAGAGAGGGAGATGGCTGTGCATTTGTTGATGGCCTTGAATGTCATTGTTAGGATCTTAAAGGAAATCCTGCAATGGACGGGGAGCCAGTGCAGATGTTTTAGAACTGGGGTAATATGGTCCTTTCTAGATGCTCCGTGGAGGATTCTGGCTGCAGCATTCATCACGAGCTGCAAGGGATTCAACGTGTTCTTCGGAAGGCCGTGCAGTATGGAATTAGCGTAGTCAAAATGGGGCATTACTAGTGCTTGAAAGACTGTTCGGAAGTCGTTCGGGTCTAGCAGCTGTCTCATGTGGTGGAGTGTCCAAATTTTATGGTATATTGCCTTTACCATGTTAGCTATCTGGGCATTCATGTTGAGATGTTGGTCGAGCGTGATACCGAGGTATCGTATCGTAGGCTTGGTGAGGAGCTCTGCCTCATGATGTTCTAAGGATTAATTGCAAGGTTAAAGAAAAGGGAATATGGCTATATCTTAATACGATGAATCGTAAAAAATGTTTGGGGAAATCTGTCACAGATTTCCTAAATTCCTGTGTGCTTTTCCTTAAAGATGCCAATTCTTTCCCATTCTTACTGATTACCTATTATTCCCTATTCTTTCCCATGCTGAAATCAAAGTAATGGAACATTTCCACTAAAAGCAAACTTAAAAGACTCTCACTTCAAGAAAAGACATGGGGTGGAAACTGCATGGAGAGCAGGTTCGACCCTAAACAAAAGCATGGAGGTGAGGGGTATGACCCTAGCTATCTTACTGGCCAGATTAGATGGGATATGATGGTTTTTAATCTGCTGTCATTTACTATGTTGCTATATTAAAACGATCTTTCTTTGTCTGAAATGCATACACACTTCTGAATTCTGTCTGTACTGTTCATGGCATGTGCTAGGCAAACTAACTAAATTTTGACAGTAATTTGCTGGCACTGCAGCTACTCCACTGGCCTGCTTATGAAAATATTGACAAAAGACCTTTGCAGAATGGCCAGTAGGAAAAAGTCAGTCTTGAATGCAAATCGTGAAGTGCCGTAATAATAATGCTTGATGATGTAACAATGAGCACTAGCAACAATGGAAAGTCAAAGGAGAGAACCAAAGAAAGAAAACTTTATATTTTCAAAGGAAAGCATAGGTTAGGATTTACACCCTGGGCATTTTCTAATATATAATTATGTAAGTGGTTGGTTGAAAGAACAGAGGGTCATCAAGCCAATAGCTCTTTCGAGGTGATAAAATCAAGGTAGTGAAACAAGAGCACAGTGCATCTAATTCTGCAGCAATATACAAATACAACTTCATCCTGATCTGAAATACAGCTAATCCCAAGAAGTCACTGACTCAGCACTTTCCCCTGAAGTCTAATCACATCATCATATCCACCACATTAAAAAGGTATGCATTAAAGGATTTCAGTGCGGGCCCCTGGGACTGAAGGCACGAGGCCAAATGCACCTGCGGCATGTGTCGTAATCTTACTACACACCCCATCGCATGTTACTGCTTATAAAACACATTCCCAACTAATTTGTCTCAACCAAATGCAGCAAAGAAAAGTGGGTCAACGGGAACCAATATAGAAAGCTTCTGTGGTAGCAATGTCCCATTCTGACTGTTTCTCAATTTAAGACATCAATGGACCCCAGTGCCAGAGCCGAGGAAGACAAAAGCAACAGTAGTGAGATTTCTCCAGATCGAGGTGAGGGTGCATGAGAGAACCACAGAACACACAGTCACGACCAGAATTCAAACAGCCTCAACAGCAAGCAAAAGGGACCTGGCTGGCACCGGCCTGCTCTTTCACAAGATGCCCTTCACTTTAATCATTGTGACTGTTTTAGCAAGCAGATTTATTATTGCAACCTAAATCGATGTTCTGAGGAAGGAAATATTCCCCAGACCGTTGCTTCCTATCCCGTGCAACGACATACCCCAGGACTACACAAGCAGCGCAGCCAGACAGGGCCCAAACAAGGAAGGTGCACCGATGTCCTCACTAGTGCAATAAGAGCGAGTTCCCGCGTGCAGCTGGCTGGGGTGCGAAGGCAGCAGGTGCAGGAGTCACACAGGGCACATTTTGATGGTCCCAATATACCCTCTCTTTACACTGCAGAAACCTCTCTCCCCTAGCAAGCCCCAAGTTCACTTACAGTGTCACCTCTCCCCAAGTCACATGAACAGACCAATCTAGTTCTGATTTTGCCCTGCTTGTAGTCATTTCCCAATCATTTCCGTAAGAAAGTCATAAATGCATTGGGGCAAAACAGAGACTGTGTTAATCTATTTGCTTAGAAAGCAGCAAAAAGCTGTCTATAAAATATTTGTCATGAGAGATATGGCTGGGGAAAAGGGAGGTGGCTGGCACCAGCTCACAAATCATCGCACCAGCTCTGCAGCAAAGGCAATAGGCATTATGTACTAAAATCTGCCAAAATGAAATAGAACAGCTGCCAGGTCGGTGGTTCATCTAAAAAGGACTAAAAACCCAAATAAACTAAACAGCTATCAACAGAGTACACTGTACTATTGCCAAAGTATCTAGTTTCAGTTTATAGATGTATTGTTGTATTTATTTTTTGCAGGATGTGGTTGGGCACGAGTCGGTCAGAGTTGTGGTTCTTTGCATCAAGGTCTGGATTAGTAACCAAATTCCCTGACCTTACACAGTTTCAGCCCATTTCTAGAGATAAGCAGTGGCTCTCCCAGGTCTACCTGGCTATTAGGTTTTTTAATGGACTTTTCTCCAGGAACTTGTCCAAATCTCTTTTGAGCCCCACACCATGTTAGTCACCTTGAGCATATCGTCTGGCAAGAAATTTCACATCATAATAATGCGCTGCATGAAGGGGAAAAAACCTAAACAAAACCACACCCCCTTTCTAGGATTTGTTTTCAATCTGCTGATTGTTAATTTCATGCAGTGTCTTTTTGTTTTAGTCTAGTTTTGAAAGTTATCCTACTGTTCCATCTTTAATCATTCCAGCCCACTCATGATTTTATATAACGTAGTATATGACGGCAGATAACGACCAGTATGGTCCATCTAGTCTGCCCAGCAAGGGGGCAAGAGTAGGTGCACTTGCCGCTCCGTGCAGGTCACCTCCCCCCATGCCTTTGTTTAGGGGTGTACCCACCGCACCGTGTAGGTCACTCCTATTTGTTTAGATATAAGAGATTGTTATGTTTATTTTAATTTTATCCACTTGCTATAAAGGGATCCACTGTGTGTCTGTCCCATGCCATTTTGAATTCTGTCACTGTGTTTGTCCCCAACACTTCAACAAGTTGGGCGCTGGAGTCTATTTGGTGGATTCTTCAGAGGGCTAGCATATTCCTTAATGCTCATGGAAAAGGTGAGTCTTTAGGCGCTTGCTAAAGTCTTTTGCTGCCTTAATACTTCTTAGGGTGGGTAGCAGTTCCAGAGTGTGGAGGGGGGGGGGGCGGGTAGAGTGAGAAGATCTCGGGGGGGGGGGCATATTGGGTGCTCTTGCGAATCTGCCTTGGCAGGCTGAGCAGGTTTAGCGTGCTCTGTCTACAGGAACTGGTGGAGCAGATTGACAGCTGGAGATGTTGGGCGGCGAGTCCATTCTGAGCTTTGTGTATGATGGTGAGGACTTTAAATTTGATGGTATGGTAGCCAGTGGAGGGAATTTAGAACATGCTATGTGAGAGTGTGCCTGGGCGCTTGGAAGACTGTGCGTGCTGCAGTGTTCTGAGCGAGCTGTAGCAGATAGATTGTGTGCTTGGGTAGCCCGTGATATATGGAGTTGCAGTAGTCGAGCAAGGGGGTGACTTGACTGACAGACTGCATGGAAGTCATCAGGGGAGAGAAGGGGCACAGGTTGTGTAGGGTCCTGAGTTTGTAGTAAATTGCCTTGGTGGTGTTCTGGATGTGCACTTGAAAGTTCAGGTGCTGATCTATGGAAACTCCGAGGTATTTGAGCTGAGTTTTGATTTGGAGTTTTGTGTCTCAGAATCTGACTGTTGCAGGAGGCGTGAACTCAGGGTCCCTGGTGATGTGTAGTATCTCAGTCTTGCTGTAGCTGACTGCTAGGTTTTGACGCTGAAGCCACCAATTTCATTGAAGCAGGCTGAGAAATTGGAGTAGTTGGGGGTGGCTGTGGAGAAAGGGGTGTATACCATTATGTCGTCAGCATATATCAGATACCCAACGTTGAATACATAGGAAGCTGATGTAGATGTTGAACAGTAATGATGAAAGTGCGGATCCCTGGAGCAGTCATTGTGGCAGGGAGCATGGGGAGGATGCGGTTGGTCCTATCTTGGCTTGTTGGCAATGGTGCAAGAAGTACAAGTGGAACCACTGGAGGGGTTTGCCCTGCATTCCCATCTCACAGAGTTGGTCTAGAAGTGTTTGATGCGACACTGTGTCAAACGCTAAGGAGATGTCCAGGAAGAATAGTATGAAGCCTTTTGATTTGATCTCCATTCCTTCAATTAGGGTGGATAGCAGCGAGGTCAGCAGGGATTCTGCATTGTGATGGGGGTGAAAGCCATGCTGGTCAACATATTCCTGGAGCTGGATTTGGACTGCCTTATCTGTGATTTTTGTCAGGAAGTGTATGGATACAGCTAAAACAAATCTTTTGGAATGGAATAAGAGATGATCACGTCATTGAAGTCCTCAGAAACGGAAGCTCGTTTTAAACAGCATTTGGAGGACTCTCGAAAGCAGACTGATCTTCTGAGAGAGGAAGTGAAAAAAATCGAAGGAGAAAAAGCTACAACATGATTATGAAGACTATACCATAGGGTATGTTTATCCTTGGATGAATACCAGCCGTAAGCAGCAAAGGAAAGGGAAAAAGCGTGTGGAATTTGATTTATCATCGGAGGATTCCATGGGGTCTGGATCTAGTAAATCATCTCGTGAGGATTTTTTGGAGGATGGCCAAAAGAAAAAAGAAAGTACGCGAGGTCGATCCAAAAACCGCGGAGGTGGTTGCCACAGGGATTGATGCCCCTTGATAAGACTGATTCAGCTTCATCATTGGTGGTGAATTTGTCCAGTTTTGTGTTATCGACTGACCACCTGAAAGTATTAAACAGTATCTTTTGTTCCATCAATTCATTTTGACCCCTTTCAATTCAGAGTGGACTTAGAAAGTTTGATGAGGAAATTAGATGCAAAAAAAGCTTTTAAGTGTAAACAGACTGCTTCAAGTTAGCTGGACTGTAATATTTCGAGAAGGATGAAGATTCCTATGAAATCCCATTGGAATCCACCTGGCTTGATGCCTCCGGCTTTGTTGGTATTTAAGCAATTAGCTCTACAAGATTTACAGAGTTTGGAGTCTTCACAGTGTTGGAATCTTCCTTTTTTTGCACTCCCGAGAAACGAGAAAGCAGCTTTAGATGATTTAGTTTCAAGGCCTGATTTGGTTATTAGAAGAGCGGACAAGGGGGGTGCCATTGTTGACTAGGCCCGGGAGGATTATTTATTTGAAGCGGAATGTCAATTAAATGATACCAATGTTTATGCAGTTCTAGAAGTAGATTCTATGAAGGATTTACAAAATAAAATTAAAAAGATTTAACAGGGCAGGCTTTAGAGGCTAAGATGATTTCTAAGAAAATGTTCATTTTTGAATGTCCCGTCTCCAGTCTTAGCAAAGTTTTACTTACTTCCTAAGATACATAAAAATTGTGCATGTCCCCCTGGGAGGCCCATTGTATCCACGAGAGGCACAGTATTGGAGCCCCTGTCCATGTTTGTTGACTCTTTTTTGCATCCATTGTTGCTAGATATTCCTTCGTATTTGAGGATACGACTCATTTTTTGAAAATCTTGGAGGACCATGCAACTTTGGCCAGTTCTTCAGCTGTTTTTCTGGTTACTTTAGATGTTACCTCATTATATACTTTGATTCCTCAAGAGGCTGCTTTTCAGGCTGTTGAAAGTGGGCTTCGTGGTCGTGGGGACTTATCGGATGAGATGATTTGGTTTTTGCTACGGTTAGTTGAATTAGCGATTTTTCATAATCATTTCATTTTTGAGGATTGTTATTTATCATCAAATTTCGGGGGTTGCGATGGGGGCGACAATGGCTCCGTCCATAGCAAATTTGTTCATGGGCTTGTTTGAGTCTCAGTGGATTTCTGGCTCCCCGTTTGTTTCGCATACTAAACTTTGGTGTCGTTTTATTGATGACGTGTTTGTGTTATGGAAAGGTACTGTGACTGATTTTCAGTTATTTTTGGTGTGGTTGAATCATTGTGATGAGAATATACACTTTACTAGCACTTGCAATGATACTGAAATTGTATTTTTGGATGTAAGGGTTTGAATGGTTGGAAAAACGACAGTGCAGAGGAAACCAATGGATAGAAACACATTTTGGCATTATGAGAGTGCGCATCCTTTGCAGCTTCGAGATAGTTTACCCTTTTCACAATTTGTCCGTTACCAAAGAAATTGTTCTGATGATCAAGATCTTAAGTTTCAGTCTAGTGTTTTAGCGGAGGGGTTTAGATCTAGGGGGTATCCGGAGAGGGTTATTCAGAAGGCCTATAAATGAGCTTCGTTTAGTAACAGGGCTCTGCTTTTGACCCCTCAAGATAAGTCTGATGACAAGTGTGATCAGGTAAATTTAATTTCTGAATATTCTCCGTTGAGTTCTCAAGTTCAACGTATTATCAGGAGGCATTTGAAGGTGATTAATACTGTTCCGGGTCTTGAGAAGAAAAAGATCAGATGTGTGTGGAAACGACAACGTAATTTGTGGGACTTTTTATGTCCTTCAATATTGCGTTCTCTGCATTGCCCTTATTCTGAAAAGGGTCATAGAGTGTGTGGAAACTGTTCAATATGTGGGGTTTCTATGGGAATTTCTCAATTTAAGTACAGAGAAAACATTTTTAAATTGAAAAAATATACGTCTTGTGATTCGAGTTTTGTAGCATATGGGATTCTATGCCCTTGTGAATTATTATATATTGGAAAAACTAGCAGACCATTTAGGAAGCGCATCTTGGAACATAAAAGTAGGATTGCGTGTAAGGTATTTGAAGCCCCTATTGTGATGCACTGTCAGGAAAAGGGTCATTTGTTTTCTGATTTGCAGTGTTTTTTTGCCTTGATCAGGTGATGGTGGGCCACGGGAGTCAAACCCAGGAGCAGACCTTGATGGTTTGTGAGCAGAGGTGGATTTATACGGTTTGTACTGTGATCCCCGATGGGCTGAATGCTCAGATTGACTGGGGGAGCTGTATAGAAGTTGATAGGTGAAAGCTGAATGAGGTGTGTACGGGAAGTTCTTATTGGGTTGAGGATTTGATAGGTTAAGAGGTTTTTAAAATGCTGTGATGTGAAGTCAGGTGCATGCACATTTGTTTGAAGCTGATTTGTGAGTTCTACAGCTGGTTGTGTGCATGTGACTCCTAGGCTTGTTTAGGGTGAGTAGTAGATTTTTAAATGTTGGCGTGTAGGTTTGCTGGATGGAAGTATTTCATATTTGGTTTGCTGTATGTTTTTATTTTTAGTACCAGTGTGCCCCTGAAGAAGCAAGAAGATATGTGAAACACTTGTAAGTGCTTGTTGTGAGGTGTTGGGGTTGGAATGACTGCATCAAACGATGTTCTTTTCAAGATAAGTTTGTTTTTATGTGGTGCTCCTGGGCCTATTTGGGGTTTTTATAGAGAAGGTCGTTGATGTGACTGGGGCATGTGAGAATCGGTGCTAGTAATTTGTATGTCACAGAATTCACCGACCCGTTTAATGCTGAGACCTTCTTCTTTAAAGAATATTTTTATGGTGTTTTGATAAATTGATTCCTCAATTGGATTTAAGCCTACTTTTTGTTATAGTTGAGTGTTTTTTTGCTTTCTTGAGGAAGTGTATGCTGGCAATGGGTCGGTATGAGGTGGGTGATTTGGAGTCTAAGTTGGGTTTCTTTAGGAGGGGGCAGATGGAGGCCTGCTTGAGTGGCAGGGGGAGGTAGGCATGGGATAGGGATGTATGCACTATGGCTGATATGATTGGCAAGAAGTGATTCTTTGTAGCTTTTATCCACAATACCAGGCATGGGTCCAGTGGGAAGATCATTGTATTGATGTGAGATGATGGCCTCAAATTCATCTGGTGGTAGGTCTGAAGGTGGTCCAGGAGTGGGAGGCATCCTTCGGCTTCATCAGGGTGGGTATAGTGAGTGTGGGGGGATTGGTGGAGTTATGGTTCATCTGAAGGTACGTGGCCATTTCCTGGGGTTGAGGGTGTAGTCTTGTCATGTGAATAGGGTCTCTTGTGAGTGATCTGACCAGGTCAAAGAGCTCCCTGGGTTTGTTGAGGGCTCTATGAAGTTGTGGTAGTACTCCTTCTTGGACTTGTGTGCTGTTACAGTAGGTCTTGAGTTTATCTAGGTATGTGGCTTGCACATTGAGGTCTCTATATTTTCTCCACTGGCATTCTATGCAACGAAGAAACGTTTCTGGTCTCATAGCTTGGTAGAGTACCATGGTGTGTGTCATCATTGCTTGGTGGATCTTGGTCTTGGGGGTATAGAGACAGCGGTGGAGGTGGTCGTGTTCCATGTGTCGATTGCTACTTCGAGGTCTGCTTCGGTTTCAAGCAATAGTTCCTTCAGGGTTGTTAAGGTGTTTTGCTGGAAAGACTGTTAGTTGAAGGCTATGAAGCATCTAGCTGTGGGGGTGATATCTCGAGGTCTGTAGTCAATGTCTTGCTGGGATACAGCGAGTGTGATGAGATAGTGATCTGACCAGGAGACTGGTGTTAAAGTTGGAGGGGTGTGGTTAGGAGGGGGTTGGGGAGGAAGACTAGATCTAAGGTTCCTCCTTTGTTACGGGTTAAGGTATTGACGATTTGTGTGTATTACAGGTCTTGCATGGCCTGAAGGAATGTGGCACTCTAGTTGTTGGAGGTGGATGTGAGGTTCAGATCCCCAAAGACAATAAGGTGTTTGCGATGGGATGCATGAGAGCAGACCGAGTTAAGCAGGGTGTTGATTTCCTCAGCTTTGTTGAGTGGTGCCCTGTATGGCAGGCAGATGGTGAAGTGTGCATTGGCAATTGTGAGAATGTCCATGGCTGGCATGGAGAAGATGCTAATGCTCTCAAATTTCAGAGCTTTATGAGAGAGGATGCTGATGTCCCCTCCTCTGTTGCTACTGTGTGTGCAGTTATAGATGTCAGTGTTAAGCTGGTTGAGTAGAATGATAATCGTTGTTGGGGAACCATGCTTTGGTTATGCACATGAGGTCTATCTTTTTGTCTGATTATGAAGGGTCTGTACTTAGAAACATAGAAACATAGAAACATGATGACAGAAAAAGACCACAAGGCCCATCTAGTCTGTTCTTCCATAACAACTTTATAGCGGGCAGAACATGCATTCACCAGGGTGCATTTGATGGGATGGTTGGTGCAATTGTGATGGAGGGCGAGGGGTCCTGTTGTGACTGGGATGAGGTGCCTGTGTCTTCAGGGCGGGAGGTGTTGTGTTCAGGCCATGGTCTCGATAGTCTAAAAGCTTGAGATATATCTAGGGCAATGGCAAGGAAACACATAGGAGGTGAACAGGAGACTAGGGGAGATCAGGATCCAAAAGCAGTCTCTAAGTGAGTTTTTAGCCTGGATTTGAACAGGGCCACAGATGGAGCCTGACATACTGACTCAGGTAGTTTTTTTCCTGGCATGAGGAGCAGCAAGGTGGAAAGATCAGTCTGGAGTTGGCAGTGGACAAGAAAGGCACAGATAGAAGGGATTTGCCAGAAGAGCAGAGCTCCCGAGGCAGGATGTAGGGAGAGGAGAGAAGAGGAGAGGTAGTGAGGAGCTGAATGAAGGCACTTATAGGTCAGTAGGAGAAGTCTGAACTGAATCTAGTAAAACTGTAAACCACTTTGCATGCTCACAAAAGGCAGTATAACACGTTTTAATAAACCATAAAGCTTTATTCTCAAGATGGTCTCTTTATCTAAATCAGGTGGCTTATATCTGTGTTTTATCTCCCTACTTCCATTTTTGATGGACTTAACGTCAATCTAACACTGCCCTCAAACCTGTATTCCAAGCAGCAAGATCTGGGGATAAAGGATCAGTGCAGAGGATTAGCTGAAAACCATCAGTGTAATAACCACCATACTACACCCCTGTACTAGACGTGCCAAGAAATACCATAAATATAGTGCAGACACCAGGATAGAATCTTGGAGCACACTACAAACTGGCTGAGGAAATGTGGAGAGCAATGGAGCTCTATTCTACAATAAGCGATTGCTCTGCTAAAAAACAAACATGGTAGGTGAAGATCAGCACGGTCAGCTGCCACCCTCCATGCAGGATACACAGTCAAAAAAAAACAAACCACCACCCCAAACAGCGTGGGGGGGGGGGGAGAGGGGGGGTAAGTTTTAAGTTTGCTTGTGTTCCATTCTTTTGCTATACAGGAAATCCTCTCTGTGCCTGTCCCTTACCTGTTTGAATTCTGCCATTATTTTGCCTCGCAGCTTCATTTCATGCCCTCTAGGTTCTACAGTTTCTCCATCTTTGAAAAAGTTTGCTTGTTCATTAATGCACCTTATTATTTAAGCATCTGTATCAGATATCCCCTGTCCTCCCTCTGTCTTCAAAACCATTTAAGTGTTATATCCCATTTTCTTAAGTATGTCACTTATTGCGACAGTACAAATTACAGAACATTTTCTCACAGGCATTAGGGTTCCTTTTCTCCATATGGAAGACAACCCAATGGAATAAGTTCTGAGGGGTCCCAAGCAAACCTTTGCTCACCCCCCTCCTCCGTGCAGGCAAACTCACAATAAAAATATTTGTTGCGGTACCTCCACTCTTCTTTTAAGTTTTGAGACCTGGCAGCCATCACCTTCCTTCTGTTACTTGCGATGCAGCGGTTATCATGAGACTTCGATCTGGCAATGGGAGGTAACAGCTGCTGAGCCTCAAAACCTGAGGAGGCAGAGCGGCAAACATTCTAAAGTAAGTTTGCCGCTCTGCCTTTACTGCCACTGCGTGGGCCCCCTTCCTGCCTGGGCCTCCCCACGGGCCCCCTTCCTGCCTGGGCCTCCCCTCATTGTGGAGGTTACCTGGGAAAAATTGAATCCACTACTTTACACATTCATATACTCCTCATTTAATTTTGTCACAAAATACATTTGTGCATCAAACTATATCTGCCCGAGTTACCTTAACCAGAAATGAAATGGATTTCAAACTCTGTCAGCAGAAAAAGTTAGAAAAGGACCAACTGGCAATGTACCACAGTGCAGACTGGCTCAGAGGAACCGGAAAGACGGAGAGCGAGTGAGGGTGGGAAAACAGGAGAGTAAAAACATGAAGGGCATCGGTCTGTAATTCACAGGATACCACAGGAAAAAAGGATAAGAAATTAACTCAACTTAAAACTGTGAAATCCATATTTAAGCTCTTCTCTAATCCTCTTTTGAGACTGAAATGCCCTAATCGCCAGGCCTCTGACTGTGAGGCTGTGCCAGTCATCCCCCCATGTGTGCTTATATAGTGAAAAGAAAAAAAAACCCAACACAACCCAAAGAGCAGAGCAATCCCATAACAGGTAAAGTGCATCATAATGACTCTCTCAGGGAGTCATTACAATTACCAGGTGTTTGGAAACCTATCATGCTCTATTAGGACATGTCAGCAATCTGCCTGACAGTCTCTCCTGAGAGAGGAGGAGGAAGGGGGAGAGAGAGGAAGGCAGGAGATGTGTTTCTCCTGGTCCGGAATAAGAGCTCTTGACAGCTGAGCACGCAAGGACTTGCCATGGGAGAACCGAAGCTTGGCCCCAGGTCCCTCCTCCATAGCTGTGAATATAATTCAATGTCAAATCGCAACAGCGTCTTTCCGGAAAGGAGCTAGGCTCTTCCCTGGCCAGTAGACAAATACCAAACACTCTGATGACAAAATAGTAGCTATCTATGCACTTCCTGTACTGGTACCCCAGATGTCACGGTAGAAGACCAAAAGCCGGTGCCATCTTTAACTAGGACGCACAGAGCTCTACAATCTGATGTGAAGTGATAGCTTCCAGTTTCTTCAATCAGATTTTTTTTTTAGCTCCAAAAGTTGGAAAAGCCTTCAAGAGTGTTTAGTTACAGTTGCTAGTGTTTTGAATGCCACAGAGCCCAAATCCACAGACACTGCCCTGACACGACGTCTCAAGCCAATGAACAGATCCCTCGGTCCTCCCCTCCCCTCCCCCCACAGCCTGTCATTAGGGAAGGATGAAGTTGTTTGGATTCAATTCAAACCAAGGTAGGGGGCTTTAAAAGAAATTGGTCTAGAGAAGAGGTTATTCTCATGCTGTGTGTTTGATCAAATGCCAGAATCCCTCTCCCTACCCTGCATCCCATAAGCTTGGGGTACTAAAAATACTTTGTCTAGAGCTGCAAATATTTGCAAAACTTACTTTCATAGAATATGCTGAAGGTTTGGTTTCCAAGTATTTGCACGATCTGATTAAATGTATTATTCTCAAAATTATTCGCAGTTGGGTTCAGATGCACAAAAGCTGACCAACTGAACAAGCAAATGTGATCTATACCTGGAATCAGATCCAGATAGATGTGAAAGGTAGGGAACGGATGAACAGCGTCTAACACTATTATTTCAATTGAGCACCGATGGAAATAAAATATTGCAGCCCATTCTTATTTCCCATTTTGAATCTACCCTATTTCATGAACAGATGAAGAAATGCCAACCAACCGAGGATCTGGGTACGGAGGAAGACAGCACCTACTTTTAAAATTGCTATCTTGAAGAAAATTGAATGAAGGGAAATAGGCACATTTGAGGAACATAAATTTTGCACACCTGGAAAACAAACAGCATGGCATACTGAAGTCATTATTTTATTTTGGCTTTTTTAAATTTGGAATTTCAGAACCCTACAGGCATTTCTCCCAGATGACTTGAGCAAGAAGGTAGAAAGCATGGGGAGGGGGGAAGGGGATTAAGAGCGAGGCATTTTCCTCAAATTTATGTTGGAAATTCATTTCTCCATGAAATTTCTCAGAGCGGAGTCCCACCATCTGCTACACACATTCCCTGGGAGCAAACCAGAGCGAAGGTGCAAAGACGGTGCTTGTGAAAATGAATCCTACCTGTCTTTCATTCCCAGGCACCAGTTCACACTAGGAAATCAGAACTTGCAATTGTGAATGCTTAATCTCAAAGACCATTTCCTAACTATAAGAAATAATTAGATTTGAGCTGCCGTGGCTCTGAAATCCTACCAATGGTTATGATGTTCTGCAGAGGAACAGTCCAGATGGAAGTTGGAAGGGCATTCAAAGCTGCTCATCTCCAAAAGGCCCAAGCAGAATCCTGCCTACCTCTTTATTCTCCCTATCCTTGTTATACTGTGTGACTGCCAGTTGCCTTTGTCCATCTGAACTTCTGCTACTCTGGCGAATATACCTGGCTGGCCTCATGATGTCATTATAAAATTTAAATCAACTCATGGGTTTTTCATTAAGGGCCAACCCTAACCACTCCAACACAAAATGAAGATAACCAGAGAGATATGAGTGAAATTCCCCCTGTAGAACTGGACATTATGATGGGATGGAATTTGGTTAGCAGCATGGGGTAACCCATAGGACATGTCATGGTCAACTGGCCTGGAATTGGAGACTGGCTGCAAAGAGAAGAATACGGAGTTTCCAATAATATGAAAAGCAAAATGTGACAGATCAGTTTCTCGTCCTTGCACCAGTTACTGAAATGAAAGGATAGAAATTTTCATATTAAAAAAAAAAAAGTGTTGATTCTCACATGGTTGAGACCATGGTGAAACCTGCAAATTCAGGCCCACAGACGTTCTCATTCTGGATTAAGCCAAAGCATTAGCAGACAAGCTTCTCTCTATGGACCTTCCTCTTCCCAACCATGATCCCATCCGATTCAACCATCTTAATCAGCCCAGCTTTATTTTTAACCTGTCTCAGTAGATTAATTGAGCAGTGCTTTATCTGCTGAGATAAGAACCTTGCCAATCACACACTGCTGGACAGACTGTTCTCAGACAACATGATAATAGCAATGAAAAATGGAAATTGGGAATGTTCCTGATGCTTGTGTGGCTAGGCTAGATCCCAACCAGGGGCTGACAATGATGAATGTTGGCCAGAGCATGTTTTAAAGACCAGGATGAAATCACTCTCAGCAGTTGGTGGTCAAATATCTAGATGAACTCATGTTCTTACGTGAGAGGACTTATGGGCAGTTGATGGAAAGGTAATGACCGAGCCATAGCCAATCACAGGTAAGCAGTCAAAGCAGTGCACAGGCATGGTACCCAACCAGTTAAGATAGACGAGTGCCAGCAAGTTCTAAGGACTGTACTAATGCCAGTTATCTAAATCGGGACTGGTTTACTCGCTTCCCTAAGCACTGTGGGATTTACAGCTGCAGAACCACAAAGCTCAGGATGCTTGGAGATGGGAATTCTAAAACCAGTACTGGTCCAAAGTATCACTGCTGGCCTGGAGTTACTTGCCAGGTCTATTCCTAACCCAAATCCTTAGACACGGCAGTCCAGTGGAGTTTAAGTCATCATCAGATATGCCTACATAGCATATAAGCATTCAGAAATGGACTCACTCCCCCTCCCCCCACATCCCCTGCGTTATAAACAATTTTTTAATAAATAGGGTAATTTTCAAAACAGCCCTTTTGGACAGCAAAAGATAGATAACCAAAAAATATATATTGATAATTCAAAAATGTGTGAAATCCATAATATGAAGGGTCTTGAAAGCCTGGTCGGCAAGCCTGTATTCCCTCAGCTGTATACCACGGCCCTCAGTTTCTACTGCAGGAGCTCAGTGACAGGAATTCACTGCTCCCACCTTATGTTTGGGATAATTTGTTTCTTTTCTTTAATCAGCCATAGATGCATATCGATAGTAAGGTGGCGATGACGGGAAATGAACCCTTACTTAAAGGAGGGCTACTATTAACGAGCCAACAGGAAAAAGGCCAGGAGGAGCAATTTCTCCCTGCAGCTGCTCACAGCCTTTGTGCCGGTGACTCACATTCTTCAGATGGTGCAATGGCAGGTGCGAATAAGCCCCTCCAGGCAGGTTTCCCAGATTAAAGCCCAGCATACAATTAATAATTTAACTTGCTGCAGCCCACCCCCATGTGCGGGAATAGCTAGTGTAATGTGTACAGACATTTTAAACCAGCATCCACTTTCATCTGCCTGCATTTGTTTGATACTCAAGTGTAGCGTAGCAGTAGCGAAAAACAGCCAATTAGGCTAAAACTATACAGTCAATGCTTTACACAAGACACCATCAGGAATTACTTTGCACATGTCTGCATTAGCAATTCTGGCTCTGCGTGTTACATCAGACAGTGTGCTAGTGTGATTCGCGTAGTCCCAAGGCACACCAAGGAGTTGTGGCGCAATGTGAGCAGGCACAGAAGCATGACTGCCGCGGAGACATACTCACAAACACCTGCCCAGGGTCTTGCTAAACTGCAACAAACAGCTTGTGTGCATTCCGATCCTTGCATGAACTGCAGGTGCACTTCCCTCAGGAAGCAGGGAGAAGATTTTCAGGAAGGGATACAGGGGGTTTCTGAGGAGACTGGCTGCAAAGCTCCTTGCATGAAATAAGTGAATTTACAACCCAAGACGGATGTCAACTCCCTGCGCATATTGAACACTGGTAGGGGGGCATGTTTTCTTTTTCACTTCATTGGTGGTATATCACATATGCCTGGATATCTCAGCATATTAAACACACCAAAGAATTTGTAATAAGGATTAATGATATATGGTTGGATATAAATGTCTCCAATTTTAGTTTTAAATTCAGACCTTTCTGCGACAAAGCTCCAGCATTGCAGCCTGTCTTTTTCTGAAAAGAGGGTGCAAGACGGCTGGGAGCCCCTTCAGACCACGCACTGAAAGCCTGACCCAGCGCATGAGTTCCCAGAGGGGGGCCTAAGGGATGTGCAGGAATGCCCTGCCTGCTGCGTCCAGCTTGCAAGAAACCTCAAGGTGCCCGTCGCAAATGACAAAAAAGTGCAGACTTGTTCTTGCAGTGCTTACAGCCAGCAACCATGCATCTCTCCCACACATCCCATCGCCTCCCCACAGCATTTCAAAGACGAGAGATTTTTTTTTTTGGAATAGGGGACAAAAGGCTGTAAACATTTTCAAATGCTAAATTTATCAAATGGGGGGGGGGGAAGGGAATGCCAATATGTGGGCTTTAACCAAGGTTTTACCTGAAAGAGTCTCCACCAGTTACATTGCTACGATTTCTATCAATTACCAATCCTAGGCCCTGCACTGTCCAAAAACGTACCATCTGACAGTACCAGGTTTCCAGAGAGCACCACACAAAACCAAAAACAAACCAACAAGAAGTCATTCAGTCCTTGTTTGGCCACCATGGACAACTGGATCTGGCGAATCCTGACTGAGATTTTCACACAGAGAGATAATCCTAAAGCAAGCCTTGGCTTGGACACCCAGTATCTGTGGCCCTAATGGACTGCACACTGCAGCACAAAGGTTAAATCAGCACAATGACTCATGCCCAAGTGAAAAGCCTCAAACGTCATCATCAAAAGACCTGGATTAATCCACAGAGACAGCAAGGGTGCCCCCCCCCTTTTGCAGCTCCTGGCTGTAGGCAAAGTAGTCACCATAAATATGGAACAGACGGCAAGAGAGAGATTGATTTCATTTCTTTCTTGCAATTACATGTTTAAGTCTAAAAATCCTCCAACAAGAATGTAAGACACATACTAGGCTATGAGCTCCCTTTTTTAAATTAATTTATTGATCGTTGGATACAAGAAAGTGGGGGTATAGCTGTAGATAAGGGACGCTCTTTGGTACTGCATCGAAAGTGGGGGTATAGCTGTAGATAAGGGACGCTCTTTGGTACTGCATCGGATATGAGCAGAATAAAAGGACCTTGTGATCTTATCTGCCATTGTTTTCTAGAAGTTTCTGAACAAGACTAGCCACACAACAGCAAAACACCTTAGATTTAATTGGGTCCTGCCCAATGTCAAAGAGTCTCGTGGTCAGACAACCCAGACTTCCAAGTCACAGCCTAGTGCTTTCACCTATAGACCAATGCTTTCCCCAGAAGGCCTGCTTATAGCAGAACACCAATGCCACCTTCATAGGGGGCTCAGGGGCTCAGTTTTGGGACAATAGGAAGCACTTCAAGGGTCTTGTTCTAGCTCATTGGCAAGAAGGGATACTAAGGAGAACTGCAAGAACAGCCTCTTGACTTGTGATCTTAACCTGCCTCATGCACTCCAACAGATTTAGCATTTTTGACATTTTTCTCAACACTATTGATCCTGGGTGAGCAAGAATAGTAGAGAATTAAAAGTAGTCAATGTTGCACATGGCCTGGCATGAGACATGCCTCTGAAGGACTCCTCTGCCTTCCTAGCTTGGCTAATTTCCTCTCACTGTCCTTTTTCCACAATCCTCGTGCTCATTCACCTCCCTCCAAGTCCCTACCAAGCAAGCCTTCCTACCAAAACCTAGGTGTACATGTCACAAGCATCGAAATGGGGCCAGACAGATCTCAGGCATCCTATTATTCAAGTCAGCCCTGCTTGCCGGACCTGGCACTGAAGCACTGCAAGGGCCAGAAGGAAAGCTATGAATTAAATTACAGAAGACAGTTCCCGAGGAGTCTTCCCTGCTGCTAAAGGTCCCGCTGTATGGGCACCGTGTGGCTCATAAAGTCACTGAACAAGCCAGGGGACCAGTGGCACATGCCTGGAAGGTGTGCCAATCTCATTACAGGGAATATGGCATTAAAGCTGCTGCTACTATGCCAATTTGTATAGCGCTACAAGACATACGTAGTGCTGTATACAAACATGTAAGAGACCATCTCTCCTCAGAGCTTACAATCTCTCCAAGACAGTCAAAAAGAACTGTTTTAAAGGAAGGAGAAATATTCGTCCATCCCCTTCCAGAACTCACCTGACATGGGAAGGGAAAATTGCTAGAAATGTACAAAGTGAATGAAGTGGGTGAGAAAGAAGTCTAAATGCAGAAGGCTAACACTCCACTTGCTCTGCTTAATATTACGCAAGCATGTCAACTATATACAATTTTTCATTACAACAAGCTGAAGGTGGCTATGAATTTTAAAATGAATTACTGGCCTTGCCAAACCCCAGCTCAATGTGAGTTACATTCTTATGTGGTAGGTATCCCCTGCCCCAGACAGTTTACAATCCAAGTTATACCTGAGGCAATGGAAAGTGGACCTGATGCATCAGTAGGAGAAGTGAGATTTGAACACAGGCTTGCCTAGTTTTCAGCCCGCTGCTCTAACCACTAGGCTACTCCTGACCATCCTAGCACAACAAATTAAAGTATTTAAAAGCAACTTTGACTTTTATGGAAGTATAATTTGCATTCCCTTTCCTTCCATTCCTGGCCCACACTGCAAAAGGCCAACTACTGTCACACCGTGCACCCTGGGACACCACAGCAATCCAACGCCCTAAAAACCGTAGATATAGATGTAATCTACCTTACTTTTGCCCCTTAATAATAAGCTTGGCTTTTACAGATTCCAGAAACAGCGGTCACCCACCAGGTATATTCTAAAACAAGAGGTCACTATATAGGGTTACAAAAAAGAAAACAGAGGAAAAATATAGCATCAACATAAGGAACTATTTCAAGAGAGAGAGAGAGAGAGAGAAAGAGAAAGAGAAAGACAGGGAGAGAGAAGTGGATGCGTGCACTGCCTGCTGACCAAACCAGTAACAAAGCTGATGAAAAGTATAGAGCATTTATTTTATAAACCACTTTTCTGACCCTAGAGTCTCCTGAAGTGCCATAGGGCAATGTTAATTACAGAATCACAGCTAGCTAAAAAGAAAATATAACAAAACAATAAGCTCCTTCAGCTGGAGACAGGAAAAACTGCAGCGCTGTGTCAGTTTTCATCAGCTACTGTTTCTCTGCGTTGTTACTTAGAACAAATAAGTTCGAAGCTACGAGTTACTGTAAGAATCATCCCTCAAAGGGGGCATTTCTAACTCTCTTCATTGGGACAAAGAATCCAGGTCTATTTTTGCTTCGAAAATTGCTATGAAACAAAGAGGTTGTGGTCATTTGGGCATACTTTCTCTGTATTTCCACCTGCTATCTAAATACGCATCTTCCTCCACCGACCAAACACACCCCTCGAAGTGGCTGGAAGCATGCGCGTTGTGGAAGAGGGAAGGGCAATTTTCCGGCCGCCAATTCATGTCTATAAATTGCTTTAAAAGGCTTCCTTTTTAAAGCCACCAGCATCTCTTCCTCTCCTGTCTGGATGCTGCCATGCTCATTCTCATCCCTCTCAGCAAGAAACCCAGGAAGGGAAAGGATGGGAATAGGGGCACCATCCAAACAATGCTGTTATTTCAGTACAACCAGGGGCACGAGCACTTGGAAATTTGGCCAGTGGTTGCAAGTGCCAAACTGTTTCTTTTTTTTTTTTCATTCTCATGGTCATTGGCCACCTTCAAGCCATGGCTCTGACAACCACAAATCACTAAGTGCACACAGACTGGAACCTAGAAACCAGGTGGACCATCCCATATATTTCAGTTTTTACAAGCCACTGCTCATTTTACAATACAATGCAATGTGTGCCTTCGAGTCAATGCTGACTTCTGGTAACCCAGCAGCTCTGCGCATTTCAATAACTGTTTAAATTTTGGAGGTGGTCCTGTGTTTAGATTTAGTTTGATATATTTATCACCTTACCTTTTTGGACAGTTTCTTTATACTATAGATAATAACCAGTGACATGCAGAGAGCTACCACTGCATGATCCCTGAAATCATCTCAGGAGCCTTCCTGCTAATCTGCCCCCCTCCAGAATGTAAAATAATACCTGATCTTAGGTTTGCAGCCTCCGAAAGCAGCAGCCCGATTAGAAGCAGAGCTGTTAAATCTGAAAACTCAAGTTCCAATCCCACCACCACTACAACTATTCTGAACACCCCATGGGATATCCATGGTGATGGCCTTACAAACCGATGAGTTATACAATGTACATTAATACCATGGTCTGACTCTCACCAAGTGACACAAGGTTTTCAGCCATTAGTTTATTCCATTAACTCAAGTGCAAAGGGCTCTTTCCAGTCATTGGTTCGGTCTTGGAAATAACCACACATTTTTATTATAAACAGAAATCAAACTTGAAAACCCACCGGACACAGTCACATCCGAAATCTACAAAAGGGAAGAGTTTTATTCCTCTGAGTTCGTCACTGTGAAAGTGTTCAGTGTTGGCTGCCAGGGTGTCTCAGCTCTTGAGTACAATCGATGACTGCACGGTCACTTCCTCCCTAGCTTGTTATTCCCAGACTGAGAGCTGTAAGAGAGCCAACGAGCCTGGAAGAATGAAACACTTCCCCATCTGCATGCCATGGCTTCCTGATCGGGCGTTTCACAGCCTCTCAACTTTTTGATGTCAGAAAATAGTGTCCCAAGGGACACAGCATAACATAGGAACATAAGAAATGCCATACTGGGTCAGACCAAGGTCCATCTAGCCCAGTATCCTGTTTCCAACAGTGGCCAATCTAGGTCATACGTACCTTTCAGGTTCCCAAAAAGGTACATAGATTCTACATTGCCGACTCTGGGGTAAACGGCACATTTCCCTGGTCGTCTTTAATAATGGTTTATCAACTTTTCCTCCAGGAACTTGTACAAACGTTTTTTTGGAGAAAGTCCATAAACCATTATTAAAGAAGACCAGGGAAATCCACAATGCTTATCCCGGGATAAGCACTGTGGAATCTGTGCACCTTTTTGGGAACCTGACAGGTACTTGTGACCTGGATTGGCCGCTGTTGGAAACAGGATACTAGGCTTGATGGACCTTGGTCTGACCCAGTATGGCATTTCATTTCTTATGTTATGTCCCTTGGGAGGAAAGTAGGAGGGGGCAAGAGACCAATGGGAAAGGGTAAAAGAGGAGAGAAGGCAAGATGAGAAAAAGGGAAGAATCAAGAAGGGAGAGATCAGAGCATATGATACAATTACAAAGGATAAACGTCGAGCACTGGAAACAATATAGAACCTAACCAGTAACTTCAACAGTACGAGATAGAAATATTTAAAAGGAGATGGCAGGATCATAAATAAGATGCATTTCTTTGTATCACCTTTAAACAAAAGTATAAATATATAATAAAATACAACTGAACAAAAAAAAAATAAAAAAAAATTAGGAGAGCACTTGAAACAAGTGTACTGGAGCCAATGGACTCTAGTATTTTCAATCAAGCCGGCCCCAGAGATACATGGAAAGGTGAAGGCCTGCGATTCTGGGGCCTGGTTAATGAGTACAGGCACCAGCCGCCTGCTTCACTACCATGCAATATCCATAAAGCGTTTCATTTACAGTAAGGAAGCTAACCTTCTAATGAAGCAGGATTTACTGCACATCAAAGCAGGCATTTAAGGAGGTCTCGGCCGCATAGACGGCACTGGGGATTAAGCTAGAGCGGAAAGAATGTGCCTCCTGTAATCCGACATAATTAATGAAGAGCATTTTCTGCTCCATGTTAAGCACCCAACATGCTGCAACAAGCTGTGTTTTAACCTTCCAGGGATGGGGGAGAAAAAAAGACTGCACCTCAAAATCTGCTAAAAGCACCGGTGCACATCACTCTTTGCTCCCAGGCGGATTAGCAGCTTCTCCTAGAACCCACTAGAGGTAACAGTGTGCATGCGGTTTCTGCTAAAAATCTGAAGCACAGCCTTATCTCTTCGGAGGTGAGATTTAAGGACAAATACTGGGGAAGAGAGGAGTGAAAGAGGAATATGAAAAACGTTTGAGCATCTCATCGGTATGAATAAGGTACAAGAGGGATTTTTCAGTGGAAAGAAGCTTTAAAGCAAGGAGGATTGTTGGAAGGGGCAGACTCAGGAGTTAATACATGGGGGTGATAAGACACATCTTGCAGCTTCTCAGTAAAGGATTATGGGGTGAAAACAGAGTTGAAAAAACAAGGCATCAAACAGAATCTTTAGTAGGGGGAATGTGAGGGAAAGCTACAATCAAGTAGGGTTGGAGGTCCTACATTAGAGAAGGGGGAGCATACAAACCAGATGAGTCTGAAGGTCTCCGTCTGCTGTCAAGTTCTACATTTCAGCTAAGGGGCTAACGGAGACCCCCCGTGGTTGATGCTTCATAATATAGCCATGAAAACAAAAACTACATTTTGATTACTAAAGCCTTCAAGTAGCATCTAATGTTTTACTGGATCCTGGAAAAAAATTTTTTTTGGGACAAAAACGGTCCCTACCATGAAAAAATACAGACCACCCCCATCCCTTTGCTTCAAACAGTTAAAATGTTAGCATGGAAGCAGTTTACAGAAAACATTAACATTCTTTGTCTTATGAAGAAGAATAAGTCCTTCCGTATTTACAAGCCTCGGGCAAGTAACCTGCCTCTGTGATGGAAACAAAAGCGAATGTTGTTATCTTGGGAGGAATCGTGACCACAATGGCTGAAAGCAGAAACCACCATGTGACCTACCTCTAAGCTCTTTCTGCTCCCAAGGGCAACCAAGTAGCCCCTTCACAGACTTACAGGACTTACTCGACATCACAAGGCATAAAGACTATGGGACCACTCGATGCCCACGCCAACAAACTTTACTATACTATGCCCCAAGCAAAACAGGGTATAACTGTATTGAAAGCCTGCACAGAGATTTAAAAGTGAAAAAAAAAAAAAAAAAAAAAAAAAAGATTGCTTAGAAAGGGTGGGTGAAAACAACAAACAAAAACACAAGTTCCGTGCACTTGATGAAAGTTTGCAGATCAGGAGAACCTTGTCAGCAAAAAGTTGCGATTACTCTCAAGAAAAGCAGCAGACTCTGCGTCAGGCCTCCCTGCCTGTGAAATGCGTCCACCGGCATCGCAGGGTATAGACACAGAGTGACCAATGCAAGCAGAACCTAATGGAAGCCTAGAATTAAAGGCAGCTAGTGCTCAAAATGAAGGGGACAGGGCTGCCAGGTCACATGAGAACAGTCGCAAGGTACACACAGCAAAGGGAAAAATAAATGGATTGGAATGAAAACCTAGAGTTACACAAATTAAAAACGGTTTCGCGTCCATCCATCTATATTAGTTCAGCAGTACACATCATATGGAGGGTAGTGCAGCCAACCTTGAAAACACATCTCACTTGCTGCCCTAAATGGGGTCATGGGTCACCGGCACTCTACAACTAAATGATAGGGGCCAGGGAAATAAAATCATAATAAAAAGCCAGAGACCTGAGGGCAGGATATTATAGCTTCGAAGCTAGAATTATGGCACTGTGAAGCAGGTTTTGTAGCATGAAAGCCGAGGTCAGATGAAGGTGAGACTTCAAATCCAGCAATACAGCGCAACAGACGGAACCTCCAAATAAAGTGTGATTAGCCCGAGTGCTTAAAAGCACATGAAATGTAATACTATACGCCAAACAAGCACTGCACTGGTTCACCTTGCTCCCACAAAATGGTTTTGTGGAATGAGGAAGAGAAGGTACAGTTCTCACAACAGTGCACAACAGCATTAGGTTTCCATGACGGCTGAGGCAAGCTCTTTTGGAGGGACTATAGTTAAAACCCAAGCTTCAATAAACAGGAGAGGGTGACTTGACTAGCATGCTCGTTGACCTTGGTAGCTATGGGGATTACCACAAAACTTGGTTAAAAAAAAAGAAAAGAAAACATAGAAGGGGGGGGGGGGGCCTGGGTGTTGGCTCAAGTATCTGTCTTGTAAGAAACAAACTTAAAGATGGCAAAGCCCAAAATAGGCTCCTAAAAGAGGTGATGGAAGACTATGTAAGAGGTATTGGTCATGTCTGAACAGCAGTTGAAAAAGGTTTGAGAGGATGGAAGAGACATAGGTACTGTAGGTGGGAACAAAGTTGGTCTTCGATTACACAAGGGAACTCATATATACACATCTACCCACTGAATAAGTCTCCTCTGGGCAGACTGGATGGGCCATTCTGGTCTTCATCTGCCATCATTTACTATGTTACTATGTCATTTGTTATTAGGATGCTTTTTACTAATAGATAGAGCGTTCTGATATAGTTTAGTTCTGGCTTTAAAGAAATATTGTTGAGGTTATGGTAAAGCAGAAGTTCCACATGGCAGTTTAGAGTCCTGCCAGTGAGGAGACTTACAACACTAGGCCTAACCGGAATTTAACAATGATACTTCACTCATTTTAGTGAGGAGACTTGGCTCTGGTTCCTATGCCTAGCTTCTGACTCTTCAGGACAATAGGGACTGGGGCATACATTCAATTCAGATTTTTCCCCACTAAAAAAATGATGGAGGCTTACAGTACTAGTGACCTCCAAGCTGAAGAGGAATACAGTAAATCTTTGTTTACACTTCTCATGATATCTTGGAACTGGCTGTCCCAATTTTCACAGCACAAAAACGTAAAGCTATAAAAAAAATTAGAGCATACTAAGACTGGCAACTTGTAGAACCAGGAATGATTCAAAATGCCACCCATGGTGTGGAGGTAGATATAGCCACAGAGCTGCTGCCTATCACCTGGGTAAACAATATGAAAGACATCATCAGATCTCTTATTAGCAATCCGATCATCAAATTCCTATCATTATTTTTCTTCCTGTGCCAGCAGAAATTCCCTACTCAACAGGGACCAACAAGAAACAAGAGATGCAGTATCAGAATTTTCTAAAACTTTATGGAAGATGTGTCACCAGCAGTCTTACCTTCTTCACTCTGCCACTCTTGGTCCCGACGAACACCACACTGTAGTTACCATACACATACGATACCACGGATGTCATCCTGTCTCGGATCTCTGTGAAGAGCATCACGCCCTCCACCAGTGTGGAGCCCCCAAGTGGCTGGTTAATGTCCAGTCCACAAAAGTTATCGTTTATAGGGACTGGCTGGAAGACAGAAGACATAGTAGGTTGAGAGACGTGAGCCCTGGGACATGTACACTGCTGCTTCTTAGGACAGTCAGAACAGTACAATCTAGGATCAGATCGGAAACTCTGGCTAATACCCAGGTTCTAGCTGATATGAGGTTATGACTCTATGAATCTACCTATCACCATATGATTGGTGGACATTTAAGAAAAAGACTGGAAAATCTGCATATTATTTTCAAAAGTTCTCTTTTTTTCAGTTTTTGAAAGCTTTAAGTTTAGAGATTCCCCAGAACACTGTGAAACATGAACTGACCTATGACTGGTAGCTACATCGATATCCATACTATTGGGCCACTTCCAGGGCAAACTAAAAACCAATCAAATTTGACCCCTGTGTATACAAATGTGAGGGGAAAATAGGGACAAGAAAGCCCTAGATCTCTTTCAAAGAGCAGTCTGATATTTATGAGGGTTTCTCTTTTTTGGGAGTGGAGGACCATGGTTTGATCATCGTAATTTATTTATTTATTTTATTTATTTATTTACATTCTCTTATATACCGCACTATTCGGCATCAGCGCGGTTCACATAGAACAAAAAGTCTCAGTACAATAACATGCATGAGTTTACAGATAACAAGGGAAGGAACTTGGATAACAGGGGAAACTATTTACAGTCTATTTACAGATATAATACTACAGCATGGCTACAAGTTATTAGGAACAGGTGCTAATAATATGTTCAATAAACAAAGCGGCAATATTCAAATAGCTTACTTTAATGCAAAATTCACATGAACTTTGTAACCATGGTCTTTTCGCCAGCTTACAAAAACCAAAGATGTGCAGACGACTTTTTCTTTCAAATTTGCAGCAGGTAGACAGCGAGTATAATCACCGGCACCTGCTTTATTAGGTGAGTAAAAGGTTGCTGGAAAGTGCACATGAAGATGTGAAAATGTAATTTATGTGCACACTTCAGGGAGCACCACCTTCTACTAACAGGACTAAACATGTGCACGTTGTTCTGCGGCACAGCAACCTTTAACCACGCTGAGATCTGGCAAATTCTTAAATCCTCTATGTAGGCAAAATGCTCTACACCTGCGGACATCACTTGGATAAAGGATTTCTGTGGGAGCAATATTCTAAATGCCACTATGGATGTAAAGCCGAAATAGACTTTAACTGGACTTCTTAAACCCCTTTGAAAAAAAGTACGCATAATCGTCTGTGCCTGCTTTTAGTGCGGGTAGAGTTCTTCAAGAAGAGTATGTGCATAGACTTGCAAATATAGTTTACATGTCTACTTTCCTTCCCATCACCTCGGCGCACAACTGGGAAACCCCCTCTCAATGCAGCTAAAGATTTTCATGCCCTAGGCAACAGAACCATATATTACTGCTGCGTTGCCAACTTGCGTTGCCCTGCAACACATATGTCATCTTTCTATCCCCAAAAGATAGATCGCGTTAGTCTGAGGTATACTGAGACCATGGCATGAAGCAGTCTTACGCTACAGCCGTCTGTTTCGGACCTGCCAGGAAAACGAAGAACTCTAGAGCTGCCAAGATGGTACTTTTCACCAACACTAAAAAGTTTACAATTGCTTAATACATTAAAAAAAAAAAAAACAATACACACAGCTTCTCTGATGCAAGAGAAAGTGTAGTTCCCTTCCTAATCTGATGTGTAGTGATGAGTTTTTGATGCATTTCATCTCAGGGATGGGTTTGTACTTGGCTCTGCCAGCTCATTAGCAATTTATTCACAACCTGGTCACATTCCAGCAAACCCCCCATGAATAAAACAAAAAGTGTTTTACATTTCAGTGTAACTGCAAGCTATACTGTCAGTCAGGACTGCCGTGCAGATCCAGGCTGTAGGCCCAGGGCAGCCCACTGCGAAGCTATGAGTTATTTAGGGCAGATTCCCAGACGCACTCATCACCCTGAAGCATTCTGACAGAATGAACAGTCCTTTGCACCATCAAAAGTGTTAATGGTAGGTTAAGCAAACTGTCTACCCTGCAGGCCTAAGGCTTACCTGTGCAGGCTCAGACAGTAATAAAAAGGAGCCCCTCCAATGCCCCAAAGGAAGCACAGCAATGATTAGGGGCTGCGATGTATGACTAACCTAATAACAGACTGTGATATTCCCAACTTGCCTGCTTACCCCATACCTGCAGGTTGTTTCCCAGTTAATCTTTTCTGAACTCCTCCGAGATCTGCCCTGTCATTGTGCAGCTATGTAAGATGACCAAACTGTGCCTACTACAACAGCTGGTTACCACATACCAGCCTGATGTGAAAGGTGTGCAGGCTATGAGGAACAGCTGAAACAGTTCGGGTTTTTAAGCCTATGTTTCTTGATTCCTCATCAGGATAGGGGGTGGGGGAATGCTGAGAAAGCTTTGAAATAGCATTTGCAAAATCAAGACTGGCACCCTGTTCCTTAGGAGGGATATATCACATCCATGATCCATGGTGCTAACACGCCTTGGAAAGCACATCCAGCAACTGTGTGTATGAGCTTTCTAGATGAATTATAAGAGAAAAGAATAAAAACTTAAAAATGATTTCTTCTTGCCCAGCTGTTGAGAGCAGAACTGATGACCAATCAGAGAGCAGCTAGCATGAGAGGTATTTTGTGATTGGTTAACATTCCTACTCACAAACAAGAAATTTCATGCTGGGACAAACCAAAACCCCATCTGGCCCAAACATCCTGCCCAAGAATAGGCAATCCAGGTCAAGCACAGAGTTGCCAAGTTGCCCAGTTCTAGGAGTGAGATTTTAAGCCAGTCCTGGATTTCTGACATTCTCATCCTGATGCATTATGGGACCTGCAGCACTGATTCCAATGGGTAAAATCAGGGACTAGAAATACCACACTGCATTACAAAGCAAATTTAAAACCAGAACTAGCAAAAAAATCTCACTTCTGGAACTAGGTAACTTGGCAACTCTACATGTAACACTCAGGATCCATCCTTTGCTGCTGTTCATGGTGCAGCTAGCTGCAAAGAGAGGCTTGTTTTGGAGAAGAATGGGGCGGGGTTTTTTTTTTTTATAAACAAAAAACTCACTATTTCCAAGATATTTGAACCACATGGAAAAAAATTATGCTTACAGCTTTGGTGCACTGCACATCCTTGCCCAATAGCCAGTTGAGTTCCAGATTGCCTTCTCCCTGGTAGCAAGATTGAAGGCGCTCCTTGATCTGAGTATTAACCATCTTGATGGGGAAGACACAAAGGGCAGAGTCATCGGGAGGATGATGATACTGCTTCTGCCCCTTGGAGAAGATTGTGAAGAGAACATCATCCTGGGCTGAGATTTTAAGTGTCCTGGCAAGCACGTCACCGGGTTTGGAGAGATAGGCCGCCTGCAGAAGGCGGTACTCCACCCCATTTCTCACACAGCCAATTGGCAGAGAGACATAGGAATGGAATTTGGGGTCGTTCTTGCAGAGTCGCACAATGCGGGAGGTGTAGAAGAGGTCATGGGCCGAGTTACTGGAAATGCCCTCAGGGGTCTCAGGTTGTACAGTTAGGAAATAAACAAAGTTACCACTGGCAAAACCATAAATATAGAAAATATCAAAGTGAGACACCAAGGCCAGTGTATCAGAGGGAATCTTGATCAGAGAGGACACAAAGTCACTATGCAGCTCATAATCCAGCATGGCAGAGGACTCTGGGTCCCGAGGCAGTTTGCGGCTGGATAGGGTTGGGAAGTAATCCTGCTTCCCATCCACCGCTGTACCAATGAAAAGTTTCCCATCCTCACGCTCTGAGTGGACGATTACACCATACATTGTACCAGTCTCGTTGACGCTGGAGAGATAGTGCTCCTTCTTGTGGGAAGGTTCTACCAGAATAAACAGATCATCTAACCGCAGAAGCTTACAGACACCCTGGTAAAGACTCCCACATGCTAGCAGGCGGTTCTCAGAATAATCCACAATAAGGAGCTTATTGACATTGTTCGTCAAGGTTAAGGGCTCACTGCAGGGCTGTACAATCAGTGGAGGGTAGCATAACTTGTTGTCCTCCTCTGGACCAGTCTTGTGTGAAACCAGTAAAGTCAAGTTACTAGAAAGCTTGTAAACCCTATTTACTGCACCCACATACACTGCACCAGTGTTCTTATGGACGGTCAAGTGGCTAAAAGTCCAGTCCCGGTGCTCGGCGTGGAAAGTGTTGAAGAGAGAAGAAGTGGACACATTTTGGGAAAGCAAGGCCAGCAGTAGAAGGACAAATACAACCTTCCAGTGGCAAAAATGTAACGAGTGCAGCAGTGTCCTCAGGATGGTCTTCCTCTGGTCCATCATGAAAAGGAAAGGGAGAATCGCCTTCCAAACTGTTTGTCGCCCCAAGATATTGTTCACATGATTCTGAAAAAACAAACAAAGAGCGATGACTAATTGCAGGGTCTTATCAGGGCAGGTGATGGTCAAGTAAAAAATCAAAGATGCATGCAAAACAGAACACCCTACTAGAGCTTTCATCTATTATTTGGTTAGTAGGAACTTACATGACCACGCAGAAAGAGGGGTGCAGCTATAAAACTAGGGAAATTTAATATGTTTATAGGCAACCATATTTAAACTGAATAGTCAATATTTTTTCTTAAATTAATTTTCTACCAATTCTGAGAAATAAGGGCAGGAAAGCATTAGTTAGATTACTTTGATACAGAGGTGAATTATTATGCTTGAACAAGGCTTAACAGAGGTCAAACATGAGAAAGAAAGTGGCACCACTCTAACCCATGAGCTTCTTAGAAATAAGACCCTGAAAGGCACATCAATCATATATCAACACAATTAAGCCTTAGCGAAAGTGGCTGAAAATAAGTCCATCAACAGGGGTTTTGATTCCTCCTGCTTTGGATTTCCAGCTCAACAGGAAATAGGGAAGGGGGCGATTCCCAATGCCACTGAAGCTAACTTTCAAAACCAAGTGAAGATGTCAAGCTCGGCACAAAGTACCTTTTCGCTGAACATAGAAACATAGAAATATGACGACAGAAAAAGACCACATGGCCTATGTAGTCTGTCCTTCCATATCAACAACTACAACAGTCCCCTTTTTACCTTTAGAGATCCTCTGTGTTTATCCCATGCTTTTTTGAATTCAGTTACTGTCCTCATCTCTACCACCTCCACTGGGAGACTATTCCACGGATCCACTACTTTTTCAGTAAAGAAATATTTCAGCATATCACTCCTGAATCTATCCCCCTTCACCCTCATCCCATGTCCCCTCGTAGCAGAACTTGCTTTCATGAAAGAGGCTCTCTCCCTGAACATTTATGCCATGGAGTTATTTAAACATCTCAATCATATCACCTCTATCCCACCTTTCCTCTAAGGTGTACATATTAAGATCCTTAAGTCTGTTCTCATATGCTTTATAATGAAGACCACTAACCATTTTAGTAGCCACCCTCTGCATCGACTCCATCCTGTTCACATCCTTTTGATGGTGCGGTCTCCAGAATTGCACACTATACTCCAAATGAGGTTGCACCAAAGACTTATACAGAGGCATTATCACCTCCTTTTTTCTGCTAGCCATTCCTCTCCGTATGCACCCAAGCATCCTTCTAGCTTTTGCTGTCGCCTTTTCTACCTGTTTAGCTATTTTAAGATCATCAGACACAACCACGCCTAGGTCCCGCTCTTCTTTAGTGGACAAAAGTACCTCACCCCCTATACTATATTGCTCCCTTGGATTGCTGAAGCCCAAATGCATGACCTTACATTTTTTTTTAACATTAAATCCCAGCTGCCAAATTCTAGACCATTCTTCATGCTTAGCTAGATCCCTCCTCATGTTATAGTGAAGGAGTTTGCTCAATATCGGGAAGCTCAAACACCTAATGCACCCACAGAGCTGGCATCTATCCCAATGCCATCAGCCTTCATTTGCAACCATCTCAGGATTTTTCCCCTAGTTTATATCCCCTCCACGGCACAGCCAGTCAACCATTACGCAACACTCAATGGCTGCCTACAACTTCTAAAGGGCTGGAAATAGCAGCAGTAGTCAAAGCAAAACAATAGATACAGTTGTGGTCAACATTATTGGCACCCTTGCATTTTAGATAGGTCGTGTACAATATCTTGAGAAATAATTCAAAATATTCCAACAGTATGTTATCATAATATTTTAATAGTATGTTTAAAGGTATATAACAACAAAATATGATGTCTGTGCAACACAGACATAGTAATTTCTGAGAAAACCCCCCACAAAATATGACCTGGACAGGATTAATGGCACCCTTCACTAATATTTGGTGCACAATCCTTGGCAGTGATAACAGCCTCCAAACGTTTCTTGTGGCCATCTATAAGTTTCGTACATCTGTCTGCTGATAGTTTCTCACACTCTTCAACTGTGATTTATAAGAACATAAAAAAATGATATGCCATACTGCGTCAGACCAAGGTCCATCAAGCCCAGTATCCTGCTTCCAACAGTGGCCAATCTAGGTCACAAGTACCTAGCAGTTTCCCCAAAAGACATAGGTTCCTCAATGCTTGTATTGGGACAAGCAGTGGATTTCCCGGGTCTCTTAATAATAGTTTATGGACCTTTCCTACAGGAAATTGACCAAACCTTTTTTAAACCCAGCTACACTAACAGCTTTCACTACATCCTCCGATAACAAATTCCAGAGAGCCTGATTACACATTCAGTGAAAAAATATTTTCTCTTATTAGTCTTATATGGGTTACACTGCAGCTTCATTGCATGCCCCCTAGTCTTTCTAGATTTTGATGGCATAAAACAATCGATCTACATTTACCAGTTCCGCTCCATTCATTAATTTATAGACCTCTATGATATCTCACCTCAACCATCTCTTTTCCAGATTGACGAGCCCTAACCTTTACAGCCTCTCCTCATAGGGCTATCTTTCCATCGCCTTTACCATTTTGGTGACTCTTCTCTGTACCTTTTCTAATAACGCAATATCCTTTTTAAGATACAGTGATGAGAACTGCATACAATATTTGAGGTGCGATCACACCATGAAGCGATACACAGGTATTATAATATCATTTGTTTTATTCTCCATTCCTTTCCTTATGATTCCTAGCATTCTCTTTGCTTTCTTGGCTGCTGCTACACACTGGGCAGAGGGTTTCAACATGTTATCCACGATGACGCCTAAATCTTTTTCCTGGGTGGTGATTCCTAATCTGGAACCTTGTATCGTGTAACCATATTTTGGGTTGTTCTTTCCTAGGTACATAACTTTGCACTTGTCCACTTTAAAATGTTATGTGGGGCATTTGAACATCCAATCTTCCACTTTATTAAGATCCTCTTGCAATTTTTCAGAATCCTCTTGAATTTTAACAACTTTGAAAATTTTTGTGTCATCTGCAAATTTGATTATCTCTCTCGTTATTCCTATTTCCAGATCATTTACAAATATGTTAAAAAGCAGCAGACCCAGCAGAGATCCCTGTGTTACTCCACTATTCACCTTTCTCCATTGGAAAAAAATGCCATTTAGCCCTACCCTTTGCTCTCTATCTTTTAACCAGTTCCTGATTCACAATAGCACACTGACTCCTATCCCATGACGTTTTAAATTTCACCAAGTGTCTCTCATAAGGGACCTTGTCAAAGGCTTTCTGAAAATCCAAATACACTGCAAAATCGACCAACCCACCTTTGTCTACCTGCTTATTTACACCTTCAAAAAATATAACAGATTAATAAGACAAGATCTTCCCTGGCTAAAGCCATTTTGGCTGTCTCCCATTAAACCATGTCTATCTACATGTCCAGAAATTTTGTTCTTAATGGTTTCTAACATTTTTCCCAGTACTGACGTCAGGCTCACCAGTCTGCAGTTTCCTGGATCACATCTGGAACTGTTTTTAAAAATTGGCATTACATTGGCTATCCTCCAATCTTCAGGTATTATAGATGATTTTGATGATAGTTCACAGATTACTAATAGTAGGTTTGCAATCTCGTATTTCAGTTCTTTCAGCACTCTTGGATGTATACCATCCAGTCCAGGTGATTTGCTAATCTTCAGTTTATCAAATAGTTGTAATATATCTTCCCGGTTTATCAATATTTCTTCCAATTCTTCTGCCTCATCAGTTTTAAATACCATTTCAGGCATGGGTAACTTCCCTATATCTTCTTCAGTAAAGACTTAAGCAAAGATTTCATTCAGTGTCTTCGCTATGTCCTTGTCCCCTCTTAGTGTCCCTTTTTTTTTTAATTAAAAATGTTATTAAACAATCATATAGATACACCTCATCAACCAAACAGTATTTACTATATACAATCAAATATTCCAACCCCAGCATCAACTGTTTGTTTTGCTATCCCCTCCCCATCCCTTCTCCCACCTTTCTCAGACATTTACTTTCATCCCCTGAAAACACTCTGTATATTCCTACCATGTTTACTCCTACCCCACTTCCTCCCCATCGGAGCCCCATCTCCTCATGCCCTCCTTCACCCACCACTTTTCAAAAGGCACCCAATCCCGATAAAAGGCAGGCAAGTGCACTCTTTGCATTGCCGTAAGCTGCACCATACCCTAAATGTAGAGGACGTTTTGGAACACTAAGCACAAATTCGGTACTTGGGTGCTTCTCCAGTGTTGAACCAAGGTCAGCCTTGTCCCAGTGAATATATACTGCTCCCAATTATTTTTCCCTGTGCCACCCTCTCCAATCATTCTGTTCACTAGGGCTGCAAATGGATCTGGTGACACTACTTGTCCTACTATCTGGGTCAACACCTCAAAGGTCTCCCTCCAGTATGGGAACACCTTGGGGCAAGTCCACCAGATGTGCATATAAGTACCACATAGGCCATAGGATCGTCAGCATAGCCCCTCATCTATTCCCATTTTTGTAGTTTCTGTGGTGCAACATGCCACCTATAGAACATCTTGTAATTGTGTTCTATGAGAAAGGTCACCTGCAACCCCTTATAAAGGGACTGAAAAATTGGGGTCCAGTGATTCATCTCCTCCCCCCCCCACCAAATCTCTAACCCATTGAGCAGTCAGCCTACCCTCCCCCATCCCTCCCACTCTTAGGGCTTTGTACAGCCTTAGGCATCCTTTTGTGGCTCCCCCCTAAAGATGGACTCCAGCCTGCTCTCTTGTCCTTCTCAACCAGCTCATACTGAATGCTTCACATAGTGACACACCTACGTGTATTGAAATATGTCCAACCTCACCAAGTCATATTCCTGTTGGAGGCCCCTAAACTTCACACATATCCCTTCTCTCCAAAATTGCCCAATATTCCAGAGTCCCACCTCTTTACAATTTTTAAATATTGCATCCATCATCCCCGATAAGAGGTTTCTATTAAATCTGAGAGATGTGAGTCTAAATATCTGTTACCCCTTAAACAATCATTTCTTTTGCCACCCCCATACTCTGAGTGAGCCCCACGCATGGGATGGCATTTCCGGCTTGTCTACATTCTTCTCTCTCCTCCCAAATTAGATACCGCAAAGGACATTTGCCACAGATCCCTGTTCCAATTGGACCTACTCCTTCCACTCGCTAAACTGTCACTCCACCGCTGCCTGTACTTGCGCAGTTTTGCAAGTCAGGCAAAGCTAGCCCCCCTCCTCCTGTGTACTGCACAAGCTTTGCCAGGCCACTTTAGGGTGTTTATAATTCCACACAAACTTCAAGAACTCAATCCAAACTAACTATCCGGAACCCAAACCAGGAGGGCTCAGTGGTTGGGACAGGTTACCTCAGGCCAGAAAGCTAGGGGTTCAATTCCCACATGTGGACAAGCAACTTCAGGCCAGAGGGACTGGGGTCTCTAGTCCCATAGCCACTCCTTGTGGCCTTGGGCAAGCCACTTAACCCTCCATTGCCTCAGGTGCACTTAGATTGTGAGCCCTTCGGGGACAAGGAAATAAAAAGTACCTGCTAGTATACATGTAAACCGCACTGATTCTAAAGAGCGTGGTATAAAAAAGAAATAAATAATATAAATTATCACACACTTGGGCAATATCATCATCTTTAAAATATTTATCCGCTCAAACTATGATAACTGAAGCTTTTTCCATTGCTGTAGTTCCTCACAAACCCTCTTCCACCGCAGCTTGAAGTTCCTATCAAATAAACCTTGTGGGTTGGCTGTAATGTTTCCCCCAAGTATTTAATTTCCTTCTTCGCCCAACGGAAAGGAAAGGCAGACTGAAGACTCCGCAGTGCTTCCTGTTTTAATGTAATGTTTAAGACCTTGGATTTAGATGCATTCACCTGGAAGCCTGATACTTTACCAAAGTTCTCTAATTCCTCCATAACGGCCCTCAAAGAGCACTCTGGTTCTCCTAGTGTAAACAGCAGGTCGTCTGCAAACATTACTCTGGATATGTCCCGCTCAACCCCACAATAAGCCCTCTCTCTTATCTGCTGAGCTAGGGGTTCCATGGCCAAGGCAAATAACAGGGGTGATATTGGGCAACCTTGCCATGTGCCCCTCTTTAGTAGAAAGGGTTCTGAATAATCCACACTGATTTTAAAGACGTGCACTGGGATCAGTATATAGTACCTGGATCCATTGTTTGAAAGTTCCCACCCCCCCCAAGCCCACCCTCTCCAACACTTGGAATAAATAGGGCCAATACACCCTATCAAACACCTTTTCGGCATCTACAGCTAGGACAGCTGCTTTCTCCTGACACCTAGCCCCTGCAATTAAGTTAAGCACCTTACGGATGTTATCTGGTCCCCGTCTCCCTGGAATGAACCCGGCTTGATTGTCGTGCACCAGTTTAGGCAGTAACTGGTTAGCTAGCACATTGGCAATTTCTTTTGGTCTATCCCAAGCAGGGAGATGGGTCTGTAGCCAAACAGCATAAGGTCTTTCCCTTCCATATGTATTAATGTTATCCCTGCCAACCGCATTGAAGGGGGCATACGCCCTGTTTGCAGAAATCTATTAAATACTTTGGCCAGGAGATCTACTATTCGCTCCTCAAACATTTTATAAAACATATTAGTATAGCCATCTAAGCCCAGTGCTTTAGTCCGAGCTAGCTGTTTAATAAACAATAAGATCTCAGCGGCCGAAATAGCTCTTCCCAAGGATTGTTGTTCATCCTCCGAAAGTTGAGGAAGAGTACACCCCTGGACGTATGCTCTAATCTGTTCCTTGTCCCCTTCCCATTCAGGCATATAGAGATTAGAATAAAAGGATGAGAAGGAACTCTGGATCCCCTCCTGATCCGCTATCAACATGCCCTCCTTATTCTTGATCTTCCAAATTGTATTTTTTACCCCTCCCATCCTTGTTCCCAGATTGAAAGTGGTCTTGTTTAAGGAAGCCAAGTCCCTTTTTATTTCCTGTAGCTGTATCTTCTGCAATTGTTTATGAAGTTCCTCCAATTTGTCCCTCTTCTTTCAGGTTTGCCTCCCTACTTTTATCATTTTGTCAACCTCACCAGTCTCCTTATGTAACTGCTCCGTAAGGCGTTCCCTCTCTTTTTTCTTGTAGGACTCCCAGCTAATCAAATACCCCCTAATCACCACTTTGAGTGAGTCCCAAGCAATGCCAGGTGAGTATTCCGCATTATCATTTGTCTCCATATAGTCCTTGATGGCCTTACTAATTTGCTAATTTCTGGGTCCTCCTGCAAATAATCATTAAGCCTCCACATCCCCTTCTTCCTCTCCTGAGATCCTCTGTTCATCTCTACCCACAATGGGGCGTGATCCGACCAAGTTCTATCAGCTATCGCACTGCCCCCGATCCTCCCCTCCTGGCCAAGGAGACTTAAGAATCCAGATAGTCAATTCAGGTGTTAAGTGTCATGCTCTCCTGAATAAAAAGAATAGTCCCGGTCACTCAGATGCTGCATCCTCCACACATCCACTAATTCAAAGGATTTAACAAAGTTCTTCAACCCCCTATGGCCACGTGTCGGATTTGGCCCTACCCCCCTAGACGTATCCATCCTAGGGTCCAGTGCAATATTAAAATCCCCTCCCATAATCAATTGTCCCTCCATAAACCTCCCTAATTCCTGCTCTAATCGCTCAAAGAACAAACCCTGCACCCCATTTGGGGCATATACACTGCCCACAGTTAGTCTTTGGCCTCCCATGTCAAACTTAACCAATGTAAATTGGCCCTCCTTGTGTTTTAGCATATCTATCATCTTGACATCGATTCCAGCCGCCAGCATTATTGCCACTCCCCCTTTTTTCTGCATTGTACTGGGGACACACCGTATTAATGGGTATTTCTTGTGATAGCTAAGTTCCTCCCATGGCAGTAAATGTGTTTCCTGTATGTATAGCATCTGAAAACACAAGCGCATTGCCTTCTTAAACAGTAACTGTCTTTTGGCGGGAGAGTTAAGCCCCCTTTCATTAAATGTACCAACCCGTATATCACCAATCTGTGTGCATCATAAACCGATTTCCTTTTGTCTGGTGCTCCCTCCCCCCCTTTCTCCCCTCCCCCCTCATTCTCCAACCTTCCATCTGGTTCCACTCACCCCAACATAGCCCATAATAACCCCTTATGACTCCCCCCCCCCAACATCCACCCTAACTTATCACCATTCTGAACACCACAACATATGACAACCACCCACTTTAACCGCCCCTCACCCACAATTTTAAACACATCACCCAACTTGGTCTATCCTTCTCACATAAGTCATAGACCATTATAATGGCCCAACAGTCTCATCCACAGGTATCTTCCTGGCCTTCATCAGGACTTGCTCCGCTCTTGCACCCCTCCCCCCATCACTCTGGCGTCACAATCTCTTGCCCCCTTGCCTTGGTCTTTCCCATCTGGGTCTTGCTGTAGCTGGCTGATTTATTTCCATTGTCGTCTCCAGTGCAGCCAGCAGGTTTGTCCATCCCACCACTTGGAGGACTTTAAGGCATGCTGTCACTTTTTGTATCCTAAATGTCTGTCTTTGCAAGGTGAATTGCATCCCAAAGGGGTAGATCCATTTATATCTTATATTCTCAGCCCATAGCCATCACGTGATAGGGCGGAAGTCTCTCCTTTTGTGCATAGTGATAGCCTTCCTCTTTTCTTAAAGTGTGGAATACAGCTGGTCTGGGCTTCCAAGATAGTATTTTTAAAACTCCCACCTCTGCATTGTCCCACTTGATGTTCCCCATTTTCCTTGCTGCCTGAAGGATAGTTTCTTTAGAGGCAAATTCATGTATGCATGCCAACACATCTCTTGGTTAGCCCTCTCTAGGCTGGCCTGCTGTTCGGTGGGCTCTTTCTACTTTGAAGCACAGCTGTTCCAGGTCTAATTGAGCTTCTTGGGTCACTTACCTGCAGATGCATTCAATCATTTTGCTTTAATCCACCACTTCCTGAATCCCTAAAGCAAATATTACAGCATCACAATCTGTTCTCTAAGTCTTCCAAATTATGCAGTAGCTCCTCCTGATGCTCTGAGATGTTGTCAATGTTCTTTTGGACCTCAACCACAGTCTCCTCCTGTTCCTTCACGCAGGTCTCAGTCTCCTCCACCCAGCCCCCAAGTTAGTGGATCTTAGATCAAATGCCAGATATCCATGTTTGTACATCCTCTTTCAGGCCTTGCACATTGTTTAACTCTTTAAAAAAAAGCCATTTTTTATTTCCTACAGTGTATCTAAAGGAAACATACTGACGTTATTATACCTATTTTTTTGTCAGAACTAGCACCTTCAAGCTGCAATCAACTTCTCATGGTTACTTGTTCCTTTTTATCTTAAAGTAGGGACACAACCCTATTCCCTAAGGGATATATTAACCCCTTATGGTTTACTAACCGGTGTAGAAATCAATCTATCCCAATCAAAAATAAATTAATCTATCAGAAGAAATAAATCTATTAGAAAGTTTCACTTAGCTTGTCCATGTTTTCTGCTCTTTTAAAATTGGATCATCTACTTGGATATAGATTACTCAACTCTGTTCCTTCTAAATCTCCAGGGGAATCACTCTAGTGTCCACCGTTCCCCGTGGCTGGCAGATATTCCACCTGAATACATCAAATCCTCTTCTACCCACGGTTCAGGCTGAAAACAGATACATTCTGAACTCTTTCTAGATATCAGGTCTGCTAGCGAACTTTCTATGTAACACAACAATCCAGAACCCAACGTTGTGTTTCGGGCTGTAGATCCTCCTAGCCCTTCTTCAAACTTTCGTTGCATTTTCAAAAAATAGGTATAATAACGTCAGTATGTTTCCTTTAGATACACTGTGGTTAATAGGAGGTAGGAAATAAAAAAAAAGAGGTTTCTTTCAAATGGATTTTTTTTATTTCCTATGATTGCGCTGCTAGCTCTCCATCTGTCTCCTCTATCCGTCCCGTGCACCGGGTCTCAGTCCCCTTGCTCACCTTGCTCTCTCTGTTCACCATTTTGCAGGAGTTCCCCGAAGCACAGTCGGCGATTTTAAAGACAAAGGACTTTAAATCCGGACCTGCTTTCTTCACTGCACTAACCATCTTCTAGCACTCGTGCGGGCTCTCTTTCTTCTGGGTTGTTGTCCTCAGCAGGGTGGATATTTCGGGGGTTAATGCTCTTCTAACTCGGGAGCTCCTGTTTTAGTGACA